>CP125975.1:37675962-38925962 GCA_030063025.1 Avena longiglumis | reverse complement strand
GTTTGTTTGGCCAATTACAATGGGGACAGAGACCAGGAACTAAAATTCTGGACATTTTGTTTGGAGGCAAATGTATTAAGTCGACATGGTGACAGACAATGCCATCCACTGCTCAAACTAAAAGTGCTTTGTAGTTCAACCCTTGTTGAAATTTTTATCCTACACCTTTTCTTGAATTAAATTTGGGGCTTACTTGCATAGCATAGTTCACAAAAAGCAATCTATCTTTACAAGAAAGTTTAATTGAGTATATTAGATTGTACACAAAGAATGACCTCTTATGTGAGATGCATGTTTCTTGAATCATGCAATCAAATATACATTGATAGGGCCTTATTAGTGGGAGCCCCGGTTCAGTTTCATAAATGAACCAAACATGCATAAGTATTATGCACAAGTTCTTATAGAGTAGGAAGGTGGAGTCTATCAAGCGAGCTACTACTGGCTACTCCAACAACTAATCTTCCATTCTATTTCTGAATTATCACACCGGATATATACTATTGTTGATTTTATCCACAATCAGACCTAGAGCTATGGAAAAAAAGCAATTTGTAGAACTTATACCGATGGCAGGTTCAGTTGGGTTGATCTTATCCATTTATCGGTGAAAGACTGCATTCCAGATTAGTCGAGATGTCAGGCTGGAATACAAAAGGTCAGTAGCTTCTCAATATGGACATGGTGCTAAAATTTTCCATTAATTTAGGGTCCTTGGTCCTTATGGTGCAGGCTGCGGCTACTGAAGTAAGATGTATTGTGTTTTATTTATTGATAATAAGGGGAATGCCAACCCTCCACGCAAGGTAATGTAGCCTCCTCTGATAATTAGGAGGATATTTCTTCTTCACAACTCCATGGTGAGAAGTTAGGCCCCTATGAGCAGTCGAATGCACGCCTCCTCACACGTACGCCTAGCATTTTGTCATGAATAAATAGATCCAAGTGTGCCGCTTGATAGGAAGTTGTCATGGATTTATAACAATATACATATAGTATATTAATATGATTTTGAACGCTTTGCATATAAACTCATATAAATTGTACGACTCCATTTGATTTTAGCCTATCGATGGACAATTGGCTGCATTGCTCTATTGTGAGTTCCCAATTTCATGTCATGAACTGATTTACTTGGCGTAATGAACTATTATGTGTTTGGAGATGAAACTAGCTTTCTTGAAATGATGCATGCTTTCTATTTGTGGTAAGTTTTTCCTGTTCCTGATCATAAGTAAATGTAGACTCATGGCTCTATTCCACTGTGATTTGTGTTTTGCTGTGTTTCTTGTGAGCTCATATATAATCTATAATATACATGCCGATGTGGAGGTTTATGTTGAAAACTAAGGTTAATTCTTGCATAATTTATGTTATCAAGTGCGTGGTTTCAGTTACACTTCTATATCTTATTAGAAAAAGACAATGTCAAGTCGATGGCTATGTATTTGTAATAGATGATTTTGTATGGATCCTGCAACCATCCATTTTATGACTAAAGGGTCCATCTCCTAGGAAGTTAGTGGTGACACTCTAGGTATTTACAACCAGTTTGGCCATACTGTATTGTAATATACTAAATGGAGTGTTACAATGAGTTTGTTGGTAAAGGAATTCATGGCTATGTATTCAAGATTATTACAGTGTGGCACAAGCTAAATTACCTCAGAAAATAGACTATTTCTCTTCACCTCCACAGGGTAGATGTAGTCTTTGTTTTATAAATAATCTTATTATGTGTACATTTGGACAAAAATAATTTATGCTATGTTAGACGAATTAAAAGTTCTTGTAAAATTGCAGATACTTTGGCTGGATAACAAATTAAAAGTTGAACTCGTAATTGAAGTGACAATATGCTCGATTGTGCATGTTTTTCTATTACAAATATGCCTTGCTTAATTTCTGTGGGACTAAGGGCATGTATGAGGTTGTTCCAAAGCTAAAAGTTTTCATGTAACTTCGTAGTAATTGTACATGAAAGTCTTTTGCTAGATGGCATTTTACAAATGTTGACTCTTTGTATACATTTGAGAATTCATGTAATTCTGAACATCTTGAGAATTCATGAATGTTGTTTCCTTCATGGTTGATTGCAGGGAATTCCACACAAAGAAGGTTAAAAAAAGCTTTTGCTAAGAGAAACAAAGATCTTGCAGACAGACTATTGAATCGACCACCAATGTACAATGGTACCGAGTGAGTTTAAGATGATTCTTTGGGGGTTATCCAAACCATGTTATCTGACATAACATGATCCATCTTTTTTCCTTGTTATTGTTTGCTGATATCCAACTTTTATTGATTCCCTTAGAGACCTGGATGATTACTAACTATGGTGCATTTGTTTGCGGACATTACCTGATGTTGAAGAAGGACGTGTGCAAGTACAAAAATTCACAACTACTACAGGTATGTTCAGTTATGGAATGAAGAATTCCCCTCCCTCAACCGAATACCTATAACATCCAAATAGGATTTAAGTTCCGAGTCATTAAAAACAATGTTATATTGGTTTTTTTCCAAGAGCTTCTTGTTCTTACGAGAGGTAATGTAGTATCTCTTATCAGAGATGATCATTTGATGTAGCTTCGACTGAAATTAGGGCCTTGTGCTATGTCTTGATCCTATGTAGCTTGCACTTAGTTATAGACTGTTACTCATTCCTGATACTCTTGACAAAAACAAGTTGGTAAAAATCTAATTAGAGAGTTACACACCAATGTCTGACCATATTACTATGATAAAATTTGGTTCAATCATAAAAATAATTGCAATAAATATTACCTCTTGAGATTTTAATGCAAGGAACCCTTATGAATAAACTCGTGCTCCTTGGGAGAGTAAGAGTCCTTTGTGTTATCTTGTGTATACCGACAAGAAGAAAAGGGAAATAATTTGGCCTTCGGTAATTTTCTTATGCCATTTAGTTGCATTCTAGCACCTGCCTAATAGTAACAATAGTCAAGTTAGTCTATAACTTTTAGATTTATTGCAATTGTTCTGTTCATGATGTATGGTGTATTATTTCAATATGTATGTTGGCAAATTGCATTTTTGGGTAACATTCCCTTGCCTATGGGTATGGGTCAGTAGCTTGACCTACGCGTAAGTTGATGGAAGCTGAAAGAAGCCAGCTCAGTCCATTTGATCCAAGTTACATAATATGGACTCCCATATCCTTCATCTCTTGGTTGGTACCGTTTATCTATTAAATATGCATTTGTAGAGAAGATGGCGTAATCTTGGACTTCCCCGCCCCAAATTTTTATCAGTTCACAACTTTGCTTTTAGAGAGCTATTGCCAGCTACATCCAAGTTGATGGCGATGAAGATTGTACTATGTGTTTTGTACTAAAAATTCACCTCAAATTTCTAACGCGATGAAATACTATTTAGTCACAAGACATTACTCTTGTGTCATATGCGCCACAAGCTTCTTGGCGATTATGTAGAGGTGACATGGGATAACACTGGATAAAGGCGCAGCGGGAGTTCTAGGACAGAGCTACAACCTATTCACTGCAATGCCACTCCTTTGTCGTGAACAATCTCAATCGGCTCTTCTTCTCCAAAGATGACAAGTGGAACGTGGTGATCCGAGCTGCCCGTGATGTTACTACGAGGCCGTTGGGTGAGTGTGGCGAAGAACTTCGCTTGTTTCTGTGGTGCTCACCGTTGGGGCTCTCCTCGGCGACACGATGTTATTGGCCAGAATGCTCCCTTTCACCACCACCATGACCGAATGGTTTGTTGTGGGCACCTATTGCATCAAGGGTTCCAGGGTTCTTTTGGTTCCAGGGTGCTCCTCTTCTTGAATGCTTGAGATCTATTGCATGATTCCAGGGTTCTTTTGGTTCTGCGTAAAATCTATTCGTTCCGCGTTTGGACCGTATTTGGTCCATATTTATTTTCGACAATATCTGCTTCTATTTTGTTTTTGGGGTTTCTGTATTTGTTTCTGCTACCAAAAAAACATGAGAACAAATGTGGCACCACTTAGTTTCGTATGTTTCCTCTACATTTTAATCCCTAGATAAAATTCAAGCTGCTCCGAATGTTTTTGCATCGATGGTGGGTTGACATGGTCGCCAAACTTAGCTTGTCACTAAGGGAGTGACGAAGCAACATGGAGTTGCTATGGAGAGTTGGGTCGATGAAGATGAAGTGTCAATTATCATAACACAGTTTAAACTTAATGCTTCCTCCATCTAATTTGGATTTGTTAATCTAGATAAAATCTAAGTGTTTTAGTACATGCAATGACAATGCTTAGAAAAGTTTTGCTTTCGTATCAAAATTAGGGCGTGTTCGGCAACCCACCAACTTCTCAAAATCCTCAAATGCCAGCTTCTAACTCCATCGCTAGCTTCCCAAAATTGCTTAGAGGAGCTGAAAATGTTCGGTATAGCTTCTACTTTCTAGTTGGGTTGGAAGCCTAGAAGAATGAGATTTGGCCCAGGTAAGGTATAAAATAAGAATACCAACACGATTGTGGGCGAGATGAGAGGCGAACAGAACCAGGTCCTCGTCACTGGAGAAGGTCGGGGCGGCCGGAGGATCTCAGGGAGGCGCTGAGGTCGGAAGTGGGTCATGGTGGGCGAGCTGAGAGGATGGTCGAGGTGAGCGAGCTGCGAGGCGAGATGCGCAGCCGGTGGCGTGAGGCTGTGAGCTGCCGCAGGGCCACGGCAAGGTGGTAGCCGCAGTCAAGGCCGGAGGGGGCGAGTACCGCAGCTAGTGGCGGCAGTGGCGGGTAGTCGCGGGCGTAACGCAGGTAGCCGGCATGCCAACGGCATCGGAGGCAGATAGCTACCGCAGTCACGGCCAGCGGCCGGGTAGTCAGAGGTCCGGGATAGAGGGGAATCAAACGAGGCTCGTTGGTAACGAGCAGGAGAGAGAGATGAGAAATAGTTCGGGAGTGCTCGGTCTGGGACTCACTTAGTGGTGGCATTCCAACGTAAATACTACGAAATCTAGCTTTTCCAGCTTCTCGGATGACCGAAAAGCGAGCTCCAAGTTTTATACATGATTTTGAGGCATCTTCACGGAATTAGCTTCTAGGATCTGGGGCGTTCGGCACAACTTCTTACGAAGATGTTGGGAAGCTGGAGGCGAGTGGGTTGCCGAACACGTCCTTAGATGAGATTTTAATCCATCTTTTTTTGTCTATAACGCACATTATTTAGCTCTCTCCTACTTGAGAAAGCCCTCCTTTTCTCTTCTTCGTGCTTCTGATCTCCATATTGCACCATGATAAGTAGAAGCTCTTACTAAAATGTTACCGACACAGATGTATAAAAGATAACGTATAATCACATCCGTTGCAACGCACAGGTATTTTACTAGTATCTAAAAAAAAATGGGAAGGTGTTCCGTTTTCTCCCAACCGCACCACTACGTCGTCCCCTTCGTCGCTGGTATCTGTCCCTTCCGTCGCGCATTAACCACACCTACGCCCGTGATCCTCGCTTGCTGCAGACCGCGCCTCCAATCCAAATCCAATTCCCCAAATCCCCAAACCCCCCCTCTCTCTCGTGGCCGCCTCCCAGGGTCAACCACCCGAGTGCCACTTCCCCTGCCGGCCTCCACTGCACGACGCCGCTGCCACTGGCCTTCTCTACCGCTTGCGGGAACACCGGCGACACATCGCATACGACACATTCCCTCCTCCTTCCAACTTTCTGCACCTAATGTGCCCAGCCGATGCGCCGCCAGCCCAATCCCGTTGTTCTTGCTCTGGTGATAGAAGGGGAGGCGTAGACGAGGCGTGTCGCCGGCCCAATATCCTCCTCCGCTCGCTGCTCGCCCGTGCCCTCGCGGTTAGCACCATCCAAGATCTTCGAAAGATCGATTGGTTTGGTTCTGCTCCTATCAAATCTGTTTCAGCTCCTCTCTCCTTGCCCGATTTTGTGATTCTACTTCCAAAATCCCACTGCAGTTGTCACCACATCCTCCGCTCCCCTTCCTTCACCAAAGCGGGCGACAGCGGCGTCAACATCCAGGCCCCCTCAAATGAAGGTAAGGTATATACAGCGAGTGTGTCCTCTGTCGAACCTAAACACATGCTTTCTCTCCTTGGTATCAGGCTGACAGCGCACGTGGAGAAGAATGCATGAGGAGTTCTCCAACAACTATATGAGTCTGTACTGATCCAAAGCATCTCTGGTGAGGTTCTGCATATCTCGAAGTTAAATATTTGCATTGATGCACCAGTGTATGTGCGTCTCAGTGCAAGTGAGGTTGCCCGCTCATCATCCATGCCTACTTTGCCTGGTCTTTAATTTGAGCAATGCCTCTGTTAATCAAATAGTTAGGATATAGTTAGGATATAATTCGTGACCATGTATATTCTTCATCTAATGTTAGTTTGAGCAATGCCTCTGTTAATCATCTATATTCTTCATCTAGGCTGGCAAACACGTGAATTTGAGATTTTGAAGAATCATTTGGCAGAGTGAAGTAAAAAAAAGAAAAATGTAATATCTTTTCCCATAACAATTTGCTTCGGAGTCTAGATGCATGGATGCGGTATACACAAGTTCAGTAAACTCTCTGGATGTTGGGTGCACAAATTAAGATACTGCTCCTTAACTTTTATTTCTGTTCATTTTATTTGATTGTAGGATAGTAAATCTCCTGGTCTTTGCACATATATATACACAACATCAATGTCCCAATATTACCATGGCAGCCGAGGAACTTGCAGCACAGTGCCATGGAATGAGACTGCGTGTATGTTCCTCTCTATCACTAATTCTCTCTCAGCCTCTCTCTCTCTCTCTCTCTCTCTCTCTCTCTGAGGATCAGGCAACATCGATGCACATATGGGTTTTCCCGATCAAGCGCTATGGGATGCATCGTTTGCTGGAGTATCTGGCCGTCGGGGTGGTTACTTTTTCACCAGAGTACCCACCTCGCAGGACGCTGAAGGGCAGGAGCACCATAGCCGGCACAGGAATGTAAGCCCATGGAGCCTGCATGTTCATGTGAGCTTAATTTGCATTCAGAATTTTACATGGAATTACCAAGCATAATTGTTTAGTTATGTGGTTTATACATATGCAACTTTGAGAGGCAAAAGGTTCAGAGATGAGATGTAGAAACTATAAAATATCAGGCTACACATCCATCCATGCAATAGGGATTCTTGGTCATGTTCACCATCTATGCACGTCACACGTCAGTTTCTGAGGTCGCCGTCCAGTGCTGGCTAAACCGCTGCCGGACGGGATCGACCAGACACAAGATGGCGTGAGAGGCAGCCTTCTCTCCTTCCCACCAGTTCTTCTCTCAAATTAGTGAGGTTAGGAGCGGCGCTTTCATATATATGTACTTGTGATTCTATTTTGAAATGCATGAAGAAAACTACAAAATGCATATTACTTAATTAGTACAACAATACTTATTCATTCTACTTGTACATTATGATGGTGTCTTATTTGTTGAGATTATGTAAAGGTATGCAAATATCTACTTCAGTCAAGAATGTTTCTACTCAACCATGACTTGTACTTTGACAAATATCAAGATCCTCTACCTGCAGTGTAGTAGGTATCAGTTATGGTTTGTATTCATCTCTGGCCTAAAGATATCATGTTTCCCAGTTGTGTAAGAAATCATTGAGTCCTACATGAGGATGAGGAATCACACTAAGTCCAATGCACCTTGCCGCATAATGTGTTGCAGGATACAACAGGTAATCTCACCATCCCTTCTCTTGCTCAATACATTTACGTTAGTTTCCACCATCCATCAACCATTGCTAGGGGAAGATGATACCCATCATTTGTGCCTCTGGTGTCATGCAACTGTTGCTGGAAGTTAATTCTGGTTTTAACAAGGTTAAACTAATAAGCTGGTATAATTTCTTTCAAAACTTGTATTGGATAGGTTGGTGCCTTAGTAGCTTTCATATTAGAAAATTCATCTATCTTGCTGTTCTATGACAAACATAATCTAACAATTGAACGGTAAGTGTTTTGTTAGAGCATATCAACTTCCAAGTTCTTACAAAAAATTGTAGACTATTGTTCCTTTTTTGGTTGGTTTATTCTATGGCTTTATCGCATGGAAAATCAGTCACAACCCTTTTCGTTCCGCACTTAATGTATTTTAGACATCATGTTACGCCGAGCAATCCTGCTTTCATAGATAACTTGGTTTGATTTAATACATGCTTTACATAGATGCTCTATTTTTTCCCACTTATTGGTCTACTCGTGCCAAGTTTTCTACAGAAATGGCTGTTCTGGATTTATATTTTTTGAGAATCCAACTAACGTGTGTCTTTTTTGGTGATTACAACACTGTCTTAATTTTCTTACGAGCTTGATATTGCATTGTAGTTATATGATTGGAGAAACCCACATGTCTTTTCAAGCAAATGTAGTAGTTATTTTTTTCATTTATGATAGACTGAATCGAAAGGTTATCACCTTTTCAAGTCTCAGTCATTTTATTGATATTAGGTGACCACTAATTTGTATGGTCAATTTGTATTTTCTCAACATTGTATATATCCTCTCATTTTTTGTTAGTAATAATTTTTTTCTCAACATTGTATATTCGTTTTGTATGCTGAAATTCTTGTGGTATACTTTTTCTTATGCAAACTAATGACTTGTTGCTTCCGAAATTCATTTTGTCGTTATATTTTCTGCATCAAGTTGCCACGTTTAATATTAAATTGTATTGTTATTCTCGTTTGTATACCCAATGGAAAAGTATTTTGGCAGGGGATTAATCCAATAGTTTTTTCAATCCTTTGCTCGTGGCTACCTTTTTTTTGCCTCAAGGTGAGACCTTGAGGTATGATCAAATAAATTATTTGTGTAGTCATTCATTATTTTAATAATTTGTAAGTTGAACAAGTAGATACGGGTTGTGAAGTAATTCTATGTCACAAATGAACCATTTTATTTTGACAATGATTTTCATAATATTCATGCTTCTATTATTTGAAGTCCACAGAGTCTATTCAACTAAATAGTCAAAATCGGGCCAGGATTCCGAAGTACCAGTACCTTTTGTCAATTCCCTTGTTTCTTATGAATTGGCACTGGATGCAAAGGTTTCCTATTATTGACTCGACCCACCTATGCAGTGCTTACAGGCCAAGAGACTTACTGAGGAATGAAATTTGGTATCGTAAGCAAGAACCAAGGAAGGGCAAAGTAAAGAATCTACAGGCTGACCGTGCTATTTAGGTGTGAATTTATATTTTTCATGATTGCTTTGTTGCTACCATCTTAGTCATGGTTCCTAGGATGTTTGTTCATTTGCATTGATTTTCTTTAATAAAGTTCAGTACACAAGTTGTGCAGTTCCGGTCCCCTTTTGATATACTTTTTATTTATTTTGTGATGCTTGAAACAAAATAATATCCGTTAATAATTTATACTTCAAACTTTTCTTGCAGGAACATCGTATAGACAACAATCCAATTTTTAACTATGACTTATAAAATAGCTTGAATACATGTGATATTTTGTATCTTGCTTTGTTCTTGCTCTTCTCTTTAGTTTTCTTTTCCAGTCTATTCACTATGTGTAGGAGAGCTATGAGTGCGGCCTCAAGTTCAAACAATGTGCTATATTATTTATTCCTTTGGGAGGGAATACATGTTCTAATCATATATATTTAGAATACATTTCTCTCCTCCCATCTCATGTTAGCCCTCCTACTTATACATTATAATTTTGTGCATGACATTTTGTCAGAGTTCCTGATTATTTTTCTCTTACATATATCAATATGAATGATTCGGCATCCTGCCTGTCAATCCTCTGGTGCTTGATGGGCTACATGTGGATTTATCGAGTTGTCAAATCAATTGAGATTATTAAAAGATATGGTTGTGCAGTTCTTTATATAAGTATTTGCATATAGAAGGTTTGTTGTTGCTTTCCCTAAGAAAAAACTCGAAGTCAACTAGCCAAGTTTCACTATACTATGAACTATTCAATTTTAAATTTGTATCTTCTTTTCCAAATAATCCACAACTTGTGCAATTCTAGATATGAATATTTTATGCCCCTCCCCCAATTTTTTTTTGATAAATTTATTATAGGAAAATACCAGACTGAAGAACCACGTGTACCTACTTGAGTGTTGGAAAAACAAAAGTAGGTCTTCCCTAAAAAAAGTAGGTCTGGTATTATTAATGAATTCCTGATTTGAAATCAGCTCTGCATAATCATAATCTTACTACCAAGAAAAAAAAGTAAATCTATATCAATTACTCATGATGAAACACTTCCTAGATAAATGGATATTTTTATGTGTAGTTGTTACAGCTAGGAGGTGGTAGGAGATGATGCCTGATTTGCAAGTAGATCAAGAATTGACATTACTCTCCTTCGTCTGCTTACTCTTTCTCATATTTGATGGGATGCAGAGCTTCTGCGTCAAGACGTCAGATCATCTGGTGCAGTTTTCCAGTAAACCAAAATGGGTTCAACATGAAGAGAGAGATACCTCTACACCTGTTACCTGTACCAGGGTGGAGTGATAGTCATGTGCATATTTTAATGTAAAATTTTAAGTTCTCTTGCTTAATAGGTAGGGGCAACATCTATTGTCGAATAAAAGAAGATGTAGTATCAAAGAATAATGCAAATTTTTAATTTTTGTTTTTATATGTTTACTAGCTTCTCAATATATTTATTATATCTTTTGGATTCTAAATGAAATGTACACCATTTGTTTACTGATTATGTTAACATAAAATGTATATTGAGAACATTCTTCCCATTGGCATAATAGATGAATGCTTCATGGTTGTTGTAAAAAATTGGAGTTGTTAGCATTAAACCATCATTTTACGGTTTAAATTTCAACTTTGATATAACTTTATATTTTGCAGACAAAAATATACCACAAAAATATGTGGATGAAGCCTCTACGTCCGACAAATTTGTCACTATTGGCATCGTTCTATGATGCACACGATTAATGGAAAGGATGAGATGTTCAAATAAAATGATGAGCTGATTCATATTTTTATTTTTCCGTAGCAACGCACGGGCATCTAACTAGTAGAAGTCAAAATGCTAACCGAAACAAAAGAACCTCGAATAAAATAGTATTTTAATAAAATAGTTTATTTTTTCTTTGTAGAATGGCCGCATCTTTTTTGCAAAAACAAACACAACATCTTGATAAAATAGTCTCTCGCCGTTCATCATGCCCGGCGTTCTATCCTTGCTTGCACTTCTCCAAGATGCACGACGGCGTCTGTTCATGTCCGATCTTCTCTCCTTGCCCCAAACCTCTTTTCGTAGGCATGAAATTTTTGCTACAATATTTTTGGTGAGAGCCTTCCGGCGAAGTTGGTATTTGCACAGTATCAATTTTTTGCTACGAGATATCTGGCGAGGTCTCCGATGAAGTCCGATTTGCTACACTAACAGGTCTTTTTGCTACAGTAGTGCAAAGATTTTGCTATGATGTGTGGTCGAGCCCTCCGGCGATATCTCCGGTGAGAGTTGTCTTTTTATTCTATTTTTCTGGTTGAACCGTTTTTTCTAGGTAGCAGTAAAAGCTGGGTTTTTATTTCCTACAAACATAATAGCAGTGCATAGCAAAAGCGGGATATTAGAAAGAGAAAAAAAAGTCTGACACGTGGCACAGCACCACCCTTCCTGTCCGGTTCCTCCCCCTGTCGTGCTAGGTTAGGCTTCTCCGCCGCGGCGCGACGCCTGCCTCGCCTTGTTGGTTTCAAGTTGGAATTCAGGTCTACCTCGCCACGCCTTGCTGCCCAAAAATAAAGAGAGCAGAGTCCTCGGAACCGGCAGCGTCGCATCATGGGGCTGCTGGCACTCAATCGGCTCATGTCGATACGGCGAGATCGGCGTCGCCGGCCAATTAAAGGTCCTAGTAAGCCACCACCTCTTAGCTCCCTCGGCCGCTCTGTTTATTCATCTCTGCTGTCCTGTGTCTGCATGTCCAGACATCTACAACTTGTGCCTTTTACCATCGATCTATAACACTTTTTTTTTGCGATGAACCTGTATGGTTACTTGAATTTTTTATACTAAAACAACTTTGGTTTCTTTTTGAGTTGGTGTTCTTGGGCAGACGTTGGATAATGGAGAAGAATCGGATGTATCAGTGTTTTTGTGCCTGTGTTGTACTTTTTCCTTCCATCAGTATCTCTGTTCTTCTAACCAATGCATCATGTACTGCAGATGGATTGGTGACTTCAGCTGCTAAAAGGAAGGACTCACCCTGCCCACGAGATGACAATTCTCGGAG
This sequence comes from Avena longiglumis, assembly GCA_030063025.1. Classification (NCBI taxonomy): domain Eukaryota; kingdom Viridiplantae; phylum Streptophyta; class Magnoliopsida; order Poales; family Poaceae; genus Avena; species Avena longiglumis. The sequence continues at coordinate 38,913,707 of CP125975.1, read as the reverse complement.
CGAGAAAAAATTGAAATATTCAGGAACAAGCCTACCAGAGGTACGCAATTAAATGCTGATAACGAACAACTTATATTGCAAGCAAAATATCCCCATGACTGTTCTAGCTGCGCAAATTGGTCGATGAATGCTTGCTCAATAAAACTATCAATTCATAAGAGTTGGCTTTCTACTTTCCTATATATGTCCCCTTAGTAGTAGCTTTGTACTTCTTCATCTGCTAGCGCGCTCAATATCCGGTGTCTGCCTTCCTGTGATGCTACACCTGTTGGGTTCTTTTACATGGTCTTGTGGACATTGAATGTTCAGATATAATTAACCTATTCTTGTAGCTGTGTAGGGTGAATTATATCTGCTTTGTCCAATCTGTTATCCCTTCAGCTTACTTACCGATGTTCATGCCATGTATCTTCCACTGTAGTAGCTGCTAAACCTGTTGGGTTCTTTTACATGGTATTGTGGACATTGAATGTTCAGATAGTAAATACCTTATTCTTAATGTTATTACTCCACATGGTCCTATTTTTCCCTTTCCAAATTGACGCAACCTTTCTGCTTTACAATTCCAATGCTGAAATTTTCGCAATGCTTGTGCATGCAGGACATATGGCATCATATACATTCTTTACTTCCTCTACGGGATGCTGCACGTGTTGCCTGTGTGTCTCGTTCATTTAAAAATTATTGGAGATGTTATCCCAATCTCACCATAACTAGGAAAACACTGGGTATGGAAAACGAGATGTCATCAGCTAAAGTTTCGGTTGTTCTTGCAAACAGAACCAAGCACATTATGAGAAACCACTCGGGTGTTGGCATCAAGGCACTCGAGCTTCAAATAAATGATTTCCCCGTTTTCACAGCATCCTCGGATGTCGACCGCTGGCTTCGTGTCGCTCTTGGAGGAGGGATTGAGAAACTTGACCTACGTCTGTGGCTGCACTCACGTGATGCAGGTGTGTACAACTTCCCGTACCGACGTTTACTTGACGGGAGTGGCAAGTCGATTCAGGATCTTCAGCTCAGCAATTGTGCCTTCCGTCCCACGGCTGGACTTGGCTGCTTTACAAGCCTGACTAGTCTGAGCTTGCGGTACGTACATATTACGGGTGATGAGTTAAGGTGCCTTCTTTCCAGTTCAGTTGCTTTGGTGAAATTGGGCCTGGAATCTTGCAATAAGCTAATTTTACTGGAGATACCTAGCCTGCTGCAGCGTCTCAGCCACCTGGTTGTCAGAGATTGCAAAAGTTTGAAAGTTATAGAGAGCAGAGCCCCTAATCTCTACAGTTTTAGATGTGATGGTGGTGCCCTTGTACAGCTCTCACTTGGTGATTCATTGCAAAACTTTAAATTCTGTCATTCATCTTGGGACGTGTTTCATTATGCTTGCAAAAAACATCCGCACATGGTGCCAAGTCTTGAAGCTCTTGACATATTTTCATCATATCTGGTAATACTCTTAAACTTCATACCGTTAGATACTACTACTAGCATATTATGCAGCAAAAAGTAGCAAAGTCCTTGGATAAATCGGTCTGAAGTGTTTTTTTTTATGCAGAGAGATACACTGGTGGTGCCTGTACCTGGCAAATTCCTCCAACTCCGGCGACTGTGTATTGGGTTTATTTCCTCAGACTATGATTATCTCTCTCTGGTTCCTTTTCTTGACGCTTGTCCTTCGTTGGAGACTTTCATGTTGTATGTAAGTCATCTTCCATACAAATTTATCCAACCTACTCGCATATTAGCTCTGGTTTATACAAAATTATCCATCGAGGAGACTGGTGATACATGTGTTGTGGAGAATGCATATTAGCTCAAGCATATGTCAACCTTGTTTTTTGACACTGACATCGATCCAAATGCAGGTAGAGCTGGATGCCATGGAGGAAGAATCGGTTTCAGGAGATTCTTGCCATTATGATCTAAGGCGTGTGCAAGGGCACTACTCGCATAGGAACATCAAAGATGTGCGGATCATTGGTTTCCGTCCTGCAAAGAGCATGGTTGAGCTGACGTGCCATATTCTTGAGAATGCGAAGTCGCTTCAGCGCCTTACACTAGACATCTTATACAACGATGGCGGCGGTGAAGGTTTGTGTTCCTACGGTAAAAACGGTGCTAAATGCCTCTCGATGACCAGGGGTATGATCGTGGAAGCCCATAAAGCCCTCTCATCCGTGGAAAAATACATTGTGGGGAAAGTTCCGTCCTCTGTCGAGTTGAAAGTTGTGAAGCCTTGCAGCCGGTGTAATCCTCTTTAAAATTTAGGGCCATCTCTTAGAAGCTTGTGGAGGTCGGGCAAAGCAGTGCGAGCTGACTAGGCAAGGATAAATGATCTTTTAAGCCAGCTCGATTGTTTGGAGTTGTATTTATCTCTCCTTGCACCATTTTTATGAAATAGTACTATATAGTCAAGAATATGTGGTCTTTCCACCTCTTTGTTTCATTAAGGCGTATCTGATTAAATTAGCATAATTGTCGAAAGTTTGGTTCTTGTATTTTTTTTTGCGGGTTGGTTCTTGTATCTTATACACATCGGTCATTATATTTGGCCCTAATTATATCATATACTCTCCATCGATTTGGATGTATCTAGACACGTTTTAATTTGTAGGTATATGCAAATCTAGACAAACTCAAGTCACCTATTTTGGGATGGAGTGAGTACTTATTATTCTTGTATAATCTGTGACCCATCCCCTTTTAGCCGTTTGAGGACTTTCTTTTCTCCTCTAACCCATCACGTAATGGTTTTAGAGGAGGATAAATTTTAGGAATCGGCCTCAACGGCTCGCAAATACACGAGCCGTGGGTCTTAACGAGCATATTTTTACTACTCCTCGAGCCGTCGCTACTGTCTCTTTGCTTCGCCGCACCATTCATGCCGACGTTGACATCGTCGACCACCTGGCCCCTCCGTGTACCCCGAAACACCGCCGCCCTATTTCCCCACTTTGCCTCACTCGTCGATGCCTACTGTCGCCGGAATCTCCCCCGAGAGCCCCTACATTGAGCCAGAACCAGCCGCTGATTGAAAGCATGTTTCTGGCCGCCGCTGATTGAAAGCATGTTTTCGGCCGCAACGAGGTCGATTTTGTCGTGGAAAGGCCATTGGAGCATGCAGATGGTGTAGATCGACCTCCGCCGACAAGGTCGTCACAAAAAATGAGAGTCGTGACTAGATTCCGATGAGCTTTTCACAACGACGGATTCGCCGGTTCATCAAGGTCCGATCATCGCGGTGCCGCATGGAGGGCATTTCTCGGTAGCGACCTTGCCATCCGGTCATCGCGTAGCCCCTGTTGTCATCACTGTAGATTTTGGCCAGGTCTACTGCCCCGATCGCGGTTTGCACCTTTGTCGTGCACAAGGTATCCGCTAGAATTTTGATGCGAATTTTTGATTGCTTTTCCCTTTGTTCGTGGACGAGCTTGACCGAGAGAACCTTTGGTTGTACATGGGTACGCTGAGAGGAATGATCTTCAATTATTTTTCGTCCGAGGAGGAAGACGATGAAGATGAAGATTTGAAAATGGCTATGGTCATGATTTTGACGAAGATTTTCAGGCGTCGAGGAGAGGATCTCAGTTCGGTCATGCTTGGATCAACTGAAATAGAGCCAAGGGGCATGCGAAGATCATGAGGGATTACTTCTGACGAGGTTCGATCTCGTCGATGCCCATTGTTATGGACTTGGGTTTTGGAGAAGATGGGGATGCTGGAGATCGCGGAAAGGTTAACAGACAAGCAACGCGGGACACGATGTTTACCCAGGTTCAGGCCCCCGGAGGTAAAACCTTGCTCCTGCTTGTCTGCTCTTGATTACGGCGGAACCGAAGGTTACAGGGATGCGCATATGCAATCTGGCATGAGGTGTGTATGAGGTGAGTCGATTGTCCTCCTCGCTGTGCCCTCCTAGCCTTTATATAGATAGGCAGGTCTCGGGCACCAGGTCGAGTCGGTTATGTTGGTGATATGCCCAAGAGGCAATAATAAAGTGGTTATTATCATATCTTCATACATATGATAAATGTTTACATACCATGCTATAATTGTATTAACCGGAAATATTAATACTTGTGTGATTTGTAAACATAAAAGAGTCCCTAGTAAAGCCTCTTGTTAAACTAGTTTGTTGGTTAATATATGATCATGGTTTCCTGATCATGAACATAGAGATGTTATTAACAACAGGGTCATATCATTAGGAGAATGATGTGATGGACATACTCCTATAGATAAGCGTAGCATAAAGATCAAGTCATTTAATATAGTTCATTTGCTATAAGCTTTCTGATACATAGTAACCTAATTCCTTCGACCATGAGATCATGCATATCACCTTTACCGAAAGGATGCTTTGATGACATCAAACACCACACCGTAACTGGGTGGCTATAAAGGTGGCATTGAGTGTTCGGAAAGTATTGGTTGAGACACATGGATCAAGAGTGGGATTTGTGTAGCATCCCAGTTGTCTAACCACTGTAATGCTACTAAGTTTAATAATAAAATGGGCCACTTCCAACATATAATTGTTGCATCATCATCATATCATGCTCATGTCATCATGTCCCCTTGCATTTGAGCATCATATAAAACCTTTTCTTGTTTGGTTCTTATCTCATGTGCATTATTAATTGTAGTTGCTTCTTGATATTGTATTTGGTTCTTACTAAATTGTTAAATGCCCAAGTTGAGTTGGGGGCATCTCTCTTTTGACTCCACCACCTTATCTTTCACCACCTTATAATTCCACCATCCAATGATATGGGCTAGGCTTTTTTTTTATTGAGTTATCCCTATCCATGTTGTTGGGTGGATCCTCTCATAATCTAATTGCTTGGCCTTTGCCACCTTTTGTGCATGCAAGGAGTAAAGCCACATGGAATCATGTTGTTTTCACAATATATCCACTTGGCATTAATTGTCTTGCATGGGCCATGCAAGTATCCTTTTTCCTAGTTTTTGGTTTTGTTGGCATTCTAAATGGTTTCATTCTTGCTTGTTTGATCTAGTGTTGGTAGTGCTATACCTCTCTCCTTCTCCTTTGGCTACATCAAAACCTTTGGACCTTGCACCCACATGTGCTAATGAGCATTGCTAAATCTTAAACCACCCCATCATCTTAGGCACCTCTTCCTATCCTTTTTCTTTCCTTTTTCCTTTGATCATGTGTATTGTTTTTGAAGCATGCATGATCTAGAACAAGTACCTCCACCCCTTTTTCTTACCTCTTAGCAAGCTTGGAATCCACCATGCCATCTCTCTTTTCTTTTCCCCTAAACCCAAAAACCATATTTTTCCATCTATCTTAAACCAAACCCTATTTTCACCATTACCCTAAACCAAAACCCTAAACTACTTTTTCCTCTAACAAAAACCCAAACAACATCTCTCTCTCCTCTTCCCTAATCTAAACCCTAATTTTTCTTACAACCTAAAATAATCCCTATATCTAATCCTATCTCTAATCAAAACTCAAACCACACCTACCCTCCCTCTCTCTAGCTTGGCCCATGCCTTGCGCCTACCCAGCTCCCTGCAGGCCCCACCCGACCAGGGACCCACCTAGCTACCCCCACACCCGACCATGCCCATCCCTCTAAACCCTAGCCGAGTGGCCCCTTCCCCCTCTTATCTTTCCTCTCCCCCCCCCTCCGATCACCCCTGGTGAGGAGAGAGGACGTGAAGGAGACACCCCCCACCCCCCCCCCCTTCCCCCCTTTGCGCATCCTCTCCTCCCTCTCTCCTCCCTCCTCCTCCTCACCACTCTCCTCCAGAACCCCCCCCAGATTCACTCCCAGCCTCCTTCCCTTCTCCCTTCACACCGTCACGCCGCGCCACCCGCCCGCCACCCGGCTAGCCGGAGCTAGGGGTGCACAGGAGGAGCGAGAGAGCAGCGCGAACCAAAGTGATTGCCGCCGCCCCACGAGAGGAGGAGACGCGCCACACCACCGCCTCCTGGCGGCGCCCCGCCAAACCCTAGATCGACGGCCGCCGCCTCGGGAGATCGCCACGCTCGCCTGCATCTGCACACCGCCACGCCATGCAGACGCCTCTGAAACCCCCAGACAAGATCCCGTCGTTGATCGCTTCCTGGTTGCACGAAGTTTCACCGCCGAACACCCTCTCAGGCGCGTGGTTGCCGTCAACGCCGCTCGCTTCCAACATTGTCACCTTACCTAGCCGCTTAGCCACTTCCTAGCTTAGCTTAGCCTAGCTGGCCTCAAGGTTCAAGACGCGCAAGAACGCCCCAAGTTGAACCTCTGCGCACAAGGCTGCAAGACGCTGACAGGGCACACGCGTGGTTCAGAGGAGAGGAAGATCCACAGTGCGCCCCACCCCTTTTGCGAGAAACCCCCTCCAGTTCCTGTTTTGTCAACCCGTAGTCCTTGTGGCCCCACCTGCCAGCGACCGTGCAATATTTGCAAAAAGGCTCCCCGAAGAAGCGTGAACCAACCCGCAGTCCACGCCCTAGCCCGCGTGAGCGCTTTGCAGAAAACCCCTTGCCTGTTTAGATCCTCAACCCGCGGTTCATCTGGCCCCGCAGTCAGCCTCTCTGGGAGATTTGCAAATAGGGTCTTGTTCGCTAATAAACCCATGCGTCTCGAGTGCTCAGCCTGTCAGGCTGAGCTGACCACAGCCCACCTGCGACTCAAAGCTAATGGGCTGAGTGTAAAACGTTTCAGACTGTTTAACTAATTCAAACTTAATTCAAATAAATTCAAATTCAAATTATTTTCAGATTTTAAATAACTTTTGCATGCTTTATCCAAATTAGGCAAATGATATATGCTTTGGTTCAGAAAAATGAGAGGAATTCAAATATGCCATCTGTTTACTGTTTTGCACAAGTTAAATTCCAAGTTTGTTCAAATTACTTCAATTGCCACTATAATTTCACAATTAAATAACTTTTGATTGGAAAATCCAAATTAAGCAAATGAGTAGTCTAAAAGGATCAGCTCGACGAGACCTTTCTGTTTATGATATCCTTGACTTCAATTGCATCATGCATCATATAAATATATTGCAAACAACAAATGTTATGACAACAAAATGTGGTTCTAAAACCCAATTAAATGTTACTTTCTTGTTCTTCACACCTCACCATGCCATGCTACCTTTCTTGCCATGTAAATTGTGCATCATTCATCATGGCATGATTGTTTGCTTGACGCATCTTATTCATATGCTTGTGCTCTATATTTATGTTGGCCTTGTTTGTTTGGTTTTTCGGATAGACACCGAAAGGTTGTATCAAGAGAACCAGGAGCACTACCCAGAACCGTCCTTTGCTTCAACAGAGACACCAGGCAAGCACTACCACATGCTTGCATACATACAGTACCTATTGCCTCTATCTTATTCTTGCATCATTGAGTCGCGATTGCATTAAATTGAATCCCAAGTATGCATAGCCTTTACTTTTAAACCCCACCAAGCTTGTTTCCTCCATCCCATGAGCCACTACTATAGGAGTTGTTTGAGCCATGCGAGTCGTAGAACAGCATGTGTAGGGTTTGTGAGAGTCTGTTGGATAACGAGGTACTTAAACAACTTAACCTGAGTAGTTCTGGGATAACTAAAGAAAGTGGCACCGTGGGCAATATCGCTATTTGGTTTTTCCTGCTCACTTGTGTCCCGTAAGACCCCGAGTACTTGATTCCTGTTCCTTGATTTATCGCGCTATCCACATCCGGAGGTATATGGGACCCCCGACCGTAGCTTGATTCCGTCTTATTTCTTGGGGCCACAAACTAGTTTGAGGTTTTATTTACGATCCTGTACTTATGCCATGCTTTATCGCTTTATTTACGACAGCGATAGCACATGCATCGCTTAGGATCGGACACGATTCCGCGGTGTCGACAAGCCCCGCTTGGGGTTCCTGCGTTCACACCAGATACCCAAAGACCTTGAGGCCGTCTGAGCTTGCTTACTCCGCTATGGGTTCTACTTAAGGTGGCCCCAAATATTTCTGAATCTTGTGATTGTTCACCGTGAAAGCCTCGTTGGGTTTTGATTTGGTTTTTCCGAGGTTGATCGAGCGTGTGTTGCTATTGGTGCACCCGCCGGTAAAACTTTCTGAAAGCCGTGTCCGGTTATGGACGACTTGGAGCAGTTTCTTGATCATAGACAAGCATAACTAAAGTACCGCTTCTAATTTGACTAAAACAACTTGACTAGTAAATAGTGCAATACTCATGGAATGGTTAATAAAATTGCCAACGGATGGGGGTTGTTAAATCGCTTCCTGTTGGTAAGTAGGGAGGAGGATGGATCGGATGAGATTACCATTATAACTGTTGTACTTAATTCACGGACATCCGCTCATCATTGGTTAGGCGGATGGTTAGCGCTATCTAGAATTGCTAGGGTTTATCTTTTCTGCAATTGCGTCACCCAGTTGTGTCCCCTTTAGAGGCATTAAGTCTTCTGAGTACCCTTAGGGTCTCACACGATAAATTCTTGATTCAGATGAGCAGTACCTTCTCGTGACGGATCTTTGGGTGGAAGAAGCCGATGAAGTGGGCAACGACCGTATGGTGTAGAGATTCCGGGCACGGGGATCCGTGAGACCTGTAGTTGGGATGTGCTTATTTTCTCTGGCATCTTATGCCTATTTGCTTCTTATCCGTACTCGGATCTTGTTTGCCGCTTGCATGATACTCGATGTGTCTTTGTATGAGGAGTTATCCTAAATTATAGATGTATCTAGGTCATTTGAATCTTGCCGTATGGCGTTGGTATATTTCCTTTCTTTCTAGATGGTGTGGCTCGATGTACTCTTGTATGGTGGCTTGCGTACATACCCACTTGTGTCGTAGTTGATCCCTTCGCCGACCACGCCGTCTGACAGTCCCGTTGAGAGGTTAGCGGTTGGGACGTCTGAAAGGACTACCAGTGAGTGGCTTTTGGGGCCCCGCCGTACTATTTCAACCGCTATCTCTCATCCAGGCTTGTATCTAGGAGCGTAGTTCACCGAGGTAGTTACAATTGGTATCAGAGCCATCCCGACCTTCAGGGTTTCAAAGCGGTCGTTGTCGATCTAGCAAATATTTTGAGTAGTTATGTATATTAGGGAAAAACAAAAGCGAGTAGGACTGCTTCCCTTTTCTTCTTACCCTCCCACCCACCCTTTTCTGGTAAGGAAGTGCAACGTTTTCAATCCTCTTCTCAAAGTTCAAACTAGGATTCACGTGTTCGGGGTTTCCGTAGTACCATAGGATGTGTGTGTGTGTGTGTGTGTATAGTTCCTTGTCTATCTGCATCATCAAGTTGTTATCTTATCGCCTTTGGTTATCAACTGTTGGTACATTCCATACCAACAGGCTTTTGTAAACGACGCAATCCATCTTCCTTTTGTATCCGACGCTATCTTGTTTGGGGTGTTCGTTTCCGTAGTACCAATCTTTAGGTTTCGTCGTGAGAAGAAGGGGTTAGGATATGTGTTCAACTTGTTCATGTGCGGAGTAATGATTTGAGTGCGGGATGGAGTCGCGACCATACCACTACTTGTATCATTTGCTTTTGTATATTGGATCGGTAGAGTCACTAATCTTGATTCGTTAAGTAATTTTGCGCATCTATTGGTATTTTAATGCCGAAATTTGTGAAAAATTTTTCTTTGATATGTTTGTGTACCACACTCCTTTTCAGTCGTGTGCGATATGCTTAATATCTTTGAGGTGCTATGAACTTTGTTGATATTTTCATATCATCTCAGTAAATTGTATCCTTTAATCTTGGTTAATTCCATTTTGGTACTATTTTGGATTATTATCATTCTCCATTATAGTACTGACTTGAGTTTTACATCAATGACAGGATGGCTCCCCACGGACCGAGGAGGACATTCCTCCAGGCTGGGCTCATTGTCAAGCATTGCAAATGCTCGGCAGCCACCATGCAAGAGAACCATGCGCTTCGAGGAGGCGTCCAGAAGGGAGTTCACTCCACTTCCTCCACCTCCCAAGCGTGGTGACATCAAGAGCTTCCTCAAGTTCAGTCCTCGGCGGTTTGGCGTGTCGACCGACCTCTTGATCGATGATTGGCTCGTGAGATCTCAAGGCTGTTGGAGGCTGGCGATGTGCCGAAGCAGGAATGGGTAAAGTGTGCTACTCACTTGCTCAAGGGAGATCGGCTCTATGGTGGGAAAACTATTTGAAGGCTAGCTGCTGGGCCCTGACCTACTTGGGAGAGGTTCTTTGGAGCTTTCAAGAGCAGTTTCTCTCAGAGATTGTGATGGAACGGATGAAGGATGCTTTCCTCAACTTGAAGCAGGGCAATGATAACGTCAACACCTACATCAGGAATTTCATGAACTTGTCTCGCTATGGAGGTGATGAGGTATCTGATGACAAGAAAAAGCAGAAGCGATTCAGGCAAGGGCTCAACGCGTCGATCAAGTATGCACTCACGCATGCAAGACCGGCAACCATCACAGGCTGCAGCATATGGCACTACAAGAGGAGGCTAGTAGGCAGATGTTCGAGGAGTCCAAGAAACATAGCAGGGATGCATCAAGTTCGGCAGCAATGGCAACTCCTTCGAAGCGGCGTGTCTGGGTTCCTAACACCCCACCGTCGCTCCCGGCTCCACCAAGACCTGCAAGCTTCACGCCAAGGCCATCAAACTTCACCACTGCGGCTCCCAGGGGCTACAACAACCCTTACCCTGGAGCGCCTGGCGGAGTCCCTGGCTTCTCTGCTCCACGTCCAGCTGGTGCCTGCTTCACTTGTGGAGGTCCTGGACATTCCCACTGGAACTGTCCAATGAAGAACAAAGCTCTCCCTCAACCCCCGCCAAGATCTGCAACAAGCTCTCCCTCGGTTCGCGCACCACCGCCTCGGGCTCTCAACATCAACACTAAGCCCGGGTCTGCGGTTGTTCGAGCTAACTGCGTCAACGCCTCTCAAGCTGAGCTCGCTCCTGGAGTTGTCATGGGTATGCTCTCAGTTAACTCAGTCCCTGCACGAGTTCTCTTTGATTCTGGTGCATCGCATTCTTTTGTGTCTCACAAGTTTGCAAATGAGAATGAGCTAGTCATGGTCCCTCTCCAAAAGCGGTTAATGGTTCTTTCTCCTGGAGCAAATATGGTAACATCCAAGATCAGTCATGGCAATAAAGTCGAGATTGGTGGTTCTTCATTCCTGGCTTCTTTGATTCTGCTGGGCAACTCTGACATTGATGTCATCCTGGGCATGGATTGGTTGACAGCAAATGCAGCTGTGATTGATTGTGCTGAACGCTCAGTGGCTTTGAAGATCCCTGAAGGCCATCTAGTCTTTTCTCCAAGTCTGACTCCGGATGTCCAGCTCTATTCCTTGGCTGCTCTGAATGATGACGCTATGGAAGCTATTCAGAAGGTACCAGTGGTCTGTGAGTTTCCGGATGTTTTTCCTGAAGAGTTGCCAGGTATGCCTCCGGATCGCGAGGTTGAATTCGTGATCGAGCTTGAACCTGGAACGGCTCCTATCTCCAAGAGGCCATACAAGATGGGTCCTTCTGAGCTGGCTGAACTCAAACGACAACTTGATGAACAAGAGAAGTTGGGTTTCATTCAGCATAGCACTTCTTCTTGGGGTAGTCCAACAATCTTCGTGAAGAAGCGTGGCGTAACCGATAGGCTCTGTGTTGACTATCGGGCTCTTAATGCTAAAACCATCAAGAACAAATATCCTCTTCCTCGGATAAATGATCTTTGATCGCTAGCGAGGCTGTGGTGTTCTCTAAAATTTGGATTTGAGAAGTGGTTATCACCAAATCAAAATTCGCAAAGAGGATGTGCCCAAGACAGCTTTCACCACTCGCTATGGCCTGTATGAGTACACGGTCATGTCTTTCGGCCTCACCAACGCACCTGCTACCTTCTCGAGGCTGATGAACTCCGTTTTCATGGAGTACCTGGACAAGTTTGTGGTGGTATATCTGGATGATATTCTCGTCTATTCCAAGTCCAAGGAGGAGCATGAAGAGCATCTGAGGTGTGTCCTGAACAAACTTCGTGAGAACCGCTTGTATGCCAAGTTCTCAAAGTGCGAGTTCTGGTTGCCTGAAGTAACCTATCTGGGCCATGTTATCTCTGCCAAGGGCATTGCAGTCAACCCGGAAACCGTGAAGACAATAGTTGAATGGCTTCCTCCTGCTAATGTCAAGGAAGTGCGGAGTTTTCTCGGCTTGGCTAGCTATTGTCGTCGTTTTGTGCAGAACTTCTCGAAGATAGCAAAGCCTCTTACCGACCTCCTCAAGAAAGGCAAGAAGTATCTGTGGACACCTGCTTGCCAAGAAAGTTTTGAGACACTCAAAGCGAAGCTCACTTCCACACCAGTCTTGGTTCCTCCGGATACATCCAAGCCTTTCCAGATCTTCTGCGATGCCTCTTTGCAAGGATTGGGTGCGGTCCTTATGCAAGAGAGACAGGTGGTTGCTTATGCCTCTCGTCGATTGAAGGCGATGAGGTCAACTATCCCACATGACCTTGAGCTAGCAGCAGTGGTCTTTGCCTTGAAGCTGTGGAGGCACTACTTGCTGGGTAACCGTTGTGAGATCTTCTCGGACCACAAGAGTTTGAAGTATATCTTCACTCAACCGGATCTCAATCTTCGGCAAAGGAGATGGATTGAAGCCATCAATGACTACGATGTGACCATCAACTACACTCCAGGCAAAGCAAACGTCATGGCAGATGCGCTTAGTCGTAAAGCTTATGTCAACAACCTCATGGTGGAAGAGCAGCAGCCCCTCTTGTGTGAGGAATTCCGTCAGCTCAACCTGGAGATTGTGGAACAAGGGCATCTCCTGAACCTTCTGGCTACTCCTCTCTTGGAAGAACAGATTCGGTCTCGTCAACGTGGTGATCCGCACACCAAGAAGCTCATCGCTAAGCTTGGCACTCCGAAGTATGAATCCTTCCATGTTGATGATCAGGGCACGCTCTTCTTTGATCACCGGATGTTTGTTCCAAACTACCCGGGTCTGAGAGATCAATTGCTCAAGGAGGCACATGATTCGGTCCTTTCTATCCATCCTGGCAGCACAAAGATGTATATGGACTTGAAAACACAATAGCGGTGGCACAGGTTGAAAAGGTATTGTGCCAAGAATGTGATGTGATGTCTGCAGAGTCAAGGCTGTTCATCGAAACCATTTGGTCTTCTACAGCCATTGCAACCTCCAGTGGAAATGGGAGAAAGTTGAGATGGACTTCATCACGGGCTTTCCTAGGTCGCAGAAGGGCAACAATGCAATTTTGTTGTCATCGACGCTTTCCAAAGTGGCACACTTCTTCCCGATCAAAGAAACAATTTACGGACTTGATTGGTGAGCTCTATATCAACAGGATTGTCTCTTTGTATGGGGTTCCACTGAAATCAGTTCGCACCGTGGGAGCATCTTCACCTCAAAGTTCGGAGAGTTTTCAAAAGCTTTGGGAACGAAGTTGAACTTCAGATCGCTTACCACCCTCGGTCCCAAGGACAAGTGGAGAGGATCAATCGATTCTCGAGGACATGCTTAGAGCTTCGTCATCTCGTTTGGCATGAAGTGGGAAGAATGCCTTCCATATGCTGAATTCTCCTACAACAACAGCTTCGGAAGAGTGCGAAGATGGCGCCATTCGAGGCTCTCTATGGTCGCAAGTCAGAACTCCCATTGGTTGGTCAAGTCGGGAGAAAGAATCTGGTTTGGCCACGACATTGTGACTCAGCAGAGGAGAAGGTGCATATCATTCGGAGAACACGAAGATTGCTCAAAGTCGTCGAAGAGCAACTATGACAGAAGCACAGATATGGTATATGCCCCGGTGATCTCGTCTACCTTCGTGTCACTCCCATGAGAGGAACACACCGCCGGTATCAAAGGAAAGTTGGCTCCTAGATACATCGGTCCTTTCAAGATACGTGATAGAAGAGAAGTTGCTTATGCACTTGAGCTTAGGAAAAACTCAAAGTCCATGATGTTTTCCACATCTCTCACTCAAGAAGTGCTTCAAAGACCCGGCAAGACCGTGGATCATGAGCTAATAGACCTCCAAGAAGATCTCTCTTATCAGAACACCCCATCAAAATCCTCGAGACCGCGAGCGAAGGACTGCAACAAGTCCATCAAATTACGCAAGGTGCGGTGGTCACACCATTACATTGATGAAGCAACTTGGGAGCGTGAAGATGAACTCCGTGCCAACCATCCTTCTCTCTTTGTGTCCCCTTCTTCTTCTTCCTAGAATCTCGGGGCGAGATTCCTGTTTAGTGGGGGAGAGTTGTAGCATCCCAGTTGTCTAACCACTGTAATGCTACTAAGTTTAATAATAAAATGGGCCACTTCCAACATATAATTGTTGCATCATCATCATATCATGCTCATGTCATCATGTCCCCTTGCATTTGAGCATCATATAAAACCTTTTCTTGTTTGGTTCTTATCTCATGTGCATTATTAATTGTAGTTGCTTCTTGATATTGTATTTGGTTCTTACTAAATTGTTAAATGCCCAAGTTGAGTTGGGGGCATCTCTCTTTTGACTCCACCACCTTATCTTTCACCACCTTATAATTCCACCATCCAATGATATGGGCTAGGCTTTTTTTTATTGAGTTATCCCTATCCATGTTGTTGGGTGGATCCTCTCATAATCTAATTGCTTGGCCTTTGCCACCTTTTGTGCATGCAAGGAGTAAAGCCACATGGAATCATGTTGTTTTCACAATATATCCACTTGGCATTAATTGTCTTGCATGGGCCATGCAAGTATCCTTTTTCCTAGTTTTTGGTTTTGTTGGCATTCTAAATGGTTTCATTCTTGCTTGTTTGATCTAGTGTTGGTAGTGCTATACCTCTCTCTCCTTCTCCTTTGGCTACATCAAAACCTTTGGACCTTGCACCCACATGTGCTAATGAGCATTGCTAAATCTTAAACCACCCCATCATCTTAGGCACCTCTTCCTATCCTTTTCTTTCCTTTTTCCTTTGATCATGTGTATTGTTTTGAAGCATGCATGATCTAGAACAAGTACCTCCACCCTTTTTCTTACCTCTTAGCAAGCTTGGAATCCACCATGCCATCTCTCTTTTCTTTTCCCTAAACCCAAAAACCATATTTTTCCATCTATCTTAAACCAAACCCTATTTTCACCATTACCTAAACCAAACCCTAAACTACTTTTTTCCTCTAACAAAAACCCAAACAACATCTCTCTCTCCTCTTCCCTAATCTAAACCCTAATTTTTCTTACAACCTAAAATAATCCCTATATCTAATCCTATCTCTAATCAAAACTCAAACCACACCTACCCTCCCTCTCTCTAGCTTGGCCCATGCCTTGCGCCTACCCAGCTCCCTGCAGGCCCCACCCGACCAGGGACCCACCTAGCTACCCCCACACCCGACCATGCCCATCCCTCTAAACCCTAGCCGAGTGGCCCCTTCCCCCTCTTATCTTTCCTCTCTGCCACCTGCCCTCCTTGGCTTCCACAGCCCAAGCCCCAGGCCACCTGCCAGCCTCCCCTCTCACCTCCCATGAGACGCCACCTGGCCCCCATGCGATCACGTGAGAGAGAGGGTGACCAAAGCCACACCCCATGGCTACCCTTCCCCACGCAACCTGCCTGCCTCCTCCTTCTTATCCTCCCCACCCCTCTGCCTCTCCGAACCCCCAGATCCACCCCGAGCAGCCTGCATCTCCCCTTCCTCGCCACCACGCCGACGCCGTCTACCACCTCGCTTTGCTAGCCGGAGAAGGGGCAGCGAGGTGTCGAGGAGGACCAGGCGCCCAGCGCCCGCCCGCACGAGGAGGAGACGCGCCAAGCACGCCTGCACCAGCGACGCTCCCGCCAAACCCTAGATCGACGGAGCGCCAGCCTCGCCGGAGATCGCCTACGCCCCTGCCCGTTTCGAGCACACCGTCACGCTCGCGGTACGCCTCTGAACCCCCCAGACAAGATCCCGTCGTTGATCGCTTCCTGGTTGCACGAGTTTCACCGTCGAACACCCTCTGTGCGCGGTGGTTGTCGTCAACGTCGCCTGCTCCAGCGCTGCTGTCACCTTACCTAGCCGCCTAGCCACTTCCTAGCACCTAGCCTAGCCCAGCGCAGCGGCTCCGCGTCCGCACGCGCCCGCAAACGCCCCAGGTTCGAACCTCTGCGCCTTGCACAGCACGCGCCTGACGAGGCACACGCGTGGTTCAGAGGAGAGGAAGATCCACAGTGCGCCCCACCCCTTTTGCGAGAAACCCCCTCCAGTTCCTGTTTTGTCAACCCGTAGTCCTTGTGGCCCCACCTGCCAGCGACCGTGCAATATTTGCAAAAGGCTCAAGAAGCGTGAACCAACCCGATCCACGCCCTAGCCAGCGTGAGCTTTGCGAAAACCCTTGCTGTTTAGATCCTCAACCCGCGGTCATCCGCCCCATGATCGGCCTCTCCGGGAGATTTGCAAATAGGGTCTTGTTGTTACGGCTAATAAACCCATGGTCTGAGTGCTCTCAGACTGCCCTGTGGGCTGAGCTGACCCCTGGCCCACCTGTCTGCGACTCAGGCTAACTGGGGCTGAGTGTAAAACGTTTCAGACTGTTTAACTAATTCAAACTTAATTCAAATAAATTCAAATTCAAATTATTTTCAGATTTTAAATAACTTTTGCATGCTTTATCCAAATTAGGCAAATGATATATGCTTTGGTTCAGAAAAATGAGAGGAATTCAAATATGCCATCTGTTTACTGTTTTGCACAAGTTAAATTCCAAGTTTGTTCAAATTACTTCAATTGCCACTATAATTTCACAATTAAATAACTTTTGATTGGAAAATCCAAATTAAGCAAATGAGTAGTCTAAAAGGATCAGCTCGACGAGACCTTTCTGTTTATGATATCCTTGACTTCAATTGCATCATGCATCATATAAATATATTGCAAACAACAAATGTTATGACAACAAAATGTGGTTCTAAAACCCAATTAAATGTTACTTTCTTGTTCTTCACACCTCACCCATGCCATGCTACCTTTCTTGCCATGTAAATTGTGCATCATTCATCATGGCATGATTGTTTGCTTGACGCATCTTATTCATATGCTTGTGCTCTATATTTATGTTGGCCTTGTTTGTTTGGTTTTCTCGGATGACACCGGCGGGGTTGTATCAAGAGAACCGAGCACTACCAGAACCGTCCTTTGCTTCAATGAGACACCAGGCAAGCACTACCACATGCTTGCATACATACGATACCTATTGCCTCTATCTTATTCTTGCATCATTGAGTCGCGATTGCATTAAATTGAATCCCAAGTATGCATAGCCTTTACTTTTAAACCCCACCAAGCTTGTTTCCTCCATCCCATGAGCCACTACTATAGGAGTTGTTCGAGACATGCGAGACGTAGCAAAGAATATGTAGGGTTTGTGAGAGTCTGTTGGATAACGAGGTACTTAAACAACTTAACTTTGAGTAGTTCGGGATAACTAAAGAAAGTGGCACGGTGGGCAATATCGCTATTTGGTTTTCCTGCTCACTTGTGTCCGTAAGACCCCGAGTACTTGATTCATGTTCCTTGATTTATCGCGCTATCCACATCCGGGAGGTATATGGGACCCCCTGGGCCAGAGCTTGATTCCGTCTATTTCTTGGGGCCACAAACTAGTTTGAGGTTTTATTTACGATCTGTGCTTATGCCATGCTTTCTTGCTTTATTTACGATTGTCGACGGATAGCACCTTTATCTGTTTAGGATCGGGACACGATTCGCGGTGTCGACAAGCCCGTTTGGGGTTCCCGATCGTTCTGCCAGTATACCCCACCTTGAGGCCGTCTCGGAGCTTGCTTACTCCGTTATGGGTCTACTTAAGGGTGGCCCCTGAAATATTTCTGAATCTTGTGATTGTTCATCGTGAAAGCCTCGTTGGGTTTTGATTTGGTTTTCCGAGGTTGATCGAGCGTGTGTTGCTATTGGTGCACCCGGCCGGTAAAACTTTCTGAAAGCCGTGTCGCGGTTATGGACGACTTGGAGCAGTTTCTTGATCATAGACAAGCATAACTAAAGTACCGCTTCTAATTTGACTAAAACAACTTGACTAGTAAATAGAGCAACACTCATGGAATGGTTAATAAAATTGCCAACGGACGGGGGTTGTTCGTCCGCTTCCTTGTTGGTAAGTAGGGAGGAGGATGGATCGGATGAGATTACCATTATAACTGTTGTACTTAATTCACGAACATCCGTCTATCATTGGTTAGGCGGATGGTTAGCGCTATCTAGAATTGCTAGGGTTTATCTTTTGCTGCAATTCGTCACCCAGGTTGTGTCCCCTTTAGAGGCATTAAGTCTTCTTGAGTACCCTTAGGGTCTCACACGATAAATTCTTGATTCGGATGAGCAGTACCTTCTCGGACGGATCTTGGGTGGAAGAAGCCGATGAAGTGGGCAACGACCGTATGGTGTAGAGATTCTGGGCAGGATCCGTGAGACTGTAGTTGGGATGTGCTTATTTTCTGGCATCTTATGCCTATTTGCTTCTTATCCGTACTCGGATCTTGTTTGCTTCGCATGATACTCGATGTGTCTTTGTATGAGGAGTTATCCTAAATTATAGATGTATCTAGGTCATTTGAATCTTTAGTATGGCGTTGGTATATTCCTTTCTTTCTAGATGGTGTGGCTCGATGTACTCTTGTATGGTGGCTTGCGTACATACCCACTTGTGTCGTAGTTGATCCCTTCGCTGCCGACTCGCCCGTACAGGTCCCGTTGAGAGGTTAGCGGTTGGGACGTCTGAAAGGACTACCAGTGAGTGGCTTTTGGGGCCCCGCCGTACTATTTCAACCGCTATCTCTCATCCAGGCTTGTATCTAGGAGCGTAGTTCACCGAGGTAGTTACAATTTGTCCATCCATATGACGGATAGATATACTCTGGGCCCTCTCGGTGGAATGTCATCGAATTAGCTTGCAAGCATGTGACTGGATCACAAGGGATCACATACCACGAGAACGAGAAAAGAGTACTTATCGGTAACGAGGTTGAACTAGGTATGCAGAGATACCGACGATCAAAACCTCGGATAAGTAAACTATCGTGTGACAAAGGGAAATTGGTATCGTATGTAAGTGGTTCATTCGATCGCAAAGTAATCATAGAAATATGTGGGAGCCATATGAATTTCCAGATTCCTCTATTGGTTATTGATCGGAGAAGAGTCTCGATCATGTCCGCATAATTCACGAACCGTAGGGAGACACACTTAAGGATTCGATGTTGTTGAGTAGTTATGGAATGATGAGAAAGAGACTGAATGTTGTTCGGAGTCTCGGATGGGATCCGGGATATCACGAGGAGATCCGGAAGGGTCCGGAGAATAAGATTCATATAAGGAAAGTCCCGTTTCGGAGTTCGGGAATGATTCCGGTGTTTTCATCGGGAATGTTCTAGAAGGTTCCGGAATGTCCGGCACTCCGGAGGGGAAGGGGTACATGAATGTGTCATTACAAGTTGGAATGATTGCATCATGTACTAAGTGTCATCGCTGTTCCAAATAAAGGATTAATTCAAATCCTAATTTGAAAAATCAAATAGCTAAATTGAAAAGTCAAACGGCTAAATTTGGAAAGTGGAAAAGAGGAGGAAGGGGGAAACCGAGTTGTGGAGGAGTTCCCTCCTCCAACCGGCGGCGCCCCCTCCAAGCCGAGTTGGGGAGGGACTCCTCTCCCTCCCCTTGGCCGCCGGCCCCTCCACCTATATAAGGAGGGGCAGGGCTCCCTCCTAGCACACACAAGTTGCCTCCCTCTAAACCTAAACCCTAGCCACAGCCTAGAGATTTCTCCCAAGCCGCCGAGTTAGAGCTTCTAATTGCCCTAGCCGCTGGTTTAGCCCCTTCTAATTGGTGTGTCTAAACCCTAGATCACCAAGGCTCTCTCATAGTCCACCATACTCGCTTAAGGCGAAGCCTGCGAGATCTCCCTCTACTTCGGTACCACCGTTGTCTTCGGAATCGCGAGGAGAGTGCTACAACCTCCATTGCTTTGGAACAAGGAGAGGAAGGTCTTCGTACCGAACGTGTGACCGATCATGAGCGCTCTAGGAACACTGGCGTCGGAAGGATCGTCTCTGCGATCTTGAGATCGGCAAGTGTCGACTACATCACCCACGAATCTGCTCTCGTTAACCGCTTTGGAATCTTCGAGGGTAAGTTCCTCTATCGACTCATTGCTACAATCTAGTAGATAGATCTTGGCTTGTTTGTGTGCATGCGGTAGAAATTTTTTGTTTTCCATGCTACGAACCCCTACAGTGGTATCAGAGCCGTGTCTATATGTAGATCAGTTTGCACGAGTAGAACACAATGGTCATTGTGGGCGTTGATGCTTTTTTTGTCGATTGCTTCTTGTGTACTTTGCATCTTGCGGTATGGTGGGATGAAGCGGCCCGGGCTAACCTTACATGACATCGTTCATGAGACTTGCTCCACGCTTGACATGCAACTTGTATTGCATAAGTGGCTTTGCGGGTGCCTGTTTCTCCCAACATAGTTAAGATTCAATTTACAACGGGTGATTGATAATACTAGTATCAATGTTGTGGTTCTTGTTCGTAAGTTAGAGCGACACTTATTGAAAGCCCCAAACCACGTAAAATATGCAAAGAAAATTAGAGGCGTCTAACTTTGTTTTGCTGGGGTGTGCTATGATGTGATATGGCCATGATTGTGATTATATTTGATGTATGCAATGTTCCTTATTGTAAGTTGGCAACCGGCAGGAGCCATATGGTTGTCTTTAAATTCTGTTAAGACCCGCGTGTCTATTCAAAGTAGTTGTAATAGTTGAAGCTGGTGGACGACAACCATAGAGCGGCGTCATTGACCTTGATGCAATGCCGGTGATGATGGAGATCATGTTCGTGCTAGAAGATGGAGATCGGAAGCACAAAGAAGAAAGGCCATATCATATCATATATTATGAATTGCATGTGATGTTAATCCTTTATGCATCTTGTATTACTTAGTAGACGACGGTAGCATTATAAGATGATCCCTCATGCACATGAATTTCAAGTCATAAAGTGTTCACCCTTAGTTAGCACCGTTGCTAAAGCTTGTTGTTTCGAAGCACCACGTGAAGATCGGGTGTGTTAGATTCCGCAAGTGTATACAACGTGGGCAAGCCAGATTTGCTCATGCGGATGCTGAGGTTTGATCTTGACGAGCCTAGCATGTACAGACATGGTCTCAGGAACACGGATCACCGAAAGGTAAAGCATGAGTCATATAGTAGATATGATGAACATGTTGATTGTTCGCCATTGAAGCTATATCAACTCTCGTGATGATCGGTTTTGATATGGTGGATTTGGTTCGTGTGATCACTAAAAACAATGTGAGGGATATTGTTTTGAGTGGGAGTTCAACGGCAATGTAATTAAAAGTTGAACACTATTTATCATAAATCAAATCAAAGTGAATTTGCATAATTGTTGTAGTCATTGGCATCCGTTTACCACCTTGCGCTTAGTTATAATTGAGATGATAGAACTATAGAATTCTGGTTAGTTACTTTACGAACTGGTATCGTATTGTTTTGAAGTGTTAATCTAAAGTTTAAAAGTCCTATTGCAAACTTTCAGTAAATTCCGGTTACTCCATGAAGTTTAATAATTGGTATTAAATCAAGAGTGACAATTCCAAGTGTTAGTGTATGAGTATCATGTTTGTCTCCATGATTCTTGATATTCAAAGGATTATCTTAATATCAAGGTTATCTAGGATCTGAAAGAGTTGTTTCAGAAACCATGATGTGTGGAAGATATTGTGATATCTGAAACGAAGTTTTGGTTACACCATGATAGAGTATAATATGGCAAAGTTCATGTTCTCATATTTTGATGAGAATTTGCAAAGGGTTGGAGACACTTGTTGTCCTAATCCTCCAAAAGGTTTTGGATAGAAACATTATACTCGTAATTCATCGTTATAAGCTAAAAGTAGCTTGATCATGGACGATTCCATGATAAAGGTGAATATTTGATGTAGGTAAAATGTTTACTACACCAAGAGATTACTAAAGTAAGGAATTTGAAAGAACACCAAACATTTGATGATGGTGATCTACTTCAAAGTGCAAGTCCAAAGACATTGGTATTTAACTATACACGCTTTGGACTATGTGTCATATGTATGACTCCACTATTGATGTCGATAGATTCTTTCAAACAGAAAAGGAAATACTGAAAGAGAATCTCATAAATATATGGCAGAAAAGAAAAGACTAGAATTGTTCAGTTTAAGTATATAGATGATATACATATTATGGCTATATTCTTTGCTTATTAAACAATGTGGTTCTTAAGTATTTGATACTGAATTTGTTGGTGTGAATCGTCATACGAAACAACACAATTCATGAACTACAATGGCCTAAGTAACTAGCAAAAGAATATGTGATGATGTTCATCGAGAACAAATGAAGGGTTATTGTGTTGCTCGTTAAACATCAAAGCTTGCCTTCAAGATTTGTTTTATCAGGTATTATGAGAACAAAAGGGTTGTTCAAATAATTGCCGTAATCCATAAAAGATGGATGATTCACAAATCTCGTTGGAGAAATCACATCCATAAAACTAGTGCTAAAAATGTTGAAAGACAAATTGATTGAAAGATCACTTAGGAAGTGACATCGCTGTTTAAATTATATTGGAAAGAAAACATGAAGAAACTCCATGTGTATGGAATTTTGGAGTCTTTTGATTTTTGATCAAATGACGCTTGTGAAACTTTCCTAGAGATAATTAAAACTTCGTTCAGAGGCAAAAGGGAAACGAATGACTAGCTTATTGGAACTTGTACATATTGTTGTACGAAGTCCATTATGTGTAGTCAAGAGCGATGGATTTCAACTTCATATGCTTTCTCCGAAAATTTGAGTGAATATATGAATATTTACTTAATAAGGATGAAGTGTGAAATATTTGAAAAGTTCAAAGACTTTCAAGATGAAGTGCAAAATCATTATAACAAGAATATAAATAGTTTATGATAAGATCATAAAGGAAGATATTTGAGTTACAAGTTTAGCATAATACCTAAGATTTAAGGAATCGTTCCGTGGATTTGCATTTTCCCGAAACACCATAAGAGTATGGAGCGTTCGAGATATGTAATTAAACCTTGTTTAACATGGTAAGATCAAAGGTATAATTCATAAAACTACCATTATATTTTAAAGATTAAAAGCTTTAGAGACTACCATTTTTCCACTGAAAAGAGCTCAATCATAATCCGTTGGAATGACACCATATAAAGTTATGGTTTGGGATAAAACCCAAGTTATCCTTTCTTAAACATTGGTATGCTATGCATAAGAAAGATGTTTGCAACCAAAGTCGGATGAACCTGTCTTTGTTAAAGTATTCCTCCATAACACCGGAGACAAGAGTGTTTGTCGCTTAGAACGTCAAGTTTCTTTGAGAAGGAATTTTTCGTGAAAAGTTAAGTGGGAGGACAATGAAACTTGGATAAGGTTAAAAGAACCTTAGCTATATGTGCAGAGTTGCGCAGCGCCGAAAAGTGTTCCGGAGGCAGCAACAATGCTCATGGCTCACGTGCCTCAAAGGTTGTGGTCACGGAGATCTAAGTTCCTATTGAAATAAGTAGGTCGGGTAAACAATCAAATACCAAGATTTGAGGGTTGTATCATTATTTGAGAATAATGAACCGACTACATGCAAAGAAGCGATGATGGGCCCTGACTCCGTCAAATGGCTTGAAGCCATAAAATCCGTGATAGTTCCATACATGAGAAATCAAGTTTTGAACTTGAAGGACCCTCGAGAAAGGTGTAAGACCTTACAGTTGTGTTTGGATCTATAAAGAAATAGACATGAATATGGTCGACATGTTGGGAAAGAATTCACAACAATGTTCAAAGGTTGACTATGACAAGATCTGATCTTTCATAGCGATGTTTAGTCTAGACGGATTAATATAGCAACCACGACATATAATTTTGTTGTGTGTTGAATAAGCAAAACAAGCTCTTCTAATAGAAGGTTTACCTAGGACGTGTGCATGACACGGTACAAAGGGTTTTGTTAATTCAAAGGATGCTAAATGCATATGCAAACTTCAATGGTTGAAGTAAGCATTACGGAGTTGGAATCTTCACTATGATGAATCTGTTAAAGGAGTTTAAAATTCGTCGAAGATAATGAAGATGCTTGCATTTGCAAGAAATTAAGTGGGAGCGATAAGACATGTTTCTAATACATTATGTGGAAGACATATTGTTGATTGGAAATAATGTATCTTTTATTAACACAGGATACGAATTTCATCTCGATGAAAGACTTAGGCAAAACCCAAATATTTGGCATGAATAGACGCTAATATGGTTGTGCCAGAAGTACATAGACGAGATATTGCATGAGTTCAATATAGAAACTACAAGAAAGTTTCTTGTCGCACAGAAAGGATTGAACGAGTTCAATATTTATGATATATTCAAATGTATTGACATTTGGTAAGTGAAACAAGATTCAAGTATAGATTGATACTTGATCACAAAGAGTATTTATATCAATCATACTGTGATATGTACAAATCCAGATATGTCCTATGCTCTAAATGTTGTGAGCATATACCAGAATGATTCATAAGATGATCATTGGACAATAGTAAGAATATTCTTATGATCTTTTGGAAGAACTAAGAGTATATTATTTGTAGAAGTGACAAATAGATGGTTAGTTCATTGTAAAAGTACTACATTGATACTAGTTTTGTCACAAAGTACAAATTAAGTTTATCTCAATCTAAACCAAGGGTGGCACAATATAATGGAAAGTAAGTTCCATAATGGATTTGGATGAGTTCCAAAGTTAAAGACATTGTGACAGATACTACAACAAAAGGCTAAGTGTATGACTGCTATTATAGCAGCTAAAGAGGGCATTTGGGTCAAGTAGTTTGTTATCAAACTAGGTGTAGTTCATAGCGGGATAATACTATGAAGATATATTGTATGACAATATTATCAACATGTTTTAACCCCAAAGAACTAAAGGTCTCACCAAAGGACCAAATTTATACAAAGCCATCTCATTAGAGAATGAGTGATGCGTAGAGACGCAAATACATGCAATTACACGGACTGGAAGTGTCGGATCCAGATCGATTGACCACTAGCAATCGTGTACATACAACACCGGAAAGCCATATGTGTTGAATACACAAAGGTTTGAAACTAGATTATTGACTCTAGTGCAAGTGGGAGACTGTTGGAGATATGCCCAAGAGGCAATAATAAAGTGGTTATTATCATATCTTCATACATATGATAAATGTTTACATACCATGCTATAATTGTATTAACCGGAAACATTAATACTTGTGTGATTTGTAAACATAAAAGAGTCCCTAGTAAAGCCTCTTGTTAAACTAGCTTGTTGGTTAATATATGATCATGGTTTCCGATCATGAACATAGAGATGTTATTAACAAGGGTCATATCATTAGGAGAATGATGTGATGGACATACTCCTATAGATAAGTGTAGCATAAAGATCAAGTCATTTAATATAGTCCACTTGCTATAAGCTTTCTGATACATAGTAACCTAATTCCTTCGACCATGAGATCATGCATATCACCTTTAGAAAGGATGCTTTGATGACATCAAACACCACCGTGCTGGGTGGCTATAAAGGTGGCATTGAGTGTTCGGAAAGTATTGGTTGAGACACATGGATCAAGAGTGGGATTTGTCCATCCATATGACGGATAGATATACTCTGGGCCCTCTCGGTGGAATGTCATACAATTAGCTTGCAAGCATGTGACTGGATCACAAGGGATCACATACCACGAGAACGAGAAAAGAGTACTTATCGGTAACGAGGTTGAACTAGGTATGCAGAGATACCGACAATCAAAACCTCGGATAAGTAAACTATCGTGTGACAAAGGGAAATTGGTATCGTATGTAAGTGGTTCATTCGATCGCAAAGTAATCGTAGAAATATGTGGGAGCCATATGAATTTCCAGATTCCTCTATTGGTTATTGATCAGAGAAGAGTCTCGATCATGTCCGCATAATTCACGAACCGTAGGGAGACACACTTAAGGATTCGATGTTGTTGAGTAGTTATGGAATGATGAGAAAGAGACCGAATGTTGTTCGGAGTCTCGGATGGGATCCGGGATATCACGAGGAGATCCGGAAGGGTCCGGAGAATAAGATTCATATAAGGAAAGTCCCGTTTCGGAGTTCGGGAATGATTCCGGTGTTTTCATCGGGAATGTTCTAGAAGGTTCCGAAATGTCCGGCACTCCGGAGGGGAAGGGGTACATGAATGTGTCATTACAAGTTGGAATGATTGCATCATGCACTAAGTGTCATCTCTGTTCCAAATAAAGGATTAATTCAAATCCTAGTTTGAAAAGTCAAATAGCTAAATTGAAAAGTGAAACGGCTAAATTTGGAAAGTGGAAAAGAGGAGGAAGGGGGAAACCGAGTTGGGGAGGAGTTCCCTCCTCCAACCGGCGGCGCCCCCTCCAAGCCGAGTTGGGGAGGGACTCCTCTACCTCCCCTTGGCCGACGGCCCCTCCACCTATATAAGGAGGGGCAGGGCTCCCTCCTAGCACACACAAGTTGCCTCCCTCTAAACCTAAACCCTAGCCACAGCCTAGGGATTTCTCCCAAGCCGCCGAGTTAGAGCTTCTAATTGCCCTAGCCGCTGGTTTATCCCCTTCTAATTGGTGTGTCTAAACCCTAGATCACCAAGGCTCTCTCATAGTCCACCATACTCGCTCCGACAAGGCGAAGCCCTGCGAGATCTCCCCTCTACTTCCGGTACCACGCCGTTGTGCTGCCGGAATCGCGAGGAGAGTGCTACAACCTCCGCTGCCTGCTGGAACAAGGGAGAGCAAGGTCTTCGTCGAGTACCGAACGTGTGACCGACTGCGGAAGCGCTGCCGGAACGCAGCACCGGAAGGATCGTCTATGCGATCTTGAGATCGACAAGTGTACGACTACATCACCCACGAGAATCTGCTCTCGTTAACCGCTTTGGAATCTTCGAGGGTAAGTTCCTCTATCGACTCGTTGCTACAATCTAGTAGATAGATCTTGGCTTGTTTGTGTGCATGCGGTAGAAATTTTTTGTTTTCCATGCTACGAACCCCTACAGGTTACAGATTAGGGTTTTTCTCCTTTGAAATTCTATCTACTCTAGTCTTGTTCTGCAAGGATCTGAAGGAGTCATGGGTTTGGGCCACCTGAAAACTCCATAGGCCTCGTATCTTATCATGGGATTTCCTTGGTTTTGGACTAGGTATGTCAATGTTGTGTACCCGTGGGGTATAACCATGTCAGTAGCCCCCGAGTGTTCAGTCGAATCGTAGATTTGGCTGAGGACTCTTCAATATTTTGGTTGCAGTTAGACCTGTTTATAAGAGAAAAAGATTTAGTTTGTAGGGATTGTTGATGCGCGTGCCCGACTCTCCCAACGGATCAGGGCCAGTTAACTGTCATAGGAAAAAACAACACGATCTTCATCAAATTCGAGTTCCCGGACTCGAAGTCGGAACGATTGTTGGTGTAATTCGACTCAGGCCGTTGAGGTCTTACAGGAGACGAATCCTAGTGATTTTCAAGTGGTGTACCCAACGTGTCCGTCAGGATTTTTGTCGTGCTTGTTAACACGGTATTTTACTGATAGAGCGCAGTCAGGTGCGTTACCAGACCATCACATGATATCTGTAGGTCTTATCCTTGTGTCGTAGACACGACATCCGAAATGTATTCACTGCGGAGGTGTTTCGGGTGGCCAAGGAGAATGCTTCTCACTTAGCGTTGGTTTGGGCAAAGTTGCCATAAAGAATTTGCATTTTAACCCTATGAATTATTCGACTGTGATCCTTTGGATCAAAATGCAAATTCTTTATGGCAACTTTGCTCAAACCAACGCTAAGTGAGAAGCATTCAACCTGCTTCTATTTCGGATGTTGTCGACCGGGACAAAATGATGAAGATCGTCTTGTCCTATGATGCTTAATCGATTGATGACGCCCATCACTGTCGTGGGATGCTTCGTTGGAAAACCCAAGAGGAAGGTGTGATGAGCACAACAGCAAGTTTTTCCTCAGTAAGAAACCGAGGTTATCGAACCAATAGGAGGAAGGAAACGTCTTAAAGGTGTTGCAAGCAATGTGGAAACCTGCACAACACAAACTCAAGACTTTGCCCCAACGAATCAGTGAGGTTGTCAAGCTCACCGGTTTGCTGTAACAAAGGATTAAACGTATGGTGTGGAAGGTAATGGTTTGCAACAAGTAAACAAGTAACAGTGGAAGATGTATTAATGGTAAATATTGGACCGGGGTCCATAGTTCACTAGATATGCTCTCCTTAGATAAACAACATGGCATGAAGGGTAAACAAATTACAGCAGGGCAATTGACAGGAACTGAGCTAGGCATAACAATGCAATACCAGACAAAAATATCCTATGAGATTCGATTGGGAAATACAACAAGATACATAGACCGCCATCCAACTGCATCTATCACTAGAAAGTCCACCTTTGGGTTATCATCCTAACCCCCTCCAGTATTAAATTGCAAGCAACAGACAACTGCTTTAAGAAAAGTGTGTAAGGTAAACAATCCACTTGTTCCATGAACAAGAGACCGTTGTTTTCTCCCTAGTAGCAACATCACATCTACAACCGAAGAGATTTCTGTCACTTCCCTTGGAAACAACCCACTATCAAGCATAAATACCCCCTCTTGGAGTCACTAGCAACTACTTGTCCAAGATAGCTACTAACAACGGAGAGCATGCAATATCACAAACAACATAGACATGATAGAATCATAAAGACAAAACCATTAATCAAACCAACATAATAATCTCAATATCCATCGGACCCCTGCAAACACAACATGCATGATTACAAATAGATTAGATCTTGATCATGAACGGAGATCACAAGATCTATACATGAAAGCACAAAGAAGGAGATACAACCATCTAGATACTACATGGACTCATAGTCCAAGGTGGAACTACTCACGCATCATACCGGAGAAGAAGGCCTTCGGGATGATTTCCCCTTCGGCAGGGTGCCGGGAAGAACTTCAGATCCCCATGATCTAGGGACGATGGTGGTGGCGGCTACAGACGGTTTCGTGGAGTTTTGATCGGGTTCCTAGGGTTTCTGCATCGGGGGCTTCTTATAGGTGAAGAGGCGAGGCTGAGAGGCGGCCAGGGGCCCCACACCCTACCCAGGCACGGGGTGGGCCCACCCATGCCTAGGGGGGGTCTGGCCGCCCTGGTTCACTTCTCCGTCTCGTATTCTGTCTTCGTGTTCCCCACGGAAAGATATTGACTTTGGCTTTTGTCCCGTCCAATTCCGAGAATATTGATTTTCTGTCTTTCTGGAACCAAAAACATAAGAAAACAGGCAACTGGCACTGTGGCAACTTGTTAATAGGTTAGTTCTAGAAAAGATATAAAAACACCTCAAAGTGTAGACAAAGCAAAGCAAAGTAGATACTAAATAAGCATGGAACATCAAAAATTATAGATACGTTTCCGACGTATCAAGCATCCCCAAGCTTAACTCCTGCTCGTCCTCGAGTAGGTAAGTGATAAAAGGAATAATTTTTGAGGTGATATGCACCATCAAAACCAAGATTAAACCATTTGTAAGCATTGAAAGCTGGGATCAAAGAACCCTAAACATGTGCATAAAATATGGAGTTCTAACAATAAGACAAAGTAACTATGCATGAAACATGAATATCTACAAACAAAGATCATGAATAACATGCATTGAAAAAAGTTTGTTTGTTTCACATACAGAAAACATAGCATAGTGGCAATCAGCTTCTCCCTCATAGAGTAGCAAATAGATGCATAGGACACCTTCAAAGTTCACAAGGGTGACTAGAAACAAATAGCACAAGAACAAGTAATATCACAATATGCATCAATCAATAAGTTTTGGGACACTGCACATAGAACTAAGAATGGCAACTATGCTCTCTTAATGGTGCCTAAAGGTAGAAGGTGGAGACTCAATAGTAGTGGTAGAAGAAAGGCTTTTCATAAAGGAAGCAGGGATTTCAAGTTTCAAAAAGAGCTTCCAAAAATTATGGTACTTGTTAGCTTTCAGCCTTCATTGCCCCTATCATAAGCATATTGAAGTGATTAAGGTTAAAGTGAACAAACTATGGAGTATATGCTTGATGACTCATTGATGGCACCAGAGAACTTGGTGCTTGACGTGGAGTATGTTGGGAACCCCAAGAGTAAGGTGCGAAGCAGCACAGCAGCAAGTCTTCCCTCAGTAAGAAACCGAGGTTATCGAACCAGTAGGAGGAAGGACACGTCACACAGGTGTTGCAAGCAACACGGATACCTACACAACACAAACTCAAGACTTTGCCCCAACTAACATTGAGGTTGTCAATCTCACCGGTTGCTGTAACAAAGGAGTAAACGTATGGTGTGGAAGGTAATGGTTTGCAGGAAGTAAACAAGTAACAGTGGAAGATATATCAATGGTAAAGATTGGACCGGGGTCCATAGTTCACTAGAGGTGCTCTCCTTAGATAAAAAACATGGCATGAAGTGTAAACAAATTATAGCAGGGCAATTGACAGGAATTGAGCAAGGCATAACAATGCAATACTAGTCAGAAAGATCCTATGAGATTCGGTTGGGAAATACAACAAGATACATAGACCGCCATCCAATTGCATCTATGACTAGAATTCCACCTTTAGGTTATCATCTGAACCCCCTCTAGTATTAAGTTGCAAGCAACAGACAACTGCTTTAAGCAAAGTGTGTAAGGTAAACAGTCCACATGTTCCATGAACAAGAGACCGTTGTTTTCTCCCTATTAGCAACAACACATCTACAACCGAAGAGATTTTTGTCACTTCCCTTGGAAACTAGAGGCATGAACCCACTATCAAGCATAAATACCCCCTCTTGGAGTCACTAGCAACTACTTGTCCAAGATAGCTACTAACAACGGAGAGCATGCAAGATCACAAATAACACAGACATGATAGAATCATAAAAACAAAACCATTAATCAAACCAACATAATAATCTCAATATCCATCGGATCCCCACAAACACAACATGCATGATTACAAATAGATCAAATCTTGATCATGAACGGAGCTCACAAGATCTATACATGAAAGCACAAAGGAGGAGATACAACCATCTAGCTACTACATGGACCCATAGTCCAAGGTGGAACTACTCATGCATCATACCGGAGAGAAGGCCTTCGGGATGATCTCCCCTCCGGTAGGGTGCCGGGAAGAACTTCATATCCCCCGATCTAGGGACGATGGTGGCGGCGGCTACAGACGGTTTCATGGAGATTTGATCGGGTGCTCGGGGTTTCTGCATCGGGGGATTCTTATAGGCAAGGGGGGCGAGGAGGCGGCCAGAGGGGCCACACCCCTCCCAGGCGCAGGCCCACCCCTGGCCGCGCCTAGGAGGGGTCTGGCTGCCCTGGCACGCCTCTCTGTCTCCCCTCTGGACTTCTTGTTCCCCACGGAAAGTAATTGACTTTGGCATTTGTACCATCCAATTCCGAGAATATTTCTTTACTAGCTTTTCTGAAACCAAAAACAGCAGAAAACAAGCAACTGACACTGTGGCAACTTGATAATAGAAAACATGTAAAAAGCACCTCAAAGTGTAGACAAAGCAAAGCAAAGTAGATACTAACAAGCACGGAACATCAAAAATTATAGATACATTTCCGACGTATCAAGCATCCCCAAGCTAAACTCCTGCTCGTCCTCGAGTAGGTAAGTGATCAAAGAATAATTTTTTAGGTGACATGCACCCTCACAACAAAGATCCAACCATTTGCAAGCATTGAGAGCTGGGTTCAAAGAACTCTAAAGATGTGCATGAAAGATGGAGTTCTAACAATAGGACATAGTAACTATGCATGCAACATGAAAGGCTACAAACAAAGATCATGAATAACATGCATTGAAAAACGTTTGTTTGTTTCATATACAAAAAACATAGCATAGTAGCAATTAGCTTCTCCCTCTAGGGTAGCAATATAGATGCATATGACACCTTCAAAGTTCACAAGGGTGACTAGAAACAAATAGCACAAGAACAAGTAATATCACAATATGCATCAATCAGTAAGCTTTGGAACACTGCACACAAGATGACAACTATGCTCTCTTAATGGTGCCTAAAAGTAGAAGGTGGAGACTCAAATAATGGTGGAAGAAAAGCCTTTTTGTAAAGGAAGCAGAGATTTCAAGTTTTAAAAAGAGCTTCCAAAAATTATGGTACTTGTTAGCTTTCAGCCCTCATTGCCCCTATCATAAGCATCTTGAAGTAATTAAGGTTAAAGTGAACAAAGATGGAATATATGCTTGACAAACTATAAGTTGGCAATCTCAAGTCCCTTGAATACGAGGGCCACACCTCATGCTACTCAACTTCAGTCACATGTAAGTTCTTGTGATTGTAAGTATTTGCATATCACTGAGAACCGCCAACGGGGTACCCCTTGCACATGGTACAGGAGCTTTCCCATAACCAAAATGAAAAGGCAAGCATACAATGAGCATCTCAGCGATCTTTTTATTTACTATATGCATAGATTTTTATTGAGGATGCTTCATGGATAGCTCACTATGGTGATGCTGCAAGTTTCCACCATGATTAGGCATGGCTTAGGCTAGTGGCCCAGGCGTTTCTCTAACACAGAATACAAACTCCATGGACTTACAAGCTTCCTCTTTATTTCACACCGGTGACATCCATAGACAAAAGAGCATGATATCAACAGAGTACAAAGTACAAGTGCAATGTTGAAAACGTTCCCTGTGATAGCACGGTTCTGCTAATTCCAACATATAAGTGCAAACATATACAACATAGATGACACAATGGTTGAAGTTTATTAGGGGCAAAGAATATGAAGTGT
This sequence comes from Avena longiglumis, assembly GCA_030063025.1. Taxonomy (NCBI): domain Eukaryota; kingdom Viridiplantae; phylum Streptophyta; class Magnoliopsida; order Poales; family Poaceae; genus Avena; species Avena longiglumis. The sequence goes on along the minus strand of CP125975.1, from coordinate 38,880,721 downwards.
GCCATCAATTTTGTGAGGGCTTTAATTACTAAGTTTTCACATAACAAAATAGTTTTCAATTGGAAGATAGCTAAAAACAAGAATATACTTGGAACGGTGTAACACACCATGCATAAGATTTTATAGTGGACACTTTGGAATAACTTGGTTTCTTTGGAGTTGTAAGCATGAGTGGAGCTTACTCATACAAGTGGAGGCTAGCAAAAGACTGGGAGCAACCAACTAAGAGAGCAATAATGGCCATAATCATGCAGAGCAACAAAGCATTACTAATCAAAGCATAGAGTGGTACTACAAGTCAAGTACTAAATGATCATAGAGGCTAATGGTGACTTGTGAGAGTCATAACATGGTGTGAGCATGTGCCAAGTCAACCCAAACAAAGCATCTAAAGGAGAACACCACAATACTATGCTTTTGCATGCTAAAACAACGCATAATTTCTTCAAGGCACACTAAGCAATCCCAATTGTTTGAAACAATACATGCTACAACAATAATCACTAAGCATAAGGTCCAAACAACACCTAGCATGTCATGCTAAAGTATAAATCACAGTCAATGCAAGCTCCTCTTGCACTTCAAGCAAGAACTTACTACTCCTTTCCAACACCAAGCAACTTATTTGCAAAACAACGCAACGAGAACTGGGGTCCAAACTACTTTATTCAGGCAAACTAAAAAATCTAAGCAAAGAAAACAAAAACTAAGACGCTCCAAGAACAACACAACTGTGCATGAAACAATAAAAACGAAGTGTTTAGACAGACCTGAGCTTTTTATTGATGAAGAAGGGGATGCCTTGGGCATCCCCAAGCTTTGATGCTTGTACCTCTTGGATATTTCTTCGGGTGACACCATGGTGGCATCCCCAAGCTTGAGCTTTTGTCCATTCCTCATCTTATTGCATCATTCTCTCTCTACACCTGAAATTTTTCCTTCACACAATCTTCATTAGCAATATTAGTTTATTCAAAAGATATTAGACCTCTGGCAGATCTTTGGAATAGCAAATATTTTCACTAAAAACACAAACTACTGTAGTAACTCCTTCAAAAAGCTTAATTCCCCAAAAGAGAACTCAAAAAGGAATCAATAAGAAGCAAATGCAAATAATGGCAGAAATCTGTCAAAACAGACCAGCAGGTAGAAATCGATTTTTTTGAACATCTTATGTTGCTCAAATAAAACAGTCTTGAACTAACTAAAGTTATCTAACATACTGGGGGATTTATTCGTAAATTTTGAGCTCAATACGAGTTACAGAGCCTCCTCACGAATATTTTTGGTGGAGGACAGAAATCTGTTTCGGGACAGCAACTCCCCAAATCTTACTTCCCTCTCATTAGAGGTCATTCTTGGCACAAAAAGCAAACAAAAAGGATAAGGAGAGGTTATTACTGAAGTAATAACTTCCAAGACTCAAGGAAACTCTTGGATTATCTCCCAACAAGTACTTTTCTTTAACGCCTTTAAGTTAGGCATTAATAATTTGAGAAGATGCTCACATAAGAACTATGAGTTGAAGTAAAAGAGAGCATCAAGAAGCAAATTCAAAACACATTTGAGTCTAACCCATTTCCTATGCATAGGAATATTGTAATAAAATAAATCAAAGAAGCACATAGTAACAAGAATGGGTAGATAAAACAAGAGCAACTTCAAAATTTTCAGCACATAGAGAGGTGTTTCTGTACCATGAAAACTTCTACAACCATATTTTCCTCTCTCGTAATAATTTTAAGTAGCATCATGAATAAACTCAACAATATAGCTATCACATAAAGCATGCTTTTCATGATCTATAAACACATAATTTCTATCAAGCTCGAAAATAGTGGGATTAAAACCTTCACGGTTTTTACCCAAAGTAGATATTTCAAAAGGATCCACAGGAACATAACATTCATCCTCCTTTGGTAAGCATGGGGGACAATCAAATAATGTAAGAGGTAAAGAGTTACTCTCATTAGAAGGTAGGCATGGGTAGATCCATTCCTCCTCCTTTTTTTCATCACTTTCCTCATCTTTTTCATCTAATGAGCTTTCAGTTTTAGCAATTTCTTCTTCCATAGGCTCCTGCAAGGCATTAGTCTCTTCCATCTGTGGAAAGCATCTATTAAAATATTCAAGAATATAGATATTTTCTTCCTTGTAATTATCAAAGCAGAATTTAAGTATCTCATAAATCTTGCAATCATAAGGTGCATCATCAGTATTTTCAAGCAAACTGGCAAGTTCAAATGCACCCTTGAAGGCAATAAATTCTTCAATTTGTTCCACATCATAAAAGTCATAATTTCCTTTAACATAAGAAGATATGGTAACATTATCATTATACTCACATTGAAAAGGCAGGTGTTTATACCTCTGTTATCGCCATATTTTGGCCAAAGGAGGAGATGGGCCGTAATCAAGATGGGCTTGGAAGATACGTATATGCGACGTATTGTTGGATCGGCCTTGTGCGTGGATTTGGGCTAAATTGCCCGTGTATCTGTGTATCGTAGTAGGTTCCGTTTCAGTTTAGGTAAAGATAGAGTTGTAGAGTTATTCCAAAGATAGAAAGTATCCGGACTATAAATATGTACCTAAGGTTATCAAGAAAAAGAGGACAATCACGTTCACAACAAACACAATCTCGGCGCATCGCCACCATCTTGCGATCTAGGCAGTATCTGCTTATGCGTTATCTGGTGTTACTCGTACTGAAGCCTTGTTGATGGCGAGTAATACTATTATCGTAGATTTGTTTAGGTTAGCATCGGTACTTTTCGCTATGATCGTTAAATTATGCTACCTCTAGTTACCTCGCTACCTTTGCACCTTTTCCCGGGTGTAAGGGTAGCATCTTGCTTGATCTTTATTTAGTTGTCTCGATCTGTTATGGTTATGCCTTGTTCTCCAAGGTTTAGTTTGATATCCACGTAGTCAGGCCTTGTAAACGGGTTGAAGGATCCAGTAGTACGTAAGGACGTGGTTTGCTAGTTCGAGAGGAGTTGTTCCGGTAATTGATTTTACGTCGATTGTTAGGCCTCCTCTAGGGTTAGTTTTCTATCATCTTTTGTATCTACCAGGCTCAATCACGTGCAGGATGTTCCAATTACGTGGTGAAAACATTAACTGTCGTAGATCGATTTAACTTGTAATGATGAAGCAAAACCCCATGTTATTGTAGATCTAATGCAGAACCATGGGACAATCGGCTTTAGGAGCCGATTCACAGGGAAACCTGGGAGCCGGTCACGGCTCGAATTTTACGTATACTTGTTTACCATGCAGGAAATCAATCGAAGCAATCCTTCACCTTCCTGACCAGGTATAGGTCAGGTGGCATCTCGAACCAAGCCGGGGCGTGTGCGGAGTTTTGCGGCCGTTGCCCGAGGGACCGAGCCCACCAGCAGTTAGGAGCCTCTGTAACACCCTCGAGAATCGGACCTATGCAAGTTTTAGCGAAATCCGCCAAACCCATAGAAAGCGATTCAAAGGTGCCCACCAGCACTTTAAATGCGGGTGGAAAACGAAGTAAGCACATTACACAACATTCCTCGATGGGACCCACAGAACAGATATATATATAATAGCGACTCCATGAGTCAAGAATACAGATATAATATACAAGATCCAAATCACCTTGAAAACGGTAGAGCGTCCGACTACGGACAAGAAGCAAATGGGGCTAAGAGCCACGAAGAATAACCAATGGCGTCCATAACCTGCCTGTGCCAAGCGGAAGGGTAACCTCGCTAACGGCGTCGATATCAAACCTGCTTAAACAAAGGGGTGCCGAAGGGCAAAGGAAAAAGGAGCGCCAAGATCGAGGCCGATGCGGCGAGACTAGAATTGGCGGTCCTCGCCTACATAGGTATGGTGGATCAAGGCGGCAAAGATGCACTAAACAACCTCTGAGACTCGATACAATGGCCGGTTATCGAGAGGGTAAGAAAGACCTATCCGGATCCAACACGAGGCTAACACCAAACAAACCCATCTCGGTGTTTCCCCGGGACCAAACGAGGAAGTCAACCGAGGAACTCACACGGTTAGCGATTTATTTATTCAGTTATTGTTGCAGCAATTACTAGTCAGGTTTAGATAATCATCCTGATAAAGTAAGCAGTGGGCACTTTTAGTTAACCATTCTGTTATACTTGCAACACTTACTAAGCAGATACAGATAGCATGAGATAACCCAAAACCCAGCAGTTGTTGGTACTTTTATTCAGCCATTCCGTTGTAGTTGCATTACTTACTAGTCAGGTACAATGGTTATGGCGACACTACAAACAAGCAATGGTGGGCAGTATTAATTAGCCATTCCATTATAGTGAAGCTGATTACTAGTCATTATAAAGTCAAATTTATAGCAATAAACTTTAGTTATGCTTGTCTATGATCGAGATACTGTGCTCCAAGTCGTCCATAACCGCGGACACGGCTTTCAGAAAGTTTTACCGGCGGTGCACCAATAGCAACACACGCCGATCAACCTCGGAAAAACCAAATCAAAACCAACGAGGCTTTCACGATGAACAATCACAGATTGAGAAATTTGAGGGGCCACCCTTGAGTCTACCATAGCAAGTAAGCAAGCTCGAGACGGACTCAAGGTTTGCGACAATGGTCATGGCGATGGGAACCCGAAAACTCGGGGTGTCGATACCGTAATCACTCCGCTTACCTAAACAGACGATGGTGCTCCTCGCTGTCGTAAATACATAAGTAGCATGGCATAAGTACAGGATAGTAAATAAAACCTCAAACTAGTTTGTGGCCCCAAGAAATAAGTGAATCAAGCTCGCTCGGGGGTCCCATATACCTCCCGGATGTGGATAGCGCGATAAATCAAGGAACAGGTATCAAGTACTCGGGGTCCTACGGGACACAAGTGGGCGTTCGGAAACCAAATATTTTCTATCACCCACCGATGCCTCTGCTTATTTCAATTTTAGTTGTTAAACAGGAATTAAAGTGAACGATAAGTAAAACTAGGATCATCTCCAACATCAACATGCGGCAATACATCAACAACTGTGGCACTTAACAACACGCAACAGCACTAGAGCAAGCGACTACGACGCGCAAGTCCAACTATCTACCAAACAACAGGTAATAGGATGTGTCCAAGGCAATATAAGGCTGCAGGGGATATCATGGGTACGAAAACTAGAGCATCGCAACACAGATAGCAATAGATCAACATGAGGGAATAAATACTATAAAAGTAAGATAGGTAGAAAGGGGAGATGCTGCTTTGAAAACATTGTCGAAGGTTCAACCGAAGATCGGGGCGAAGCTCACATCAACTCAACGGCCTTATCCGCGAAGAAGCAAAACACTAGGAGGAACACCGGATGCAATATTTAATACTAAGGCAGAAGATCGGGCATGATGCATGTATGATGCATGGCATGGCAAAGACGCGATGCGATTAGGTTATATTAAGTGGAACCGGGGTCCCGACAATTTAATTGAATGGTTCATGTTGTTTAGCTACCCCGCAATTTAAATGTTGTATTACATGGCAAAAGATAGTACCGGGTTCGCTACACAAGTTTAAATGAGGCCAATATAAGGCTAGATTTGCCCGCATATGGGCCCCATATTTAATTATTAGGTGAATCGGCATAAGGCCCCCAAACCACATGATATGCATGCGAGATGAACAATTAAATGTGCAACAGGCTTTATGTTAGCATTTATAAAATAGGGGTCGAGAAAAAGGGTTCACACATTAGGGTTCGGCAGATCTTGGGTTCCGGGTTCCGGGGTCGGTCTTAGGGTCCAGGGTTCGACGGGCCTTGGGGTTCCGGGGTTCGGTCTCGGCGGGGCCGTTCTCGGTAACGGGTAGATCTCGGCGCATCCGTGGTCTTCGGGTCATGTTGTCGGTCATGGCGTTCGGGATGAGGTACTTGTCGCATCGGGGTCTCGGGTTGCAGAACTTGGCGCGCCCGGGTTCGGTCTTCGGATCCGGAAAAGAGTACTTGGCGTCCGGCGGTAGATCTTGTTGGTTTCACTCCGAAGGACTTGTTGTTCTGCAGCGGAGGCCATGGGGTCATCGGGATCCGGGGTTCGCCGCTCCGTGAGGTAGATCTTGTCGACTTGGCGTCATCGCCCCTAGTTTCCGCGACGAAGTACTCGGGGTTCCACTCGGTTATCGGTGTCGAGCTCGTTGTCGCAATTAACTTGAAGGGTTGATGGCCTTTACGGGATGGGTCCTCGAACTCTGGGAAGGCGTCCTTGCCGCTCGGGCTTCGAGGAACGGTGAAGGGGATGTCCACGGGTCCGTGGATATCTTGGTTCGGCATCGGGTTGGTCCCTGTCGGAGTTCTTGTCGCATCTACCGTCTTCGGGTTTGCTCCACCCGGGCCCATGACGAAGTACTTGTCGTCCCCTGTTGATGTGGTGCACCGGTAACTTGTTCACTTGTCAAACTTGGAAGGTACTGGGCCTCTGTCTTCAGCGGCCAGGGCGGCAAGCGCCACCGAGAACAATTTGGGGCGGCGTTCTTTGTCGGCGGGGCTACCGGGAGGAGGCGGTGGCGCGGTGGTCCGGAGGCAGGACGGAGGTCGGGCGGTCCGGCATCGGACGGCGAAGCGGCTGCGGGCCAGCGGCCTTCGGCGAGGTCCTGTGAGGGACGGCGAGAAAAATGGCGGAGGCGCAGTGACAGGAAGGCGAGGCTGGCGCTTGGCTGTGACTCGGGAGGTGGGGCTGGCGTGGGAGGGATGGCCGTCTTGAGCGTCTTGTGCGTGGCGGCAGGCGGTGGTGGAGGCCGACGGTGGGAGGAGGCTTGGGGGGCGCGTGAAGGGAATATGCCCTGAGAGGCAATAATAAATTGTTTATTATGTGTATTCCAAGTATATGATAGATGTTTATTTTGCATGCTATAATTGTATTAATACGGAAACGTTAATACATGTGTGTTTAATAAACAAACAGAAAGTTCCTAGTTAAGCCTCTCTCATAAACTAGCTCGTTGATTAACAAGATGATCAAGGTTTCCTGATCATGGACATTGGATGTTGTTAATAACGGGATCACAACATTAGTGTAATGATGTGATGAACATTCATCCGAAGTATAGCATTACGATCAAAGTCATTGAGTTTATATTGCTATAACAACTTACGAAGTGATCCTAATCCTTAGACCATGAGATCATGTCAATCACTAACAGGAAGAGTTTCTTGATAACATCAAACGTCACACCGTAACAGGGGTGATTATAAAGATGGCTTCAGAACTAATAAAGTGTTATGTTGAGGCTCATGGATCGAGAGTGGAATTTGTTCATCCCGATGGCGGATAGATATACTCTGGGCCCTCTCGGTGATATCACATTGATTAGCTTGCAAGCAAGTGATTTGATCACTAGAATGTTATATCACGGGCGAGAAAAGAGTGCATGTCGATGCGAGATCAAACTAGGTATGGAGATACCGATGATCGAATCTCGGACATGTAATATATCGTGAGACAAAGGGATTAAGATACTAGCGTAAAGGTTCCAGCGATCACAAGAAAGTCATCGTTGAATGTGTGGGAGTCGATATGGGTCTCGGATCCCGCTCGATTATTGATCGAGAGGGTCTCGATCATGTCCGCATTATTCACGAACCGTAGGGTGACACATAAGAGACACCGACATCCAATTGGAGCAAAAGTTTCATGCGAAAGAATAAACAAGCGCAGAATTTATTTCACTAGATCGAAAGCAGGTTTCGGGTGAAATTGCATAAAGTGGTTATGCATGTGAAATAGAATTCTAGCAAGGGGTTATTTGTGAATGTTTGTCATTAAAGTAATTGACAAAATTCTGAATAAAAATAAAAGAGTTTTATTTAATGAGAGTTTGCATTAAATTTGGTGGAAATTTAATGGGATCTTTGAGTGGGATTTTGAGTGGAGGAATTTGGAAGAGTTTTGTGAGTGGAGTGTCCACCCACATGAAGAGGGGAGGGCAAGGGGGCAGCCCCCATGCGCTGCCACCCCTTGGGGTTCCCTCCTCCTATAAAAGGAGCCCTCCTCTCACTTCTCACTCACACCTCCTCGTGAAGGATCTCTCTCCCTCTAGAATTTATTCCCCATGGTCTCGACTAGCGAGATACATGTTCCGGTGGCTATTCGGCAAGAAAGAGTTGTGCTTCCGCTGCATCGCTGGAGCGAGGAGGCGAGGTTGCTCGGTGCCTTGAACGTGTGTGCGAGCACGGATGCGCAGCGATTTGCGGCGCTAGGACTTCCTCTCGATCTTGAGATCGGCAAGAGATCGTCTACATCAACCACGAGTTTGGACTCGTTAAGCTGTCGGTCTTCAAGGGTATGTTCTCACGGATCTACATCCGCGTTGTTTGTATCTAGTATAAATAGATCTTGGTATATAGTTCACATCGTAGGAAAATTTTTGTTTTCTATGCGAACCCTACAAAGGTATCGAGCCGGATCTATGTAGATACTTTACAGGTAGTACACATATGAGTATGTGGGCGATGATCATGTTGTTGCTCCTTTCTTGTGATTTTGGATATTGGTGGCATAGTGGGATGAAGCGCCGACAAACTTTACATGTCCTCGCACATGAGACCTGTTCCACGCTTGACATGCAACTAGTTTGCATAAGTGGCTAGCGGGTGTCTGTCTCTCCTACTATAGTCAATATCTATTTTGCAAGCGATTTGTCAACAATTTGATTATCCTCGTTGTGGTTCATGTTCGTAGGTAAGAACGGTTCTATCTCGAAAGCCCTAAGCCACGTAAAACTTGCAATGGATAAATTAGAGGCATCTAGTTTAGATTGTTGCTGGGCTAGTGTTATGATATGGTAGTGTTTTAAGTAGAAGTATGAGATGATACTATTACAACACACATAGCGTGTAAAATCCATAGACTGTGGATTTACACATATAGGTATGATAGTGATCATACCACGATGCACATGATAGAGATCATCTGCGGGAACCATATAATTTCACTAATAAACATATGATGTTTGATTGCATCTTATATTGCTTGTTTAGCGCTTTGTTAAGCATAATAAGATGATCCCTCATTTAAATATCAAGATAAGAATGTGTTCTTCCTTTAGTATGCACCGATTATGTTTTCGTCGCTCCAAGACATCACGTGATGATCGGGTGTACTTGGATCCTCGACCATACTTCGGGTGTAAAACAGTTACACACGCAAATACTAAGGTTCTAACTTGGCGAGCCTAGCATGTACATACATGGCCTCGGAACACGTAAAGAAGGTTAAGCATGAGTCATATAGTTGATATGATGCCCATTTTATGCTCGCTTTGAAGCTATACCGACTCACGTGATGATCGGACTTGGTGTAGTGGATTTGGTTCATGTAATCACCAAAAGGACACGAGGGATGTCGCTTTTGAGTGGGAGTTCATTCGTAATATAGATTAGTTGAACTCAATCTATCATACACTTAGTCTAAACTTTACAAATTCATTGTAGATGGCACCACCGCTTTTAATTTCAATGCTCATGGAGAAAGAGAAACTAGCAACGAACGGTAGCAACTTTACTGAATGGGCCATGAATTTGAGGATTCTCCTCTCACTGCACAAAAGCAATATGTGCTAGAAGCGCCGTTAGGCCCCCACCTTTGACGATGCCCCGACAAGGAGAAGAATGTCTATCGACTCGTCGAGGACCACAACTTAGTTCATTGCGGCATATTGTATGGGCTAGAGAACTTCAAAGCGTTCAAAACGGCAATGCATTTGATACAATGGGTTAGTTGAAAATGATTTTCGACACACATGTCTTTGTAGAGAGCTACAATGCTTCGTAAAAGTTCTTTAGCTGCATGATGGAAGAGCACAACTCCGTTAGTGAGCATGTACTCAAGATGTCGTTACGCCGATAAGCTTGTGTCCTTGGGAATAACGATTCCCATTGACTTAGGCATCCATCGTGTTGCGGTCTACGCCACCTAGCTATAAGAGCTTCGTGATGAACTATAATATGCAAGGCATGAAGAAGTCTTCCCCGAGCTTCACAATGCTTAAAACCGCAGTGGAGATCAAAAGGAACATCAAGTGTTGATGATCAATAGGAACACTGTTTCAAGAAAGACAAGAAGGAAAACGGAAGGAAGTAAGGCGGCAAGCTGTTGCCGCTACGAAAAGAAACCCCGAGTTGGACCTAAGTCCGATACCGAGTGCTACTATTGTAAGGGATCGCCATCGAAGCGCAATCGCCCCAAGTATCGCGCATAAGAAGGCCGGCAAGGCAAACAAAGGTATATATGATATACATGTTATTGATGTGTACTTGACTAGTGCTCGCAGTAGCACCGGTATTTGATACCGTTCGTTGCTAATATTTGTAACTCGAATCGTGGGCTGCGAAAAGCGACCGCTAGCAAGGGGTGAGGTCAAGATGCGTGTCGGCAATGGATCAAACGTTGATGTGATCGCCGTCGAACGCTACCTCTCCACTTACCGTCGGGATTAGTCATAAACTTAAATAATCATTATTTGGTGCCCGACCGAGCATGAACATTGTATCCGGATCATGTTTGATGCAAAGTGGTTATTCATTCAAATCTGAGAACAATGGTTGTTCCATTTATATGAATGAAATCTTTTATGGTCATGCACCAATGTTGAATGGTTTATTTCTGTTGAATCTCGATGATAATGTTACACATATTCATAATGTTGATGCTAAAAGGATTAAACTTAATGATGATATATCCGCATATGTGGCAATCGCCGTCTCAGGTCATATTGGCATTAAACGCATGAAGAAGCTCCATTCGATGGACTTTTGGAATCACTTGATTATGAATCATTTGATACATGTGAGCCATGCCTTATGGCAAGATGACTAGAACGCTTTTCGGTTCAATGGAGCAGGCATGATTTATTGGAAATCATACATTCGATGTATGTGGTCCAATGAGTGTGTCGCGAGGTGGATATCGTTATTTTGTTACTTTCACGGATGATTTGAGTAGATACGGTTATATCTACTTGATGAAACACAAGTCGAAACCTTTGAAAAGTTCAAGGAATTTCGAATGAAGTGGAAAATCATCGTAATAGAAAGATCAAATTTCTTGATGCGACCGTGGAGGTGAGTATCTAAGTTACGAGTTTAGCACTCACATGAAAGAGTGTGGAATTGTTTCACAACTCACACCGCCGAACACCACAAATAAATGGTGTGTCGAACGTCGAATCGTACTTTATTAGATATGGTTCGATCTATGATGTCTCCGACGGACTTGCCGTTGTCTTTTGGGGTTATGCACTAGAAACCTGCATTCACTTTAAATCGGGCACCATCTAAATCCGTTGAAAAGACACAGTATGAATTGTGGTTTGGAAACAAACCTAAGTCATCATTTCTAAAGTTTGGGGATGCGATGTTTATGTGAAGAAACTTCAACCGGATAAACTCGAACCCAAAGCGGAAAAATGCGTCTTCATAGGATACCCTAAAGAAACTATTGGGTATTCCTTCTATCACAGATCCGAGGGCAAGGTTTTGTTGCCAAGAATGGATCCTTTCTAGAGAAAGAGTTTCTCGCGAAAGGTGTGAGTAGTCGGAAGGTAGAACTCGAAGAGGTTGTGGAACCTTCTCTTCAAAGTATGGCGAGTAGCGCAGCGCCGGAAGTCGTTCCGGAGTTGGCTCCACCTGTTGAAGAGGTAACTAATGATAATGATCATGAAACTCCGAAAGAGAGTACTACCGAACCTAGCAGGTCAAACAGACGCTGCAGCCCGCAGACGGAAATCCTGTCATAAATTTCATGGTTGATGAAAATAATGACCCTGCGACGTATGAAGAAGCGATGATGAGCCCGGATTCCAACAAATGGTTAAAAGCCATGAAATCCGAGATGGAATCCATGTATGAAAATCAAGTTTGGAACTTGGTGGAATTACCTCACGACCGAAAGGCCGTGGAGAACAAATGGATTTTCAAAAGGAAAAGCGTCGATGGTAATGTGACCATCTATAAAGCTCGACTTGTCGCAAAGGGGTTTCGACAAATTCAAGGAGTTGACTACGATGAGACTTTCTCTCCCGTAGCGATGCTAAAGTCAGTTAGGATTATGTTAGCAATTGCTGCATATTTCGATTATGAAATATGACAGATGGATGTCAAAACCGCGTTTCTCAATGGTAATATTGAAGAAGAGTTGTATATGATACAACCAAAGGGTTTTGTCGATCCTAAGGATGCTAACAAGGTGTGCAAGCTTCAACGATCCATCTATGGATTGAAGCAAGCATCACGAATTTGGTATCTCCGTTTTGATGAGGTTATCAAAGAGTTTGGATTTGTCCAAACTTATGGAGAAGCTTGTATTTACAAGAAAGTGAGTGGGAGCAATGTGGCATTTACGATATTATATGTGGATGACATATTATTGATCGGAATGATATAGAACTTTAAACAGTGTTAAAAGTTATCTAAACAAAGAAATTTTCAATGAAGGACCTAGGTGAGCGTCATATATTAGGCATAAAGATCTATAGAGATAGATCTAGGCGCCTAATAGGGCTATCATAAAGTACATACCTTGATAAGATTTTAAAGAAGTTTAAAATGGACGGAAGTAAGAAGGGTTCTTACCTATGTTGCAAGGCAAGACATTGAGTAAGACTCAAAGTCCGCTTGCGGAAGAAAGAGAGATAATGGACAAAGTCCCTATGCTTGACCATAGGCTCTATAATGTACGCCATGCTATGTACAAGACCGGATGTGGCACACGCTATTAGTTTGACTAGTAGGTACCAATCGGATCCGTTCGAACATCGGATAGCGGTCAAGAATATCCTTAAGTACTTACGAAGAACTAAGGATATGTTTCTTGTATACGAGGTGAAGAAGAGCTCGTCTAAGTGTTATGTCGACGCTTATTTTGACACCGATCCGGATGACTCTAAGTCTCAATCCGGATACGTATTTCTCATGAATGGCGGAGCGGTTAGTTGGAGGAGCTCCAAACAACCTGTGGTAGCGGGATCAACAACGGAGGCCGAATATGTTGTCGCTTGAGCGGCTCGAAGCGCTTTGATGAAGGAGTTCATATCCGAACTAGGAGTTGTGGCAAGCGCGTTGGACCCAATGGTGATCTATTGTGACAACAATGGTGCCATTGCCAATGCCAAAGAGCCAAGGTCTCACAAGCATTCCAAGCATACTAAGCGCCGTTCACTCCATCCATGAGCATGTCAAGGATGGAGATATAAAGATTTGTAAAGTACATACGGATCTCAATGTAGCGATCCGTTGACTAAAACTCTCCTAGAGAAAACATGATCAACACGAACTCAATGGGTGTTAGATATATCACTATGTAACTAGATTATTGTCTCTAGTGCAAGTGGAGATCAAGGAATATGCCCGAGAGGCAATAATAAATTGTTTATTATGTGTATTCCAAGTATATGATAGATGTTTATTTTGCATGCTATAATTGTATTAATAAACGTTAATACATGTGTGTTTAATAAACAAAGAAAGTTCCTAGTTAAGCCTCTCTCATAAACTAGCTCGTTGATTAACAAGATGATCAAGGTTTCGATCATGGACATTGGATGTTGTTAATAACGGATCACAACATTAGTGTAATGATGTGATGAACATTCATCCAAGTATAGCATTACGATCAAAGTCATTGAGTTTATATTGCTATAACAACTTACGAAGTGATCCTAATCCTTATACCATGAGATCATGTCAATCACTAACAGGAAGAGTTTCTTGATAACATCAAACGTCACACCGTAATGTGGTGATTATAAAGATGGGTTCGTAACTAATAAAGTGTTATGTTGAGGCTCATGGATCGAGAGTGGAATTTGTTCATCCCGATGACGGATAGATATACTACAGGCCCTCTCGGTGATATCACATTGATTAGCTTGCAAGCAAGTGATTTGATCACTAGAATGTTATATCACGGAACGAGAAAGAGTGCATGTCAACTTGAGATCAAACTAGGTATGGAGATACCGATGATCGAATCTCGGACATGTAATATATCGTGAGACAAAGGGATTAAGATACTAGCGTAAAGGTTCCGACGATCACAAGAAAGTCATCGTTGAATGTGTGGAGTCAAGATGGGTCTCAGATCCCGCTTCGATTATTGATCCGAGAGGGTCTCGATCATGTCCGCATTATTCACGAACCGTAGGGTGACACACTTAAGAGACACCGACATCCAATTGGAGCAAAAGTTTCATGCCGAAAGAATAAACAAGCGCAGGAATTTATTTCACTAGATACAAACAGGTTTGGTGAAATTGCATAAAGTGGTTATGCATGTGAAATAGAATTCTAGCAAGGGTTATTTGTGAATGTTTGTCATTAAAGTAATTGACAAAATTCTGAATAAAAATAAAGAGTTTTATTTAATGAGAGTTTGCATTAAATTTGGTGGAAATTTAATGGGATCTTTGAGTGGGATTTTGAGTGGAGGAATTTGGAGGAGTTTTGTGAGTGGAGTGTCCACCCACATGAAGAGGGAGGGGCAGCCCCATGCGCAGCCACCCCTTGGGGTTCCCCTCCTCCTATAAAAGGAGCCCTCCTCACTTCTCACTCACACCTCCTCGTGAAGGATCTCTCTCCCTCTAGAATTTATTCCCCATGGTCTCGGACTAGCGAGATACATGTTCCCGGTGGCTATTCGGCAAGAAAGAGTTGTGCTTCCGCATCGCTGGAGCGAGGAGGCGGAGGTTGCTCGGTGCCTTGAGCGTGTGTGCGAGCACGGATGCGTCGCGATTTGCGGGCGCTAGGACTTCCACTCGATCTTGAGATCGGCAAGAGATCGTCTACATCAACCACGAGTTTGGACTCGTTAAGCTTTGTCGGTCTTCAAGGGTATGTTCTCTACGGATCTACATCCGCCTGTTTGTATCTAGTATAAATAGATCTTGGTATATAGTTCACATCGTAGGAAAATTTTTGTTTTCTATGCTGCGAACCCTACATGTGACATGCGAAGGCGGCGGAAGAGGCTCGTGATGCGGTAGCCGGAGGGAGGAGAGGAGGCGGGGACGAGGCCGCTGGGTGGTGGCGTGGGTGGTCAAGGGTGAGGGTGGGGTCTGTGGCTGAGGAGAAGGGAGGAGCGGTGGGCAGTGGTGAGAGGCGGCTGGCGGCTGGCCGACGACGGGCGCGGATCGAGCCATGGCGGAGCGGAGGCGCGGCCAGGGGGGAAGGAGGAGCGGCGGTGGCGGTGGAGGGCGCAGGGCGCGTGAGGGAGGCGGCCTGAGCCAGAGGGGAGAGGAGAACGCGGGGCAGGGTGGGGAGAGGACGTGCGGGAGGTGGAAGAAAGGATGGGGCGGGGCGCGTGACTGTAGTGGGACCAGGCGGGGCCCGCGGGCAGGGGTGGTTGACTGGGTTGGTGGGCGGAATGGGTGAGGGAGTGGGGGGTCCTGGGTGCATGCGTGTGCTGTGGGGGCGCGTGGCTGGGGCCAGGGTGAGTGTGAGGGAAGGGAGAGAGAGAGAGGTGAGGGAGTGATGTGGCGGGGTCTGGTTGGTTGGGGGATAGGGAGAGGGTGAGGTGGCATCATCGATTGGCTGTGGTGATGTGGAGGCAAGGGCTGGGTAGATAGGTTGGTAGGAATAGGATTAGAGGTGGACCGTTTATAATGCAGGGGTGGTCGGGTCGTCATTCGGCTCGATTTCCGCCCGCTAAAAAATAATAAATATTTTTATTTATTTCAAACAAGGCTTTTGCAACCCGATACCAGGCAAAACAAAATATTCCGGCGACCCGGGTTTGGCGTTTGAATAAAAGACGGGGCGTTTAGAAAACAAAACGGGCTTTGCGAAAATAGTTTTATGCAAACAATGCATGATGATGACGATGCAATGCACAAAAACAACGCGATTTTCTAGTAGTGGTTTTGCGGGATGCCACACCTCCCGGCTCTTCGTGTTGCTCATCGCTGCTCGCCGGTGGGTTTTGACAGGCAACACATTCTGGCACGCCCGGTGGGACCTTCAACAACATCTGCATCAACATCCGACGCTGAGATGGGGGACAGACCAGTCACGTACGACGAGCTGCCTGAGGAGCACAAGGCGAAGTATGATGACATCAAAGCCCTCTTCGAAGCCGATCTCATCGGCTCTTTTGAGAGGACCCGTAAGCATGGCATCAGGTGGAAAGGTTTCTCACCTGAAGGTGCTCTTGATGAGGTGGATCTGTCTATTCCTTCAGAGGAGCGCACCAGGGCTCTGCGATAGGAAGTCAACTACATGGTGGCTCATTCTCTTCACCGCCATTCTGAGAGCCTGGTGAACGCTTTCGAACGGATCGCAGTTCGCGTAGTTCAGGAGATCATGAAACATCAGTACTCTCCGTCGGGGCCTACTCTGGGGACTCACCAGGGAGAAAGACCGCTCCAGGCCAGGCCACCGCTGCCATTCACACTTGCAGCTCCGGAGCCGCCAGGCAGCGGCGTCACGTAGTCTACAAGGTCGGAGGCGACCCAGCGATTGCCGCCTCTGTTTGAACCGCCTAAAGAAATCCCACATGGATATGTGTGCACTTACGTACCGGACTGCAATAACCTGACACGCACCAACCAGATTGCAACCGCAGGGATTTCTGCGGCAGGAGTTCCTGGAGCAGGGGTTTCAGCAGGCGTTCCTGGAGCAGCGATGTCTGGGATGGACGCCGACAAACAGGCGTGGCTAGCCAAGTATGCCACTGGAACGAGTTATGAGAATCTAGCCCCTGCAGCTCAAATAGTGGAGCAAATCCGTACCATCTTGAGAGACCAGTTCGGCTTTGTGCCGAAGAGAAGGACAATCGGCTATTCAAAGCCGTACCCCAACGAGTTTGATCTGATTCCGCTGCCACTCAAGTATCGGCTCCCTGAATTCTCAAGGTTTAGCGGATCAGAAGGATCGAGCTCGATCGAGCGAAGGAGCCGATACAGCACGATTAGGCATGATTTCAAAGATCGGATCGATGCGCGTAAGGTTCTTTGCGCAATCTCTGACAGGACCAGCTTTTGGGTGGTACACCTTGCTGCCACCTAATTCGATTCAGACCTGGAAGCAACTGGAAGAGCAGTTCCACATTCAGTATCATTCAGAGGCTACCGAGGCTGGCATTGCGGACTGCACAAAGTGCGAAGCGGGAGAAACTGAGCCGAGTTCATCCAGCTTCAGATCGTCAAGAACCGATGTTACTCGGCTCGTTTAATCGAAAAAGAAGCGGTCGAGCTAGCGGTGTTGGGTCTCGGACCCATCAAGGATCCGCTTTCCAAGTAGAGTACAACTCATTGGCGACATGGCCCGTAACCGACGATGTATGAGCAGCGCCACCTAAGTTGTACCAAGACAAGTTCAAACGTCCGATAGGCACGGTCGACATCAAGAAGATGATCCTACACAAGACCAGGAGGTGGCCGTGGCTGAATGGGCTCAGTGCATCTGTGTCCCGCAAATGGGTGAAGCGGTAGGGCCCGCGAAAGGGTTCGACCGATGTTAGCAAAGCTGAGCAGATATTTGATTTATCTTGAAAGAAAAGCGGTGAAGTTACCGAAGGCCACAAAATCCCTACGGCTCAGAGATGAACGGAGACCATACTGCAAGTGGCATCACTCGTTCACCCACACCACCAATGACTGCAAAGAGCTACGTCGCCAGATCCAAACAGCAATAGAGCAAGGCCGTCTGATCCTGGGGCAGTTCGCCATGAAAGTAGACACAAACCCATTTCCCGGCATCAACATGGTAGAACACAGTCACTCCACGAGGCGTCAGCTGGGTTTCTCGTTCGATGTTAATATGGCAGGATCTGGGTACCACCATGGCACATACAAGGAGGAAGGCGGTCGCTCTCGGGGCAAAGAAAGAGAGGAGGCTGGTCCACACGACCGGCCCAGCCATGATGACAGACGGTACTTAACTGAGCAACAGGTCAGAAGCGTGCGATATCAGAAGCCACATTCCACGCATCTCCTTAACAAGTATGAGCGTCAGTATGACCAACATCGCCGGCGCGATGGAGACGATGAAGGATATGAGCACCTCGCTAGGGGACCGTCAAAAGAAAAGGAAGGCGTCGACAAGCATTGGGATTGTCCTTTCTTCAAATATTGCTGGGATACGGGAATGAGCCGATTGCCTACAGTCGATAACTGCCCGGAATGTGGACAGCAGAAGGAGGACACGGGGCCAGTTTCAGTGTTCAAGCGTCTAGGGCCTCTCCCACCTCAGAGCCGTTACAGGGAGTCCGCTCGAGCAAAAGACCTCGAGAAGCCAAGGGATGACAAAGAAGAAGACAGATATCACCGTCCAAGGTGGTGTCCCGACGGACTCAGACACACCC
Organism: Avena longiglumis; assembly: GCA_030063025.1. Taxonomy (NCBI): domain Eukaryota; kingdom Viridiplantae; phylum Streptophyta; class Magnoliopsida; order Poales; family Poaceae; genus Avena; species Avena longiglumis. Next base: position 38,862,391 of record CP125975.1, on the reverse strand, counting down.
AAAAGCGTAGAGTGCAGCGGCTGCGTAACTTGGAGGAAGCCGAAGCGCAGTATCTCCACGCTTTAAAGAAAGCACGGCCCGATCTGGCCGTTAAAATTAGGCAGACCTTGGAAACGGAAGACCGCCCGAAAAGGAAAGAGTGGCGCCCCAAACCGGTAAAAGCCGATGCAAAGACATCGGCTGGCACAAACATGGTGTTCATACTTCCGTCAGAATTCTGCGCGCCAAGAACCAACGAGCTACCAAAGCACGCTGATATGGCCCACGGCGTTATCTTTGAGAAGCCACGTGAGAAGGGTTACAAACATCCGAAAGCCCTGCACCCACGAGGCTACATCAATGGGCAACTGTCGAAGAAGATGTTGGTGGACATCGAGCGTTCAATATAATGCCATACTCCATGCTACGGCGTTTGGGACGCCCACCGCAGACCGATCAAAACCAACGTCACATTAAGCGACTTCAACGGCCAAACTTGAAACGCAAGGCGATCGAACGTGGATCCGACCGTAGGCGTAAAAACCATCCCTACGTCATTCTTCGTGGACAGCAAAAGCACCTACGCTGTCTTGCTAGGGAGAGATTGGATTCACGCTAATCGCTGCATTCCATCCACGATGCACCGGTGTCACAATGGGATGGAGATGAGGTGGAGGTCATTCATGCAGATGATTCTATCGAGATCTCCATAGCTGGCATGAACGTCTGGGAAGCAGAAGACCAAGAGCCGATCTCTGGAATCAGCCTAGACGGCTGTGAGCGCATTGAAGCTACAAAAAACAGGGTGAGGCTGGTCTTATCCACTGGCCTGACAGAGTAGAAAAGTCCACGATCATACGTGGTACGGCCGATCCCTGCGATCGGCCACAAAAAATAAAAAGCAGCAATCTTACGACAAGCAGATCATGTAGTCGTAGCAGGGAGATGCCCTGCCATTGTAAAACAATAAGGTGTAAACCGTCCTTGACTAATGCAATCAAAAAGGGGGCCGATTCAGGCAATCGGCCCAAATTATTTTTGTTATCCTCACCTACTGTTTGCCCTGTGTTTAGCATCGATTTGACAGGTGACGGAAAGCTAGGGTATGGGTTTACATCCGCTGATGAACTAGAAGAGATCGACATTGGTCCTGGGGATAAGCCACGACCAACATTTATCAGCAAAAAGTTAGATCCGAGTCTGGGTCCGATGATAGCCTGTTGAAAAATATCCGCATCGCACCGGGACTATCTGAGATGCTGGGTTAGACAGGAGCATCATTGAGCATCGACTCGCTTAAAAAAGGATTTCGGCCATTCCAGCAGCGAGCACGACAGATGAAGGCCGAAATTCTGGAAGAAGTCAAGAAGGAGGTCGAGAAAATGTTGACAGCCAAGTTAATCAGCCATGCGGTATGCCGAGTGGATTTCTAGTATCGCACTGTAGAGAAAAAGGATGATACGGCGTGTTGCCATAGATTTTCGGGATCTCAACAGCTACCCCAAAGGATGAGTATCCGATGCCGGGCGAGACGTTAATCAACGCAGCTCGGGTCATAAGATCTTGAGCTTCATGGATGGCAATGCCGGTTACAACCAAATTTTTATGGCGCCAGAAGACATACACAAGACTGCGTTCAGAGTCCCAGGTTCGGTGGGGTTGTTTGAATATGTAGTCATGACATTTGGACTGAAAAATGCCGGTGCCACGTACCAAAAAGCCATGAATTATATCTTCCATGATCTGATCGGCAAGCTGGTAGAAATTTACATCGATGACGTGGTGGTCAAGTCTGCTTGGACGATCTGCAACGCGTCCTGGACCGAACAAGAAAATTCGGGCTACGGATGAATCCAAAGAAGTGCGCCTTCGGGGTGACGGCCGGTCAGTTCTTGGGTTTCTTGGTCCATGAACGCGGAATTGAGATCGGCCTAAAAGTCGAGGCGGCGAACAATGAAGCCACCTACCACGAAGAAAGAACTGCGATCTCTCATCGGCAAGATCAACTTCCGGAGATTCATCTCCAACTGTCGGGAAGAATAGAGCCGTTCATGGATTGGTGAAAATCAAATCGACGAGGAATTCATTTGGGGCAAGCAGCAACAAGCCTTCGACGAGATCAAAGAATATCCGACGAAGCCGCCCGTTGATTCCGCCACCGGATAGACCATTCTACATTTACTGTCAAGAGTCGACACGCCCATCGCCTGGTGGTGCAAGTTTATGATGGGCTGGAGCGAGTTGTATTTACATCGCCAAGGATGCCGGATGCGTAAACAAGGTATCCCGAGATCGACAAGTTGTGCCTTCGCTGTTTTCACCGCACCAAGTGCGTCACATCTTGCTATCGCCGGAGATTGTCATCATATGCAAATCGACGTCATAAAGCACATCCGTCGGCTCCTATGTTGAAAGGCCGACTGGGCAAATGGATGTTTGCATTATCGGAGTTCGATATCCGTTATCAACCCGCGAAAGCGGTTAAGGGACAGGCATTGGCCGACCTTATCGCTGAAAGGATCAACACTAATATAGCAAAGACCGTCTATAAAGCGTGCTATGTTTTCGATGGATCGGTTTGTGACGATGGGTGCGGCATCGGCATGCTACTCGTGTCGCCCCGGGGGGCAACATTTTCCTTCTCCATCAGGTTATCTGCCCCTCGCACCAACAACATCGCTGAGTATGAGGCGATACGCAAGGGAATGGAGTTGCTCATCGAAGATGGAGCAGAAGCAGTGGAAATTTTTGGAGACTCCAAGTTGGTGATTTCTCAACTCACGGAGGAATACAAGTGTGAGAGCGAGTTGCTCTTCCCATTATGGCTGCAGTACCACGAGCTGATGGCACAGTTCCGGTGCATAAACTTCACCTGGATCCCGCGATCGCAGAATACCGAGGCAAATGATCTTGCACAAATGGCTTCAGGCTACAAGGATGTAGCAGAGGGAGCCGATGTTCAGGTACAGTTCCTGGAAGCAGACGACTGGAGAGCCGATATCTTCAATTACTTGAAGGATTCGGCTTGGGGGGCACCTAAACGGATAAGGTACAAGGCCATGAAGTATGTGCTTATCGGGGACGACATGTTTTACAGGACTCTGGAGGGGTCATTGCTCAAATGTCTGGGGACAGCCGAGGCCAATCGGCTCCTACACGAGGTACACGAAGGCGCCTGTGGAACTCACCAATCGGCTCACAAGATGAAATGGTTGATCAGGCGATCAGGGTTTTATTGGCCCACCATGCTTGAGGACTGCTTCAAGTACTACAAAGGGTGTCAAGCATGTCAGAAATTTGGGAAAATTCAGATGGTACCAACAAGGCAATGAACCCCATCATCAAGCCTTGGCCATTCCGAGGTTGGGGCATGGATATGATCGGCAAGATCAATCCTCCATCAAGCAAAGGCCACATGTGGATTTTGGCCATTACTGATTATTTCACTAAATGGGTGGAAGCTGTCCCAATGAAGTCAGTGAACTCAAAGGATGTTATCAATTTTGTGAAAGAACATGTCATCCATAGATTCGGGATTCCCCAAACTATTACGACCGACGGAGGTTCGGTCTTCATTTCTCACGAGTTTAGAAAGTTTTGTGAGGACACGGGGATTAAGCTGATTAGATCCTCTCCATACTATGCTCAAGCAAATGGGCAAGTAAGGCCCAACGAGCCTCATCAAGCTGATCAAGAGAAAAGTCGATGAGCACCCTAGGCGTTGGCACGAGGTTTTTTCAGAGGCGTTATGGGCTTATCGCATGTCATGCCATGGTGCGATAAAAACCTCGCCATACCATCTGGTCTATGGACAAGAAGTCAGATGCTCGGGAAATTACGGCTGGATCGAGACGTGTCACTTTTCAGGACAATCTAACAACTGAAGAATATGCAACCCTGATGAGTGACAGTGTTGAGGATTTAACCGAGCTCAGGCTGTGGTCGCTGGAGAAAATCAAAGAGAACAAGGCCAAGGTAGCCCGTGCATATAACAAGAAAGTGAGGCCAAAGGAGTTCCACGGTGGTGATCTGGTATGGGAAGCTGTGTTGCCATTAGGGACTAAGGATGCAACATATGGTAAATGGTCTCCAAATTGGCACGGGCCGTACAGGGTCGATCAAGTTTTAAGAGGAAACGCATACATGCTTGAGGAGCTGGACGGCGTAAAATTCCCAGTGGCGGTCAACGGTCAACATCTCAAGAAATATTTCCCAAGCATGTGGGATGATGGACAGTAAAATATGGGGGCCGATACATGAAATCGGCCAAGTAAAAAGCATGTGGGATGATGGACAGTGAAATGTGGGGGCCGATACATGAAATCGGCCAAATAAAAAACAAAATAGATAGCCGATGCACAGTCATCGACTCTAGAGGTTCAAACTGTTACAAGCAGGTGCCAGTTTACGCATACGAGCTACTGAAGAAATGCCTCGAAGGCATGGAGGGCATCAGCACGGACACGATCCACCTCGGCGATCTCGGCTTCGTCATCTTCATCCTTGCCCGTCACTAGCTGCTTGTTCAGGCACGATTTCGCGATCGGTCTTCGCTTGGCTTTGAGGCTTTCGCCTCGCCTTGGGAGCGGCGATGGATTCTTCCTTGTCGAATGAGCTGTTTAGTCGCCGGACCTTCTCTTCAAGATCTTCCATCTCCCTTTTCAAGGATGCAAGCTCGGCATCGACAGAGGTGTCGGTTTGGCATCGAGACGCCTTTTTCTCGTTGACTGTTGGCATCATGCGCGATATTGGCCTTGGTGGAAGTTGGGCGCAGATCGATCCTCTCACGAGCTAACTTCACCCTTGACCCGTAGAAAGACAGGGTTACAACTGGCCAAAGCTTCACCGCAATGCTACCGAGCTGGTCTTTTATTTCAGCCGTAACGCTTCACCTCCTCGTAACCTCGATCAACTCTTCGATCGGGGAGGACAGGCTTTAAGACGCTGGAATCGAGGTGGAGCAGCTGGCTCGTGGTTCATCATCGAACAGAGGAGTTGGTTCGATGGATTCGTGGTCGAACGTCAAGAAACCTGAAATATCACAACCCCGCAGCCGAAAAGCGTCGATGTCGTCTAAACATGTAAGGATGAGCCGAAGAAGCTAACGATTTCCTAAGATCGGGGATAGCAAATGAGGAGACGATCGGCTTGTGTGTGGTTCTTTGGGGCTTGGCGGAGTGGTAGCCGTTTCATCCGCACCTTCGGGATTGCTAGGTCCGCTTGGCTAAAGGCATCGATCGCCCAGCTTTCCCACTGGAAACGTCAGTCGTCTGCGTGGAAGGTGCTTAGCCCATATAAATAATGATTAATCGGCAGATAAAAAGAAGTAAGTGGTAAGAGCGTGAAGGGAGATGATTTTCAAAACCTCCTGGCTCGACGAAGAAGCCTGCAGTCCTTTGCGAGCTCTCTTGGGACCCATACCGCCCCGCCGACCGGTGCTCGGGCGAGGTTCAGAATGACCTTTTCCTGGAAGCCGATGGTGATGAATCTGGATGGCTCGGTGTGATGGTCCTCTCAGAATCTGTTGGGTCCAGTTCTCCTCGATTGGTCTGAGTGTTCTCGCTGGAGGTGTCTTCGACGGAAGCCTGTAAAAAAGGAGAACCAGTGAGCACGAGCATGTCTGCAAGGATGGAAGAATTAGAAGGATCGACCAAGGCATAGATCACCCTACATGCGAGCTTTACGAGAAGGGCTCCGCGCCTCAAGGTCTTCTGCTGCCTACCTTCCTCGCCATCGTTCTTGTTTTGGTTGGAACTCGAGGGCGGTGACTTAGAGGTTCTTTGGGTTCTTGGAAGCCGATTGTGGTGATATCGGCTGTTTCTGCATTATGACCTTTTTCAGAGGTGGCGAGTTTTTGCAGAAAAGAACCACAGGAGCTGGCGGAAAGAACTCCAAGCGGGAGCCATCACTGTGCGTAGGTTCAGGGCCATCTTGTTGCTGCAAAGAGAAAGAATGGATTAATAGAAGAATCATTTGTGAGCTACATCAAGAAAATTTGCAAGTAGTGGTACATGTTCCACGGGGATGTCATAGTCAGCATCGAGCTGTTTCAGCAACGGTCCTAGAGCTCTCCTGAAGGCGTGAGTCTTCCACATCGACCACCAGTCTTCAAAGCCATCGGTTGATGAGGCGAAGGTGAGGTCGTTGGGAATTGGGATGGTCAGAGCATCAAAGAAGGAATAACACCTTTGGCTGGTGAGAGGATCAGGCAGGTCGGCTCTACTCTCTGTAAGGTGGTGGAGAAAGAAATGGGGAGGTACTTGTCCAAGGCCAAATTGCCGAGCCACTACGACCGGTGATAGAATTCATACCAGCTTGATTATTCATTGGATGTACTCATGCCAACCGGAAGGAAACAGGACGAATCACGGTGGAAAAAAGTTGCCGAGTCTTTGGTGTCATCGGCAAAATTGTCTAGCCTCAAGGAGAGTGGGTTTTCAAATGTTGATTCTTCCATGTAAGGAAAGAAGATAGGATTGTCCAGTCCTTGAAAGAAAATCTTGAAACATTTAGACGCTTCACGAGGGGTCACTTCGCTGGAAGTCTATACAAAGCTTGGCCATAGGTGCATCGGATCTGCTTCCCTTTTACATCTGGAAAGGTGCAGCTCGCCAAAAGGGGGAAGTTTGGGATGTGGTTTTGAAAATACAGCTGAGCCCATAGCTGAATAAACCACCAAGGACCACCTGTTTTGACTGCTATGCCAGAGAACGGCTTGACAGACATCAACTGGATATATCGATAGACCTCTCCAAGGAACAGTTTGCTGAGGCCGAGTTGAGTGCCCTTGGCCAGTTCGTGGGCTAAGGAGAGATAATTCTTGGTTGGAGCAAGGGAAGGGCCACAAAATATGAAATGTTCCAGCCAGAAGTTGAGAAAGGCTGTGTGTTCTTTCTCTGTGACAGGGCCCTTTGTTTTCATATGGCGTTGGAGGTAGGCACCCCAGTTCGTGCAGTCTGTTTTGGAAGACAGTTTGTAGGGGACCTTGGTCAGTTTAAAAGCATAGGGGCTGGGTGATGTGACATCCAGGCCGGTAATCATTACCACGTCTAACAGAGTTGGTGACATGGGGCCATGACCGAACATAAAGCAGTTCAGAGCGCCGCACTGAAGCCGATGGTTTTGGAAGGTTCTCATGTTTCTCAAGAGGAGACAATGATAAATGCAAGGCATCGGCTATTCTGTGGTTTCCCATTGGGATTGGTAAGCTCTAGCTACTCTTTGAACCAAGAGACCCAATGTTCAGGGATTAGGCCAGCTAAGCAATGGCCCAAGAGTTTAAATCTAGATCGGCTTATTAAGGGATTCTGCTTTTCATAAGAAATCGATGGGCAGGACTAGAATCAGACGAGGCCAAGACAGAGAGAATTTGGGAGAGAAGGATGCGGCAGCAGAATGTCTGAAACCTAGAAAGTTTAATGGTGGAATAAAGGCATTAATTCAGGTGTTCGCCCTTAAATTCTAACATCGCGTTCAGACTGCGAGGAGTAGGCGTACCTTCAGATCGGAGACCTCTGGGTTGGTGTTGGACGATTCCGCCATCTGGTTTGCCGGCGCAGATGGATCTATGCAGTTGGGGATCGAGGGTTCTTGTCGCTGCGAGCTCGATCTGGTTGGTGGGCAATTGGAGATCTAGGTCGCTCCTTTTTGAAGAGGGTCGCAGGTTACCGTTTGAAACTGAAAGGTGGCCGCTTAGATTTGCCTAAGTATGCGACCAAGTTTTGACCTTATCAACGTTTTTGGGAAAGCCGATGTGTTGCCATCGGCTCTTTGAGATTTGACTTGTTTGACTGTATGAACGCAGTGTGGTGAAGGCCGATACAGTGCTATCGGCTTCTGGAGCATCGACCTATTTTGACTATCGGCGAAATTTGGTCGGAAAAGCAATCTGCGAATTGGAAAAGTAATCTTCATTCATTCAAAAGGCGCTTCATTCATTCAAAAGACGATTATTTACAGTGGGTCTGATTGCTTACAAAAGGAAACCTACTACTACTACTACTACTGGTTCCTAATCTAGAGGCCGAGGTCGTCGCCGCTGTCATCGCCGCCGTCTTGTTCGCTATCCTCAGCCGCCGGCTGCTTCGCCGTCACGCCTTGAAGAAGCCGGGGCCTCCTCGCCCTCGCCGCCTTCGTGTCCTCGCTGACCCGCGCGAAGCGCTTCACCGGTGGATACTCGGAGGAGGTGTCCTCCTCGATTCCTCCTCCTCGTCGGAGGATTCGACGCCCCAGACCAGGCGTCGCTGCCGCCTCGTTCCCTGGCCGACGAGGAACTGCAGACCCTCCTCGCCGTCAGTCAAGGACGCGTCGTCCTCGGACCAGGTGGCGAAATCCCAATCCCTCTCGTCCCACCATTGTGGGGCGAGAGCGTTGTAAGCCGCCATCGGCTCCCGATCGCTCATTGTGTTGGAGGCTTGGGAGGACAGGCCAGATGAAGCAGAGGAGGCCATGGCGGAGAAAGAGGGTTTTTTCGGCGGAGGAAGAGGGTTTTTTTGGCTGCTAGAGGAAGATGGGGACTGCGAACTGCTCAGATGAATTTAAATAAGGAGAATAGTGGAGGTGGTTCAATGCCGTAGCGGTTTCCCAGAATGTGCTGCCAAAATCGTCAAATCATGCACTGCGAAGGAGTTGAGAAGACAGGGCATCATGATGAAGGGGTGGCGTGACGATTCTGCTCTGCAACGCGTAACCCGATGTGAAGAAAAGAAAAAAAACATCAGCAGAGTGGTTTTGGAATTATTATTGCCAAAACCAGGGGGCATGTGTTATCGCCATATTTTGGCCAAAGGAGGAGATGGGCCGTAATCAAGATGGGCTTGGAAGATACGTATATGCGACGTATTGTTGGATCGGCCTTGTGCGTGGATTTGGGCTAAATTGCCCGTGTATCTGTAGGTTGGAGTAGGTTCCGTTTCAGTTTAGGTAAAGATAGAGTTGTAGAGTTATTCCAAAGATAGAAAGTCTCCGGACTATAAATATGTACCTAAGGTTATCAAGAAAAAGAGGACAATCACGTTCACAACAAACACAATCTCGACGCATCGCCACCCCTTGTTTCTAGGGTTTCTTTCGGGTAAGTGTCATGCTGCCTAGATCGCATCTTGCGATCTAGGCAGTATCTGCTTATGCGTTATCTGGTGTTACTCGTACTAAAGCCTTGTTGATGGCGAGTAATACTATTATCGTAGATTTGTTTAGGTTAGCATCGGTACTTTTCGCTATGATCGTTAAATTATGCTACCTCTAGTTACCTCGCTACCTTTGCACCTTTTCCCGGGTGTAAGGGTAGCATCTTGCTTGATCTTTATTTAGTTGTCTCGATCTGTTATGGTTATGCCTTGTTCTCCAAGGTTTAGTTTGATATCCACGTAGTCAGGCCTTGTAAACGGGTTGAAGGATCCAGTAGTACGTAAGGACGTGGTTTGCTAGTTCGAGAGGAGTTGTTCCGGTAATTGATTTTATGTCGATTGTTAGGCCTCCTAGGGTTAGTTTTCTATCATCTTTGTATCTACCAGCTCAATCACGTGCGTGATGTTCCAATTACGTGGTGAAAACATTAACGTCAGAGATCGATTTAACTTGTAATGATGAAGCAAAACCCCATGTTATTGTAGATCTAATGCGTAACCATGGGACAATCGGCTTTGGAGCCGATTCGTGGGAAACTGGGAGCCGGTCACGGCTCGAATTTTACGATACTTGTTTACCATGCAGAAATCAATCGGCAATCCTTCACCTTCCCGACTGTATAGGTCGGTGGCACGCCTCGAACCAAGCCGTGACGCAGGAGTTTTGCGGGCTGCCGAGGGACCGAGCCCACCAAATAGCCTGGGAGCCTCCCGGCTCTTCGTGTTGCTCGTCGCTGCTCGCCGGTGGGTTTTGACAGGCAACAACCTCCTACAGCAACAAGATTTATCAAAGCAATAAGTAACATTATAAGTAGAGCACACGTCTCTAGCAATAGTATTCAACTTATCAATTTGTTCTCATAAGTATTTCCTTTTTGTGTGACAGATGGTGTTACTTATAATAATACTTTTGTTCTTCCGTGAACCCACCTTGCCAATAAGAACTAGTTTCAAAGAAACCATCCATTGATATAAAGCATGACCAAGCAAGGCAATAACAGACCAGCAACTAGAGCAGGAACTAATTTTTTTGTCTTTTTGAATAAAGCAAGCAAACCAAACTAGACTAATTTTTTTGGGTTTTTTGGAAAGAGGCAAACAAAACCAAGCAAAAGAAACAAAGCAAACTAAAAACAAAGTAAAGAGAAAGGAAGTGGAGGACTCCTCTTGTGAAGACGTCCTTAGCCTCCCCGGCAACGGCGCCAGAAAACTTGTTGATGAATCCTTGATGGCACCAGAGAACTTGGTGCTTGACGTGGAGTCTGTTGGGAACCCCAAGATCAAGGTGTGAAGCAGCACAACAGCAAATCTTCCCTCAGTAAGAAACCGAGGTTATCGAACTAGTAGGAGGAAGGAAACGTCACACAGGTGTTGCAAGCAACACGGAGACCTGCACAACACAAACTCAAGACTTTGCCCCAACTAACAGTGAGGTTGTCAATCTCACCGGTTGCTGTAACAAAGGATTAAACGTATGGTGTGGAAGGTAATGATTTTCAGCAAGTAAACAAGTAACAGTGGAAGATATATCAATGGTAAATATTAGACCGGGGTCCATAGTTCACTAGAGGTGCTCTCCTTAGATAAACAACATGGCATGAAGGGTAAACAAATTACAGCAGGGCAATTGACAGGAACTAAGCAAGGCATAACAATGCAATACTAGTCAGAAAGATCCTATGAGACTCGATTGGGCAATACAACAAGATACATAGACCACCATCCAACTGCATCTATGACTAGAAGTCCACCTTCAGGTTATCATCTGAACCCCCTCCAGTATTAAGTTGCAAGCAACAGACAACTGCTTTAAGCAAAGTGTGTAAGTAAATAGTTCACATGTTGCATGAACAAGAGACTGTTGTTTTCTCCCTAGTAGCAATAGCACATCTACAACCGAAGAGATTATTGTCACTTCCCTTGGAAACTAGAGGCATGAACCCACTATCGAGCATAAATACCCTCTCTTGGAGTCACTAGCAACTACTTGTCCAAGGTAGCTACTAACAACGGAGAGCATGCAAGATCACAAACAACACAGACATGATAGAATCATAAAGACAAAACCATTAATCAAACCAACATAATAATCTCAATATCCGTCAGATCCCCGCAAACACAACATGCATGATTACAAATAGATTAGATCTTGATCATGAATGGAGCTCACGAGATCTATACATGAAAGCACAAAGGAGGAGATACAACCATCTAGATACTACATGGACCCATAGTCCAAGGTGGAACTACTCACGCATCATACCAGGGAGAAGGCCTCCGGGATGATCTCCCCTCCCGCAGGGTGCCGGGAAGAACTTCAGATCCCCCCGATCTAGGGACGATGGTGGTGGCATCTATAGATAGTTTCGTGGAGATTTGATCGGGTGCTTAGGGTTTTTGCATCAGGGGCTTCTTATAGGCGAAGGGGGAGGTCGAGGAGGCGCCAGAGGGGCCACACCCCTCCCAGGTGCGGGCCCACCCCTGGCCGCGCCTAGGAGGGTCTGGCTGCCCTGGCACGCTTCTTCGTCTCCCCTCTGGACTTCTTGTTCCCCACGGAAAGTAATTGACTTTGGAGTTTTTCCCGTCCAATTCCAAGAATATTTCTTTACTAGATTTTCTGAAACCAAAAACAACAGAAAACAGGCAACTGGCACTGTGGCAACTTGATAATAGGTTAGTACCAGAAAACATGTAAAAATCACCTCAAAGTGTAGACAAAGCAAACAAAAGTAGATACTAACAAGCATGGAACATCAAAAATTATAGATACGTTTCTAACGTATCAATGCTTGACAAAGTATAAGTTGGCAATCTCAAGTCCCTTGAATACGAGGGCCACACCTCATGCTAATCAACTCCAGTCACCTGTAAGTTCTTGTTATTGTAAGTATTTGCATATCACAGAGAACCGACAACGGGGTGCCCCTTGCACATGGTACAGGATCTATCCCATAACCAAAATGACAAGGCAAGCAGACAATGAGCATCTAAGCGATCTTTTTATTTACTATATGCATAGCTTTTTATTGAGGATGCTTCATAGATAGCTCACTGTGGTGATGCTGCAAGTTTCCACCATGATTAGGCATGGATTAGGCTAGCGGCCCAGGCGTTTCTCTAACACAGAATACAAACTCCATGGACTTACAAGCTCCCTCTTTATTTCACAGCGGTGACATCCATATACAAAAGAGCATGATATCAACTGAGTACAAAGTACAAGTGCAATGTTGAAAATGTTCCCCATGACAGCATGGTTCTGCTAATGCCAACGTATAAGTGCAAGCATATACAACATAGACGACACAATGGTTCAAGTTTATTAGGGGCAAAGAATATAAAGTGTGACATCAAGTTTTTGAGGGCTTTAATCACTAAGTTTTCACATAACAAAATATTTTTTAATTGGAAGATAGCTGGAAACAAGAATATACTTGGAATGGTGTAACACACCATGCATAGGAGTTTATAGTGGACACTTTGGAATAATTTGGTTTCTAGGGAGTTGGAAGCATGCGAAGAGCTTACTCATACAAGTGGAGGCTAGCAAAAGACCGGGAGCAACCAACTAAGAGAGCAATAGTGGTCATAATCATGCAGAGCGACAAAACATTACTAATCAAAGCATAGAGTGGTACTACAAGTCAAGGACTAAATGATCATAGAGGCTATGGTGACTTTTTCATAGTCATAACATGGTGTGAGCATGTGCCAAGTCAACCCAAGCAAAGCATTGATGACCCACAAGTAGAGGGGATCGCAACAGTATTTGCGGGTAGTATTACCCAATTTATTGATTCGACACAAGTGGAGCCAAAGAATACTTGCAAGCCTTAACAAATGAGTTGTCATTTCAGCTGCACCTGGAAATTCTTGCTCACAGAAGTTTATCAGTAGCAACAGTTTGTAGTAGCAACAGCAAAGCAACAACAACAGCAACAGTGAAACAAGAGCAATAGTAACATTAACGATAACAGTAGGATTCAAGTGCGGTAGGCATAGGTATGGATGACGGGTGTTGCATGGACGAGTCTAAACATGTAAATTCAAGACATAGGGCATTGCAGATAAATAATAACAAGCATCCGAGTACTAAACAATCCTAGGCATGTTCTCCAAATATAGTCATACATGCTCGCAATGAGAACTTGCACAACATCTTCTGTCCAGCCAGCCCGTGGCACCGGGCCTCTAGGGAACTACTGGAAATTAAGGTGCTCCTTTTAATAGAGCACCGGAGCAAAGCATTAACACTCCGTGAACACATGTGATCCTCACACCATAGCCATCCCCTTCGGTTTTCCCAATTATTGTCACTTTGGGGCCTTTGGATCCGGACAATGATATGTGTACACAACTTGCAGATAATATCACAAAAAATACTATCATAATGATTCAATACTAAGTTCAGATCTGAAATCATGGCACTCGGGCCCTAGTGACAAGCATTAAACACAACAAGTTGCAACAAAGTCAAATAGCACTAATAGAGATACTAGGCACTATGCCCTAACAGATCTTATTTGATTACATGATAGAACTCATCCAATCCCTACCATCCCCAAGCCTACAACGGGGGATTACTCACTCATGGATGAGGGAAACATCGATGGTTGATGGAGATGCGTTGGTGATGACGATGGCGATGATCCTCTCCAAATTCCCCGTCCCGTCCCGACAGGGTGCCACAACGTAGTTTGTGGATCCGAATCTTGGTTTCTGGTGGCGGCGGTGGAGCGGAACTCTTTCTGGAAAACTATCGATCCCCCTGAGTTTTTAGGTTAGAAGGCAACTTATAGGCACGGAGGGAGGCCTAGGAGCTGCTGGGTGGCTGCACTCCCCGGGCGCAGGGTGGGGCCCGCTGGGGTGGGTCTGGGCCCCAGTGCCTCTCTCTGCCTCCTTCGGCCCGTGGATCTTCTGGTGAGAAATAGTTTTTGGCATATTTTCTGGGATTTTTCCTGATAGTTCATTTTTTGCACAAAAATAAGACACCAAGGTAATTCTGCTGAAAATAGCATCAGTCCATGTTAGTTGTATCAAAATCACACAAGTTTAGAGAAGAAACAATAGCAAAGTGTTTGAGAAAGTAGATACGTTTTGGACGTATCAACTCCCCCCAAGCTTAGCTTATTGCTTGTCCTTAAGCAATTCAGTTGAAAACTGAGTGCGATAAAAGAACTTTCACGAACACTTTGCTTCATATGATGTAAATATTCTCGGCACGGGAGTAGATTCTTAGACAATTCATAATAAGGAGTATGCAACTAAGTCTACTCAATAGTCATTGCATGCTATGAAGATAACCCAACTCAATAATAATAAGTAGCATGAAACATAAACATAAGCAACATTGTAATTCTCATAATAAGGTATGATAGAGTGGTATCTCGCTTGCCTTTGTTTGGAGAGCACAATAAATGCCAAGGCACCTCTGAAGTTCACATGAAGACTAGAGGTAAAGATATCAGAGATACAAGCATCAAAGTCATGACATAATTAACCAAGTTTTGAAACAAACATAAGAATGACAACTATGCTCTCAAGAAGGTTCTCATAGAATAAGTGGTGACTCAACAAGATTGTGAAAACGGTTTTGTGAAGGTTTGAAAGGCTTCCCAATGCTGAAAGGAAGGTACTCATTAGCTTTGAGCTCTCATTGCCCCTATCATAGGCATCTTCATGTGGTTAAGGTGAAAGTGAGGTCCACTCTGAATCATATGCTTGACAGACCATAGACTGGAAATCCCAAGTCCCTTGAGTACGAGGGTCGCTCCGCATGCTACTCAACTTTGGTCACCTGAAAGTTCTTGTCATTATAAATACATGCATAACATCGAGAACCGCCAACGGGGTATCCCTTGCACATGGTATAGGAGCTTTCCCATAACCAAAATGACAAGGCAAGCAGACAATGAGCATCTTAGCAATCTTTTTATTTACCATATGCATAGCTTTTTATTGAGGAAGCTTCATAGATGCTCATTATAGTGATGCTGCAAGTTTCCACCATGATTAAGCATGGCTTAGGCTAGCGGCCTAGGCGTTTCTCTAACACAATGTATAAACTCCATGAACTAACAACTTCCCCTTTTATTTCACATCGTCGACATCCGCAAACAAAAGAGCAATGAATCAACTGGATGAGATATCCAAAAAGTGTTGAAAGCGTTCCCCGTG
This sequence comes from Avena longiglumis, assembly GCA_030063025.1. Lineage (NCBI taxonomy): Eukaryota > Viridiplantae > Streptophyta > Magnoliopsida > Poales > Poaceae > Avena > Avena longiglumis. Next base: position 38,847,107 of record CP125975.1, on the reverse strand, counting down.
ACAGCACGGTTCTGCTGACTCCCAGTATATAATTAGCAAGCCTATAAATTTCATGGACTAGTCACAATGGTTCAGAATTATTAAGCGCAAGGAATAAAGTGTGCCATCAAGTTCGTGAAAGCTTTACTAACTAACTTTCTCAAAACAGGCAAACATTTTATTTTGGAAGAAAACACAGCATATAGAATATGCACTGAAATAGCAAATGATGCTAATAGGTAGGTATGGTGGACACAACTGGCAATATTGGTTTGGGGGAGTTGGAAGCACAGGTAGAGCACATACTCACTACAAGTGAAGGCTAGCAATAGAGAGGGAGCGACAAACGAGAGAGCAATAGCTTTCATAATCATGCTTGCAACAAAACATGACTAACTATGGCATGAAAATGATACAAGAGCTCCGAGGCAAAATAAATCATCAAGGCTTACTGACTATTGATTAGTCATATGCATGCGTGAGCATGTGCCAACTCGATTCACATGAACAGTCAGAGGAGCATACCACAATATCATACCAAAGTATGAATAAAACAATGAAAGCAAACATTCATATGACATGTTACAAACTATTAGCAAGCTGGAGCTAATCATAGACAAGCAAGAACTACTAAGCATCCATAGTGACATACACCTTATACAAACAGACTAAGCATGCTCATAATGATGAGTATATGTACAAAAATGAAACAAATAGAGTTCGTTACCAGCCTCTTACCACACCTCGAGTTGTCTTAATCTTCATTATTGCCCTTCACTTGTGTGACTTGAATAATTAACATGAAACCAAAATCCACTGAGGACGGCTGAACCCTGCAAAGAACTCACAAAACCAAAGAAGACCAACAAATATTTTTGGTGTTTTCGAAAAAAAAACAAGCAAACAAAGCAAAATAAAACCAAAAACAAAAACTAAGATGCCCCAAGAACAACACAACTGTGCATGAAACAATAAAAACAAAGTGTCTAGAAGGACCTGAGATTTTTTATTGATGAAGAAGGGGATACCTTGGGCACCCCCAAGCTTTGACGCTTGTACCTCTTGAATAATTCTTGGGGTGACACGGGGTGGCTCCCCCCAAGATTGAGTTTTTTTCCATTCTTCATCTCATTACATCATCCTCTCTCTACACCTGAAATTTTTCCTTCATACAAAACTTCACACAATCTTCATTAGCAACATTAGTTTATTCAAAATATATTAGACCTCTGGCAAAGCTTTGGAACATCAAGATTTTTCATTAAAAACACAAGCTACTGTAGCAACTCCTTCAAAAATCTCAATTCACCTAAAGAGAACTCAAAAAGGAATCAATAAGAAGCAAATGCAAATAATGGCAGAAATCTGTCAAAACAGACCAGCAGGTAGAAACTGATTTTTCAGAACATCTTCTATTGATCAAATCAAAAAGTGTTGAACTAACAAAAGTTAGATAACATATTGGGGGATTTATTCATAAAATTTCAGCTCAATCCGAGTTACAGAGACTCCTCACAATTTTTTTTGGTGGAGGACAGAAATCTGTTTTGAGACAGCAACTCCCCAAATCTTACTTCCCTCTCATTAGAGGTCATTCTTGGCACAAAAATTAAACAAAAAGGATAAGGAGAGGTCATTACTGAAGTAATAACTTCCAAGACTCAAGGAAACTCTTGGGTTATCTCCCAACAAGTACTTTTCTTTAACGCATTTAAGTTAGGCACGACGAAGAGCAAAGATTGGAAAGGAGAAAAGTAAAAGAAAGCAAGTATAACCATAGTGAAAACATTATTTTGTTCATTAAAATCTTTTTGTTAAGAAGGTTTATCAAGTCTTGTTACCAAAACAATTTTATATGAAGCAAAACTCTGCATTCCACAAGGTGATTATGTTACCTCAAACTTGATAGCAATGGTCCCAATCATAATAGTTTCAAAATTTTCTTGTGGAATGGGACAATATATTTCTCTAACCTTGATGCTCTCAATATTTTCAATGGAATTCAGGCAATAGCTTCTAACAACCTTCTTGGGGAAATAGACAATGTGCTCCTTGTCATTAATATTGAATGTTACTTTTCCCTAATTACAATTGATGACAACACCTGCAGTATTAAGAAAAGGTCTCCCAAGAATAATAGACATATTATCATCTTCAGACATTTCAAGCACAAAAAAATCAGTTAGAACCATGCAATTATGAGCAACTTGAACAGGAACATCCTCACATATACCAACATTAATAGTAGTTGACTTATCAGCCATTTGCAAAGAAATATCAGTTGGTATCAACATTTCTAGCTGGAGTCTCTTATAGAGAGAAAAAGGCATAACACTAACTCCAGCTCCCAAATCACATAAAGCAGTTCTAACATAATTATTCTTAAATGATCAAGGAATAGTTGGTATACCTGGATCACCAAGTTTCTTTGGAACCTTACCATTGAAGGAATAATTAGCAAGCAAAGTAGAAATCTCCTTATTAGGAATCTTCCTTTAATTAGAGACAATATCCTTCATATACTTTGAATAAGGAGGCGACTTAATAGCATCAGTCTAAGGAATTTGCAAGAATAAAGGCTTCATCCACTCACAAAACTTGTTGTAGTGTTCTTCCTCCTTTGACTTGTGTTTCGTACCTGGAAAAGGCATTTGGTTTCTGCACCCAAGGTTCTCTCTCTTTACCATGTCTATTAGCAATAAAATCTTCCTTAGTGTATCTAGTGTTCTTAGTGTGCTTCTCAGGTTCTGCCTCACCTTCCTCCTTATCAGGAGATTCATTATTATTATTATCACTCTCAGTTTCAGCATCAGAGACAGATATACTCTTAGGATCTACAACAGATTCAAGTGGTTCCTCGGCTCTCTTATGTTTCCTTTTCTTCCTCTTACGAGGACTACCACTATCCTCACCTTGTTGAGAATCCTGATATATATTCTTTTAGGGTGTCCTTCAGGATATAAAGGATCTTGAGTAGCTATACCACTCCTAGTTCTAATTCCATAAGTATGTTTATCTCCTGAAGCATTAACTAGCATATCCTTTTGTACCTTAGCAAGTTGATCAAGTTGGGTTTGAACCATTTGAAAGTGTTTACAAAGCATTTTAATATCATTAGAAGTTCTTTCCACAATATCTTTCAACTCATATATAGCTCTAGAGTTTCCCAATAAATGATTCTAAACTTGTTTATTAAAGTGACCTTGTTTAACAATAAAAATGTCAAGTTCCTATAAACATTGATCAGGAGGCTTACCATAAGGAATATCACCTTCATCAAAGTGTTGGAGAGAGTGTACCTCAATAGTAGATGAGTGGGGAATTGGCTTACATAATTCTTCTATAGGAGGTAGATTCTTTACATCCTCAGCTCTAATACCTTTCTCCTTTAGACACTTCTTAGCTTCCTTCATCACTTCATCATTTAATGCAATAACTCCCTTCTTCTTTGTTGTTGGTGTTGGAATTGGTTCAGGAACAACTGGTTCAGTAGTAATAGGCTCAGGTGTATTCAGCTCAGTTGAAGTCCAATCATCATAATTCTTCCTTATCTTGGTCATTAATTCTTCAGCATCTGTAGGAGTCCTTTTCCTAAAAATACAATCAGCAAAGATATCTAGGTAGGTCCTAGAATCATTAGTTAGTCCATTATAATAAAGATCAAGAAGCTCATTTTTAGGTAATGGACATCCAGGATGTGCATGAATCAAGGCACAAAATCTTTTCCATGACTCAGGCAATTTCTCTTCTTCTCCCTGTTTAAAATCAAACAGTCTCTGCAAAGCAGCATGTCTAGCACTGGGAGGAAAATTTCATGGAAGAAAGAAGCAATCAAGCAATCAGGGCTATCAATGGAACCAGGAGGTAATCTATAAAACCAAGCTCTAGCTTCTCCTTTTAGCGAAAAAGGGAATATCTTAGCAACAAAGTACTTGCGCATCTTAAAATCATCAGAGAATAAAGCACTCATAGTAGAAAGCTCATTCATATGAGCCACATCACTCTCATTTTCAATACCACAAAAAGTTTCTTTCTCAACAGTATCTAAATAAGATAAATCAAGAGAGAAATCATAATCTTCATCTTTAATATCTATGGGAGAAATGGCAAACTTAGGATTAGAGGACATCTTAGGCATAATAGTATGTATAGCAAGGAGACTCTTCATAGAACTAGTACCATGTGTGTTTCGGCACTCTTCAACAAATTCATCAGTGCTCAATGTAACCATCATTAATATCATAACTCTCACTAGACTCAGGTGAGCTAACAGGTGTAACCGTGTATTCACTAGGAGTTTTGATATTTCCTAGACTAGCCATAGTAACATCTAGAAAAGGACCTAATGAACAAGACACCAAGGTAATTCTGCTGGGGTGGGTCTGCCCCCCAGGCCTCCTCTCTGTCTCCCCTTCTAGCTCCATGGATCTTCTAGTGAGAAATAATTTTTGGCATATTTTCCGGGATTTTTCCTGATAGTTCATTTTCTGCACAAAAACAAGACACCAAGGTAATTCTCTTGAAACAACGTCAGTCCGTGTTAGTTGTATCCAAATCACACAAGATTAGAGAAGAAACAATAGCAAAGTGTTCGAGAAAGTAGATACGTTTTGGACGTATCAAGCATCAAAGGAGAATACCACAATACTATGCTTTTGCATGCTAAAACAACGAAAAAATTCTTCAAGGCACACTAAGCAATCCCAATTGTTTGGAACACGACATGCTACAACAATAATCACTAAGCATAAGGTCAAAACAACACCTAGCATGTCATGCTAAATTCTAAGTCACAGTCAATGCAAGCTCCTCTTGCACTTTCAAGCAGGAACTTCCTACTCCTGTCCAACACCAAGCAACTTATTTGCAACAACACAACAAGAACGGGGGTCCAAACTACTTTATTCAATCAAACTAAACAACCTAAGCAAAGCAAACAAAAACTAAGACGCTCCAAGAACAACACAACTGTGCATGAAACATAAAACCGAAGTGTCTAGACAGACCTGAGCTTTTTATTGATGAAGAAGGGGATGCCTTGGGCATCCCCAAGATTTGACTCTTGTACCTCTTGGATATTTCTTGGGGTGACACCATGTTGCTATCCCCAAGCTTGAGCTTTTGTCCATTCTTCATCTCACTGCATCATTCTCTCTACACCTGAATTTTTTTCCTTCATACAAAACTTCACACAATCTTCATTAGCAACATTAGTTTATTCAAAACATATTAGACCTCTGGCAAAGCTTTGGAACAGCAAAAACTTTCACTAAAAACGCAAGATACTGTAGCAAATCCTTCAAAAATCTCAATTCCCCAAAAGAGAACTAAAATAGGAATCAATAAGAAGCAAATGCAAATAATGGCAGAAATCTGTCAAAACAGACCAGCGGGTAGAAACCGATTTTTTCGAAAATCTTATGTTGCTCAAATAAAAAAGTGTTGAACTAACTAAAGTTATCTAACACACTGGTGGATTTATTACTAAAATATCATATCAATCCGAGTTACAAAGACTCCTCACGAATTTTTATGGTGGAGGACAGAAATCTGTTTCGGGACAGCAACTTCTCAAATCTTACTTCCCTCTCATTAGAGGCCATTCTTGGCACAAATAGCAAACAAAAAGGATAAGGAGAGGTTATTAATGAAGTAATAACTTCCAATACTCAAGGAAACTCTTGGGTTATCTCCCAACAAGTACTTTTCTTTAACACATTTAAGTTAGGCACAAGAAACAAGAAGAATCAAGTATTTTCAAATGAAGAAGCATTAAGATCAATATTTTCAAAATCTTCAACTATGAATAGTATCTAATCCAAATGGGTTTTGGGGGATCCCTTCTTATCTCTCTTTGGTCTACTACTTTCATCAAAAATAATTTTAGGAGCAATCCAATCAAAATTCTTTTCAAAGGCTTCATGTATTCCAACAAGATTAAAGGGTATGGATATCTTAAATTCCTCTCTAGGCTTAGATTTATCAGAAGTACCCACAACATCTACACTTGAGCCTAGTATATTGAAATGCTCAAAGACCTTTTTGGCTTCCCTAGCAACATCATGGGAAATCATCCCGGAGGCCTTCTTCTCCGGTATGATGCGTGGGTAGTTCTACCTTGGACTATGGGTCCATGTAGTAGCTAGATGGTTGTATCTCCTCCTTTGTGCTTTCATGTATAGATCTTATGAGCTCCGTTCATGATCAAGATCTAATCTATTTGTAATCATGCATGTTGTGTTTGCGGGGATCCGATGGATATTGAGATTATTGTGTCAGATTGATTAATGGTTTTGGATTAATGATTCTATCATGTCTGTGTTGTTTGTGATATTGCATGCTCTCCGTTGTTAGTAGCTATCTTGGCCGAGTAGTTGCTAGTGACTCCAAGAGGGGGTATTTATGCTCGATAGTGGTTTCATGCCTCTAGTTTCCAAGGGAAGTGACAAAAATCTCTTCGGTTGTAGATGTGATGTTGCTACTAGGGAGAAAACAACGGTCTCCTGTTCATGGAACAAGTGGATTGTTTACCTTACACACTTTACTTAAAGAAGTTGTCTGTTGCTTGCAACTTAATACTGGAGGGGGTTCGGATGATAACCCAAAGGTGGACTTCTAGTCATAGATGCAGTTGGATGGCGGTCTATGTATCTTGTTGTATTGCCCAATCGAATCTCATAGGATCTTTCTGACTAGTAATTGCATTGATATGCCTTGCTCAGTTCCTGTCAATTGCCCTGCTGTAATTTGTTTACCCTTCATGCCATGTTTTTTATCTAAGGAGAGCACCTCTAGTGAACTATGGACCCCGGTCCAATCTTTACCATTGATAAATCTTCCACTGTTACTTGTTTACTTGCTGTAAACCATTACTTTCCACACCATACATTTAATCCTTTGTTACAACAAACCGGTGAGCTTGACAACCTCACCGATTCGTTGGGGCAAAGTCTTGAGTTCGTGTTGTGCAGGTCTCCGCGTTGCTAGCAACACCTGTGTGGCGTTTTCTTCCTCCTTCTGGTTGGATAACCTCGATCTGTACTTAGGGAAGACTTGCTGATGTGCTCATCACACCTTGATCTTGGTCACATGGTTATACCCTACGGGTACGTGAACTCAGCATACCTGGTCCAGCCCAAGGAAGGCCCACAGCAGATGTACGCTGGCCCTTGAAGATTTTCGGGTGGCCAAGGCCCATGACGCCTTCGGATCCTTGGAGAGCAAGACTAGCGTAGATAGGAAATTCAAAGGGGTAAAACCCTAGAACTTGTAACCGACTAGGACTATGCCCGTGACCTGCCTAAGTCTATATAAAGGCCAGGAGGGCAGGACCTAGATCTCTCGACTCATACTTTCGCATACGCACCTTCACGCCAGATCGAATCTACGCACCCCTGTAACCTTTGGTTCCGCCGTAATCAAGAGCAGACAAGCAGGAGTAGGGCTTTCCCTCCGGGGGCCTGAACCTGGGTAAATCTCGTGTCCCCTGGTTGCTTGTCTGTTAACCGTTCCACGATTTCTAGCATCCCCATCTTCTCCAAAACCCAAATCCATAACAATGGGCATTGACGAGTCGAAACCTCGTCAATTGGCGCCGTCTGTGGGAACTGGGGCTGATGATTGTGCGGTCGTGACGGTCCCGACCCGATCGATCTACAACTCTGCCGCGACGGAGAGTCACCTCCTCTTCGGCGCTTTCGACTTCACCGCCCACTCGCCGGCCACCATGAAGGACTTCGAGCCCGTAGGCGACGGACTCGAAATCTTGTTCGGGAGCTTCTGCTTCCAGGTGGGGCAAACTGGCACCCTCTGCCTCCCTGAGCGGGTGCCCCTACCATCAATCATGCCCGCTTCATGGGCCCCACACCCCGTGCTACGCACAACATCATCAGCAGATGATTCCTATGACAGCAGCAGCTGCAACTCCGATCTGTGCGATCCGCCATCGGATGCAGGGACCTACGGTTCCGGATCTGAAAGCTGCGGCAGCAGCGGACTGATCTACAAGCGCTACCAATGCGCCGCAGTCATCCAGGAACATCAAACGCCTAACCCTCCGCCCAACCCGAACCCCAACCTGCAGGACAGAAACGGCGGAAACGGCGGGAACAGAAGAAGCCAGTCCCCCCCACCCGACGAGGAAAACAACGGCCACGTCATCCAACTTAGCAAAGAAGGATGGGTCCAGGCACGCCGCGCCGTAGCAGGCGACATAGTCCTGCCTGCAGACGCCTCACGTGAACTACTGATGGCATACCACTTCCTCCTCATCGAGGAGCACAAGAAGCAAGTCAAGATGCAGGAAACACTCGACAAACGCAAGCAAGCAGCCTCTGAGTCCAGCGCGCGACGATCTGCGCTCTCCGCCATGTCCCCTGGCTCTAGCACGAACGGAAACCAAGGAAACAAGCACCGCTCTCGGGTGGAGAACATGGATCCCAAGGAGCGCCGTGATGTGACCCGAACTCTCCACACATCGTTCATGGAGATGGATGCCGACGGCAACATCATCCCGAAGACACCGCAAGCTGCGATCATGGCAGCCACTGCATATCTCGCGGCCCACCAACCACCGGAGGGGGACCCGAAAAGAGCCATGCATAAGTCCGCACTCACCGGACTCGGACTTGTCGGAGCTGCGCTCCACCAAGACGCTCCTGCGGAGCCGAAGAAGAAAGCTCCGGCCAGGCGCGACCGGAGCCCCACCCCTTCATCCGAAGAGGAAGAGGAACACGACCTTCCTCGAAGGAAGAAAAGCTCGCGTCACCATAAACGCGACTACGACGCCACAGACGCGCTTACACAGTGCAAAATCGACAAAGCGCGAGCCAAACGTGCATGCTCGTCTGAATCCGAGATGGACGAAGACGAAGGAGAACTCTGTGGAGCCTGATGCTTCAACAGATCTGTTCGGCGAACACAGATGCCATGCAATTTCAAGCTTCCTTCGGATACTCCGAAGTTCAACGACACTCAAGATCCAAAAGCCTGGCTCAGTGACCATCTGTCATCCGTCAAGCTGCACGGTGGTAACAAAGAAACCGCCATGCAATGCCTTCAGCTGCAGCTGATAGGCGCGGTGCGGGTCTGGCTCAGCAGCCTATCATCAGGGTCCATCCAAAGCTGGGAGGAGCTAGCTTACAGCTTCATCCGAAATTTCAAGGGCACCAACAAGAGGCCCGCCTCAATCAAAGAGTTGCGAGCCTCCACTCAGAGAACGGGCGAATCTATTCGCTCGTACATACTACGCTGGTCTAACACCAAGAACTCCGCAGCACACATCTCCGAAGAGAGGGCCATCGACGCCTTCAGGGACGGCGTCAAACGCCCAGACTTCAAGGAGGAACTTGGACGCGTCAAGCCCAAAACACTAGACCACCTCATGGACATCGCCAACAGGTGGGCCGACGGCGAAGATTGCATTCACCGAGCACAATCGGATGAAGAGGACGACTACGGCCGAAGACGGGAACGCCGCAGCAAGATGAGATCGCGCGTCTACGACGACCGCGACGGACCCGACATGGTCGCGGCCGGCTACGCCGACCGTCACAACGACAACAGCCGCAACAGCGGAGGATACCGCGGAGGAAACTTCCACGACGGCGGACGCCAAAGATCGGGTAACGCCATGATCGCGACAACGGACCCTCAGCATACGACAAACTTTCGGGTCCATGCACCATCCACTTCTACATCGACAAGCAGGATGGCAAAAATAAAGCTAGCCACATGCTCAAGGATTGCCGCGAGTTCCAGAAACTCAGCGAAAGCATGGTGCAGATGAGGCAACAAGCCCCAGTCCCTGCGTTCGGAAACGCACCTACGCAAGGTGAAATAGCACATGGAGATCCTCCACCGCCGCCTAACGGAGGCCCAAACCAACCAGTCGCACCCGCACAGAACAACGCTGGGAACGGGTACCCCCACTAAAAGGAGCACTAATGATGATCCAGAAGGGACGCCCCACGAATAGGGTGCAGAAGAAAATCACCCGACAAATCAACCTGGTCGTGGCAACCCCACCTGCCATCCCTGAGTACCTCAGCGGATCGGAGTCCTGCATCACATTCACTCGTGCAGATCGCCCTTGCCAGATCCCCCGCCCAGGTCATGTTGCCCTGGTGCTGGAGGCGCAGATCGGAGGTTTCGAGATGAGACGCGTCTTCATGGACGGCGGAAGCGGCATCAACCTAATGTTCGCAAGCACTCTAGCAGCAATGCGGATCCCGCAATGCAGCCTGGAACAGTCAGACACAACGTTCCACGACATCGTTCCAGGGAAGGGCATATTTCCCCTGGGCAAAATAGGGCTCGACGTCATCTTCGGGAAGCCGGACAACTTCCGGCAGGAGCGACTCGAATTTGAAGTGGTGCACTGGCCGTCACAATACCACTCCATCATTGGGCGTGTAGCATTCGCAAGGTTCCTGGCTGTCCCACACTACGCATAACTGCTACTCAAGATGCCAGGCCAAACGGCGTCATCAAAGTCCACGGGAGCTTCACCCGAGTACCAATGCGACAGGGATTTCAACAAAATCTCCCAGTCTTTCGGCATGCAAGACGAGCTCGTAAGGCTCCGTGAGATGACAGACAATGGGGCACCCCCAGTCACAAGGCAAAACGCACCTGACATGTCTTTCGACTCCACCGTCAACACAAAGAAGGTGCAGGTCCATCCGACGGATGCCTCCAAGACGGCCCTGATCGCCAACGACCTCAGCCCCGCATAGGAAGACGCGCTCGTCGAATTCCTCCGTGAGCGCTGGGAAATCTTTGCCTGGTGTCCTGCGGACATGCCAGGAGTTCCCAGGGAATTCGCCGAGCACGCACTCAACGTCTTTCCAGACACCAAGCCAGTCAAGCAGTCCATCCGGAGACTGTCCGAGCCACGAGCCAAAGCTATCGGCAAGGAAATCAACAGACTACTCGTTGTAGACTTCATCAGGGAAATCAAAGAAAGCGAGTGGCTTGCAAACACAGTCATGGTCCCAAAGAAGGACACGGACATCCTGCGGATGTGTGTGGATTTCACGTCACTAAACAAGCATTGCCCAAAGGACCACTTCCCTCTTCCTCGGATCGATCAGATCATCAATCCGACTGCAGGTTGTGAGAAACTCTCCTTCCTCGATGCCTACTCAGGCTATAACCAGATTCGACTCAAGGTCGAAGATCAGGAGAAAACGGCGTTTATCACACCATTCGGAGTATTCTGCTACAACACAATGCCCTTCGGGCTAAAGAACGCAGGTGCTACGTACCAGCGATGCATGCAGGCCTGCCTCAAGGACCAGATCGGTCGCAACGTCCAAGTCTATGTTGACGACATAGTGATAAAAACCAAGGAGGCAAGAACACTTATCGACGATCTCCGCGAGACGTTCGACAACCTCGATCACTACAGGATCAAGCTCAACCCTGAAAAATGCGCCTTCGGCGTCCCATCGGGTCAGCTGCTTGGGTACTTCATCTCTCAGCGAGGGATCGAGGCGAACCCGAAGAAAATCAGAGCCATCATGGCGATGGAGATGCCGAAAAACCTCAAAGGCGTCCAGCAGCTCGCAGGACGAATAGCGGCGCTAAGCAGATTCATCAGCCGCATGGGCGAGAAGGCCTTACCATTCTACAGCTGCTACGCAAAGCAGATAAATTCGAGTGGACGCCGGAAGCCAACGACGCATTCGAAAGCCTCAAGCGGCTACTCTCCACCTCGCCCGTCTCGGTCACGCTAAAAGAGCGCGAACCACTGTTGTTGTACATATCAGCCACACACCGGGTGGTCAGCACCGTGCTAGTGGTCGAACGACCCGAAGAGGGAAAGACCCACGGGGTCCAACGCCCAATCTACTACCTCAGCGAAGTACTCACGCCAACAAAACAAAGGTACCCTCACTACCAGAAACTCGCCTACGACGTGTTCCTGACGGCTCGGCGGCTGAGCCATTACTTCCAGGAGCACCGGGTGATGGTCGTCAACGAGGCACCCCTGAACAGCATCCTGAATAATCCAGAGGCCACAGGACGCGTGGCCCTGTGGGGCATCGAACTGTCACCCTTAGACATCGCTCACGAAACGCGATCAAATCTCAAGTCCTTCCGGACTTCGGTACATTGATGGAGCCGCTGCCAGACACCCCAGACATGTCGCAGTCATGGACGATGCACTTCGACGTCTCTAAGCGTGAAGCTGGAGCAGGAGCAGGGGTCATACTGACCTCCCCGCAAGGCGACAAGATGAAGTACGTACTTCGGATGAAATTCCGAGCTTCTAATAATGAGGCCGAATACGAAGCCCTCATACACGGCATGAGGATGGCAAAAATCTGCGGCACAACGCGCCTGGTCATCTACGGTGACTCCAACCTCGTCGTCCAGCAGACGATGAACGAGTGCGACGCACACGCCGAAAACATGATCGCGTACCGTGCGCTCTACAACGCATTCGAAGGAGAATTCGACGGCTGCGAGCTTCGGCACGTTGTAAGAGAAAGCAACGAGGAGGCCGACAGACTCGCCAACATCGGCTCCACCTGCGCAAAGGTGCCACCGGGTGTGTTCCTCGAACAAATCTGCGTGCCATCCATCAAGCGGAAATTCCCCAAGGGATCACCCGAAAAAGCAGAACACTCGGGGGCTACGCTGCCTGAAGGACATGAAGGACCCGAAAAAATGGACACAGAGGTAGCCATGGTCAACCTAATGCAGGTCATGGCAGTCGAAGAAACTTGGACGCGACCATACCTCCAGTTCTTGATAAACGGAGAACTGCCTGATAGCCCGACAGATGCCCGGCGCATATCTCGTCGGTCAAAAGCCTTCACCATCATCAACGGCGAGCTGTACAAGCGCAGTATTACGGGTGTACTACAAAGGTGCGTCACCATCGGTGAAGGGAAAGCCATCCTCCAAGACATCCACGAGGGCATCTGCGGCCATCACGCAGGTAGCCACTCCCTTGTCGCCAAAGCTCTACGAGCCGGATTCTACTGGCCAACGGCCATGAGCGACGCAAAGGACATCGTCCGAAGATGCAACGGATGCCAACGGTTCGCCGACAAACCGCACGCGCCCGGGTCAGAGCTCAGACCCATACATATAGCTTGGACTTTTGCTCAATGGGGCCTCAACATGATCGGCAAACTGCCAAAGTCCTCGAAAGGAGGACACGTTTACCTCCTGGTCGTAGTCGACAAATTCACCAAGTGGATCGAGGCCATGCCCGTCACAAACCAAAAGGGCAAAATTGCCGTCAAGTTCTTCGAGTCCATTGTCTACAGGTTCGGCGTACCGCATAGCATCATCACCGATAATGGATTGAACTTTATCTCCAAGGAATTACAGGACTTCTGCGAAGGCCTCGGGATCAACATCATGTACGCCTCAGTGGTACACCCGCAAACGAACGGGCAAGTGTAAAAGGCCAACGGCCTAATCGGCGCTGGCATCAAGAAGCGCCTCATGAGTCCACTCGAGCGGAAAGCCAGAGCCTGGACGAAAGAGATACCATCCGTCCTGTGGAGCTTACGGACTACGCCAAACAGCTCCACAGGCTACACACCGTTCTTCATGGTGCACGGAGCTGAAGCCGTGCTACCACCAATCGCCACTAGGCCCCCTTTGGTCGTCACAGCTTGCCGCTTCAAGGTCCTTCGTCGAAGGAGACCTCGTCTTGCGACTCAAGCAAGAGCGACCGACGAAATTAGAGTCACCATGGGAAGGACCCTACGTCATCACCGAAGTCATCTCAGGTGGCGCCTACCGCCTCAAGCACGTGGAGTATGGAGTCGCATACTCCAACCCATGGAACATCTCGCACTTGCGACGATTCTACCCCTAGCTACCTACCCCTTTACTTTCAATAAGGCTTTTCAGCCAAACAATGTACCTCCTCCATTACGATATAAATAAAGCTAAGTGTCTCACCCCAAACTTCCGTTCAATTATTTGCAACTTTACTTTATGCTACAAACGCACTCGGGGGCTCCCCCCACCTCACAATTTCATCAACCGAGGATTACGCGTGTACACCTGCTGACAACGTCAGGCAAACGAAAAGGACACGTACAACAAACAAATCTTCACAACAAAGGGCACAACACGCCCAGTCAAATATACAAATTTTACATTTATCTCTTTTACAGGTACTACCTATTCTGAAGAATAACCTGAGCACGCTGCTCAAACAAATCTACGACCTGTTCGGCATACTGCCTTACAGCTGCGTAATGTGGACGCATGTCCCACTCATCACCATCCGGCCGAGGAGGTGGCCCAGCTGCCACAACAGCCAAATCTACATCGGGCCGGTGCAGCCTTACAAGAGACAAAGCAGCCTTCACTCCCGCAACGAGCTGTTGCCGCACCAACTCCTTGACATTGCTCACGCTCCGAAACTTCGACAGAAGACCCGCAAGGCTCGTCGGTACGGCATCCAAAGGAAACATGACGTGCAACACCGAGGCAAGCGACGTCTGCACCTGGTGAAGCACCCGCGAAACCTGGTGCACACGATCCTGCACCGTCGCCAGAGCCATGGCGCGGTCACGATCCATCCAGAAGAATCCACCAGCCTCCATGTCCTGTTGAGTCAAGCAATTTACCCGAACAGCGACACGCTCCTTCTCTTCCCTCGGAGAAAGGTTAGCACCTGTGATAATTGCACAAAATAAGAGGCAAGGCCAGCAGGCTCATTCGAAGAACTGAGCTGCAACTCGAAACAAAGAACAACTTACACTGGAGCTGCTCAGACAGCCGAAGCAGTTCCTCCATCAAGTACTCCTCTCTGGCTGCACCACGATCCGCCTTGGACTTCCAAACATCGGCGTGACATCGCAACCCAAGCAACTCCTTCTCAAGACTACGAACATGATCCCGAAGAAAAGCGAGTTGCGAGGAATCATCCAAAGATGGACGCAGTTGCGTTGCAGGCAAGGTGTCAACGGGGTCAGCACCCGAAGGAACCTAGCACAGCAGAAAAGCAAAGGACATAAACATTCAGACAGTGGTAGTGCACAACTCAGAAGAATTCATTAAGCATATAAGGCCACTACGTGGCACAAAGACTGTGTTCTTCAAAATATTTACAGCAAAAGCAGACTACAAACTATCCTACATCTACAACACCTAAGACGCGGCACCCTGAGTCGCCTCGAAGCCGGATTGCCTAGCCTTGGCCTCCCCTTGCTGCCGCAGCGCATACTCAGACAACAAATCAATAAGCTTCGGCCCATATCGCTTACAGCGAGCAGAGTAGGCAGCAAAGGCTACCTCGGATCCGTCTGCGGTCGTCGGCATCCGAGAGGTGATCTAGGGCAGGTCCAGCTCCGCTCCAGCCGCCAAAGCCATCGCCAGCCCGACGGACGCGCCGATGCCCTTCTGCTTGCGCTTATGCGCAGCGCTACCGGTGACAAAGCCTCCGCCAGAGCATCCACATCATCAAGGGCTGCGCCCTTAGGGACAAGCTCCTTGTAGAAGCGGCCAGGGACCTCCTTCGCCTTGGCAAGGGAGCCGACGACGGTGCTGCAATGATCTTCGACCGCTGCAGTAGCATCTTCTAGAGCACTCCCGTGCTCTAGAGCACCTTGGTGAAACTCGATGCCTGCGGCATCTGAGACAAAAAAAAAGAGAAGGGACATGACGAAAGCAACGCAGAAGAGGACAAGAAAACAAGAAGCACAAACACATCACTCACCCGAAACAGCCTTGGCAGCAGCCATGAGCTTGCCTGCCACCTCTCAAGGCGCAACGGCGGGCTGGCCTCACGGTCCGCGGCCTCCTGCTGCAGACGCTTCTTAGCTTCGGCTGCCTTGGTCAGCTCTAGCTCGAGGCGTTCCTTCGCACCAACGGCGGCCTCGGTCTTCTTCTCCGAATGACCAAGGCTCTTCTTGAGAGCGTCGACCTCATGGAGAGAAATATTATGCTCCTCTGCATTCGAAACAAGCAAACGTCAGAAAGCAGGACCGGAATAAATGAAAGAAGCACCAAAAACAAACAAGTACCTTGAAGCTATCGGAGGTTGGCCTCCAGCACCAGTCGCTCCTGCACCAGCCGTTTGGCTTCCTGCACAAAAGGCTGCAGTACGAAGAACCATCATTCAGAGAAAAGGACTCGGGGGCTACGCCCAACAGGAGAAAGCAGAAGAAAAACGACTCACACGACAACACTCGGGGGCTCCCCCAGTGATAGACGACTTACATGATCCAACGGTGATGCTGAAGACCCGCTGGCGAAATTCTGAGGCGCAACCACCTACACCTCCTGCACAGGAGGATCCGGAGCAGCGCCCCCCGAAGTCGCCACCGTCTGAGGAGGAGGAGACGCAACTTTCGACACCCCCGTCATCTCCCGCGCACCATCGCTGGAGGAGTCGTGGGAGGAATGCCTGCATACGAAGCAATCAGCACAAGTGCAAAATCAAGAAGGAAAAAGGACAGCAGTAAGACAAGAAACTTACAAGTCCAGCGAGCTCAGGTCAAAGACTGGAGGAGCCCTTCGGGCTCTCTTCTCCACCTTGTTCTCTTCCTTCTTTTCTTCCTTCTTCCGCTTCGCTAGCGGGTGTGGCGCTACAGCCCGCACAGGAATGGCAGGAATGGGAGAGGAAGGGCCTCCATGCCCGTCACTATGACGCTCAAGGCACAGAGGGTTTCTGGGATTCGGAGGAGTCGAGGCATCCAAAGATTCGCTGGAGCTCCGTGATCGTTTGCGCGTATGGTCCTCACTCGACTCGTCGGCATCTTCGGCCGGAGATCGCGCCGACGGCAACTCGGACACGGAATCCACCACGTCATTATCCGGGGCATTCGGATATTTTTCAGGCAATGGCGGTACCATGCCCGGCACCTTGAAGCTCTGCAAAACCAAAAGGGACTTTGTTAGCAAACAAAGGAAAATAAATATACAGTCGATAAAAAAGCGCTAAGCACACAAACCTACACCTGTGGAACATCCAACGCCAAAGAAAACGGCGGAGTCAGCGACTTCCCAGGGATTTCCTCCCCGGCCTTGAACTTCAGCAGCGAGCGAAGGGCCCTGTCAAGATCCCCCTCGGAGATTTTCTCAGCCGAAACCCTCGTCGTATCACGGCGCCCAGAATAAAGAAACATCGGGTGCGCCCTCGCTTGGAGAGGCTGCACCCGACGCTCAAGAAACGTCCGGATGATGTCCACGTCGTTCACTTCCTTCTCCGGAATCAGCTGGATATCCTCCACCCGACGGTAAAGGGCCTCTATCTCCGCCACCTCGCCATCCAAGATGTTGTTTTTCCAAGACCTTTTCGGCTCAATCTTTTGGGAGGGGTCAAAAGGAACAAGACCAAAATCTTGCCCAGGCACTACGGAGTCGCGGATATAAAACCATCGCCTCCGCCAGTACTGGACATATTTGGACATGGAAAAAGAAAAGAAAAGAAGATTGGGACTAAGGGAGATGATGCACCCCCCCAATGGGATAAACACCATCCGAACCAGACTGCCTCTTCACGGAATAAAGTTTCTGGAAGAGGCCAAAGTGCGGCTCAATGCCGAGCCAGCACTCGCAAAAAGTGATGAAGCAAGCAATGTGGAGAAGAGAGTTGGGCGACAGATGATGAAGCCGAATGCCATAGAGAAAGAGCAGTCCACGGAGGAAGTTGTGGACTGGAAAAGAAAACCCACGCATAACGAAGGCGAGAAACATAACCCGATACCCAGCTGGGGGACAGGGGATTACCTCGTTGCCGGGGAGTCTGACGGCCTCCCTATCTTGCGGATCGGACCGCTCATGAAGCTTCGGAGATCACTCTCCGCTCGATCTCCGCCGCCAGCCACCATCGGTGACACGGGTAGCGGTGGCGCCTTTCTTTCCTCCGGCGGCGCTGGTACCAACTGCAGATGACGATTTCTTCGGTTTACCCATTGTGCTACGGTGGCGCCGGCGGTGAAAGCGCAGAAGGGAAGATGGAAATGTGGAAGGAAATCCCAGCGCGCAGCAAGAATCGCTAGAGCACAAGGAGGCAGTGAAAACAAGAACTGATGCGGTGAAAACAAACTGCAGCTTTCCCCAATGATTATAACGACGAAGACGACGCACGGCAGCCGTCCATCCAGAAGACCTAACGCCAACGGCAGATCTGACCATACACGTGTCAGCATCACAACGAACCGTCGTTAACACGCCATCCACTACGCGCGGAAATCGAGGAGACCCCGTAATTATCTCCACGCCGCGCGTGACCGGTCAATTCAAGGTCAGCAAGTGGGACCCACGTCGATCAAGAAGTCATCTTCGGGCGTAGTGACGCTGAGGTCATCGATCGTCAGCACTGATGTCATCAAAAGCTATACTAGCACCAACTACAATTCTTTGGCTCCACAGCTAGGAGTACCCACTCGAATCTTCGATTCAACTAAATACTCGGGGGCTACTCCTATCAGGAGAGCCGACCGTGCACCCGAAAGACAAAATATTTTCTTCGAATCCTACGTCGAGTCTACGACTCCACTACGGACTCGGGGGCTACTCCCATAGGGAGGATGGATTTAAGCATCCGAATTTTTTGTGTCCTACGGACTTAACAATAAACAAAGTACTTGAACTAAAGTCTCCGCTCGAGTCTACGACTCGAACAGACTCGGGGGCTACTCCCATAGGGAGCGCTGGTTGCGCACCCTATGAAATCTTCGACTGCGATCTTTCGGATCAGCATGCAAAAACTTTTCGGCAACTCTGCCCCAACAAAACGCTGAGTGAGCAACGGTCTCCTTGGCCACCCGAAACACCTCCGCGGTGACAAACATTCGGATGTTGTGTCTGCGACACAAAGATAAGACCTACAGATAACATATGATGGCCTGACAACGCACACGACTGCGCTCTGCTAGTAAAAACCCGCGCTAACAGGTGCGATGAAAAATCCCGACGGACGCGTTGGGTACACCAATTAAAATCACTGGAATTCCACTCCTGTAAGTCCTCCGCGGCCTGAGTCGAATTACGCCAGCATATGTTTCGGGTTCGAGTTAAGGGACTCGAACCTGAGGAAGATCGTGTTGTTTCGTCCTAAGACAGTTAACTGACCCTGATCCGTCAGGTGAGTCAGGCACAGGCATCAACAATCTCCCTACACACATACTATTAATACATAGTTACACCCGAAGGATTGAAGAGTCCTCAGCCGAATCTATGATTCGACTGATCACTTGGGGGCTGCTGACATGGTTATACCCTACGGGTACGTGACCTCAGCATACCTGGTCCATCCCAAGGAAGGCCCACAACATATGTACGCTGGCCCATGAAGATTTTCGGGTGGCCAAGGCCCATGACGCCTTCGGATCCTTGGAGAGCAAGACTAGCGTAGATAGGAAATTCAAAGGGGTAAAACCCTAGAACTTGTAACCGACTAGGACTATGCCCGGGACCTGCCTAAGTTTATATAAAGGCCAGGAGGGCACGACCTAGATCTCTCGACTCATACTTTCGCATACGCACCTTCACGCCGGATCGAATCTGCGCACCCCTGTAACCTTCGGTTCCGCCGTAATCAAGAGCAGACAAGCAGGAGTAGGGTTTTCCCTCCGGGGGCCTGAACCTGGGTAAATCTCGTGTCCCCTGGTTGCTTGTCTGTTAACCGTTCCACGATTTCCAGCATCCCCATCTTCTCCAAAACCCAAATCCATAACAATGAGCATTGACGAGTCGAAACCTCGTCACTTGGGGTTCCCAATAGGCTCCACATCAACTGAGCCATCAGCAGGGTGCCGGGAAGAACTTCAGATCCCCCCGATCTAGGGACGATGGTGGCGGCGGCTACAAACGGTTTCGTGGAGTTTTGATCGGGTTCCTAGGTTTTTTGCATCGGGGGCTTCTTATAGGCGAAGAGGCGAGGCTGGGAGGCGGCCAGGGGCCCCACACCCTACCCGCGCCTAGGGGGGTCTGGCCGCCCCGGTTCACTTCTCCATATCGTCTTCTGTCTTCGTGTTCCCCACGAAAAGATATTGACTTTGGCTTTTGTCCCGTCCAATTCCGAGAATATTGATTTTCTGCCTTTCTAGAACCAAAAACAGAAGAAAACAGGCAACTGGTACTGTGGAAACTTGTTAATAGGTTAGTTCCAGAAAAGATATAAAAACACCTCAAAGTGTAGACAAAGCAAAGCAAAGTAGATACTAAACAAGCATGGAACATCAAAAATTATAGATACGTTTCCGACGTATTACTGATCCGCCGGGAGATTCAGGCACGCGCATCAACAATCCCTATGAACTAAATCTTTCTCTCTTACAAACATGTCCAACTGCACCCAAAAGATTGAAGAGTCCTCAGACGAATCTACGATTCGACTGAACACTCAGAGGCTACTGACCTGGTTATACCCCACGGGTACACAACATTGGCATACCTAGTCCAAATCCAAGGAAATCCCATGACAAGATATGCGGCCTATGGAGGTTTCGGGTGGCCCAAACCCATGACGTCTTCGGATCCTTGGAGAACAAGACTAGAGTAGATAGAATTTCAAAGGGGCAAAACCCTAATCTGTAACAGACTCGACCTAGTGCCCGAGACCTGCCTATCTATATAAAGGCTAGGAGGGAACGACAAGGAGGATAATCGACTCACCTCGTACACGCCTCACGCCAGATTGCATCTGTGCATCCCTGTAACCTTCGGTTCCGCCATAATCAAGAGCAGACAAGCAGGAGTAGGATTTTCCCTTCGGGGGACTGAACCTGGGTAAACCTCATGTTCCGCGTTGTTTGTCTGTTAACCGTTCCGCGATCTCCAGCATCCCCATCTTCTCCAAAACCCAAGTCCATAACAATGGGCACTGACGAGATCGAACCTCATCAACTTCAACCCCGATGCAGCCTACACGATAAGTAGTTCCAACGCCGGTTTTGGATGCAAAAAGATTTGTTCCTCACCATTACTAGAGCCATGGAGGACTATGATGATTGGTTCAAGCTTCAGAGGAGTGCGACAGGAGAGCTCAGTGCAAGCCTGGTGATGAAGTGTGTGGCGGTGGTGAGGGTACTTGCATATGGATGTTCGACCGATGGCATTGATGATTATGTTCATCTTAGGGAGGATAAAATTTTGGAGATCGTGAGAAGGTTTACGAAAGTTGTGATTGATATCTTCAGTCTAGAGTATTTGAGGGAACTCAATAAAGAAGACACCGAGAGACTTCTTGCTGAAAATGAAGCAAGAGGATGACCTGGGATGCTTGGTTCAATTGACTGTATGTATTGGTCTTGAAAGAATTATCCAGGTGGTTGGAAAGGACAATACAAATGCCACTACAAAGATGCAACAATCATCCTCCAGACAGTTGCATCGCATGATCTATGGATAGTCGTTCATTTTTTGATTGCTTGGCTCTCTTAATGATCTGAATGTGCTATCGAGGTCACCATTGTTCTCAAGGATTGTCAAGGGTGAAGCTCCCCCTTGCAACTATGTGATCGAAGGCCATGAGTACATAAATGGTTATTGTCTTGTTGACGGGATCTACCCTCCATGGCCCATGTTTGTGAAGAAATCCCTCAGCATCTTTACAATAACGCGAAGAAATCACACTTTGCAAAAGAGCAAGAGGCAACAAGGAAAGATGTGGAGAGATATTTAGTGTGCTTTGGCATTATCAGTGGACCTGCCGAGTATTGGAATCCACGGTCCCTGGCAGATAATGACATGTTGCATCACTTTGCATAGTTGATGGCCATAGGTACGTCTCAAATAGAGACTCTGTTGGGTCAAAGCATAATCTAAATTGACCAGTTTCTCGCAATGCAATGAACTATCGAGAATAAGGAGGCACATAATGAGCTACATGTTGATTTGGTTGAGCATCTCTGATGTCTCCACTACAATTAGTTATGTTTGTTTAATTAAATTTTCTTTTAAACAATTTGATTTATTTAATTTGGTTTGTAATAATGAAAATTTTGATTTATTATAGTAAATTTGGTTTGTAATAATGAATAATTTGATTTATTACACTTAATTCTGTTTGTAATATTAATACTCTAGTTCAAAAGTTCTGATTTGCAAAAAACAAAAAATTAGTCTCTAAGTTATCGGGGATCAGTTCTACCGCGCAAAATTTAGAGGAGCAAATACATGAAGTTAAGTTTAGTCCGGCCTTTTAGTCTTCTGCTCTAACTCTTTAATAAGGTTAAACTCTCACTCAACTAGCAACGTGAAACTACTTCAAAAATAGCATATTTCAAATATCAATACCACGGTTTTTTGTCACAGGCAAACACATCAGAGTATTTTAAACTGTGGTATTTTTTGAGAGGGAATAAACTATGGTATTTTGAGAAACAATAGTATTAGTGAAATACTTCAAAAATACTTTGCTGCCAAACACAATCTAAAACATTTGTCGTGAGTGGTGTAACTAGGGGTGGGCAGAAAAACCGATAACCGAATCCAAAAAGACCGAGACCCAAACTGAATAGACCGAGACCGAGGACCGATCAAAAAATTGGGTAGCAATTTTTGTAGACCGAATTTAGTTAGGTTAATTCGGTCATTAGTTCTTGGTAACCGAATGGACCGAACTGACCGAATTTTAGGTGAGAGTGGTCTAGTTCCAAAACCCTGGTTTCTCATGACTATAGATTTATCTTCCTCGACTAAACCAAATTTAGTATTATTAAATATTAGTTTCTGCCAATTAATATGACTATATGAAGTGTATTTTATATTTCAATTACAACTAAAATAGTACCAAATGGTCCAATTATTAACCAACTTTTGTATTTGATAATATCTACAACACAATTCGATCATGACCGAAACCGAACCCGAATTATCGGGTAACCGATTACTAAAAATAATAAGTAAATTTTGGTCTTTATTTTTTGAAGACCAATTTTAAAATAGACCGATATCAAAGACCGAATTTTCGGTCATGACCGAACGGCCCACCCCTAAGTGCAACGCAATATACCATACGTTACAGATTTTTTTTTCGAAAACTATAAGCCCTATACGAAGGAGTATAGATTAAACAAAACATAAGATTATCTTTTATTCTCATCATTACTTTTATTTATACTCCATTTAAGGATGATGTTAGCGCTTGATCCGAACCTTCGAGTTCAATCGCACGGTTGAAATCCACAGTCGCCGGCTCGCCGCCACAACTGCCGCGGTCAGCAGTTTTTCTTTGCGAGCATTCTCAGTAGGGTTTTAGCTCAACCGTTCAATCCCATGGAAATCTCCCCCAACTCCGGCCCCGCCGCCACCGCCGGCGGCGCGGCCACACCCACAACTCCCGCCTCCTCCTCGAACCCATCACCCCCGTCCATACGCCCCAGCACCACTCTTCGCCTACTCTGCCCCTTCAGCCGCGCCGCCGCCCTCCGCCCCGCGCGCGACCTCTACGTCGAGCACCCGCCCGTAGGGGACGAGGCCGTGCTCTTCGTATCCGGTCCGGATGCGCCAGCTGCGGCCGTGAGGGTGTGGGAGCGGGTGGTGGGCGACGACTCGGGGGAGGGGGAGAAAGAGGTCGCCGGCGTGGTGGGCTGCCGGATGCTGGCGGCCGGGGCGCAGGTGGGGTGCGTGCTGGGGAAGGGAGGGAAGACGGTGGAGCGGATGCGGCAGGAGAGCGGCGCACAGATCAGGGTGTTCCGGAACAGGGAGCAGGTGCCCCCCTGCGCCTTGCAGGGGGACGAGCTCATCCATGTACGCATCTTAACTCTCTCTGTCGACCTTACCGGATACAAAGATGAGTCTGCATCTTGCTTGGTAGCATATAATAATCCATCAAACTAGTGTCGTGCCCGTGCCCGCGCGCGCAATGTACAAATTTCTATGAACTAAATTTAGTAAGAAAATAGTGAGATGCCTTTTAGGACTGCCATTTAAATCCTTGCTTAAATTGCACAATTGAACTTAGTAAGAAAATAATGAGATTAGGATCTGCAGAATTGTCGATGCTAGTTTACGTGTAACAACAGATGTGTTTGAGCGAGCGATTTGAGTCACTCAATTAGGTATATAAAGATGCGAAGTACTCCTTATCTGCGGCATTAACCATCAAACGTGTTTGGTTCAGCTTCGTTAACGTAAACGGTATGGGAATCAGTTCCTGGGGTGTAACGGTAACAGAATGGAAAATTCCCCAATTTGTTTGGTTCATCTAGTAACGGGAGTGGATACCTTAACAAGATCCAAAGAGATAGGCGATTGATGGCCAGGAAGAGAAGCAGAACACCAGTAGGCAGCGGAAAGCGCCTGCGTCTAGGTTCTGGAGAAGAGGAGAGTGCCTGCGTTTGGGTTCTGGAGAAGGGCACACCAAGCAGGGAAGAGGATCTATGGCCGCCGGTGCTCCTTGCATGGTGGCCCTGCCGCTGCTGGTACTGGAAGAAATCAAGGCGAGAGTTGTTGGCCTGTACCACCGCCGGCGCTGGCTGTCCGGCACGGGCGACACATGTTGGCGGAGGGTAGCAGTGGGAGATCTGGGCGGTCAGAAACGGCTGCCGGAATTCTCGCGCTCGTCTCGCCTTGACTGGCTGTGGTAACATGATCTGTTTCTGGTGGGGACTCACCGGTAACAGGTTTGGCTTACGGTGTACTCCGATTACACGCACTTGATTACGGGCAAAACGAACCAAACACAAAATTAACTGTATTAGATTGCGGTGTAATCAGATAACGGTCTGAATTGCGTGAACCAAACACGTTCAAGTGTTGAAGAATGCTCTGGGATTTTGCGTCTCTCGCATTGCAGAGTCAATGTTTGTATGATCCCCGCTACATCGGGAGACAACCACCTGACTCGAACTACTGCCTTCCCATCCCCAAACGGACCGTGCGGGGTGAAGCCATGAACTGGTGCTTCTGTTTGAACACCTCCACCCTCTGGCCATGGATGGCGCACTGCTGATTACCCACATTTGTCGGACCCAAGTAACATGCTCTGTTGCGGCTTCCTTGCTAACCCTGACATCCTCAAGGAGATCCAGATCAAGAACGCCATCCTCTCCTCCATGAACAGCCATGCATGTCATGGTCTTCCACTGTGAACCCACCTGATCCGTACAGTTTTTGTGATCTTGTTGTTCAATTCACTGGCACTGGGCTTCACTGTTAGCTTTAGCCTGCTCCAGGAGTGTTGCTGTCTCGCTGCACTTTGCCCTTGTCAGCAATCCTCAACCTCCTTGTTGCTACGTTCGGAGGTCACAGCCTGTTTGCATTTCTTCTTCTCCTCCAAGGTGCTCTTCAACTGCATCTATTCACATTTCTACGGCTCCCCCCGTTGTCATCCTGAGGGATAATTCTATCATGCTGTGGCGTTTGTTCAGCCCCAAGGCGTGGATGAAGCACTTGACAGGGGACAAGTAGGACGGTGCTAGTGTAGTGTAGGTTAGTTCTGTGGAGTGCATCACATGTAGGTTGGCTGTTTGAGGAATTTCAGCATGAGGGCACATTCCAGTACGTGTTCACACCCCATCATGCAAGGTACTCATTTTGCTTCAGTTGGAATATGTTGGTATTTGATTTGTAGTGACATAAGGTTGTAGTTTTGGATATGATGTGGAACGATGAGGATGTTCCATTAGAAGTCAATTTTAGAATAGTGAGATTTTCTTTGGTTGAGGGGCTGAAAACATAGAATAAGCATAATAATGATGTGCTCGTGTGCCTGAGTGGTTTTCTCAAATACAAATGTGTGCATGTGAAAGAACTTGACCTGATGCTGTGAGTTGAAATATGACAGAATGCAAAAGACGGCACTGTGCTAGCATGATGATTTTAACAATACATTTGGGAACATCTTCATAAGCTATGGCTGGTTATGTTACTGGTCATGGTTTTCTTGTACAGCTGAACATACATGTGCCCATGTGAGAAAATGAGTTCAACATGAGCTAATTGTGCCTGGTTTGTACCTGCCTCTGATTAAATTCATTAGTTGGGCACATATAGTGAGCTCGTTCATATAATTTATGAACAATACCATCTTATTCATGATGCATTGTTGACACACAGAAACAATATTAAATGTTGATTGTTCTTGTTGCAGAAAGGCTAAGTTTATGATTGAGTCCCACCCCTCTAATCACGAACCATAACACAAGTAGAGTCTACTTTTAATCGAACAATTAGGCAAGCACGATCTTGCAGTTATTAAAATGTTTCTGTGGATGTAATATTGCTTGGATATTTACCAGCTCTACCTGTTCTTATATGTCATTGGTGATGTCTTTTGTAGTTCTGCGGTGCTCAGGAAATGCTGTTATATTGTCATGTTTAATCTTTAATTTGGATATTTAATCTTTTAAACTAACTGCATTCTAACATGATAATATTTTCCTGTTAGATAAGTGGGAGCTTTTCTGCAGCAAGGAAAGCACTTTTATTAGTTTCGACCTGCCTCCAAGATAATCCTAGGCCAGACACAAGCAGTTTTCCGGCTGGAAGATCATTTGGGCCTCCAGGCAGTGGATGTCCACCTGGTGTGGATCCTCATTCTCAAAGAGGCTATTTACCACCACATATACCTGATTATAATGCAAGGAACTTTCCAAGCAATGTTGCTGCCCCTGGTCCTAGATTCTTTGTTGAACAAGAGATAATGTTCAGAATGATATGTTTAAATGAAATGGTGGGTGGTATTATTGGTAAAGGTGGTGCCACTATCCGCGCATTACAGAGTGAAAGTGGTGCTTCAGTCAAGGTTATAGATCCTGTTCCTGATTCGGACGAACGTGTAATTGTGATATCTGCACGTGAGGTGTGGCTCTAAACTTGCAAAGAATTGCTCATTTTCCTTCCAGTTCTAATTGATTAATGTTCCTAATTGTCCCGTGCTGAACTTCCTTTACTGTCCATTTTATGTTATGGATCTGCATGTAGGTGAATACTTGCATATCAATGTGTATCAAGTTGGACGCTCGTTCTATCTTGCAAATACCAACAAGGAAATGGGGATTTATATTGTTATTTTATTGTTGTTGTCAGGAAAGCTGTTTGATGGGTGCTATGTATTTTGTGCAGAATTCTGAGATGATGCATTCTCCATCCCAGGACGCATTGCTTCGCGTGTATTCCAGAATCTCGGAGGCATCTATCGATAAAAGTTCTGCTGTACCTGCCAGGCTTCTTGTTCCATCACAACATATTGGTTGCCTGCTTGGCAAAGGTGGATCTATAATTGCAGAGATGAGGATGGTAACAGGAGCCAGCATCCGAATTTTTGGGAATGAACAAATTCCAAGATGTGCACAAAGAAATGATGAGCTGGTTCAGGTATGATCCAGCTCTACTAATCAACCAACTTCAGATTTTGACTTTACGTACTTATGTATGATTAAGTTTTATGTTGTATACATAGCAGTTATCTCTAGGTCCGCATGACCTTCTTGTAGTTCCCCCAGTATGCATGGAACTACAGAGTGAATTTTCTCAAAAAAGACTACAGAATATCATTATCCTTTGAAGTATATGAGCACTTTTTTTTCTTTTATTCATAACTGTAGCCATGCTGTAACTCTTTCATGTTAATTTCGTAACTACTTATTTCGTGCCCCAAGTGCTCCATTTTGGTATACTTATGTGTTATTACCTATTTTGGTACTTGATTATGCATACTTATGTGTTATTACCTATTTTGGTATTATACTAAACAAATTAGTACTATATGATCGTCCTGAAAAGAGAAAAATAGGAGATCCCTGGAGGGGGATTGCTGAGTAGATCCAGGTCAGATTGTAACTTCTAGAGCTCTTGTTGCAGGTCACCGGTAGCTTCCAATCCATTCAGGATGCATTGCTTCAAATCACTGGAAGGATTAGAGATCTCATCATTCCACCGAAGCCACATCCTAGTGGAGGCATGCCTCCATATCCACCTGTAGGGAGCACACCTCATCACCAATCAAGACAAGAACCAGCTCCACCACATCACAGTGGAGGCATGCCTCCCTATCCTATGCATCCTTTTAGACCTAATATTCCTATGGGTCCTTTTGACGTGTCAGATCATCGGCCACCTGGACCACCTCCCTCGCATCCGATGGAACATATGGCTGCTGGGCCATACCCGTATGGTTGTGAACGAGGTCCTTATCCTTTTGTTGAGCAGCCATCACAGAGAACCTGGGGTCCTGAGGTTAGTACATGGAAAATGTTGTTTGCCATTAAGCATAAATTCTGTAGGTTGTTGGTAGCATATAATGCACAAATGGCTCTATTAAGAACTTGCACTCTCAGATAGGCCCCACTAAAGGGTGCAGGATGATCTGCAATTGGTTTTTTGTTGGAAAAAAAACATCATTTGTATGCACATCACATTGCTCATGCACTGGTTGAATGCCTAAAGAATCAAGTCCCTTGTCATGTGCAGGCACCAACAACTGATGCTCCAAGAAGCATGCCTAACATGGTACCAGCTGTAGATTTCCGAAAGGCGCCAGTGGCAAGGTAAGTTAATCAAGTTATATATTCAGCTTTCCTCATTGTTTGTGGATTTAAATAATTACACTAGCTGTCAAATTAGGATCTGCCATTCAGAAGATATTTTTTTGTCTGAAATAGTGAAATACTTAACTGCTGTGATCTACTCCCTCCGTTTAGAAATATAAGATGTTTTAGGTTTGTGAAGTAAATGTATCTAGACACCTTTTGGTGTGTAGATTCATTTGAACCTACACATTAAAAGGTGTCTAGATACATTAGCTTTATTAACCTAAAACATCTCATATTTCCAAACGGAGGGAGTATTTGGGAAGTTCTAGTCTTGAAGTCATCGATAACTAAATTTGTAGCAGTGCCATCCTTAAGAACACATTTTTAAAGCTGACAAATTCTTTTCTAAAGGAAGTTATACCATTGTTCTGACATGTGTTCATCAGCAGTGAAAATCAAGTGGCTACACCAAGAAGTACAACATCTGAAGTTGTTGTTCCTTGCAAGTACATAGGTTTTATTTGTGGAACCAATGGCAGCGACCTTGCCGAGATAAAAAAGGTACTTGCACTGTTCTTTATTGTTTTACCGAACGTCAGATTAACTAGTACTTGCCCCTTGGGACATTGTGCTCACCAAGGGCACAAGGATGTCTTGTTCTATCCTATTCCCGTCAAGTGATAAGGCCTTGTTGGCTCATCGTTTTACCCTCAGGCCACAACACAGTCCGCCCATATCACCTGTGATTATTTCAGTCTTTTTCACTCATGTAAAGTCACTTCAAATAGTCCTTCACTCTTGACAGCCTCTGGCTGTCCAGTCCTAGATAAATCTATCAAGATTTGGTACTGTAACCCTTTACGGGGTATCTGGTCATAAAGCTCACAGTATTTGCTGCCGTTTCAGATGTCCGGCGCTGTAATTACAGTCCATGATCCCAAGCCCGGAGACACAAACACAACAGTTATCATATGTGGGGATGCTGAGCAGACTAAGAAGGCACAGAGCCTGATTCATGCTTTCATCTTTTGTGGTCTCTACCAAAC
Source organism: Avena longiglumis (assembly GCA_030063025.1). Lineage (NCBI taxonomy): Eukaryota > Viridiplantae > Streptophyta > Magnoliopsida > Poales > Poaceae > Avena > Avena longiglumis. The sequence goes on along the minus strand of CP125975.1, from coordinate 38,817,673 downwards.
ATGATCCACGACAGCCGATGATCGATCATGAATTGTGTATCCCCCAGAGGTTTCCATCCGGAGCGGGTTTTTTCCCCTGATAGGAATGTATGTACATTGTACAATAGCGATTGGGTTGACTGTAGATAGAAATTGAATTGATTCATCACTAGTGTAAGTTCTCGAGTCGATAGCTGGACACATGGCGGCATTGTAAGTTTTTTTTTTGAATTGACAGCTGGAGGCGCAGCCCCGTTGTAAGTTTTTTGTGCTTAGTTGAAGTTCAGGGAGTACCATGGAAGGCGTGTGCCCAGTGTATCCTGTTTCTCATCTGGAAATCGGCAAGGATAAACCTGTAGCTGAGTTTTGCATGATCGTCTCTGGGAAGTTGGACCTGCGTCTTCTGATGGACTCTTGCCCGTTTTCTGTAAGAAAGATGATGGCAGTGAATTCCCAGGAGACTCCATGGCCGCATGAGTACAAGCTACATCTGATGCTGGCATGACATGACTTGGCCTCCAGGATCAGAGACGACTACCACTGTCACTGTGTCTATGAGGAGGCTTCAGAGGAAATCCAGATATTTCGGCGCCAAGGACAAGGCCTCGTTTGGAGTCCAGGAACTTCACGGAAACAACGAGCCAACTTCGCTAGGAATTCCGGCTGGTCCTTGAAGCATTTTTTGGAAACAACGGCGTTTTGGAATATGCATAGTACAGATCTCCCCAACTGGATGCCGACCTTGCCCAGCCAGAAGGAGAAAGCAACGAGCAGGACGCTGGACTTTGGTTAAAGAGATCAATCATGGGGCCTGGGGCTTCCTCAAGGAACTTCTAGGCAAATTCCAAGCTTGACATCTGTGGCATCTTCTTGGTATGCTTTAGGATGTACCCCCGTTAATAATAGAGTAACATCTTGTGCCGTGGAGCATAGAAGTTGGGTAAGTGTCATACATGGCTATATATATATATATCCAGACAAGTACAAAATAGCCTTCTACTTCCTCTGTCCCGAATTACATGCCTAAATTCGAATGTATCTATACACGCTACATCTAATTCGGGGCAGTGCGAGTAGTATTTTGCATAGTTGTTGCATGTTACTCCATATAACTTGCTGGTGCTGTATCTTCCCCTCTGGATGGAAATGGAGTCAAGTTGTTTTACTGTCATATCTACCACATAGCTTTCCAATGAGCTGTATAAGTGTAGCTGCACGTGTTTGTCTTGGAAGTTTTGGACGCGAGGACTGAAGAAACCAATGCGCAATTCACCATCTTGACATTTTGAACCTAGGGACCATGCATGGTGGCAAATGTTACTACATAATTGTATTTTTTCTATAACAAAAAGGAGGAAAAGTAAAAAACATATTCAATTCACCATCTTGACATTTTGAACCTAGGGACCATGCATGGTGGCAAATGTTACTACATAATTGTATTTTTTCTATAACAAAAAGGAGGAAAAGTAAAAAACATATAATAAGATAAGGATCAAGCATACAATAATCTGGATAAGTTTTTTTTTTACAATAATCTGGATAAGGATCTACACCGTGAAGTTGGCGTGAATTTGATCATTTTTCCAACTCGTTATACCTCTCAGCTTTGGCCTCTTTGATTCATGGAATTCTAAAAACATGCAGGAAATAGGAAAAACACACAATTGCAATGTCATTTTCACTTGAATTCTTACAAAAAATCATTTTCACCGAAGGTTGATCGGTAGTTGTAGAGGTTTGAGTGGATGAAAACCATTCTACGAAATATGGCGTGTCTTTATCGTTAGAAATAATTTTGACATGACTCAATCCTTTGCATGGAAGTTAACTACACATGTTTGTCTTGAAAGTTTGGATACAAAGGACCGAAAAAACAATGTGCAACTCACCATCTTGACATTACGAAAATATGGACCATGGTAGCAAAGGATATATATATATAGAAACCCTATTCAGCATCCGGGGTGCAGAATAGTTATTTTGCACCCAATATAACTTTATGTTGGTATATTTAGAAATTTATGTTCTGTATACAAATAATTATGTTCATATTCATACACGACGCAAAAAAAATTGACATAAAAAAATAGTTTGTGAGTAATTATAGTGTAAAAATCACTAAAAATATGCATTTTACGTCGTATTTTTATACGACATGTAAACAAAACAAATTATGACATGTCTATATTTTCTTACGTTCTTCTCAACTCTCGAGGTAAGACAAAATTTACGCGACATAAAAATAATATACAGTATATATATATAGCCTGCTAAACACGGGCATAGCTGCGCATAGCGTATCCACCGTTGATTATATCCTCTTTTGATATAGGGAGCACATGTATCCAGACCCAGGATTTGTCTAAGAACTAACGTCGTTAGTGTTCCTTTTGCATGCATGCATGAAGCCCTACCAAAACAAAGCTTGTCTAATTTCGTTTGCATGAGGCAAACCCTAACGAGCAACATGCAAAACAAAGCTTGTCTAATTTCGTTTGCATGAGGCAAACCCTAACGAGGAACATGCAAAACAAAGCTTGTCTATTTTCGTTTGCATGAGGCAAACCCTAACGAGCAACATGCAAAACAAAGCTTGTCTAATTTCGTTTGCATGAGGCAAACCCTAACGAACAACATGCAAAACAGAGCTTATCTAGTTTCGTTTAGGTGAGGCAAACCCTAACGAACAACATGCTGAGAAACCCTAACTTATTTAGTCTCTCTTCAACTTTCCTTGCTCATTTGAAAAACTAGGTGGAACCGGTTATTGCTTTCTTCCCTCTACCTCATCCCTCCTCGTGCCGGGAGAACACAAAAAAATGTGGAGGGATGCGCGCGACAAGTAACTCTCTCCCGCCAAAAAAACAATACACTAAACCAGTTAGATGAAATTTTAGGGTTTGCATAGTACCACAAACCTTCACTAGGGTTTGCATACTATGTAGAACTCATTTTAAGCCTTGTTGACTTATCTTTCCATTTTAGATGCTAAAAGTTTCTTTGCCAAACAGCGAGCTAATTTTTTTAGGGTTTTCACGAGCCCCTAGGCATTGCATGCAAGTACACACACGCGGTGCTTCAAACGCCGTTAGGAACCGTTACTAATTTCAAGATCCAGCCATTATCATCTAAATTACTAGTGTATGTGATCTCTTTATCCAACGGTCCTAAGCCTATGCGCAGTTATGCCCGTGTGTAGCAAATCCGCGTCGATATATATATATATATATATATATATATATATATATATATATATATATATATATATTAGATTTTGTACCATTTTCGATGATGAAAATAAGAGGTGGAGTAAAAAAAGATGTCAAGCCAAGGAGTTAAGCATAAAATCAGCTAAAAAAAGGGATTTCTACGATTTCTGCTTAAGTATTTGTGCTGAGGGGCCTCTTTTGTTAGTAAGATTCTAACAATGTTGGAATCGCGAAAACACATTAATACAACAATGCACATACCAATCCTAGAAGTTTTTGTTCGCAAAAAAGTTCGTTTGATAGCAACATATGAAAAACAAAGCATTTTTTTGGAAGAGTTTTGAGTGGGTGAAAAATATTCTATGGAACATAATGCATATGTATCGTTAGAGCAAGGACAATAATATAACCAGCAGTTGGATATATACTTGTGCCATGTCACATATAGCCATCATAAACATCTATTGTTATAATAAGTTGGCTATAGTATTGGCTATATAAAATAGGTAGCATTTAATGCTTGCATGGCATGCAAGACTCATTTTATGCTAATAGCCCACTTATAGTACTTGATGCATGCTACATGCTGACTATAACTTCTTGTTTCTCGTGTTGCAGCCGGCTGTAGATGAAGAGCCCGCTTTCTTCTCTTTCCTCATTTCTCTCTCATCCACCTAGGATTTTGCTGATGTGGAATAGCTTATAGCCAGCTGTTGCCTGCCAAAACCCACCGGCGAGCAGCGACGAGCAACACGAAGAGCCGGGAGGCTCCCAGAACTGCTGGTGGGCCCTGGTCCCTCGGGCAACGGCCCGCAAAACTCCGGCACACGTCCTGGCTTGGTTCGAGGGCGCACCCGACCTATACCTGGTCGGAAGGTGAAGGATTGCTCGATTGATTTCTGCATGGTAAACAAGTATACGTAAATTCGAGCCGTGACCGGCTCTGTGTTTCCAGAATCGGCTCCTAGAGCCGATTATCTCATGGTTCTCGCATTAGATTTACGATAACATGGGGTTTTGCTTTATCATTACAAGTTAAATCGATCTACGCTTTAACGTTTTCACCACGTAATCGAACGCCCTACACGTAATTGAGCTGGTATATACAAAAGATGATAGAAAACTAACCCTAGAGGAGGCCTAACAACCGACGTAAAGTCAATTACCGGAACAACTTCTGCGGAACTAGTAAACCACGCCCTTACGTACTACTCTGGATCGTTCAACCCGTTTGCAAGGCCCGACTACGCAGATATCAAACTAAACCTTGGAGAACAAGGCATAACCATAACAGATCGAATCGCTAAATAAAGATCATAAGATGCTACCCTTGCACTTGGAAAAAGGTGCAAAGGTAGCGAGGTAACTAGAGGCAGATAACTTAAACAATTATAGCGAAGAGCACCGATGCTAGCCTCAACAAATCTATGATAGTAGTGTTACCGCCATCAACAAGGCTTCAAGACGAGTAACACCAAATAACGATAGTAAAAATCGCCTAGATCGCAAGATGCGATCTAGGCGATGACACTTACGAAAGAAACCCTAGAAACAAGGGGTGGCGATGCGCCGAGATTGTGTTTGTTGTGAACGTGATTGTCCTCCTTTTCTCGATAACCTTAGGTACATATTTATAGTCCGGAGACTTTCTATCTTTGGAATAACTCTACAACTCTATCTTTATCTAAACTGAAACGGAACCTACTACGATACAAGATACACGGGCAATTTAGCCCAAATCCACGCAAAAGGCCGATTCAACAACACGTTGAATATACGTATCTTCCAAGCCCATCTTGATCACGGCCCATCTCCTTCTTTGGCCAAAATATGACGATAACACCAGCTGACTAGGACTTATTGTACTTGCTCTTAGAAATAGTTGCTGCCTCACTCAATCATACTAACAAACAACCAACCTAATTTTTTTTAAGAATTCTAATCCACAAAGTCTATACAAAATCATTTGAATCAAAGAGACCCTAAATAAATGCTCACGATTCCGGCCAAAAATATAGCGTTTCTAATTATTGGGTATGGATGATGAGAATAAAATGCTCCACGACATTTCACCGAGAGATGTCAATTCATTTCACACAAAATAGTGTAGGCTTACCTGCAAAAAAAAAGTGTACATCGTGCTTTCGAAGCAAAAGAAACTACTCGTGTAATTTCAACGTTGGCACCGATGCGAGCCAAGACCACTGATCCGATCCGACGGCTGAGAGACTCCACCGTCCCGTTTCAAACTGCCCAACGGCACGCTGTCGTCCCGTTCTGCTCAGCCTTCCGTTACACTGGCAAGCAGGCTAGCCCGTCCTGCTCCCCAGTCTACCAGTAATGGCAACAGCCACCAGTTTTGCCACCCTCCTCTCACAGACAAGTGGGACCCCCGTACGTAGGCCCCACGCACCATCCACTCGGCAGTCGCAAGCGCGGCGCCTTCCCGGAAGCTTCCTCGCGCAGCTAAGTCGCTACAGGTCCCCGATAAATACGCAGAAAGGCGCGCACATGCGAGGAGGCGAGGCTCCGTCGCTGGTACAGTTGAGGCGCACGCGAAAACCGAGGTAATGCGATTGCTCGGAGCTCCAGAACCTTCTAGAACTTCTTGTTGTTCTGGGCTTCTGATCAGCGGCGCATTGCTAGGTCGGGCGACTTAGCGTGCGGCACGGAAATGGCGTCGGAGAGGTCACCGCCGCCGGAGGTCGCCGTGCCGGTGGGGGAGGAGGACGACCGGGAGGTGGTGGAGGTGGAGGAAGGGGACGCTTTCGATATTCCCAGTAAGAACGCCTCGTACGACCGCTTGCGCCGGTGGAGGGTATGTCATCTTCGTTTGGTTCCTCAATGCTCCTTCTGTTTCAAAATTCTGTCGGGGATTACTATTTTTGGGATGCAGAGTTAAGATGAAATTGCCGTACACTGGAGTACATCATGGTGTATTCTAGATTTTTTAGTTGATAATCTCTAGTGTGCCGTCGGGGTTTTGAGTGCAGTGGCGATGCAATGTGAGTATGTCTGTATGTGACTGATGAGAGTGGAGGTTCAGGTTCCTGCACTGTGACGGTAGTTGTGCGCTTGTTGTTATTGAGATATTTTGTTTTTATCCTCACGATGTCCCTTCTTATGTTGGGGTTGGTGGTTTCCTTTGAATTGTCACTTTTTCTTCTCGATCTACCCCAGTATAATTTTTGTTGATTCACCATACCAAGTAGCTCTGAACTTCTGATGGATGAACACCTGACAACCATGGAAGGTTGGATTAATTGAATTTATGACTTATGAATTAATGTGTCAGAAAACTTTGTTTGTGAGTGAACGCTTATTGATGCCCAACAGGGAAGCATCAGCTACCACATGAATCTCTGCCGTACCTGTTTATAAATTGGGGTGCCTTACTTGTGCATTTGTTGTAGTAGTTCAGATTCGAAATCTTACCGTATCTGCCACAGGGTTATAATGTTAGCTGTTAAGTCGCATCCTCCAATCTAGATGCTCCTATATGTACGCTAGTTATCAAATCAGGAAAAGTTTGTTAGGCTATACTTCATCTTTAAATAGACATGTAATAGACTTTAAATGGTACTGCTTTGGTACTCCACACCGCCTATGGAAATTTTCAAGAAAAACATAAAGTGTGTTGTATACATTTATAGGAAGGGGTATTTATGACTTTATATTCCATCTTATGTTATCGTTTATAGCATGCCTTTTCTCCATCATTTCAGGAAGCTGCTCTTGTTCTCAATGCTTCACGTCGCTTTAGATATACCCTGGATCTGGAAAGGGAGGAAGAGAAAGAAAACTTGAGAAGGATGATACGAGCTCATGCACAAGTTATACGGGTAATGTGTCATTTGCCACTTGACAAATCATGATTCTCACCGAATTATAACATTTCCTCATTGTATTTTTGATTCTTCAGGCAGTATTCCTTTTCAAACAGGCTGGTCAAAATGAGCTAGGAGGTACGATCTCTAGTTTCCTAGTTTTTTTTCAATGGAAAACCCTACTCGCTAGTCAGTACTAACTGGTTGGAAGATTGAACACATATCCTTACGAATGGTGACATGTCAAGGACCATAATTACATGTCAGAATATTGGACACTTCCACAAAGTTCTTTCTTATGTTTAATAGAAAATGTTATGTGATGATAAATTTCCACTCTAGCTTTCTAACATGCTATGGACCATCCATCCTAGAGACCTATGGCTTGCTTCTTCTTCCACCCATTTCTGATCATTTGGCCACCTATAGAACATCTGTTTTTGAACAGTGAGTGTGATTCGGAAAGACATATGACCATATTTTGTTAGATGACAATCCAGTTATTACTGTTACTCCATTAGAACATATATTTAGTTTTATATTGCAAAAATTATAGTTGATGTTGTTCTGTTGATCAAACAGAATCCTATGATGGTACAGAGTTTGTGTCACTCCCTCAGAGATTTCCAATTGATCTGGAAAAGCTTGTTATGTTGAACAGAGATCGTGATGCAATTATGCTTCAGGAGGTTGGAGGGGTAGGTTCAAATGAATTTTCACTTGGATTTTGACTTCTTTTTTACCATTTCAGTGGTTTGTTCTGATGTTTCTAATAGAATGCCTTCACAGGTTAGTGGGCTTTCAGATTTACTAAAGAGTAATTTAGACAGAGGAATTAACTCAAATGAGGACGAGCTGTTGAAGAGAAGAGACCTTTTTGGAGCAAACACCTATCCGCGCAAGAAAAGAAAAAGCATATGGGTACACAGTTCACCTTTTGTTATGGCAGTAACTCTTAATTCAGCTTTCCAGTGTGCCTTGTCTTATTTTTTGTTTTTCTTGATCTACTGAAGATGAAAAATATTTTATGACATAAAAACTATTTTTCCTGGGACAAGTATACATTTATTAAAACTGAATATATATATGTAGTGATTGCAAAAACGTATCTACTTTGTAGAACTTACAACATGTATGTGCATCATGTCAATTTTACTATTCCATATGTCTTCATTAATATCTACCAAATTATTATTTGCAGCGCTTTGTATTTGAAGCTTGTCGAGATTTAACTCTTGTGATCCTAATGGTAGCTGCTGCTATATCATTATCGTTGGGCATGGCAACAGAGGTACTTTATGACATTCTGATTTATCTCGTCTCCTTTGTTTACGTATTCATTTTGTCTTGTCTTTGCACTGTAAGAACGGCTCAATCTAATATTACATATTGCTATTTTGGGTTCATTTCAATATCTACTCAGGGTGTAAAAGATGGATGGTATGATGGTGGAAGCATATTCTTTGCTGTTTTTCTTGTGATATTTGTTACAGGTAACAATATTATGTTTATTAAATCTCCTCTCCTTCTATTGCTATTAACTTTCATGCACTAATCAGCTCATCCAAAACTCATATTTTAAGGGAAGTGGCAATTATACTCATATTTTAACACTCTCCCTCTCATCTAGGATTATTCAGGCCTATGTTGTATAGATTACATGTGTTGTAGTGCTGTCAGGGCGCAGATGTAGACAGATCACATGGTGCATCTGTGCAAATGGTTTCAGTTTCAGAGATGTGAGTGCATCCCATTATTTTCGCACAACAATACCTTCTTTAATAAGGATGAAGTAAAATGAGATGCTGGGTGTCAAACTCATAAGTCATAACCTCTTGCTCCGACTACATAATGTGTGTAATGCACTAGCCTGTTCATAGAAAACCTTAATTTATTAGGGAAATACATGCGTTCTACTCGAATATCATCAGTTGTACTTATGCATAATCATATATCTGGGGTTCAGTGATTTGCATGCATGTTACTGTACGGGAAATGATCATGCTTTAATATTTATTTCTTTACAACACTTTTAGCAACCAGTGATTATAGACAATCTCTTCAGTTTCAACATCTGAATGAGGAGAAACAGAACATACAAGTTGAGGTGAGTATCTTCCTGATAATTTTGGAGTGTATTTTTGTTAGGGACTGTCACTCATTAGCAGTGTATGATCTATTGTGACCTATCATTAGGTTATCAGAGGTGGTAAGAGAATAGGAACTTCAATATTTGACCTTGTTGTTGGCGATGTTGTTCCCCTCAAAATCGGTGACCAAGTATGCAATGCAGCACATATTCACTTTTTCTCTACATTTGGGCTATTTTTTCTCACATTTATGCAATTACACGCATTATTTGATCTTCAGGTTCCTGCAGATGGTGTCCTGATATCCGGTCATTCTCTTGCAATAGATGAATCAAGTATGACTGGCGAGTCCAAAATTGTAAGTGTTGATAAAAAGGGAAATACTTGTTTTCTGAAATCTGCCTTCTTAAAACTTCATGTTCTCTTGCTGTCAGGTTCATAAGGACCAAAAGTCACCTATGTTAATGTCTGGTTGCAAGGTTGCAGATGGCTATGGCTCTATGTTGGTGAGTATCAGTTGGTTAAGTCTTCCAAGTTATGAAGAGTTCAGCTTGTTGCTTTTGTATTGTGCAATTGAGTAGCTACTGATATATTCATTTGGTAGTATCTCATTCACCTCAACACTTTATACTAACTACTATCGAATTCTTTATGATAAACGCATAGGTAACAGGTGTGGGTACCAATACTGAATGGGGTATGTTGATGGCAAACCTTTCAGAAGATATTGGTGAAGAAACCCCATTACAGGTTAATTTCTTATTTTCATTCTTTTTACAAGAGAATTCATTTTTCCCATGTTCATTCATGTCGTAGGTGCGCTTGAATGATGTGCTTATAGAGAATAGTTGAACTTATAATGAATTTTTTGTTTATATTTTATGGCTGTGCTCCCACTTGTGCCAACCGTGGAGTAGGTGCGTTTGAATGGTGTTGCTACTTTAATTGGTGTTGTGGGTTTGTCGGTTGCTGGTGTTGTCCTTGCCGTACTTTGGTTAAGGTGGTTTTCCATTACATTCATTCATTTCTATGGTGCACTTTAAGTAATTTTGCTACATTACTTAGATATTCTTCTTATTCCATCTAAAACTGCAGATATTTTACTGGGCATAGCAATAATCCAGATGGAACTACAGAATTTGTGGCTGGGACTACTGGTGCGAAACAGGGATTTATGGGGGCAATTAGAATTTTTACAATCGCCGTATGTAACCCTAACCAACTGGTCTTCCTTTTACTGTTATGAAGACCCACTTCTTTCAGAGTCAGCTGATCCTACCTCTTTTTCCTTCAGGTAACTATTGTGGTTGTTGCTGTGCCTGAAGGACTCCCTTTAGCAGTAACATTGACGTATGAATCTTTTACCTTTTATATAAATTCCTTAGAAATGATAGATGCATTAAGCTGCTGCTTGTTTGATTTCAGCCTTGCATATTCAATGCGAAAGATGATGCGAGACAAGGCTCTGGTAATACACACAAAGAGATTTTCAGAGCACACCTTGACATAAGCATATAATCTGTGTTTTGGTTTGGCATTCAGGTGAGGCGACTTTCATCTTGTGAAACAATGGGATCAGCAACCACTATTTGCAGTGACAAGACAGGAACTCTTACCTTGAATAAGGTTTGTGAAGTCAATATGCACTCATCACAAAAATTTCTATATGTACTCCACTGCTGCTTGGATATACCATGCTGCAGTTTGACGCCGTTCCTTCATGGTTTGCTTTTTAATAGTCCATAATCACATGGAAGCTCATGTACAAAAATGTCACTGGATGATTTTGCATGCATGGGGGACATTAGATTTCAGTCCTGGAGAACACCACTGGTCAACACAGGACTTACTCCCTCTTTCTGGATTTCTGAATCTTAACATAAAGCACAAATCCTGGGAAGAAGGAGCATCTCTTGCCAGTTTAATGAGCATGTTTTCGAATAATTGTGTTTAACCGTGATCGCATAGAATAGTTGATGCCTTGGACTCGTATTTTGCTTCTGTATCTTATTTCGTGTTTTTCAATTGATCTGTTAGATGACAGTCGTGGAAGTATATTTGAGTGAGAGGAAGTTGAATCCTTGTGATAATACTGGGTTGATGGCTAGCAATGTGGCATCTCTACTTATTGAAGGAATTGCACAAAATACAGCAGGGGCTGTGTTTTTGCCAGAGGTACAGTATAGTACATTTCTCTTTTGATAGGTTTTTTCCTTGTACTCTTTTTCATAATGCGGTATGTACTTCCATTGAAATTCAGCTCCCATACCGAATGATGTCATCCATGTTAATATGTTTTATCGTCCATAGGATGGAGGAGCTGCTGAAGTTACAGGCTCACCCACTGAAAAAGCAATTCTTTCTTGGGGTCTTAAGGTGCTGCGCATATGCTCTTTTCTTCATCATTACTTCTTTCAAGTTTCTTGCATTAAATTAACAATCTCTTTGTTCATAACTATTTATTCAAGTTTCTTCCATTAAATTGGCATTTCAACTGCATAGATTGGGATGGACATAAACGATTTGAGATCAAAATCTTCAGTTCTCCGTGTTCTCCCATTTAACTCAGTGAAGAAATGTGGTGGTGTTGCAGTGCAGGTGGTAAGCACATTTTTATGTACTTGAAACTCTGAAGGGAATCATCTACGTTAAATAAGAAATGGACCTTTGTAGTCAGTATTATTGCCTTTCCTTCTACAATTTTTGGTTTTACATCTTGTAATTTCTGTGTGAGCTTTGCTATCTCTCAGAGCTACATGATGATTCTTGTGCTGACAAAAGAGTTCTCGCGTACTTGCTTTATAAGTCTGTTCCTGTCAAGACAACATTTGTGTTACTTTGGATTTCCTCTTTTGCCTTCTTTAGTATATATACTGTAAATAAGTGCCTTGTCTTGAACCTTGATCACACTCCCTCCCCAAAATTTATGTCATATTATTTCCTAAGTTTATAGGAAAAAATATCAACATCTACGATACCTAATCAATATCAGTAGATGCATCATAAAATGTGTTTTCATAGTGTATTTATTTGGCACTGTAGATGTTAATTTTTTTTCTGCCAAGTTGGTCAAACTTAAAAATTCTGATTTAAGACAAAACTAATATGACTTATATTTTGAAAAGGAGGGAGTAGTATGTTGTAATAATCATTCTTAGTCCACTTTTTGTTGTTTCTTTTTGTGGGGATTTTTGAGTCCATGTAATCTCAGTGCTATTTGGTTGTTGTAAGTGCAGTCAGATGATTATGTCCACATCCATTGGAAAGGTGCTGCTGAGATAGTATTAGCATCTTGCGGAAGCTGGCTTTCTATTGATGGCTCAATTCATCCAATGAGTTCTGACAAGGTAAATACCAACTCAAATTTATTGGTACTTTGCTTTTGAAGTCTTACTAAATTGTTAGTGCCTTTTACAGTATAACGAACTGAAGAAATCCATTGATGGTATGGCAATGAGTTCACTGCGCTGTATTGCTTTTGCATATTGCCCCTGGGAGCTTAGAATGGTTCCTAAGGAAGATCTCGATAAGTGGCAGTTGCCTGAGGATAATCTGATTCTTCTTGGAATGGTTGGGATAAAGGTGTGTCTTGTGAGTTGGTGTTTATTTATGCTTCTGCTAGCTTTTGAGTAATTTTGCACAGTCTCTATATGTTCTCAGTTAATGGCTAATTGTATCAATCCGTGCCATGATATCATCTCAATGAAAAGGAAAACGAGGACACAATAGCCCATTTCCATCTTGCTAGTTGGATGCTTCAAAACAGTAACGGCAATTTTCACATAAACGAGACACTACAGATGATTGAGGGATGGAGAAACTGAACCAAATGTCTTTTTAAGAGGTTTCTATTCATGATAATACTTAGCCATGCATGCTAGTGCATCATCTTCATTTGCATCGCTTGCCTTCATTGTATTCTATCTTTGTTAAGTAACTGCTTTCTGTTTAGAACTCTTTATGGCTGAATCTGTTTAGGCACAATTTCTGTTCAGTTTTGCCATATAATTGTTCTCTCCTGATGGCTGCATGCAGCTTTTCACCCATCTATAAGGTGTTCTTTATTTGTCGTAGGATCCTTGTCGCCCAGGAGTGAGGGATGCTGTACAATTATGCAGTGCTGCTGGTGTGAAGGTTATTATCCTCTCACCATGTTTTTTTTGTCTTGTCTTCTTTCCATCTACGTCTATTTCAAATGTTCTTCCATGGAATTTTGAAATGATTGAACTTGTAATAGGAGGTTAGGATCGTGGCAGTTTGCAGATATCCAGCTATTAAATGTTTATGGTCCTTCTGTTCCTTTTGTTCATGTTATTAAATGAGCCAAGGTTCAAATGCTTCTCGATGGGAACTTAACAAAATGGGTCATCTTAGGTACTAATAGAAGCATTTGTACTTCCAAAGTTCCAATCGTTCCTTCATGTAGCCATGCTACAACTTACAGATATTATATTTAGGACACTTGATCTGCTTATATACCGTTATAGGCCAGTAGTTTGCCATGCCTGATGTATGTGAACAGGTCGGATAGTGTGAAGGAAATTATGGCTATTAGTGGTAACTAAATCCAGTTTTATACCATTTGTGTTTGTTCAGTTCATAAAAAAAAGATGGTAAAAAAGCAGATATCCTTGGCTTCATAAGTTATGTACTAGGGATCACTGTTGTCACAGTTATTGCATTGCAAATGATCAGATGGGTAAAACTTCTAAGTTTAATTTGATTTTTGTCTTGCGTTTGATTAAAGTATTAGTTTTGTTCTCAAAAAGTGTATTTGTTGTAGGTACGGATGGTCACAGGAGATAATGTTGAAACAGCTAAGGCCATTGCTCTCGAATGTGGAATACTGAACGCAAATGATGCTGCGTCAGAGACAATAGTAATAGAGGGGAAGGTGTTCCGTGAAATGTCTGAAACTGCACGAGAAGAAGTTGCTGACAAGATTACAGTAACCCCGCCTCTCCATCCCTCTCTCTATCTCATGTTTGGAGCTTCCAAAAACATGAACGTCGGGAATGCCAACAGACTAACACAATAATATCCTTAGCAGGCTAAATTGTTTTGTAAAATTAGTAGGCACATGCTTTGATATTGTACGTTACAGTATCTTCTGAAAGGTGTTCAAGGATAATGTAGACTAGATGTGTAATAACCTCTTCCTTTTCTCTCTAAATTGTGTTCACTACGCCCACATAGGTTCATGTGTTCTTTTGCAAAGAAAGGTCAAGTTAGATTCCAATAGAATTAACTCCAGTGATGTTTTGTGCTGACAAGTAGTACCAATGCTTGTTGCTTTCTACTACCAGTATGCAAATAGTTAATGGGTATAGGTTCTTTTACTTTACTTGTATAACTATAAGCATATCACTACCATAAATAATACTAGCATTTTTCCATGATACAAGGTAATTTATAGTGCTTTATTTTATAAAATCTCTTCTAAGTTTCTGACTTTGTTTGCTATGTGGTCTCAGTTAATCTATCAACTTCTATTTCAGGTAATGGGACGATCTTCTCCAAACGATAAACTTTTACTTGTACAAGCTTTGAAAAGAAAGGGACATGTTGTAGCTGTAACCGGTGATGGCACCAATGACGCCCCAGCATTACATGAGGTCTGCCTGCAACTATGCACCTTATTTATTGAAGTGTCAACCTAGAATTATCTTGTAATCAATTTTCTTTTTGTCATATAGGCTGATATCGGTCTTTCAATGGGTATCTCGGGGACAGAAGTTGCTAAAGAAAGCTCAGACATTATAATTTTGGATGATGACTTCACATCTGTTGTCAAGGTTGTCTTCTCCAACATCAAAGTATAATGCTGATTTTTATAAAGAATCATAATATCATCATGTTAGCCTGTCATTGTTCTTTCAGTTATAGTTCGCACATACCAACATGGTTTTGTCCATGTGCAAATACCTATTTACAGTGATATATTTTGACAGACATGCATTTTGCAATACCCTGTATGAATTTTGTACGTCACACACCATAGTTCTGGTCTAGTGACAACTTATTTCAAACTTCTATGTAGAACGAAAATCTTAACTTTCCTTTCTTGTGTTAGGTTGTTCGCTGGGGACGGTCTGTCTATGCAAATATTCAGAAATTTATCCAGTTCCAGCTGACTGTTAATGTTGCTGCCCTAGTGATAAATGTGGTTGCTGCTGTGTCCTCTGGTGATGTTCCTCTGAACGCAGTTGAGGTTAGATTTTTTTTCTTGATTTGTGTTACATTCTTCTAATAGCTATATATCCCATAGTTAAGTTTTATTTATTAGTTCCTGTTATGTGCATTCTCATTTACTCAAGTTGTTTAGTTGACGTGAGCATTGAAGATAATGAGAGGAAAAAAAATCATAAAATGTGTAATATCTTTTCATAAATTGGCATTTTTTTGTGAATAGTTATGGAGAACTACTAAGATATGTAGATCATGTTGCAGAAATCTTATCTGAGATACTTTGAAGAAAGTAGTGCCCTGTTTATTTGTTTTCAACCACGTCATTTTTCCTCTTTGATAGCTTCTTTGGGTGAATCTTATCATGGACACACTGGGAGCTCTTGCATTAGCAACTGAACAACCGACGGACAGCCTAATGAAGAGACCTCCTGTTGGACGAAGGTATGATACCTCATCCTACATAATTAGTGACAGTTTTTTTATGCTGATCCTGTTATGTACTTCAGTGTTGTCTAAAAAACGTTATGATATACTTTTTTATTTCACTTCTGCAGGGAACCTCTTGTAACAAATATTATGTGGAGAAACCTGTTTATCCAGGTCTCAAGTTGTTTAACTCCCCTTTATGTATGCATGCATGCAATTATGACCCTGTTGAATCAGCTTTTCTTCATATCTATATTGATTTATTGCAGGCCCTGTATCAGATAGCAGTTCTTCTCGTCTTCAATTTTGATGGCAAAGGGATTTTCCATTTGCACAATGAAAGTCGAGAGCATGCTGACAAAATTAAGGACACCTTTGTCTTCAATGCATTTGTCTTTTGCCAAGTAAGACACTGGAGGATTTTCCTCCAACTATAGTTTGTTGTCACTTCCTTAAGTTATCCTTGATTCCTTAGATAGCTTTAACATATCATTGCTACATACTACCAATTCTGTTATTGGGCATGCCGTATATGTAAATGTACATATTCCTGATATATGTAAGAAATCATAGAGTTCTTATCTTATGGCTGATGTGACATTCATGGCAGATCTTCAATGAGTTCAATGCACGCAAGCCTGAGGAGAAGAATGTCTTCAGAGGAGTTACGAGCAACCACCTTTTCATGGGTATAGTGGGTATAACTACCGTACTCCAGGTAACAATGTAGCATGTTATCTGAATGCATTCATGTATTGACGGCATAAGTGGATCATCTCATCTGTCAGATCTTGAAAATTGAGTTTCTGAACACCATTTGATACTGCAGGTCTTGATAATTGAGTTTCTCGGGAAGTTCTTCGGCACTGTTAGACTTAGTTGGAAGCTGTGGCTGTTGTCAGTTGCTATTGGTGCAGTAAGGTATGCACAGAGAACTCCATTGCGCTGTACAGACAAGACACTCATTTTCCGCTCTAAATGCATACCGTAGTCAATTTCATATATCCAAATATATGTTGCCCTTAGTCGCGTCTGTGCCATTGTTAAAAGATTTTTCTCGATTTTATTCTCCAACACGTTGCAAGCCATAAATTACTCTTAATTTATTCCCTCTCATTAACGCTTTATGATCTCTGTCTGTTTCCAATCCAGCTGGCCTCTGGCATATCTTGGGAAATCCATTCCGGTGCCGGCAAGACCTTTCCAGGACTACTTCAAGCATTGTTTTCCCGGGAGAAGGAAACGAAGAGGTAATTTGCACACACATACATAGTCTCTGATCCTTCTGTTATGTTTAGTTTCGCTCGACGGGCTTATAGTAGCCCCTACTTATGCACTCAACTGTGTACTGCAGATGAAGAGCAGGGTGGGAAGAGCTGAGATTTAGCTGGTATCTTGTAACTAGAAACACATCTTCGGGCTTCATCTGGAGAAGCTGCAAACTATGCCGAAGTTCAAAGCTTCATTTCAACCGGAGTTTGCAGAGAGGGGCAAAGGGCAACCCCTACAAATGGATTCAGATGCGCCCACAAGGAACAAGAGGAAGCTCTTCTCGGGGAAGAAATACATAAAGAGGAAGCTCGCCCATGGTGCTCCGTATACAGAATATTAGAGTACACATATTAGACTTCAGATTGTGATCTGCAAGTTAGTTTTTAGGGCTGAACTCTCATCCATAACTCCAAAGATGATTTGGAACAAGTTTGTACTTCTACAACAAAGATCAATTTTGCTGCAAGTTTCGGTTGCTGTATCACTAATTGCTGGTGCCATGTGTAATAAAGCTTTAAACATAATAGTGGACTCCTTTTGCACATTATAAAGAGCTGGAACTGCCGGCATAGATATTGTCATGAAGCTCTGCTGCAGGGCTCAAGTCCGTCAGGGCAGCGCGCCGGCTGCAAGAGAACACGATGGACACAGAGACGACAGCAGCAAGGCGTGCACTTGGGTTAGTTTTCTTGATTCCTTCTCTTTAAGGTCGCAGTTGGCTTGATAAAGTACAGGATTGCTAAAAAATTCCAGTGGCCAGAAAGTGTTAAGCAGAGAAACTTGCAGAATTCCTAGACACAGATCACATATTCCATGGATGAACATTTAGAGATCTTTCTGCCACAACTGGGCAGCCGATATAAGATGATTTAGCATATAACTTGGTACATGAAGCACACTCTTTTCACATGCCTGGTCTCATGGTTCATTCTGTAGTACACTAGGCTGTTTTTGCAAACAACACTCAAATCATGTGCTTCCCACAACAAAACCTAATTAGTAATACAACAACAGCACTTACATATATGTATGTACCCAAAACATGGCCGAGTATCTCACTTCAGTTCATCTTATTAAAAGACAACAAACACTAAACGTTACTAACAGTAGCACGAGTAGGCAAAGTGGCTCTTCTTGGTGATATATGTGGAGATGAAGTCCGAAGCCTGCGCTGATGCGCCAAGTCCCGTAGCAGGAACAAGGATCTGGGTCAGGCCTGATCCGATCCTCTTACCGGCGACATGTCCATAGAACATGCCGGCAACGGCAGGGACAAACACGTCGCTCTGCGAGCAGATCTCGAGGTCCAGGGCTCTTGTAAGATCTGAATCACCAGAATTCAGAAATTCACCTTTCTTCTCAGCCGGCATTATGTCGTCCTGCACAAAGATAAATTGTAGGTCAAAAATACCGTATATACTCTTTTTACCAAGAGAAAATGGTTCTGCACGACAAGTTACATGAATAAATTGAGTGGAACTCTTGAATTTTGTAGGTATTTTTCTATGAAATGCACTAGCTTTTATGTCAGCTAATATATCATCGCAGGTGCAGAATTAGTTAGGAGAAAACAGAATATGATGCATACTAATAAAATATTATGCGTTACTTGCCTTGGTATAAGTGTTTGGAAACGCTTCCTTCAGAGTATTCAGGCCTTTGTGCCACCATGTCTCTGTCAAGTATATGGTTGTATTAGCAGAGAAGCCAACCTTCTTCAGGAAATGCAAAACCTCCTGAGGGTTATAACAGCCTTTCCTTCTTGCACCCCCACTTGTTTTACAGACCTTCTTCTCTAGCAAGTCTGTCCGCAAATCGACTGCCAACACTCTGCCATCTGATTTCTTGCTTAGTTCTTTAAGCCTGCCCATCATCTGATCGGCCACTTCTGAATATTCCGGCTTCAGTTTGAGGCCACTGAACATTGCATGGCAAGCCGTGGAATCCAAGTCCTTATTATTCGTCCCTTTTGGTTTCAAACTCACTGAAGAGAAAATAATTGCAAGTCGCAGGTAACTATTCTTTTGGAAGATGGGTTGAATGGTTTCCAGGATGAAGTCTTCTGTCACCCTGTTTGGTACTCTAATAACTGCTGGTTTCTTAGAAGTCCATTCATCAGGAAGCTTATCTACTACTTTGACAACACCATCCAAGCTCCTCTTAAATTTCTCCACATCATACATGTCTTGGAAGTTCCTGTTCATCAAATTTCTGTTATTAGTTAACAATCAAGATGGCAACAATCATCAGCATTTTTCTCCGAAGTAACAATCATCAGCATATTTCTCCAATCAGCATTTCTGAAATGAAAGTACAATGGTTTTGTAGCATTCAGAGCGCTTGAATTCTACATCTGTTGCCTCCATGTTCAGCTGTTCAAATTGGGAGCAATCATAGCATGTACATTAGTTTAAAAAAAATAGCAGATGATGTGTTGTCGGCAGAGTGCTTGCACAACTGAGAGACCCGGGGAGCAAGCTCAAGGAGTGATAGTGATTCACAATTTTTTCGATAGGGATTCACAATGTCTAGCTGATACTCTAAAATGAAATTGAATCACAGTGATTCATATGCAAAGAAATTAGAAGTGTTTGGTCCCCCTTTTGTATTTTTTATCTTTCTCCAATCAGCATTTCTGAAATGAATGTACAGTACAATTGTTTCGTAGCATTCAGAGTATTCATTATTATGTATTTTAGAGGACATACTATTCGTTATTTTCAACTGCAGAACTAAATGTTACCTTATTTGGACAGGACAGCCCAGATATGATAAGAAGCGTCTTTTCATTGTTTATCCAAAAACACAATTCAGTATTTGGCAAACAGAGCTTCAGTGTTTACTTAAGAGACTGTTAATGTTCATTTTTGGAAAAACAAAAGGTCCAGATACTCATGTATTGAACAAAAAAATCTCTAGATACTCATGTGGTGAAACACATGTATTCACCACCAGTAGGTGTCCACAGAAAACCATATCTTATCAAACTGAATAATTTTGCATTATTTCTCCAGAAACGTACCGCCTCTTTCCCAATTCATTTCCTCGGATTTCTGGAAGTACAAGCGTAGCACCCAGATACCTCGCAATGACTACAGCATCAGCAATCTGCAAACAAAGGGTAGTAGAAAATCAGAAGCTGGTTTTTTGTTCAGTCAACTATACATTCCATAAGGGCAGGTTGAAGTTACGGGCATACCTGTGATATATGGTATTCAGGACCGATAGTCAACGACAATGTAACAAAACCGTTAGACTGATCATCCTCTGCAGAAATCACGAGTATGAGTAACCAGATTGATCAGAAATATTTATAGATGTAAAGAAAAACTTAACAAACTAAGAATATATAGTTACTTGGGCTTGGTTTTGTCCAGCAGGGCTTAATCTCGTCAACAGCTTCATTCGGGGGCTCCACTCCAGCCTTGTTGGCATTGGTTATTTCAGTACTGTCTGCAATCTTCATTGCATTGAATTCCACGCCTGTGGCCTCCATGCTCAGCTGTTTAAATCGGGAGCAATCATAGGATGGACATTAGTTTAAAAAATACTAGCATTATTCCATCAGTTAAAAATAGCAGATGATGTGGTGTCGGCAGAGCGTTCGAACAAGTGAAAGACTGGGGGAGCAAGTGACAGTGATTTATCACATGGATAAGTGCTAATCCTCAGTGTGTAGCTCATACTGTAAAATGATACTTAAACATAGTGATTTCTGTCCAAAGAAGTTAAAAGTATTTGCTTCCCCTTTTGCATTTTTTATGTTTGCAACTGGTGATTTCTTCTGACTGAAGTGTCCCCACCCACTGCCCTTTTTCTAGGGGAAGCTCATAATAATATAATCCATCACTCCGTACACCGTGCTTCCGGTTTCTTTTTGACCCCAAAGCTTGGTGCAACGTGCTGATTAATTAGGAGATTGGGTTATTAAACCCTAGCTAAGCCCAGAAAAGTCAAGGTCACGCTAACACTCTGACACACGGCTCTCGAGATCCCCTTCAGTACTAGATCCACAAATCACTTCAGATTTGGGGCAATGTACTACTGCTGGGTGAACTGAATTTTGTTAGACTCGGTTTCCAATTTTCTACAGTCTAGATTTAGCAAATCCGTCGAGATTTTTGGCAAGAACGTACAAGAAGACAAAAATTCACAATCCTAGGGACACTAATCTGCAGTCTGCACAGATGAGTCAAACCCACAGAGGCAAAATCATTCGTCCTGTCTAGCACTCTCCGGACGGAAGAATGCAGGACCAAGTGACTGATTTGACTGTGGCGAAGAACTCGCGACGCACAGAGAAATCAAGAACCAAGAACAGAAGCAGCATCACCCACCACGGAACACCATGTGTGACCAGGGACAGGGAGAGAAGGAAGGGTGGTAGATCTTGGGGATAAGGAAGGAAAAGGCCCTTGACTGTACCTCGGAGACGGATGTGAAGTGGTCGTGCTTGATCATGTTGCCGAGCATGACGAACATGGAGAGGGTGAGGAACCCCGCCACCACCTGCCGGGGGTCCACCATTGCGCCGACACCTGCCGCCGGCGAGCGAGAAGAAGAAGAAGCAGACGGCCACCGACAGCGGCGCGCAGGACGCACGAGGAGAGTGCCGGCCTGTGCGTGTACTGCCGCGATGGGGGTGTGGACTGGAGTGGAGTGACGCAGTGGCCGTGGGGGAAGCTGGAGCTTTAACTGCCGAGATTTGTATATAAGAAAAAAAAAAGGAAAGAAAATGCCGAGATTTGCTATCCTGACACGGGCCGGGTCGCCCGGAGTTGTATAATTTCCCTGTCCTGTCCCGTCCGGATCCAGATAAAACGGGGTTTACACTTGAGATTGACCGACTAATCAATCAATCCCCATGATTGCTGGGCATAGTGGTTTGCTTTGCTGCAAACTCCATGGAACCTGCTAATTCTCTTTTCTCATTATGCTATGTTTCTATTTTGGACATGCTTTCTGGAAATAATTATGTTGGTTTGTGTGGAATTTTATTGTGTTGGAGTAAGCTAAATTGTTGTTACTTTTACCATAGGATATTCCAGCATATGCCAAGGAAGGGAGCGAGAGGAGGGGATAAATTACCGGGCCGCCGACTCTTAATGAATGAAGTAGTGAAGGTTTCATTAAAAGGAGTGTTGAAGTTTATTCCGCCGTTGTCGATATGTTTGAGCATAGGTCGCCGCCCTTGTTGCCGATATCTTTGAGCATAGGTCGCCGCCCTCTGCGGCCACAAGGGTACACGATATCGATAAGATGTGTATGTCTATAATGAACGCATGGAGGGTGTTGAGGGTGTTGTGGTCAACTCTCGACGAAAGCACCGTCCAAACAAATAGCAAGCTTACAAATGTGTGTTTGTTTGACTTCTCACTTGTTTAAGCACCAAACATCGCTCAACCGACCTTCAGTTCTGAAAATTAAGCTATATTGACAACGCCCACATTACACCGTAGCCGACGGAGGAGGCGACTGACATGTCGCCTCATATACATTATTGGACCGCATCATCGGCAAGTTATAGTCCCCGCCCTCCCTCCTCTCCTCGTATCTTTATACTTGCCACTCGATCTAGGCTAATGAAAATTCCTTATCCTTGCAGTACTCCTTCTCCTATATGGCATTCTTCTCGGCATCGGGCATGTGGGATGAGCCGCATTTCAAGCCACGTAATCGAGAGTCTAATATATATTTGACATTAATGTTCATTTATTTATCAAATTATATCACCCGTTTGTTTCCAATTACCTCACGTCGTAGGTTTAGTCAAAGTCAAATTTTAACATCTTGGAAAAATACCAACATCTACTGTATGATATTTATTGTATTAGAATTAGCATAAAGCATATCTTTTACATTATATTCATTCAGTATTATGGGTGTTGATATTTTTAAAATATTTTTTATCAAACTTTATAAATTTTAACTTTGACTAAACCCAGTACGCGAGGTAAATAAAAGCGAAGGGACTACTATGACCTACTCCCATTACCAACAAGTGTGTTGGAAGATGAAACTACATCTCCCACCAAATCTCCAACTATTAGGACGGGGCAAAGGTTGTACCTCCACAGGTGATAGTATTGCCGCCATGGTGTTACACGGGTGTTGACAGCATTGTGGGATTTCCAAAATTGATAATTGAGTAACGTTAGAACGAACACATACTTTCCATGAATTCGTAGGTGGTGTAGCAGGAGAAGGAAGTGTCCATGCATGCTCTAATCACTCGCGAGTGATGCCTCTTATATAACCGATGGAGTTTCCATGATCTGATCACGCTAATTTTTTTTAAATAATACATTTTTTTTATTCATTTTCACAAATAACAAATTTGGCAATTTGCAACTCTGTCGGTCCGTCGTCCGTTGAAGGGACGACAGAGCACTTTCGTTGGTTGAAGAGACGACAGGAGGTGTCGTCCGTTGAGGAGACGACGGCTCAGTGATTCGTCCGTTGAGGAGACGACGGCACTGTTCGTCTGTTGGAAGGACGAAGGGTGCATTGCTCATGCAAAATTGCACTGATCGGCAGTACTGCCGCTAAATAATCGTCCGCCGTTGTTTTTCTCGCCAATCCTTCCCGCCGAATTTTACCGCGAGTACTCCCTGCCGAATTTTCCCGCCACGACTTCCCACCCTTTTTTCCCGCCACGACTTCCCGCCACGACTTTCAGCCCTTTTTTCCCGCCTATTCGGTTCGGTGCCTCTATAAATCCGGGCAACGCGATGTATCCTTTAACCCAGTTCATCTCTTCCTCCTCTTACTCTCTCATTTCCCTCCTCTCCTCTTGCTCTCGCATTTCCCTCCACTCCTCTCCACTATGACCGACGCGTCTCCCTGGCCTGTAGATATGTCCATTGGGCTTTTCTTCATAGCCAGAACTGTTGAGATAGGTGATAAACCAGCCGACTGAGATACGTTGGTATCGAACCATGATGCTCTCGTTATTCTTGGTAAGTCACTTCATCGAAGAGGGTGGAAACTGAAGACCCCAAATCAGGTACGAGCAGAGCTTCTCAGGATCCAGGCAAGGTGGGACAAGCTCACCTTCAAGAGTGAAGCTCGCATGATGGAGCGGGCTAATGCACCTTGGTCCTGGATAGAAGATAGCGAAGATGAGGATGATATCTTCATGCCGCCACCCGTTGGAAGCAAGGCAAGAGCTGAGTGGGACAAGAGACAGGAGAAGAAGAAAGAGCAGGCCAAGAAGAGTCAAGATGACATGACGGAGCAGGTTGTGGCACGTAGGGCCTGGATAGAAGAGAGCGAAGATGAGGATGATATCTTCATGCCACCACCCGTTGGAAGCAAGGCGAGAGCTGAGTGGGACAAGAGGCAGGAGAAGAAGAAAACGCAGGCCAAGAAGAGCAAGTGCGAGGGATCGTCAAGGGAAAGGGCGAGGCATCATCGAAGGGAAAGAGAAAGAGAAAGACATCATGTTAGGGATATATAGGACTCTTATTTATGTATCGCAAGTTATGTTGAACTATGTTGCAAGTTATGTTGAGTAGTTTGTCGAATAAAATCATGAAATAATAGAATGATGTCTCATACATAGATAGGTAAATGACTGATACATAAGTAGATATCACTGGTGTCGACGACGAGGTGGCGGAGGCCTCGGTGTACTCCATCCATATCTGTGGGGTGGCATCACATCACGGTGAGGTGCAGTTGACCCTTCACCTTGATCCTGTGTATCCTGTGTGGGGATAGGTGGTGGAGTACCTGGCTGATACTGGCTAAACTAGTCTACCTGCTCGTGTTGTGTCTGCTGATGACGGTCGTCAGTACTGTCCCATGTAACGGAGTCTCCTGCTAGTGTATAAGAAATTAAGTACCGAACAATGGCATACTGCACCTAACAATAGTAGGAAGGGACACGCTTACCATGAGGATGAGATTGTGGTCGATAAGCGAAGTCCATGTAGGGTATCGACTGCTGATGCTACCATTGTTCGAAAGTAATCTGGTTCTGCTGCAACTGGTCGATATTAAACTGCGATTGCTGCCACGGGTCAGAAATAAACCGTGATTGCTGCCACCCCGAGCCTCCAGCCTGGTCTAGAGGTGGTGCTCTCGGCGGCGCCTGCTGTGAGAGTCGTGGACGAGGCCCGTGGTGGAGTGGTGGAGAAATATGCTCCTCGTGCCATCCTGAGCCTCCAGCATGGTCTGGAGAAGGTGGATGCTCCATGGATCGACGTGGGCGCCTCCACCGAAAGTGATGCGCGGCGCTGCGTGGATCGACGTGGGCGCGCTCCTCCACCGAGTGACGCGGTGGGCGTTGTGCTTCTCGGTGTTGAACGCGGCCCGAGACGCTGGTGCACGTGATGGCCGCGTAGATACGCCGCAGCTTCTCCTCGACCCGCCGGGCAAAGGACTGAGCCTGCTGACGGGGCACAAGAGGAACGGTCGAAAGCGATCGTCCGTACTGAGCCACCTCGGTCTATAGCTCCCACGTCATATCGACCTGCATTTGTCTCATAGTTAGGTATGCACTATATATGCACTCATGTTGATTATGCTCTAAATAAAATACTTACCGCTGACTGTCTGGACTCTAGTGTTGACTGGCTAGGGTATATCTCATCGTCATGTGCGTGTGGAATGGGACGTAGCCGTGTCATCGACATGTACCTCTGTAAGTATCCGTGGAATAGCTCCATATCAAACGGGCCAGCGTGCCACACTTGTGTTGGTGCATTCTGCCACTCGTTGATGTAAATCCCCACCCGTTGGAGCCATTGAGTAGCGGTCTTGCTACTTTTCCGAGAGTACCTATCATTAGAATTTGTTAGACCATCATTAAAGAACATAGATGAAGTATAAGACGCATTCCTTATGTACATATATTTACTTACGTGTGCACGACATCTGGAAGGGGAACATCCGAACGCGGGGGATCTACCATCTGGCAAAGACCGAACTGCCGCATGACCCTCTGTTGAGACATCTCCTCAACTTGGCAATCAAAGATGATCTTCGATGACATGCATGGACCAAGCCTTCTCCATCTTGGCATCCATGTAATGCATGATCTTTGAACAATACCTCGTGTTTGGGTTGTTCATGATATGCATCTGAGCTATCTGGAGTCTATCTCTGAAATACTTAAGAGTTCCAGTGAAAATACACTCCACAATGGCTGTTAATGGTAGAGCCCTACTTCCTCTCAAGACAAAGTTGTAAGTTTCAGTCAGATTTGTAGTCATGACGCCAAACCTAGCACCATGAGTGTCATGCAGCAGAGTCCACCTCTCTACAGGCTCGTGTTGTATCCATTCCTGAAAAAATTTAATCCTTCTGCCAGGCCTTCTCCTAGTACCGGGTTGGTCAAATCCTGGCAAGTCACAAAGGGCAATGGGTTCTTCCTCCGGTGGTGCTGCTCCTGTTGTTGCAGGCTTAACGCCATTGCATGAGCCGCGACCGCTGCTGCTCTCCTCTGAGTCACATGTTTTTTAGTGAATTCATCAAGATAGCCACGACACTTGATATACTTCCACTCTTGGTTCTGCTTGCAAAACTTCTTGAATAGGTTCATAAGAGCCTTGTTCCTGAACTATGAGAAAAAATTGGCCCCTAGATGCCGCATGCACCAATGACTCTGCATGTCCAGCCATGGAGTTACTTCATCAGGAGTGGGCTGTGTGAGCTTCTTTATCGCGCTTAGTATACATGGATGCCTATCATGAAGCACACATACATTCGGTGTATCTCTCACAATTTCTATCTTCAGCTGCCTGAAAAACCATACCCAACTCTCGGTGTTCTCGCTCTCCACGAAAGCAAAAGCAAGTGGAACAACTTGATTGTTTCCATCTTGGCCTATGGCAGTCAATATCTAACCCCTATACTTGCCAGTGAGAAATGTACCATCCACACAGATGACTGGTCGACAATGAGTGAAAGCTTATATGCATATAGCAAATGAGAAGAACACTCGATGAAGTACCCTCAATTTAGGTTCATGTGGCAATGTAAAGTGTTGGATGTCCACGTAGGTGCCTGGATTCCTAGCCTGCAGTGTCTGGAGCATCCTAACAACACAGTCATACCCGTCTCTAAACGAACCAAACCTTGCCTCCAGTGCCCTTTGCTTAGAGTCCTCCAAGCCTTTCCGTATGAAATATTGTAGCGGAATCTGACAGAAACTTTGTTAATGATAGCTTTCACCCCCATGGCTTTGCCCTCCACTATCTCTGTGTACAACAGTCTAGCCAGGAGGGTTGACGTGAGGTTACGATGGTCCTGAAGGACACTTTCAAGTGTGCATGTGTGCATCACAACATCGGTGACCTTCCAGTTTGTGTCATACCTAGGGACATGGGCATGCACCCTTGCAGGACATCCGGCTTCCTCGCAAACCAATGTTAAATATTGTTGTGATGACACCTTCGTTTTCAAGACCCGTTGCATGGACATTGACCACTCAACAATTGCTTCCTGTAGATGTCTCTTGCTAGGATATAATGCACCCAGAGAGATGCTGTTCGCGTGATAATGCCACGCCGAATCATGCCCATCGTTCACAGTCATTGCTGCTGTGTTGTCATTATTCCATGATGCCGGAATAGGTTGACCGATCTCTTCTTGATCAGACTCGCCAGAATCATCAGCCGTATCACTGTTGCCTTCTGAGTCTTCGGCTTCCATTTGATGTTGCAACAAACCATCATATATCTCGTCCTCATCAGCTTCGCCACTGAATATGTCTTCCCTAATCCTTCACCACCGTCCTCGATACATAACCATCACCCTGTGTGTGCATAGCTACGTGACTGATTCATATCCGCCGCCACCCTCTTGGCCCCGACTACTCGGCCATGATCATAACTACCTCCAAAGATGACCGGTCGACTACTGCGCCATGATCATAACTACCTCCAGCATGACCGGTCTGACTACTCTGGCCATGATCATAACTACCTCCAGCATGACCGGTCTGACTACTATGGCCATGATCATACCCAGCCTCTTTCTCCACAGGTAACACTAAGAGATTGGGGTTAACTTCTCTTTTCTGGCAAGCTTGCACAAATTTGACCCATTTCTGTTGCGCTTCTATTGGCCTTAAATAAAAATTAGGGGTTTGCCTTGACTTAGTCCATAAAGCATGCACACCGACAGTATGGGTAGGAGGGAGCCCTAAACGAACACATAACCAATCCTTCAACTGAGTAATGGGCATTGTTTCAGGATTCTGAAGCACTTCATCCATAAATCTAAACTCGCTCAAATCAACTCCGTGCTGGTTTATTCTGACGGAACCAGGACCATACAAGAACCTAAACACTACATTATTTGACATGATTTTCGACCTAAAAAATACCAAAAATAGTCAAAAACAGGTACATTGACACATAATACTCTACAAATATCTTGCATCTAACAGACCCCATCAAAGGCTACCTATAAACATACACACATGACTGCAATTATAAAGAAATTAGGGTTTACCCTTGAAGCGTGCGAAGTCCTGCCGTGCATCTGCCTCAGGTCAACGGATCAGCACCTCCACCATGCACCTTCCTCAAGTCCTAGCACCAGCCTCCACCATGTTCATTGCTCAACAAGAACACCACCGGATCCCTCCACCAAAACGCCTCAAATCACTATACCAGGCTATCCCATTAGTAGATCGGGACTCTACTAGCTTGCTAATGTGTTAGAGCAGCGAGTTTGGATAGAAATCTAGGCTACAAATCGGTGCAACAGCTGAGAAAATGAGAGTAAGCGAGAGAGGAAGAAGAGCTAGAGAGGAGGCGCGCGAGCTGGGAAGGAGCTAGCCGGGAAGGAGACGGGCACGGGCAGGCGAGCGCTATATAGCTGGGGCGCGTCGTCCGTTCAACGGACGAAACGCGCGTCGTCCGTTCAACCGCCGACGTGGCTGACCCCCTGTCACCCGACATGTTGGTCGTCTTTTTAAGAAAAGAAGACAACTTGGTCGTATTTTGAACAAAAGACGACATGAACGGACGACGGACCGACAGAGTTGCAAATTTCCAAATTTGCGTATTATTTATGAAAATGAATAAAAAAATGTATTATTTAAAAAAAAATAGCTCTGATCACTCATGGATGATCCATCTTATATAGCGTTAGGGGCCCCATATGCAAGTCATACGATGGTCATTTTCATCACCGGCAAATCAAAAGGTCTATTCAGCTAGTATCATTATTCAATTGTCGGTGGTACCATGGAAGGGAGTGCAACCCCCTCCCACCCACTCTCTAGCCTCTCTCTCACACACACACAAATGGATCGCTCTGATCAATTCACTTTAGGTCACTAGTGGAAAACGTGCCTTCTGTCTCGGTTTGTAAAGGCCTTTAGTCCTGGTTTTCCAACCGGGATTACGAAATAGGGACTAAAGGTCTATCCCTTTAGTCGCTTACGGGGCAGCGTCGAGTGCGCGGGACCTTTAGTCCCGGTTTGTAATACCAACCGGGACTAAAGGTTTTATTTTTTATTTTTTCCAAAAAATAATTTGATTTTTTTTATTTTTTCTTAAACTTTTGAATTGTTTGACTCCTTAATCTCCCATATCTCTCATTTTTAATACTAATTATACTTAATCTTAGCTTCCCTACTCTGCCTACCGTACGATCCCAAGACCGATAAGCCACCGCGCGACCATTGGTCGGATGCGTGAATGTTAGATGCACATTTTGAGGAGATGAGGATACCTTACAAAATAATGTATCGAGTTGGAGATCAAATTCTGGCCATAGTGTTGAACTCACACTTTTTTAATCCCCATGATTACTGGGCATAATCTTCTTTGATACAAACTCCGTATGCTAATTGATTTACCCTTCAATTGCCATGTCCCATCTCTATTTTTATTTCGAGATGTACATGAAAAATAATTATGTTTACCGGTGAGGAATATTTGTCGTGTTTGAGTTAGTATTTTCTATTTTTTCTATGGATTTTATGGCATGACACTGAAGCCAAGCAAGAGGTGGGAGTAGCTTATGTCCCACTGACTATTATTTGGGAAGTAGTCATAAGGAGTTATGACATCATACATGTCTATTTCGGCATTGCCGATATTTTCGAGGATTTTTTTTATCAATCTCTATCGCCGCAGCTATACGCGGTATCCACAAGATGTGTATGTCTATAATGAAAAGTTGGAGCATGTTGTGATCAACTCTCGAGAAAATTGCCCTCCAAATAAATAAAGCCTAACCGACATGTGTGTGTTCAACTTTTAAACTTCTTTGATTTGAAAGTTTCCATCATATTAAACCCGGCACACAGTATGCAAAATCATGTGACACAAAGGACGTCTGGCTTGTCGCATAGTTTGACCAATTTCATGGGAGTTTAGTTAACAGCCTCACAATGTCGGTCACTAGATAGGCGTGGCAAGATTCTATTAGACTTTTATAAATAGAATCTTAACAAAATTATATGACTCTGAAATTGGTAACGCTAAAGCCAGATAAGACGTGATTTAGCTGTTTGCTTTGATGATCGATCACCTTCTTCTACCGTGCCAATCTCTGATCGATGTTGCAATGCCCAGACGAGCAAGAGCATTTTGAGCCGGAAAAGGCTGGAGCGAGTTTTGAGGGAGTTTTTGTCCTAACACGGATGATCCCAACGTATGTATATTTGCTATACCTCGCTCTAAATAGAGCAAATATCCAGGTGTCGCCAGATAGCCCAGTGCGTGTCATTGCGAAAAGAAGAAAAGATAAGGCCCTCTTTATTCACAGCTCAGCTTGAGCTTGGTGATGTCTTGTTCCGTGCGGCGAAAAAGACATGAACGGCCGAGAGAGCTTGCGGATCGTCCGATCGAGTTCCGACGGCAACGGATGCATGCATGACACGGACAGCTGGCCCTCTCACGCCGACGGAAGCAGCTTAGACCGTCGCTAGATATACTTCCAAATCCTTCTAGACTAGAGAAGACATTCGTGAAGTAGTGTCGCCAGGTAATCCATGTCTGTCAGCAACTTTAATACGGAACTGTCTGTTTTCCACCCGTGTTTCCAACCAAACTCACAAATCGGCGATATGTTTAAAAATTCTTCTTTCCGCTATAAAAAATAGTACAGGTTCGATAGATACTCGCCAAAACACGCAGTTCGGCGATCGAAATCTGCCCAGGTCCGGCTTTCAGATTATTAAAAAAAAAAACAGGATCACTCGGTCATCGGGATAGGCTCGTCCGCCGTAGCAGCTGACGGCGCCTCCGCCGAAGCAGCTGCGGCAGAGCTCTGCGATGGGTTGAAAGACGTGGAGGCAGAATTCGGTGATGCTGTGGTGACAGAGAGCGTTGGTATAGAGCTCGTCATAGATGTCGACGTGCTCGTGGCGGGGAGGTTCTCATCCAGAATGGCGTCGCAGGGCGCCGTGTATCATGACTCGACCTTGTCGCTCATCGTCAAAGTGTCCTTGCCATCCATGAGAAATGCCAGGTACTACGTGTTCCTCTTCTTCATGGTGAAATTGGCCTTGAGCAGGTCGATCTTGATGCCTTGGTTCTGCAGCAGCGGGCTCCACCTTTCTTCGGACTTCTCCCTCCTCTTGTCGGCATGCTCCTTCGCATCAGTCATGCACTTCTCGATCGATGCATGAAGTCGTTCGCCAGGCAGACCCATAGCCTTCAGCGCCTTGGACTTCTTCTGGCCGAGCTCTGGCCCGTCTTCGGCGGCAGCTGGGGGTGGCGCTTCGAGGTTGTAGACATCATCCTTGGCGGGTGACATGCGAGTGTCCGCCCACTTCTGGCAATGCTCGATCATGTGGAACACATGGTGGAACCTGAACTTGGTCTTGGTGTCGTTGCAGTACATGCCGAGAGCATGGGCTAGCTGCAAACATGGCGGGCCGACCGCGAGGTGAAGGGAAGTGGGGGAATACCACGCTGGGGTTGAATCCGTCCAACTGGTCGCTGTCAAACTCGAGGGATGCCAAGAACCTCGGGCGCGACCTCGTTTGGCTCTCCTAGAAAAACATCGACGAGCAAGGCGAGAAGCTCGCCGGAGATCCGACGCTGGCCTGGCTTCCCCACGGTATGCCATACTGCCCGGCATGGAGTGGCGGATGGCCCATGGCCGCTCGAGTGACTGCCATGTTCCCCTGGGTCGCTGTTTGCGCCTCCATGGCCACCTGCGCCTGCGCCTCCTCCTCGACATCCAACTTATTCTTCAACTTCTCTTCTCTCTCCCTCCGACCCACTGATTCGGTTTTCCTTTGCCGACAATCCTTTAGCTTTGTTAGAGTACCTTTACGTATAGGTTAGAGATAGACTAGAACTCTACAACTTGTACTCCAAGTCTCCTCCTACCCTCATGTAACTCTATATAAACTCTCCAAGGGTCAGATCAATACAATACAATATTCTAGGGTTCTATAGTTTTTTACATGATATCAGAGCGGTTAGCCTCACGACACCAATCCTAGGTTCTTCCACCACTTTCGCAACGCGCCGTCCCAGGAGAGATTACTCCTCGGGAGCGCGACACCCGATCTCGATCAACGATCGGATTGGTTCTTTAGATTAGATCTTATATTAACTTTGGTTCTTAGATTAGATCCAATTTCCGAAATTTCCAAGTTTTTAGATTAGATCCAATTAACCATAAAATAAATCCCTAAACTAGACCCTCATCCGGTGCAAATTAGTGCAAAATAATCTCTAGAAAAAATCCCGATCGGCGGCGCACAGATGCTCCCAGACGTACGGCGACGCGTGTGGCTCCTTCTCGACCTTGCGCGTGAGTCCTATCAACTCACGATCCAGATGGATCTCCATCGGCTGTGTGCATGCCCACGTATGGGTAACGAAATAGATCAAGTACTTGTATGCACCACCCGCCACCGCCTGTGTGCTCTTCGAGGAAATCGACCGGGTTGAGTTCCACACTTTCACGACGCCGACGACTCAAACAGGCCACCTACACGCAACATCCAGCGATCGGCGGCAGCCCACGCGCACGCGCGGAACTCCTTCGACATGGCGGGCGGACGACCACGACACACAGGACACTGGGAGGGTCCATGGGTCATCGACTCCAGCATACGCGCTCGGACGCGATCTACATCAAACCGAGTACATCGACTACACCTTGCTCTGAAAAACTTCGTCTACATCGAGCCGCCGACATCTACACTTCATCAAGCTGGACTACATCGACCCAAACATCTACATCAAGCTGTACGACTACGTCAGGCTAAAAGCCAAGATCTTCGTTGAGCACATCCACGGAGAAGCGATATCAACATCATCCACACGTCAGGCCCGTGTGGAACACTACTACGCCGACTTCTCCGACATCAAGGTTTCGACATCATCGCTGCCACAAGGGACGACTTTGAGTGACGATCATCGTCGATACGTCTACTCCATCATCGCCGACACATCATCGCCAAGGTCTACATCAACGTGGTCTTCATCAACATTTTTGTCGACACACCGCCGCCGCCGCAATACCCATCCACATGATGGATATACAACTACGACGCTGTCACGACCCGGGATCAGGGCTAGAAAAATACCAGATCCTCATCTGATATAAGCCTAACCTAAATTCCGAAACGCGCAGGAAAAGATCGGTAACATTACAGAACATACAAACCATACATTAATAAGATAAACTCTTAAGAGAGTTACAAACCGTTCATACAAACCAGGGGTCACAGACCCATCATTACATCAAACATACGGAAGCAAACAAGTTGTTCTAAACAACAAACTCAGCAAAGGGCGTAAGAGGCCATAAACAGAAGTAGCGACCCTTCCATAGATCCTAGGCTGATGCTCGGCAACCCCGACTACTCGTCGACTTCGACGTAGAACCACATTCAGTTGGAGTAGCATCATCTGTAGAAAACATCAACGAAGCAAGGCTGAGTACAGGATATACTCCGCAAGACTTATGGCTAGTGAAGTTATTTTGCATAAAGCCATCTTTTGTTTTCGAAACAAGAGGGATAAGAAACTCGTCTAGTCAGATCATTTCCAAAAGGGGATAAGAAGACTTCAACTCTAGCTCTTAGAACCATCTTCGATATCCACCAAGTACCATCATCAACTGAACTTCTCTTCCCGGAATACCCCCTCAAACAACCCTGAGGAAGTACTACGGATCTCACATTAGTTGACAAGTTTTAACATTCGGTTATAGTTCTCTATGATCTTCACGTTCGTTCCCAAGTCGTCCATAACCGTGGACACGGATTTTCGAAAAGATTAATAACCCTGCAGGGGTGCACAACTTTACCCACACGTATCAACCGATTCTTAATGCCAAATTATTAGCCCTCTTACTTGGAAGGCCGGCGGAGAGTGGTTAACCATGACCTTTACCTTGCTTTCGTCGAGACCATGAGTCACGCACTAGTGAGATGCCGCTATAATGGGTCGAGTCCCGAAGCCGGTCCCTAATGATGTGTGTGGGGTTCAAGATTACGGATGATGGACATCTCTTGTTCCCAGACACGCTTACCTACCTGTTATGAATGCACCTCCTTCACCTCCATTCAAGAACAACCAAGATGCGTATGTCTAATGGAAAGCCCAAACTATGTAACTCATGGAATCTACTAAGAAAGTTAGTTGGTCGAGGGGGTTTCCAGGCCCCCGTGTGGTTGTACGCTCGTCTTAGTTCAAGAGGCAAGAACATCGGTCCCTAGGGTAGCAAGTATGGAACTACAAAAACCACAACCCACGTGGCCTCCCATACAAGCCTTAGCATGTTTATCATCCATCTCTAATCACATCTCCACATCCTACCATACTAGATTCATTCGCATCTCCGGTGCATCACCTGAATGATCAGCATCAGACCACTAAGCATGGCTAAGCTTGACTGCACTATGGTACTAGCGACGCTCATAAGCCAAACCCTTGTTATGCTAGGAGCAGTGGACCAGGTATTTAGTTCACAAGGGAAAACATGCATCAGATAGGATTACTCTATCTACTGATAAAAGACTGTTAAACCGAATGCATATGACGGGAATGAAATACTTTGTAATCATAGGATTCATATGTATGAGTGGGGCTTTGCTTGTCTTGTCCGTTGTTGGACCGGTACTGCTCTTCAGTGGTGTTGACTTCAGCTTCGGGTTCGGTTCCTATTCGCGAACCAATCACCGGAAAAGAGAAAGCAACACTGAACACATGACATATGCAATGCTCATACAATATGAATGATATTACAAGTTGAATAGTGTTGAAATGAACCCTAAAGCATGCTTGGTCAATTTAAAGGGGGTCCGAGAGGTCCAAACCCTAGAACAGAGGGATCCTCAGATTCACCTATGGGGTTCAATTGGTTCTTCTAATTAAACTTGGCATCAAATTTGATTAACAGTGTATGATTATAGCTTAGTTGGATAGGTTTCATTTTTCTAAACATTTTGGTATATTATTTGTATTTTTCTGATTTAAAATGAATTAGTTATGAATTTCCCAAATTTTAATTCATTTTAAATCATTTTTGGAATATTTAAAATAATTTCCAAACTTGGGCCCACATGTCAAACTTTTAATCATTTCAGAAACAGAAAATATTAAAACCCTGACAGGTATGGCCCACATGTCATACATTTTCCATTTAATAAAACAATTACAGAAAACATTTAAATAAAATAAATAGGGTTATTGCATCATGCTGACGTCACCATGACATCAACAATGGAGCTCATCCTCGGATCGATGCTCGATCCACCGATTCTGAGCGCGCCTGGATGCGTGGTTGTGGGGGTTAGAAAGAGGGCGTCGCGGGGAGCAAAATAGTGGCGGCGCCGCTTCTTCTTGGTCACCGGAGCATCGCCTTCGACGAGCTCTAGCGACGGCGGCGTCAGGCACACGCGGGAAGAGCAACACAGGGGGAGAGGGAGTAAACGGAGGGCACTGCAAGGATCAGCAGCTCACCGTGAGCAAGAAGGGCTTGACGGCGAGGCGGGGCGAGCTCGGGATCGACGGGGGTCGACGGATACCAACGGCGGCCGGAGCTTCCGATTCGCTCGATTGAGGTTGCGCGCGAGGGGGAAAAGGGCTAGGGAGAGAGAGAGAGAGAGTCGAGCACGGCGAACTCAACGGCGGCACTGGCTAGGGCTGGGGTGGTCGGAAACGGCGAGGCCGACGGCGACTGGCAGCTAGGGTTCTTCGGCCATGGCGCTGCAGCGAGGAAGAGGAGAAGTGGGAGGGCGCTAGGGTTCGTCGACATGTCCGACAGGGTCTTGTAGGCGCTCGGGGGTGGCGGCACGAATCTTGGCGCACGGCGGCCTGTGGCGAGACGACAATGATTGCCGAGCGGCGGCGACGATTGACGATAGCGTCGACGAACGACACAGCCGGGCTGGCTTGGGCCATGGGTGGTCAAATACTGGGTGGCAAAGAGAGAGGGGAGAGGTGGGCTCAGCCCAGTAGCTAGGTTAGTTGGATTTTCATTTCAGAAACCTTTTCTATTTCTGTTTTTTTGATTTCCTTTTATATTTTGAATTTAAATCTGTTTGAATAATTTCAAGATATCAGGGTTTTGTAGAATGTACCAAAATTATTGCAGGGACCCTTGGTACTGATTGGGCTCCATACATTTTGTGTTCTACAAATATTTTCAAAACCAAATGAAGGTTTCAAATAGAGAGGGGAGTTAGGGTTTAGGGTTTTGTTTGTTCTGTCTTGAGTAAACCAAAAATGCAAGTGT
The DNA here is from genome assembly GCA_030063025.1 of Avena longiglumis. Lineage (NCBI taxonomy): Eukaryota > Viridiplantae > Streptophyta > Magnoliopsida > Poales > Poaceae > Avena > Avena longiglumis. The sequence goes on along the minus strand of CP125975.1, from coordinate 38,781,001 downwards.
TATACATGCATGCAATGCTCAAACATGTCCTTATTTATATTACACAAAAGGGTGGTATGTTACAGCTCTACCCCACTTACAAGAATCTCGACCCGAGATTCCTAGGTTTTAGAAAAGAAGGCAGGGTACTCAGATCGAAGACGATCTTCATGTTCCCAGGTTGCTTCTGACTCAGAGTGATGAGACCATTGAACTTTCAGGAACTTGATGGTTTGGCGACGAGTCTTGCGCTTGGTTTCATCAAGAATACGAACAGGGTATTCTTGGTAGGTTAAATCATCTTGGAGATCCAAAGTTTCATGGTCCACTCCACGAATGGGATCTTTGAAGCAGCGCTTAAGTTGAGACACATAAAAGACATCATGAACCTCTGGAAAAGATGAAGGTAGATCCAATTTATAGGCAAGCTCACCCCGCTTGGAGAGAATGCGAAAGGGACCAACATAGCGAGGAGCCAATTTGCCTTTGATACCGAATCAATGGATACCCTTCAGAGGAGTGACCCGGAGGTAAACTTGATCACCAACTTCATAATGAACATCAAGATGATGACGATCGTAGTTGGTCTTCTGACGGGATTGAGCGGCCTTCAGACGCTCTCGAATTATGCGAACTTGATCTTATGCTTCTTGGATCATGTCCGGACCAAAGAATTGTCTTTCGCTGGTTTCTGTCCAATTCAGCGGTGTTCGACATGTTCGCCCATACAGGAATTGGAAAGGTGCCATGCCCAAACTGGATTGAAAACTATTGTTATAGGAGAACTCCGCAAAAGGAAGACATTTCTCCCAGTTCTTTCCGAAGGATATGACACACACTCTGAGCATGTCTTCAAGAATTTGATTCACTCTTTCGGTTTGACCACCGGTTTTAGGATGATAAGCTGTGCTGAAGGAGACATGAGTTCCCATTGCTTCTTGGAAACTTTGCCAGAATTTGGAAGTAAACAAACTTCCACGATCAGAGATGATCTTCTTGGGAATACCATGAAGAACGATGATCCGAGAGATGTATAGGTCAGCCATTGTAGGGTTCGCAGCATAGAAAACAAAAATTTTCCTACGATGTGAACTATATACCAAGATCTATATACTAGATACAAACAACGGGCGGATGTATATCCGTAGAGAACATACCCTTGAAGACCGACAAAGCTTAACGAGTTCAACTCGTGGTTGATGTAGACGATCTCTTGCCGATCTCAAGATCGAGAGGAAGTCCTAGCCGCAAATCAGCGCATCCGTGGTGCTCGCACACACGCTCGAGGCACCGAGCAACCTCCGCCTCCTCGCCCGATGCAGTGAAGCACAACTCTTTCTTGCCGAATAGCCACCGGGAACATGTATCTCGCTAGTCCGAGACCATGGGGGATAAATTCTAGAGGGGGAGAGAGATCCTTCGCGAGGAGGTGTGAGAGACAAGTGAGGAGGGGGGCTCCTTTTATAGGAGGAGGGGGGGAACCCCAAGGGGGTGGCCGGCGCATGGGGGATGCCCCATTTCCCTCCCCTCTTCATGTGGGTGGACAGTCCACTCACAAAACTCCTCTAAATTCCCTCCACTCAAAAGTCCACTCAAAATTCCCATTAAATTTCCACCAAATTTAATGCAAACTCTCATTAAATAAAACTCTTTTATTTTATTCAGAATTTTGTCAATAACTTTAATGACAAACATTCACAATAACCCCTTGCTAGAATTCTATTTCACATGCATAACCACTTTATGCAATTTCACCCGAAAACCTGTTTCGGTATCTAGTGAAATAAATTCCTGCGCTTGTTCATTCTTTCGGCATGAAACATTTGCTCCAATTGGATGTCGGTGTCTCTTAAGTGTGTCACCCTACGGTTCGTGAATAATGCGGACATGATCGATACCCCTCGGATCAATAATCGAAGCGGGATCCGGAGACCCATATCGACTCCACACATTCAACGATGACTTTCTTGTGATCGCGGAACCTTTTACGCTAGTATCTTAATCCCTTTGTTTCACGATATATTACATGTCCGAGATTTGATCATCGGTATCTCCATACCTAGTTTGATCTCGCATCGACATGCACTCTTTTCTCGTTCTGTGATATAACATTCTAGTGATCAAATCACTTGCTTGCAAGCTAATCAATGTGATATCACCGAGAGGGCCCAGAGTATATCTATCCGTCATCGGATGAACAAATTCCACTCGATCCATGAGCCTCAACATAACACTTTATTAGTTCGAATCCATCTTTATAATCACCTCATTACGGTGACGTTTGATGTTATCAAGAAACTCTTCCTGTTAGTGATTGACATGATCTCATGGTCTAAGGATTAGGATCACTGTAAGTTGTTATAGCAATATAAACTCAATGACTTTGATCGTAATGCTATACTTGGATGAATGTTCATCACATCATTACACTAATGTTGTGATCCCGTTATTAACAACATCCAATGTCCATGATCGTGAAACCTTGATCATCTTGTTAATCAACGAGCTAGTTTATGAGAGAGGCATAACTAGGAACTTTCATTTGTTTATTAAACACACATGTATTAACGTTTCCGTATTAATACAATTATAGCATGCAAAATAAACATCTATCATATACTTGGAATACACATAATAAACACTTTATTATTGCCTCTCGGGCATATTCCTTGATCTCCCACTTGCACTAGAGACAATAATCTAGTTACATAGTGATAAATCTAACACCCATTGAGTTACGGTGTTGATCATGTTTTGCTCTAGGGAGAGTTTTAGTCAACGGATCTGCTACATTGAGATCCGTATGTACTTTACAAATCTTTATATCTCCATCCTTGACATGCTCATGGATGGAGTGAAACCGCGCTTAATATGCTTGGAATGCTTGTGAGACCTTGGCTCTTTGGCATTGGCAATGGCACCATTGTTGTCACAATAGATCACCATTGGGTCCAACGTTGCCACAACTCCTAGTTCGGATATGAACTCCTTCATCCAAAGCGCTTCGAGCCGCTATACAAGCGAACATATTCGGCCTCCGTTGTTGATCCCGCTACCACAGATTGTTTGGATCTCCTCCAACTAACCGCTCCGCCATTCATGAGAAATACGTATCCGGATTGAGACTTAGAGTCATCTGGATCGGTGTCAAAACTAGCGTCGACATAACACTTAGCGACGAGCTCTTCTTTACCTCCGTATACAAGAAACATATCCTTAGTTCTTCGTAAGTACTTAAGGATATTCTTGACCGCTATCCAGTGTTCCGAACCTGGATCCGATTGGTACCTACTAGTCAAACTAATAGCGTGTGCCACATCCGGTCTTGTACATAGCATGGCGTACATTATAGAGCCTATGGTCAAGCATAGGGACTTTGTCCATTATCTCTCTTTCTTCCGAAGCCGGACTTTGAGTCTTACTCAATGTCTTGCCTTGCAACATAGGTAAAGAACCCCTTCTTCCGGTCCATTTTAAACTTCTTTAAAATCTTATCAAGGTATGTACTTTATGATAGCCCTATTAGGCGCCTAGATCTATCTCTATAGATCTTTATGCCTAATATGTATGACGCTCACCTAGGTCCTTCATTGAAAATTTCTTTGTTTAGATAACTTTTAACATTGTTTAAAAGTTCTATATCATTTCCGATCAATAATATGTCATCCACATATAATATCAGAAATGCCACATTGCTCCCACTCTCTTTCTTGTAAATACAAGCTTCTCCATAAGTTTGGACAAATCCAAACTTTTTGATCACCTCATCAAAGCGGAGATTCCAACTTCGTGATGCTTGCTTCAATCCATAGATGGATCGCTGAAGCTTGCACACCTTGTTAGCATCCTTAGGATCGACAAAACCCTTTGGTTGTATCATATACAACTCTTCTTCAATATTACCATTGAGAAACGCGGTTTTGACATTGTAACACCCTCAGAATCGGACCTATGCAAGTTTGAGCAAAATTCGCCAAACCCGCATAGAAACGATTCAAAGGTGCCCACCAGGCACTTTCGTGCGGGTGGAAAACGAAGTAATAACATTACACAACAGTCCTCGAGGGGACCCACAGAACAGATATATATAACAGCGACTCAAAGAGTCAAGAATACAGATATAATATACAAAGATCCAAATCACCTTAAGAACGATATAGCGTCCGACGACGGACAAGATGCAAATGGGGCTAAGAGCCCTGAAGAATAACCAATGACGTCCATAACCCTGCCCAGGCCAAGCCGGAAGGGTAACCCTGCTAACGGCGTCGATCTCAAACCTGCTTAAAACAAAAGGGGTGCCGGCAAAGGGCAAAGGAAAAAGAGGAGCGTCAAGATCGAGGCCGACACAGCGAGGCTTGAATCGGCGGTCCTCGCCTACATAGGTATGGTGGATCAAGCGGCAGTGACATGCACTAAACAACCTATAGAGACTCGATACATCAAGGCGTCAAGCGGAGGGGTAAGAAGGACCTATTCGGAACTAACCTGATTCTATCATCAAACAAACCCATCCTGGCATTTCCCCCTCGAGACCAAACGAGGAAGTCAACCGAGGAACTCACACAGTTGGCAGTTTTTATTTATTCAGTTATAGTTGCGGCACTTTACTAGTCCGGTGTAGATAGTTGTTCTGATAAAATAAGCAGTGGGCCCTTTTAATTAATCATTCCGTTGTAGTTGCAACAATTACTAATCATATATGAATAGCATGAGATATCCCATAAAACCCAGCAGTTGTTGGTACTTTTATTCAGCCATTTCGTTGTAGTTGCAGTACTTACTAGTCAGGTACAATGGTCGCAAGCGACAAGTCAACAAGCAATTGTGGGCAGTATTATTTAGCCATTCCATTATAGTGAAGCTGATTACTAGTCATTATAAGTCAAATTTATAGCAGTAAACTTTAGTTATGCTTGTCTATGATCGAGATACTGTGCTCCAAGTCGTCCATATCCGCGAACACGGCTTTCAGAAAGTTTTACCCGGTGCACCAATAGCAACACACTCGATCAACCTCGAAAACCAAATCAAAACCCAACGAGGCTTTCACATGAACAATCACAGGATTCAGAATTATTTCAGGGCCACCTTTGAGTAGATCCCGCAACGCGGTGACCGACCAGACGGGCTCAAGGTTTGGGTATCTGGTGTGAGCATCGGGAACCCGAAAGTGTGGCTGGGCTTGTCGACACCGCGGAATCGTGCCATGATCCTAAACAGTACAGTGTGCAGTACCTCGCACAATTTAAATACAGAAAGTAGCATGGCATAAGTACAGGATCGTAAATAAAACCTCAAACTAGTTTGTGGCCCCAAGAAATAAGACTGAATCAAGCTCTGGCTCAGGGGGGTCCCATATACCTCCCGGATGTGGATAGCGCGCAAAAATCAAGGAACAGGTATCAAGTACTCGGGGTCTTACGGGACACAAGTGGGCGTTCGGAAACCAAATATTATCTATCACCCACCGATGCCTCTGCTTATTTCAATTTTAGTTGTTAAACAGAAATTAAAGTGACGATAAGTAAAACTAGAATCATCTCCAACATCAACTTGCGGCAATACATCAACAACTGTGGCATTTGACGACACACCGCAGCACTTGAGCAAGCAACTACGACGCGCAGGTCCAACTATCTACCAAACAACAGGTAATAGGATGTGTCCAAGGCAAATATACGGCTGCAAGGGATTTCACGGGTACGAAAAACTAGAGCAACGCAACACAGATAGCAATAGATCAACAGGAGGGAAATAAAGACTATAAAAGTAAGATAGGTAGAAAGGGGGAGATGCTCGCCTGAAAACATTGTCGAAGGGTTCATCCGAAGATCGGGGCGAAGCTCACATCAACTCAACAGCCTTATCCGCGAAGAACCAAAACACTAGAAGAAACACCGGATGCAATCTTTAATACACGGCAGAAGATCGGCATGATGCATGCATGATGGATGGCATGGCAAAGGTGCGATGCAGTTAGGTCATGTTAAGCGGAACCGGGGTCCCGACAATTACTTAAATGGTTCAAGTTATTTAGAACCCCGCAAATTAAATGTTGTTTAGCAATGCAACAGGTGGAACCGGTTCGCTACACATGTTTAAATGGGGCCAATATAAGGCTAGATGTGCCCGCATATGGGCCCCATATTTAATTATTAGGTGAATCGGCATAAGGCCCCCAAACCACAGATATGCATGCGAGATGACATTTTAATATGCAACAAGTTGTATTATATTATGAAATTAGGGTTTCGGGAAGGGGTTCACACATTAGGGGTCTCGACGATCTTGGGGTTCCGGGATTCGGGGTCGAGGGTTCAGGGTTCGACGGCCTTGGCGGGATCGTTCTCGGACTCCGGGGTTAGGGTCTCGGATCGGGGTAGGTCTTGGCGCAACCGGGGAGTAGGGCTTGGTTGGCGTCGGGGGCGCATCGGATTTGCCCGGGTCGGTGTCGTTCTTGTCGCCGCGAAGGCCTTGTTGGGTCCGCGCTTCGGATTCCGTGCGGCGATCTTGGCGTGTAGAGGTGGGGTCTTCGGGTCCGGGGTTCCAGGAAGTACATGTCGTGTCCGTGACGGAGATCTTGAGGGTCCCTGAACTCGACGGCTTGGCGTTCAGGGGAGCTTCCGGTGTCCCGAGGAGAAGACCTAGTCGGTTTCACCTTGAAGGCCTTGTTGTTGCGATGGGATCGTGGTTCCTCGGGGGTTGGTCTTGACGTCACATTCGGGAAGAAGGTCTCGGGATCCGGCCGGTGGCCTTGGATAGTCCTTGGTCTCGTCGTGCGGTCTTGCCAACGAGGAGGTCTTGTCGAGGTGGGTCGTGCGTGTACACGCCGATGCAAAGCATTCCACATCGGTTCCGTAGCCATCTCACGGACGCGCAGACGGCAGACCGCAGCGAGCTCGGGAGGCCGTGGGCGGAAGGCGACTGAGTCTGGGGCGGGCGAGGATGGAGCTCGGGAGGCTCGGCGGTGTGGGCGGGAACGGTGGACGCGAGCCGGGCAAGCGGCGCGAGGTCCCGGCGGGTCGGCGACGAGGGCGCGCCCGAGCACGCTCGAGGCGGGCAGGGCGCGGAGGAGCACGCGAGGCGGGCCGGGGCTAAGGCGGCAGGCCTTGCGAGGAGGCGAGGCAGGCAGCGCTGGGCGGGCGGCTGAGGTCATGTGGCTGAGCGTGGGGGAGGGTTCAGTGGGAGGAAGGAGCCTGGGAGGGAAGCAATGGCGAGCTTGAGCGGAAGGCGCTGGCCTTGGCGATGAGTGGCGGTCAGGAAGGTGGTCGGCTAGGGAGCAGGCGACGGGAGAGCTAGGGAGGGAGAGGCGCAGGGGCTTGGGGGAAGTCTTGGCGTGCTTTGGCAGCATGGCGGCCGCGGAGCCAGGCGTGGGGACGGAGGAGGCAAGGGATGAGGCCGGCAAGGCTGAAAGGTGAGGAGGAGGAAGAACAGCGTGGGGAGAGGCGTGTGAGGTGGGTTGGGTGGCAGTGCTGGTGTGTGTGTGTGGCTGTTTGGGGTGTGTGGGGAAAACTGTGAGGGAGAGAGGTGTGGGGGATGTTAGGTGGCAGAAGCTGAGTGGGTGAGGGAGAGAGGTATGCTGACGTGGCTAGACTGGATTGGAGGGAGTGAGGTGGCTGCTAGGGGTGGGTAGGAAGTTGGGTAGACTTAGGATTTGGAAGCGGCGTAGCTAGACCGTTTTAAAATCTGGGGCGGTCGTTCGGGTCGGGTTGGCCCGTTCGACTGCCCCTACTAAAATAAATAAATACTTTATTTGATTTAAACGGGCCGAAGCAAACCGATAGCGGCCAAAACAAAATATTCCGGGGACCCGGTTTTCGGTGTTTGAATAAGATGGGGCGTTTAGAAAAACAAAGACGGGTTTTGCAAACATAGTTTTAGCAAGCAATGCATGATGATGACGATGCAATGCACAAATTCAACGCGATTTTCTAGTAGTGGTTTTGCGGGATGCCACAATTCGACACCACTAAAGATGGATCTCGCCCTCGAGATCCGCCTCATGGTACCGGAAGGAAGGTCGGCGATCTGATCCGTTGCGCTTCGTGTAGATCTTCGCGACACCACCAACGATGGTTCCTTCTTCATCTGGAAATCGGCGACACCACCAACAAAGGGTCGTTGTCCGTGATCGTCGAGAGAACACTCCGGGACAAAAGGTCGAAGGTAGAGGTATCAACAAATAAAGCCACCCCTAACTTCCGTGGACGGAGTAAAACTACTTTGGATCCAGCGATTCGTTGTACAAGAGCGAATGATAAGAGTAGTCGGATGGTGATCATCCATCGCACCCAAACCATTACTCTGCACACGTATAGGCGGATTATGCAACCAACTCTCGGAATTAGACTGAAGATCTCGACAAGCGAGGTTCGGAACAACGGAGTGTTGCAGACTATGCATCGGATCCGGCGGAGAGGATGTCGTCGCGTCGGAAAACACCGGAAACACAAACAAGGAACAAAGAATGGTTCCACAGCAGACGGATTCATCAGGCAGCTTGAACACCGGATGGTAGAGCACCGTTATCAAAAAAAGGAAGCGAAACCCTGAAGGTACGACGGAAACCCAACCACGAGGATTCCTGGACTCGAAGAAAGAGAAAAGAGCGGATTCAAAACACGTAGAGATAAGAGGAGAACAGCAGAGGGGTAAGGAATAAAATCAGACCTAATCAGAACTATCCAACCGATTTTGCAAAAATAGTTTTGACACACTACTTCGGCCGTTAGCTAGGTTATCCTACATTTGGACTTGGGTATCGCAACGCTGAGCTCGATACCACTCAGTAACACCCTCGAATCGGACCTATGCAAGTTTGAGCAAAATTCGCCAAACCCGCAGAAACGATTCAAAGGTCACCTGAGCACTTTAAATGCGGGTGGAAAGCAATTAATAACATTACACAAGTCCTCGAGGGGACCTGAGCAGATATATATAACGGCGACTCAAAGAGTCAAGAATACAGATATAATATACAAAGATCCAAATCACCTTAAGAGCGATATAGCGTCCGACGGACAAGATGCAAATGGGGCTAAGAGCCACGAAGAATAACCAATGGCGTCCATAACCCTGCAGGCCAAGCGGAAGGGTAACCACGCTAACGGCGTCGATCTCAAACACGCTTAAAACAAAAGGGTGCGGCAAAGGCAAAGGAAAAGAGGCGTCGATCGAGGCCAAGACAGCGAGGCTTGAATTCGGCGGTCCTCGCCTACATAGGTATGGTGGACTGAAGCGGCAGCGGCAGCATGCACTAAACAACCTATAGAGACTCGATACACTGGCGTCAAACAGAGGGGGTAAGAAGGACCTATTCGGAACTAACCTGATTCTATCATCAAACAAACCCATCCTGGCGTTTCCCCCTCGAGACCAAACGAGGAAGTCAACCGAGGAACTCACACAGTTGGCAGTTTTTATTTATTCAGTTATAGTTGCGGCACTTTACTAGTCCGGTGTAGATAGTTGTTCTGATAAAATAAGAAGTGGGCCCTTTTAATTAATCATTCCGTTGTAGTTGCAACAATTACTAATCATATATGAATAGCATGAGATATCCCATAAAACCCAGCAGTTGTTGGTACTTTTATTCAGCCATTTCGTTGTAGTTGCAGTACTTACTAGTCAGGTACAATGTCGCGAAGATCTACACGAAGCGCAACGGATCAGATCGCCGACCTTCCTTCCGGTACCATGAGGCGGATCTCGAGGGCGAGATCCATCTTTAGTGGTGTCGAATTGTGGCATCCCGCAAAACCACTACTAGAAAATCGCGTTGAATTTGTGCATTGCATCGTCATCATCATGCATTGCTTGCTAAAACTATGTTTGCAAAACCCGTCTTTGTTTTTCTAAACGCCCCATCTTATTCAAACACCGAAAACCGGGTCCCCGGAATATTTTGTTTTGGCCGCTATCGGTTTGCTTCGGCCCGTTTAAATCAAATAAAGTATTTATTTATTTTAGTAGGGGCAGTCGAACGGGCCAACCCGACCCGAACGACCGCCCCAGATTTTAAAACGGTCTAGCTACGCCGCTTCCAAATCCTAAGTCTACCCAACTTCCTACCCACCCCTAGCAGCCACCTCACTCCCTCCAATCCAGTCTAGCCACGTCAGCATACCTCTCTCCCTCACCCACTCAGCTTCTGCCACCTAACATCCCCCACACCTCTCTCCCTCACAGTTTTCCCCCTGGCCCCACACACCCCAAACAGCACGCCACACACACGCCGCACCTGGCCACCCAACCCACCTCACACGCGCCTCTCCCCCACGCGTTCTTCCTCCTCCCTCTGCTCAGCCTTGCAGCCTCATCCCACGCCACGGCTTCCTTCCGTCCCCACGCCACCCGCCCCGCCATGAAGCTCCCAGCCGCCAAGGCTTCCAAGACGCCATTTCCCCCAAGCCCCGCGCGCCTCTCCCGCTCCCTAGCTCTCCCGTCGCCGCCCTGTTCCCCTAGCCACCACCTTCCTGCTCGCCGACCTGCCTCAGCAGCCGCCTTCCCCGCCTGCTCGCCTCCTCGCAGCCTTGGCCAGCGCCGTCTCGCCCTAGGCCCGCCTCGGCCGTGCTCCTCCGCGGCCCGGCCCGCCTCGAGCCGTGCTTTCAGCGCCTCCGGCCGCCCGAGCCCACGGACCTCGCGCCAGCGCCCGGCGCGTCCACCGTTCCCGTCCACCATGAGCCTCCGAGCTCCATCCTCGCCGCCCGCCCAGACTCAGGTCGCCTTAGTCCACGGCCTCCCGAGCTCTGCTGCCGGTCTGCGCCCGTCCAGTGAGATGGCGGCTGGAACGATGTGGAATGCTCGGGTACTCGATCGTGTACACGGGACCCACCTCGACAAGACCTCCTCGTTGGCAAGACCGCACGATCTGAGACCGAAGGACTATCCAAGGCCACGGCGCGGATCCCGAGACCTTCTTCCCGAATGTGACGTCGAAGACCCGAACCCCGAGGAACCACGATCCCCACTGCAGAACAACAAGGCCTTCGAGGTGAAACCGACTAGGTCTTCTCCTCGGGACACCGGAAGCTCCCCTGAACGCCAAGCCGTCGAGTTCAGGGACCCTCAAGATCTCCGTCACGGACACGACATGTACTTCCTGGAACCCCGGACCCGAAGACCCCACCTCTACACGCCAAGATCGCCGCACGGAATCCGAAGCGCGGACCCAACAAGGCCTTCGCGGCGACAAGAACGGCACCGACCCGGGAAAATCCGATGCGCCCCCGACGCCAACCAAGCCCTACTCCCCGGTTGCGCCAAGACCTACCCCGATCCGAGACCCTAACCCCGGAGTCCGAGAACGATCCCGCCAAGGCCGTCGAACCCTGAACCCTCGACCCCGAATCCCGGAACCCCAAGATCGTCGAGAGAACACTCCGGGGACAAAAAGGTCGAAGGTAGGGGTATCAACAAATAAAGCCACCCCTAACTTCCGTGGACGGAGTAAAACTGCTGGATCCACTGATTCGTTGTACAAGAGCGAATGATAAGAGTAGTCGGATGGTGATCAGTCCATCGCGCACCCAAACCATTACTCTGCACACGTATAGGCGGATTATGCAACCAACTCTCGGAATTAGACTGAAGATCTCGACAAGCGAGGTTCGGAACAACGGAGTGTTGCAGACTATGCATCGGATCCGGCGAAGAGGATGTCGTCGCGTCGGAAAACACCGGAAACACAAACAAGGAACAAAGAATGGTTCCACAGCAGACGGATTCATCAGGCAGCTTGAACACCGGATGGTAGAGCACCGTTATCAAAAAGGCGAAACCACGAAGGTCAGCGGAAACCCAACCACGAGGATTCCTGGACTCGAAGAAAGAGAAAAGAGCGGATTAAAAACACGTAGAGATAAGAGGAGAACAACAGAGGGGTAAGGAATAAAATCAGACCTAATCAGAACTATCCAACCGATTTTGCAAAAATAGTTTTGACACACTACTTCGGCCGTTAGCTAGGTTATCCTGAAATTTGGACTTGTGGGTATCATGGCTGAGCTCGATACCACTCTGTAACACCCTCGAATCGGACCTATGCAAGTTTGAGCAAAATTCGCCAAACCCGCATAGAAGCGATTCAAAGGTGCCCACCGCACTTTTTGCGTGGAAAGCGAAGTAATAACATTACACAACAGATCCTCGAGGGACCCACGAGCAGATATATATAAAATGACTCAAAGAGTCAAGAATACGATATAATATACAAAGATCCAAATCACCTTAAGAGCGATATAGCGTCCAGGCGGACAAGATGCAAATGGGGCTAAGAGCCGAAGAATAACCAATGACGTCCATAACCTGCCCAGCCAAGCGGAAGGGTAACCACCTATGGCGTCGATCTCAAACCTGCTTAAAACAAAAGGGGTGCGGCAAAGGTCAAAGGAAAAGAGGGCGTCGATCGAGGCGATGCAGCGAGGCTTGAATCGGCGGTCCTCGCCTACATAGGTATGGTGGTCAAGCGGCGGCGTGATGCACTAAACAACCTATAGAGACTCGATACTGGCGTCAAGCGAGGGGGTAAGAAGGACCTATTCGAACTAACTGATTCTATCATCAAACAAACCCATCTGGCGTTTCCCCTCGAGACCAAGCAGGAAGTCAACCGAGGAACTCACACGGTTGGATTTTATTTATTGATTATAGTTAGGCACTTTACTAGTCGGTGTAGATAGTTGTTACGATAAAATAAGAAGTGGGCCTTTTAATTAATCATTCCGTTGTAGTTGCAACAATTACTAATCATATATGAATAGCATGAGATATCCCATAAAACCCAAGTTGTTGGTACTTTTATTCAGCCATTTTTTGTAGTTGCGATACTTACTAGTCAGTACAATGGTCGCATAGCGACAAGTCAACAAGCAATTGTGGGCGGTATTATTTAGCCATTCCATTATAGTGAAGCTGATTACTAGTCATTATAAGTCAAATTTATAGCGATAAACTTTAGTTATGCTTGTCTATGATCGAGATCTTGTGCTCCAAGTCGTCCATATCCGCGGACACGGCTTTGAAAGTTTTACCCGCCGGGGGTACACCAATAGCAACACACACTCGATCAACCTCGGAAAAACCAAATCAAAACCCAACGAGGCTTTCACGGTGAACAATCACATGATTGAATTATTTGAGGCCACCTTTGAGTAGATCCATAGCGAAGCGGTGACTCGAGACGGGCTCAAGGTTTGGGTATCTGATTTGTGAGCAGTAGGAACCGAAAGTGTGGCTGGGCTTGTCGACACAGCGGAATCGTGTCCCGATCCTAATGCGATGGTGCGATTACCTCGCACAATTTAAATACGAGAAAGTAGCATGGCATAAGTACAGGATCGTAAATAAAACCTCAAACTAGTTTGTGGCCCCAAGAAATAAGACTGAATCAAGCTCTGGCTCAGGGGGGTCCCATATACCTCCGGATGTGGATAGCGATAAATCAAGGCAGTATCAAGTACTCGGGGTCTTACGGGACACAAGTGGGCGTTGACTAAATATTATCTATCACCCACCGATGCCTCGCTTATTTCAATTTTAGTTGTTAAACGAAATTAAAGTGACGATAAGTAAAACTAGAATCATCTCCAACATCAACTTGCAATACATCAACAAGCGTGGCATTTGACGACACACGCATGACTTGAGCAAGCAACTACGACGCAGGTCCAACTATCTACCAAACAACGGTAATAGGATGTGTCCAAGGCAAATATCGGCTGCAAGGGATTTCACAGTGCGAAAAACTAGAAACAACGCCACGAGATAGCAATAGATCAACAGGGAGGAAATAAAGACTATAAAAGTAAGATAGGTAGAAAGGGAGATGCTGCTGAAAACATTGTCGAAGGTTCATCCAGAAGATCGGGGCGAAGCTCACATCAACTCAACGGCCTTATCCGCGAAGAACCAAAACACTAGAAGAAACACCGGATGCAATCTTTAATACACGGCAGAAGATCGGCATGATGCATGCATGATGGATGGCATGGCAAAGGTGTGATGCAGTTAGGTCATGTTAAGCGGAACCGGGGTCCCGACAATTACTTAAATGGTTCAAGTTATTTAGAACCCCGCAAATTAAATGTTGTTTAGCAATGCAACAGGTGGAACCGGTTCGCTACACATGTTTAAATGGGGCCAATATAAGGCTAGATGTGCCCGCATATGGGCCCCATATTTAATTATTAGGTGAATCGGCATAAGGCCCCCAAACCACAGATATGCATGCGAGATGACATTTTAATATGCAACAAGTTGTATTATATTATGAAATTAGGGTTTCGGGAAGGGGTTCACACATTAGGGGTCTCGACGATCTTGGGGTTCCGGGATTCGGGGTCGAGGGTTCAGGGTTCGACGGCCTTGGCGGGATCGTTCTCGGACTCCGGGGTTAGGGTCTCGGATCGGTAGGTCTTGGCGCAACCGGGAGTAGGGCTTGGTTGGCGTCGGGGGCGCATCGGATTTGCCCGGGTCGGTGTCGTTCTTGTCGCCGCGAAGGCCTTGTTGGGTCCGCGCTTCGGATTCCGTGCGGCGATCTTGGCGTGTAGAGGTGGGGTCTTCGGGTCCGGGGTTCCAGGAAGTACATGTCGTGTCCGTGACGGAGATCTTGAGGGTCCCTGAACTCGACGGCTTGGCGTTCAGGGGAGCTTCGGTGTCGAGGAGAAGACCTAGTCGGTTTCACCTTGAAGGCCTTGTTGTTCTGCGGTGGGGATCGTGGTTCCTCGGGGTTGGTCTTGACGTCACATTCGGAAGAAGGTCTCGGGATCCGCGGTGGCCTTGGATAGTCCTTGGTCTCGTGTCGTGCGTCTTGCCAACGAGGAGGTCTTGTCGAGGTGGGTCCTGCGTGTACCACTGAGTCGAGCATTCCATCGGTTCAATGGCCATCTCACGGACGGGCGGCATGAGACAGCGTGTGAGCTCGAGGCCGTGGGCGGAAGGCGACTGCAGTCTGGGCGGCGAGGATGGAGCTCGGGAGGCTCGGCGGTGTGGGCGAGGCAGTGGGCCTTGAAGCCTGCGGTCTGGCCTTGAGTCCCGGAGGTGAACAGCTGGCGGGCCTTGGCAGCAGCCAGGCAGCTGGAGGCTGTGAGCCGAGGCTAAGGCGGCAGCTGCGTCTTGGCGCCAATCACGAGAGGCGGGCAGCTGCTGGCCAGGCGGAGCTTGAGGCGTCCATGTGAGCGTCTTGAGGGTTCAGAGTGGGGAGGAAGGAGCCTGTGAGCAGCTTGAGCTGAGGCGGGGAAGGCGGCGGCATGAGTGTGGCGGGAAGGTGGTCGGCTAGGGGCAGTGACAGCAGGGAGAGCTAGGAGGCGGGAGGCGCTTGAGGCTTGAAACGCGGGTGGTCTTGGCAGAATCGGCGGCTCATGAGCTTCAGGCGTGGTCGCGTGGGGACGGAAGGAGGCATGTGAGGGGATGAGGGGCTGGCTTGGTGAGCAGAGGAGGAGGAAGAACGCGTGGGGAAAGGCGCGTGTGAGGTGGGTTGGGTGGCAGTCTGGCGTGTGTGTGGCGTCTTTGTTTGGGGTGTGTGGGGAAAAGCCGTGAGGGAGAGGTGTGGGGATGTTAGGTGGCGTGAGTGGGTGAGGAGAGAGGTATCTTGGCTAGGGCTGGATTGGAGGGAGTGAGGTGGCTGCTAGGGGTGGGTAGGAAGTTGGGTAGACTTAGGATTTGGGGCGTAGGCTAGACCGTTTTAAAATGCAGGTGTCGTTGGTCGGGTTGGGTTCATTGCCCTACTAAAATAAATAAATACTTTATTTGATTTAAACGGGCCGAAGCAAACCGATAGCGGCCAAAACAAAATATTCCGGGGACCCGGTTTTCGGTGTTTGAATAAGATGGGGCGTTTAGAAAAACAAAGACGGGTTTTGCAAACATAGTTTTAGCAAGCAATGCATGATGATGACGATGCAATGCACAAATTCAACGCGATTTTCTAGTAGTGGTTTTGCGGGATGCCACAGACATCCATATGCCATATTTCATAATCGAAATATGCAGCAATTGCTAACATAATCCTAACTGACTTTAGCATCGCTACGGGAGAGAAAGTCTCATCGTAGTCAACTCCTTGAATTTGTCGAAACCCCTTTGCGACAAGTCGAGCTTTATAGATGGTCACATTACCATCAGCATCAGTTTTCCTTTTGAAAATCCATTTGTTCTCCACGGCCTTTCGGTCGTGAGGTAATTCCACCAAGTTCCAAACTTGATTTTCATACATGGATTCCATCTCGGATTTCATGGCTTCTAACCATTTGTTGGAATCCGGGCTCATCATCGCTTCTTCATACGTCGCAAGGTCATTATTTTCATCAACCATGAAATTTATGCGATTTCCATCTGACTCGGGAGCTGCCGCGTCTGTTTGACTGCGAGGTTGGTAGTACTCTCTTCGGAGTTTCATGATCTCTATCATTAGTTCCCTCTTCAACAGGTGGATCCAACTCGGAACAACTTCTGCGCTACTCGCCATACTTTGAAGAAGGTTCCACAACCTCTTGAGTTCTACCTTGACTACTCACACCTTTCGCGAAACTCTTTCTCTAGAAAGGATCCATTCTTAACAACAAAAACCTTGCCCTCGGATGCGTGATAGAAGGAATACCCAATAGTTTCTTTAGGGTATCCTATGAAGGCGCATTTTTCGCTTTGGGTTCGAGTTTATCCGGTTGAAGTTTCTTCACATAAACATCGCATCCCAAACTTTAGAAATAATGACTTAGGTTTGTTTCCAAACCACAATTCATCTGTGTCTTTTCAGCGGATTTAGATGGTGCCCGATTTAAAGTGAATGCAGCGGTTTCTAGTGCATAACCCCAAAATGACAACGGCAAGTCCGTCGGAGACATCATAGATCGAACCATATCTAATAAAATGCGATTCTGACGTTCCGACACACCATTTATTTGTGGTGTTCCGGCGGTGTGAGTTGTGAAACAATTCCACACTCTTTCATGTGAGTGCTAAACTCGTAACTTAGATACTCACCTCCACGGTCGGATAGTAGAAATTTGATCTTTCTATTACGATGATTTTCCACTTCATTACGAAATTCCTTGAACTTTTCAAAGGTTTGACTTGTGTTTCATCAAGTAGATATAACCGTATCTACTCAAATCATCCGTGAAAGTAACAAAATAACGATATCCACCTCGTCTGACACACTCATTGGACCACATACATCGAATGTATGATTTCCAATAAATCATCGCCCGTTCCATTGAACAGGAAAAGCGGCGTTCTAGTCATCTTGCCCATAAGGCATGGCTCACATGTATCAAATGATTCATAATCAAGTGATTCCAAAAGTCCATCCGAATGGAGCTTCTTCATCGTTTAATGCCAATATGACCTAGGCGGCGATTGCCACATATATCGGATATATCATCATTAAGTTTAATCCTTTTAGCATCAACATTATGAATATGTGTAACATTATCATTGAGATCTAATGAAATAAACCATTCATCATCGGTGCATGACCATAAAGATTTCATTCATATAAATGGAACAACCATTGTTCTCAGTTTAAATGAATAACCACTTTGCATCAAACATGATCCGGATACAATGTTCATGCTCGGTCGGGCACCGGATAACATTTATTCAAGTTTATGACTAATCCCGGCGGTAAGTGGAGGCGGCGTTAAGCGGCGATTACATCAACGTTTGATCCATTGCCGACACGCATCTTGACCTCACCCTTGCTAGCGGTCGCTTGTTCGCGACCCGATTCGAGTTACAAATATTAGCAATGAGCGGTATCAAATACCAGGTGCTACTGCGAGCACTAGTCAAGTACACATCAATAACATTTATATCATATATACCTTTGTTTGCCTTGGCCTTCTTGTCTGCGCGGATACTTGGGCGATTGCACTTCGATGGCGATCCCTTACAATAGTAGCACTTTTCGGAATCGGACTTAGGTCCAACTCGGGGTTTCTTTTCGGTAGCAACAGCTTGCCGCCTTACTTCCTTCCGTTTCCTTCTTGTCTTTCTTGAAACGGTGTTCCTATTGATCATCAACACTTGATGTTCCTTTTGATCTCCACTACTGCGGTTTTAAGCATTGTGAGCTCGGGGAGACTTCTTCATGCCTTGCATATTATAGTTCATCACGAAACTTTTATAGCTAGGTGGCGGGCTGCAGAACACGATGGATGCCTAAGTCAATGGGAATCGTTATTCCCAAGGACACAAGCTTATCGGCGTAACCCGACATCTTGAGTACATGCTCACTAGAGCTGTGCTCTTCCATCATCGACTAAAGAACTTTTACGAGCATTGTAGCTCTCTCTGGACATGTGTGTCGAAAATCATTTTCAACTCACCCATTGTATCAAATGCATTGCCGTTTGAAAGCTTTGAAGTTCGGCTCTAGCCCATACAATATGCCGCAATGAACTAAGTTGTGGTCCTCTGAGTCGATAGACATTCTTCTCCTCGTCGGGGCATCATCAAAAGGTGGGGGCCTAACAGCTTCTAGCACATATTGCTTTTGTGCGTGAGAGGAGAATCCTCAAATTCATGGCCCATTCAGTAAAGTTGCTACCGTTCGTTGCTAGTTTCTCTTTCTCCATGAACACATTGAAATTAAAAGCAGGTGGTGCCATCTACAACAGAATTTGTAAAGTTTAGACTAAGTGTATGATATATCGAGTTCAACTAATCTATATTACGAATGAACTCCCACTCAAAAGTGACATCCCTCGTGTCCTTTTGGTGATTACATGAACCAAATCCACTACACCAAGTCCGATCATCACGTGAGTCGGTATAGCTTCAAAGGCGAGCATCAAATGGGCATCATATCAACTATATGACTCATGCTTAACCTTTAGATTACGTGTTCGAGGCCATGTGCGTACATGCTAGGCTCGCCAAGTTAGAACCTTAGTATTTGCGTGTGTAACTATTTTACACCGAAATATGGTCGTGGATCCAAGAACACCCGATCATCACGTGATGTCTTGGGCGGCGAAAACATAATCGGTGCATACTAAAGGAAGAACACATTCTTATCTTGATATTTAAATGAGGGATCATCTTATTATGCTTAACAAAGCTAAACAAGCAATATAAGATGTAATCAAACATCATATGTTTATTAGTGAAATTATATGGTTCCCTTGAGATGATCTCTATCATGTGCATCGAGGTATGATCACTATCATACCTATATGTGTAAATCCAAGGTCTATGGATTTTACGCTATGTGTGTTGTAAGAGTATCATCTCATACTTCTACTTACAACACTACCATATCATAACACTAGCCAACAATCTAAACTAGGCGCCTCTAATTTATCCATTGCAAGTTTTACGTGGCTTAGGGCTTTCGAGATAGAACCGTTCTTACCTACGAACATGAACCACAACGAGGATAACCAAATTGTTGACAACTCGCTTGCAAAATAGATATTGACTATAGTAGGAGAGGCAGACACCCGCTAGCCACTTATGCAAACTAGTTGCATGTCAAGCGTGGAACAGGTCTCATGTGCGAGGACATGTAAAGTTTGTCGGGCGCTTCATCCCACTATGCCACCAATATCCAAAATCACAACAAAGGAGCAACAACATGATCATCATCGCCCACATACTCATATGTGTACTACGTGTAAAGTATCTACGCATAGATCGGCTCGATACCCTTTGTAGGGTTCGATGCATAGAAAACAAAAATTTTCCTACGATGTGAACTATATACCAAGATCTATATACTAGATACAAACAACGGGCGGATGTATATCCGTGAGAACATACCCTTGAAGACCGACAAAGCTTAACGAGTTCAACTCGTGGTTGATGTAGCGATCTCTTGCCGATCTCAAGATCGAGAGGAAGTCCTAAGCGCCGCAAATCGGTGCGCATCCGTGCTCGCACACACGTTCGAGGCACCGAGCAACCTCCGCCTCCTCGCTCCAGGTGATGCAGCGGAAGCACAACTCTTTCTTGCCGAATAGCCACGGGAACATGTATCTCGCTAGTCCGAGACCATGGGAATAAATTCTAGAGGGAGAGATCCTTCACGAGGAGGTGTGAGAGACAAGTGAGGAGGGGCTCCTTTTATAGGAGGAGGGAACCCCAAGGGGTGGCAGCGCATGGGGGCTGCCCCCTTGCCCTCCCCTCTTCATGTGGGTGGACACTCCACTCACAAAACTCCTCTAAATTCCCTCCACTCAAAAGTCCACTCAAAATTCCCATTAAATTTCCACCAAATTTAATGCAAACTCTCATTAAATAAAACTCTTTTATTTTATTCAGAATTTTGTCAATTACTTTAATGACAAATATTCACAAATAACCCCTTGCTAGAATTCTATTTCACATGCATAACCACTTTATGCAATTTCACCCGAAAACTTGTTTCGGTATCTAGTGAAATAAATTCCTGCGCTTATTCATTCTTCGGCATGAAACATTTGCTCCAATTGGATGTCGGTGTCTCTTAAGTGTGTCACCCTACGGTTCGTGAATAATGCGGACATGATCGAGACCCCTCTCGGATCAATAATCGAGCGGGATCACGGAGACCCATCGACTCCACACATTCAACGATGACTTTCTTGTGATCGTCGGAACCTTTACGCTAGTATCTTAATCCCTTTGTTTCACGATATATTACATGTCCGAGATTCGATCATCGGTATCTCCATACCTAGTTTGATCTCGTTCGACATGCACTCTTTTCTCGTTCTGTGATATAACATTCTAGTGATCAAATCACTTGCTTGCAAGCTAATCAATGTGATATCACCGAGAGGGCCCAGTATATCTATCCGTCATCGGGATGAACAAATTCCACTCTCGATCCATGAGCCTCAACATAACACTTTATTAGTTACGAATCCATCTTTATAATCACCTGTTACGGTGTGACGTTTGATGTTATCAAGAAACTCTTAGGTGTTAGTGATTGACATGATCTCATGGTCTAAGGATTATGATCACTTCGTAAGTTGTTATAGCAATATAAACTCAATGACTTTGATCGTAATGCTATACTTCGGATGAATGTTCATCACATCATTACACTAATGTTGTGATCCCGTTATTAACAACATCCAATGTCCATGATCAGGAAACCTTGATCATCTTGTTAATCAACGAGCTAGTTTATGAGAGAGGCATAACTAGGAACTTTCTGTTTGTTTATTAAACACACATGTATTAACGTTTTCGTATTAATACAATTATAGCATGCAAAATAAACATCTATCATATACTTGGAATACACATAATAAACACTTTATTATTGCCTCTCAGGGCATATTCCCTTCAGCCATTTGACTAGCAAGGATAGTTTCTCGAACCGGTAGGAAGTGAGCAACTTTGGATAACCGATCAACTATTACCCATATGGCATCATTTCCTGCTTGTGTCCTTGGGAGTCTAGTGATAAAATCCATACCGATTTCATCCCATTTCCACTCAGGAATTTTCAATGGCTGCAGAAGTCCAGCAGGCCTTTGGTGTTAAGCCTTCACATGACGGCAAACGTCGCACTCTGCAACAAAGCGAGCGATTTCTGGTTTCATTCCACTCCACCAGAATCTTTGACGGAGATCTCGGTACATCTTAGTAACACCAGGATGAATAGACAGAGGGGATTCATGAGCTTCTAGTAGGATTAGATCTTTGATTTTCCGACTGTTTGGAACCACTAGCCGGTTACCAAAATAGAGTACCTTGATCATTGATGGAGAAACATTTAGCTTCACCACTTGCAACACGTTCTTTTATCTCAGTGATCTCACCATCTTGTTTTTGAGCTTCCTTGATTTGGTCCTCAAGAGAAGATTTTATTTCAAGGTTAGCAAGGAATCCACAAGGAACTACTTCAAGGTTAAGACGCTTGATTTCCTCGTAGAGAGCAGGTTGGGCTTGTGAAATCATCAGATTATTGCAATAAGACTTCCGACTTAGCGCATCAGCAATGACATTGGCTTTGTCGGGTTGATAGTTGAGACCCAAATCATAATCTTTGATGAGTTCCAACCATCGTCTTTTCCTGAGATTCAGATCTGGCTGGGTAAAAAGATACTTCAGGCTTTGATGATTCGAGTAAAGTTCGCAACGGTTACCGATGAGGTAATGTCTCCATTGCTTAAGAGCATCAAAAACATCAGCGAGTTCGAGATCATGGGTTGGGTAATTGTTCTCATGTGGCTTCAACTGACGAGAAGCATAGGCCACTACATGACCATCTTGCATCAACACACAACCGAGCCCTTGGAGAGAAGCATCACAATACATGACGAAGTCTTTGCTTGTGTCTGGAAGGACAAGAACAGGGGCAGTGGTTAACTTAGATTTCAAAGCTTGGAAGCTTTCTTCTGCCCTTTCTGACCATTCAAACTTCTTATCTTTCTTAAGAAGATCAGTCATGGGCGGCTTGGCTATCTTGGAGAAGTTCTCGATGAATCGGCGGTAATATCCAGCCATTCCAAGAAAACTTCGGACTTCCTTGACTGAAGTAGGTGATTTCCATTCCAGAATGGTCTGAACCTTATCAGGTATAACAGCAACACCACTTGTAGACACAACATGACCAAGGAAGACGAGCTCTTGTAACCAGAACTCACATTTGGAAAACTTGGCATAGAGGCGATGTTTACGAAGTTTAGTCAACACCAAACATAGATGTTCGGCATGCTCTTCTTCGGTCTTGGAGTAGATTAGAATGTAATCAATGTATACCACGACGAACTTGTCGAGATATTCCATGAAGACGGAGTTCATGAGCCTCATAAATGTGGAGGGGGCATTGGTTAACCCGAAGGACATCACTGTATACTCGTAAAGACCATAACGAGTTGTGAATGTTGTCTTTGGGATATCCTCTTTTCTGATCTTGATTTGATGATACCCTGATCTTAAGTCCATTTTGGAGAAGACAGTGGCACCACTTAATTGATCAAAGAGGTCATTAATCCGAGGAAGTGGGTACTTATTCTTGATTGTCACCGTGTTGAGTGGACGGTAATCAACCACCAATCTTGGAATATTTATATCCCGCTTCTTGACAAAGATGGTAGGGCAACCCCAAGAGGATGTGCTAGGTTGGATGTATCCTAGACCTTCCAGCTCTTCAAGTTGCTTCTTCAACTCAACCAACTCATGAGGAGGCATGCGGTAAGGTCTTTTGGAGATAGGAGCAGTTCCAGGAACTAGCTCTATGATAAACTCCACACTTCGATCAGGTGGCATGCCAGGAAACTCTTCAGGGAAGACATCCAGGAAATCACAGACTACATGGACATCTTGGACCTCGAGAGTAGGTAGGACATCCATGGCATACAACTCTGAGAAAGGTTTAAGGACTGCTGACGGAGATTTTGAACCATCAGTCCAATACTTGACAGTCATGCCAGCAGGAGAGGTCATAGAAACTGTTCTAAGTGCACAGTCAATGACGGCTTGATACTTGGTTAACCAGTCCATGCCCAGAATGACATCTATATCAGTTGACTTGAGTGCAATAAGGGAAGTGGGAAACTTCTGATATTCTATATCTATCTCAACCCCATGAGTAACCCAGATGGTCTGCCAATGAGACCCAGGAGTTCTAATCTCTAGAGGAGAGTCCATAGCTCGAAAGTTGATATCATGCATTTGCGCAAAATCTTGTGATATGAATGTATGCGATGCTCCAGAATCAAACAAGACCGTTGCTAGAATTGAATTGACACGGAGCGTACCCAGTATGACGCGTGGATCTTCCTGAGCTTCCTCAACAGTGACATGGGTCAAACGACCACGTCCAGCACCTTGAGCCTTATCATTCTTGTTTGCCTGCTGATCATTGCGTCCGA
This sequence comes from Avena longiglumis, assembly GCA_030063025.1. Classification (NCBI taxonomy): domain Eukaryota; kingdom Viridiplantae; phylum Streptophyta; class Magnoliopsida; order Poales; family Poaceae; genus Avena; species Avena longiglumis. The sequence goes on along the minus strand of CP125975.1, from coordinate 38,757,206 downwards.
CAGCCCTTTGGGAACACTCCCTTGAGTAGTGACCAGGCTGACCACAGGAGTAACAGGTAACTCCAGTGTGAGAACCAACAGGAGGATGATAGTTTGCTCCACCAGTATTTGATTGTGGCTGGCGAGAGTTATTTCCAGAAGACTTGGGTGCATAAGGAGCACGAGGCACAACACTGTATGGAACAAAGACACGACGCTTCTTGTTACCAGAGGAAGAAGCACGAGAATTTCCTTCGTCACGCTTCTGAGAAACTTCCATATCCTTCCTTCCATGCTCCAAAGTAAGAGCCTGATTATGCAAGTCCTGGAAAGACAGGAAATTGAAGGGCAGAAACTCATAGCGAAGTGCGGGGTTAAGTCCCTTACGGAACATCTCTTGCTTATCTTCATCATTGGTCACATCCCTGGTTGCATAGCGAGCCAGGCGAGTAAACTCACGCCCATAGGTTTCAATATCCTTGCGCCCCTGAGTCAGATCCAGAAACTCCCTCCTTTTGAGGTCCATGATGGGCTTAGGGATATAAGAGGCACGAAATGCGGCAACAAACTCTTCCCAGGTAACAACATGTCCCTGAGCTTGCAGATTCAGAAAACCTTCCCACCAAACACCAGCCTCACCTTCCAGTTGATAGGTGGGAAAGTTGACACGATCAGCAGGATGGACACGAAGAGCACTGAACTTGTGTTCTATGGTGCGGAGCCAATCATCAGCTTCAAGGGGATCCCTGGAGTGGGTGAAGATTGGAGGAAAAGAGCGAATGAAATCTCCAAGTGTGACACAATCGTCAGGACGACGTTCAGTGTTCTGCGCCACATGCTCCAGAAGATGTTCAGTCCTTAGATGGTTGGTCTCAATGTTGTTGAGAACCTCGGCCATTGTGGGAGGTGGCGGAAGTTCATGATCAGCATTGTTGTTTCCTCGACGGCCAACGGAACCACGGGTACCAGACGACATCCTGAGGAGAAAACAGAAACCATGAGAATGGATTCACCAAAAAGGGTACAACAGAGGATGATGAAAACCATATCAAAAGATCATGGTAGAGGTGAACATGTGGATGAAGATTATATCAATGCATTAAGTATGCCAGTAGAACAAGCATACGAAACGTATACGCTACCAACTTAGATACAAACCATGACAATGGAATGCAAGCATGATATAATACCAACCAGTCACAAAAGATTAGAGAGCGATATTAGAGGCATCCTTAGAAAAGTTGAAAAACAATGCTCAGGTGCACATATATATCTTGGAAACTCTGAGCCTTGCAACCAAGTACGAAGTACTATGAAAACAACTCAAACCCGTATATCCTAGAGGTTTGAAATGATAGACGAGAATTGTAAACTTTGCAAAGCAAACGAGATAAGATAACTTAGCAATAGAACAACCTTGGATAAGGAGTAAAAATAGTCCTATTTAGAGTTTTGCAAACAATTTTTAGCTTTCAAATAGTTTTCTCAAACTCTAGACTTAACATCGACCAGCTAGAAGGGTTTCCTACAGGCAGTCCTGCTCTGATACCAAAATCTCTCACGACCTGGGATCAGGGCTAGACAAATACCAGATCCTCATCTGATATAAGCCTAACCTAAATTACAAAACACGTAGGGAAAGATCGGTAACATTACAGAACATACAAATCATGCATTAATAAGGTAAACTCTTAAGAGAGTTACAAACCGTTCATACAAACCAGGGGTCACAAACCCATCATTACATCCAACATACGGAAGCAAACAAGTTGTTCTAAACAACAAACTCAGCAAAGGGCCTAAGAGGCCATAAACAGAAGTAGCGACCCTTCCATAGATCCTAGGCTACTGCCCGGGAACCCCGACTACTCGTTGACTTCGACGTAGAACCACCTTCAGTTGGAGTAGCATCATCTGTAGAAAACATCAACGAAGCAAGGCTGAGTACAGGGTGTACTCCGCAAGACTTATGGCTAGTGGAGTTATTTTGCATAAAGCCATCTTTTGTTTTCGAAACAAGAGGGAGAAGAAACTTGTCTAGTCAGATCATTTCCAAAAGGGGATAAGAAGACTTCAACTCTAGCTCTTAGAACCATTTTTGATATCCACCAAGTACCATCATCAATGGAACCTCTCTTCCCGGAATACCCCCTCAAACAACCCCGAGGAAGTACTGCGGATCTCACATTAGTTGACAAGTTTAACATTCGGTTATAGTTCTCTATGATCTTCACGTTCGTTCCCAAGTCGTCCATAACCGTGGACACGGCTTTTCGAAAAGATTAATAACCCTGCAGGGGTGCACAACTTTACCCACACGTACCAACCGATTCTTAATACAAATTATTAGCCCTCTTCCTTGGAAGGCCGGCATAGAGTGGTTGACCATGACCTTTACCTTGCTTTCGCCGAGACCATGAGTCACGCACTAGGGAGATGCCGCCATAACGGGTCAAGTCCCGAAGCCGGTCCCTAATGATGTGTGCGGGGTTCAAGATTACGGATGTCGGGCATCTCTTGTTCTCGGCCACGCTTACCTACATGTTATGAATGCACCTCCTTCACCTCCATTCAAGAACAACCAAGATGCGTATGTCGAATGGAAAGCTCGAACTATGTGACTCATGGAATCTACTAGGAAAGTTAGTTGGTCGAGGGAGTTTCCAGGCCCCCGTGTGGTCGTATGCTCATCTTGGTTCAAGAGGCAAGAACATCGGGTCCTAGGGTGGCAAGTATGGAACTACAAAAACCACAACCCACGTGGCTTCCCATACAAGCCTTAGCATGTTTATCATCCATCTCTGATCACATCACCACATCCTACCATACTAGATTCATTCGCATCTCCGGTGCATCACCTGAATGATCAGCATCGGACCACTAAGCATGGCTAAGCTTGAATGCACTATGGTACTAGCGACGCTCATAAGCCAAACCCTAGTTATGCTAGGAGCAGTGGACCAGTTATTTAGTTCACAAGGGAAAACATGCATCAGATATGATTACTCTATCTACTGATAAAAGAGTGTTGAACCGAATGCATATGACGAGAATGAAATACTTTGTAATCATAGGATTCATATGTATGAGTGGGGCTTCGCTTGCCTTGTCCGTTGTTGGACTGGTACTGCTCTTCAGTGGTGTTGACTTCAGCTTCGGGTTCGGTTCCTATTCGCGAAGAACCAATCACCGGAAAAGAGAAAGCAACACTCAACACATGGAATGTGCAATGCTCATACAATATGAATGATATGACAAGTTGAATAGCATTTAAATGAACCCTAAAACATGCTTGGTCAATTTAAAGGGGGTCCGAGAGGTCCAAACCCTAGAACAGAGGGATCCTCGGATTCACCTATGGGGTTCAATTGGTTCTTCTAATTAAACTTGCCATCAAAGTTGATTAACAATGTATGATTATAGCTTAGTTGGATAGGTTTCATTTTTCTGAACATTTTGGTATATTATTTGTATTTTTCTGATTTAAAATGAATTAGTTATAAATTTCCCAAATTTAATTCATTTTAAATCATTTTTGGAATATTTAAAATAATTTCCAAACTTGGGCCCACATGTCATACTTTTAATCATTTTAGAAAATATTTACAGAAAATATTAAAATCCTGACAGGTATGGCCCACCTGTCATACATTTTCCATTTAATAAAACAATTACAGAAAACATTTAAATAAAATAAATAGGGTTATTGCATCATGCTGACGTCACCATGATATCAGCAATGGAGCTCATCCTCGGATCGATGCTCGATCCACCAATTCTGAGCGCGCCTCGATGCGTGGTTGTGGGGGTTAGAAAGAGGGCGTCGCGGGGATAGTGGCGACACCGCTTCTTCTTGGTCACCGAGGCGTCCGACCGGCGGGCCGGAGCAGGACTTCCGCTCGATTGAGGTTGTGAGGGAAAAGGATAGAGAGAGAGAGTCGGCGAACTCAGCAGTGTAGCTAGGGCTAGGGTGTGGGAAGCGGTGAGGCCGCCCGATCGACTAGGGTTCTTTGGCCATGGCGCTGCAACGAGGGAGGGAGAGGAAGAGAAGAAGTGGGAGGGCGCTAGGGTTCGTCGGCATGTCCGGCAGGGTCTTGTAGGCGCTCGGGGGCGGCGGCACGGATCTTGGAGCACGGCCGTGGCGACGAGATGAGCCAGGCTGTGAAAGGTGAACGGCAACGATAAGCAATGATGACGAAGGTGACGGCCAGCTTGGGCCCAGTGGGTTTCTTTGGCATTACCGGCAGAGAGAGAGAGGGGAGAGGTGGGCTCAGCCCAGTAGCTAGGTTAGTTAGATTTTTATTTCCGAAACCTTTTCTATTTCTGTTTTTCTGATTTCCTTTTATATTTTTAATTCAAATATGTTTGAATAATTTCAAGATATCAGGGTTTTGTAGAATGTATCAAAACTATTGCAGGGACCCTTGGTATTGATTGGGCTCCATACATTTTGTGTTTTGCAAATATTTTCAAAACCAAATGAAGGTTTCAAATAGAGAGGGGAGTTAGGGTTTAGGGTTTTGTTTGTTCTTTCTTGAGTAAACCAAAAATGCAAGTGTTATGCATGCATGCAATGCTCAAACATGTCCTTATTTATATTACACAAAAGGGTGGTATGTTACAGACGCCCTCTGACAGTACAACTGCAAGGCACGATGACGACATCGCCGCGTCCACGACCCCGACGACTGCAACAACAAACCGGCATCACATTTGTGACGCCCCTACGACGGCGCATATGGTTTTGGCAAAACCTTATGTGCTTGGTGGGTTCCTCCGGTCCTAGCAAAATCGGTGGTCTCACTTATGACCACGTCCAAGAGACGCCCGACGGTACCTCTACAAGGTGCAAAACGTACACAACTACAGCTCTGTCAACAACAACAACAACAACAACAACAACAAAAAACACGCATTTTTTGCGTCTCCGGCAATGGCGGCCACACAACATACGACGACTACGACATCGACCACACCCACCTCGACCACGGCTACATAACGATCGGCTACCTCGACATCGACATCAAGAACAACGTCTACAACAACTCAAGAACTCCAGTCAACAGCATCCGCGTCGTCACTTGCGTCCACGCCACTCCCGCTGTGACTACGGGAGAGAAGAGACGCACTAGAAGGGGATGCAGTCACCGCCCCTAGGTGTCATCCATGATCATGTCCACATAGCTGATGATAAAAAGGAGATGAAGACAACGGAAACGTAAGACTTCAAATCTAGTCGCAAGCGTCCGCTTCACTCCCGCTCCGACTGAGGGGGCATGTTAGAGTACATGTACGTACACAACTAGAAATAGACTAGGACTTTAGAGATCATCTTGTATTCTAAGTCATAGCTTCTTGTCCTCCAAGTTTGTACGTATATATATACTCCCCATGAGGGTCAAATCAATACGACAAAATATTAGGGATCAATAATTTTTACACCAGAAGGGGACGCAGTCACCGTCCCTAGCTGGCATCCATGATCATATCCACGTAGGTGATGATGACAAGGAGGTGAAGACGACGAAAGCACAAGACTCACTACTACGCCGACTTCTCCGACATCAAGGCTTCGACATCATCGCCGCCACAAGGGACGCCTTCGAGCGACGATCATCGCCGACACGCCTACTCTTTCATCGCCAACACATCATCGCCAAGGTCTACATCTACGTTCTCTTCATCAACATCTTCGTCGACACATCGCCGCCGCCGCTATACCCGTCCACATAATGGACATACGACTACGACGCCCTCTGACAGTAACGTACCGTCGTCCACGACCCCGACGACTTCAACAACAAACCGGCATCACAATTGTGACGCTCCTACGATCACGCATATGGTTCTGGCAAAACCGTGTGTGCTTGGTGGGTTCCTCCGGTTCTGGCAAACCGGTGGTCTCACTTATGACCGCGTCCAAGAGACGCCCTCGACGGTACCTCTATAAGATGCAAAACGTCCACAAATGCAGCTTTGTCAACAATAACAATAAAAATGCGCATCTTTTTGTGCCTTTGGAAATGGAGGCCACACAACATACGACGACTACGACATCAACCACACCCACCTCGACCACGACTACATAACAATCGGCTACCTCGACATCGATATTAAAAACTACGTCTACAGCAAATCAAAAACTCTAGTCAACAACGTCCGCATCGTCACATGCGTCCACGTCACTCCCGCTGTGACTGCGGGAGGAAGAGAGGCACTAGAAGGGGATGCAGTCACCGCCCCTAGCTGCCATCCATGATCATATCCATGCAGGTGATGATGACAAGGAGGTGAAGACGACAGAAGCACACGAATTCAAATCCAGTTGCAAGCGTCCGCTTCACTCCCGCTCCGTCTGAGGGGGGATGTTAGAGTACGTATATAGGCTAGAGATAGACTAGGACTCTACAACTTGTACTCCAAGTCTCCTCCTATCCTCGTGTAACTCTATATAAACTCTCCAAAGGGTCAGATCAATACAACACAATATTCTAGGGTTCTATAGTTTCCACAAACTTGACTGCATCGGTCTAGCCCTCCGGCTTTGGCTGCGACGCTCTCAGCTTTCTCTACTTTGGCTGCGTAGGATTGCCGGCTATGGTGCGAGGATTAGTAAATTTCTTGGGCGGCATGGCCGACAGATCTCGTGGAATTGGCGGGAGCGGTGGTGGATAGGTGGAGAAGGGGGAAGAAATGGAGGAAAGAGGGGAAAAAGGAGGAAACTCGGCCTTCTGTCGCTGACAACTCTAGTCCACTCGCGTTTTCACTTCATCTAGCTTTCCCGGACAACACCCAGCGTGTTAGGATCTGCTTGGAAACGCTGGATCAAAGTTAAGCCAAATCCAACAAAAAAAGATGCTAAAAACGCGAGTGGATGAATTTTCGCCGTCCGAATAAAAAAACATTCTAGAGAGACAGAATGCTAGGGCGAAGATGCTCTTAAACTGTCAGCTAGATTTACTTCCAAATCCTTCAGACTGGAGAAGACATTGTGAAGTGGTGTCGCCAGGTAATCCTTGTCTGTTATCACAAAACAACAAAAGAAAAGGCGATCTATACGTAGAATGATGACGTGATTCATAGCTTGGCGATGGCTAGGACGGAGAAAACACGATCCAGCAAGCACTCATCCCCACCCACACGCACATACGCCACCCACCTTCTCTCTCCTCCTTCCCCCTTCTCTTGAGAGTCGAGAGCTCTTCCCCGTCTCCGTCTCCCTTCTCCCCATGTGGCGACGGCGACGCCGTCCGATGTGAGTATGAGAGATAGGAAAAGGTTGTACAAGTGGGAACAGAGCCAACTAGTGGACCAATCTGAGCTTGGGCTAGCCCGGTCCATAACAGAACGGCAAGAGATAGGTCCAATGGGTTGGTTTTATGTAACCAAACGGGAGTGGGTATCGCTAATAAATGACCGGCCTTCCTAATGGTTCACTCGCGAGCCTAGAGTTGTTCCGCATCCGATACATGACACGCTGAGATGTCCTCACGAGAATGAAATAGTTAATGATATAAGTATAACTGTATAGAAAAGTACAACTATACTTATAGACTAAGTATACAAAAGTACAATTGTGTTTAGAGCCAAAGTACACGAAAGTACAACTATACTTAGAACCAAATACATGAAAGTACTACTGTATTAAGAGCCAAGTACAGAAGAGTATAAGTGTAGCCAAAGTATACGGATTTACAAGTATACTTACAGACTAAATATATAAAAGTACAACTATACTGAAAGCCGGAGAACATGAAAGTACAACCTTACTAGAAGTCAAAGTACAAAAAGTACAACAATACTTAGAACCAAGTACACGAAAATAGTAATATACTAGGAACCGAAGTACATAAAAGTACAAGTGTACTCAGCGCTAAAGTATACAGAAGTACAAGTGTGTAGTAACCCCGATTACAAAATATACTAAGAACTCAAAATACAAAAATACAGAAGTGAAGTAATCTAAAGTATAAACGCAGCGTTTTTGAAAGTACAAAAATAATTGTTCAAACCTATCAACATTGGATCTAGCTTTAAAGATATCGACACAAGAAGCTCAAAAGTGAAAACAACCATTCTCAAGATATTTTATTTTAAATCACTGGATTTAAAAAATAAAGAGAAAATATATACTCTCTACCTTCGTGTCTCCCTCTCTCACACAACTAAAGCAACATCCTTTTTTAATAAACAACTACTGGACTCATTGCTTGGAGGCCGGGATCAAGTGTTCATCCATGGAGAAGAGGCTTGAGAGAGCACCAGAGGGGAAAAACCGAGGAAGGTCTGTCCCCATTGTTGTTTGTGACGATCTTAGGCACTATTTGGCCTGGAGAGGTTAGAGAGCTTACAATCGATGTTGTTCTTCCTCCTATGTCCTAATGTCTTTCTTAACCTTAAAAATTTACCGTTGAATTCATATATAAGGAGACCATGCCGCACAATGATATTACTAGGGGAGAAGTGAGTTCCTTTAAGACACTTGCTCAAAAGAAATCTTCGTTGAACGTGCGTTTTATGGATGACATTTAAAATGTATGGTTAGAGGCTCTTAGAGTGTCTAAAGAATTTAAATTGTTTTCTCTATTTATAGTTTCTCATGGTGATTGCCATTCACTTGTTCAAAAACTCCAGGTATTTGACAACCATGTCTTGCACCAGCTACCTTTACAAAAATGGACGGAGAGTGAGGTCGCATTCAAGCGGTCGTAACATTCAACCACCAGATATCTTCGTGATTTATACCATTCCCCGTCATATATTAATTGACTTTCTCTACGTACATGCGTATTTAGAAACTTAAACACATCTAAATACAAGGGTATCTAGAAAAAATGAGTCAACTAATTTAGGACGGAAGAAGTATTGCATATTATTATATATTAAGGATATGATTACCGTTGTTATAATAGGTTCATGATGGTGGTTTTTTATCATAAGAATGAGCAATATTTTTTTACTAGATGTAAGGTTTTCACGAGTTCAATCCCAAGGTGTATATTCTGTTTTTTCGGCTCCATCATATTTATATTTTAGAGAAGGCAAGAACCACAATGAATATATATGTGAATTGGAGAAAAAGGGCAATATTTGACACAATGTTAAGTCCGAGTGATTTTGAGACACAATTATAGACGAGATTAAGTTTGAGAAGAGCACCGACAAGTCTAGGGATTAAGTGAAGGGAAAACAAAGGGCGGTAGTAATAAAGAAAGAAAGAGAAAAGCTAAACAAAGTGGCATGCAGAGACACTGCCCAACTTCTCAACAAGAATACATGTAAAAAAAAACCATCAAAAGAAAGAAAGCCAGGTCGAAAGCGGCCTATATGCAGCCCAGCGGCTTAGCCCGCCTGATAAACCTGGCCCTGACGTGAGACGTCCACGCCGAGAGGCTCCTTATATGCCGAGCAGTGCGGCCTGGACCCCGCGCCGCACACCCCAGCCAGGTGTATTGGGCCGAGCTTCACTGTTTTTTTCTTTACCTTTTGTTTTCCGGTATTTTTCCGTTGTTTTGTTTTTTGTTCTACAAAATCTTTTTAAAAATTATTATTTTTCGAAATTTGAATATTTGAGAAATGAACAATCTCAATTTCTGAACATTTTCCAAAAACAAATTCCCCAATTTTTTTTAATTCTGAACAATTTTCAAGTTTGAACAGTTTTTGAATTTAAACAGTTATCAAATTTAAGATTTTTTAAATTCGAACATTTTTAGTCAAAACATTTTTCATAATTTGAACATTTTTTGTTCTAAACATATTTTATTTTGAACATTTTTATATTTAAATATTTCATATCCAAATATTAATATTTTTTTCTAAAAACTTAGTCAAACTTTAATTGGTTTGACTTTTGAAAAAAATTATATATACCCTAAGTCTTAAGACGGAGGTAGTAGAATAGAACGAGTACTATAGAGCGTAGCCGGAGAAACATTTTTGGTGGAGTATGTCTGCAGCCTGAGTTTAACCACCGAACGTTCTCTCTTCCTTCCTTCCCGAGCACACAAGTCACACGAAAAGGCGACACACTAATTATTCAAGTACTCCACCATTGATGATGGAAGCTTAAACTATATTTTTTTCATTTTTTAAGCAAAGTGACAAAGGCTTTAATAGCTCGATGACGAAGTGATCTTTTCGGACGCAAAATGGTCACACAAACTTATACTCCCTCAGACCCGTATCAATTGACTTCGATGTATCAAAATTTGAATGAATCTAAACACTATTTAGAATATATGTTCATCCAAAATTTGAGAAATCCAAGTCAATTAATATGGGCCGGAGGGAATACTATCATAGCGTCAATTTAACTGTCTACTACCTCCATTTCGATTTATAAGCCAAATACGTATTTTGAGATAATAGTTTAATCGTAAATTTGGTCAATAAAATACAAACTATATAACAAAATTATATCATTACATTCATATTCAAAAAACGCTTATGGTACATATGATTCATATATAGTAGCAGGAGTAAGTCTTTGCCCTTCTACAGGTTTTACACGTGAAAAATCACCAATAAGAAAATGGGGAAACATTGTGGCTTCTGCGCGCCTCACACGTTACTACCTCCGTTTCAAGGCTTAAGCGCACACGTTTTCCAAAACAAAGTTTGACCAAAAGGATTGAACAATAAAATCTTGATTATATTGTATATAATTAGTACCGTTGGATTCGTATTGAAAAATACTTTCCAGTAATACTAGTTTTATACCAAAACTCTTTACGTATTTAGAATAATTCTTGGTCAAAGAAAAAACACGCAAAACGAGAACACCTTAAGCCCTGAAACGAAGGAAGTATTAATTATACCTACAAATTCGTACTGTACTTATTTTCTACCATTTCATTCGGGTCAATCTGCCAGAGATCGATCGATCTGCAGATTAGTGCTTCAGCCGCGCATGCGATCGACGACCGCGAGGAGAGACCGTATGCTGGTATGGTGATATTGTGTCTGGAACAGTATTACATCGATCTATGCAGCTTGTCTTTCCTTTTCAGCGTTCGTTTGCCTTTTTCAGACGATGCAACCCACGAAAGTGACCGTGTCTCTAGAAGACCATGTACCTCAACCACGCATGCCGATCGATCGCCTATCCATAAACTGTGGAGTGGTGCTGTTGGAATTGATGCTCTACGAATCACTCCATTCAGATTTTTAATAAGTGTAAGACGTCTTTGACTTTATATAGTTTCATCTCTCATGTGCATCACTTAGTTTTTTAGTTATTATTCTCACTAAGAGTTGTGCTTGGGTCCCCTTCAAAGTTAAGTTTGCATGTAAAACAATTTTCTTTTGGCCCCGTCGAAACCCATATTCAGGTCATGTATACCTTCGTATAGGTGTATTCAGTCAAGCTGGGTATACTCCACGTTCTCAACAGCTGATCCCACATCCCGTTATCGCGATTTACGTCTTTGCATGCTAAATTTTGATTTTTTTTGTTGTTGCTTCTATATAATTTACTATTTTCATCTCCCGAAGGCGAGTGAGTATATGTGTAGGTAAGTATACGTCTAAGAGAACTATACGGGCTACTGTGGGTTTGTACGGTCTTCGAAATGAATCGGTATCGAGTTTTTGTTTGTCAAAGTTTGAAGGAGGGGGGACACCGAAGCAAAAGTGTCTCACTATTATTTTTTCTGGTAAAAGGAGTTTTCACTTATGGTAGGTGTAACTAAAAGTATATATCGTTCAAGCATGACCCAAATTTATTAAGGTGGCTATTCTGATGAGCGGAGCGAGGTCGGATTTAGGTGGGATCCCACTTGACACCTTAGCTTTGTATGGTCGATCGAGAAACTGAGCGAGGCACGATAACATACGTCGGTGTCGTCGGAACAGATCATGCACGGGCTAGGCACTGCAGCGGCATGACCTCCAGCTCAACGGGAGACATGGCTGGGTAGGAATGTCGACGGGACCCGCGTCTTGGGAGCTCAGCCACTCGCCACCGGGATGCTGCGGTTGGGTGGTTAAACCTGGGCAACATCGCCAGGCGGCTATACGACAAAAGGTGTTGGGCTCTTGGACTTGATTGGTTGATCTAGTTCTGGGTTGAAGATGGACATGAAGGGAAAGGGGAAGGGGCCAGTAAAGGGGGGGGGGGGTACTTTGGTTCTAGAATTTTGCATACGGGTAGAATACTTGTCTTATTTGATGAATTTGGGAATTTTGATTTGCATGTTTGACAAAGTATTTTGTGTCGCTTGTTTGTGGTATTACCGCTAAATAAATCACACATGAAAGAAAAAATGTTATGGTAGAATATTTCTTATATGAATGTATTATTCTTATGTGTAACTGCTTTGATCATAATAATAGCAACATCCGCAAATCAACATCACAGAATTATCGAATACAAATCTTACAATGATTCACGTGAACTTTGTAGGTTTTGGTTGGACATGTGCTCAAAGATGATAGAGATTTCCACTGCTTGGGATGATTACAGAGTATTATCCTTTGTCGGTGTTGTCAAAACTTTGAATTTGCATTTTGGATATTGTATGCATGTTGTGATACATATGTGATTTGGGTTACACTAATAAATGAAATATTAACATATGGAGAATTTTGGACGGTCCTGGAAAACCTCGGTCAGTCTGAAAAGCCGAGTCACACGCATAGAACAAAATTGAAGGTCTGACTTTCTCCTTGTCGGATTTTATACCAAACTGACGCTAGGAATACATTTAGTTTCAGCACTGAAATCGACCCTAATATTATAAAACAATATTTTCGTATTTTTATATCGGTTTTGCTAATTCTCAGGCGCCTGAGAATTAGTTAAATCTCAGTCACTTTTTTAACCTTTGGATTATATGCTTTGCGATGCGTATAAAGGAGAGTTTTCCGTCACGCGCAGATGTTCCCGTCGCGAGTGTACGCCTCGCGCGCGTGCTGTGTCTCATGTGTTTTCTGGCCTGTTGCCATCACGTGCATGTATGTGGGCTTTTATTCTCTTTCTATTGGACTGTTACTGCTAGCTGTTTTTTTTGTTAGCTTTTTTTCTGTCTGCTATTTTTTTGTGGGCTGTTTCCTAGCAACATGCGACAGGAGCAAGAGATGTTGGGGCTGTTTTATCGGTGGCGGGGCTGGGGGCCTGTTTTTCTACGGGATGATGTTTGTTTTTTCTATACCGGTTTTATCTGTTTTTTAACCCGTGTTGTGTTTTGTAGTTGTTATTTGTGATCTTTTATATATGGGCGGTAATTTTTTTATCATTACTTTTTCACTAGCAACATAAATATGTTATGTTGGACTGCTAGGAATTTTTTATTTTGTGGTTGTTTTCTTTTGTGAAATTAAGATTATTTTAAGTGTTTTTTAGTCGTAGGTTAAATTGAGTTTCATTTAAGTTGTAATCGAGCACTGTTGGGTCTCGTTGCAACTTGTTTGTAATCGGTTTTGTTGGGTCTCAGTTGCAACTTGTTTGTAACTAAGCACCCGTCGATTAATGAAGAAGTATATGATTACAACTTGTTTATAATCGAGCTCTGTCGGTCTTAGTTGTAACTTGCTTGTAATTGGAGTCCCGCTAAGGGGATGGGTCAACTTGCTTGTAATCGAGTACCCTTGTGTGTGTGTGTGTGTGTGGGGTCAAATTGTATGTCGAGCTCTGTTGGGTCCCAGTTGTAACTTGTAATCGAGACCTACCGACGCAGGCGTAACCAACTGCTTGTAACTAAGTACCGTCGGTGTGGAAGGGGAGTTGTAACTTGTTTGTAACTAAGCTCGTTCCAACTTGTTAGTAATTGGGGCCCCGCCATGGTCGATCGCAACTTGCTTGTAAATGAGCACCCTTCGTGTGGAGGGCGATTCAACTTGCTTGGAATTGAGCTGTTGGGTCCCGTTGTAACTTGCTTGTAATCGAGCTCTGGGTCCCAGTTGCAACTTGCTTGTAATCGAGCTCTGGGTCCCGCTTAAAATTTGCTTGTAATCGAGCTCATCGTGTCCTAGTGCAACTTGCTTGTAATCGCCCGCCGATGAGGGTAGTCGCAACTTGCTTGTAATTAAGCACCCGCCGGTGTGGGAGGGAAGTTACAACTTGTTTGTAATCGAGCTCAGGTCCCGCTTGCAACTTGCTTGTAATTGGGGCCGTCGAGGGACAGTTTAGTCGCAACTTGCTTGTAATCGAGCACTGTCGGTGAAAACTAAGCACCCGTCGGTGTGGGCGGGTTTCAACTTGCTTATAAATGAGCTCACGGGTCTTAGTTGCAACTTGCTTGAAATTGGGCCCTCACCGACGGCAATGCAACTTTCTTGTAATCGAGCACCCGTCGAGTGTGAATGGGGGCGGGCAGTTGCAACTTGTTTGTAACTAAGATCTCTCGGGTCCCGCTTGCAACTTGCTTGTAACTTAGCTATGTTGGGTCCCAGTTGCAACTTGCTTGTAATTGGGCCCGCCGAGGGGGTGGGCGGTTACAACTTGATTGCAACCGAGGTGGAGAGGGACCTGTTGGGCCAGTCGCAACTTGCTTGTAACTGAGCACCCATCGATGTGGAGAGGGCCTTTTGGGCCAGTCGCAACTTGCTTATAACTAAGCACCCGTCAGTGTGGAGGGTGGCAGTCACAACTTTCTTATAACTGAGACCTATCGATGTGGAGGGTGGAAGTCACAACTTGCTTGTAACTGATCTCTGCTAGGTCCCAGTTGCAACTTGCTTTTGTAACTGAGCTATGTCGGGTACCAGTTGCAACTTGCTTGTAACCGGGGTCCCGCCGACGACGGCAGTCGCAACTTGCTTGTAACTGAGCATCTGTCGGGTGTGGAGGGGGCGTTGGGCAGTTGCAACTTGTTTGTAACTGAGCTCTGTAGGGGTACCAGTTACAACTTGCTTGTAATTGGAGCTCCACCAAGGGGACGGGTCAGTCGCAACTTTCTTATAACTGAGCACATGTCATCTCTGGAGGGGTGGTGCAGTTGCAACTTGCTTGTAATCGAAGCTCACTGGGTCCCAGTTGCAATTTGCTTGTAATCGAGCATCCGTCGGTGGAAGGGCGATTGCAACTTGTTTGTAACTAAGCTCTCTCGGTCCCAGTTGCAACTTGCTTGTATTCGAGCTATGTTGGGCCCCAATTGCAAATTGCTTGTAATTGGGCCCGCCGAGGGGGTGGGCGGTTACAACTTGATTGCAACCGAGGTGGAGAGGGACCTGTTGGGCCAGTCGCAACTTGCTTGTAACTGAGCACCCATCGATGTGGAGGGGGCCTGTTGGGCCAGTCGCAACTTGCTTGTAACTGAGCACCCATCGGTGTGGAGGGTGGTAGTCACAACTTGCTTATAACTGAGCACCCATCGATGTGGAGGGTGGAAGTCACAACTTGCTTGTAACTGAGCTCTGCTAGGTCCCAGTTGCAACTTGCTTTTGTAACTGAGCTATGTTGGGTACCAGTTGCAACTTGCTTGTAACTGGGGTCCCGCCGACGACGGCAGTCGCAACTTGCTTGTAACTGAGCATCTGTCGGGTGTGGAGGGGCGTGGGGCAGTTGCAACTTGTTTGTAACTGAGCTCTGTAGGGGTACCAGTTACAACTTGCTTGTAACTGGGGCCCCGCCAAGGGGACGGGTCAGTCGCAACTTTCTTATAACTGAGCACATGTCATCTCTAGAGGGGTGGTGCAGTTGCAACTTGCTTGTAATCGAAGCTACTGGGTCCCGAGTTGCAATTTGCTTGTAACTGAGCATCCGTCGGTGTGGAAGGGGGCAGTTGCAACTTGTTTGTAACTAAGCTCTCTCGGGTCCCAGTTGCAACTTGCTTGTATCTGAGCTATGTTGGGTCCCAATTGCAAATTTCTTGTAATTGGGCCCGCCGAGGTGGCGGTTACAACTTGATTGCAACCGAGGTGAGAGGGACTGTTGGGATCGCAACTTGCTTGTAAATCGAGCACCCATCGATGTGGAGGGGGCTGTTGGGCGATCGCAACTTGCTTGTATGTGAGCACCCATCGGTGTGGAGGGTGGTAGTCACAACTTGCTTATAATCGAGCACCCATCGATGTGGAGGGTGGAAGTCACAACTTGCTTGTAATCGAAGCTCGCTAGGTCCCGTTGCAACTTGCTTTTGTAATCGAGCTATGTTGGGTACCGATTGCAACTTGCTTGTAATCGGGTCCCGCCGACAGCGATCATAACTTGCTTATGTGAGCATCTGTCGGGTGTGGAGGCGTGGGCGGTTGCAACTTGTTTGTAATCGAGCTCAGGGGGTACCGCCATAACTTGCTTGTAATCGGGCCCACTCAAGGGACGGTCGATCGCAACTTTCTTATAATCGAGCACATGTCATCTCTAGAGGGTGGTGCGGTTGCAACTTGTAATCGAAGCTCTGCTGGTCCCGATTGCAATTTGCTTGTAACTGAGCATCCGTCGGTGTGGAAGGGGGCAGTTGCAACTTCTTTGTAACTCAGCTCTGCTGGGTCCCAGTTGCAACTTGCTTGTAACTGGAGCCCCGCCAAGGGGGAGGGGGCGGTTGCAACTTGAATGCAACCGGGGATCCCGTTGGTGGACAATTTACAACTTGCTTATAACTGAGAACATATCGGGAGGAGTAGGTCAATTTTGCAACTTGCTTGTTACCCCAAAACAAGTGGATTGCAAACTGAGCTTTTCAGTTGCAAGTAGGTTACAACTGATGTTTTTTTTGCTGAGATTTTCTCTAATCATGGATTGGAACCAAGATTTATTGAGTTATAACCGGGTTGCAATTGATATTTCTTTAATTGCAAAATAAAACTTTCCAGTTACAATAAGGTTGTAATTGGAGTTTTTTTTAGCGCATCATGTCTCTATGGCTCTTAGTTTCGTTTTCTAGTACTCCCTCCGACCCATATTAGTTGACTTAGATTTGTCTAGATTTAGACGGTTGATCCAAATTTTGACAAATCAAAGTCAATTAATATGGCCGAGAGGAAGCATATTTTAAGAAGAGAAAAATCTACTGCTGGTCCTACAATACGTATACACTGAACAAAGAGTAAAAGTCCATAAACCACAAGGCCCAATAGAACAAAAAAGGGAAAAACTAGCAGTACTCGTTTTTAACAGGAGAACAACACGTACGTGGGCCTGGTTAAGATCAAGAGTAAGGAAAATAGCTCACGATATGCACGGTGATTTTACGCGACTGAGATTTAGTTAAATCTCAGTCGCCTGAGATTGAGGCGCGCCCTTTTTATATCAGTAGAAAATTGAGATACCTAAGGTTTTCTTTGTTCAACTTGTAAGATTAACCATCATGCTCACCGGAGTAGGTTAAAATAGTAAACCGAACAACCTGCTATTATCTGGATGCTCCGGGATGTGTCCATGCTCTCAAGCTCGTGGATATTAGTAGGACTGGGGAACATAGGCATCTCGTTATTTTGGCATTGGTCCTCCATCAATGCATATTAAATGTTATATAAATCAAAATTAAATTGCAAAATTATTTTATTTTCTTATACATTGTATATTTTATTTTTAAGGCGAGTCTAAATACAACTCTTAATTGCTTTTGGAAATTACTCTGACATTTGACGACGTATTCATTCCATATGGACTTTTTATGTTTGTCTGTATAAAATGAAGATGCTTGTTTGTTCTGATACCAAATTAATAAGAAGTATTTAACAAAATCGTAGGAGAAATTTGTGCATTGTAAATATGAATTGAGGCATTAAACCATGTGGTGAGCATTTGTTGTGTGATGAATATGGGCCACCCTTCACCCTAAGTAAAGATCTTTTCTCATGATCATGAAGGTCTTACACATTATAGTCCATTATTGGTAGAATACAACTTTACTAGGCAGGCCTAACTCACTTGCATTCAGTACATGATGCGAACTGGCTTTTATTTTTAGTTTTTAGATATTGTTCAGTGCGTCGCTTGCCCTCATCTAACGACTATGTGTACTATTGAGTTCACCAGTCTAATTTAGAAAGAAACATCTAAATATATGTGATGTACGGTTTTTTTCTAAATATATGTGATGTACGGTTAACCAGAAGAATATGCTGGAAGATTTGTAAAACAAATATATATCAGGCCATTCATCTAGCTCAGCTAGCTGTCTTGATCACTCGTCGTGTTGGTTGTCGACTGTCGTGATTCAACCTTTTATACATGTGCCTCTCTCTACTTACCGTGTGCAGACCGACTTATAAGTTGAGGCCAACCAGTGCATATACGCAGATCGACGTCGGAGTGATGAGATGACCTTTCGTCTCCGTAAGCAAGTTCATGAAAGATTCATCGTCAGTTCGGCTATCTCTAGCTGTAATACAAGTTCGATTTTCTCCCACTCGTCGCACGATCGAGATCGTCGATGCCTGATGCACACACTACGTGCTTCCTGGCTTTTACTAGTGCAGTTTTCATGATCGTTGGCTCGCACGTACTATACGGAGGGCGTGTGCACGCATCGCCGCCCGGCTCAACACGGATAGTGCTTAGCTAGAGAGACGTCTCTGGTGGAGTGAAGGGAAAAAAAAATACTAGTGCGCTATTTAATTTAACGTGGATTTTCTCTAGATGTTGTAAAAGTTATAGCGTGCTAAAAGTGCGCTATTTTCTAAAATAACATTTTTTAAATATAACAGGTATATCATGAATACCGAAGATTTCAGCATCTAATGAATTGCCTAAAATAATACTTGTACACACATAACCAATTCTAGCACTATCAAAATTGGAAGAGAACCAGCAGAGCTGAAGCTATGCGTAGCATCAGGTGCTGCGGCAGGAGGCGGCGTGATGCGATCACTTAAATTTAATAATTAAATTTTGAGTGTGGATTTGCTATCCAGGGGATAGCTGCCTCCCCCTCCCCCCCCCACCCCCCCACCCATCCAAGCAGCACCGTACGATTTGTGCCAAGATTTGCACGGCCACTAGGCTGTTAAATGATATGGAGCCAATGAAGTGGTGTTAATCCCTGATTAAACAGTCATTCTACTGTCAGACTTGTCAGTGTTCTGCATGCAATATCTTAATTAACCCTGCGTCCGTACAGTGCATGGAGTACCGTGTCTGAGTGCTTTTGCTAGGTCCAAGACTTCTTTGTACCGACTCTGCGCTGGATGAAAAGACGACTGATAGAAGGTAGCGCTAGCTAGCTCAAGCACGTAACAAGCATATGTCGGCCGTCTTACGTTAGAAGGCCTTACTTCGGATCAACTTTTGGATGTATATTTACTAGATTATCGGATGACCGATGATTCACTTGGTACATGCGTGTTTTCATTCCAGCCAGTTGTAACCGTCAGGAGAGAATCACATCAAGCTTCTTGGGTGCTTCTGCTGTTTCATCTCCCTCTCCTTTACAGCCACCGCAGGCTGCCGTTTCTCCCCTTATTTGTTTCTTACTTCAACATTACCTACGTCTTTGCATGTTGCCGCGTAGGTTCTTATCAGACAGACACAGTAAAAAAACAAAAACCTGCCGTATATATCCATGTGAATTAAAACTAAACAAAGTACACATATACTGAGGAGATATTTATCCCTACACGATGTCAGCTTTTGAAAATATTTTTAATGTGTCCTGTCAGCTTTATTACAGTCTGCTTAGTGAAACTGTCAACCTTAAGGTTACTACTCGCGTATCTCAACTCAGCAGACTATTTACCTTAAAATTTTCATCATATGTTTGCTTACTCCACACCCTCGTCATATGCTCACTTAGTTCACAGCCACCAACAAAACAAATAACGTGCTATATTTGAAATAGCGTTAACGCTATGACGCTATTTAGCGAGCAAAATCGTAAAAAGATAGCATACGACTCTCCAAATAAGCTATAGCACTATATAGCGCGAAATAGGGTGCTATTTTTTCCATAGGTGGAGTACTATGCCAAAAGCCACCGACGTTTCTCTCTTCCTTCCTTCACGAGCACACAAGCCACACGAAAAGGCGATAGATTATTCAAGTATTTGTGATCCAACATTGGTGGAGACAGGACTTTACACTTGTTTTTTATTTTCTTCAAGGTAAGAGAAAGGTTTTAATATAAGTGGTCGTTTCAGGCTCAAGACACTAGTAGAAAACATGCCTTTCGTCCAGGCCATTAGTCCTGGCTGTGGCTGGGGCCGGAACTAATGGCCCTGGCCGGACGGCCCGAGCCACCCAGAACCATATGTCCCGGCCCGTTAGACCCCATTAGTCCCGGTCTGAGGCTCAAACCGGGATTAAAGGGCCCTGGCCCTGCCGCCCGCTGGGGGCACCCCCTTTAGTCCCGGTTTGTATCTCCAACCGGGACTAGTGTTCTGGCCCTATATATACGCACAGCTCTCTCCCCCTCTCAATTGTTTTTTTCCTGGTGGGAGAGAGTGTTCTTGTGCTATTTTTTCTTGTTCATACATATGCACTAGAGGTGTTCGGTGAGTTTAGGTCACACAAGACAGACATGATATAAGGTGCCCGAGCCACACTTAAGTTTTCCCATCTTTGTTTCCAAGTGTAATAAAATGTTAGCAACTATTTTCTCGTTAAGACCGTCATGCGGTACTAATTTTAGCATAGTGATTGTGTTTGACATATATTTGTATGATACAGATGAGCCATCCATGGATGTATGATCACCGACGCTCTGCCGCTTTTAGAGAAGGCGTGCGTTCTTTTCGAGTTATGGCCGAGGAGAACAAGCGACGGGATGGTTTTATGTGTTGTCCATGTGTTGACTGTAGGAATGAGAAGGCTCACACTTCCGCAAGAGTCATTCAGAGCCACCGCTTGATGCGGTTTTATGTCCGGCTATAATGTTTGGACCAAACACGGAGAAAGAGGGGTTGTGATGGAAGACGGCGATGAAGAAGAGAACGATGATGACAACTACCGATCTATGTTCCCTGAATACGCTGATACCGCAATGAAAGACAATGAAGAAGAAGGAGGTGAAGAACGGGAACCAGACCGGCCCGCTGATGATCTTGGTCGGGTCATTTCTGATGCAAAGTGAGACTGCGACACAGAAAGGAGAGGTTGCAGTTTGAGCAGATGTTACGGGACCACAACAAATTGTTGTACCCAACTTGTGAAGATGGCTAGAAGAAGCTGGGTAGCACACTGGAATTGCTGAAGTGGAAGGCAGAGACCGGTGTGACTGACTCGGGATTTGAGAAGTTGCTGGTACTCATGAAGAGGTTGCTTCCAAGAAAAAACGAATTGCCCGCCAGTACATACGAAGCAAAGAAGCTCGTCTGCCCTCTAGGATTAGATGTGCAGAAGATACATGCGTGCCCTAATGACTGCATCCTCTACCACGGTGAGAAGTACGAGAATTTGGATAAATGCCCGGTATACCTTTGCATTGCGATATAAGATCAGAAAAGATGACCCTGGTGATGTTGATGGCAAGCCACCCAGGAAGAGGGTTCCTGCCAAGGTGATGTGGTATGCTCCTATAATACCACGATTGAAACGCTTGTTCAGAAACAAAGAGAATGCCAAGTTGTTGCGATGTCACATGGAAGAACGTAAGAAAGACGGGATGTTGAGGAACCCCGCTGATGGTCGACAGTGGAGAAAAATCGAGAGAGACTTTCCGGACTTTGCTGGTGAAGCAAGAAACTTATGGTTTGGTCTAAGTACAGATGACATGAATCCTTTTGGGGAGCAGAGCTGCAGTCACAACACCTAGCCCGTCACTCTATGTATCTACAACCTTCCTCCTTGGTTGTGCATGAAGCGGAAGTTCATTATATGACAGTGCTCATCCAAAGCCCGAAGCAACCCGGCAACGACATTGATGTGTACCTAAGGCCATTAGTTGATGAACTTTTACAGTTGTGGGCCGAACCAGGTTTACGTGTGTGGGATGAGCACAAACAGGAGCCGTTCGACCTACGAGCGTTGCTATTCGTAACCATCAATGATTGGCCTGCTCTTAGTAACATCTCAGGACGGACGAACAAGGGATATAATGCATGCACACACTGTTTAGATGAGATTGAAAGTATATATCTGGATAAATCTAGGAAGAATGTGTATCTGTACAATCGTCGTTTTCTTCCGCCCAAACACCCCTTAAGGAAAAAGGCAAGTATTTCGATGGCGAGGCAGATCTCACCAGAAGAAGCCTACCCCCCGCACTGGTGCTGATGTATTTGGTATGGTCAAGGATTTAAATGTAATATTTGGAAAGGGTCCCGGCGGACAACCTGTTCCGAAAGACGCCGACGGACGCGCACCCATGTGGAAGAAGAAATCTATATTTTGGGAGCTACCCTATTGGGAAGTCCATGAGGTCCGCTCTGCAATCGACGTGATGCACCTGACGAAGAATCTTTGCGTGAATATTCTAGGCTTCTTGGCCTTGTATGGGAAGTCAAAATATACACCGGAAGCACGGGAGGACCAGCAACGTCACAAAGGACGAGACGGCAAGCATCCAGGGCAGTTTCAAGGGCCTGCCAGCTACACTCTTACCAAGGAAGAGAAGGAAATCTTTTTTGAAGTCTTTTTTCAGTATCAAGGTCCCATCTACTTCTCGTCTAACATAAAGGGAATAGTAAATATGAAAGAGAAAAAAATTCCAAAACCTAAAGTACCATGACTGCCACGTGCTTATGACGCAATTGCTTCCGGTTGCATTGAGAGGGATTCTACCGGAAAATGTTCGGCTAGCCATTGTGAAGGTATGTGCATTCCTCAATGCAATTTATCAGAAGGTTATCAATCCAGAAAGTATATCAGGGTTACATATTGATGTGTTCCAATGTCTGGTCAGCTTCGAGTTGTTGTACCCTCCATCTTTCTTCAATATTATGACACACCTCCTAGTTCACCTAGTCGAAGAGATTAGAATTCTCGGTCCTGTGTTTCTACACAATATGTTCCCCTTCAAAAGGTTCGTGGGAGTCTTAAAGAAATATGTTCATAACCGTGCTAGGCCAGAAGGAAGCATCTCCAAGGGCTATGGAACAGAGGAGGTCATTGAGTTTTGTGTTGACTTTTTTCCTAACCTTAAGCCGATTGGTGTTCCTGAATCTCGGTATGTGGGGAGGTTGACTGTAAAAGGCACACTAGGAAGGAAAACAATGGTATGTATGGACAGAGATTCTTTTAATAAAGCACACTACACAGTTCTACACAATTCCACCTTGGTGGCTCCGTATATCGAGAAACACAAGATTATTGTACGCTCGGAAAACCCGGGGATGCCTGAATCCTCGATTAAAGTGGAACACGAGGACACTTTCGACAGTTGGTTGCAGAAGCATATCATGAATAACAACACTGTTGAAGATCAGATGTACTTGTTGGCACTGTTACCATCTTCGACTATATGTACTTTCCAAGGGTACGAGATAAATGGTAATACATTTTACATGATCGCCCAAGATAAAAAGAGCACCAACCAAAACAGTGGTGTCCGCTTTGATGCAACAGATGACAATGGACAGAAGTGTTGGAATTATGCCCTAGAGGCAATAATAAAGATATTATTATTATAATTCTTGTTCATGATAAAGTTTATATTCCATGCTAGAATTGTATTAAGCGGAAACTTTAATACTTGTGTGGTTTATGAACAACACCGTGTCCCTAGTATGCCTCTATGAACTAGCTCATTGATTAATGATGGTTAAGGTTTCCTAACCATGGACATGAGTTGTCGATTAATAATGAGATCATATCATTGGGAGAATGATATGATGGACAGACCCAAACTAAGCGGAGCAATTAGATCGTGTCATCGTGTTCATCTTTGCGAAGCTTTTCTTATGTCAAATATTGTATTCCTTAGACCATGAGATAATACAACTCCCTGGTATCGGAAGAAAGCTTTGAGGTCATCAAACGTCATCCTATGAGAGGGTGATCATAAAGGTGTCTCTCAGGTGATCGGAAAGTATATTTTGGGTTGTATGTATCGAGATGGGATTTGTCCCTCCCAAGTCGGAGAGATATACTTGAGCGCTTTCGGTATCGATATCAACACCACCGCAAGCATGTGGTTAAGGATTTAATCACAAAGTGATATCGGATTACGAGTAAAGTACTTGCTGTGAACGAGATTGAACTAGGTATGACGGTACCGACGATCAAATCTCGGGCAAGTAAAATATCGCGAGACGAAGGGAATATATATATGGGATTGATTGAATCCTGGCATCGTGGTTCATCCGATATGATCATCGATGAATGTGTGGGATTCAATATGGGTTTCCAGACCCCGCTGTTGATTATTGATAGAAGATCATGTCTGCATATTCTCGAACCCGAAGGGTCACACACTTAACGTGTCTCGACGCTAGGATAGATTGGATAATTGGTTTATGAGTTTTTGTTCGGAGTCTCGGATGGGATCCGGGACATCACGAGAGGTTCCGGAATGGTCCGGAGAATAAGATTCATATAAGGCAATGCAGTTTTTGGAGTTCGGAATTGTTTCGGGTTAATCGGTATTGTACCAGAAGCTTCTAGAACCTTCCGAAGGGGGACCAACGTGTACCCACCTGCCAGGAGGGGGCATGGGCCTATGAGGGAATGACCTGGCCGCATTGGGCCAGGGGCACAAGGCCCCATAGGGCCCAGCCGGCCAGATCTAGGGCAAACCCTAGGAAAGCTTCTAGAAGAGGGGAAACTTGCCCCCCACTCCTCCCTCCTTGGACGCCGGCCTAGGGCTTGGGGGAGGGGCTAGGGCTGGCGCCCACCCCTCTATATATAGAGGGCTGGGGCTCACCCTCCCCACACGCCTCCTCCACAACCCTAGCCGCCCTGCTGCCCTCCTCTCTCTCTCCCTCCCGACTGCGCGTAGGCGAAGCCCTGCTGTAGAAACTCTCCACCACTTGCACCGCGCCGTCACGTTGTAGATCCAATCCGTCTCTCCACCATACTTGCTGGACCGAGGAAGGAGGAGACATCGAGGTGCCGCA
Source organism: Avena longiglumis (assembly GCA_030063025.1). Classification (NCBI taxonomy): domain Eukaryota; kingdom Viridiplantae; phylum Streptophyta; class Magnoliopsida; order Poales; family Poaceae; genus Avena; species Avena longiglumis. The sequence continues at coordinate 38,732,351 of CP125975.1, read as the reverse complement.
CGTGTGCATCTCTCGGAGGCATCGCCACTTGCGGTGTTAGATCGGATCGGATCGCGAGGAGGAGAAGCGAGTACGACTACATCACCCACGTTCCGACGAACGTTCCGCTGTGCGAATCTTCAAGGGTATGAAGATCTCATCTAATCCCCCTCCTTGTTTGCATCTCCTAGATTAGATCTTGGCTTTCCCGTTCGCATCCGTAGAAACATTTTGATTTACTATGATGCGAAACCCTTTAGTGGCATCAGAGCTAGATCTATGCGTAGATGTGTTTCACGAGTAGAACGCAACAGGGTTGTTGCGGGCGTTGATGTTTTCTGTTGCAAGCCTCTTGTTTGTGTTCTTCTTATGACGCGGGATAGTGAGATTGAAGCGGTCCAGGCCAACCTTATGCGACGTCGTTCGCGAGACCGGCTCCGCACTTGACGTGTGGCTTGTTCCACACATGCGGCTGGTGGATGCCAGTTTCTCTCACTATAGTTGTCATGGGATTTACACCGGAGTTTGGCAACCATAATATCACCGTTGTGGCTTTCCGTAGGTAAGAATCGTTCTTAGCTTGCTACTCCCATAAGCCACGTAAAACATGCAACAACAAAGTAGAGGCGTCTAACTTGTTTTTGCAGGGAGTGTTTTCTGTGATATGGTATGGCCCAAGATGTGATGTGTATGTTGTATGCAATGATCATGTTTTGTAATGTTTCACGACTTGCATGTCGATGAGTACACAACCGGCAGGAGCCATATGGTTGTCTTTATAATTGTGTATGACCTGTGTGTCAACTTCTTATACGCCATGTAATAGCTTTAATTATCACTAAGTAGTTAGCAATAGTTGTAGTTGCTATTCGTGGTGGAGGCAATCATGGTGGAGTGATGTAGATCATGCCGGCACGCACAAGATGGAGATCATTGCGCGAAGATTGGCTATACCATGTCACATAAAGTTATATGCATGTGATGTTTATCCTTTTATGTATCTTATTATGCTTAGATCGCGACGGTAGCATTATAAGATGATTCCTCACTTAAAGATCAAGATAAAACTGTGTTCTCCCCATGTATGCACCGCTATAAAGTTCATCGTGTCCAAGCATCACGTGATGATCGGGTGCTATAGACTCTACGTTCACATACAACGGGTGCAAGCCAGTTTTGCACACGCGGAAATACTTGGGTTTGACTTGATGAGCCTAGCATGTACAGACATGGCCTCGAAACACATGAACCGAAAGGTTAAGCATGAGTCATATGAATGATATGATCGACACTTTGTTGTCCACCATTGAAACCACATCTCTTCTCGTGAAGATCGGATTAGGTGTGGTGAATTTGGATCATGTTCACCAAACAACTTGAGGGATGTTGAATTTAGTGGGAGTTCATCTAGTAATTTGATTAAAAGTTGAACTAGTTATCATGAACATAGTATAATTTGTACTTGCAAACATTGTAGATCAAATGGCTAAGTCCAACTTCAACTTCAACGTTTTTGCTGAGAAGGAAAAGCTTAGAAACAATGGGTCTAACTTCACCAACTGGTTCCGCAATCTGAGAATCATTCTCTCTGGCGGTCAAAAGGACTATGTCCTTGAAAATGCGTTAGGTGACGCCTCGTAGATGCGCCTACCGATGAGAAAGCTGTATCGATCGCAAAGATGATTATGGTGTGATTAAGAGCACCATGTTGTTTGCTATGGAATCGGACCTTCAAAATCGTTTTGAAGACTATCCCGGGCCCTTTGAGAATCTTGAAGAGATGAAAACTATGTTTCAGACTCAGGCCCGTTCTGAGAGATATGAGATCTCTGAGAAATTCTTTAACTGCAAGATGGAGGAAGGGCGTTCCGTTAGTGAGCACGCCACAAAGATGTCGGGCTACACTCAACGCCTTGAGCAACTGGACTGCAAGATTCCAGAGGAGCTCAAGATTGACAGGGTTCTGTAATCACTCCCTCCCAACTACAAAAGTTTTGTAGTGACTCATAATCAGATTGGTTCCACTGATACGATCACCGAGCTCTTCGCAAATCTGAAGGCTGCGGAGGTGGACATCAAAAAGGATAATCATGTGTTGATGGTCAACAAGCCCCCCACCTTCAAGAAAGGTAAGGGTGCAAAGAAGCCCTTCAAGAAAGGTGGCGACAAGCGCGTTGCCCCTACTGAGAAGAAGCTCAAGTCTGGACCCAAGCCGGACACTGAGTGCTTCTATTGCAAGGACAAGGGTCACTAGAAGCGCAACTGTCCGAAGTACTTTGCGGACAAGAAGGCTGGCACCATCAAAGGTATATTTTATATACATGTTATTGATGTTTTCCTTACTAGCCCTCGTTGTAGTGCCTGGGTATTTGATACCGGTTCAGTTGCTAATATTTGTAACTCGAAACAGGAGCTACGGAATAGACGGCGGCTTGCGAGGGATGAGGTGACGATGCGCGTTGGCAACAGATCAAGAGTTGATGTGATGGCCGTCGGCACGCTCTCCTTAGTTTTACCTTCGGGATTAGTTTTAAACCTTAATAAGTGTTATTATGTGCCTGTGTTGAGCATGAACATTATTTCTGGATCGTGTTTATTGCAAGACGGTTATTCATTTAAATCGGAGAATAATGGTTGTTCTATTTATATGAGTAACATCTTTTATGGTCATGCACCTGTTGTGAATGGTTTATTTCTTCTGAATCTCGAAAGGGATGAAACACACATCCATAACATTGAGGCTAAGAGATGCTAAGTAGATAGTGATAATACTACTTATTTGTGGCACTGTCGTCTAGGTCATATTGGTGTAAAGCGCATGAAGAAACTCCATTCTGATGGACTTTTGGAGTCTCTTGATTTTGAATCATTTGACACATGTGAACCATGCCTGATGGGCAAGATGATCAAAACCCCGTTCTCCGGAATGATGGAGCGAGCAACAGACTTGTTGGTCATACATACCGATGTATACGGACCAATGAGTGTTTCGACGCGCGGTGGATATCGCTATTTTCTCACTTTTACCGATGACTTAAGTAGATATGGGTATATCTATTTAATGAAACATAAATATAAAACATTTGAAAAGTTCTAGGAATTTCAGAATGAAGTGGAGAACCATCGTAACAGAAAGATTAAGTTTCTACGATCCGATCGTGGAGGTGAATATTTGAGTTATGATTTTTTCACGCATCTTAAAGCTAGCGGAATCGTTTCGCAACTCATGCCACCTGGAACACCATAACGCAATGGTGTGTCTGAACGCCGGAATCGAACCCTATTAGATATGGTCTGATCAATGATGTCTCTTACTGATTTGCCGTTATCATTTTGGGGTTATGCATTAGAAACCGCTGCATTCACTTTAAATAGGGCACCATCTAAATCTGTTGAGACGACACCGTGTGAACTGTGGTTTGGTGCTAAACCTAAGTTGTCGTTTCTTAAAGTTTGGGGATGCGAAGCTTACGTCAAGAAATTGATTCCGGACAAGCTCGAACCCAAAGCGGAGAAATGCGTCTTCATAGGATACCCTAAGGAAACTATTGGGTATACCTTCTATCACAGAACCGAAGGCAAAGTGTTTGTCGCAAAGAACGGTTCCTTTCTTGAGAAGGAGTTTCTCTCGAAAGAACTGAGTGGGAGGAAAGTAGAGCTAGACGAGGTTGTTGAACCTTCTCTTGAATTGGAGAGTAGCGCAACACCTAAAATTGTTCCAGTTCCACCTGCACCAACAATAGAGGAAGCTAATAACAAGGATCATGAAGCTTCGGACAATGCTGCTACTGAATATCGTAGGTCGACAAGGTCGCGTGCCCCTCCTGAGTGGTACGGCAACCCTGTCTTGACTGTCTTGTTGGTAGAAGATAGTGAACCTACGAACTATGAGGAAATGATGATGAGGCCAGAATCTGAGAAATGGCTAGAGGCCATGAAATCCGAATTAGGATCCATGAGCGAAAACCAAGTATGGACTTTGGTGGACCCTCCTAGCGACCGAAATGCCGTTGAGTGCAAATGTATCTTCAAGAAGAAAACGTACGCCTATGGTAATGTTACCGTCTATAAAGCATGACTTGTCGCGAAAGGTTTTCGACAAGTTCAAGGTGTTGACTACGATGAGACTTTCTCTCCCGTAGCGATGTTTAAGTCTATTCGGATTTTATTAGCAATTGCTGCGTTTCATGATTATGAAATATGGCAGATGGATGTCAAGACTGCTTTCCTCAATGGCAACATTGATGAAGAGTTGTATATGATGCAACCCGAAGGTTTTGTCGATCCTAAGGATGCTGATAAAGTGTGCAAACTTCAGCGTTCCATTTATGGACCGAAGCAAGCATCTCGGAGTTGGAACCTTTGTTTTGATCAGGTGATCAAGAGGTTTGGATTTGTTCCAAATTGATACGAAGCTTGTATCTACAATAAAGTGAGTGGGAGCTCGGTGACATTTCTGTTACTATATGTGGATGACATATTGATTATTGGAAATGACATTAACATGCTTAATGATGTGAAGAGTTATTTGAACAAGTGTTTTTCAATGAAATACCTAGGTGAAGCTGCTTATATATTGAGCATCAAAATCTATAGAGATAGACAAAGACGCCTGATAGCTTTAAGCGAGAGTACATACCTAGACAAAGTTCTGAAAAGGTTCAGAATGGATAAGGCAAAGAAAGGTTCAGTGCCTATGTTGTCAGGTAAGATATTGATCAAGGGTCAGTGTCCAGCTATGGTAAATGATAGAGAAGCTATGAGCAAAGTGCCTTATGCCTCGTCCTTAGGTTCTATCATGTATGCCATGTTGTGTACTAGACCGGATGTGTCCAATGCTCTTAGTTTGACGAGCAGATATCAAAGTGATCCAGGAGTGGGACACTGGACAGCCGTGAAGAACATCCTAAAGTACCTAAATAGGACTAAAGAAATGTTCTTAGCCTATGGAGGTGATGAACAACTCGTCGTAAAGGGTTACGTCGACGCTAGTTTCGACACCGATAAGGATGATTCTAAATCTCAGACAGGATACGTTTATATTTTGAATGGAGGAGCTGTGAGCTGGAGAAGCTGCAAACAAAGCGTGATGGAGGGATCTACAGTAGAAGCGGAATACATGGCTGCTGCAGAAGCGTCAAGTGAAGGAGTTTGGATCAGGAACTTCATCACTGAGCTTGGCGTGGTTCCAAGTGCATTGGATCCACTGGAGATATTGTGTGACAACACTGGCGCCATAGCACTCGCTAAGGAACCAAGATATCATCCAAAGACCAAGCATATCAACTGCAAGTTTCATATAATCCGAGATTATATAGCAGATGGAGATCTGAAGATTAGCAAAGTACATAGAGATCTGAATGTCGCAGATCCATTGACTAAACCTCTTCCACGTGCAAAACATGATCAGCACCTTAGTGCCATGGGTGTGAGATTGTTGCCAAATGTAAACTAGATTATTGACTCTAGTGCAAGTGGGAGACTGTTGGAATTATGCCCTAGAGGCAATAATAAAGATGTTATTATTATAATTCTTGTTCATGATAAAGTTTATATTCCATGCTAGAATTGTATTAAGCGGAAACTTTAATACTTGTGTGGTTTATGAACAACACCGTGTCCCTAGTATGCCTCTATGAACTAGCTCATTGATTAATGATGGTTAAGGTTTCCTAACCATAGACATGAGTTGTCGATTAATAATGAGATCATATCATTGGGAGAATGATATGATGGATGAGACCAAACTAAGCGGAGCAATTAGATCGTGTCATCGTGTTCATCTTTGAAGCTTTTCTTATGTCAAATATTGTATTCCTTAGACCATGAGATAATACAACTCCACGGTATCGGAAGAAAGCTTTGAGGTCATCAAACGTCATCCTATGAGAGGGTGATCATAAAGGTGTCTCTCGGTGATCGGAAAGTACCAATGTATGTATCGAGATGGGATTTGTCCCTCCCAAGTCGGAGAGATATACTTCGGGCCCACTCGGTAATCGATATCAACACCGCTTGCAAGCATGTGGTTAAGGAGTTAATCACAAAGTGATATCGGATTACGGAACGAGTAAAGTACTTGCTGTGAACGAGATTGAACTAGGTATGACGGTACCGACGATCAAATCTTGGGCAAGTAAAATATCGCGAGACGAAGGGAATATATTTATGGGATTGATTGAATCCTGGCATCGTGGTTCATCCGATATGATCATCGATGAATGTGTGGGAGTCAATATGGGTTTCCAGACCCCGCTGTTGATTATTGATAGAAGATCATGTCTGCATATTCTCGAACCCGAAGGGTCACACACTTAACGTGTCTCGACGCTAGGATAGATTGGATAATTGGTTTATGAGTTTTTGTTCGGAGTCTCGGATGGGATCCGGGACATCACGAGAGGTTCCGGAATGGTCCGGAGAATAAGATTCATATAAGGCAATGCAGTTTTTGGAGTTCGGAATTGTTTCGGGTTAATCGGTATTGTACCGGAAGCTTCTAGAACCTTCCGAAGGGGGACCAACGTGGCCCCACCTGCCGGGAGGGGGCATGGGCCTATGAGGGAGTGCCCTGGCCGCATTGGGCCAGGGGCACAAGGCCCCATAGGGCCCAGCCGGCCAGATCTAGGGCAAACCCTAGGAAAGCTTCTAGAAGGGGGGGAACTTGCCCCCCACTCCTCCCTCCTTTGCCGCCGGCCTAGGGCTTGGGGGAGGGGCTAGGGCTGGCGCCCACCGCTCTTTATATAGAGGGCTGGGGCGCACCCTTCCCACACACCTCATCCACAACCCTAGCCGCCCTGCTGCCCTCCTCTCTCTTTCTCCCTCCCGACTGTGCGTAGGCGAAGCCCTGCTGCAGAAACTCTCCACCACTTGCACCGCGCCGTCGCCTTGTAGATCCAATCTGTCTCTCCACCATACTTGCTAGACCGAGGAAGGAGGAGACGTCGAGGTGCCACACGTGTGCATCTCTCGGAGGCATCGCCACTTGCGGTGTTAGATCGGATCGGATCGCGAGGAGGAGAAGCGAGTACGAATACATCACCCACGTTCCGACGAACGTTTCGCTATGCGAATCTTCAAGGGTATGAAGATCTCATCTAACCCCCCTCGTTGTTTGCATCTCCTAGATTAGATCTTGGCTTTCCCGTTCGCATCCGTAGAAATTTTTTGATTTACTATGCTGCGAAACCCTTCAAGAAGGACACATATTATGGGTACATAGAGGAGATATGGGAACTTGAGTATGGACCTACTTTTAAGGTCCCTTTGTTTTGGTGCAAATTGGTCAAGATGACAGGAGGAGGTGTACATGTAGACGAAAAGTATGACATGACAACAGTGGATATCAACAATCTTGCATACATGGACAAACCATTCGTCCTAGCCAATGATGTGGCTCAGGTTTTCTATGTGAAGGACATGTGTACGAAACTGAGAAAAAGAAATCAGCAAAAGAATACAACGTCCGATGAGCCAAAGCGCCACATAGTTCTTTCAGGGAAAAGAAACGTCGTGGGAGTGGATGACAAGACAGATATGTCAGAAGATTATAATAAGTTTCATGAAATTCCACCCTTCAAAGTGAAAACCGACCCAAGCCTCCTGTTAAATAATGAAGATTCTCCATGTCTACGGCGCAGAAGAAAACAACAACACTAGATAGGGATGTGGGTGTAATATATTAAACCTTTTATGTAATCATATTGTTAAATGATGAAGATTCTCCATGGCCATGATGGCCGCACTATAAATAGAGGTAAATGGCAGGGCAGGCCAGCAAAGCACCAATAATAGGGTTGAACCTTTAGTCCGGTTGGAGAAACCAACCACGATCAAGGGATTACAGCTGGGCCAGGTAGCACTAATAATAGGGGTTGAACCTTTAGTCCCGGTTGGATGAACCTTTAGTCCCGGTTGGAGACAGCAACCGGGACAAAACACGAGTGAGCGCTAATAATAGGGGTGAGTGTCGACATTATGTAATGAGTGTAGACACTATGCCGAGCTTCTTGTACTATAAATAGGCCAGTCCTCCAGGCAGTTTTAGGCATCTCCAAGATCGATGGTTTTCGAGAGCAGGGACACCACTACGGCCGCCAGAGAGATGCACGAGCCTGGTCCTTCGGCATCTCCAAGAAACTGGTCATAGAGGCACTCCCTAATATGTGAAATTAGGTTAGCTCCTAGGCATATTGATCTAGTTAGAGAAGTTACAAGCTGCAAGATGGTGTTCGAGAGCAGGACACTACAGCCTGGGCCAGGAGATGCCGCCAGAGCCCAATCCTCCGGCATCTCCAAGAAACTGGTCATAGAGGCACTCCCTAATATGTGACCGCACATGTTTGGAGATCAGATCTTCATGGTAAGTACGAATCAGAACTAAAAGTCCCCCTTTAGTCCCGGTCCAACCATAAAACGAGACTAACACTCAAGACATTTATTAATATTTAAAAACCGAGACTACGGAATCGGGACTAAAGGCCCCCTTTAGTCTCGGTCCAGCCACAAACCGGGACTAACACTCAATATATTTATTAATATTAAAAACCGGGACAAACCGAGCTAACACACAGGACTAAAGCCGCCCCCTTTAGTCATAATCATGCCTAGTCCTATAGTACACAGCTTCAGGGTCTTCTTCGTCATCGTCATCATCACCTGCCACTCCGAGGATCCTGAGCCCAGCCATGGCATATACCGGGGGAACCTGCCACTCCAGCCTCGGATTCACGGCGGGCGGGTGGACTTGTGGGCACCGCAGGCGAGGATGGTCTCCCCCGGCGATGTAGCGCATCACGCCTATGATAGTACGGTTCGCCCACCACATACGGCGGCCGACTTCATTGTGGTTCACCGGGGCGGGCCATCACCATCGTACCTGGAGAGCTCCCTTTCCCGCCGGTTAGCGAAGAAGGCATTCCAGGTGTTGTAGTTGTCGGGATCCCACTAGGGATCCATCCGCTGCTCCGGCATGAGCTCGTGGTAGAAGTGGTTCGTGATGGCCGCCTGTCGGGCGGAGCCTTGAGGCACGGGAGGGACAGGAACACCTCCAACACTCAGCATCCAGCCGGCGGGCGGCCGGTAGCCTGGTGGGCAAGGGTAGCTTGAGGCGCACAGCGCCTCCGTCTCCTCGAGGGTCAGAATGGCCCAGTAGGCGTTGTCCATTTCTATGAGAGAGGAAGGTGCGGATGTGTGCATAACCATGGCGCGGTCAGCCTATATATAGATGGAAAGGGCGGGAAAACATGGCGGGATGCGGTGGGAAATGGCGGGAAATATCTTTAGTCCCTGTCAGTGGCTACAACCGGGACTAAAAACTCGGTTCAGAGGAAAGGGCGGAAAAACTTGGCGGGAAGCGGTGAGAAATGGCGGGAAAAATCTTTAGTCCCTGTTAGTGGATACAACCAGGACTAAAGCTTCAGGGTCTTCTTCGTCATCATCATCATCATTGTCATCGTCACCTGCCACTCCGGGGATCCTGAGCCCAACCATGGCATATACCGTGGGCACCTGCCACTCCGGCCTAAAGCTTATTCATAAAATGGATTTGGATTAATTATTCAAATTCAAGAACTTTTCATGTTGAAAGTTTAGTGAGATTCAAAAATATGCAAAAAATAATAGTTAATGCATTTTTAAATTGATAATGGCAAAATGGTTAATAATTTGACTATTTAAAATAATTATTTGATAAACAGAAAATGGATTTGGATTAATTATTCAAATTCAAGAACTTTTCAAGTTGAAAGTTTTGTCAAATTCACAAGTATGCAAAAAATAATAGTTAATGCATTTTTAAATTGATAATGGCAAAATGGTTAATAATTTGACTATTTAAAATAATTATTTGATAAAACAAAAAATGAATTTGGATTAATTATTCAAATTCAAGAACTTTTCATGTTGAAAGTTTTGTCAAATTCACAAGTATGCAAAAAATAATAATTTAAATGTTTTAAGTGATATTTTTGAATTTTTTTGAAAAAAGAAGCACACGCTACTGGTTTTTGGACCAGCACAGAATTTAGCCTTTAGTCCCGCCCAGTTTACTAGCCGACTAAAGGTCTGACCTCAAAGGCGTGAATGAACGCTTCTCTAGTCCGGTGCATGGCACCAAATGATTAGAGACCTTTAGTCGGTACCGGTGCCATGCATCGAGACTAAAGGTGGGAGGGGGGTATAAAAGAATGCCTTCGCCCCCGGTGCATTCCACGCACCGGGAGAAGTGGAGCCAGCAACGCCGATGACGACGCCAGCCTGCCGCCGCGAGAACCGCCCTAGACGACCCGTCTCTCTGCCGCACACAGCCTAGCTCAGCCTCCCGCTCCGCACTGGCCAGACCCACGCTGCAAGGCCGGCGACCTCCCGATCGAGCTCGGCCGCGCCACCGCCGCCACTCCTACGAAGCGCCAGCGCCCGCCTCCACCGCCACCGCCCGCCGCCGCCACCGCCGGCTGCCACCACCGCCGGTGAGTAGTTAGGGTTGGGATTAATTAGGATTAGTTAGGATTTTTTATTTAGGATTAATTTTTTAGTTTAATGTATATAGTTTATTAGGATTAGTGTATATAGTGTATTAGTATAGTTTATTAGGTGAGTAGTGTGTATAGTTTATTAGGTTAGTAGTGTATATAGTAATGTAGTTTAGGATTAGGATTATTATATAGTGTATGTAGTTTTGGATTAGTACATAGTGTATGTTCTTTTTTTTGTGTATATATAAATGTTTGCAGCTTTCACTGGGTTCTGCTAGACATTCAACTTGATAAGGGAAGAGTTGATGTCATGGACCTATCAAAGAGAAACCTGAAAGATTTCCGCAGCATGCAGGACATGCTCCAGAAGTAAGTTTCGCTCTATATCGATATCTTTCGTTGATTTACCGAGATATCAGGTAATGAATAACTCATTTATTCATTCATTTTCTTCGTCGGACACGGTTTGGATCCGGTTCAAGCGCGAGGTTACGGGTGTATTTAGTGAGAAGCTGACGTTTAAGGCGGTCTCGGTAAGTAGCACGTGATATGTCCACGCATCTCTTTATTTCTAGTTTCAATACAATAATGATGCTCTAGATTATTATTTTGATTGAATTCTATTCTCGTAAAGTGCACGAGGCAGCCACAGGGGTCGAATCTATGTGGATTCGACGTTTGTGAGTTTATTCGCATGTTTACCACCAAACACAACGATTATAGAGTCGACGTAAGCAATGCATTCACACCATCATTTTATTACCGTCACCTTTTGTTATCATGATTGATACATATTGATCTCCTTTTTCTTATATATAGTTCGAGAGAATGCGGGATCAATTACTACCAGAGCAACGCGTACTAGCAATTGCGGAGGAGTTGACGGGATTTATTTTCAAAGAGATCGTAGATGATGCCGGAGAATTTAATATGAATAGGCGCTATTGATCTCCATGTAATCGAACTATTTTGTGATCTAGTCCCGGTATTCTGTGATCTCCATGTAACTATATAAATGTATATATTTGTATGCTCGATTTCGTAATACAAGTTATCTTATATATATGCAAGAACGTGTACGATATGTGGTGGCGTACAAATATTAAAAACCATTTTAAAATGAAAAATAAATAAATAAACAATATAAAATGAATTCTCTGTCGCGGCAGTGAAAGGATACAAAATGCTGCCGCGACAGAGAAATCACTAGTCCAAGGTAATGCTCTGCCGCAGCAGAGAAAAGACGCAAAATGCTGTCGCGGCAGTGACCCACTAGTCTCGGCCTGTGGCACCAACCGGGACTAGTGGGGGTGCACCCTGGGGGCGCAGGGGCAGCCACGTGGGCACCCAATAATCCCGGCTGGTAACTAGGCTGGGACTAGTGTTGGGCCTCTAGTCCCGCTAGATTAGTCCCGGTTTAAAAACCGGGACTAGAGGCCCTCTCTCCACTAGTGAGATGGTCAAAGAAACTTATACTATCATACTATCACACAGGGGGAGGCATGGTTCAACTTTAAGAGGGCCAACCAAGCTAATTTTCTTATAAGGAGGGAAGGTCAAGCTAAACTTCACTAATTAAATCCTCTAATCAGCTCTAAAACAAGAAAAATAGGCACCTTGCTGCCGTTGGAATAGGGGGGGGGGCTTGGCCATCGCTCGTCTCCCTAGCTCCACCATTGCTATCACAGCCACAGCGTCGATCCAACTAGCAGGAGCAGTAGGTCTTGGTCTTCTATAGATTTTACATGTGAATATAAGGTGTCAAGTTGAATCTTACCTAAGTCTCACCTCTAATATATTTTATTTTATTTTTAATTTATAGTGCAAAATTTAATAAAAAAATTATACTATTTTTTTAAATAAATTAGAGGACGGACATAGGTGAGATCCCACTTGACATCCCATGTAAATATCGATAATCCTACACTTACGGACTTCTTACAGAAAAATTGTTATGGATGCATGTGGACTCGTGTGATTAAAAGTTTACTGCGGCAGTTATTCTCTGTAAATCGCCTACAATTGCCATGTCATTCCGTAAGATTTTTTTCGTATCAATCAGCCCCATAACTGTAGCATTACTCCGTAAATATCACCATAAAGAAAAGGGGAAACGTTCGATGTCTTGTGCGTGTCAGCATACTTCTCTTCTACTTCCTCCGTTTAAAATATAAGATGTTTTAGGTTTGTGAAGAAAATGTATCTAGATTTATTTTAGTGTCTAGATTCACTCTAAACATGAGTGAACCTACATACTAAAAGTAGTCTAATTACATTTGCTTCATAAAGCTAAAATATCTTATATTTTAAAACGGAGTGAGTAGTACTGCATTACATTTCGGTCAATCTGCTCGAGATCTGGTTAAAAAAACTGCTAGAGAGATCGATCCTTGCAGATTATAGCTTCGGCATCGGATATGGTAGTATTCCATTCTATCTATGTAGCCTGTCTTTCGTTTTTAGCGTTCATTTGCCTTTTCTGGATGCACTAATGGAGTACGGGCTTTTAGTCCCGCTCTTAGAGGGAATCTAGTTCCGGTTTTGCAACTGGGACTACGGAATCGGGACTAGAGGTTCCAGCCTCTAGTTTCGGGTTAGTTACGGACCGGGACTGCAGGTTCTACACGTGGCTGCGTAGCAGTGCGCGCGGGGGATCTTTAGTCTCGGTTCGTAGGACTAGTTATTTTCTGCCGCGGCAGCATTTTACCAATTCGGCTGCCGCGGCAGCCGATGAGGGTTTCTGCCGTGGCAGAGTTTTAGGGCTGTTTTCTGCCGCGGCAGCCAATGTGGGTTTCTGCCGTGGCAGAGTTTTGGGGCCGTTTTCTACCGCGGAAGCCGATAGGGGTTTCTGCCACGGCAGAGTTTTGGGACTGTTTTCTGCCGCGGCAGTCGATTGGGGTTTCTGCCGCGGCAGCCGATTTCTGTGGCGGTAGCCGAATGGGGGGTTCTGCGGTGGCAGGAGGATAGGTAGAGGAGGGTTGCGTTTGGCGTAAAGTGAAATGCATGCATGTACCTTCTGCACCTCTAGTCCTAGAGGGCATACAACCTTCTTTGCCTCATATGTATTGACAGACAATTCGTTATCCTTTGGAAGCTTCTTCTTTCAAATTTTTAGTAGCTTCTCAAATCCCTTGTCAGATAAACCATTATCTGTCTTCCATTGCAGTAATTTCAGTGTGGTACCGAGCTTTGTGTTGCCCTCTTCGCAATTTGGTTATAACAATTTTTTGTGATCCTCTAACATGCGCTCCAACTTCTTCTTCTCGTTTTCATTTTTGCATTCGCTCTATGCATCAAGAATGGCCTGACGGAGATCATCAGCAGTCTCATCTAATGCTCGTTCTTCACCTTCTTTTTGTTCATTGTCTTCTAGTGTGGTACCACCGTATTCAGGAAACGTTGGATAGTTGTCATTGTTCTCTTCTTCGTTGTCTTCCATCATAACCCCGTTTCCTCCATGCTTTGTCCAACAAATATAGCCAGACATGAAACCTGATTGAATCAGGTGGGTGTGAATAGTTTTGGAGGAAGAGTAAATGAGTAATCCTTCTCATTCCGACAGACATGACACGGACAACACATAAAACCATTCCGCTTGTTTGCCTCAGCCAAATCGAGGAAAGAATGCACGCCTTTAATGAACACATCAGACATTCGGGGAGCGTCGTACATCCATTCCCGGCTCATCTGGAGTATAATTAAAATTTTCTATCATATAAAAAGTTTGGATCATTTTTACTACATTTACTTTTACAAATCTAAAATTTTACATGCACTAATTTTTGAATTGGACAAAACTGTTAACATAAAAAATGTTGACTATTTAATTATTGCTCTAGCAGTGAAAACCTTATTCAATTCTGAGATCCTAAACTCTAAAAATACACATCTTAACTTTCAGTAACTTTTTGTATAATCAAAATTTACTTAAAATTACACATCTAAAATTCCCTCTACTTCTAAGCATGAAATCCATCTATATTTCTAGAGCATTGAGCTAACTAACAATAAAAGATGAAAGATTGAAGTTGCTAACCATTTTAAAAACTTGGATTGATAGATGCCACCAAATCTTGACAAAGCTTGGATTGAAGTTGCCACCAAACTAACAATAAGCTTGAATTGGACAAAAACTAAGGATGACCTTGAGCGCTTGGAGGAAATGGCCATACGTTTGTGCAGGGTCGAAGAAGGGATATATAGGGAAATATATAGTCCCGGGTGGTACCAACAACCCGGACTAGATAGTGATCTTTAGTCCCGGTTTGTAAAACCACCCGAGACTATATGTTCCCCTTGGTCCCATCAGAGCTCTAGTCCCAGCTTGCTGCCATCTAGCCATTGTAAAGTTTACGGGCCGGGACTAGTGGGTTTCAGACTGGGCCAGGACTAGAGTCTAGAGCAGCTTCAAACGAAAAGTCGTTTTTCTACTAGTGATGATGCAACCCCACGAAAGTGATCGTTTCTCCAGAAGGAGGTCAGGAATCTCGTGTTCCATTCTACCACGCATGTGTCGATCCATCGCATATCCATTTACTGTGGAGTGGTGTCTGCTGAAGTTGATATTCTACTGATCACTCGATTCAGATGTAAAGAAGCAAGCCATGCATATCTATCTTTTTATAGTGTCACGTGCATCTCTTAGGATATTATTCTCGCTTATAGTTTTTTCAATCATAGATTGGTTTTCACTTTTAGTATGCCTACCTAAAATTATTAAAGTGCATAGAATATCAAATAAATTCACAACATAATGTTTAAAGCCACATCATCCGCATACACAGAAGCCCGAATTACCATGCGTCTACCGGAAAGATTGGACAAGACTCCATCTTTCGTTGCGAGATCAAGGATACGTTGCAACGGGTCCATAGCCAACATGAACATAAACGGGGACAAAGAGTCGCCTTGGCGCAGTCCCCTCCCGTGTCGGATAAAGTCTGATGCTATTCCATTTATGAGTACTTGAGATGAAGAGGAAGCCAAAATCATAGCGATCCACTCTGTCCATCTGTATCCAAAACAACGGGCTTATAACTTCCATGCGACGTCTTTACGTAGAATTGGAAGGAACACGACGTCTTTGAAAATAATAGCTCGCATGCGACACTTATGAAACGCAAATAGCTCCCGTGCGACACTTCTACTTAACCTCACGAGACCGTCAACGAATTCGAATCAGCTGAGCATAGTAAGACCCACAGCCTCTCCACGTCATGGCGGAACTCACCTGATGTCCACCTCATATCGTGGGACCCACGCTGTGGTTGAAGAGAGCCGTTGGCCCCGATCCATCCCCGCACCCGAGCACTCCCGCCACCGTTCCAGCCCGCATCTCATCCCCTTCCGTTTTCTTCTCCGGCGAGCAAGTGCGGCAACGCCGGCGAGGGATGTCGAGCTCTGCTTCAGCCTCCCTCCGCTCATGGCCTCGGTATGGTGCGGTGCCGATGAGGAGGTGCCCCGATTGCCCCCGTACCGCGCCCCTGAAGCGGCTTGTCACATCCACCGACAAGAACGACAACATTAGCCGGAAATTGTGACGTGCGAGAGCAAGCCCGGGCCGGGAAATGTGAGATCTGAGTGTTCCGAGCGCCAATTTCTCGCTTTTCTTTCGAAATTTTATGCATTTCATCGAATTTGGGATTTAGGGTTCATCTCTGCGATTTCAGGAACTACCAAAATGTGGGCATTTTGAGTGGCTTGATGAGTACATCGAGCGAATTGGGGTGGAGGTAGCATCCCGGGAGCTCGAAAACCCGTCCGTGGTGGAGCAATTGGGATGTAGCAACACCATTTCCGCTGGTACTACGGTGGATACGGAAATGAAGACCGAGCTGAAGAAGATGAACAAGCAGCTAAGACAAATCATCGAATTGAAGAAGCAGGACAATTTGATGGCCGTTTTTTTATTTTTGTGTAATTTCTCTTGGATTAGTTTATCTCCTGATCATTAGTCATTAGACAGCGGAATCAGTGTTCGAGTGATGCTTTGTAATGGATGTAATGGTCTATGTCTTTGGCTTGAATAAAATGCAACACAAATTCAGGCTAATTTTGAGCTGCTCTGTTTTCGAAATCAGTGTTCCTTCAGTTTTGTCAGTTTCGTCAGTGTTCCTTCAGTTTTATCAGTGCGCAGGGTAGGGGGAGGTGTTGAAAAGTTAAAAAAACAATTGACGAGGAGTGATTGAAAAATGTCAGGCCCAAATAGAACTTAGCCAGGCCAAAATGATCGTATCTAGGCCCAATACTAACTACTTGTAGATTGGGCAAAAAAAAGCGTACTCACGTTACAATCTAACTAGAGGCGTATGGATCTGCAGATACTCGTGCTCAGGTCGCAATCTTTTATTTTTGCGAAAGTAAATATATAAATAAATGCCAAGGGCATCCATTTAACTAACATAACTTGGGCGCCCCTTTAACTTATCCAAGCCGCCACCCTCTCCCGTTGCTCCCGCCGCCGCTGCTCCTCCTGGAAGGCCCAGCGATTGGCCTCCCGTCGGTCCTCCTCCTCCCGTTTGCGCCTTTTCTTCAAGGCGCACGCGGCCTGCTTCTCCTCCTACTTGGCGCAAGCAGCCTCCTCCTTCTCCGCCGCCTTCCAATACTCTTTGGAGGACCGTTGTCGGGGAGGTTGCCGCCGGGGAGGGGGTTGTGGACGAAGTGGCCCTGGGCCTAGGGGCAGGGCGGGGATTTGCGTCGCTCTCCATTTTTGCCACGCCTCGGGCGTGTGGGCGTCTCCTGCTTCCAGACCTGCTTGTGGTCCGGATGGTTGTCCTCGTCGCTTACTTCGGAATGCGAAAGGAAGCGGTGGGGGAGGTCGCCATGGTCGCCGGAGTGTTTTGGGGCTAGGAGGAGGCAAAGGGACGGGCTCGAGGTTGAAGATGAGGGGCAAGATGAGATGAGGAGGCAAAGGCGTTTTGCCTATTTATTGAGAGCGGGGAGTGAAGGGCGGCGTGGGAATCCAGCGTTGGCGCAGCCGCGTGCGCTGCGTTGCGTGTAGGCAGCGGGCGTAGCCGCGTGCGTGATCAATGCGGTCATTGCAAAAAAAAATTGCTAGGATGAGACGTGACCCCTGCACCGTCGCCCCCGCCCCTGCATGCATTAATGGTAAAGAGAGAGAAAACGTCCAATTTGTTCATTGGCAGTGAAAAATAAAAGAGAATAGAATTTGGCCTTGATTTACTCGATAATAAATGCAGGAATCTAGGACCAAGGTAGTTGTCACACGATATGCAGCAAACTCGTTCGTTTTTACACACCGCACGCAACAAACTCACACATGGAAACTCAACGGGTGAGAAGAAAAATCGCCGAAAAATCGGTGGGAGTAATCAGAGGGATGTCAATTGGAGGGAATAGAAGGAGTATGAAACTAAGTTTATAATATCAATTTTATATAATATAAAAGTATGTGTTATGGTGAATCTAATTATATTTATTACATATTTTAGATTTTGATATTATTTCTATGGCGCATGAACCGGAGGGGAGTAAGTTCGACTGAAGAAAATTGTTAGACGTACACTTATTTAATGCGACGGAGAGAGTAAATACGCTGCAACGCTGTTGCACGCAAAATAGCTAGACTACGACGCGAGAGGCAGCTGCATAGCATGCATGCATGGTGCAGCTCGCCCCGTCCAGCGCCCTCGCATGACACGCTCGGTCCAACGGTCAATGGAGTGTGTCACGCTGTACCTTATATTTATTACATATTTTACATTTTTATATTTTTTCTTATATACGTAGTCAAAGTTTATAAATATTGACTTTGCCCCTTTTTCTATGACGCATGAACCCGAGGGGGTAAGTTTGACTGAATAAAGTTGTTAGACGTACACTTATTTAATGCGACGGAGGGAGTAAATATGCTGCCGTGCTGCTGCACCGGTTGGCTGCACACAAAATAGCTAGACTGCGACGTGATGCATAACATGCATGCATGGTGCAGCAAGCCCTGCCCAGCGCGCTCGCATGCCACGCTCGGTCCAACGGTCAATGGAGTGTGCCACGATGTACCTTATCTGTTTATGGAAAAAACGATGCGAGCCAATTAAGATTCCAGAATCATCCATCCCACGGATCGCCAAAAGCTAGCCGTGAAATCCTTCTAAGAGACGCCAACCAATCAGGTTGCAGAACAAGCCCTTCTACGGATCGCCCAAATCCACCCGTTGAATCCTTATAGAAGACGCGATCGGACGGCCACCGTGTCGCGCTAGGGTTTAGGATGCAGTCAACGGGGTTTCACAAGTTTAACCAGACATTCAAATGTGCATAGCTAATTCAAAAAAATCAAAAAAATACAAAACCTTCGCATGGTGTCATGTTATGTGCCATAGTTGTGAGGAAAAATATCAAACTTGGTCTATTGATCATATTTCAAAAAACCCTTCACAAAATGACCTATCTCCTCCGATGTTTTCTGGCTTTCGGGTCAATTGACCAATGATATGGCTAGAATCAAGGCATAGTTTGTGATAATGTGCCCATATTATACATGCATGTGTATAATGATATGACTAACAATGTTGTAGCACAAAGTTTTCCTTTTCGACGCACAGAAAATCCATTTTCTATTTTCTGAGTGTCGAAAGAGGGGGGGATTTGTGAAGCAACCACCAATTTGAAGTTTCAAAATGGTAACATCCTATTTTTCAAAAATACAAGACCACCTAGCATGTACAATTTCCCAACTTGAGTATCTCAAACCTTTTATTCCATCCCTGGTGAAAAAGACAAATCCTGCCGAATTGGTTGGAAGTGGGTAAGATATGAACTACAGATACATGATTTCATGCTGATGATTTTTTGTAAAAATAATTTTAAGTTCACAACATGCTATTTCATCAGAGATCCAATGTTAGTTTTGTGAGCCTCGAACCCTAGCTAAGAATATTTATGAAAACCCTTCAAAAAGTTTGACCAGACATTCAAATGTGCATAACTAATTCAAAAAAAAATCAAAAAATACAAAACCTTCGCATGGTGTCATGTTATGTGACATAGTTGTGAGGAAAAATATCAAACTTGGTTTTAGAAATGGTCGAAAAAAAACTTGCTTAGAAATGGGGTGGTTTACCCTAGATTTGGAGTCCATTTCTACCACATTTTGGGTGAGGGTGAGTTGTACTTCACAAAAGGGATCAGGGTGAGGATGAGTTGTATTCTATATATGAGAAAAACATTGGAAGCTCATACAAACATAGAAAAGTACATTTGTTGAAATTCAAATTTACCATCATATTTGAATTTTGTCCAAATTATCAACAACAAGTGCCAAATTATTATAATAACAAATATTTACAACAACAACAACTGCCAAATTATTACAATAACAAATGTTTACAACAACAACAAGTGCCAAATTCAAAGTATATTTCTTTTGGCTCTTCTTACCCCTTGTTTTCTTATCCTTCACAAGTTTCACACCACACAACAGGTTCATGCTCTTCTTTTTCTTACCATTACCATCTGGCCTCCCCACAGCACGTCCAAGAGTCTCCTTCACCTCCTGCACCTCCTCAACAACACAATCTGGCACCAGAGCCTCATCAACATGGTCACTTTGCACCAGAGACTCATCAACATGGTCAGTTTGCACCAGAGCCTCAACAAGAGGCTCATTTTGCACCAGAGCCTCAACAACAGGCTCATTTTGCACGAGAGCTTCAACAACAGGCTCAACAACATGCTCATTTTGCACTAGAGCCTCAACAACAGGCTCATTTTGTCCCTCATTTTGCACCAGAGCTTTCAAATCAGAAACGGTGCACCCTAAAGCCTCAACATTTTGCGCATCATCCTCCAAAACAAGTTCAGATTGCACCTCAGCAACACCAAACATGATCTGGTTAGTTCTCTTCTTTCTTTGGCCATTGATTCTTGCCCTTTTCACTGGCCAACATTCGTCAACAACAAGAGGTGGGCCTTTTTCTCCACGCTTCCTCCTGAAAACAAGGAAGTTAGCTGGGCGAGAAAATCATCAACAAGAAATGGGATAGATTCTGGATTAACATACTTTGGCTTTTCAGCAGTGTATCTACACTTGGTAGAGCCAGCTCGGTGTCCAAGTTCTTCACAGAGTTTGCATCTATTCTTGTTACCTTTTTGGGCCCTTTTTTGCTTGGCATATTTCTTTTCATCTTTTTTTCCCTTCTTGCTGCTCCCACCTTTCTCAAACCAAGCCTTGAATCTACTCTGCTTGGGCCTGCCAGCCTTTCTTTTCATCAAAAGAGGACACAAGGAGAACTGAATGTCCACTTCAGTCCACTGAGACTGATCTGAAAGTGCTGGAATTGGTGTTCCATATGCAGCCTTGAATTTTTCTACAAAATAATACTCATGCAAATATGAGTGCATATTTAGCTTGTGTTTGGGGGCCAAGAAAAGTATGGCATGCTCACAAGGCTTACCGGTGTGTTTCCACTCAAGGCATGTGCATTCATGCAATTGAGTGTCAACAACATGCCTCCTGCCAGTCTTTGTATCTCTAACTTCAGCACCCCACAATGAGGATTTCTCAGCACGCAAATGTGCAAGATTTCTGCTCCTATTGACCACCTGCTGCACAACATCAGGAAGCTTATCTCCTTGAAAAACATCACCAAGCCTTCTTCTCAATTCCCACAACCTCATGACCATGATCCTGATCTGGTCAACCATGTCATGGACAGGCAAGTCTTTTAACTCCTTCACTTTGTTGTTGAAACTTTCTGCCAAATTATTATTGATATGATCACATTTGATGGCAGTGTTAAAACCTGACCTGTACCATAAAAGAGAATGATAGGTTTCCAACCATGTACAAAACTTGACCCTATCCTCCTCAGAGCATGCCGCCTTAATCTTCTCAAGGTGATATAAATGTGTCTGTCTGGTGTAAGATCTTGCTGCTGGCCACATGCGTCCAAAATCATCTCCTCTGAATTTTTTGATCAAATTCATCCACATATGGCCGAAGCACTCCCTCTGCTCAGCATGAGGGAAAACAATCTTCACTGCATTTTCTAAACCTTTACATGCATCTGTGTGCACTACCAATGGGAAGACTGACCCTATGCATATTTTCAACTACATCATGAACCATGTCCATGATGGCTCTGTCTCAGACTGAAACATGCCAATAGCTATAGGAAACATCCAATTGTGTCCATCTAAAGCATTGCATGTTGCTAGTTGACCATTCCACTTTCCAGTCAAGAAAGATGAGTCTATACTCAAATATGGACGGCACCCTGCTTTGAAGCCATCGATGCAAGGCTTTAAAGCCATGAAGAATTTAGAAAAGAAGACTTTCCCATCAGCTGTTACCTCAGTATCTATCTCCACAACACTGCCAGGTGACCTCTTCTCTACTTCTGATTTGAAGTTATAAAGCATTCGAAAGGTATTTTCCCAATCATCATATAGCTCTTTCATTGCCCTTTGCTTTGCCTTCCACACTATAGTATAATTCAGCTTAATGGGGTACTACTTTTCCAAGTCTATTTTCAGTCTCTATGAAGTGTTGTTTGGTGTTGTGGCTAAAATGGGCTTGATCTTTTCTGCAACCCATAATTGTGATGTCATCTTTGTAACTGTTTGAGAACTTGTAATGCAAGTATGAGGTTTTAGAATTTGATTCACTCTTATTGTCCTTCCATCAGGTTGGCGTCTAGCAGATATATACCACTTGCAAGGCTTGGCACCACCATCATAACCTATGCATTTTGCATAGAACTTCTTTTTATCAGTCCACATAGTCTTGGTAGCAAACTCACGTTTGACTGCATATGTCCTAAAACACATCCTGAATTCATCCATGCTTGGAAACAATCTTCCAACTTCAATAATTGGGTCCTCTTTGTCATAAACTGTTACTAGCTCATCATCATATGCATCATCTACATGAACTGCAGCATTTTCCAACAACTCTAGATCTATATCTGCCTCTTCATCTCTTAAATGGTTGTCACCATCATTTGTAGCTTCATACCTCTTCTTCTCCTTGTCTCTGTCATCTATAGGAATGCCAAAAAGCTTTGTCATTTCAATATCATCTATTGGTGCAATGACCAAATCAGTCTGGTCATGTATCTCAACTGAATTCCAATCAACAGTTACAATCCTTTATGCATTACCATCTGCAGCCTCCCTTTGTGCATTAGCATCATCCTCCACTGTTAACACTTCCAACTCACTAAGTATAGGCATTATTTGTCTTTGTGTAGCCCAATCATCCTCGACCATCTGAGCATCTAGCTTCGAGGCCACATATCCAACCCTCGAATCAGGTTCCAGATCAATGAGCTATGCTAAAAACAGAACAATTTTGCTTGTCCAACCGTTTCGCTCATCCATTCCATCAACTATATGTTTACCTGTCTCAACCCTAACATAGTCACATTTGTAATCATCAAATCGTAACAAAGAAACTTCTTGCTCTGGCCCACAAACCACACTATCCCCAATTTTTTCTACCATTTTTCTCAGTGCCTCCTCTCCCATGTTTATTAGATCTTGGGGATCAACATGTTCTAATTCCACCTTCCATTTAACAACCGTGTCTCTCTCAATGATCTGCGTGCTGCCATTAACTAAAATAGCCCTAGAGGGAAATAAATTGATGCGAAATTCGAAGGTTTGGCGCGCAACATTGTCTCCCATGTTTTTGGCAGGAACTGTGAGCTAGCGGAAGCGAACAAATAGCTCAACCTTAGAGAAATTAAGTGCAGAGATACGGGATATACCGATTAAAAGTCCCCTCTCCATGCTCCATCTCGTCCCCCCTCGCCCCGTTCAGCACACCCTCGCCTCCATAATCTAGCATCAATGGACACGCTCAAATCTCGAATTGAGAAGAATGGGGGAGGAATTAGCTTTCAAATGGCACTCACCACCTTAGTCGTCGAACAAAAGCGCCGCCGCCTAAAAGAATTGCCCTGCCGCCGCCGCCGAGAACGATGGGTGAGGTCCGCCGCCGCCGTCGGGGAAGTTACAGTCAGTGTGACGCGCGCTCTCGGTCGGAAGCGGTTGATTTGACGGGCTTGACTGGCTATCCCAACCGACCTAATCTTGGAACAAAGTTAAATGTGTCCTTAACGGCCGTTTTATGCCCGTGTGGCCCTGGGCTATTAGCTGCCTCACTAGCGTAGCATGCGAGTTATTCTTTTCAACGATGTCGTGTTCCTTCCAATTCCGCGTAAAGATGTCGCATGGGAGCTATAAGCCCCAAAACAACACGTCTTCAACATATCCAGTATGTATGTCCAAGATACCGAGTCAAAGGCCTTGGCCAGGTCAAGTTTAAGCAATATGGAGGCCTTATTGATTTTGTGAAAGAATCTAGCAGTATTTTGAACGTAGATGTAATTTTCATGTATACATTTTTTTTATAAAGGCGCTTTGACTTGGGTCTATAAGTTCATCCAGTTTTGGAGCCAGCCTCGTGGCCAGGAGTTTAGAAAAGATCTTAGGGATGATGTGTATGAGAGAGATCGCCAAAAATCTTGTAAGTTATCAGCGCCTTCTTTTTTAGGGACGAGGGCTATCAGTGAGGTATTGATCCTTTTCAGACCACGTCTGTCCAGGAGAAAGAGCTGATGTATCGCAGCGTGTAAGTCAAATTTGACAATGTCCCAGGCGCGGTAGAAGCCTATAGAGAACCCATTCGGCCCTGGCGCATTGTCGGTCGACATATCATCTATGGCGCACTTGATTTGTTCTATGGAGAAAGTCGCCTCCAGGTCTGCTTCGTGGAAAGTCCAAGCTGCTTCCAGTTGAACCCAGAGATATGTTTGCAACCGTGACCGGGCTGGCAACAAATTTCATGAAAATCTCAGCATGGATGTTAGGCCATGTACAACGGAGACATTTAGCACACACGCTAGGTTTATATCTTCGTACCCTGCTGATCCTGGGAATAGAGTTTGTGTCGCTGCTTATCTTTGAGTCGGACGCTCCTTTTTTTTTTGGCATGCAACCTATCTCTAGGCCTCATCTGTGCTCTAAAAAAATCAATTTAAGCGCATCAATTAGCACTCAGAGCTTTAGTCGTCGACGCTTACATATATTTTTTGTTAATTGATTATTTTTTATGCACGAGCATCTACCTAAGTGTCTAGGCATCCAGTTATTTTGATATTGGTGCTCCATCAATACATATTAAATGTTATATAATCCAAATTAAATTATTAATTAATTTTATTTTCTTATGTACCACATTTCATTTTTAAGGCGAGTTTAAATACAACTCTGAATTGCTTTGAAAATTACGCTGACATTTGGCTACGTATTCAGTTCACATGGACTTTAATGTTTGTTTCTATAAAATAAAGATACTTCTTTGTTCTCATACTAAAGTAATCAGACGTATCTGAGAAAACCGTGGGAGAAATTTGTACAATGCAAATATGAATTGAGGCATCAAACCATTTGTTGTGTGAATATGGGACGCCCTTCCCCCTAAGTAAAGATCTTTTCTCATGATCATGAAGCGTCTTACACATTTTAGTCCATTATTGGTAGAATACTACTTTGCTAGGCAGCCCTAGCTCACTTGGATTGGGAACATGATGTGAAATGGCTTTTATTTCTAGTTTATAGTGATCCTTAGACTTGTTTGACGTTGTTCTATGCGTCGCTTGCCCTCATCTAATCTATTATGTATGCTATTGAGTTCACTTATCTAACTTAGAAACGACACATCTAAATATATGTGGTGTACGGTTAACCAGAAGAATATGCTACTCCGTCCGGCCCATATTAGTTGACTTGGATTTGTCTAGATTCATCTAGCTCAGCTAGCTGTCTTGATCACTCGACGTGTTGATTGTCGTACTTCAACCTTTACCTTTGCCTCTCTCTACTTACCATGCAGACCAACTTATAAGTTGAAGACAACCAGTGCATATAGCAGATCGATGTCGCAGTCACGAGATGACCTTTCGTCTCCGTAAGGGCACCTACAGTATGTAGCCAAATCTAGTTCCATATTGATTTTTTGGCTTTTAAAACTAGTTCCCTACACCGTGGGAGTAGTTCCAAATAGAGGAAAACTGGAAACCGGTGCACCAAGGTGCTCCGATGCTAAATTCTGTCCATGCAATATTTTATGGTATCTCTCCTATTAAAAGCATTCTTGTGCATGCGTTGTGCTGAGCAAAACAAGCACTTTATGACATGCACAATCGGTGGTGAGAAAGAATGGCTATTTTTTACTTGGTGGTGAAACCATGTAGGACAGACATTTGAAACTACTACACTGTAGTACTCTAGCCAAATTCCATGTGGTAGCCAAATTCTACTTTTTTGCCCATTTAGCGATGGCAACGCGCGCTGTGGCTGCCCTAAGCTCATGAAAGAGTCATCATCGTCAGTTCGTCATCTCTAGCTGTAACACGAGTCTGGCTTTTACCAGTCGTCGCACGATCGAGATTGTTGATGCCTGATCCACACACTACGTGCTTCCTGGCTTTTACTAGTGTAGTTTTCATGATCGTTGGCTCGCACGTACTATACGTGCACGCATCGCCGCCCGGCTCAACACGGATATAGAGCTTAGCTAGAGAGACATCTCCGATGCGGTGGAGTACTATGCCAAAAGCCACCGACATTTCTCTCTTTCCTTCCTTCCTTCCTTCCTTCGCGAGCACACAAGCCACACGAAAAGGTCACAGATTATTCAAGTATTTGTAGATCCAACATTGGTGGAATAGGACAGGGCTTTACACTTGTATTTTATTTTCTCCAAGGCAAGAGAGAAAGGTTTTAATAGCTCGATCACGAAGTGATCTTTTCAGGCCCAAGATGGTCAAACAAACTTATACTGTCACCGCCACAGCGTCGATCCAACTAGCAGGAGTGGACTAATGGGTCTCCGTCTTCTACAGATTTTACACGTGAAAATCACCATAAAGAAAAGGAGAGTACTACTGTATTACGTTCACGGTCAATCTGGTAGAAATCGATCCATTTGCAGATTAGAGCTTCGGCCGCGTGCAACAACCGCGCGGCGCGTGGAAAATGATCCATTGGATATGATGATAGTATTCCATATTCCATCTATGCAGCTTGTCTTTCGTTTTCGGTGTTTGTTTGCCTTTTCCGGATGATGCAACCCCACGAAAATGATCGTGTCTCTAGAAGGAGGTTATATATGTACCTCGTGTTCCATTCTCCACCACGCATGTCCATCGATCCATCGCATATCCATTTACTGTGGAGTGGTGTCGGCTGAAGTTGATATTGCACTCATCACTCTATTCGGATGTAAAGATGCAACACATGCATGTCTGACTTTTTATAGTCTCATGCGCATCTCCTAGGATTAAACACCACTAGTGCAAAACGCTCCATTGGTCCCAGTTGATAAAGGGCGTTAGTTCCGGTTACCCAACCGAACAGTAATCGACTAAGTTTCAACCTTTAGTCGGTTCCGCAACCCGGGACAAATAAAGGGTACACGTGTGGCCAGAGGCGAGGGTGGAGCAATCGTCCCGGTTCGTGTTACGAACCGTGACAAATAACCTTCTGCAGCGGTAGAGATTTGACACATTTCTCTACCGCGGCAGAGAATTCATTTTGGCACATTTTGTTGCCGCGGCAGCATTTTCGCCACTTTTTGTGCCGCGGCAGAGAATTCATTTAGGTTGTTTTATTATTTATTTAGTGTTTTGCACTCATTAATGAAGGAACCATTATATTACACAAGATCATCATGACAATATTACATTCGATACACGGATCGAGTTCATGCACTACATACAAAAGTTGCTCTTTTTACAATCTCTATTGTCTATACACAGCCGAATAGTATTCCCCTTTTGGGTTTAGGACTTCTGCATCCAAGAATCCCGTCAATTCCTCATGAATTGCTCGTAGGCGATCCTTTGGCAGAAGACCGTCCCGTAGACGTTCGATCTGATTTAAAAAAGGATTTAGCCTATATGAATGAAACTAAATACAATTTGATGGTAATTAAAAACTATAGAAATTGTTTACGTACGTGGAGTTGCTCTAAATTTCTGCCCTTCTTATCGCACGCCTGTCGGATGAACTCGCAAACATAGTATCCACATAGATTGTTACCTGGTCCCTGTGTCAGGCACTTTACGAGAACATAGTTCAATCAAAATAATAATCAAGCATGATAATAACTGTATCAAAACTAGAATCAAAGAGATGCGCGGATATAGCTAGTGGTGCTTACATCTAGTGCTTCAAATATAAGCTCCGTTTTCCAAACACCCCTAGCCTTGTTGGTGAACCGTTTCCAAGCGCTGTCCAGCGAAGAAAACAAATAAAATAAGTTATTAATTACTTGATATCATAAAATTCACGAACGTTGTCGATATAGTGTCGTAATGATTAGAATTACCGCTGGAGAAGCATCTGCATGTCCTTCCACTGCTCAAGGGGTTTATGTTTCGAGTCCATGACTAGTACACGCCCTTTGTCAAGTTGAATGATTAACAGAATATAGTGGAAGCTGCGAATGCATAACTAATCAATTATATACTTAACATCGAGTAAGCGAAATAGAAAGTGTATAGAAGACAATAACACTCACTCGAAGTTGTAAGGAAAAAGTATTTCCCTTCTGGTTTCTTGAAACCTTAACGCGTGTACTATATTATCTTCCGTATCCCGGGGGCTTGTTTTGAGATTAGCTTCATGAACCCAATATGGGTCAATGAAGCCAATGTCATAGATTTGTCCTCTGCTGCATTCGAGAATCTTTATTCTGCATATTACAGTATGATTATATGCATGCAATAAACAAGGTGAGATAGCTGGAGACTAAATTAATTACAGAATTAGTACTTACAGACAATAGGCACTGATGATCGATTTGTCCAAGGCGTCTTGATTGAATAATTGAAATAGTTCATCAAATTCAATGGATATCATGTCATCCTTTTCTTTCCCATGATGTTTTTTTTGTAACCCTCAGCACTATCCAGTTAGCCCCGGCCTTTGTGGCATGCATGTACCAGTTATGCAATCTTCGCATTTTTGTTGGAAGATTATTTACCTCCTCAGGTTTGACGAGAGGTTTGCCGTACTGGTATTTGTATGCTACTTCACTCACGGGGAAGTACTCTAACTGGGATAAGTACTAGGCAATACTCATACCTTGAGCAGCGGCAGCTTCTCCGTATTGTGCAACTACCTCTGGATCATACTGCTCTTCGGCCCCATATTTGCTCGACCCCACATTGGTTTGGGAAATCACCTTGAGAGGGGCGCAAGACTGTTTTGCTTGTTCTCCGAGCTGGGCAACAGATTTCTCGCTTGCATCAGTACTGCTCTTCGAGGATTTTTGTGCCGCATGTGACTTGAGAATAAAACGCTCATAGTCTGATGACAGCTTTGGCTCAGGTTGATGAAGAGTCTTTAGCATTTTCAACACTTTGGCTTTTTATTCTTTGGTGATGGGGAACTCTGGCTCTTTCGGCCGCCTCAGCTTAGCGAAAAACGCTGTCGTTTCCGCATCAACGATCGTCGCAGTCTTCTCTTCAGTACAGTCATAAGCTCTCTTGGGAGGAACCTTTGGTACTTTTGGAAGAGGCTCTTGTTTACGTTTCGGCGATCGCTTACCACGACGCAGAGTAGCGGTACGCTTACGCTTTTTATCCTGAGGCGCCGGCGATGGCTGCGCCGGAGATTGGTGAGGCGACGGAGCCAGGTGAGGCGACGGAGCCAGGTGAGGCGACGAAGACGGCTGCCGCGGCGGCGACGACCTCGCTGGAGACGGGTGAGGCGGCGACGAAGATGGCCTTGGCGTGTGATTTCGAAGCACGATACATTCCTTTGGCCATAGAATGGTGACGTTTGTTGCGTCTCCCAGTACAGTCACATCCCCTTCACCTGCAGGGTAGTGAAGATCCAAAACTTCAAAGGTGGGCATGATTTCATCCACCCCGATAATAGCGTAGCCCTCTGGAACCAGACGATAGTGGTAAGTTGGTGTGGGTCCAATTGGTAAGGCATAGCCGACCGCCACCTTCATTGATATGTTCACAACTTTGGCATGTAGCTCGCAGTGTGTCATCTCTGTGATATCATCCACTGGGTAGCCAACAGGATCCATCGTCGGTGCACCATCGTCATCGCCATTGTCATCACCCGGGACCTCGGTGGAAGCCACACTGCTTTTTCGATTATTCGATAGGCCGGTAGCATCGAAAGCAGTGTGCTGCTGAGATGGGCCGGTAGTACTTTGCTCTTCAAGTGCATTAATTTCATCTTGTTGTTGCTTTATTCGTTATTCAATTATACGCATTCGCTCTTTCTGAATATCTGCTTCAACTTCCGCCCTGTCCTTTCTCCTCTGACGGCTTCTATCAGGATAATTCTTCCTCTATTCGGGAAACCCAGTCCTCCATGGTTGGGATCCTCTTGTGCCTCGTGTTCGTCCATCATGTTCCTTATTTCCAAGGGCGAGTGTGAGCTCATCATTCTCTCTATCGGGAATGAAGTCCCCATCTTTAACAGCCTTTACTGCTTTTCTCATCCTCTCGATTGGCAAGGGGTCTTCTTTATGTCATATGTTATATATACACATCCCTTCCGAGTCCAACGTGCCCCCATGCCCGTAAAACCAATTCCTTGCACGTTCTACCCAATCGTCTGTCTCTGGGGTGATCTTTTTAGCACGCAGTTCATTCTCAAGTTTCTCCCACTTAGGAATGCCAGCCCTGTAGCCACCTTGCCCCATAGTATGGTGATACTTCTTGTTAGCAGCATTCAGCTTATTCGTTGCAGACATTTTCTTAGCTTTTTATGATGTCTTGTACTTTAGAAACTTAGCCCAGAATGGTTTTATCTTCTCAAACTGAATCTTCTTGAAATCCGGAGTCTTATCTTTCACGACATAGTCAAGGTGCAATCTTTTCTTCCAGTTGGTGAAACACTGGGCCATCTTCTTCATAGCCCACTCCCTGACCTTAGCCTCCAGGGCTCTCCCATGTTCTAAGGCGTCCTCAACTTGATCCTCCGCATTTGGATCCATCTCTATCTTCGGTAGTTTGAAATTAACCATGAGCCTCTTCCACAGTAAATCTTTGGCCTTGTTAGGGACAAACAAACATGTTCCCTCTTCTTCCGCATCAGCATGCCTATTCCAATTTTGAATGGTGATCGGGCTTAAGTCCCTAACGATTACTCCGCATTGTGCCACAAATTTGATTGCGAAAACTTCGGGAGCCGTCGGTTTGCCGTCTTCAGCGATATCTTCGATCCTGAACCTCTCATGGTCTTCCAACTTTTTGGTTGGGCCTCGTCCGCTCTTTTCAGTAGATTTGTTCGATCCGGAGGGCTAAAAGAAGAAAGATCGTCGTTACTATTTCTATATAGATAGCATATGATTAATTAATGAATTAATTATATTACATGCACCTCGCCAGAGCGGTCGTCTTCTCGATTACACAAGGCATCGCCTTCTCCCGCGCGGAAGGCAACACCTTCAACCTCAAACAAGTCGTCTATTCCGGTAAAAAGAGGATCACCCTCACCGGAGTTGTTCAGAAACATCGATACATCTAAAATTTCTTCCCCGCGGATCACACCTTGGATCAACTCTTCCTTTTCTTTGTCTCTGACGTGTGGGTCCATATTTTCTGCATAGGTGGAAAAACGGATAATTCAAAACGGATAAACCCTAATTCAGAGAAACCCTAATATCTACATACACAATAATAAAAATATATACATACACACTATATATATACATACACACTAAAAGGGAAGGGGCGGCTGGAGCGCGTGGCGATGGACGGAGAGGGAGGCGCTGTGGTGGTCGGGGAGGAGGGATAGGCCGAATGCTCAAACAAGGATGATGATATGACAAGTTGAATTGCATTGAAATAAAACCCTAAAACTTGCTCGGCAATTTAAACGAGGTTCCGAGGGTTGAAAACCCTAACTCGGGAAACTCCGGAAACACATGGGAGGGGTTGATTTAGTTCTCTAATTAAACTTGTCATTAAAGTTGATTAGCAATGCATGATTATAGCTTAAAAAGGTAGAACTCATTTTTCTGAACATTTTGATATTTATTTGTATTTTTCTGACTTAAATAATAAGATATGAATTTTACAATATTTAATCATTTTCTGGAATTATAAAAACAATTTATTACATCAGGCGCGTCGTGTATAAAGTGAAGAACCAATATCGGAAAGAAAGGCGGCAATCAATCAATCCTCGGGTTCGGGATGCCCTCGCGAGGACACACCGGCTAACCCTAGGTGCAACATCGATTCAAATAGGGTCTATGACAACTAATATCATATACAAATACAAAATATGATAATATACATATACATATGCATATACATATACAAAATATGATAATATATAGGACACTCTATCTATCGATAAAAGACCACAGTAGAATTGTATGCATCATGGCAAGAATTGAAATGCTTTCGAAATCATAGGATTATATCATGGTAGGGATATGCTTGCCTTTGCCTATTGATATCCGAAAGCAGAGCTGCAGGATCCTTGTACTTAACTTGCTTACAGTTGGTCAAGTATTTGTCTTCGAGCTTCGACGGTGTTGATCTCTGTCTTTGATCTCGATATCGTATTCTACCGAGAAGAACCAAACACCGGAAATAAAGGGAAACAATCAACACATGGCATCGATGCAATGCTTAAGCAAGTATGAGGATACGAGAAGTTGAATTGCATTGAAATGTAACCCTAAAGCATGCTCTACAATTAATCGGGGTTCCGAGGGGTGAAAACCCTAACTCGGAGAAACTCCGGAACACATGAGAGGGGTGGATTTGTTCTTCTAACTAAACTTGTCATTTAAGTTGTTGAACAATGCATGATTATATCTTAGATAACTAGGTTTCATTTTTATGAACATTTTGATATATTATTCATATTTTTCTGACTTATAGATTAAAAGTTATTGAATTTATAAGATTATAATTATTTCTGAAATTATTAAAAGCTGGTTAAACTTTTTACACCGCAGGCATACCTAGCCACAATGACTGACAGAGGGGCCCCATGGCCACCTCAGCAGACTCGCAAGCAAGAGGGACCGGGGGGCTGGTTGGTTATTTCTCACCGAGGCAGTATCTAGCCAAAGAGGCTGACGAGTGGGCCTGGGCCACGCAGGCAACACGTGGACACCACACGGACATCACGTCGGCTCGCCGGCCAACGGGCCAGACGGCAGCGTAGGTCGGCGCTAGGAGGCGAGCGGGGCTGCATGGGCTAGCGTGCTAGACTCGCGCGGCTGCGTTGAGCCAAAAGGCAGCAGCGCCGCTTCGGATTGGTCACCGGAGCATGGCGCACGGCGAGCAGCGGCGGCGGCGCTTGCAAGTTGTCGGCGAGCGGGGACTACAGAGCGAGGGAGAGAGGGAAAAAAGGTCGGCGAGATCTGCGTGCTCACCCTGGTGCTCAAGGTAGTGACGGGGAAGCGCGGGGAGGTCCTGAACGGCGTGAATGGCGACGGCGGCCGGCGTTGGTGATGGAGAGGACATGCTCGATTCCAGCGGGAGAGAGCAACACTGCAAGCGAGCTTCGGTGAGGAGGTTCCGGACGAGGAGGCGGAGCAGCGGCGGTGGCCGGTAGGGAGTGTAGGGCGGCGGGGCGGCCTGACGGCGTCGCTTCAGTCCCTGTGCACGAGAAGATTGTGAAATGGGGAAGAAGAAGAGGAGGGGCACCCAGTTATTAACCAAAGGGCCTTTTGTCCCGGTTGGTAACTCTAACCGGGACTAAAGGGTCATATGTCCCGGTTGGAGCCACCAACCGGGACGTATACTCCAATTTTTTCAGCAGACCAAGGGGCGCGCGCAGGGGGTCTTTAGTCCCGGTTGGTGGCTCCAACCGGGACATATGACCCAATTTTCAAATTTTTTCAGGAATTTTCTTTGTGTTCCAGCCTTATTTTTTATTTTGGGGTTTAAATTTGTAATGTTTTTAAAATGATAATTACTTTGGAATTTAGAAAAACTTTAAACATAAAAAGTGTTTGAATTTGAATAATTAATTCAAAACCATTTACTGTTTTTAAAAATAATTAATGTAACCATTTAAAATATGAACCATTTAAAATTAAAAATGAAATAACTTATATTTTTGAATATTAATTTGGAATTTAGAAAAACTTTAAACATAAAAAGTGTTTGAATTTGAATAACTAATTCAAAACCATTTTCTATTTTTAAAAGTAATTAATGTAACCATTTAAAATTAAAATTAAATTAACTTATATTTTTTGAATATTAATTTGGAATTTAGAAAAACTTTAAACATAAAAAGTGTTTGAATTTGAATAACTAATTCAAAACCATTTTCTGTTTTTAAAAATAATTAATGTAACCATTTAAACTATGAACCATTTAAAATTAAAAATGAATTAACTTATATTTTTTGAATATTAATTTGGAATTTAGAAAAACTATAAACATAAAAAGTGTCTGGATTTGAATAAATAATTCAAAACCATTTTCTATTTTTAAAAAATAATTAATGTAACCATTTAAACTATGAACCATTTAAAATTAAAAATTAATTAACTTATATTTTTGAATATTTATTTGGAATTTAGAAAAACTTTAAACATAAAAAGTGTTTGAATTTGAATAACTAATTCAAAACCATTTTCTGTTTTTAAAAATAATTAATGTAACCATTTAAACTATGAACCATTTAAAATTAAAAATGAATTAACTTATATTTTTTGAATATTAATTTGGAATTTAGAAAAACTTTAAACATAAAAAGTGTCTGGATTTGAATAAATAATTCAAAACCATTTTCTGTGTTTTAATTTGGATTTGAATTAACTTATATTTTTTATATATTAATAGGCGGGAAAAAAAGGACGGGAAATAATGGGCGGAAAGAAAATTTTATTAGGATACAACTGGAATTAAAGTACATAACGCAACTAACACAAAGTTACATAGAAGAACTGGAAATTAAGATACATGGCCAGCTTAAGCCATAATCGGCCGAACTTGTTTTGCAATGTGTGAGTGATTCGGTCATGCTCCTGCCTACACCTGTAATACTCGCCATTTGTAAATCGTACTGCTGCTGCCGTCATTGTCGGGTTCGCCGTAGTTGAACCTTGAAAGTCTGAGTGGACTGGACTTGAGGATAAGCGGTGAGGCTAGAGTCGGCGGCCGTGTCATAGGCCATGACGCTCTGGAGAGTCCGACCGCGCCACCACAACCGACGGCCGGCCTCGTTGAAGTTCGGAGGAGGTGGGCCATCCTCCTCGTGCCTGGCAAGCACCCTCTCACGCCGATCCACGAAGAAGGCTTTCCAAGTCAGGAAATAGTCGGGATGCCATCTGGGATTCCTTCGCTGCTCCGGCGTGAGCTCGAAGTAGTAGTGGTTCGTGATGGCCATCAGACGCCCCAAACCTTGAGGGACAGGAGGAACCGGCACGCCTCCGGCGCTCAGCATCCAGCCGACGGGGACACAGTAGCCCGGCGGGCAGGGGTAGTTCGAGGCGCAAAGCGCCTCTGCCTCCCTAGGAGTTAGTGCTACGGTGGAAGTCATGGGAAAGAGTGATGAGGTTGTAGATATGAGTCTAGAGATGTGCAATGACAATGGAGGCCAACTGAAAGAACATGTTGGGCCCCCATCTGTGGTTTTGGTAATTAATGACAATCTTTATGGACTAATGTGTGTACTAATTTATACTTGTAGGATTTGTCCATTGGCATCGCTTGGAGCATGTGTTGGCTTCAAGGTCGATAAAATGCATAGAAGATATGTTGGTTAAGCTCAATATGCGAGGTCGATGATGAGGAATTAAGAAAGGCGTTACATCTTAAGAAGGGCAAGATCGTCTACATCGAGCTCAAGTGGAATGCTCAAGGCAAAGGTATAATCTTGATAGGTTTTCCCTTTTTCCGGTCTCACGTTGTGTGTGTGATACCGGGTTTAGGATAGATAACCGTACTATCAAGAGGGGCTCTCGTAAGAGTAATTCGGTCACATCGTTTGGACAGATCTCAAACCTTTGCATACTTGCATCATCATATTTGGTTGTTATTTGGTCTTATCGATGTGAGGATATAGAGCTTGTGGTAATCTCCATAACAAGCTCTTGTTCATCAAAATCGGATCTCCCATTTGTATCTTGTTGTGATTTTGATTTATGCGGCTTTCGGTTTCTCACCAAGTGAGTTATATCACATTATTCTACTTGATACTTTCTCACTTGGTGATAATCAATATTTACATTTTTTTATTGGGAAGCTCTTGTCGTCCTCTATCCAACGCAATTGGAATAGGGTCATTCGGAGCTTCCAGTCAAAAGTTATTGCCGTTTGAATATTTGCCTAGTGCGGTACCAAAAAGCGTACCGCTTTTTGCTACCGGATGCAACAGAAGGTTTTGACTAACTGTCAAAAAGCCTCTGTCGGGCTAGGTACTAAAAAGCGGTAGTACCGCATTTTAGTACCTAGCGCCACAGTAGCTTTTTGACCACTTGTCAAAAGCTTATGCCTGCTCCGGTACTAAATGTGGTAGTACCGCACAGGGCAGAGACTTTTGAACGTTGGCAAAAAGCTTCTGTCTGCCTAGATAGTACCGCATTTTACTACCTGGCGTGACAGACACTTTTTTTGTCTAAACTGCTGATTCCACTTCACGTCCGGTGGTACCGGTTGTCATTTGCGGTACTACCTCTTTACGGTAGAATCAATGGTACTACCGCTGTGGCCAGGTCTTATGAAGTTTGAATATTGGTCTTCCGGTACCAAGTCCCAATGGTCCCAGTAATCTTGGAGTCTTCCGGTAGTACCGCTTGAACTTCCGGTACTACTGCTACATTAAGGCTCCAACGGCCATATTTTGCCTAGCCCTTTAAATAGCCTTGCCCCTTTGTCTTTTAGGGTGGCTTCTTTATCCTCCTCTTGTCCAAGCTTTGCCCCCATTTTGCTTTACTCTTTGAGCTTGATTTCTACTCACCCCTCCATTGATTATTGCATATATTTGAGGGGTAGTTGGAGGAGATCTAGATCTACGTTGTGACCAAACCAAAACATCTCTTTGTGAGTGTATCTTTGGGGATCTAGATTGTGGGGGATTTTGTGTCTCTCTTTGATTCCTCCTCTATTGTTCCCTCAATAGCTTTAGTAGCTTTGTTGGAACTTGAGAGTGAGGGATTTGAGCACCTTTGTGGTGCTCTTGCCATTTGCATTTGGTGCATCGGTTTGAGTTCTCCTCGGAGGATTTGGTTTGAGTTGCTCATTGGAGCTTGTCCCTCTTGGGTTCTTGGAACCCTAGACGGTTTTGTGGCCTTGGTGGAATTGTGGCCTTGGTGGCATTGTGGCCTTTTGTGGCGTTTGTTGTGAGCCTCCAATTAAGTTGTGGAGAAGTGCCCCAACCTTGTGAGAGGTTCCGGTTGCCACCGACAAGTGCACCGATAGTGGAAGCGTGGATCGATCCCATTGAGGTGAGATTCACCGGAGAATAAGGGAGGCCTTTTGTGGCGTTGGTGGTTTGATACCACCCCCTCTCCAAACGAGACGTACTCCATGTTGGGAGGAACTCGGTAAAATATCGGTGTCCCCGCATGCCTCGGTTATCTCTATACCCGAGCTCTTTACTTATGCACTTTACATTGTGATAGCCTTCATGCTTGAAGTAATATATATCTTGCTATCACTTTGTTGCTTGTATTGCTTAGCATAAGTTGTTGGTGCACATAGGTGAACCTTAGTTGTTCTAGGTTGTGCTTAACAAAGTGAACACTAGTTTTATTCCGCCTTTGTTGAGACACTCTAGGAAAAGTTTTAATCGCCTATTCACCCCCCCCCTCTAGGCGACATCCGTATCCTTTCAATTGGTATCAGAGCCCGGTCTATCATTTTAGGCTTCGCCGCCTTGAGAGTAAAGATGTCGGCTAGGGGATTAGTGCACAAGGACACGCTCACATTCGATGGCACAAATTATGATGTTTGGAAAATTCGCATGCTTAATTTATTTCGGGAAATTCACCCAATTATCGAGGGCTATCTATATGTGGGTTTCTCTTCTCCTATGGATACCCAAAATGAATCTTTAGAGGAGAAGTTGAACTCTCATATAGGTGCTCTAGCTACTAAAATTATTTTGCATGGTGTGAGCAATGTAGTTCTTTCGTCTATCGTGCCTTATTCAAGCGCTCATGATATATGGACCAAGCTTCAAGATAAATATAGCAAGTCCAACATTATTGAGGATGATTGTGTTGCTTCCACTTCCGGTCGAGATGAGTTCTCATCCTCTACCACTTCACCAACATGTGACTTTTCACAAGGTAATGATATGGTGAGTGGTGATAGAAATTGCAATATGGATAGTGTGTTCACTATTTGTAATCCCTCATATCTATCAAGTTGCAATGATCTATCTTTGGAACTTAACACTTCTAGCACTCAAAATTCCTCACATGCTTCTGTTAATAGTCCTTGCATATCATGTAGAAATGACTTGAATAAATCTCATGATGATATGCTCATGTTGTCTTGTTGCCATGATAAAAATGCTTCTATTTCCTCTAGTGCTTGTGTTGCTAACCATGTAGAGGAAAATGAAGATTCTATGGGCCAAGACAAGGTCTTGAAGAGATCTACAAGTGCAATCTCATCATCACCTTCTTCCGGTTCTCACATGTGCCTTATGGCTAAGGGAACAAAGGTAACCTCTTTGGATCCCATTGTATCTCATGATGATGATGATGATGATGATGAGGTTGAGAATGATAATGATGATTATCGAGGTAAGTATGATATTACCTCTATTAATAAAATGGGTGAGGTTGTCTATAGTGCTCTGTACAAAAATAAAATTGCTTCCTCCAACCTTCTTGAAATCTTGAATTATTCTATAGAAGGCAATGATCTTATTGAGGAGAAAGAAAACATAATTTATGAAAAGTTTGCACTTGAGCATAAGTATGCTAATGAAATTGCTCAACTAAATGAATCCCTTGAAGAAGAACAAACCACCAAAGAATCTCTTGAGGAGACTTTCACTCTAGAATTATCTAGAGTAAAAGAATACCATGATAGAGAACTTGTGGTGGCAAACTCCTTCAAGTTTAAAAATGATGAACTTGAAGTTGCTTATGCGAAACTTGTTGAGGATTTTAAGCATCTTGATAATGGCTCTCGGGTTGTTAAGAGGGATCTCATCAAACTCACTGAGTCGCATGAGCAACTTAAAGCTTCATATTCAAAAGAGCTTGCCAAGTTGCCCTCACCTCTTGCTAATAAGGATGATGCTGTAGGGGTTCGTAGCATGGAAAACAAAAATTTTCTATCGCATACAAACAAACAAGCCAAGATCTATCTACTAGATTGTAGCAACGAGTCGATAGAAGAACTCACCCTCGAAGATTCCAAAGTGGTTAACGAGAGCGGATTCTCGTGGGTGATGTAGTCGTACTCTTCCCGATCTCAAGATCGTGTAGACGATCCTTCCAGCCACGTTCGGCGGCGCTTCCTTGATCGGTCACACGTTCGGTACTCGACGAAGACCTTCCTCTCCCTTGTTCCAGCGGCGGAGGTTGTAGCACTCTCCTCGCGATTCGGCTAAGGCGTGGTACCGGAAAGTAGAGGGAGATCCCGCAGGGCTTCGCCTTAAGCCGGTGCGAGTATGGTGGAGCTTATGAGAGAGAGAGGATTAGTGGCCTAGTAATTAGACACACCAATTAGAGGGCTCTAAACCAATTAGAAGGCTCTAAACTGTTGGCTAAAGCAATTAGAAGCTCTAAACCAAAACAGCTCTAAACCGGAGATCTAGAGTAGAAAGTAAAGCGTCTATGGGAGGAGCCCTGCCCCTCCTTTATGGGAGGGAGGTCCTGGCCAGGGAGGGAGGAGTCCCTCCCAAGTCGGCCTTGGGCTGGGCGCCGGCCTGGAGGAGTCCTACGCCTCCTCCAGGTTGGTTCCAACTCCTCTTGCTTGTTTCCCACAGTTTCTTGTTTTGGCAGTTTGACTTTCAAACTGGACATTTGACTTTTCTGTTTTAGGATTCAATTTAATCCTTTATTTGGGACAGCAATAACACTTAGTACATGATGCAATCATTCAATGATCAATGACACATTCATGTACCCTTCCCGGTCTTGCGGACAATCCGAACCTTATAGAACATTAACGATGACAAAACAGGAATCATTCCCGAACTCCGAAACGGGACTTTCCTTATATGAATCTTATTCTCCGGACCATTCCGGATCACCTCGTGATATCCCGGATCCCATCCGAGACTCCGAACAACATTCGGTCTCTTTCTCATAATACCATAACTACTCAAACAACGTCGAATCCTTAAGTGTGTCTCCCTACGGTTCGTGAATTATGCAGACATGATCGAGACACTTCTCCGAACAATAACCAATAGAGGAATCTGGAAATTCATATGGCTCCCACATATTTCTACGATTACTTTGCGATCGAATGAAC
Source organism: Avena longiglumis (assembly GCA_030063025.1). Lineage (NCBI taxonomy): Eukaryota > Viridiplantae > Streptophyta > Magnoliopsida > Poales > Poaceae > Avena > Avena longiglumis. The sequence continues at coordinate 38,692,474 of CP125975.1, read as the reverse complement.
CACTTACATACGATACCAATTTCCCTTTGTCTCACGATATGTTACTTACCCAAGGTTATGATCGTCGGTATCTCTGCATACCTAGTTCAACCTTATTCTTGATAAGTACTCTTTTCTCGTTCCGTGATATGTGATCCCTTGTGACCAAGTCACATGCTTGCAAGCTAATTGGATGACATTCCACCGAGAGGGCCTGAGTATATCTATCCGTCATGTGGATGGACAAATCCACTCTTGATCCATGTGTCTCAACCAATACCTTCCGAACACTCAATGCCACTTTTATAACCACCCGATTACGGTGTGGTGTTTGATGTCATCAAAGCATCCATCCGAAAGGTGATATGCATGATCTCATGGTCGAAGGAATTAGGTTACTATGTATCGAAAGCATATAGCAATTGAACTAATGAAATGACTTGATCTTTATGCTACGCTTATCTATAGGAGTATGTCCACCATATCATTCTCCTAACGATATGATCCTGTTGTTGATAACATCTCAATGTTCATGATAGGAAACCACAATCATTAATCAACCAACAAGCTAGTGAAGTATAGAGGCTATACTAGGGACTTCAAATTAAGTTTACAAATCACACAAGTATCAATGTTTCCTTGTTAATACTATTATAGCATGAATGCAAACATTTATCATAAACACAAAGATATAATAATAACTACATTTATTATTGCCTCTAGGGCATATCTCCAACAGTCTCCCACTTGCACTAGAGTCATCTAATCTAGATTACATGGTAATATACCGAACACCCATGGCAGTTTGGTGTTGGTCATGTTTTGCCCTCGGGAGAGGTTTAGTCAACGGATCCGCCACATTCAGATCTGTGTGTACTTTGCAAATCTTTATATCCCCATCCTGGATATGTTCTCGAATAGCGTGAAAACGCAGCTTGATATGCTTCAGCTTCTTGTGTGACCTTGGTTCTTGCGCATTGGCTATGGCGCCCATGTTATCACAAGAGATAGACATTGGGTCCAGTAGCACTTGGAACCACACCCACTGTAATGAACTCCTTCATCCATATCGCTTCTTGTGAAGCCTCCAAGCGACCATGTATTCCGATTCAGTTGAAGATCTCGCCACAACGCTTTGCTTTGCACTCCTCCAAGCTCGCTGCACCATTCAAAATAAATACGTATCCAGATTGTGATTTAGAATCATCCGGATCGGTGTTCCAACTAGCATCGGTGTAACCATTAACAACGAGCTGTTCATCGCCTCCATAAGAAAGAACCATATCCTTAGTTCTTCTCAAGTACTTAAGGATGTTTTTGATCATTGTCCAATGATCCACTCTGGATCACTTTGATATCTGCTAGTTAAACTAACAAAGATATGCAATGTCGGGTCTAGTACATAGCATGGCATACATTAGAGATCCTATGGCTGAGGCATAGGAGTCTTACTCATCCTTTCTCTATCTTACGCGATGTCGGACTTTGAGTTTTACTCAAGGTCGATTGAGCAACATGGGCAAGAACCCTTTCTTGCTTTCTTCCATTCCAAATCTCTTTAGAACTTTGTCCAAATATGTACTTTGTGACAATGATATTTGGCGTTTCGATCTATCTCTATAAATCTTTATGCCTAATATGTAAGCTGCTTCGCCAAGATCCTTCATTGAAAAACTATTATTCAAATATTCCTTGACACTATTAAGAAGGTCTACATCATTCCCAATCAACAATATGTCATCCACATACAGTATTAAGAATGCCTGAGCTCCCACTCACTTTCTTGTAAATACAAGCTTCTCCATAAGTTTGTATAAAACCAAAACTTTTGATTACCTTATCAAAACGTTGATTCCAACTTCGGGATGCTTGCTTCAATCCATAGATGGACCGTTGAAGTTTGCATACCTTGTTAGCATCTATAGGATCGACAAAACCTTTGGGTTGCATCATATACAACTCTTCATCAATGTCTCCATTGAGGAATGCTGTTTTGACATCCATCTGCCATATCTCATAATCATAATATGCAGCGATTGCTAACATAATCCTCACAGACTTTAGCTTCGCTACTGGTGAGAAAGTCTCATCGTAGTCAACTCCTTGAATTTGTCGAAACCCTTTTGCGACAAGTCGAGCTTTATAGACAGTAACATTACCATCAGCATCTGTTTTCTTCTTGAAAATCCATTTGTTCTCGACAGCCTTCCGGCCATCCGGTAAGTCCACCAAAGTCCATACTTGGTTTTCGTACATGGATCCAATCTCGGATTTCATGGCTTCTTGCCATTTATTGGAATCTGGGCTCATCATCGCTTCCTCATATGTCTCGGGGTCATCGGTGTTGTCCACCACCATGACATTCATAACGGAATCATACCAATCTGGAGTGGTACGAGTTCTCGTTGATCTCCGAGGCTCTGTAGCAACTTCAACCGAAGTTTCATGATCATCATCATTAGCTTCCTCCTTATTGGTGCAGCACCACAGAACTTCTTCCGTGCTGCGCTACTCGCAATTTCAAGAGAAGGTTCAACAACCTCGTCGAGTTCTACTTTCCTTCCAAATACTTCTTTCGAGAGAAATTCCTTCTAGAAAGGATCCATTCTTAGCAACGAATGTTTTGCCTTCGGATCTATGATAGAAGGTATACCCAATAGTTTCCTTTGGGTATCCTATGAAGACGATTTTTCCGCTTTGGGTTCAAGCTTGTCCTCTGTAACTTCTTTACATAGGCTTCGATCCCCAAACTTTAAGGAACGACAATTTAGGTTTCTTCCCAAACCATAATTCATACGGTGTCGTTCAACGGATTTAGACGGTGCCCTATTTAAAGTGAATGCGGTTGTTTCTAATGCATAACCCCAAAATGATAGCGGTAAATCTGTAAGTGACATCATAGAACGAACCATATCTAAGAGAGTTCGACACGACGTTCGGACACACCATTTCATTTGTGGTGTTCCGGCGGTGTCAATTGTGAAAGTATTCCGCACTTCTTTAAATGCTCGCCAAACTCAGAACTTAGATATTCACCTCCACGATCGTAACGTAGAAATTTAATCTTCTTGTTACGTTGATTCTCTACCTCACTTTGAAACTCCTTAAACTTCTCGAAAGTTTCGGACTTATGTTTCATGAAATAGATATACCCATATCTACTCAAGTCATCCGTGAAGGTAAGAACATAACGATAACCACATGCGATGCTACACTCATTGGACCACACACATCGGTATGTATGATTTCCAATAAGTCCGTAGCTCGCTCCATCATACCGTAAAATGGAGTCTTAGTCATTTTTCCCATCGACATGCTTCGCATCTTTCAAGTGATTCAAAATCAAGTGATTCAAGAAGTCCATCGGAATGGAGTTTCTTCATACGTTTCACTCCGATGTGACCAAGACGAGCGTGCACATATAGGTCTAATTATCGCTGATTTCAAACGCTTAGCCTCAATGTTGTTGATATGTGTATTTCCACTATCGAGATTCAATAAGAATAGACCATCTATCAAAGGTGCATGTGCGTAAAACATATTACTCATATAAATCGAACAACCATTATTCTCGACTTAAACAAGTAACCGCCTCGCAATAAACAAGATCCCGAGATAATGTTCATGCTCAACGCAGCACTAAATAACAATTATTTAAGTATAAAACTAATCCCGATGGTAGATGAAGAGGTAGTGTGCCGACCGCGATCACATCAACCTTTGATCCGCTTCCCACGCCGCATCGTCACCTCGTTCTTCGCTAGCTTCCGTTTATTCTGCAAAGACTTGCTTCGAGTTACAAATATGAGCAACCGAACCAAGATCAAATACCTGCACTACTACGAGTACTAGTGAGATACACATCAATAACATGTATATCGATATACCTTTCTTCTTGATGTTGCCGTTCTTGATCCGCCAAGTACTTTGGGCAATTCCGCCCAAAGTGACCTTCTCCCTTGCAAAGAAAGCACTCGCCTGTGCTTGGGTCCAGCCTTGGTCTTCTTCGTCGGCGTGGTAGCTTTCTTACCACCCTTCTTGAAGTGTCCCTTTGCTTAGACTTGCCTTTCTTGAATTTGGTGGTCTTATTGACCAACAACACTTGGTGCTCTTTCTTGATCTCCACTTCGCAGATTTCAACATGGCAAAGAGTTCGCAACGCCTCTTGTTCATGTTACGCATGTTGTAGTTCATCACAAAGTTCTTGTAACTTGGTGGTAGTGATTGAGGACACGGTAAATCCCCAAAGCATTAGGAATCACAATACCCAAGCTTTGAAGTTTGTTTGCATGCCTGACATCTTAAGCACATGCTCACTGACGGAGCTGCCCTCTTCCATCTTGCAGTTAAAGAACTTTTCAGAAGCCTCATAGCTTTCAATTGCCGCATGAGTCTCAAAAATTAATTTGAGATCCTCGACAATATCATGTGGGTCTGACTCTTCAAACCTTTTCTGAAGCTCCGATTCTAAACCATACAAGATAGCACACCGAACTATGGAGTCTTGATTCTTCCGAGCGAGGTAAACATTCTTTACTTCATCGGAAGCGGTGCAGTGGGTCACCCAATGCATCCAAAGACATAGGTCAAATTACCATTGTGAGGACAATCCTCAAATTATGAACCAATCCATGAAGTTGCTTCCATTGTTTTCAACTTTTCTTTCTAGGAACGCATTAAAATTGATGGTAGGGCTGCCATTGATCTACAACATATTTGCAATAGTTTAGACTAAGTTTATGACAAATTGAGTTCAAATTAATTAATGAAATTAAACTAGGTGAACTCCCACTCAAAACAACATCCCTCACATTGTTTTAGTGATAACACGAACCAAATCCACTACATCAACACCGATCATCACGAGAGTTGATATAGTTTCAATGGCGAACAATCATCATGTTCATCATATCTACTATACGATTCATGCTTTACCTTTCGGTAATCTGTGTTCGAGACCATGTGCATACATGCTAGGCTCGTCAAGATCAAACCTTAGTTTACGCATGAGCAAATCTGGCTTGCTCACGTTGTATACACTTGCGTAATCTAGAACACCCGATCATCACGTGGTGCTCAAACAACAAGCTTTAGCAACGGTGCTAACTAAGGGTGAACACTTTATGATTTGAAATTGATGTGCATGAGGATCATCTTATAATGCTACCGCTGCCTACTAAGCAATACAAGATGCATAAAGGATTAACATCACATGCAATTCAATATATATGTGATATGATATGGTTTTTCTTCTTCGTGCCTCCGATCTCCATCTTCAAGCACGAACATGATCTCCATCATCACCGGCATTGCATCAAGGTCAATGACGCTTCTTCATGGTTGTCGCCCACCGCTTCAACTATTACAACTACTTTGAATAGACACGCAGGTCTTAACATAAATTAAAGACAACCATATGGCTCCTGGGTTGTCGACTTACAATAAGGAACATTGCATACATCGAATATAATCACAATCATGGCCATATCACATCATCAGACACCCTCGCAAAACAAAGTTAGACGCTTCTACTTTCTTTGCATATTTTACGTGGTTTGGGGCTTTCAATAAGTGTCGTTCTAACTTACGAACAAGAACCACAACATTGATACTAGCATTGTTGATCACCCGTTGTAAATTGGATCTTAACTATGCTAGGAGAAACATGCACCCATAAAGCCACTTATGCAATACAAGTTACATGTCAAGCGTGGAGCAAGTCTCATGAACGATGTCATGTAAGGTTAGCCCGGCCGCTTCATCCCAACATACCGCAAGATGCAAAGTACACAAAAGCAATCTACAATAAAAGCATCAACGCCCACAATGACCATTGTGTTCTACTCTGCAACAGATCTACATATAGACACGGCTCGATACCTTTGTAGGGGTTCGTAGCATGGAAAACAAAAATTTTCTATCGCATACAAACAAACAAGCCAAGATCTATCTACTAGATTGTAGCAACGAGTCGATAGAAGAACTCACCCTCGAAGATTCCAAAGTGGTTAACGAGCGGATTCTCGTGGGTGATGTAGTCGCATTCTTCCCGATCTCAAGATCGTAGACGATCCTTCCAGCGCCACGTTAAAGGCGCTTCATGATCGGTCACACGTTCGATACTGACGAAGACCTTCCTCTCCCTTGTTCCAGAAAATGGAGGTTGTAGCACTCTCTCGCGATTCCGCAAAGACAACGGCGTGGTACCGGAAGTAGAGGGAGATCCGCAGGCTTCGCCTTAAGCCGGTGCAGTATGGTGGAGCTTATGAGAGAGAGGATTAGTGGCCTAGTAATTAGACACACCAATTAGAGGGCTCTAAACCAATTAGAAGGCTCTAAACTGTTGGCTAAAGCAATTAGAAGCTCTAAACCAAAACAGCTCTAAACCGGGATCTAGAGTAGAAAGTAAAGGCCTATGGAGGAGCCCTGCCCTCCTTTTATGGGAGGGAGGTCCTGGCCAGGAGGGAGGGAGTCCTCCCCAAGTCGGCCTTGGCTGGGCGCCGCCCGAGGAGTCCTACTCCTCCTCCAGGTTGGTTCCAACTCCTCTTGCTTGTTTCCCAGTTTCTTGTTTTGGCGCTTGACTTTCAAACCGGACATTTGACTTTTCTGTTTTAGGATTCAATTTAATCCTTTATTTGGGACAGCAATAACACTTAGTACATGATGCAATCATTCAATGATCAATGACACATTCATGTACCCTTCCCCGGAGTGCGGACAATCCGAACCTTCTAGAACATTCCCGATGAAAACACGGAATCATTCCCGAACTCAAAGCGGACTTTCCTTATATGAATCTTATTCTCCAGACCATTCCGGATCACCTCGTGATATCCCGGATCCCATCCGAGACTTCGAACAACATTCGGTCTCTTTCTCATAATACCATAACTACTCAAACAACGTCGAATCCTTAAGTGTGTCTCCCTACGGTTCGTGAATTATGCGGACATGATCGAGACACTTCTCCTAACAATAACCAATAGAGGAATCTGGAAATTCATATGGCTCTACATATTTCTACGATTACTTTTGATCGAATGAACCACTTACATACGATACCAATTTCCTTTGTCTCACGATATGTTACTTACCCAAGGTTATGATCGTCGGTATCTCCGCATACCTAGTTCAACCTTGTTCTTGATAAGTACTCTTTTCTCGTTCCGTGATATGTGATCCCTTGTGACCAAGTCACATGCTTGCAAGCTAATTGGATGACATTTCACCGAGAGGGCCCAGAGTATATCTATCCGTCATGTGGATGGACAAATCCCACTCTTGATCCATGTGTCTCAACCAATACCTTCCGAACACTCAATGCCACTTTTATAACCACCCGATTCACGGTGTGGTGTTTGATGTCATCAAAGCATCCATCCAGAAAGGTGATATGCATGATCTCATGGTCGAAGGAATTAGGTTACTATGTATCAGAAAGCATATAGCAATTGAACTAATGAAATGACTTGATCTTTATGCTACGCTTATCTATAGGAGTATGTCCACCATATCATTCTCCTAACGATATGATCTTGTTGTTGATAACATCTCAATGTTCATGATAGGGAAACCACAATCATTAATCAACCAACAAGCTAGTGAAGTATAGAGGCTATACTAGGGACTTCAAATTAAGTTTACAAATCACACAAGTATCAATGTTTCCTTGTTAATACTATTATAGCATGAATGCAAACATTTATCATAAACACAAAGATATAATAATAACTACATTTATTATTGCCTCTAGGGCATATCTCCAACAGATGCTTGTGCTACTAACTCTATTTCTTGTGAAGCATCTATTTTGGAGGAGAATGTTGAGCTAAAGGCTCAACTTGCTTTGCTAACTAGCAACTACGGGAAATTATAAGAAAGTCATGTTAAGCTCTGAAGATCGCATGAGGATCTTCTAGTCTCCCATGGTAGGCTAAAGTTAGCTCATGAGTCCATCATGTCAAAGGTAACATCTAGTGGGCCTCATGTGGACATTAGCACTACATCTACTCCAAATGTTATATTGCCATGTGCTAGTCCTTGTAGTTCATCCTCTCACAACCATGATATATCTTGTGATGAATTACATTCCATTCCTTGTTGCTCTAACAATGTAGCATCTACTTCCTCTAGTACATTTGTTGAAACTAACCATGTAGAGGAAATCAAAGAGCTCAAGGCTCAAGTCACTTCTTTGAAGAATGACTTGAAAAGGGGTCATCAAGGGAAGGTCGCACTCAAGAAAATCTTGAGTGTGCAAAAATCCCCGAATGACAAGAGTGGGCTTGGATTCAACTCCAATGTCAAGAACAAGTCCACTATCAAGTTGAAGCACAAGGACAACACGAAGAATGGCCAAGATCAAGTCAAGAATCCGGCCAACATTGTTTGCTTCAAGTGCAAGGAAGAAGGACATCATGTCAAACATTGCCCATTAAAGAAGAAGTTCCTTGGCAAGAAGCAACAAGGGAAGCGGCCTCAAGCTCTACATATTGTTAGAGATGGGCCTCCTCCCAAGAAGACTCAAGCTCTTCCTCAAGTTGTTGCTACATCCAAAAATAAAGATGGCAAGAGTAGAACTTGCTACATTTGTCATAAGAAAGGGCACATTTCTTCCTCATGCACTATTGGTATCTCCTCATCCAACCCTATCATTATTGATGATGCTTATTCTCTTTATAAGGATGAGGTTGGCAATGTGTTTGCCAAATTTGTTGGTGCCCAATGTGGTGTCAAGAAAAGATCCATTTGGGTTGCCAAGCCTATTGTGACTAACCTCTTAGGACCCAACTTGGTTGGGGATCAACAAGCCAAAACTTGATCAATAGGTGTATTTTAGAGGGCATTGGAGTCTTGGCTACATTATGAAGAATTGAGGGATCTTCATCAATTATTATTGCCAAGCCAAGCCATTTGGATTATCATGATTATATTATATTCCCAATGTTCCTCCTTGCGGTAACATATGCTAAACTCTTTACATTGAAAGTTACTCACCCCCTTGTGCATGTGTTGGTTTTGTATCTTACATGTTTTTGTACTTGTTATGCTATCCACTTAATTATCTTGAAATCAAGATTATTTGTGTATGAGTAGGTGGCACACCATGTATGTATGTTTCTTGTGTTTGATCCTTGCTTGGTTATATTGGTATCCTATTTGGCTCTTGTGAGAAATTGATGGATTATCCCATTTTGGGGGAGAGTTATGCTTGGGCATTCCACAATCCTAAAATTGTGTGTACTTGAGGAATACCACCTAGTACTTATATTGGATTCTTGTCTAGTCTCTATGTGGTATAATTCTCATGAGAAATTTAAGTTTTTATAATGTCCATTAATTATCTCTATTTGTATCGTTTGCCTCGTGTTGGTTTTATGGTAGTATCACGTTATGGGGGAGTCATATGCTTAGTGCATATTACAAATCCTAGAAAAATGTGAATATTCAAGGTTGTTTCACTTAGAATTAATATTGATTATTATCCAGCTCCTATGTGACACATTTGCTCATACAAATTCCAATTTGCTTGAATGCCTTTATTGATCTTATTTTGGATCTTGTATATGAGAATGTTTCTTGGTATGTGTTTCCTCATATTTAGATATATATATCCTCATGGAAACCATTTGCTTCAAAGTTACTCTAATCACTAGTGATTGTGTGACTATTGGAAGCTACCAAGAATCTTGTTCGAAGTATCATGCTTAATTTCTTATATTTAGTTATATGCTTCTTGTTGTGACTATGATCTTGGATATCCATGCAAACTACCTTGGGAAAATTATTCCCAATATTTCTTGTCCTTGGACAATGAGTACCCAACTTATGGTAGAATTTCTTGATCATATTCACTTTGGCCCTTGCTTTATCTTATCCTATCTTTGGCCAAGAAAATGTTTTGTGTTGTCTCCCAAGCCTTCCTTGCTTCTTGTGGATCTTCTTATTTTTGATATCCTCTTGTGTTTTACTAATTGTAGGTACTAGTGATGATCCCATTTGTGTGCATTTTGCATTTAAAAGGAAAATCCTACATAATGCACTATCTATGGGGGAGCTCTCCTATATTATTTAGAACACTCATATTTATGCTTCTTTGTTTGATCCATATCGTGTTTTATGTGCTTGGAACCTCAATCTTTTCGTTTTGGTATTTTGTGCCATCATGAGAAGTTTGGGGAGTTTGGTTTCTTGTTGGAACCTTGCTCCTTTTGGGAGTTGGTTTTGTCTCATTCCTTGCTTCTTGATTTAACCATTTTAGAATTATATAAATCCTTGAGCATTTTTATTTCTATCTATTTTTGCTCTTTTGGCCTTAGCCTAGTTCATTTGTTGAACTTGTGATCTTTCATGTGTTGAATTGGTTCTTTAATACAATTTGGACATCGTTTGTCATGTCACACTCTTGTGTGTGCAATCTCGATTTACTTGGTGTTTTGTTCAAATTATATCTCCTTTTTGGTTCTTGAAAGCTTTATGCATGCATATTTACTATATGATTATATTATGGCATGCTTGCTTTCTTTGATCCAATATATAGAAGAAACTCCACCAATTCCCATCGGCTAAGTTGTGCATGAAATTCAATTTCATATCAATGTGCACATATTTATGTGGAGTCTCTCCTATGTATTGTAATTTCTCTAACTACTTTGGACCCAATAAGTTTGGGGACCATTTTGTACTTAATTGTGTTTTAGGTACATTAGAGATAAATTGGACGCTTGTCTCTCAATTTTGAAGAAGTGATCCTTAGAAGAAAATTTGAGGAAAGCTATAGGATGATCAACGAATTCATATCCTCTACATCCTACCAATTATATCTCGGTAACAAGTATCTCTTTCTCATGCTCACATATCTTGATTCCAACCGTTTGTCGGTTGCCTTCTAGCATGAATTAATGTATTTGTAATTGTTGTAGTTCTAGCCATGGTTTTAAGAGGACTCTCTATTGTATATGTGTTTAAGTTGAGATGAGTGCATATAATTAGGACTATACAAAATCATGCACATGATCCTCCAATCCCAAATATGTCAATCTAGCAATTTTATTGCCTATCATTTCATCAACTTCTCTCATATGCAATAGTGAGATTTTTGCTAGTCTATTCTATCTTATGATACTTGTTGCCTTTCTCCATATATTCCAACTTTCTCCTTTTCCCATGGTGATAGTTGTAATATATGTAGTGTGTTGGTGTGTGAAGCTCATTAATGTACAATAAGATATATGTGAGCCTTTGGCCATGCTTTGAAGCTAAAATCTTATTGATATATGTTATGACTTCATTTTTGCTTTTCATGTGCTTTCTTGTATAATCTTCTTTATGTGTGCATCTTTCTTCTTTGGCATATGTCTTTGTGATGTTTTTCAATTAAAGACATATGCACATATGAGGACATAATTTTAGTTGATTTTTAATCCTTGGAGACCACCTTTCTATTTCTTAATTCTTCGGTGGCTTCCAAATTTAATTTCCTATGAGTGCTTGTTCCTCTTGCTTGCATCTTTGGGCACTCATATTTGTTCTCTCATGCCTTGTATTGTTAAATGAATTCGGATGAGTGAGGATTCCATGCTTATGCACCTTGTTCCCAATTACAATTATAATAATTGGTGCATTATCGTTGGGGGGCTCATCTAATTCATTTAATAATGCTCATTTGTCCCCTTTCTCATTTAGTGTGTTTTAAATGCTTATGGGGGAGCGAGGATTCCATATTTGTGCACTATGTATTCTAATGCATTTATTTTTAATTATGCACAAATCTTGGGGAGCTTCTCTATTTGTTATTTCAAACACTCTTTTGCTCATATCATAACATCCTGTTGTTTTCATTTGGACTCATTTGTTGATTTCAAATTGGATTGTCGAACCTTGTAATTGCTTGCATCATTTGGTTTTATTTTTGCAATTTTCGGATCCTCGATATAGTTCTACTCCCTCCCAAGTATTCATCATTGGATATGTGCGAAGGCACACCTTTGGAGGAATTATTACTATATTTGCCTTCTAAAACATGTCACCCATTTCGGCAATCGATGCCAATGGGGGAGAAGTTTTAGAGGGTTTAAGGGAAGTTGGTTTATGCATTTAGTTTGTTCTTGTGCATTTGCCTCTCATGCTCTTGCATCTTTTTTGTTGCTTAGCATGTGGTACATATAGAGGAAACTCCACCAATGATAATGATTGACAATATATGCAATGAAATTCAAGTTCATCACACATGCATAGATTGTGGGGGAGTTTGCTCTATATATGGTGGTCGTGGTACCAATATCACATACTTTTGTAGTATTTGATATTGGTATTATCATTTTATTCATTAATATTCCTTATATAAACCCTCTTAAAGGGATTGTCATCAATTACCAAAATGGGGGAGATTGAAAGAACATGTTGGGCCCCCATGTTTGGTTTTGGTAATTAATGACAATCTTTATGGACTAATGTGTGTACTAATTTATACTTGTAGGATTTGTCCATTGGCATCACTTGGAGCATGTGTTGGCTTCAAGGTCGATAAAATGCATAGAAGATATGTTGGGCAAGCTCAATATGCGAGGTCGATGATGAGGAATTAAGAAAGGCGTTCCATCTTAAGAAGGGCAAGATCGTCTACATCGAGCTCAAGTGGAATGCTCAAGGCAAAGGTATAATCTTGATAGGTTTTACCTTTTGCCGGTCTCACGTTGTGTGTGTGAGACCGGGTTTAGGATAGATAACCGTACTATCAAGAGGGGCTCTCGTAAGAGTAATTCGGTCACATCGTTTGGAGAGAGCTCAAACCTTTGCATACTTGCATCATCATATTTGGTTGTTATTTGGTCTTATCCATGTGAGGATATAGAGCTTGTGGTAATCTCCATAACAAGCTCTTGTTCATCAAAATCGGATCTCCCATTTGTATCTTGTTGCGATTTTGATTTATGCGGCTTTCGGTTTCTCACCAAGTGAGTTATATCACATTATTCTACTTTATACTTTCTCACTTGGTGATAATCAATATTTACATTTTTTATTGGGAAGCTCTTGTCGTCCTCTATCCAACGCAATTGGAATCGGGTCATTCGGAGCTTCCAGTCAAAAGTTATTGCCGTTTGAATATTTGCCTGGTGCGGTACCAAAAAGCGGTAGTACCGCTTTTTTCTACCGGATGCGACAGAAGGTTTTGACTAACTGTCAAAAAGCCTCTGTCGGGCTAGGTACTAAAAAGCGGTAGTACCGCATTTTAGTACCTAGCGCGACAGTAGCTTTTTGACCACTTGTCAAAAGTTTCTGCCTGCTCCGGTACTAAAATGCGGTAGTACCGCACAGGGCAGAGACTTTTGAACGTTGGCAAAAAGCTTCTGTCTGCCTAGATAGTAAAATGCGGTAGTACCACATTTTACTACCTGGCGTGACAGAGACTTTTTTCGTCTAAACTGCTGATTCCACTTCACGTCCGGTGGTACCGGTTGTCATTTGCGGTACTACCGCTTTACGGTAGCATCAATGGTACTATCGCTGTGGCCAGGGCTTATGAAGTTTGAATATTGGTCTTCCGGTACCAAGTCCGGTACCTGGTCCGGTAGTACCGGAGTCTTCCGGTAGTACCGCTTGAACTTCAAGTACTACCGCTACATTAAGGCTCCAACGGCCATATTTTGCCTAGCCCTTTAAATAGCCTTGCCCCTTTGTCTTTTAGGGTGGCTTCTTTCTCCTCCTCTTGTCCAAGCTTTGCCCCCATTTTGCTTTACTCTTTGAGCTTGATTTCTACTCACCCCTCCATTGATTCTTGCATATATTTGAGGGGTAGTTGGAGGAGATCTAGATCTATGTTGTGACCAAACCAAAACATCTCTTTGTGAGTGTATCTTTGGGGATCTAGATTTTGGGGGATTTTGTGTCTCTCTTTGATTCCTCCTCTATTGTTCCCTCAGTAGCTTTAGTAGCTTTGTTGTAACTTGAGAGTGAGGGATTTGAGCACCTTTGTGGTGCTCTTGCCATTTGCATTTGGTGCATCGGTTTGAGTTCTCCTCGGAGGATTTGGTTTGAGTTGCTCATTGGAGCTTGTCCCTCTTGGGTTCTTGGAACCCTAGACGGTTTTGTGGCCTTGGTGGCATTGTGTCCTTGGTGGCATTGTGGCCTTTTGTGGCGTTTGTTGGGAGCCTCCAATTAAGTTGTGGAGAAGTGCCCCAACCTTGTGAGAGGTTCCGGTTGCCACCGACAAGTGCATCGATAGTGGAAGCGTGGATCGATCCCATTGAGGTGAGATTCACCGGAGAATAAGGGAGGCATTTTGTGGCATTGGTGTTTTGATACCACCCCCTCTCCAAACGAGACGTACTCCATGTTGGGAGGAACTCGGTAAAATATCGGTGTCCCCGCGTGCCTCGGTTATCTCTATACCTGAGCTCTTTACTTATGCACTTTACATTGTGATAGCCTTCGTGCTTGAAGTAATATATATCTTGCTATCACTTTGTTGCTTGTATTGCTTAGCATAAGTTGTTGGTGCACATAGGTGAACCTTTGTTGTTCTAGGTTGTGCATAACAAAGTAAACACTAGTTTTATTCCGCCTTTGTTGAGCCACTCTAGGAAAAGTTTAAATCGCCTATTCACCCCCCCCCCCTCTAGGCGACATCCGTATCCTTTCACCAACCCTACATATATATATATAGTGAGAAATGGCAGGAGGATAACTGAAGGGAAGAACTGGCGGGAAGAACTCGCGGGAAAACTGGCGGGAAGAAATGGCGGGAGAAATGCCGGGAAAAAATGGCGGGAAGAAAAATGGCTCATTTAGAACTTGCATTGGATCTCTGAAGAAACCACATATTGCGAGTCTAAAAATGATTTTTTCAAAAAATCACGGGCGATAGATCATGTACCTGTAGTACAAACCGGACCCACTTCCTATCGATTCGGCAGACATTTGTCCTTTTTACCCAGGATGGACGAAAAGGTTTGAGATGTCCCGGTTGGGAGATAGTCCATGTCAGGTGGTATAGTATTTTAGGAAAATGGGACGGTAGCATTCTGAAACGGCATTTTGGTGGTTACTTCATAAAACGACCCGTTTTTGCGCTCGGAAAATGGAAAAGGGCTTTTCCGTGCGACAAAAAGGAAAACTTCCTCCTGCAACATTGTTCTCCATACGAATGTCCACTCGCATGCATAATATGGGCACAGCATCACAAACTATGCTGTGATTCAGCACATAACATCGGTCATTTGGACTGAAAGCCATGAAACCTCGAACATGATAGATCATTTTGTGAAGGTTTTTTCGATACATGATCAATATACCAAGTCTGGTATTTTTTCCTTTCAACTATGTCACATAATATGACACCACGCTAAGAATTTTCATTGTTCGGATTTTTTTTGAATTTATTATGCCTGTTTTGAATTTTCTAAATTTCTAACTATGGTCGAACCGGCGTGCATAAAGATAGGGGACGAGCATCGTTAGATCTTGCATTGGATCTCTGAAGAAACCACATATTGCGAGTCTAAAAATGATTTTTTCAAAAAATCATGGGCGATAGATCATGTACCTGTAGTACAAACCGGACCCACTTCCTACCGATTCGGCAGAGATTTGTCTTTTTTACCCGGGATGGACGAAAAGGTTTGAGATGTCTCGGTTGGGAGATAGTGCATGTAAGCTGGTATAGTATTTTAGTAAAATGGGACGGTAGCATTCTGAAACGGCATTTTGGTGGTTACTTCACAAAACGACCCGTTTTTTGCGCTCGGAAAATGGAAAAGGGCTTTTCCGTGCGACAAAAAGGAAAACTTTCTCCTACAACATTGTTCTCCATAACAATGTCCACACGCATGCATAATATGGGTATAGCATCACAAACTATGCCGTGATGATTCAGCACATAACATCGGTCATTTGGACCGAAAGCCATGAAACCTCGAACATGATAGATCATTTTGTGAAGGTTTTTTCGAGACATGATCAATATACCAAGTCTTGTATTTTTCCTTTCAACTATGTCACATAATATGACACCACCTGAAGGATTTTCATTGTTCGGATTTTTTTTGAATTTATTATGCCCGTTTTGAATTTTCTAAATTTCTAACTATGGTCGAACCAGCGTGCATGAAGATAGGGGACGAGCATCGTTAGATCTTGCATTGGATCTCTGAAGAAACCACATATTGCGAGTCTAAAAATGATTTTTTCAAAAAATCACGGGAGATAGATCATGTACCTGTAGTACAAACCGGACCCACTTCCTACCGATTCGGCAGACATTTGTCATTTTTACCCGGGATGGACGAAAAGGTTTGAGATGTCCCGTTTGGGAGATAGTCCATGTAAGGTGGTATAGTATTTTAGGAAAATGGGACGGTAGCATTCTGAAACGGCATTTTGGTGGTTACTTCACAAAATGACCCGTTTTTTGCGTTCGGAAAATGAAAAAGGGCTTTTCCGTGCGACAAAAAGGAAAACTTCCTCCTACAACATTGTTCTCCATACCAATGTCCACACGCATGCATAATATGGGCACATCATCACAAACTATGTCGTGATTCAGCACATAACATCTGTCATTTGGACCGAAAGCCATGAAACCTCGAACATGATAGGTCATTTTGTGAAGGTTTTTTCGAGACATGATCAATATACCAAGTCTGGTATTTTTCCTTTCAACTATGTCACATAATATGACACCAGCGAAGGATTTTCATTGTTCGGATTTTTTTTGAATTTATTATGCCCGTTTTGAATTTTCTGAATTTCTAACTATGGTCGAACCGGCGTGCATGAAGATAGGGGACGAGCATCGTTAGATCTTGCATTGGATCTCTTAAGAAACCACATATTGCGAGTCTAAAAATGATTTTTTTCAAAAAATCACAGGAGATCGATCACGTACCTGTAGTACAAACCGGACCCACTTCCTATCGATTCGGCAGACATTTGTCCTTTTTACCCGGGATGGACGAAAAGGTTTGAGATGTCCCGGATGGGAGATAGTACATGTAAGGTGGTCTAGTATTTTAGGAAAATTGGACTATAGCATTCTGAAACGGCATTTTGGTGGTTACTTCACAAAACGACCCGTTTTTTGCGCTCGGAAAATGGAAAAGGGCTTTTCCGTGCGACAAAAAGGAAAACTTCCTCCTGCAATATTGTTCTCCATAACAATGTCCACACGCATGCATAATATGGGCACAGCATCACAAACTATGCCGTGATTCAGCACATAACATCGGTCATTTGGACCGAAAGCCATGAAACCTCGAACATGATAGGTCATTTTGTGAAGGTTTTTTCGAGACATGATCAATATACCAAGTCTGGTATTTTTCCTTTCAGCTATGTCACATAATATGACACCACGCGAAGGATTTTCATTGTTCTGATTTTTTTTGAATTTATTATGCCCGTTTTGAATTTTCTGAATTTCTAACTATGGTCGAACCGGCGTGCGTGAAGATAGGGGACGAGCATCGTTAGATCTTGCATTGGTTCTCTGAAGAAACCACATATCGCGAGTCTAAAAATGATTTTTTCAAAAAATCACGTGCGATAAATCATGTACCTGTAGTACAAACCGGACCCACTTCCTACCGATTCGGCAGACATTTGTCCTTTTTACCCGGGATGGACGAAAAGGTTTGAGATGTCCCGGTTGGGAGATAGTCCATGTAAGGTGGTCTAGTATTTTAGGAAAATGGGACGGTAGCATTCTGAAACGGCATTTTGGTGGTTAATTCACAAAACGACCCGTTTTTTGCGCTCGAAAAATAGAAAAGGGCTTTTCCGTGCGACAAAAAGGAAAACTTCCTCCTGCAACTTTGTTCTCCATACCAATGTCCACACGCATGTATAATATGGGCACAGCATCACAAACTATGTCGTGATTCAGCACATAACATCGGTCATTTAGACCGAAAGTCATGAAACCTCGAACATGATAGGTCATTTTGTGAAGGTTTTTTTGAGACATGATCAATATACCAAGTCTGGTATTTTTCCTTTCAACTATGTCACATAATATGACACCACGCGAAGGATTTTCATTGTTCGGATTTTTTTGAATTTATTATGCCCGTTTTGAATTTTGTGAATTTCTAACTATGGTCGAACCGGCGTGCATGAAGATAGGGGACGAGCATCGTTAGATCTTGCATTGGATCTCTGAAGAAACCACATATTGCGAGTCTAAAAATGATTTTTTTCAAAAATCACGGGCGATAGATCATGTACCTGCAGTACAAACCGGACCCACTTCCTACCGATTTGGCAGACATTTGTCCTTTTTACCCGGGATGGACGAAAAGGTTTGAGAAGTCCCGGTTGGGAGATAGTCCATGTAAGGTGGTCTAGTATTTTAGTAAAATGGGACGGTAGCATTCTGAAACGGCATTTTGGTGGTTACTTCACAAAACGACCCTTTTTTGCGCTCGGAAAATGGAAAAGGGCTTTTCCGTGCGACAAAAAGGGAAACTCCCTCCTGCAACATTGTTCTCCATACCAATGTCCACACGCATGCATAATATGGGCACAGCATCACAAACTATGGCGTGATTCAGCAAATAACATCGGTCATTTGGACCGAAAGCCATGAAACCTCGAACATGATAGGTCATTTTGTGAAGGTTTTTTCGAGACATGATCAATATACCAAGTCTGGTATTTTTTCCTTTCAACTATGTCACATAATATGACACCACGTGAAGGATTTTCATTGTTCGGATTTTCAATATACTAAAGGTTCATCTTTAGTCCCGGTTGGAGGGATTTCGGCAGTCAGCAAAGGCACTAATGATAGGGGTGAGTGTCGACATTATGTCGCGGCGTGTACCTTGTCCCGGATGGTGTCACCAACGGACTAAAGCTGATATTAGTCCGGTTGGAGACACCAACCGGGACAAAACACGAGTCAGCACTAATAATAGGGGTGAGTGTCACATTATTTCGTAAGTGTCGACACTATGCCGAGCTGCTTGTACTATAAATAGGCATCTTTGTGAGTCCAGTTCTCCAGCCAGTTTGAGGCATCTCCAAGATGGTTTTCGAGAGCAGGGATACCACTACGGCCAGTTTCAGGGAGATGCCGACGGAGCCCAGTCCTCCGGCATCTCCGAGAAACTGGTCATAGAGGCACTCCCTAATATGTGAAATTAGTGAGCTCCCAGGCGTATTGATCTAGTTAGAGAAGTTACAAGCTGCAAGATGGTTTTCAAGAGCAGGGACACCACTATGGCCAGTTTCAGGGAGATGCCGCTGGATCCCAGTCCTCCGACATCTTCAAGAAACTGGTCATAGAGGCACTCCCTAATATGTGAAATTAGTTAGCTCCAAGGTGTATTGATCTAGTTAGAGAAGTTACAAGCTGCAAGATGGTTTTCGAGAGCAGGAACACCACTACGACCAGTTTCAGGGAGATGCCACCGGATCTCAGTCCTTCGGTATCTCCAAGAAACTGGTCATAGAGGCACTCCCTAATATGTGACCGCGCGCGTTTGGAGATCAGATCTTAATGGTAAGTACGAATCGGGACAACTTCTTCATAGTCCCGGTCCAGCCACAAAACAGGATTAACACTCAAGACATTTATTAATATTAAAAACTGAGACTACAAAACCGGGACTAAAGGCCCCCCTATATATAGTCCCAGTCAATCCACAAACCGCGAAAGATATCCTTCGGTGAAGCCACAAACCGCGAAAGACATGAACTAGAGTTACATAATATGAGCATGAACTTCTTGGCATATGTCCTTCCTTATGATCGCTTCAGACGTAACCATGGAGCATCTTCTTTACTTAACGGAATGCTTGGGTCAGTTTTCACTGTGAAGGGCGGAATTTCATCAAACTTATTATAATATTCTGACATGTCTGTCTTGTCCTCGACTCCCACGATGTTTCTTTTTCCTGAAAGAACTATGTGACGCTTTGTCTCATCATATGATGTATTCGTTTGCATATTTTTCTTTTTTTCGGTCTGGAGGACATGTCCTTTACATAGAAAACCTGAGACACATCATTGGCTAGGACGAATGGTTCATCTCTATAACCAAGATTGTTGAGATCCACTGTTGTCATTCCGTACAACTGGTCTATCTTTACCCCTTCCCCATTCAGGTTGACCCATTTGCAGCGAAACAAAGGGACCTTAAAAGAGACTCCATAGTCTAGTTCCCATATCTCCTCTATGTAACCATAATATGTGTCCTTTTGTCCATTCTCGTCTATTGCATCAAAGCGGACACCACTATTTTGGTTGGTGCTCTTTTTATCTTGGGCGATCGTAGAATGTATTCCCATTTATTTCGCACTTTAGAAATTCAATAGAGAAGATGGTGACACGGCCAACAAGTATAGCTGATATCCAACAGTGGAGTCATTACAGAGCTGTGTCCGCATCCAACCACCGAAAGACTTCATGTGTTCATTTGTAATCCATGATTCGGGCTTCCCCGGGTTTTTGGAGCGTACAATATTCTTGTGTTCCTCGATATACAGAGCTGCCAAGGTGGAATTATGTAGAACTGTGTAGTGTGCTTTAGTGAAAGAAGCCCCGTCCCTACATATCATTGCTTTCTTTCCCAACGTGCCTTTTCCACTTAGTCTTCCCTCATTCCGCGAGTCAGAAACACCAATCGGCTTAAGGTCAGGAATAAAGTCAACACAAAACTCAATGACCTCCTCTGTTACATATCTCTTGGAGATGCTTCCTTCTGGTCTAGCACGGTTATGAACATATTTCTTTAAGACTCCCATGAACCTCTCAAAGGGGAACATATTGTGCAGAAATACCGGACCGAGAATGGCAATCTCTTCTACTAGGTGAACCAGGAGATGCGTCATAATATTTAAGAAGGATGGTGGGAACACCAATTCAAAACTAACAAGACATTGTACCACATCCTTTTGTAACCTTGGCAGAATATCTGGATTGATTACCTTCTGAGATATTGCATTGAGGAATGCACACAGCTTCACAATGGGTACTCAAACATTTTCCGGTAGAAGCCCCCTCAATGCAATCGGAAGCAACTGCGTCATAATCACGTGACAGTCATGAGACTTCAGGTTTTGGAACTTTTTCTCTGCCATATTCATTATTACCTTTATATTAGATGAGAAGCCCGACGGCACCTTGATACTGTAAAGGACTTCAAAAAATATTTCCTTCTCTGCTTTGGTAAGAGCATAGCTGGCACGACTTAAGTGACGCCCTTTATCCGTCTTGTTCTGTGTATGCATGTTCTTTGGGTCTTTCATAATTTGTTGGTCCTCCCGTGCTTCTGGTGTATCTTTTGTCTTCCCATACACGCCTAGGAATCCTAGCAGGTTCACGCAAAGATTCTTCGTCACGTGCATCACGTCGATTGAAGAGCGGACACGCGGGACTTTCCAATATGGCAGCTCCCAAAATATAGATTTCTTCTACCACATGGGTGCGTGTCACATGACGCTGCGTCGAACTCGATTGATCATGGGATCCTTTCCAAAGATTACTTCTATGTCCTTGACCATACCAAATTATTGGGGAGGTGACCTCGGATAGGGTAAAGACGGGGAAAGACGAAAGGACGTTCCCGTCCGCCCGAATCTGATTTGATCAGTCGGCCGAATCCTGTAGAGGTCGGCCGAGATATGAAAGAGCAGGACCCTTATGGTAATAGCAAGGCATTACCCGGCCAAAATACTGCGTAAGTCGGCTGGGTTAGCCCGAGTAGTCTTAATGCAGGTGAAGGATGAGCCGAGTTATGCGAATCAGGGCCGAATGATACGAAGCTTGCAGGAGAAGGAGAAGCCTAAAGTCAAACTCTAGTCACAGGCTAGGGAGAATCTGAGCAGAGCCAAGCACAAAGGACAAAGGTGCAGAGCGACAGAGGGGCAGAAGGAGGTCACGGAGGTGACAGTCCTGAAGCCCGAGGCACGCAGGAGGGGCCCTCTGGAACCTTGCCGTCATTAGAAGGGCGACACGGAAAGGAGGTCGCCGAGTTACTATATTGGGACAAGCATATTCCTCGAATATGCTTGCCAAGTCAGCCCTAGAGGAACCCATGGCTCTCCTTTATAAGGGGAGGCATGGGCCCTGAGAAGGGCATCGGCTCATTTAGTACCGTTAGGCTGGTAAAGTTCTTCCTCTCTACTTGTAAACAGCTCAAGGAGCACTTGTAGCCCAAGGAAGGAGAAATAAAGATCTTTACCTTAGTTTTCTGTGTGTACAATCAACTACATCTTCCCTCCCCAGACCCCTCTAGCATCCATTGGCCCCATACTTTAGCCTACCCATGGCATCTGCCGTGCCACCACCATGACACAAATACATCATCACTAGCAGGGAGTCCAGGCTTCTTCCGGTGATCTGCCTCACCTTTGAAATGCTTGCCTTTCTTTCTTACGGGATGATTGGTCGGAAGAAATCGTCGATTCGCCAGGTACACAACCTTCTAGCATTTATGCAAATATGTACCTTCAGTCTTATCTAAACAGTGTGTGCATGCCTATTATCCCTTGTTTGTCTATCCTGAAAGGTTACTAAGAGCAGACCAATCATTGATGGTTAAGAATAACAACCCTCGTAGATCAAATGGCTCCTGTTTGTTCTCATCCCACGCACGTACACCTGGTTTGCCCCACAACTGTAAGAGTTCTTCAACTAATGGCCTAAGGTACACATCAATGTCGTTGCCCGGTTGCTTCGGGCCTTGGATGAGCACTGGCATCATAATGAACTTACGCTTCATGCACAACCAAGGAGGCAGGTTGTAGATACATAGAGTCACGGGCCAGGTACTATGTGCAGCTCTCCCCAAAAGGATTCATGCCATCCGTATTTAGACCAAACCATAAGTTCCTTGCGTCACCGCAAATTCTGGAAGTCTCTCTCGATTTTTCTCCACCGTGACCCATCAGGTGTCTCAACTTCCGTCTTTCTTATGGTCTTCTTTGTGCCATCGCAACAACTGGCATGCTCTTTGTTTCGAACATGCGTTTCAACCTTGGTATTATAGGAGCATACCACATAACCTTAGCAGAACCCTCTTAGGAGGGGCTCTCCCTCAACATCACCAGGGTCATCTCGTCTGATTTTATACCGCAATGCATTGCATACCGGGCATTTATCTAAATTCTCATACTCCTTACCGCGGTAGAGGATGCAGTCATTAATGCATGCATGTATCTATTGCACATCTAATCCTAGAGGGCAAAGAGTCTTCTTTTCTTCGTAGGTACTCTCGGGAAGTTCGTTATGTTTTGGAAACTTTGGCTTCATTATTTTCAGCATCTTTTCAAATGAGGAGTCAGTTAGACCACACTCTGCCTTCCATCGCAACAATTCCAGTGTGGTACCGAGCTTTGTGTTGCCATCTTCACAATTTGGGTACAACAATTTCTTGTGATCTTCTAACATGCCCTCTAACTTCAACTTCTCATTTTCTGTTTCACAGTCTCGCTTTGCATCAGAAATGACCCTACCAAGGTCATCGGTACTCATCGATGCCCGTTCTTCACCTCGTTCCTCTCCATTGTCTTCCATTGCGGTATCCTCAGATTCAGGAAATATATGATGATAGTTGTTATCATCATCTTCTTCTTCACCATCTTCCATCATAACCCCTCTTTCCCCGTGCTTGGTCCAGCAATTATAGTTGGGCATGAAACCTTTCATAATCAGGTGGCCACGAATGATTTTCGAGGAAGAGTACTCCTTGTTGTTCCGACATTGAACACATGGACAACGTATAAAACCATTCTCTTTGTTTGCCGTAGCCACATCGATAAATTTATCCACGCCTTTCATATACCCGCCACGCCACCGTCACCGTACATCCATTCCTGACCGTTCATCTGCATCATATAAGTAAGTTTATAAAAAAACAGGACATCATAAATAGTGAAATGACCAATTCACATCGACACATGCATTGTATCAATGACAGAGAAAAGATAAGATTGCTAACCTCGATCGAGGGAAATAAAAAGGAGAAAGCTCAAGTGCGTCTCGGACACCTTCTATATTTTTGTTCTATGAGAAATTAAACGGGATTATTCACTCAAACATTTCATCAAACACCTTGAATGCATGCATAGGGAAAAAAAACTAGCACACCCCTCACACCTTCCACCAAGAGAAAAAACAGAGTAAAGGCAGAGGACTGGGGCGTTGCATTTATAGAGGGCGAGAGCAAACACAAACCGGGACTAAAGGTGTGTGCCATGCCACGTGGCTGACGCCCAAACCGGGACGTATGCCCTCTTACCAACCGGGACGCATGCCTTCGGGCCCCGTGCCCGCTCGAACCGAGACGCGTGTCAGTATTAGTCCCGGTTGGTGGTGCAATCGGGACTAATGCTCTGAGGGGGCGCGAATGGATGACCTGTTTTCTACTAGTGCACAATTCGACTCCAAATTTTGATTATGCTTGGGTCGTGACTTTCTCCACATTTTATATAGTACAAAACATATAATGAGACACCAAAGCCCAAATCACCATATTTTACTGGAGTAGTTTATATACAAAAATCTACGAGAACCTAAAATACTAAATCAACATCAGTAGATCCACCATAAGATCTGTTTTCATAATGTATTTATTTAATATGTTGTAATTGCTAGTACTGCTTATATATATTGGTCAAATGTAGTAAGTTTTGACTTTTGACTAAATTCATACGTGAAGTATTTATAGACTAAGAGAGTATCAAACAATTTATAAAAGGACAACTCCAATTTCCGTTTAACCTATTTTATTAGAACTTACTATATTTTACCATTTAAATGACCTTATGGTGGTTTTACCATGTTGTATGAATTTTTGCAAATTCACAAGATGGGCCTAGGATGGCGTGCCAACACAAATGTGTATCCGATATGACAGCGGTCTGGTGTAGCTGGCAGCACCTTCCACTAGTAGGAAATAGGCTATTGGTGGCGTTCTAAAATCGGAGTTAGTGGTGCTCAGAGGCACGCCACCATTGTCATGCCACTATGGCGTGCGACCTAAATGCCACTAGTACGAAGATAGCGGTAGCGTTCCACAACCCGAACGCCACTGTTAATCATTGTGAGACCCTGGCGCATGGCTCAATAGGATTGATAGGAAACCCATACCAATAAATTGTAATTTCTTTTACGAAAGCTCATTCGAAAAGAACTCTAAGGTTAACCGTGCTTGGCCTAGAGCAATTCTAGAATGGGTGACCGGCCGGGGAGTGGGTACCGGGTGCGCACGAGTAAAGACAAAGTGCGCAGAAAAGACTAGTGTTGGTCTGTGGGGTTAGTCTAGAGATCCTATTGAGCTGCCAGAAGTGACAGCCGTCGGTCCGAAGTTACCGGGGGTGTTACAAAGTAGTATCAGAGCCGACTCTCGCAGTTACATGGGCGT
The DNA here is from genome assembly GCA_030063025.1 of Avena longiglumis. Classification (NCBI taxonomy): domain Eukaryota; kingdom Viridiplantae; phylum Streptophyta; class Magnoliopsida; order Poales; family Poaceae; genus Avena; species Avena longiglumis. Next base: position 38,667,126 of record CP125975.1, on the reverse strand, counting down.
CTGCTGAAGTTTTATAAATCGAATGTATCTAGACGTCTATTAGGCATAGGTTTGTAGAGATTTAAAGTAAACACTAATAAAAAACATGTAGATGCATTCATTTGGGGGTGTGGGGGTGGGGTGGGGTGGGGGGGGGGAGCCAGCTTGTGACTCGCACCATTTGCGTCACGATCTACCCTGGCAATTTGGACATTTCTTTCCCGTATCAGTTCACGAATCACCTGGACTCTGCTTGCATAGATGGAAGTGTTTGGAGTCTCCGCCTTAGTCAACTTCCGGGCTTCATCACAATCCGTTTCTGCAGTAAACTCCAAATCAGACCAGTGGAATGCTAAAGAGAGCCCTTCTTCCATTGCAGCTAGCTCGGCATCGACAGCATCCATACAGTTCACCAGTTATCGTGTCGCTGCAAAGATGACTACGCCTTCATGGTTATGCATGATCATGCCAACCCCCATCGACGAGTCACTTGCAAAAGATCCGTCAACATTCAGCTTTGCGCGACCCTGCTCTGGTGCTCTCCATCTCTTCCTTTCCTTCTGCCGTCTATCACTCTTTTTCTCCTTCCGGTCCAGTCCCTGCTCCGGCGAGATAACCTCCTTTCCTTTTGATGGGTCTGCATTAGGAAACTGTCGAATCACAGACAACGAGTTCAGATAACTCACCAGGAAGCGTCTAGAACCCTCGACAGATGGCAGCGGCTTTTGATGTGTGTAATTTCATTGTGGGCAAACCATGTGCGCCAAAGGATCATTAGTACTCTAGCCTGTGTCGTCACAGATAGTTCAGTCAGGAGGTGCAAAAGCCACTCTGAACCTGTGTTGTTCACCGTAGACACAGTAGGGAGTTCCCATTCTTGCTTTATTGCATGTCATAAGTTCCTTGCATGAGGGCAACGCACGAACACATGAAAGGTATCCTCCTCCTCTATGCCACAAATTGGGCACACCGGCAAGGTTTTCATGCCACACTTATGCATGTTTTTATAAGTTGCCAAAGCATTACGGGCTACTCTCCATGCAAATGTTCTTACCTTGGGTGATATAGGGCATTGCCAGATCATCTTCCACATCGGCCGTTCACCCCTCGGCCTTCCGCTGGTGGCTCCCATTCCTGCCGTAGATACATTCATTTTACAAAGCTAAAATATTTTACATTTCTGAACGGAGGGAATAACATAGACCAGAAATTGATACTACTCCATAACTGGTATTGACCAAGCGCATGTCCTCCCTCTAATTTATATTAATGTCTCCAACTTTGTCTAGATTCAGATACATATGAATCTAGACAAAGTTAAAAACATTAATATAAACCGAAGAAAATATGTAAAACTCAACTGGATATAAAGGGATTGATCGTTAGCTCGCACGGACCATACGTGCACGCATCGCCTCCCGGCTCAACACGGATAGATCTCTGGTTGGAGTATGCCAGCAGAAGCCACCGATCGTTTCGCTCTTTTTTTTTTCCTTCGTGAGCACACAAGTCGCACAAAAATTTGATAGATTATCCAATATTACTCTACGAAGATTTTTAATCCCACATTGGTTGAGCCGGCCATGACCTTACACTTGTTCTTTATTGTCACCACGGAAAGACAGATTCTATAATAGCTCGATCACGAAGTGATCTTTGCAGGCTCTCAAGATGGTCAAACAGAGGTACACCATCACAGCGTCGATCGATTAATTCAACTATAGCAGGAGTACATGTAGGGTCTTCGTCTTCAAGCTAGCTACAGGTTTTACACGTGAAAATCAACATAAAGAAACTGGGATTAATATTTCATCCCGGTCAACCCGCCAGAGATCGATCGATTTGCAGATCAGTGCTTCGGCCGCCCGCGCGCGAGGACAGAAAATGAGCTGGTGTACGTCAGGAATCCGATGCGTGCTTAATCCTGGGAAAATGATCCACCGGATATGGTAGTAACACACTATTCCGTTCCATATCTGCAGGCAAGCAGAGTGTCTTTCGTTTTCAGCGTTTCTTTGCCTCCTCCGGATGATGCAACCCACGAAAGTGATCGTGTCTCTAGAAGATCATGTACCTCGTGTTCCATTCTCGACCACGCATGTCGATCCATCGCATATCCATTTACTGTGGAGTGGTGTCTGCTAAGTTGATACTCTACTGATCACTCTATTCAGATGTAAAGATGCAAGACATATATGCATGTCTGACTTTTTATGGTCTCATGTGCATCTCTTGGGATATTATTCTCCCTTATAGTTTTTTTTAATCATAGATGGATTTTCACTATACAACAACTTAGGAAAAATACAACTCCAGTTTAATAATACGTCTGACCTTTGAACTACTCCCTCCGACCTATATTTCTTGTGATAGATACATCCAAATTGAAGTCAACTAATATGGGTCGGAGAGAGTATTTTAAATTAAAACTTAGTACTATGTTTTACCCTTTAAATGACATTGTGGCTGGTTTTACCATGTTATATCAACTACTCCAAATTGACAAGACATGCCTAGGATTATGTGCCAATGCAAGGTGTATAGGATAGTGTACGGCTGCGTGCACCTGCCCAACATCATTGAGTATTTTTCATAGAATTTGATTCGGTTTTTATAATCATGTATGCCCGTAAAGAGAATAAGTGTCTTGTGTTCTCTTAATCATCTCTCACATGGTTCTAACAGATGGATCCATCTCTTTTAGTTTGCAGAAATAATGCAATGACATAAACCTACCACAAATCACATTTAAGGTGAGATGTTGCAAGATTTTTTATTACTAGTACAAGTAGTACAAAGTTAAAATTCTAGGATAAAGAAGAATTTAATCCAGACATAATCATGCTTCGGCCATGCCTTATCCATATTTTTTCTTGCTCGGGCATATCATAATGAATCAAAAACTTCTAGAAAAAGAAATATCTTTTATGCAATGACATAAGCCATCTCTTCTAGCTATCCATTCCACTGGCCTTGGATGGGGAGGCAAAGATATTGATATTGCTTTTGTATTCTAGATCCACGGACTTCTCCGCATACTATTGATCAAAGTTAAAAAGTTATCCGTGCAAAGATTTTGGGCAAATATCATAAAAGCACAACTATTGGCGAGAGGGTTACATGCAAAATCACAAACAGAGGAAATTTCATCATAAAGCCGCAACTATTGGAGTTCTAGCCGGGGTTTTGTGCAAATCATATTAGACTTTAAAAAACCATTTCCAAGTTTTCATAATTTTCGGTAATTTTACGCAAAACATTTTTAAAAAACCTGCAAAAACAATTTACCCACAAATTTTTAAAAATTCGAGTATTTCATTCGGTCGATGAACTTGGATTGAGCTATAATAAATGTCTCGTTTTTTTTAAATACTTCAATTTTGATTGAGTTGTGGCCAAAATTTACAAAAACTATGAAAAACTTCAAGTCGGTTGGGCAAATTGAGCTTAAAATTGCTAATTTAATATGCTTTCTACTAAATTTTAAACTATCTGGGTTCTTTATTATCTTAAATGGCTAGAACAATACTTTGCTAACACTTTGAGGTGTATCGAACATAGCACATGTCGCATGCAGTTTTTTACAGGGTAAAGATGAAATGTTGCATTATTGTTTTTATGGTAAATGTTTCATGTGTTGGTTGTCTTCCTAGCTAGCCGTGACATTGTCCTAGAAATATACATACCTTTTTTATTTCTGCAAATATGATAAAATGAGATAAAACCTACCACAAGATCATAGTGGATGATAAGATCCCGCGAGATTTGTTCATTTAAATCAGATACAAGATGTGGCAGAATTGCAACCAAAGGGATTTACTCCCAATGTAACCATGTTTTGATCGTGACCTTTTCTATATTTTGCTCAAGTTCTGCCAGCTCTAGATACTTCTAGAAACGGAAATATCTCTGCAAGAAAGGAAAAAAGCATAATCCAGCTCTTCCAGCTATCCACTCCACTGGGCTTGGTTGGAGAGACAGCAGAGGCAGCAGGAGGGCAACCCAACCGAACTAGTACCGAGCTACGCGCGAAGCTTGACCCCTCTCCCTCATCCCCCACCTCTCTCTGCTACAGTTCCTAGAAAGCTCTAGAAGGGCCCCGAGCCAAACCGAAGCCTCTCTTGCCGGCAACGCCGGTGAGAGATGGCGGAGGGGCGGCGTCGGCGGCAGTAGTTTAGGTAGGTGTAGTGGCTATATGCCGGTAGTATGGAGTAGGGCGTCGGTGCTCCTTGGCCGGGACCGGGCGATCCGGAGGTTGCCTGTGGCGTTGTCTTGCTCCGATGGTTGGAGGAGACGGCGAGCTTGGCCATGACCGGGATCTCCGCAATAAGTGCCATGGTGTCTTTCCTCTGCTTTGCATCCTTCTTCTTCTCTTCTCCCCCGTTCCGGCCGGCCGTGGTGGCGAGGGGAGGGGTGAGGGAGGAAGGAGTGATGCGGGCTGCAGAGAGGATTGGAGGTTTTCTGCTTCGGCGTGGCGGCGCGTCGGCGAGATTAGTGGAGGATTTATTTGGGCGTCCGAGGTGGAGGGCGGCGAATTTTCCTCTGGCTGTCTACCTCCTTCCGAATAAATCCTCGCGTCGCCGTCATCCATCTGTTGGCTCTGGTATGTCCTTCTCCCTCTTGGCCGGCCAAGGAGGCGAGAAAGGGTGGTTTCTGCTGCGGTGATAGTCTTGGATGGTGGCTCGCCGCGCGAGTTGGCATTGGCGACCTTGTTTTCTTCTGCTGCGACGACCTCACGCTGGAGCTCTGAAGAATCTGTCGACCCCTCCAGGTTTGCTCGGGTGGCTCGGGTGTTTTGCCGGCTTCTATGGATTCACGCCGCCTGTCGCCCCATCTTCAACCTCCGTGAGGCCCTTCTTCCTTGCTGTCAATGGCGAGGACGCTCAGCGATGGTGGCAATAGCATCGCCCAGGTCGGAGTTTGTACAAGGACTCGATGGCTTTTGAAGAATCTTTCTAGGGTCCCTTGTGTAAATTGGAAGGACATGGTTGTTATTTGTTTTCTTTCAGGTCCTTTCCGCAGTATTGTATCAATTTTGTTTTATTAATGCCAGCTCTGGGACCTTCCGGTCCCTTCTCGTTCAAAAAAAAAAAAAAAAAAAAAAACCGAACTAGTACCAGCAAGCAAAGCATTGAAATCTCCAAGCAACGCCTCGCCTACAAGGAAAGGAAAGGAAAGAAAAGCTCCTGATCAGAAACCGTACCAGCAGGCAATATACTAAACAAGTGTGTTTCTTTCCCTTCCTCCGGCGCCCCCGCAACAGGATAAGATCACATCGCACATGCACAGTCATCATACCATATCCTATCTCCTTCTCCTACCTCTTCTCTCTCCACACCTAACTTATCCATTATCTAATCACATTTCGCAACCTCATTAAATTAGCAGAAGCCATCGGCATCAAGGCATCGATTACTACTAACCACATCCCACACACACATTTCTGTTCTGCCCTTGTCTCTTCCTCTTCGAACTTGTCGCCTGGAAAAAATCCACAAGAGAAGAAAGGGGTAGGATGAGCCATCAAGGAAACAAGGTCGATTCGTGCGACGCACCGACGCTGCTATATGAAAACAATGGTGGAAACGAAGAAGTTAAAAAACAAAATGTCAAACATGTCGCTGTGATTGTGATTTACTACTGGTAAATACAGTTTCACCCGTTCCCCAAGGGACAACCAGCAGACAACAAGCGAAGCCCGAATGGACATCGTTCATGGAGTATAGTAGTTTACGCGGCCACCCGTTCCTGTTTTTGCCGCCCGTCTGATGCAAACAGGGGGCGTGTCCCTGCGCAAATATATATATTCTTATTGTTTCGAAAAGGAACTCCGTCCTATTTCGCCGTTGATTGCCAGGGAAAGAAGCATCTGGATGGATGTATGAATCTGCTTGCTGCTGCTTTTTTTTTAGCAAAGTTTACTTCCTGCAGAAAGTGCTTTGTGTAGTAGTATCTTTGGTTGATCCTTCCTCACCCATTGGATAGCATTTCAAAATCGTTTCGTCCCGCAAGGCAAAGGATGTCACTGGTTGTTAAGGACCAGCCAACAACTTGGGAGATGATGGTGGCATCAGCATAATCATGGGATCCTTCACCCAGCAAATCAAATTTGTATCGGCAAGTTGTTGTTTGTGTACTATGTCGACAGGTAGATCAGGAGCAGAGCAATTAACTAAGCTTCGTGATCATCATCATTAGTTAATGATCGGTGCCATGGGGATCGGTTATCGGTTAGGTCAGTTCATCGCCGGAGCAGTTCATACAATGAGGTCAACGGGATCCAAAGATAAGAACACTGAACACACCGAGCTTAGCCCGGACGATTACACATGCTCTTGCAATTATGCTTATATATATAGTTCAGTAAGCGGCGGACAACTCTACTGGCCAAGGGAGAGGCAAAGATCAGGCGGTTGCTAACTGCGAATTCGCAGCTACTGATTGTTGTTGTAACTAGCAACGACGCCGCCGCTATTTCGAAGATCTGACAGCGAGTAGGACCTCGGCGACCGGAAGCTCCCGCTCCTCCTGGCCGGCGCCGGTCCGCCCGTCTGAGTCTGCAAGCTGAGCATCGGGGGCGGCAATGCCAATGCCGGCGCGTTCTTGCCGCGGTGGCCCTGCTGCGGCTGCTCGTCGGAGTCGGAGCCGTCGGAGTCGTCCTCCTCGCCTTCGTCGCCCTCGTGGAGGGCGTGGTCCGGGGCGAGCAGCGGGGGCAGGTAGGTGGCCGTGGCCAGGGAGCTGCAGGAGGCGCGGCGCGACCAGGTGGCCAGGATGCGGCGCCGCTTGTTGAAGGGGTTCTCCGGCTTCGCCAGCTCCTTCACGGCCTCGCGCGCCGCCGCCTCCGCCAGGCTCGTGAACGACTTGGACTTGCCGGCGTAGAAGCTCGACAGCCCGTTCCTGTTGACAAATCCACAACAGAACAAAACGATCAGTCATCCTCTTTCTGAATCATCAGTTGCAGTTCAGGAATTGGTAACCGATGATCTCTAGACTTGTAGTACTTCCGCTACGGATCAAAAAAATCCCCCCGAAAAAGATCTTTTTTTCCCATTTTGCACAACAGAGCATATTCTCGGAAGCTTTTGACTCACTTGATGGGCAAAGAATCCTCCAGGGCCTCCAGGCAGCCGAGGCCTGGCTCCTGCTTGAGCTTGCTCTCCACCTCCTCCTCCTCCCCGTCCTCGCCGGCCTCCGACGAGGAGTCCTCCCCGATGGACGAGCTGGACAGCGACGGCGCGCCGATCGACGAGCTGTCCGTCAGCACCTCCTCCGCCTCCTCCTCCTCGATGAAGAACCCGTCGCTCAACTTCTTGTTCCCCAGCAGCACCTCCCCGTCCTTGGCCTTGCCGCCCGATCCGGGGAAGCCGCCGTAGGCCTGGAACGCCACCGCCGTCGACATGTCCGCGCTTCGGGATCCGGCGATGATCCGGACGGTGGTGCCAGCTCGCGCTCGGTAGCTAGGAGGGAGCAAATCTCGGATGGAAAATGGATATGGTGTCCGTCCAAGAACAAGGACGCACCAACTCAGCAGCAACTTGTAAGAGGGAGAGAGAGAGAGACGATGGAAAGGGGAAGAAAATGGGTGAGGATGGGATAAGATAAGAGCAACGACAGGAGAGGGGTTGTGTAGGCGGGGTCTTTGTAGGCTCGTGGGTCATGGCATGGCCGCTCCGAGGAACCGGATCCTCTGCGGCATACAATACAACCCACAGAGGTGCAACCGTGTAGTGTGCCACTCCACGCTTGGGAAAAACCATATGAGTTATGAGAAATTGTGGTGGAAATTGTACATAGTGATGCCAATCAATAGGAGTAAATTATGAGTTGGTTCCAAGTATCGCAGAACATTCGGGTGATCGATATATGCCAAGTATGATATAACAACCTCAAATCGTGGATACTGTGACATCTGTGTCGTGGTATCCGCATGATCTCTACGGCATAGGATGAAACGCACGGCAGTGGCAATGTCGCATACTGCTCGAATCATGTCTACATTAAGAAGAAACCGACAACATTCGTGCGTCATGGTTGTGCCACGTTGTGTGGAACTGCCAAATGTGCGTATCTATCATGTACTGTAAAGTATATGTGTCGTTTGGTATGCGCCAAACATGGCATAACAACCCTAAAAACCTGGATGCCATGACATGTTTGTCGTGTTTGGCCGCGTGATCGTGATCCTCTATGGGGTGGAATGAAGTATGCGTCACCTAGATGTCGTGCAACACTCAAACCATGTGTGTGATAGGAAGTATGAGTTGGCACCCTGTATCGCAGAATATTCGGGAGATCGATATATGCCAAGTATGGCATAACAAACTCGAATTGCAGATACCGTGACATCCTTGTCGTGGTATCCACACGGTCATGGCAATGACAATGACACATAGTCCCCAAATCATGTCTACATTAGGAAGAAACCGACAAGATCCGTGCGTCACGGTGGTGCCACGCTGTGTGTGATACCGCCAAATGTGTGTATCTATCATGTAGTGTAAAGTATTTGTGTGTTCGGTACGCGCCAAACATGACATAACAACCTGCAATCCTGGATGCCAGTACATGTTTGTCGTGTTTTTGCCGCGTGATGTCCTCTTAGACGTGGAATGAAGCATGCATCACCCAGATGTCGTGGAGCGCTGGAGCCATATGTGCGATAGGAAGTAACCGATGACGACAGGGTGTCATGCTGAGTGGTACTAATGCTAATCGGTACAATAAATACTGGACATTGTCTCTGCGTGTCACGGAGTAGCTGGGCAATCGGCATGAGCCACTTGTGGAATAACAAGTTAACAACCTCGAAATCTTGGCACATGCTTTGTCGTGGTGCACGTGTGATCCTATCTGACGTGGAAAGAAGCGCACGGACAAAATTGGTTAGTGCTCGAACCTTATCGTGTGGTGGTAGTAAGTAACCGACGACGCTCCACGTAAGGAGGTTGTCGTGTAGCGTGATATTGAAATGTATCAGTCGATACAGTTGACGTGTCCTAGAGCGTGGCGCTAGAAGGTGAATTTGGACGGTCAGGATGCGCTCTGATGCTCCACTATAGAGTGGCCACTCGCATTGTATCGTTTCGACGAGACCGGTATGGCTCGAGCAGAAGGAGGTAGCAATTGTCAAGTTACATTGCCTAGTATCTCCATGGCCGTCCATGAACGTGGATGGAAATTTACAATTCTGTTTTTGTAGAACAGGCCATGTGTGCTCTATGCATGTCTTGTTCATGTGGTTGGCTAGAGGAAACAAATTGGGAGTACTACATTTCAGGCGACGGGTTCCATGTCTGGCTGGCTTGCGCAGAGGATCCCGACGCAGAGGACCGAACGGATGTGCTCCCCTTGCGGTGGTGGTGCGTGGACGGGGTCCATCCATCCATCCACAGTTTCTGGCCCGTTTCCGTGTGCGTCATTAGTCGGAGAAAAACCGGGGGAAAAGAAAGGAAGAAATCCAGGCCAGGAGGATATCGCTTGGGCAGCAGGGAGAGTAGGCCGTCCCTATCCGTTTACTACAGTCGCGGTGGCTGTCTGGCGTCCGGGCCCCACCCCGCCCCACCCCGCGGGACAGGATGAGGATGAGGTGGTGAGGTGTTTTGACACGTTCCCTCTCTGCCTCTCTGGGCGGCACCGCGTGGCCTGGGGCTGGACCAGGATGGATGGGAGAGAGGGGTCGCCTCGCCCCACAGCTGGAGAGCGACGTGGCGGACGAGGTTGCTCGCTCGTCGACGACGTCTGCCTGCCTGGTGGTCTCATCAATACCGCGGCGTGGGCAAAGGCTGTTTTATTATTAATTCGCGTTTGCGAAATGTGCTCCGAAAATACTCCCTCGGTTTTAAAATATAATATATTTTAGGTTAATAAAAAAAATATCTAGACTTGTTTTAGAGTTAGATTCACTCCACGTATAAGTGAACCTACGTCTCCACATACGAGTGAACTTACATACTTAAAAAAAAGTTTAGATATATTTGTTTCACAAAGTTAAAACATCTTATATTTTAAAACGAAAGGGTATATTTTTATATATTGTATTTTCTTTGTTCAGAAATAATATAATTTTTGTTTTCTAGATTGGAATGTATCTATACACTAGAATATGTCTAGACATTTGAATTAGAAAACTCAAATCGGTTATTTTTTAACAGAGGGGTATTTTTTTTGGCTATCCTGCAATACACCTATAGTGCGAGCAGCGTTATCGAGTGTTCTTACCGTTACACGTAATCGGGTCTCTTGGAGTTCTTTTATTTTTCTGGGCAGGTTGGAGAACAACCCATTTCGTGTGCGTGTGGCGTGGGAGACTATTTGGTCAAAGGAAACGAGGGAAGGCGTCTCACGTTTGTGTTTACAAAAAGGTTTAGTGAAGGACCGCACTGCTTTTGTGTGACTGCAGCGTCTAGCTAGTATTGCGACCGCCCAACTGAAAACAACTAGGTATACTCGACGTACGTACACGTACGCCCTTAATCGTTTTCGTACGGTGCACGGTATACGTTTGGGTGCTTTGATCCAGAGGTATTCTTTCTTCTTACATGTGCTGCCTCTGATTTACATAAGTTGATTTAGATTTATCTACTCCCTTCAACTCATATTAGTTGACTTGGATTTGAATATATATTTAAAATAAATCTAGACATTATTTAATATATAGACTCATCTAAATTATGATAAATTCAAGTCAACTAATATGGGTCGGAGGGAGTAGATACGTTCGAATGTCTCTAGTCAGATTTTAGTGCTAAAAATTTAAGACAACTAATATGGACAGTAATAATTTGGTCATCCTATTTTCTTTTCCTTTTCCGGGCGGGTTGGAGATCGAGCAACCTATTTCAGGTTTTTTTTTCTTTGGCGTGAATGATTTTTTGGTCAACAAAGGGAGAAACGAGGCAATGCGCAAATGTTTATGTAGGAGACCTCTTGGCTGCTTTTGTGTGACTGCAGCGTTCTACTACTGCGACTTGCCAACTGACGGCTGCCCGATCCACTCCTCGTATTCGTGTAGTGCACACGGTACGGTATACATACGTGTTCGCGCGAGAAGGGCCGACGACGGGGAAGGACAGTAACGGCTCTGGATCTCTGCTTAATTACAGCGGGGGGCATGCGTTATGTCTGTCTGTCGAAAGTGGATGATCCACACAACACACAAGCGACTGCCACGATTAAAGTGGACGATACGGGACGTTGAACCTGAGACCCGGCATTCTTCTTCTAAGCTTACCAATTTAGTGTCATAATTATTGATATATTTTACTATAAAATTAATCAAATTTACTTACTTTGACTTAGGACAAGGCTAGAAGTATACTTATTTGCGGACGGAGGAAATATACTGCTTGGCGACGGTGGGTAGAGGCGGTGGGTAGAGGTAATGTCGCTCGTGCATAGTCCGTGATCGACGAGTCGAGATATATATACACGACCTGTGTGCGGGGGCAAAATATACATCTCTTGGATTAAACACGTACGGTACCTGTTGTGTTGCCTCTAGAGACGGTACGTACTTGGATGCGTGTTGCATGATCGATCGAACCTACCTACGCATGCATATATCGTCGTTCAGAGATACGACTGGTGGTGGTGGACTGCAGGGATCCAAATTCTCGACTACAAGCTTCCAGCCGCCGAGTTCCTCTTGGGCATATCCATCTGTTCCGTCCGTTCTCCATGAGCGGTCCACGCAGCCCCAGGGAACGGAAGTCGTGAAGAGTGAATTTTGAGGACTCCTGAAAACCTGAAGTTACAGCGTTTCAATTTAAGCTATTTGATGACTCCGTAGTTAAGTTTCCTACTCTAATCAATGAGTAACGAACCATTTTGAATTTGAGTTATTCAAGAAAACTTAAAGAAAACGCTTATACTGCTGTCCACAACTAATGCTACACCACCTACGAAATTAATATACGGAATCAGTTTATGTGATTGGAAGATGTTCAGCAGTTGTCCCGATTAATTAATTCTTCTTCGGTTGCTTCACCTCCAACCACATCAGTCCGTAAGTCTAGTCTAGTTATAGTAGAGCAAGTATAATAAGGTGACATCAGCTGGCTATAAGACATTAAATAGTATATTTGTGCTGAGTTGGAAGAGAGAGAGAAGGAGAGTGGACTCTCGTGCAAGAGTCAGCTCTAGCACGTGCTCGTAGGCACTTTGTAAGAGTGAATGGTGGGCTAATTATTGATAAAATATTACTCCCTCCGTCCAAGAATAGATGTCTTAGATTTTTTAAATTTTGGATGAATCTATATTCTAAATAGTGTCTAGATTCATCCAAATTTTGACAAATTTGAGACACCTATTTTGGGACGGAGGGAGTACATTTCTATAGCTTGTTATTTTACATATTGGCTATTTGATTGACTATAGATGACATGACACTGCCTTATAGTCAGAAGTTGGTTATATTATTATTCTTGCTCGTAGGAGTAACTTGAGTAGTAACATAGTTCTACGTGCATTGCCAACTAAGTATTTAGATGACATGACATACAATTAAATGATGAGAGAGAGGCTTGTGGTAACTAGCTATGTTATCATAACATCACACATTTCAAGACAAAATAAGTCTATATGGCAATAAATGAGACTTTGCATGATACATCACCTATGTTATTTTCCACTATGAAGATAGTAACTTAAACTAGTAACATATACATGTTACTACTCTAAGTTACTCTCCACTATGACCAGCCTAAGGGTGTGTAGAATAGTGTACAATCACCTGTCTGTAATAGGTGCCATATAGGAATATTACTAACATGTAGGCGAGAGAAATAGAAAAAGAAGAGGGTCCGTCTGTAGATTTAACGACGGTCTGTTTCCATGAACATCTCTACCTACCGACGGTCTCTTCCCATTGTATGGACTGTTGTCGCATGTCGTGGGCTCATGGACACTGTTATATGTTGATCCAAATTCTATAAAGTATAAGCCAACTTCTGACGAGTGGAGCGAGGCCCGTCGCCGGAGGCTTGGGCCGAGTGTAACGAGTCTGAAGTTGGCCCAGAGAGGGGAGATCATCGCCATCAACACCGTCATCAATCTAGGCTTCATAGGTATCATCATCATCCACACCATCATCTCCACCAACACCATCATCACCACTTCGTCCCGCTGTAACAATCGTGTTGGATCTTGCATTAGTTCTTAGAGGAAACTTTCCCGGTGTTAATTACTATTGTAGTTGATGCTTGTGAGTGGAACCATTGGATTATTGTTTATGTTCAGATTGTTATCCATCACCATATCATCTTTGATCTTGATCCGTATGATGTTTTGTGAGTAGTTCGTTTAGTTATTGAGGACATGGGAGAAGTCATGTTGTTAGTAGTGGATTTGTGTTGAGTTATTATTCAATGGTTTAGTATTTAAGTTGTGGTGCTATTCTTCTAGTGGTGTCATGTGAACGTCGACTACATGATACTTCACCATTTATGGGCCTAGGGGAATGCATTATGTATTTGGCTACTAATTGTGGGGTTGCAGGAGTGACAGAAACCTGAACCCCCGTTAGGACACCATTGCATAAGGGAGCGTAGGATCTCAGAGTTTAACGTTGTGGTTAGGTTTATATCTTAATTGCTTTCCTGTAGTTGCGGATGCTTGAAGGGGGTTTATTGACAAGTATGTATTATTCCAAGTAAGGTCGGTACATTAGCACAGGTTCATCCACACAACGCTTACAACACCAAAGAAGAGTACTTAACTATATGAAGCGAAAGCACTTGACAGAATTCCCATGTGTCCTCGAGAACATTTGGTCCTTATAAGTATTACCACCAGCTTATCATTTGCTAAGAAAGGATTGGGCCACTTGCTGTAGTTGTTCGTTGCCTTTATTACTTGCACTTTGTTTTGTTGCTTTATCAGAAAACCCCTAAAAATCCGTTTGCTAAGTATTTACAGAGATTTCCTGCTCCATAACACTAGTCAACATCTTCTGCTCCTCGTTGGGATCGACACTCCTATTTATCGAAAGTACTACGATACACCCCCTATACTTGTGGGTCATCAAGACTATTTTCTAGCGTCGTTGCAGGGAAGTGAAGCGCTATTGAAGAGTGGAACTGGTAAAGGAAACTTCTACTATGAGTATTTATTTTTGTTTCTGTTTGTTACTTTGTTTCCAGTATGGATAACCCACTTGGTTTTCTATTTGGGAAAACTACTTCCACTGTTAGGGTAGTAGACGAACCACCACCTGGTGAGATAGATCCTTTTAAGATACCTACAAGTATTGTTGATCGTGTTATGGATAATTATTATTTTGGGGATGGAATTGTCCATCCTGGTGATCATTTGCTCTTTATCTATGAATTATGTGGGTTGTTTAAGTGTGCAGGTATCACAACTGAACAGGTGAAGAAGAAGTTACTCTCTATATCCTTGAAGGGGAGAGCTGAAGAATGGTATAAGATGCTGAAGAATGGACAATCCATGGAATGGGAGGAAATAGATTCTCTCTTTTATTCTAAATTCTATCCTCCCAGTGAAATTCATAAGGATAGGAATCTGGTATATAACTTTGGCCTCGTGATGAAGAGAGTACAGCTCAAGCTTGGGGGAGACTGAAGTTACTAATGCTTAAATGTCCTAAATGTCCTATTCATGAACTCCCTAACAATATTATTATCAATAACTTTTATGCTAGGCTTTCTCTTCATGATAAAGATTTACTAGATGCTTATTGTGCTGGATCATTCATAGGTATGAAGGAAGAAGCTAAATGGGATCTACTAGACCATATTCAAGAGAACACTGAAGCTTGGGAGAATGACAAAGGAAGAAAGTCAGGTATAAACTATGATTATGAATGCATTAAATATTTTATGGGAACTGATGACTTCCGTGATATTAGTAATGAGTATGGTCTTGATTGTCAAGTTCTTGCGAAGTGTTTTAAGGTTTTTGCCTCTTATATTGAAATTCCCAAGAAAGAGTGGGACAAGTACCATGCTTCTTATAAAGACATTGTTACCCATGTCCCTACTAGCGAAGAAGTTTGTACTGTTGATCCTATTTTGCCTGAACCTTATGTTGAGAAAATCCCTTTTCCTGCTAAGGTAAAGGAACATTCTATCATAGCTAATGTGGTTAGCAAAAGTGCAAAGAAAACTGTGGAACCCGATGAGCAAATTAGTATCGAGCATGTGGTAGCAATTGTGAAAAGACCTTGTCACTAGAAATATAGAGGATGAGCATATTGTCTTCTGTGAAGATGCTTCTAATATTGTCACTCATCCTAGGAAAGTTAGAAAATCTAGTGTTCTTGTGCTTTCTATTAATATTGGTGATCATTGCTATTATGGTTTATGTGATATTGGTGCTAGTTCTAGTGCTATTTCTTATGAGCTTTACAGGGAAATTATGCATGAAATTGGTCCTTGTGAGCTTGAGGATATTGATGTGGTTATTCACCTTGCTAATAGAGAGACAGTTTGTCCCATTGGCATTGTAAGATATGTGGAGATTCTTTGTGGTAAGATTAAATATCCTGCTGATTTTCTAGTACTTGGTTCTAAAGCCAGTAAAACCTATCCTATTATTTTTGGTAGACCTTTCTTGAATACTTGTGGGGATATCATAGATTGTAGGAAGGAAAACGTTTTGACTAAGTTTGATGGAGAGTCTTATGAGTTTAATTTTTCCAGCTTTGCTAAAACTCCTTATGAAAGTGAACTGCCTAATTAGGATTTCAGGGTTGAAAAACTTTCTCCTATTTCTCTTGTTCCTAACAATGCCTTGCAGAAATTTATGGTAAATCATGAAAGAGATGTCTTCATGAAGGAAATAAATGAGATTGACGAGGTTTTCCTTCATCAGCCTGAGCAACTTAAGCATAATCTACCTATGGAAGATTTGGGTACCACACTACCACCTAAGGGGGACCCTGTTTTTGAACTAAAATCTTTACCTCATGATCTTAAATATGCTTATCTTGATGATAAGAAAGTATATCCTATTATTAGTTATAAACTTTTAGTAAAGGAAGAAGAAAGGTTATTGGAAATACTGAAGAAACACCGAGGAGCTATGGGTTATAATCTTGATGATTTAAAAGGAATTTCTCCCACTATATGTCAGCATGCTATTAATATAGAACCTGATGCAAAACCAGTTGTTGAGCACCAGCGCCGTCTAAATCCTAAGATGAAGGATGTGGTAAGAAATGAGGTATTATAACTCCTTGATGCTGGTATTATTTACCCTATTGCTGATAGCCAATGGGTTAGCCATGTTCATTGTGTTCCCAAGAAAGGGGGAATAACTGTTGTGTCGAATGAAAATAATGAGCTTATACCCCAAAGAGTAGTGGTTAGGTATAGTATGTGCATTGATTTTAGAAAGGTTAATAAAGTTAATAAGAAAGATCATTATCCTTTGCCCTTTATTGATCAAATGCTTGAGAGATTATCCAAAAAGACTCATTTTTGTTTTCTTGATGGTTATTCTGGGTTCTCTCAAATTGATGTGAAAGCGCAAGATCGAGAGAAAACTGATTTCACTTGTCCTTATGGTACTTATGCTTATAGGCGTATGCCTTTTGGTTTATGTAATGCTCCTGCTACCTTTCAGAGATGTATGTCTGCTATCTTTCATGGTTTTTGTGAAGAAATTGTGGAGGTTTTCATGGACGACTTCTCCATCTATGGAACTTCTTTTGATAACTGTTTGCACAACCTTGATAAAGTTTTGCAGAGATGTGAAGAAACCAACCTTGTTCTTAATTGGGAGAAATGCCATTTCATGGTTAATGAAGGGATTGTTCTTGGACACAGAATTTCTGAAAGAGGCATTGAAGTTGACAGAGCCAAAATTGAAGCAATTGAGAAGATGCCTTGACTAGGGATATAAAAGGTATTCGTAGTATCCTTGGTCATGCTGGTTTCTATATAAGGTTTATTAAAGATTTCTCCAAAATTTCAAAGCCTCTTACTAATCTTCTTCAAAAAGATGTGCCTTTTGTTTTTGATGATGATTGTAAGGAAGCTTTTGAAACTTTAAAGAAATCTTTGACTACTGCTCCTATTGTTCAACCACCTGATTGGAATTTACCTTTTGAAATTATGTGTGATGCTAGTGATTTTGCCGTGGGTGCTGTTCTTGGGCAACGTGTTGATAAAAAGTTGAATGTTATTTACTATGCTAGCAAGACTCTAGATGTTGCTCAAAAGAATTATGCTACTACTGAAAAGGAGTTTTTAGCTGTAATCTTTGCCTGTGATAAGTTTAGACCCTATATTATTGATTCAAAGGTTACTATTCATACTGATCATGCTGCTATTAAGTACCTTATGACAAAGAAAGATGCTAAGCCTAGGCTTATTAGATGGGTGTTGCTTTTACAAGAGTTTGATCTGCATATTGTAGGCAGGAAAGGTGCCAAAAATCCTCTTGCTGATAATTTATCTCATTTGGAAAACATTTATTTTGACCCTTTGCCTGTTAATGATAGTTTTCCAAATGAGCAGTTGACTGCAATAAGGGTAAGCCCGCATGAGAGTCCTTGGTATGCTGATTATGCAAACTTTATTGTTTCCAAGTATTTGCCTCCAACCTTTATAGCCCAGCAAAGGATAAAATTCTTTTATGATCTAAGGCATTACTTTTGGTATGACCCACACTTATATAAAGAAGGAGTAGATGGTATTATGCGAAGATGTGTTCCAGAATTTGAACAACAAGAGATATTGAGAAAATGTCATGGCAACGCTTATGAAGGACATCATGATGGGGATAGGACTGCATAGAAGGTTTTACAATCTGGATTTTATTGGCCTACCATTTTCAAGGATGCAAGGAAGTTTGTCTTATCATGTGATGAATGTCAATGAGTTGGTAACATTTCTAGACGCAATGAAATGCCTATGAACTATTCTCTTATCATTGAACCTTTTGATTGCTGGGGATTTGACTTTATGGGTCTTTTTCCTCCTTCAAAAGGGTATACTCACAGCCGGCTCTATGTTTTTCAGGGCCCTAGGCAAAGTCGACGGCATGGGCCCCTAAGGCTAATGTATATATAGACATATCAAGAAAAAATATCATATATGTATCTACTATAAATAAAAGTTAACATCCAAACATACATTTTAGTCTCAAAATATAATAAGTAGTATTTGTTGCTAGTTTGATTACCTCAAATAAGAAATGATTCCAATGATAATATTGCTTCAATGCCTAAAAAATCTTCTTCGGAAATTTCTAGATGCAAAATCATTGAGTATAATCTCAAGATCAATTTTATTCAAGATATCCTTCTCAATACCACATGTAGCCAAGCCGTTTAACCTGTTCTAGGATCATATAACGATAAAAGAGAATAATCTTGTTTATCATCATTTTAAATATCAGGTGAAGGCTGCATCATCATTCGTATTGTCCTCAGAAACATAAGATCTACATTTAAATTAAAGAAACTACAGTTAGTTAGTTACTTGCTTATAAAAATCGAAGCTATTTAGTTACTTACCCACATCCGAGGTGATGGGGATATGCCTACCGGGGTATACCCAGCAGGACGTTTCCGACTGGCCCAAGACCCGTCGAGTGGGCCTGCAGAACGGCGAGTGGATCGAAGCCCAGCCAGAGCCGAGCGGCTGAAGTCAAGGCCCAGGCGAGTGGATAAGCCCAGTCGGGTAAGGTTAAACGGTTATTGAAGCTTTAACCAAATCGGTTGAGATATGTAAACCCTAGGGGAGGTGAGCCTATATAAACCTCCCTATAGGGTGAGTAGAGACACGTTCCCTCATACACCCAAGCGACTCGCCGCCACCAACTCACCAGCGGGGACAAGCCCCTGGCGAGCTTCCTCTGCCTTCACAGCAACAGCCTGAAGCCCTTTGTTCGCCTCCTGGACGATGGCCAGCTCCCTCTCCGAGCGCTGTTTCGCGGCCAATCGGTCCGCTGACTCAAGCTGCAGACCCTGCACATCACCAAAAAAGGTTAGTCAAATCAAAATTCCTAAGTGCCCACCCGCTGAAATTCAGCGAGTGCGCACTCGGGGACTGGCGATGAAAAAACTCCTAAGTGCCCACCCGCTGAAATTCAGCGAGTGCGCACTCGGGGACTGGTGATCAATAAATTCCTAAGTGCCCACCCGCTGAAATTCAGCGAGTGCGCACTCGGGGACTGGCGATCAAAAAAAAAATTCCTAAGTGCCCACCCGCCAAAATTTAGCGCGCGCGCACTCGGGGACTGGATGCAACAAACAAAAAGACGCG
Source organism: Avena longiglumis (assembly GCA_030063025.1). NCBI lineage: Eukaryota > Viridiplantae > Streptophyta > Magnoliopsida > Poales > Poaceae > Avena > Avena longiglumis. The sequence goes on along the minus strand of CP125975.1, from coordinate 38,647,915 downwards.
AAATTATAAGAATCAGGCCGCTACAAAGCACCGACCTGATCCTCGGGGACTGGATGTACCTGGATGGCCGCGCCAAGCATGTCGTGGAGTTGTACCGCGTCGACGGACGCGAGAAGTGCCGGCGTGTGCCCGCGACGTTGGTCGACTTCAGCGTCGGCGGTCCCAGGAGCGTGGCTCGGGGGCGCAGGCCCACTCGCCGTGGTTGCCTTGGTCACGAAGCGCGGGAAGGTAGCGATAGAGGAACCTGCTCCGAGAGAGGTCGCCTCCGCCGTTCTAGGCAAGGAAGCACCCTCCTTCGTAGACGCGGCTGCTTCCATCACGGGCCCGGCTGGTGCGACCGTTGTATCGTCAGAGATAGTGATGGTGTCGTCGCCCTTGGCCTTCTTACTGCCATCCGCCGAGGCGACGACCTTGTCCGCCTTCCTCTTGCGGGAAGGATCTTCCTCGCTAGCGGCGGAGGGCACCTTGGCCACGGTCGGGTGGCCCATCCTCTTCACCCCGGTCCTGCGCATCAATCAAATCAACAAAACAATCGAAGTAGTTATGAAAAATAAGGAAAGGTGAGCGAACTCACTTGGTGACTGGGATGAAACGCAGTCCTGTACGGAGGCCGGCCGGTTTCTCCAGCTCAGGGCCCAGACGGCGAGTGAGCCCCAACTCCAGGACGTCGCGTGCCCAAGACACGGACGGCTTCTTCGTTGTTGAGGCCGCAGCTGGCGCCTCTGGAACATCCTCAGCCGGAGCCTCCTTGCGAGGCGAAGCCGCCGGTGAGCCTCCCCAGTAGATCGGGGCGAATGGTGGAGGCATTGAAGCCAGCACTTCCACGTCGCCGCGTCAGACGGTTGTCGCTGGCGCGCCGTCGCCGGCTGGGAGCGTTTGAGCTTTCGCCGAGTGTGACGGCGAGGCCGACTGACGGCCTCGTCTTCTTTTCGAGGGCCCTCGCCTCCTTTCCTTCCTCTTCTTCTTTGACGGGGTGGCTTGACGCGCGAGGTGGTCTCTGGGAGCTCGTCATCGTCATGACGTTCGAGGCTTCCTTGCCTCGATCTCGCTGTCGTTGCCAGTGGTCTTCGGACCAGCGGCGACCTCTTCGGACTGCCCTCGTCGTCCTCGTTGCCCTTGGTAGGCGGCGATTCGCCTATGTCCTGGGCGGATGGTCCCGAGCTCTCATCATCCGAGGGTGGGAGCCACCCTTCCACCACTTGGAATAGCTGCAACGAATACAAAACGGAATCAGAATTATCGCGACTGCATTTACTGCGACTGCGAGCAAGGTAAAGAAATTACCGTTGGAGCCGGACGCTTCGCGGTATAGGGGGCGACCCCAGCCTGCGCATCCAGGTACACCGCCTGGGTAATCTTCTTCAACGCTGGGAGATAATCCTCCAGCTTCCACTCGTCGAGACAGGCCTTCGTCGAGTCTCCCCGGCCCGTGTATTGATACATGTAGTGGTCGCGGTGGGTGAGTGGAACGAGCCGCCGCCCAAGCCAGCAATTGTACAAGTTTATCGTTTGAAGGCCCTTCTTTTTCAGACCACAGATGGTCTGGAGCATCTCGTCGACGACCATCCGCTGGTCACCGGGGAGCTTGCCGACTTGGAGATTGCGCGGCTCGGAACGACTAGCGGAGTACCGCGGGATTGCCACCTCGCCCTCCGGGGTCGCCTCGGCCACGTAGAACCACGACTTCTTCCAGTCGCTCGCTGCCTTGGCGGGAAGCATCAGATCAAAGAAAGAAGCTTTGGACTTGAGTTGAAACGTCAAGCCTTGACAAGCATTGGGCCGCTTTGCCTCCTCACGGCTGATCCGTCCGTGGAGCAGATCTTGCCACAAGGAAGTAGGTCCAATTAAGTAGCATTCGCAGAACACCAAGATGGCGAGCGCCGATGCTATGGGGACCCGACTGAAGGCTGGATCCGTAGTAAGCGCCCGGAAGAATAGGGACGTAGGAAACCCTAGCCCCCGCTCGAGATGACTGGTGAAACAGACGAATTCCCTCTCTCGCGGGTTTGGGGTCGTTTCTCCGGCTGCACAGATACGCCAACAGCCGGCTCGCAGGATCCCGGCCTCCTCGAAGGAGACCAGCTGTGCCCTTGTGCACTTGGACCTACCCCACGGATCGGTGGAAAGGGCCATGGCCGAGAGATTGGTTGGAGATCGGAGAATTTCAGGTCGACTGGATCGCGGAGCGAAGGAAGGAAAATGCGCGCACTCGGAAGAAGTGGTGAGGAGTTGGCTCTACGATTTCCTGCCATTCCCCTTATATAGCGGGAGTTACCCGCCAAATCAGGGAGCCGTTACCACGCGGTGATTACGCCGAAAGTTACCGTTGGATTACCCCAGCTAGTTTGACCACGCTGACGGTCCAATTCACGGCCACTCGCTCGCCGACCCAATCACTAAGACGGTGTTTTCGACCGACTCGCCAAAGCTGCGACTGGATCATTGGTTGTCTCCTTTATACAGAGCCCGCCGATGATTCGACCGGTGCCTACTGCGTCCGTATACTCGATGCCGCAGACCACCACGCCTAATCGACGACGGCCTCGGGGACTCGATGGGATATGCCTACCGGGGTATACCCAGCAGGACGTTTCCGACTGGCCCAAGACCCGGCGAGTGGGCCTGCAGAACGGCGAGTGGATCGAAGCCCAGCCAGGAGCTGAGCGACTGGAAGCTGAAGGCCCAGGCGAGTGGATAAGCCCAGTCGGGTAAGGTTAAACGATTATTGAAGCTTTAACCAAATCGGTTGAGATATGTAAACCCTAGGGGAGGTGAGCCTATATAAACCTCCCTATAGGGTGAGTAGAGACACGTTCCCTCATACACCCAAGCGACTCGCCGCCTAGCCGCCGAGCTCGCCCATTGTAACACCTCCATAATACAATCTAGCAGGAGTAGGTCTTTACCCTCCGGGGGGCCGAACCTGGGTAAAACCCTGTGTCTTTGCCCTCATCTCGCACCGCAGATGGCTGGCCGCCCTTGCCCCTCGTTCTACTACTCGCCGACAGCATGCCGTGACAATTCCCACGGCAGTGGCGCCCACCGTGGTGCCCGGTCCGGGCCGGTGTTCTGCGGCGAGATCCAATCTGCCCATCAACGAGACGGTCGCCACTGGCCGCATGATAGCGATCGGAGAGATGCTCCAGGTCTTGCCGAGCAGCTACGTCCCGGCGGCGCGACCCGTCACGCACAGCGTGATCCTGCCTATCGGCATGATCAACCTCTTCGTCGGCCTCACCGACGTCATCGACTCGGAGGACTCGGCTCGCATCCGCGAGTCGCCGCCACGCGATCGGCTCTCCGAGAGTCAGATCCGCACGATCCACCTCCTCGCCTCCGAGTACAACTCGGCCCACAGCAACGTGGCCGGGAATTCAGCGGCCGCAGAGGATGCGGCCCTCACCGACGACGCCGACTCGGTGACCCCGACGTCACTCGCCGGATCCATCACCGCGGCCTCATCCGCGGGCTCCATCGCCCAGGTCTCCAACGCGGGAGATTTCGAGGACCCCTCCATCCTCGGGATCTTCGAATTCGACTCCGGGTCGGAGAACTCCGCCGATCTCCGCGACGAAACCGGTCGCTACGCCGCGACCTACATGGTGATCGGCACCGACCCGCCAGAGGATCCATTTTCCACCCCGATCCCTCCTAACGCTACGGCCACGGAGGTCGAGGAACTCCGCCTGAAACTGGCGGAGGCGGTATGCAAGGAGCAAGTCGGCGAATTTTTTGCCTCGGCGGTGATGGCGCAGAATTATCGCGCTACCAGCAGCGGATCAGGACGCGCCTGAACCCCACCGTTCAGGGGCGCGCCCTGAACTTCGACGACGAAAACGACCCGGCCCGCGTGGCCGAGCGCGCGATCTGCGAGAACGCGCCGCCAGGAGGGAGCGCCCGGCCCCCGCCAGGATCAATGGCAATGGGTGCCCCACCTCCACCCAACCGCACCCCCCCAGGGACCAGCCGCGGATAGTAGTCTCCTCACGAGAGCGAGACGCAAACGGCCTTCCACTGTTCTCCACCCCGATGGACAACCTCGTGGCAGGCCGAAAGCGTCGACAAAGATCACGGCGACCGCAACGCCGCAGATCGAATCGTCAAGGCCCCTTGCGAAGGCCGCCGAGCTGCAGAGCGGGCGACCGGAAGGACGGGTATACTCGCATTCCTCGAAGCGAAGCGGCCTCCGCCGCCAGCGGCAAAACACCCTCAATCGCCGCCACCGAGCCGCCGCAGCTCCAATACTGACCGCTAACGCGCACTTCCACCAACGACCCCAGCCGCAACCAACCTTGTCGCCGCCAACGGGCAACCCATCGACGCCCGCACCCACATCATCAACAACCAAAGCTGGCGCGACGCCACCGACGACCGCGACATACCCTAACCAATCGCCGCGGCGAGCCCATGGGGTCGCCACCGACTCGGGCCAAAGTGCTTCGGACCAATGATCCGAGGCGAAGTATCCGCCAAACTTCAAGGCGCCAAAAGAAATAGAAAAGTACGACTCTCGCACGACCCGCCGTGGATCGACACATACCTCATGGCGATGGGGATCGCGGGTCACACCGACTCGCCGCCTGCTACCTCCCGATGATGGAGGGACGTGCAGCGATGGATCAACACTCTTCCGTGACGATCGACTCGGGAGGAAATGCGCGACGCCTTCGTCAGGCACTTCGAGTGCTCCTACACCCGCGCCACCACTATTGAGGACCTAGAACGGTGCGTCCAGGGACCCCGCGAGTCGACCCGCAACTGGGTCCAACGGTGGCAAGAGCTTTGGTACAACGTGGTCGGCATCCACCGGACACCGCGATCCATTGCTTCAAGACCTCGTGCCGCTACGAGCCCCTAGTCGCCAAGCTCAAGCGACACTCTCGCACACTCGACAACATCCCCGACCTCCTCGAGATCGCCAAACCAGACCGAGGAAGATCCAAACCAAAACCGACGGCGAGTCAGAGGTCAACGCCGACGGGCGGCAACGACGGCGGACGCCGAATCCTACGCCATGGCGGCACTCACCTCATCGGCAACGCCAGTGACGGGCGAGTCGACTTCGCCGCTAACGCCGCACGCGCAGCATGAGCCCAAAAGCTTCCGCCATGACGGAGTGCAACGCCGCTGACGGCAACTACAAGAACAAGCCGACCCCGCGGCCCTCCTTAACCAACCATGTATGTTCCATAGCAGGGAAGGAAAGCCCGCAACGCACACCACCGCCGACTGCCACACCCTCAGGGAAATCGAGAAGGCACGGCGAGCGCAGGAGGACCCCGACAACGACCCGCCAAACGGCGGAAAATTCGGCAAAGTAGCCGGCTCGCTCCACACCTTCACAGGCTTCAACACGAAGCGCGAGAAGAAGGTCATCGCCCGCGCCGTCGCCGTCAACGTGGTGGCCCAAATAGACGTCCTCCAGTTCCTGAACTGGTCGGAGCAGCCCATCACCTAGAGCCGCCAAGACCACTCGCCGCGCATCGAGTATCCAGGACGAGTTGCCTTGGTGGTCAAGCCCAAGGTTGGCGACTACTGGCTCCCCAAGACACTGATGGACGGTGGCAGCTCCATCAACATCCTCTACCTCGACACCTTCAGGCGGCTGCGGCTCCCGTAGTCGATGATCGAGACGACCCACACCACATTCCACGGCATCGTCCCCGGTCGGAAGGCGTACCCGATCGGCAAGGTGACGCTGCCAGTCACCTTCGGCACACCGGCAAACTTCCGCACCGAGCGGATCGTCTTCGAGCTGGTGCCCTTCGACAGCCCTACCATCGTCTGGGCGCCAGCGTCGCTAAATTCATGGCAGCGCCCACTACGCTGCATAATGCGATGAAGCTCCCCGGCCGTGCGTCATCACCATCAACGGCGACCCGACATGGCCGCCGAGTGCGAGGCCAAAGGAGCCGAGCTCGACGCCGCCATCGCGGCGAGACCAACCACGCCGACGAGCTCGCCAGACGCGAGCGGGTCAACAACGACGACCCCACCATACTCAAGAAGCCCAACTCGAGGGCGCATGCACCTCAACCTTTGAGGCCACGACGACACGCGCACCGGCCGAGCTGGTACCAGCGACTCGGCCGACGGTGACGATCGGACGGGCATGAGCCCATCGTAGGAAGGCGCTCATCGAGTTCCTCCGTGAGAACAGGGACATCTTCGCATGGAAACCCTCCGACATGCCCGGTGTCCCTAGGGAGCTCACGAGCACAAGCTAAACGCCGACCCCAAAGTGCGACACATCAGCGGTCGCGGCCCTTCAATGAAGAACGCCGTCGAGCAATCGCCGAGGAAGTGCAGCGTCTACTCGCTGCCGGCTTCATCCGCCAATCAAGTACTCCAAGTGGCTGGCAAACCCAGTCCTGGTCGAGAAGAAAAACGGGACCTGGAGAATGTGTATCGACTACACAAACCTGAACAGCGCCTGCCCAAACGAGCAGTTCGTCCTCCCGCAGATCGACCAGATAATCGATTCAACCGCGGGCTCGGAGTCGCTATGTTTCCTCGACGCCTACTCTGGGTACAACCAGATCAAAATGGCTGTCGAAGACGAGGAGAAGACGGCGTTCATCACGCCATTCGGAGCCTTCTGCTACACTGTCATGACCTTCGGCCTCAAGAACGCCGGGGCAACCTACCAGCGGTGCATGCAAGAATGCCTCGCGAGCCAAATTCGCCGCAACATCCACGTCTACATCGACGACGTGGTCGTGAAGTCCGCTCGCCAAGTCGACCTACTCACCGACCTGGCGGAAACTTTCGCCAACCTGCGAAGATACAAGATAAAGCTCAACCCAGGCAAGTGCACCTTCGGTGTACCCGTAGGACAACTACTGGGGTACGTTGTCTCCAAACGAGGGATCGAGGCGAACCCCACAAAGATCGACACGATCGCCCGGCTCGGCAAACCCGAGTGCCTGCGCGACGTCCAGAAGCTGGCCGGGCGAGTAGCGGCTCTCAGTCGCTTCATCCCCAGCCTGGGCGAAAAGGCGATGCCTCTATACCGCCTGATGCTCAATAACCCCACCTTCCAGTGGGACAAGGAGGCGGACAACGCGCTCCGCGACCTCAAAAAGGTGCTACTCGCCGCCCCCACCGACAAAGAACCCATGCTGGTTTACGTCGCGGCGTCCGAGCGCGTCGTTAGCGCCGTGATGGTCGTCGAGCGACCAGAAGAAGGAAAGGAGCGCCCGGTCCAGCGGCCGGTGTACTACATCAGTGAGGTCCTCACCGAATCGCGCCAGCGGTACCTGATACCAAAAGCTAGTATACGCGGTCTTGAGGCTCGGCGGGCGCCACCACTACTTCCAGAGCACCCGATCACGGTCGCCTCTCAAGACCACTGCAAGACATCATCCGCAATCGCGAGGCGACCGGGCGGGTCGCCAAGTGGGCTGTCGAGATCGGCGTCCACAACATCAAATACGAGCCACGAAAGGCGATCAAGTCACATGCACTGGCAGACTTCATCGCCGACTGGGAGGAGGCCCAGCAGCCAGAGAAGCTGCCGTACCTCCACTACTGGAGCCTGCACTTCGACGGCTCCAAGAACGCGGACGGTGCAGGCGCAGGGATAGTGTTGACTTCACCAAAGGGCGACAAGCTCCGCTACATCCTCTGCCTCGACTTCACGCCCTGCACCAACAACATGGCTGAATACGAGGCCCTACTCCACGGCATGTGAGCCGCCAAGGAGATGAATGTCAATCGCCTACGCTGCTACGGAGATTCTGACCTTGTCACGGGGCAAGTCGCCGGCACCTGCGACGCCGTCTCCCCTACCATGGCGGCATACCGCCAAGCGGTGGACAAGTTGGGCGGCCACTTCACCGGCTACTCTGTCGAGTGGATCGACAGGTGAAAGAATGAGGAGGCCGACGCACTCTCCTGCATCGGGTCGGCTCGACTCGCGCCTCCCGCCGGTGTTTTCCTCGACACGATTACCAAGCCATCAGTCTCTCCCCCGAGGGAGATCGACATTGGGGTCCCACTACAACCAGAGGCAGCCTTGGTCGCACTCGTCAACGAGCCAGACGACTGGACCAAGCCCTACATCGCCTACCCGAAGCCGCACTCGCCAGCAGACGAGACAGACGCTCGAATGATCGCTCGTCGATGCAAGTCCTACACCATCATCGACGACGAGCTCCACAAGCGCAGCGTCACCGGCGTGTTCCAACGCTGCGTCCAACCAGCTGAAGGACGCAAAATCCTCCACGACATTCACTCAGGTGACTGCGGCCACCACGCCGCCGCTCGCTCCCTGGTCGCCAAGGCTATGCGACACGGCTTCTACTGGCCCACCGCACACACCGACGCTGTCGACATTGTCCAGCGATGCGCCGGGTGCCAGAAGTACGCCAATCAGACGCACGTACCGAGCTCGGCGCTCAAAACAATCCCCATCACCTGACCATTCTCTGTGTGGGGCATGGACATGGTAGGCCCCTTCAAGAAGGCCCCCTCTGGCTACACCCACCTGCTAGTCGCCGTCGACAAATTCACGAAGTGGGTGGAGGCCAAGCCAGTCCATAAATGCGACGGGAAGACCGCCACTAAATTCTTACGCGAGCTCATATATCGCTACGGGTTCCCTAACAGCATCATCACGGACAACGGCACCAACTTCGCCAAGGGATCCATGGCCGAATTCTGCGAAGAGCACCATATCCGGCTCGACCGCGGCCGCCCACCCGAGTCCAACGGCCGGAGGAACGCCAACCAAAGCATCCTACACGGCTGGCGGCGACTCAAGTACCACTCGAGCGCACCGCTGGTCGAGTCGAGTTGCCCTCCGTCATATGGGGATCCGCACCTCGCCAGCAGATCGACGGATTCACCCTTCTTCATGGTCTCTGGCCAAGGCGATCATGCCGCCGACCTCGAACACGACTTCGCCGGGTCGTCCACTACACAAGGCTGCAACGAGCTTGCCCGCCAAGACGGGATCAACCAACTCGACAAAGCACGCGACCGCTCGGTCACGCACCGCCATCTACCAGCAAGGACTCCGCGCTACCACGGTCGGTGAAAGCTCGCACCTTCCAGGAAGGCGACCTGGTGTTACGCCTCATCCAGGACAAGAAGGGCATGCACAAGCTCTCCCCTCCGTGGGAAGGCCCATTCGCTATCGGGCGCGTACTCGGCAACGACGCCTACTACCTCATCGACGTCCGCGGGGACGGCGAACTCGACGTCAAGCGACCATGGAATGTAAATCTCCTCCGGAAGTTCTACTCCTAGAACCCCTGTGGCATCCCGCAAAAACGACTACTAGAAAATCGCGTTGTTTTTATGCATTGCATCGTCATCATCATGCATTGTTTGTCTGAAACTATTTTCGAAAACGCCTAGTTTTGTTTTCTAAGTAGCCCCCGTCTTATTTCAAATTAAAACATCGGTCTATTCCGGTCTTCTATTTGTCTAAAACTATTTACAAAAGTTATTCTTAAATAAAAGAAAAACCCTAGACTAAAATATCTAATCAGCCTACCCGAATTCCTAAAGCTACCTAGTCCTAATCTACCCACCACTCACAGCTCACCACCTCACCCTCTCCCCCAATCCCTACCCACCCTGCCACCTCACCAATCCACCCTATCTTCCCCTTCTTTCCCTCACCACAGCCCCATCTACCCACCCCCACCGACACCTGGGACCCCACCTCCCTGGACCCACTCCCCTCTCCCACCGGCCCCACGCGCCCCACCCCGCTCTCTCCCTCTCTCCTCTCCCTCCCTTCTCCTCTCTCCCGACCCCGCTCTCTCTGCTCCCCACCGACGCCTTGGCCCCCACCTCGCCAAGGCCGCCTCCGCTGGCCGCCTCCTCCGTGCACCCATCTCGTCCTCCGGCCGAGCCGCCTCTTCCTCCTCAAGACTGCCCTCGCCTGGCCGCCTCGCCTCCTCGGCCATGAAGGCCATTGGCGCCAGCCGTCCCCGCTCGAGCCACCGTCGTCTTCCTCGGCCAGAGCGCCCGCCTCTGGCGTCCTCGTCCCGCCTCGCTGCCGCTGCAGCCGCCTCCTCCCCGCTCCTCTCTCCGCGGCAGGCTCCTCCTCTCGCTCATGGCGTCCCCTCCCGACGACGCCAGGTTCCGCCGCCGTCGGCCCTCCTCCGTTCGTGCCTCGCGGCTGCCCTCATCCGCCGCCTCGACCTCCTCTTCCTCCGCCTCTGCCTGACGAGGTTACCCTCCACGGCTACCCGCTGGCCTCCTTCCCCACATGAGCTCTCCTCCAACCACACCACCGCTGGCGCCGGGCTCCGCGTGCCGCTTCCCCAGACGCCCTCGTCCCCGTCTCCGGCCGCCCTCGGCCGCCCCGCCTCCACCCCGCCGAGACCTGCCATGGCGCGGCTCTCGCGAACCGCCTCGCCCCTGGTCCCGTCGAGCCCACGCCGCCTCTGCCTCTCCTTCCCGGGGCCCACCTCCCCTGCAGCGGCTCGTCCCGAGACGTCCTGTTCGATCCGACCCTGTAGCGCGCCGAGCCATACCGTCCAGCACGTTGAACACGTGTTGGTGAGACCGGCCCTGGAGAACATGAAGCCGAACCGCAGCCTCGGAACGCCATGATCTACTACGCGGATGAGATGGCCGAGGCCCGAAACCGAAGACCACCTCCTCGGGACGCAAAGCTCACCGAGACCCCGTACCCGGAGATACAAGGCAGGCTCTATAACCAGTGCCTCAAAGCCCCGTCGCCGGATCCGATGATCGACCCCGAGGATTTCCGGCACCACAAGATCTCCTTAACGGAACCCGAAGATCGTCTAAGGGGGAACATCAAGTAGTCCACCGACACCCGACCCCGAATCCGAGTTCTTCGACGCGACGACAAGATCTCCTACATGGGAGCCCGGAGAACCCGTAACCGAAGGCCGCGGATGCGACAAGATCATCTCTCGGACGCCAAGGTCGCCCACCCGGAACGCCAAGTACTTCCCTCGGACGCCAAACCCGAACCGGAAGGACGCCAAGGTCGCCACAAGGACGACAAGTTCTACTTCCGTACGACAAGACCGGCCGATCCATGGACCCGACAAGATCAACCTCTTGAAACCAAGATCTCCGGCATGTCACGACAAGTTCTCCGTCTTGTATCCGCTCCCACCGATTCCGTCGAACCCTGAACCCTGAGACCGAACCCCGACCTCGAACCCCCCAGAACCAAGATCTGCCGAACCCTAATGTGTGCCCCTTTCTCGAGCCCTATTTTATAAATGTAAAATAAACTTGTCGCATATTAATTTTTCATCTCGCATGAATCTTGTGTGGTATGGGGGCCTTATGCCGATTCACCATATAATTAAATATGGGGCCCATATGCGGGCAAACCTAGTCTTATATGGGCCTCATTTAAAATTGCGTAGCGAACCGGTGCTCTCTTTTGCCTTGCTAATACAACATTTAATTTGCGGGGTAGGTAAATAACTTGAACCATTTAATTAATTGTCGGGACCCCGGTTCCGCTTAATATTGCCTTATTGCATCGCATCTTTGCCATGCCATACATCATACATGCATCATGCCCGATCTTCTGCCGTTGAATTAAATAGTGCATCCGGTGTTTCTTCTAGTGTTTTGCTTCTTCGCGGATTAGGCCGATGAGTTGATGCGAGTGTCGACCCGATCTTCGGATGAACCTTCGGCAATGTTTTCAGGCGAGCAACTCCCCCCTTTCTACCTATCTTACTTTTATAGTATTTATTCCCTCATGTTGATCTATTGCTATCTGTGTTGCGATGCTTTAGTTTCCGTACCCGTGATATCCCATGCAGCCTTATATTGCCTTGGACACATCCTATTACCTGTTGTTTGGTAGATAGTTGGACTTGCGCGTCGTAGTCGCTTGCTCAAGCGCTGTTGCGTGTCGTCAAGTGCCACAGTTGTTGGTGTATTGCCACATGTTAAATGTTGGAGATGATCATGGCTTTACTTTTCGTTCACTTTAATTACTGCTTAACAACTAAAATTGAAGTAAGTAAGCAGAGGCACAGGTGGGCAATAGATGTTATTTGGTTGTTACCCGTCCACTTGTGTCCCGTAGGACCCCGAGTACTTGATACCTGTTCCTTGAATTTTCGCGCTATCCACATCCGGGAGGATTATGGGACCCCCCTGAGCCAGAGATTGATTCAGTCTTATTTCTTGGGGCCACAAACTAGTTTGAGGTTTTATTTACGATCATGTACTTATGCCATGCTACTGCTTTATTACGTTTGTGCGAGGAGCACACCGTACTGTTTAGGTAAGCGGAGTGTTTTCGCGGTATCGACAAGCCCAGTTTTGGGTTCCCAGTCGTTTACAGCCATTGTCGCAAACCTTGAGTCCGTCTCGGAGTCAGCTAACTTCGTTGCGGGTCTACTCAATGGGGTGGCCCCCTGAAATTTCTCTGAATCCTGTGATTGCTTTGTCGTGAAGGCCTCGTTGGGTTTTGATTTGGTTTTTCCGAGGTTGATCGAGCGTGTGTTGCTATTGGTGCACCCCGGCCGGGTAAAACTTTCTGAAAGCCGTGTCCGCGGTTATGGACGACTTGGAGCACAGTATCTCGATCATAGACAACTATAACTAAAGTAGTGCTGTAAACTTAACTTTATAATGACTAGTAATCAGCTTCACTATAACGGAATGGCTAAATAAAACTGCCAACAATTGCTTGTTTGGGTTGCCGCTTGCGACCATTGTATCTGACTAGTAAGTATGCAACTACAACGGAATGGCTAAATAAAAGTACCATCAACTGTTGGGTTTGGGTTATCTCATGCTAATTGTATCTGACTAGTAAGTGTTGCAACTACAACGGAATGGTTAACTAAAAGTGCCCACTGCTTATTTTATCAGGATGATTATCTATACTTGACTAGTAATTGCTGCAACGATAATTGAATAAATAAAACTGCCAACGGTGTGAGTTCCTCGGTCGACTTCCTCGTTTGGTAACGAGGGGGAAACACCAGGATGGGTGTGTTTGGTGGTATAATCAGGTTGGTTCCGAATAGGTCTTCTTATCCCTCTCTGATAGCCGCCAGTTGTATCGAGTCTCTATAGGTTGTTTAGTGCATGCTGCCGCTGCCGCTTCAGTCCACCATACCTGTGTAGGAGAGGACCGCCGAATTCTAGCCTCACCGTGTACTGGCCTCAGTACTGACGCTCCTCTTTCTCCTTTGCCCTTTGTCGGCACCCTTTTTGTTTAAGCAGGTTTGAGATCGACGTCGTTAGCAGGGTTACCCTTCCGGCTTGGCCTGGGCAGGGTTATGGACGCCATTGGTTATTCTTCAGGGCTCTTAGCCCCATTTGCATCTTGTCCGTAGTCGGACGCCCCATCGTTTCAAGGTGATTTGGATCTTTGTACCGTATATCTGTATTCTTGACTCATGGAGTCGTGTTGTATATATATATCTGTTCTGTGGGTCCCATCGAGGACTGTTGTGTAATGTTATTACTTCGTTTTCCACCCGCACGAAAGTGCCTGGTGGGCACCTTTGAATCGTTTCTATGCGGGTTTGGCGGGTTTCGCTAAAACTTGCATTGGGCCGATTCTGAGGGTGTTACAACCCCGCACATGTACTCTCCAGTTGCTATGAAATAAAAAGAAATGGTTACCGCAAATTGCGCCTACTCTCCATGACTTGTGCCACTCGCACTCGTAAAAACAGCGTTATGCTAAATGCAGAAGTCAACCTTTGGTACAGCGATCGGCACGGCTAAGTAGTGCGGTGTAAGAGCACTGAATCACTTCAGGTCTTGCATCGTCCACGAAAACGCCAACCCGAGCCCACCGGAGTCGCCTAGCTCGATTGGGTTCTACGAGCCAAGACAAGCGCCTCGCTTCTCAGCGACCTTGGTCCTCCGCATCCTCGGCATAGCGACTCGAACGGCTAAGTACCACGCCGGGGACTGAAGACCAGTTCATGAGCGGCTGAAAACGCCAAGTAAGAGAGCATGCCCAGACTGCACGCGACCGACCCAACGGGCCAGCAGAGCGACGCTCACACCAACGCGCTAAATCCTCAACCACCCTCGAGTCGCGACTAGAACAACCAAGTACCACGCTCGGGGACTCGGCCACCCGACCTCGTTCGCGCAAGGGAAAACGGTAAAGTATAGAGCACTCAAGGGAGTCGCCTTGCGACTGGCTCTCCGAGCTCGGGCGAGTCGACCAAATCAACAAAACACATGATAACAACACACACATCATATACGAGGTAAACCCCACAAAAGGGCGGACGCGCTCGGGGACTCGTCCAAAATCAATCAAAAGCACACAAACAAATATCAAAATAGACACGACGTCTCATTCAATCGCATGTTGCATTGTTTCATGTTACAAAATATGCCCGCATGGCAGAACTGCTGCTAACGCCACAAGGCAAACTACCCTACTCTGCAGGCTTCGATGAAGACTCGCCAAGATCCCGGCATCGCGGATGAACGTCGTACGGGTTTGATGGATACGTCGTCGTTCACCCGCCATCGCCGCGAAAAGGCTGCTCGACCTTGAAGTCACGATCACGCGGCTCGGGTCGTTTAGCGACAACCGCCTCGGTACACGGCAGAGGAGGTCGCCCATTGCCCACATCGCCCGAGTACGTGGCGGCACGTTCTTGCAACTTGAGGACCTCGGACAGCTCCACCGCGCCAGTCGATGATGGATACCCACTCGTCACATCGTCAATGTCGAAATCTTCGGGGAAGTGGGCGAGTCCAAGGCTCAGTGCCGTCGACGCTCCACGCCGAAACGCCGACCGCGTCATGAACTCAACGACCGCGGGCGCCTTCTCCAAATACTTCCACACCTCAACGAGGTCGCTGGGAATCACCTCCGTGGGCGATATTTCTTCGAGGTAGGCACGGATGCACGTCGCCGACAACGTCGCCGAATCGACGAGCATGCTTATGCACTGCCTCGCGTCGAGCGAGCTCGCCTCTTCTTTGCTATCAATGATGCGACCTGCGAGTAGAAGACAATGATAAGTACGACGGACACCACAAAAACCACAACTATTAGAAAGGGGAGATGCACTCACCAAGCAACGGGCGGGCGAGTCCCGTCATGAAGAACTGAAGCGCGTATGGTCGTCCTGAAGCCCAGCAATAAGGAATTCCGACACCTTGCGATCCTCCTCAGCGGCCGCAATGGCGGCCTTAGCTCGCCCGTCCGCCGAGCTCGCTTCTTCTCTCGCCTCTTGCAGTTCGCGCTCGAGGTCGGCGATCCGCTGTTCAGCGGCACCCAGGGCAGATCGCGCCGCCACCAACTCACCAGCGGGGACAAGCCCCTGGCGAGCTTCCTCTGCCTTCGCAGCAACAGCCTGAAGCCCTTTGTTCGCCTCCTGGACGATGGCGGCTCCCTCTCCACGCCAGCCATGCCAATCGGTCCTGACTCAAGCTGCAGACCGCACATCACCAAAAAGGTTAGTCAAATCAAAATTTTAAGTGCCCACCCGCTGAAATTCAGCGAAAAGCACTCGGGGACTGGCGATGAAAAAACTCCTAAGTGCCCACCCGCTGAAATTCAGCGAGTGCGCACTCGGGGACTGGCGATCAACAAATTCCTAAGTGCCCACCCGCTGAAATTCAGCGAGTGCGCACTCGGGGACTGGCGATCAAAAAAAAATCCTAAGTGCCCACCCGCCAAAATTTAGCGCGCGCGCACTCGGGGACTGGATGCGACAAACAAAAAGATGCGAAATTATAAGAATCAGGCCGCTACAAAGCACCGACCTGATCCTCGGGGACTGGATGTACCTGGATGGCCGCGCCAAGCATGTCGTGGAGTTGTACCGCGTCCACGGACGCGAGAAGTGCCGGAGTGTGCCCGCGACGTTGGTCGACTTCAGCGTCGGCGGTCCCAGGAGCGTGGCTCGAGGGCGCAGGCCCACTCGCCGTGGTCGCCTTGGTCACGAAGCGCGGGAAGGTAGCGATAGAGGTACCTGCTCCGAGAGAGGTCGCCGTTCTGGTGGCAAGGAAGCACCTCTCAGAGACGCGGGCTGCTTCCATCATGGCCCGGCTGGTGCGACACCGTATATCGAGAGATAGTGATGGTGTCGTCGCCCTTGTCCTTCTTACTGCCATCCGCAGAGGCGACGACCTCGTCCGCCTTCCTCTTGCGGGAAGGATCTTCCTCGCTAGCGGCGGAGGGCACCTTGGCGACGGTCGGGTGGCCCATCCTCTTCACCCCGGTCCTGCGCATCAATCGAATCAACAAAACAATCGAAATAGTTATGAAAAATAAGGAAAGGTGAGCGAACTCACTTGGCGACTAGGATGAAACACAGTCCTGTACGGAGGCCGGCCGGTTTCTCCAGCTCAGGGCCCAGACGGCGAGTGATCCCCAACTCCAGGACGTCGCGTGCCCAAGACACGGACGGCTTCTTCGTTGTTGAGGCAAATGGCGCCTCGAACATCCTCACCGAGCCTCCTTGCTAGGCGGTTGCCAGCCGAGCCTCCTTGCAGGCGGCTGCAGCCGGAGCCTCCCCAGCCCGTAGACCGAATGGTGGAGGCATTGAAGCCAAGGCACTTCCACGATCGCTGGCCCAAAGACGGTTGTCGCTGGTGGCGCGTCGCCCGGCTGGGAGCGTCTGAGCTTTCGCCGAGTGACGGCGAGGCCGACCGACGGCCTCGCCTCTTTTTTCGGGGCCTCGCCTCCTTTCCTTCCTCTTCTTCTTTGAGGGTGGCTTGACGGCGCGAGGTGGTCTCGGGAGCTCGTCATCGTCATGACGCTCGAGGCTTCGCTTGCCTCGATCTCGGGCTGTCGTTGCCCGCTGGTCTTCGGACCAGCGGGCGACCTCTTCGACTGTCCTCGTCGTCCTCGTTGCCCTTGGTAGGCGGTGATTCGCCTATGTCCTGGGCGGATGGGCCCGAGCTCTCATCATCCGAGGGTGGGAGCCACCCTTCCACCACTTGGAATAGCTGCAACGAATACAAAACGGAATAAGAATTACGCGATCGCATTTATCGCGATCGAGCAAGGTAAAGAAATTACCGTTGGAGCCGGACGCTTCGCGGTATAGGGGGCGAACCCAGCCTGCGCATCCAGGTACACCGCCTAGGTAATCTTCTTCAACACTGGGAGATAATCCTCCAGCTTCCACTCGTCGAGACAGGCCTTCGTCGAGTCTCCTCGGCCCGTGTATTGATACATGTAGTGGTCGCGGTGGGCGAGTGGAACGAGCCGCCGCCCGAGCCAGCAATTGTACAAGTTTATCGTTTGAAGGCCCTTCTTTTTCAGACCACGGATGGTCTGGAGCATCTCGTCGACGACCATCCGCTGGTCGCCGGGGAGCTTGCCGACTTGGAGATTGCGCGGCTCGGAATGACTAGCGGAGTACCGCGGGATCGCCACCTCGCCCTCCGGGGTCGCCTCGGCCACGTAGAACCATGACTTCTTCCAGTCGCTCGCTGCCTTGGCGGGTAGCATCAGATCAAAGAAAGAAGCTTTGGACTTGAGCTGAAACGTCAA
Organism: Avena longiglumis; assembly: GCA_030063025.1. Taxonomy (NCBI): domain Eukaryota; kingdom Viridiplantae; phylum Streptophyta; class Magnoliopsida; order Poales; family Poaceae; genus Avena; species Avena longiglumis. The sequence continues at coordinate 38,630,457 of CP125975.1, read as the reverse complement.
GCCGCCCGCGGCCAGCATTGGGCCGCCTGCCTCCTCGCGGCTGATCCGTCCGTGGAACAGATCTGGCCACAAGGGGAAGTAGGGCCGGCAGCCCAAGTAGCATTCGAAGAACGTCACGAAGATGGCGAGCTGCTCGATGCTATGGGGACCCAGATCTGAAGGCTGGATCCCGTAGTAGGCGCAGAAGCGCCGGAAGAATAGGGACGTAGGAAACCCTAGCCCCCGCTCGAGATGACTGGTGAAAGATTTAATTCCTCTCGCGGGTTTGGGGTCGTTTCTCCATGGGATACGCCAACAGCCGGCTCGCAGGATCCCGGCCTCCTCGAAGGAGGCCAGCTGTGCCCTTTTGCACTTGGACCTACCCCACGGCTCGGTGGAAAGGGCCATGGCCGAGAGATTGGTTGGAGATCGGAGAATTTCGGGTCGACTGGATCGCGGAGCGAAGGAAGGAAAATGCGCGCACTCGAAAGAAGTGGTGAGGAGTTGGCTCTACGATTGCCTGTCATTCCCCTTATATAGCGGGAGTTACCCGCCAAATCAGGGAGCTGTTACCACGCGGTGATTACGCCAAAAGTTACCGTTGGATTACCCCAACGGCTAGTTTGACCACGCCTGACGGTCCAACTACGGCCACTCGGCTCGCCGACCCAATCACTAAGACAGTTGTTTCGCCGACTCGACTCGCCAAAGCTGCGACCTGGATCATTGGTTGTCTCCTTTATACAGGAGCCCGCCGACGATTCGACTGGGTGCCTACTCAAGCCAGATACTCCGACCGCCACCTACGCCTAATCGACGACGGCCTCGGGGACTACTGATGGGGATATGCCTACCGGGGTATACCCAGCAGGACGTTTCCGACTGGCCCAAGACCCGGCGAGTGGGCCTGCAGAACGGCGAGTGGATCGAAGCCCAGCCAGGAGCTGAGCGATTGGAAGCTGAAGGCCCAGGCGAGTGGATAAGCCTAGTCGGGTAAGGTTAAACGATTATTGAAGCTTTAACCAAATCGGTTGAGATATGTAAACCCTAGGGGAGGTGAGCCTATATAAACCTCCCTATAGGGTGAGTAGAGACACGTTCCCTCATACACCCAAGCGACTCGCCGCCTAGCCGCCGAGCTCGCCCATTGTAACACCTCCATAATACAATCTAGCAGGAGTAGGTCTTTACCCTCCGGGGGGCCGAACCTGGGTAAAACCCTGTGTCTTTGCCCTCATCTTGCACCGCAGATGGCTGGCCGCCCTTGCCCCTCGTTCTACTACTCGCTGCCGATTGCAGCATCTGCCGTGACAATTCCCACGACACGAGGGCTGTTTGTTAATTGATCATTAGAATTTTAATTATGATCATCATCTTGTCCGGGTTTAGATTCTTGATTTTGATTATCTTCATTGACATTAACACTACTTGTTGTCAGAAAATATTTTTTTAAAGCACCTTTTTATGATTGAATAAGTTCAGTCTCATGTTTCCGTTTATTCACAACACCAAACATCTATCTTGGCGCCATATCACCTTAAATTGTGAAGGAATTGACTACATCATATAAAGAATTAAAAACAGAAATAGAATCATACAAGACAAAACACACACACACACAAATAAGGCTGAGATTTAATATACCAAGAATAGGGGATCGGGGCTTGTCATCTACATCTGCCGATTGCCGTATCTGTTTCAAGAATTAGGGCCTAGCGGCCTGCTCCTGGTGCCTGCCTACTGATCCCCGATCGATGATGATCGGATCGAGTCCGGACTCAGGAGTCCGCTGTAATGTATAATCCCTGATCGATGCCATCAGGACTCAGGAGTCGAGGAGTTGAGGGGAAGGGAGATCGTGAGCCGCTGTGGCATCGATGCGTCATAACTTGTGCCTGGTGTGTCGTGATGTTGCCTTCTTTTCTTGCAATCGAGTATAACAACGGGTTTTTGCAAAGCATATGTATACACCAGTATATACACATGAGTACCTATTTTGCCCCCCCCCCCCTCTGGCCATGGTCCCCTGGTCGTTGCCAGGGTCGCGACCCCCCCAGAGTCGGCCCTGGGTATACTCATATTCTTATTGTCGTTGACTATGTTACAAAGTGGGTATAAGCCATACCTACAAACAACGCCGATGGTAAGACCTCTTTAAAAATGCTTAAGGATGTTATTTTTCCTAGGTTTGGTGTGTCTAGATATCTCATGACTGATGGAGGATCTCATTTTATTCATGGATTTTTTAGAAAAACTCTCGCTAATTATGATGTAAACCATAGAATTTCTTCAGCTTATCACCCCCAAACCAGTGGGCAAGTAGAACTTTCCAATAGGGAAATTAAACCTATCTTGCAAAAGACTATTAATAGATCTAGGAAAAATTGGGCTAAAAAGTTGAATGACGCTTTATGGGCTTATAGAACTTCCTATAAAAATCCTATGGGGATGTCTCCTTACAAAATGGTCTATGGGAAAACTTGTCACTTGCCTTTAGAATTAGAACACAAAGCTTATTGGGCAGTGAAAGAGTTGAATAAAGATTTTAAACTTGGTGGTGAGAAAAGATTGCTTGACATGAGTACCTTAGATGAGTGGAGAAGTGAAGCTTCTAAAAATGCTAGACTCTTTAAGGAAAAAGTAAAAAGATGGCATGATAGGAGGATTCTAAAAAGGGAGTTCCATGTTGGTGAGAAAGTTCTTTTGTATAGGTCTCGTCTCAGATTTTTTGTAGGAAAACTACTCTCAAAATGGGAAGGACCTTTTGTTATTGAGGAAGTATATCGTTCAGGTGCTATCAAAATATCTTCTTTGAAGGATGACACAACACAGGTGGTGAATGGTCAAAGACTAAAACATTATATTTCTGGAGATTCTTATAATGAAGATGTTGATATTATTCAAATGCCGACTCCAGAAGAATTTATTAGAAACCAAACATCAGAAACTGCAGAGTTCGTTTTGAATAGGTAAAAGTGGTGAAAACATAAGGTTCGTGAAAGCCTAATCTTTTTATATTTTTGATGTTTTTATTACATAAGGAAAGTTACGAGACGGAACAGAGGAGGAAACGGAGCCTGGGGTGGCCACACCCACCCTAGGCGTGGGCCCCACCTGTCCGCGCCTGGAGGGGGTGTGATCCCCCGAGCTCCGCCTCCGCCTCGTTTTCGTATCAGCACCTTCCTTATGCATTGAAACTTCGTAATATATAACCCTAAATCAGGCAAATTCTCAGTGTTGGAGCTACAATGTTTTCCTCTAGATAACCCATGGAGGATTCCTCCGCGGATGTATGAGTTGAGGATCCATCCCAAGGAGTTGATTCTCAAAGATGGGAAGGTACAGATGAAAGAAGTTCAAGGCCCTAAAGGAGAAGGCGGTCTGGAAGACAGGATGGAAGCATTAGAGCAAGAAGTTTTTAGGTACAAGAAGATGGTAGAATGCGAAGTAGATGTTATTCACAAGATAAGTTCAGAACTCATCGCTCAGCACGAGGAGGAGGTTGCTGAGCTCCGAGAAGAAATCTTCTCGCTCCGTCAGACCACCAACCAATTACAAGCATAGTTCTACGACATACAAAATGAAAACCGTGAGTATGAGGCTAGATTTGATCGCATAAGCTCTGCTGCTAGTTTCAGGATAGCGGAAACCAGACGTCCTTTTTGGATGGGGAACCTTTGCCTTGGAAAATTTATGATGACAAGAGAACACCACCACCGCCGAAGGAGTAATTCGTCATCAGGTTTGGCATCCCCTTGGCTTGTTCCAAGCTTGGGGAAGTGCCACCGTATCACATCATTATCTTTTATCTTTTACCTTTTTAGTGGATTCATGTCTTGGGTATAAAAGTTATCCTATAGGTTGGTTTGCATGTGGAAGTATCTCTCCTTTAGTTGATTATCTATGTATCCCTTGGTGTGAGTGCCTGTATGGAATATTAATGAGAAGTTTCATCTTTTACTTTTTTTCACTTCTTATTTTAGTTTGCAACCTCTATTATATGATGGATCTTGTTGATCAGTATTGGCATCACTTTGGGAGCATCAAGTAGATCTAAATTGGTTTTGGCAAATTGAGATCTGGTTAGTAGCAACACTTTTTGAGGTTTGAAAGAAAAAAGAAAAAGCTTACAAGTATTTTGTATCATTTATTTTCTGTAATATCCCAAAAATCATGATTTATAAAGTTTGCATATCATCCATCCATGCATAAGCATTTGGTATTATCAAACAAAGATTTCAAAAATCAGAAGCCATGTGTATGCCTAATATTTTATGTAAGAAAGGCAATGATTCTATTTTACACTCAAAGTATGAGAAAACCTTGTTTTGATCAGAAGTGTTTCAAAGATGAATGCAAAGCTTGCACAAAGATTTTGAAACAACAAAATCAAAACCAAAACCATTCATATGACTATTATATAAAAACATATGAGGCTTAGTTTTATTTTTATTTTCAAAGGACCTAAGTGAATTTGAGTAAACAAGTGTGTTGGACACATGTTTGAATACTTGGATCACACCACAAAAATCCAGAGGTGCTTTTAATTCAAACCCATTTGAAATTGGATTCAGAAAATCAAAATAGAAATAGAAAAGGAGAAAAGAAAACAGAAAAGGCTAGCGCTGCCAATCTGGCCCAACTCCAGAACTGGCCCAATAAGCCCACCCGGGGCAGCCCCTTCCCTCTCTCTCTCTCACCCGCACCCGCCCTGCCCCACTATCGCTGCCACTGGGCCCAAGCCAGGTCAGCACCATCTTTCCCATCCCGCGCGCGCAGACCCCGTCGCCACCGCCGTTTCTTCCAGAAACGCCGCGTTTGATTCTCGCTTAATTGGCATTGAATCACTGCGTAATTCCCTCGCCCCTTCTAGATACTTAATCACCTCGCCACCACGGTCATTCCCCCCCACACACACAGCACACTCGCTCCGCCACCAGGCTACCCGTATTTTGAATCGCACTGCCGCCGCCCGACAAACTCCGGTGAGTTATTACGGTGAGCCCCGACCTCCCCTTTGCTTCTGGTTCAAACGAGCGTGACCCTCTTGTCCTTGTGCACCTTCTGATGCCTCTAGTTTGCCTGCTCGTGATCCAGGTCGTTGTCTTCTTCGAGTACCGCGAACGGCAGAAACGCCGCCCAACTCCGGTGAAAGATTTAGGTAAAGTCCGAGTGCCCCTTGCCTTCTGCTTGTCCCTATCGTGTTCGCCGTGTCCCTGCACACCTCCTGATGCTCTTGGTTTGTGCTAGGGCGATCCAGAACGTCGTCAACGTCTCTGTCCGCACGAACCCGACGCCGCTCGCAACTCCGACGAGCGCTAGCCATCGCATAAAGACGCCTGTCCACTCCAAAAAGACGTTGAGCTTCCTCGTGCTCTCGCGAGTCTGGTAAGCACCACCGCAACCTCCAGACCCCTCTGTATTCGCCGAACCATCGCCTCCAGTAGCGTCGCCGTCGCTGTGGCCACGCGCGCCGCCAGTTTGTGGTCAAGCCGCTGTGAGCCGTTAGATCTAGATCCAGCGCACCAGATTAGATCACTTAACGAGAGGGTATGGTTAGATATGGCCCGTGCGTTGTCACTTAAATCCTACGGCTCTGGATGATCGATCCAGCCGAAACGTTATAGACCAATCAGATGTGTCCACGTGTCTGGGATTTTATTTTAAAATCTGTTTTTGAATCTATTAGGGATTTAAACTTGTAAATTCAATAACTTTTGTTCTGTTTATCCAAAAAATACAAATAATATATCAATGGAATCACAAATATAAATCCTACACATCTGTAGGCTTGGTTTTGTGTTTTGATTCTATTAAAATAGAATTTTATGTAGAGACATTTGTAGGCTTATTTTGTGTATAGAAATTATTTAGAAAATATTTTTAAAGCCAAATTAAGTTTATTTAATGTATAAATGTTTTGTTTAGTGTTTAGTACTGTTTACTTGTCTTGTTGGGTTTGATAAAAATCATCACATGGCATTTGCATGCATTCATATATTTTTTCTTGATTATTTGGAATATAAATTTGGTGCTATCATTTTATGTTTATATTTTGGTGCTAGTGGTGATTGTGATTGTGAGGATTGCTGCTACTCCTCCACTATCAAGGCAAGTGGTTCTTCATATTTTGTCCCAATATTTTGACTATGCATTAGTGATATTTTGTATAGGGCTTGCATGATGTTTTTGCTAAGTATCTATATGTTATGCTTGGGAAATCCTAGTAGTTGTAGACTTGTTAGAATTTTCTCTAAGTTAGGATACTTGCTATATTGCCATGCTTAGCCTAGCTAGTAGCAAACAAGGGTGGATTATATACATGCTATGGAAAATGTTGCTAAGTCTTTGACTTGAGTTTTGCTTAATAAAACAACTAAGTAAATGAATCACCTGGGTGGAATGGTATGTTTGGGTTATGTTGAGTGGTTACACAAGGCCCATATATATGGTCTACCTTGTGTATCTCACTTGTGGAAAGCCACCCATATGTTAAGAAGCTTCTAGTGCAGCCACATGACAATATGGGCTCTGCATGGATCATATAAGTTGCAATAACTTGGCCAAATGGACAGTTGGTGGTAGGGGTGATAGGTTTGGGAACGCATCCATTTTGGTCTAAGGGGAGGCTTCTGAAAGATCTTGTATCGATGCATGTCGAGTCTTGTGGAAAAAGTGCACCACCTCTCGAGAAGGAATAATCTAAGTACTTAGTGAAGGGTTTCGCAGCATAGTAAATCAAAAAAATTCTACGGATGCGAACGAGAAAGCCACGATCTAATCTAGGAGATGCAAACAACGAGGGGGAATAGATGAGATCTTCATACCCTTGAAGATTCGCACAGCGGAACGTTTGACGGAACGTGGGTGATGTAGTCGTACTCGCTTCTCCTCCTCGTGATCCGATCCGATCTAACATCGCAAGTGGCGATGCCTTCGAGAGATGCACACGTGCGGCACCTCGACATCTCCTCCTTCCTCGGTCCAACAAGTATGGTGGAGAGACAGATTGGATCTACAACGCGACGGCGCGGTGCAAGTGGTGGAGAGTTTCTGCAGCAGGGCTTCGCCTACACGCAGTCGGGAGGGAGAGAGAGAGAGGAGGGCAGCAGGGCGGCTAGAGCTTGAGGAGGAGGTGTGGGAGGGGTGCGCCCCCAGACCTCTTTATATATAGGGGTGGGCGGCCAGCCCTTGCCCCTCCCCCAAGCCCTAGGGCCGGCGGCCAGGGAGGGAGGAGTGGGGGGCAAGTCCCCCCCTTCTAGAAGCTCCCCTAGGGTTTGCCCTAGGTTTGGACGGCTGGGCCCTATGGGGCCTTATGCCCCTGGACCAATGCGGCCAGTGCACTCCCTCATTGGTGGGGCCACGTTGGTCCCCCTCCGGAAGGTTCTAGAAGCTTCCGGTACAATACCGATTAACCCGAAACAATTCCGAACTCCAAAAACTGCATTGCCTTATATGAATCTTATTCTCCGGACCATTCCGGAACCTCTCATGATGTCCCGGATCCCATCCGAGACTCCGAACAAAAACTCATAAACCAATTATCCAATCTATCCTAGCGTCGAGACACATTAAGTGTGTGACCCTTCGGGTTCGAGAATATGCAGACATGATCTTCTATCAATAATCAACAGCGGGGTCTGGAAACCCATATTGACTCCCACACATTCATCGATGATCATATTGGATGAACCACGATGCCAGGATTCAATCAATCCCATATATATATTCCCTTCGTCTCGCGATATTTTACTTGCTCAAGATTTGATCGTCGGTACCGTCATACCTAGTTCAATCTCGTTCACAGCAAGTACTTTACTCGTTCCGTAATCCGATATCACTTTATGATTAACTCCTTAACCACATGCTTGCAAGCGGTGTTGATATCGATTACCGAGTGGGCCCGAAGTATATCTCTCCGACTTGGGAGGGACAAATCCCATCTCGATACATACAACCCAACAGGTACTTTCCGATCACCTGAGAGACACCTTTATGATCACCCTCTCATAGGATGACGTTTGATGACCTCAAAGCTTTCTTCCGATACCAGGGAGTTGTATTATCTCATGGTCTAAGGAATACAATATTTGACATAAGAAAAGCTTCGCAAAGATGAACACGATGACACGATCTAATTGCTCCACTTAGTTTGGGTCTGTCCATCATGTCATTCTACCAATGATATGATCTCATTATTAATCAACAACTCATGTCTATGGTTAGGAAACCTTAACCATCATTAATCAATGAGCTAGTCCATAGAGGCATACTAGGGACACGGTGTTGTTCACAAACCACACAAGTATTAAAGTTTCCGCTTAATACAATTCTACCATGGAATGTAAACTTTATCATGAACAAGAATTATAATAATAACATCTTTATTATTGCCTCTAGGGTATAATTCCAACAGTCTCCCACTTTTACTAGAGTCAATAATCTAGTTTACATCTGGCAACAATCTAACACACATGGCACTAAGGTGTTGATCATGTTTTGCACGTGGAAGAGGTTTAGTCAATGGATCTGCGACATTCAGATATGTATGTACTTTGCTAATCTTCTGATCTCCATCTGCTATATAATCCCGGATTATATGAAACTTGCGATTGATATGCTTGGTCTTTGGTTGATATCTTGGTTCCTTAGCGAGTGCTATGGCGCCAGTGTTGTCACACAATATCTCCGGTGGGTCAAAGGCACTTGGAACCACGCCAAGCTCAGTGATGAAGTTCCTGATCCAAACTCCTTCACTTGACGCTTCTGCAGCAACCATGTATTCCGCTTCTACTGTCGGTCCCGCGATCACGCTTTGCTTGCAGCTTCTCCAGCTCACAGCTCCTCCATTCAAAATATAAACGTATCATGTCTGAGATTTAGAATCATCCTTGTCGATGTCGAAGCTAGCGTCGACGTAACCTTTACGACATTGTTCATCACCTCCATAGACTAAGAACATTTCTTTAGTCCTATTCAAGTACTTTAGGATGTTCTTCACGCTGTCCAAAGGTTCCACTCTGGATCACTTTGGTACCGCCGTCAAACTAAGAGCATTGGACACATCCGGTCTAGTACACAAGATGACATACATGATAGAACCTATGGCGAGGCATAAGGCACTTTGCTCATAGCTTCTCTATCATTTCACCGTAGGCACTGAGCCTTGCTCAATATCTTACCCGACAACATAGGCACCGAACCTTTCTTTGCCTTATCCATTCGAACCTTTTAACTTTGTCTAGGTATGTACTCTGGCTTAAAGCTATCAGGCGTCTTTGTCTATCTCTATAGATTTTGATGCCCAATATATAAGCAGCTTCACCTAGGTCTTTCATTGAAAAAAACTTGTTCAAATAATTCTTCACATCGTTAAGCATGTTAATGTCATTTCCAATAATCAATATGTCATCCACATATAGTACCCGAAATGTCACTGAGCTCCCACTCACTTTCTTGTAGATACAAGCTTCGTAGCAATTTGGAACAAATCCAAAGCTCTTGATCACTTGATCAAAACAAAGGTTCCAACTCCGAGATGCTTGCTTCAGTCCATAAATGGAACGCTGAAGTTTGCACACTTTATCAGCATCCTTAGGATCGACAAAACCTTCGGGATTGCATCATATACAATTCTTCATCAATGTTGCCATTGAGGAACGCAGTCTTGACATCCATCTGCCATATTTCATAATCATGAAATGCAGCAATTGCTAATAAAATCCGAATGGACTTAAACATCGCTACGGGAGAGAAAGTCTCATCGTAGTCAACACCTTGAACTTGTCGAAAACCTTTCGTGACAAGTCGTGCTTTATAGACGGTAACATTACCATCCGCGTCCGTTTTCTTCTTGAAGATCCATTTGCACTCAACGGCCTTTCGGTCGCTAGGAGGGTCCACCAAAGTCCATACTTGGTTTTCGCTCATGGATCCCAATTCGGATTTCATGGCCTCTAGCCATTTCTCAGAGTCTGGGCTCATCATCGCTTCCTCATAGTTCGCAGGTTCACTGTCATCTACTAACAAGACAGTTAAGACAGGGTTGCCGTACCACTCAGGAGGGGCAGGCGACCTTGTCGACCTGCGACGTTTAGTAGCAGCATCGTCCGAAGCTTCATGATCTTTGTCATCAGCTTCCTCTATTGTTGGTGCAGGCGGCACTGGAACAATTTCAGGTGCTGCGCTACTCTCCAACTCAATAGAAGGTTCAACAACCTCGTCTAGCTCTACTTTCCTCCCACTCACTTCTTTCGAGAGAAACTCCTTCTCAAGAAAGGATCCGTTCTTTGCAACAAACACTTTGCCTTCGGTTCTGTGATAGAAGGTATACCCAATAGTTTCCTTAGGGTATCCTATGAAGACGCATTTCTCCGCTTTGGGTTCGAGCTTGTCCGGCATCAACTTCTTGACGTAAGCTTCGCATCCCCAAACTTTAAGAAACGACAACTTAGTTTTAGCACCAAACCATAGTTCATATGGTGTCGTCTCAACGGATTTATATGGTGCCCTATTTAAAGTGAATGCAGCGGTTTATAATGCATAACCCCAAAATGATAACGGCAAATCAGTAAGAGACATCATTGATCGGACCATATCTAATAGATTTCGATTCCGGCGTTCAGACACACCATTGCGCTGTGGTGTTCCGGGTGGCATGAGTTGCGAAACGATTCCTCTTGCTTTAAGATGCGTGAGAAAATCATAACTCAAATATTCACCTCCACGATCAGATCGTAGAAACTTAATTTTTCTGTTACGATGGTTCTCCACTTCATTCTGAAATTCCTTGAACTTTTCAAATGTTTCATATTTATGTTTCATCAAATAGATATACCCATATCTACTTAAGTCATCGGTAAAAGTGAGAAAATAGCGGTATCCACCGCGCGTCGAAACACTCATCGGTCTGCATACATCGGTATGTATGATTTCCAACAAGTCCGTTGCTCTCTCCATCATTCCGGAGAACGGGGTTTTGATCATCTTGCCCATGAGGCATGGCTCGCATGTGTCAAATGATTCAAAATCAAGAGACTCCAAAAGTCCATCAGAATGGAGTTTCTTCATGCGTTTTACACCAATATGACCTAGACGGCAGTGCCACAAATAAGTTGTATTATCACTATCTACCTTGCATCTCTTATCCTCAATGTTAAGGATATGTGTTTCATCCCTTTCGAGATTCAGAAGAAATAAACCATTCACAGCAGGTGCATGACCATAAAAGATGTTACTCATATAAACAGAACAACCATTATTCTCAGATTTAAATGAATAACCGTCTTGCAATAAACACGATCCAGATATGATGTTCATGCTCAATGCAGGCACATAATAACATTTATTAAGGTTTAAAACTAATCCTGCAGGTAAAACTAAGGAGAGCGTGCCGACAGCCATCACATCAACTCTTGATCCGTTGCCAACGCGCATCGTCACCTCATCCCTCGCAAGCCGCCGTCTATTTCGTAGCTCCTGTTTCGAGTTACAAATATTAGCAACTGAACCAGTATCAAATACCCAGGCACTAAAATGAGGGCTAGTAAGGAAAACATCAATAACATGTATATCAAATATACCTTTGATGGTGCCAGCCTTCTTGTCCGCTAAGTACTTCAGACAGTTGCGCTTCCAGTGACCCTTGTCCTTTCAATAGAAGCACTCAGTGTCCGGCTTAGGTCCAGACTTGAGCTTCTTCTCAGTAGGGGCAACGCGCTTGCCGTTGTTACCTTTCTTAAAGCTGGGGGGCTTGTTGACCATCAACACATGATTATACTTTTTGATGTCCACCTCCGCAGCTTTCAGCTTAGCGAAGAGCTCGGTGATCGTATCAGTGGAACCAATGTGATTATGAGTCACTACAAAACTTTTGTAGCTGGGAGGGAGTGATTGCAGAACCCTGTCAATCTTGAGCTCCTCTGGAATCTTGCAGTCCAGTTGCTCAAGGCGTTGAGTGTAGCCCGACATCTATATGGCGTGCTCACTAACGAAACTCCCTTCCTCCATCTTGCAGTTAAAGAATTTCTCAGAGATCTCATATCTCTCAGAACGGGCCTGAGTCTGAAACATAGTTTTTAGCTCCTCAAGAATCTCAAAGGGCCCGGGATAATCTTCAAAACGATTTTGAAGGTCCTATTCCATAGCAAACAACATGGTGCTCTTAATCACACCATAATCATCTTTGCGCGAGTGATAAACAGCTTTCTCATCAGCCGACGCATCTAAAGCAGGGGCGTCACCTAGCGCATTCTCAAGGACATAGTTCTTTTGTCCGCCAGAGAGAATGATTCTCAGATTGCGGAACCAGTTGGTGAAGTTAGACCCATTGTTCTTAAGCTTTTCTTTCTCAGCAAAAACGTTGAAGTTGAAGTTGGACTTAGCCATTTGATCTACAATAGTTGTAAGGACAAATTAGACTATGTTCATGATAACTACTTCAACTTAATCAAATTACTAGATGAACTCCCACTAAATTCAACATCCCTCAAGTTGTTTAGTGAACATGATCCAAATTCACCACACCTAATCCGATCTTCATGAGAAGAGATGTGGTTTCAATGGTGGACAACGAAGTGTCGATCATATCATTCATATGACTCATGCTTAACCTTTCGGTTCATGTGTTCTGAGGCCATGTATATACATGCTAGGCTCGTCAAGTCAAACCCAAGTATTTTCGCGTGTGCAAAACTGGCTTGCACCCGTTGTATGTGAACGTAGAGTTTATAGCGCCCGATCATCACGTGATGCTTAAACACGACGAACTTTCGCAATGGTGCATACATGGGGAGAACACAGTTTTATCTCGATCTTTAAGTGAGGAATCATCTTATAATGCTACCGTCGCGATCTAAGCATAATAAGATACATAAAAGGACAAACATCACATGCATATAACTTTATGTGACATGGTATATCCAATCTTCGCGCAATGATCTCCATCTTGTGTGTGCCGACATGATATCCATCACTCCATCATGATTTCCTCCACCACGAATAGCAACTACAACTATTGCTAACTACTTAGCGATAAAGTAAAGCTATTACATGGCGTATAAGAAGTTGACACACAGGTCATACACAATTATAAAGACAACCATATGGCTCCTGCCGGTTGTGTACTCATCGAAATGCAAGTCGTGAAACATTACAAAACATGATCATTGCATACAACATACACATCACATCTTGGGCCATACCATATCACAAAAACACTCCCTGCAAAAACAAGTTAGTCGCCTCTACTTTGTTGTTGCATGTTTTACGTGGCTTATGGGAGTAGCAAGCTAAGAACGATTCTTACCTACGGAAAGCCACAACGGTGATATTATGGTTGCCAAACTCCGGTGTAAATCCCATGACAACTATAGTGAGAGAAACTGGCATCCACCAGCCGCATGTGTGGAACAAGCCACACGTCAAGTGCGGAGCCGGTCTCACGAACGAGGTCGCGTAAGGTTGGCCTGGACCGCTTCGATATCACTATCCCGCATCATAAGAAGTACACAAACAAGAGGCTTGCAATAGAAAACATCAACGCCCGCAACAACCATGTTGCGTTCTACTCGTGAAACACATCTACGCATAGATCTAGCTCTGATACCACTGAAGGGTTTCGCATCATAGTAAATCAAAAAAATTCTACGGATGCGAACGGGAAATCCAAGATCTAATCTAGGAGATGCAAACAACGAGGGGGGATAGATGAGATCTTCATACCCTTGAAGATTCGCACAGCGTAACGTTCGACGGAACGTGGGTGATGTAGTCGTACTCGCTTCTCCTCCTCGCGATCCGATCCGATCTAACACCGCAAGTGGCGATGCCTTCGAGAGATGCACACGTGCGGCACCTCGACGTCTCCTCCTTCCTCGGTCCAGCAAGTATGGTGGAGAGACGAATTGGATCTACAACGCGACGGCGCGGTGCAAGTGGTGGAGAGTTTCTGCAGCAGGGCTTCGCCTACACGCAGTCGGGAGGGAGAGAGAGAGGAGGGCAGCAGGGCGGCTAGGGCTTGAGGAGGAGGTGTGGGAGGGGTGCACCCCCATCCCTCTTTATATAGAGGGGTGGGCGGCCAGCCCTTGCCCCTCCCCCAAGCCCTAGGGCCGGCGGCCAAGGAGGGAGGAGTGGGGGGCAAGTTTCCTCCCCCCTTCTAGAAGCTCCCCTAGGGTTTGCCCTAGGTTTGGCCGGCTGGGCCCTATGGGGCCTTGTGCCCCTGGCCCAATGCGGCCAGGGCACTCCCTCATAGGCCCATTCCCCCTCCCAGCAGGTGGGTCCACGTTGGTCCCCCTCCGGAAGGTTCTAGAAGCTTCCGGTACAATACCGATTAACCCAAAACAATTCGAACTCCAAAAACTGCATTTCCTTATATGAATCTTATTCTCCGGACCATTCTGGAACCTCTCGTGATGTCCCGGATCCCATCCGAGACTCCGAACAAAAACTCATAAACCAATTATCAAATCTATCCTAGCGTCGAGACACGTTAAGTGTGTGACCCTTCGGGTTCGAGAATATGCAGACATGATCTTCTATCAATAATCAACAGCGGGGTCTGGAAACCCATATTGACTCCCACACATTCATCGGTGATCATATCGGATGAACCACGATGCCAGGATTCAATCAATCCCATATATATATTCCCTTCGTCTCGCGATATTTTACTTGCCCGAGATTTGATCGTTTGCTTGCGTCATACCTAGTTCAATCTCGTTCACGGCAAGTACTTTAATCGCTCAGAATCCGATATCACTTTGTGATTAACTCCTTAACCACATGCTTGCAAGCGGTGTTGATATCGATTACCGAGTGGGCCCGAAGTATATCTCTCCGACTTGGGAGGGACAAATCCCATCTCGATACATACAACCCAACAGGTACTTTCCGATCACCTGAGAGACACCTTTATGATCACCCTCTCATAGGATGATGTTTGATGACCTCAAAGCTTTCTTCCGATAACAGGGAGTTGTATTATCTCATGGTCTAAGGAATACAATATTTGAAATAAGAAAAGCTTCGCAAAGATGAACACGATGACACGATCTAATTGATCCACTTAGTTTGGGTCTGTCCATCATGTCATTCTCCCAATGATATGATCTCATTATTAATCGACAACTCATGTCTATGGTTAGGAAACCTTAACCATCATTAATCAATGAGCTAGTCCATAGAGGCATACTAGGGACACGGTGTTGTTCACAAACCACACAAGTATTAAAGTTTCCGCTTAATACAATTCTAGCATGGAATGTAAACTTTATCATGAACAAGAATTATAATAATAACATCTTTATTATTGCCTCTAGGGCATAATTCCAACACTTAGACGTGTCCCTGGCAATGGAAAATTTGAGCATCAAGACATGGAAGCTATCAAGAATCTACTCATCCCAATTTCTAAGTTAAAAACTTGTGGTTGAACAAGGGTAAAGGTTCACCAATGTCTATTGGTGGTTCCTTGGGAGTTTTTGTCAAACAAAAACTTAGTGTTTTCAACTGATAGGCAAAACCTATTTTGATCAAAGCAAGCCTAAACTACACTTAGCCAAATTCATATAGAATCTAGAAACTATTATTCTACTAAGGTATCACTTGCCAATATTATTCCAATGTATTGGCCCACTGGGGCTGTAACTTGTGATGTTGCAGGTTACTCTGATGAAGATTAGGGTTATGAGTCTACACTCAACATGTTTGCCTGTGGCACATGAAGATGAAGACTTTACTTTATTTTGTTATGTTGAACTCTTGTACTAGCCTATGGCTATGGACTTGTAAAAGACTATGTTATCTCTAGAATGACGATGTAATAATGACCTTTGTTTCTGTGTACTTCATCTTAAACTGTGGATGCTAGCAATTAATCCAGGGACTAGCATTGCAATCACAGGGACCTTTACCTTTATAAAGGTGGGGTCTTACATTTGTTTCTTGTTGGCTCATAAGCTTAGTATTCTTTATTTAAGATCTTTTGTGTCTTCAAGGAAGATTGCATGTTTGGATTTATCACTTGTAGGTTTGCTTGTTTCTTTCAACTCTTGTGCTTCCTACCCAGCCTTGCTAGCCAAAAACCTGTTTTGAGAAGACTTACTTCTCATGTTTCCAATCCCTTTGAACCAAAACATGTGCCATTTGTGTCCATCATATCTACCTATTAGCACTATTGCTATTCCAAGAAAATTCTCAAGCTTCATATATCTTTCGAATTAAAAAGTATTTTGTTATGTGAAAACTAGTTAGTAAAGCTCTCACAAACTTGATGGCACACCTTATTTACTTGCCCCTAATAGACTTGAACCATCGTGTCATCGAAGTTGTATATGCTTGCATCTATACGTTGGGATTAGCAGAACTGTGCTGTCATGGGGAACGCTTTCAACATTGCACCTGTATGTTGTACAAAGTTGATATCATGCTCTTTTGTTTGTGGATGTCAACGATGTGAAATAAAGAGGGAACTTGTAATTCCATTGAGTGATGTATGTGTGTTAGAGAAAGGCCTGGGACGCTAGCCTAAGCCATGCCTAATCATGGTGGAAACTTGCAGCATCACCATAATGAGCATTCTGTGAAGCATCCTCAATAAAAAGCTATGCACATAGTAAATAAAAAGATCACTGAGATGCTTATTGTCTACTTGCCTTGTCATTTTGGTTATGGGGTAGCTCCTGTACCATGTGCAAGGGGTACCCCGTTGGCTGTTTTTTATGATACACATGTACTTACAATGACAAGAACTTACCGGTGACTTAAGTTGAGTAGCATGAGGAGCGGCCCTCGTACTCAAAGGACATGAGATTGCCAACTTATATTTCACAAAGCTTATACTCCATCCTTGTTCACTTTTACCTTAATCATCTCAATATGCCTATGATAGCGGCAATGAGGGCTCAAAGCTAGTAAGTACCATAATCTTTTGGAAGCTCTTTATGACTTGAAATCCCTGCTGCCCTATATGAAGGGACCTTTCTCCTATTTTCTAAGTTGAGTCAGTAAACCTACTTCCTCTCTATCTCCAGCAAGCATTTGAGTTGTTGTGCTTCAAGCATTCATATGGTGATTTATTTAATCATGTTCTTTATCTTCCTTGTTTGCACAAGACTCTTATCTATTGAGTATTACTTTGAAAGCCTCCATTGTGAAAAACCTTTTTGAGCAAAGAGTGCTCCTGTTATAAAACTTCTACAAAAAGCTTTTTGTGAAACTGTTTGCCAGCTGTTCTATGACTGGGAACAAAGTTTGCCAATTCCATTTATGATTTATCTTTATGCATCTCTATTGTGACTCCTGTACTTGTTGCAAGCTAAGTTATATAATGGTGAGTTGATTTCTTCTATGAATTGTGTAATGGTAAGTGTGATGCTTCTTGTCCGTATTCTTTTATCGAAACTTCACTCCATAAACATGTGGACATGTTTACTGAGCTCAGTTTTCGCTTGGGGACAAGCGAAGGTCTAAGCTTGGGGGGAGTTGATACGTCGAATTTGCATCACCATTCTATAACATCATTTGCCTCTATTCATTGATATATATCTTATTATAAGGTATTACTTATGTCTTTTCGTGGTGACCAACATACCACTGCAAGTTGTAGTATACTATAGTCGTGGACATAACACTCACGGAGTACCATTTCGCAAATATTACATCCTCAGAGTGGTACAACAGAAACAAAGCGGGTCCACAACATACATTATCATTATTACAACCAGAAATTACATGACGACTTTGATATCCTCCTAGGTACATAGAGGTATACCGATGACTAAGGGCTAAACTATAATAACTCGAAGTACAGAATAAAGAAGCAACTAAGGTTTATACGAGATTTAATATAGATAGAGGATAGAGATCTATGCTACTAGACTAGATCACTATATATGCTACATCTACACTTCAGATACGTCGGTATCCATTCCATAGATGTTTTCATAATTGTTCCCTTTGACGCTTCCGGATACTTCTGGTTCTTCATAGCGGAATTCTTCTTGGTCTTCAATTGGATATAGTATTTCCTCTTCATGACTGTTATTGTCTTTATAATCTAGCAAGGGTTAAGAAGATACGTTGAGTACGAGCGTACTCAGCAAGTTCACTAAAAATGAGTGTTTGATGCACTATATCTACAGCCATAGACCATAGGTCGTAGGCAATGCAGGTTTTCGTAAACATTTCTTCAAAGTTTACTTTTATTCCGAAAAGCTATGTCTGCCAGCCTTTACAGGTTTACCAGAACTTTCATGGAGTTCCTTTCCTGCAGCGTTCGCAGCTCCTTCCCGGAATAGGGAGTAACAAGTTACAGTTCTTACACTCTACAGAGGTGCGTTGCTTTACCCATGAGAGATCAAATCTTTGATGCACAACCGGGCGAATCTTTACCGTCCACACTTCCTATGGTGTGGGGCCCAGTAGATGATCCAAGCCAACCACTGTCCTTCTCCGCGACCCCGTATACACCGCAATTGTTATATGCCCAAACTCAAGGTAGACCTTTCCCGTATAAAACGGCTATACCTTAGATGGATACACACAACAACCATTAACACTAGTAATCTGTCGTTTGTGATCCCATATCCACGGTAGACCTTTGCCCGTATAAAACGGCTATACCCATGATCTGCAACTCACAAATGCCCAGAACAGTGTCCAATGCATGCGAAAGGGAGCCGATCCAGCTGAATTCTCCGTCCCATTCCAAATATCATGGGTAACATGTAATATACGGCGTGAGAATCACTGGCGACATTGGTTGTTAAGTCCTAGATGATACATTCCTGTGCAGTGGTATTCCAACTGCCAGATTTAATAGATTAGCTGATCACCCTGGATCAGTAACCAATAGTTCACTTTAATTATGAAAATATTGTTTTCGAACTTTAAGAAATGTAGGTGACGACAACACTGGATTTGCAAAATACTTTACAGAAAATAATCAAAGGACATGAGCAAGTGTGAACTTGCCTTGATATAGCGAAGTATTATAGGTTCTACAAAATATCATCATTGCCCGGTAAGGACAATGTTTAAAGAAGCAATATGTTGTTATGCATAAGTAATGAGATGCATAATGAAAATCCCAAGTAATTCCTCAATCATTACCAATGAGATATATTTAAATGATTTTTTTAAGATTTGCTTTATTTTAAGTTTACTTCATAAAAATGATAGATACATAAAATATTAAGAGTAAAGTACAATCATAATATAATTCTTAGGTTTCATGATATTATGTAATTATTACAAAGTTCATGTTTCAAGTTGTTATGGCTTTAAAGAAATGGTATAGTGTTTCTTTTGAAGTGGAAAAAATAATAACATTTGAAGAAAATATTATTTATGTTAAGTTATTCACCTCTGAAAATTAATAGGATTGAAGCTATGGTTTTGTAATAAGTTTTAATTGATTTGAGTTATTATATATCTAGCTTAAGATATCTTAGACCAAAGTAAACTATAAAAATGTAATTGGACTTGAGATATAGCATTTGTAGCATTATCAATTATTAGGGTTTTTCCTAAGCATAATAATAAAATGAAACCTTATAATTATGGAACTTTGTTTTAAAGATGTAAATTTAGCATGTGTAATATTTATAGATCATACTATGAGATTTTTCTTCATAAATAAAAATAGGTGCATTATATTATAATTTGTTTTGTGAATCTCAAGTTTGTTAAATATGATTATTTATGAATTGTTAATGATTGGAAAAAAATAACTTTGTAAATCTTTGACTTATAGTTAGTTAAAGATTTTAAAAGAATATTATAAAGTTAATTGTTTACACCTAGATTTTATATTAAATTATAATTATGGTTTAGACTAGTTAGATTCAAAATATTATGTTTTGAATAAGTTCATTTCTTACTTAGGAAATAATATTAAACAATTAACAAAACAATTATCTTATTTTAATAACTTAGATAATTCAAGTTATATGATATAAGAACTTTAAAATGTTTTTATAATAATATACTTAGTACCTTTCTAGTAAATATACTTGCTTAACTTCTTAAAAATGAATTTTATTTATTTTTAGACATTATATTTATTATTATTATTTTTATGCAATTCCTTAATTATTTAATGTCTTTAAATATTTGTTTTAAATTTTATTAGTAAAATTTTAATTTAGTATTTTTATGAGATAATAGATTTATTTTTATTCATAAAAATGATTTTTATTTATTTTTACGAATTTTTCTAAATTTATTATTTTTCATTTAGATATTTAAGAGTGCTAATATTTATTTGCATTTTATTAAACTTAAATAAATATGATTATATTTTTCTTAGGTGGATATTATTTTAATAAACATTTGGATGTATTAAATATATTTTTAGGATTTTTCTACATTTTTCTAGAGCTTAGAATGTGTAGAGGGTATTTTAATAATTTCCAATTTTGTTTTTAGTTATATTGGGCCTAGTTCGTGGCCCCATCTAGCCCAATCCACTTAGTGGGTCTAAACCATAGGACCCAAACGCGGTCGGTCAACTCAATCCACTCACCCCTTCTTCCTTACGCGAGCCCGATCCTCTCCTTCCCCCTCTCTGGCGACCTGTTGTCGTTGCCGCCGTCAGCGCCAGCGCCAGCGTCACTTCGGCCCGTAGTTGGCCGATTTCGACCATGCTACATGCCGGCGATCCTCTGGCTTGTACTTCTATGTTAGTTCCCCGCTGCCACAATGCTCTACACCCTCGCATCGATCCCCTCTGATCCTCTTTCAATCTGCCGCTATCGTTTGTGATATTGGACGACGCCGGTTGTCCCGGCACTACTGCTATGGCGACCTGCCTCTGGTGCCTTTCCAAGCCACGTTCAAGACGCCTCTTCTCATAGGTGTACCCCGCGCCTCCTCATGACCTACGAGGAATCCTAGGGTTCGTCGTCAGGCTCGACGTCGATGGCAACGCAGCTCAGCCCTTTGGTTTCTCCCAGACTACTACCCTTCTTGGGATCCTTCTCCTCCATGCCCTCCTCGAGTCGATGTCGGCAGGACGGTAGCGTGGATGCAACCCCGACGTTCATGGCCTGCTACCTATGTGTCCATGATGTGGTGTTGATGCACATGCGGTGGTGATGCTGCTAGTGCTGCTGCCGATGAAATGACAGTGATGTCGTTAACGCAACCTTGTTGCTGCGTTGCGCTCAGGCCTCGTCACGCCTACGCTACAGGTGCTTGGCACCCACGGTGAGCTTCGTTTTGTTATGACCAGCCTTCATGCTGATGGCCTTAATCCATGGGTCTGTTGTAATGGTTTGTTGTGTTTGATCATGTGCTAGTGGCTTGGTCTTCAATTAGGAGTAGTGGAGCTATTGGTGTTTGATCTATGGCCATACATCTCTGAATCTTGCAGAGATGCTCTAACCTATTCCCTGATAGTGTGCAATTTCAGTTAACATGTTAACTGAATATCTGGGCTGGCTGGTAAGCTACTTTTTATATAGATTCCCAACTTGTGCCAGTGCTTGGTAGAGAATATATTCAGCTAATGGCTTAGCTGAATCCTTCTTGTGTTTAGAGTTTAGTGATGATTCTGAATTTACATTGATAATGTGATACCTACTCTTCAATGATTCCTAGATAATGGGCTAGGAAAATGATTAAAGTTGTTACCCTGCATTCTTGCATAGATAATATGGTACTTCTAAGTTGAACGAAACTTGATGTACCATCTGTTGACAACTATATTAAGCTAACCTAGGTGCTGTGGAGCCTCCATCTTGGAGTGTACACAACATCAGGTACAATGTAAACTGACTTGCTATGAGCAAATATGTGTTTGGGTGGTTCTAGTGATCTCTTCTGATCGCCTAGAAATCCTCTAGTTGCATGTCAGTGGAATTTGGTTGCTTATACCTTCTTGCATAATTATGTGTGTGTCAATCAATCCTTGTGGGATATGACTTGACAAAATCAGATGGTGTATTGGTACATAGGCCCTGCCAATGATGCAAATGCTGAGGCACTGATTTGGATAAATAAGGACAATTACTTTTACTTGGATGATTTCCCTGTGATGAGTTTTGGGGATATGTATTGGCTATCAATGAGACAGCATAAACAAATATGATTATGCTTTTCCTAATGAGATTTTCTAGAGTGCTTCTAGTAGTGTATATACCACTGTGGTACCTCTAACTACAGTGGCACAGTAGCTATGTACTTAACATGGTTGGCTACACTCAATCTGTGAATATATGAAATTGAGATAATTTATTGGATATAATTTATATGGAGGATAATGATTTTTGGGGAGTTCCTGGCCAGGGATGCAAAAGACTGAGGCCTTGGTTTGCGTAGGATAAGAACAGATGTTGATCTTTGATGGCTTATACTATTATGTGATAATCTTGCAAAGCATTTCTTTGAAAGACTAAGAGTAATCTCCTCACAATACCAAGGCTTGGGATTACATATTGAATTATTGTCTGGATTCTAGACATGGTTGATTTTCTGGTCTTGTCTAAGAGATTAAGATCTGATGGTTGCTTAGTTTTACTTGCATTTGTGCCCATGTTCTTCTGCTAGACTGGATTTACACCTATGGTGCCTCACATGAGTGTACATAGTGTAAATATTTGTTTTAGCATGAATTGGTGTTGTTGGTGCTTATGCATGTAAAGAAACAGATCTTGTGATTTCAATCTGATATTAGTGTGATGCCACACTACTGCATATAATGAAACCTATTCCCATACACTCCTGCTGGCTTGGTGATGAATAGCTACCTGGTATGGAAGCTTGATGATGTTGTTCCTAAGATTTATGCTTGATCAGTTGGCTCTTCTTATTCATGTGCTTAAGCTGATCCTCCTTGATCTTCTGTTGGCTTGATTCTTGTGCTTTCGGCCTACTCCTTGTGCTTCTGACCTCCTCCTGGTGTCCTTTGATGGCTTCTTCCAGCAACCAGGGTGCTAGTGATGTGGTTTGATCTGTGTGTTATTGGGAAAATCTAATAAGAACAAGTGATGTTCTATGTGGTGTTCTAGAGATAGTGGAGGAACTATGGGCTGGTGGTATGTGTGGGATGGATATGTTAGCAGCCCTGCTATGGATGGTGTTGTCTCTCCATTTGCTGCTTTCTTGTGGTGTTGGCAACACACACAGTTGCATGTGTTGTGTGAGCTGCTTGTATGCTTGCCTCATGTGTGTGGATCAGGTCAAATAAAAGGCTTGATATTTCCTTTGATCTTATCTCTTTGCCTTTTACCTTCCCTTGGTGAAACTTTCCCAATCTCTGTCAATGATGCTATGCTGAGATAAATTTGATAAGAAAAGATTTACACTTGACTTGTTTTCTTCTCTAAAACTCAATGATGTGACAAGCAATGCATCACATTGCATTACTGAGAGTAATTCTAACCCCCCAAACTCCTTTATACTATATTTTGTTTACTTTATGCTTTAAAGGAACTAGATCAGGAAATGAGAAGATGTCAAGATGAAAATTAGTTCTAGGATTTTCTTTTTATCCCATTTTTTGTAATTTCCTTTTCTGTCAAGAATTAATGTAAAAAGATTGTAATACATTAATTTATCTTATTATTGTAACCATTCTTATTATTCCTTTATTGTAAAAGAATAATGCAATATATATTATTTTAATAAAGAATTCTTCTATTTGTTTAATTATTGTAATTCATTTTCCATTTTCTTTATTCACTTATTTGTTTCATTGTAATATTCCTTTATTCTTTTATTGAAAAAGTACATTGTAATGTTGGTGTTTAATAATCTTTATACTTTTATTTATAATAGTTGTATTTGTATTATTGTGAATAATTATTTATAAGTCAAACTTCTCCCCTCATAACTCAACAAAACAATAGAAGTTATGTCAAAATTCATCCCACTCCCCTTTTGATGACACTAAACCTAATTCATCGGAGTAATAATTCTGATCACTCTAGTCTTTTAATTTGGCGAAAAATTTACCCGGTTTTTATATGCATGCATGCAGATGCACAAAATCCTAAATCTACCCTTCGTCTAGTCCTAAATACTGGGATGTTACAGACTTTCCCCCTTAAATTAAAATTTGTCCCGAAGTTTGTGGTTTCTTGTTCATGAAAGTTCCCGATAGTCTCATCCTGAGTTTTCTTCTTTCCTCCCAGTTTCTTGTCTTTCCAAAGTAATGTTTTTAATAAACTCAGCACTCCTTGATTTTACTCTCAACCTTGATTCGGTTATTGTTAATGCCTAATGCTAATTTATACTTCCTCCTGAAGCTTCATGAGATTACTTTTATCCCTGAATAACTTTATTGATGAAGGACTACTGATACTAAACATACCTGTCGTAGCATCGTCAACGTGGTTCCATCCAAAGTTTCCACCCCTTGATGGTGGTTTTACTCCTCGAGTAACCAACTTTTTGGGACATTCAGATCTCCTATGTCCTTCTAGACCACACCTATAGCACACCTTTCCGGTCTTCCAACAATCCCTCCTTATATGACCTGATGCTCCACACTTACCGCACATGATTTCTTTCTTTCTTTTTGATGCCTGATGTACCACTTGTGGATAAGAATCTAGGTATGAAACTTAAGTTTTATGTTGACTTAGTAAATGGAAACTTCTTCGGTTCCCTTTTATCTCTCTTCTTGGCTAATTTCTTCATCTCTTTCAATAACATCTTGTAATCGTCCTCGAAAGTAATTGCTACATCAACCAGCTCTTGGAAACATCGTATCGTAGCCCTTCGTATTTTCATCTTCATATAAGGGTTTAGTCCTTCCAAGAACCTTTTCTTGCGCTTCTCCTCCATATTTACCTCATCAACTGCATAACGAGATAATTGACTAAACTTGCTAATATATTTCATCATGGTTTCATTGTTTTGCCGTAAGTCCATGAATTCTCTCCTCTTAAATTCCATAATGCTTTCTGGAACATGATACTCATGAAACTTCTGCTTGAATTCTTCCCAGGTGAATATCTCTTCTGGTGGGTGCATAGCTAATTGATTCTCCCACCAATTTGCGGCAGATCCGGATAGAAGAAATGTTGCATATCGTAACTTCTCCTCATCATTGCATCCTACTATTTTAAGTTTACTTTCTGTATCTATCAGCCAATCCTCCGCATCCATCTGTTCTGATGCAGATGCAAAAGGAATTGGTTTGGCATTTTGAAAATCAGAAAGACTTACTTGGATATATTTGTTTTCCTCTCCGGGTCCTATTCGTTTGAGTATTTCCTGCACGAACTTATTTTGGTACTCTTGCATCATTTGCATGTATTGCATGAAATTATCCTCTGTCAATGGACGATATGATGGTCCAGTTGCAATTACATCCATATTACTTTCTCTCTGCTTAGCTTCTTGTTCCACACGATGTCCTTCAAACCCAGCGTCTACTCCCGTATCCATACCATCTCTAGTCCTGTTACATAAAGCGAATACTCATACTTACATCATGCATATGTTTTCTGATCTCAACTCTATGCATGGTGCTAGTCACACAAGGAAATCAAAAACCAAATCCAAATAACAACCAAACATATACCATGTATTATACATGGTTTTTATAAACTATTACAAACAATCCTCACAACTATGATTTGACTCTCACTTGGTACATTACTTGTATGTTACAAGGACTTGCTTGCTCGTATGAGCATGCTCTTACTTATTAAGTCATGCCTCTCAAACACTACGATGCACATTACTTGTTATGTACATCATTTAAGCCCTTTACTTCTATGGATTGTCTCTTCTTACTTTTCTCCCTCTTTCTAGTGCTTCCTGGAATTCCTTCCATGATGACGTGAAGTCCGACAACTACCTTCTGGAGTATATAAACATCCAGAGGGTGTGCACTCTTGATTGGAAGTACTTATATTGAGATTATCCATTGAGAAATGACTAGAAAATGCATGATCTTCCGTGGAATTCTCATGTCCACCCTCAACGCACTTTCAAAGTAAGATGTATTCTCTGCTTTTTCTTGGTTCAGTCATACCTATAGAGGTAACTGTCAGTGCCTTCTTCCAGGTCAATAGGATTGGTACTACCCCCATATGGTTCATAGATTCCATGCTAACCTAACTGATTTCTACTCCTTTACTAGGATCACAGGGTATAGGATTCTCCCTGGTTCCAGTGTAAGATTCTACTCACCATCCATCGTAATTCCCAACTGGAATACTTGAATTGGATGTTTCCTAAGTTTACTGTATTACTCTATACTTGTCCAAGGTCTACATGTTTCTAAGGCCCATTCTAATAACAATAAGCATAGGTTTCAGACTATGGTCCCTCAAACTTATTCTCTTTATACACCACTTTTGAGAAGACTGTTCTAAAATGCCTAGCTTCTCTATATAACCCCCTTTTGCATTCTATTTCTTTAATAAGATCAACCTAATCCTCAAGGTTGTGTCCAACTCCTGGACTATAACCTTAATGTGTGTCAGGGTAGGTTTTGAGTAATGTCCTTCTATGACCTATGTATTCGGCATCTCAAGTAGATTCAGTCTGCACAAGTGCAGTATGATCCAACTTAAGTTTCGAATTTATAAAATCTTGAGGTATAGTAGTAAGATTACTACCTACCAATTTCCTTAGATTCTTGTTTTCGAAGCCTGATTATTGCTTCTAAAACTACAATTTTGATACGCCGCCGCCATACATCTTCTCTTCCCTGATGACATTACTTCTCTTATCCCCAACTCTTTTGGTAAGATAAGCACTATACAGTACTTGACTAACACTTTCCCATGTTGGAAACTGTAAACCTTGACAGAAAGTCGAGATTTGCAATTCCATATTCCATAAAGGTTGTATCAAAAATTCTGTCTAGACACCTACATAGTCCTATATATCACATGAACATCACTTGGACATTCCAGTTTCGGTACTGAGATGTCATTCCTCACTATAGATAAGAGATTATAATTGTCCTACTATATTATAACTTATTATTATTACCCCAATTTGCATCACAATAAAGAATTATCGCGCTAGAAACATGACAATGTAATTCTCAAGTGAATACTCATCATATTTCTAGAGAACTCTTTATCGTTGCTAACATACTTCCTACAAGTTCTACCCAATTAATAGGTTTCCAACCTAAGGTCAAAGCTTTTGCTCTGATACCAGCTGTGGCGACCCAGCATACCACTGCGTGTTGTAGTATACTATAGTCGTGGACATAACACTCACGGAGTACCATTCCGCAAATATTACATCCTCAGAGTGGTACAACAGAAACAAAGCGGGTCCACAACATACATTATCATTATTACAACCAGAAATTACATGACGACTTTGATATCCTCCTAGGTCCATAGAGGTATCCCGATGACTCAGGGATAAACTATATTAACTCGAAGAACAGAATAAAGAAGCAACTAAGGTTTATACGATATTTAATATAGATAGAGGATAGAGATCTATGCTACTAGACTATATCACTATATATGCTACATCTACACTTCAGATATGTTTTTCTCCATTCCATAGATGTTTTCATAATTGTTGCCTTCGACGCTTTCGGATACTTCTGGTTCTTCATAGCGGAATTCTTCTTGGTCTTCAATTGGATATAGTATTTCCTATTCCTGACCGTTATTGTCTTAAGAATCTAGCAAGGGTTAAGAAGATACGTTGAGTACGAGCGTACTCAGCAAGTTCACTAAAAAGGAGTGTTTGATGCAGTATATCTATAGCCACAGACCATAGGTCGTAGGCAATGCAGGTTTTCGTAAAGTTTCTTCAAAGGTTACTTTTATTCTGAAAAGCTATGTCTGTCAGCCTTCACAGGTTTACCGGAACTTTCATGGAGTTCCTTTCCTGCAGCGTTCGCAGCTCCTTCCCGGAACAGGGAGTAATAAGTTACAGTTCTTACACTCTGCAGAGGTGCGTTGCTTTACCCATGAGAGATCAAATCTTTGATGCACAACCGGGCGAATATTTCTTGTACACACTTCCTATGGT
Source organism: Avena longiglumis (assembly GCA_030063025.1). Classification (NCBI taxonomy): domain Eukaryota; kingdom Viridiplantae; phylum Streptophyta; class Magnoliopsida; order Poales; family Poaceae; genus Avena; species Avena longiglumis. The sequence continues at coordinate 38,602,512 of CP125975.1, read as the reverse complement.
GTGGGGCCCAGTAGATGATCCAAGCCAATCACTTTCCTTCTCCGTGACCCCGGATACACCGCAATTGTTATATGCCCGTACTCAAGGTAGACCTTTCCTCGTATAAAATGGCTAGACCTTAGTTGGATACACACAACAACCATTAACACTAGTAATCTATCTTTTGTGAGCCCAGATCCACGGTATACCTTTCCCCGTATAAAATGGCTATACCCATGATCTGCAACTCAGAAATGCCCAGAATAGTGTCCAATGCATGCGAAATGGAGCCGATCCAGCTGAATTCTTCGTCCCATTCCAATTCTCATGGTTAACGCGTAATAGACGGTGTGAGAATCACTGGCGACATTGGTTGTTAAGTCCTAGATGATACATTCCTGTGCAGTGGTATTCCAACTGCCAGATTTAATAGATTAGCTGATCACCCTAGATCAGTAACCAATAGTTCACTTTAATTATGAAAATATTGTTTTCGAACTTTTTGAAATGCAGGTGACGACAACACTTGATTTGCAAAATACTTTACAGAAAATAATCAAAGGACATGAGCAAGTGTGAACTTGCCTTGATATAGCGAAGTATTGTAGTCGAATGTCTCGACTTGACCCTAGACCTCGGGTTCTACAAAATATCATCATTGCCTGGTAAGGACAATGTTCAAAGAAGCAATATGCTGTTATGCATAAGTAATGATATGCATAATGCAAAGTCCCAAGTAATTCCTCAATCATTACTAGTGAGATATATTTAGATGATTTATTTAAGATTTGCTTTATTTTAAGTTTACTTCATAAAAAGGATAGATACATAAAATATTAAGAGTAAAGTACAATCATAATATAATTCTTAGGTTTCATGATATTATGTAATTATTACAAAGTTCATGTTTCAAGTTGTTATGGCTTTAAAGAAATGGTATAGTGTTTCTTTTGAAGTGGAAAAAATAATAACATTTGAAGAAAATATTATTTATGTTAAGTTATTCAACTCTGAAAATTAATAGGATTGAAGCTATGGTTTTGTAATAAGGTTTAATTGATTTAGTTATTATATATCTAGCTTAAGATATCTTAGACCAAAGTAAACTATAAAAATGTAATTGGACTTGAGATATAGCATTTGTAGCATTATCAATTATTAGGGTTTTTCCTAAGCATAATAAAAAATGAAACCTTATAATTATGGAACTTTGTTTTAAAGATGTAAATTTAGCATGTGTAATATTTATAGATCATACTATGAGATTTTTCTTCATAAATAAAAATAGGTGGATTATATTATAATTTATTTTGTGAATCTCAAGTTTGTTAAATATGATTATTTATGAATTGTTAATGATTGGCAAAAAAAGTAACTTTGTAAATCTTTGACTTATAGTTAGTTAAAGATTTTAAAAGAATATTATAAAGTTAATTGTTTACACCTAGATTTTATATTAAATTATAATTATGGTTTAGACTTGTTAGATTCAAAATATTATGTTTTGAATAAGATCATTTCTTAGTTAGGAAATAATATTAAACAATTAACAAAACAATTATCTTATTTTAATAACTTAGATATTTCAAGTTATATGATATAAGAACTTTAAAATGTTTTAATAATAATATACTTAGTACCTTTCTAGTAAATATACTTGCTTAACTTCTTAAAAATGAATTTTCTTTATTTTTAGACATTATCTTTATTATTATTATTTTTATGTAATTTCTTAATTATTTAATGTCTTTAAATATTTGTTTTAAATTTTATTAGTAAAATTTTAAGTTAGTATTTTTAGGAGATAATAGATTTCTTTTAATTCATAAAAATGATTTTTATTTATTTTTAGGAATTTTCTAAATTTATTAATTTTCATTTAGATATTTAAGGGTGCTAATATTTATTTGCATTTTATTAAACTTAAATAAATATGATTATATTTTTGTTAGGTGGATATTATTTTAATAAACATTTGGATGTATTAAATATATTTTTTAGGATTTTTCTACATTTTTCTAGAGCTTAGAATGTGTAGAGGGTATTTTAATAATTTCCACTTTTGTTTTTATTTATATTGGGCCTAGTTCTCGGGCCATCTAGCCCAATCCACTTAGTGGGTCTAAAACACAGGACCCAACCGCGGTCGGTCAACTCGATCCTCTCGACCCCTTCTTCCTTACGCGAGCCCGATCCTCTCCTTCCCCCTCTCTGGCGACTAGGTGTCGTTGCCGCCGTCAGCGCCAGCGCCTGCGTCGCTCCGGCCGGTATTCGGCCGATTTCGACCGTGCCACATGTCGACGAGCCTTTGTCTTGTAGTTCTCTGTCAGTTCCCCGCCGCCACAATGCTCTACACCCTCGCATCGATCCCCTCCGATCCTATTTATATCCGTCGCTGCCATTTGTGATATTGGACGACGTCGTTTGTCCCGGCTCTGCCGCTATGGCGGCCTGCCTCCGGTTACTTTCCAAGCCACCTTCAGGTCGCCTCTTCTCAGAGGTGTACCCCACGACTCCTCTTGACCCACGAAGAATCCTAGGGTTCATCTGCAGGCTCGGCGTCGATGGCGACGTAGCTCATCCCTCCTGGTTTCTCCCAGACTACTACCCCTTCTCGGGCTCCTGCTCCTCCATGCCCTCCTCGAGTCGATGCCGGTGGGACGGCAGCGTGGCTTCAACCCCAGCGTTCATGGCCGGCTACCTATGTGGCCATGATGTGGTGTTGATGCATGTGTGGTGGTGATGCTGCTAGTGCTGCTGCCGACGAAACGGCAGTGATGTCGTTACCGCAATCTCACTACTGCGCTGCGCTGCGCTCAAGCCTCGTCATGCCTACGCTACAGGTGCATGACACCCATGGTGAGCTTCGTTTTGTTATGACCAACCTTCGTGCTGATGGCCTTATTCCATGGGTCTGCTGTAATGGTTTGTTGTGGTTGATCATGTGCTAGTGGTTTGGTCTTCAATTTGGAGTAGTGGAGCTATTGGTGTTTGATCTATGGACATACATCTCTGAATCTTGCAGAGATGCTCTAACATGTTCCCTGATAGTGTGCAATTTCAGTTAACATGTTAACTGAATATCTGGGCTGGCTGGTAAGCTACTTTTTTATAGATTCCCAACTTGTGCTAGTGCTTAGTAGAGAATATATTCAGCTAATGGCTTAGCTGAATCCTGGTTGTGTTTAGAGTTCAGTGATGATTCTGAATTTACATTGATAATGTGATAACTACTCTTCAATAATTCCTAGATAATGGACTAGGAAAATGATTAAAGTTGTTACCCTGCATTCTTGCAGAGATAATATGGTCCTTCTAAGTTGAAAGAAACTTGATGTACCATCTGTTGACAACTATATTAAGCTAACCTAGGTACTGTGGAGCCTCCATCTTGGAGTGTGCACAACATCAGGTACAATGTAACATGACTTGCTATGAGCAGATATGTGTTTGGGTGGTTCTAGTGACCTCTTCTGATCGCCTAGAAATCCTCTAGTTGCATGTCAGTGGAATTTGGTTGCTTATACCTTCTTGCATAATTATGTGTGTGTCTATCAATCCTTGTGGGATATGACTTGACAAAATCAGATGGTGTATTGGTACATAGGCCCTTCCAATGATGCAAATGCTGAGGCACTGATTTGGATAAATAAGGACAATTACTTTTACTTGGATGATTTCCCTGTGATGAGTTTTGGGAATATGTATTGGCTATCTATCAAACAGCATAAACAAATATGATTATGCTTTTCCTAATGAGATTTTCTAGAGTGCTTCTAGTAGTGTATATATCACTGTGGTACCTCTAACTATAGTGGCACATTAGCTATGTACTTAACCTGGTTGGCTACACTCAATCTGTGAATATATGAAATTGAGATAATTTATTGGATATAATTTATATGGAGGATAATGATTTTTGGGGAGTTCCTGGCCAGTGATGCAAAAGACTGAGGCCTTGATTTGTGTAGGATAAGAACAGATGCTAATCTTTGATGGCTTATAGTATTATGTGATGATCTTGCAAAGCACTTGTTTGGAAGACTGAGAGTAATCTCCTCACAATCCCAAGGCTTGGGATTACATATTGACTTATTGTCTGGATTCTAGACATGGTTGATTTTCTGGTCTTGTCTAAGAGCTTAAGATCTGATGGTTGCTTAGTTTTACTTGCATTTGTGCCCATGTTCTTCTGCTAGACTGGATTTACACCTATGGTGCCTCACATGAGTGTACATAGTGTAAATATTTGTTTTAGCATGAATTGGTGTTGTTGGTGCTTATGCATGTAAAGAAACAGATCTTGTGATTTCAATCTGATATTAGTGTGATGCCACACTACTGCATATAATGAAACCTATTCCCATACACTCCTGATGGCTTGGTGATGAATAGCTACCTGGTATGGAAGCTTGATGATGTTGTTCCTAAGATTTATGCTTGATCAGCTGGCTCTTCTTATTCATGTGCTTAAGCTGATCCTCCTTGATCTTTTGTTGGCTTGATTCTTGTGATTTTGGCCTACTCCTTGTGCTTCTGACCTCCTCCTGGTGTCCTTGGATGGCTTCTTCAAGCAACCAGGGTGCTAGTGATTGTTGGAGATATGCCCAAGAGGCAATAATAAAGTGGTTATTATCATATCTTCACACTTATGATAAATGTTTACATACCATGCTATAATTGTATTAACCGGAAACATTAATACTTGTGTGATTTGTAAACTAAAATAAGAGTCCCTAGTAAAGCCTCTTGTTAAACTAGCTTGTTGGTTAATATATGATCATGGTTTCCTGATCATGAACATAGAGATGTTATTAACAACAGGATCATATCATTAGGAGAATGATATGGTGGACATACTCCTATAGATAAGCGTAGCATAAAGATCAAGTCATTTCATTAGTTCAATTGCTATATGCTTTCTGATACATAGTAACCTAATTCCTTCGACCATGAGATCATGCATATCACCTTTACCGGATGGATGCTTTGATGACATCAAACACCACACCGTAACTGGGTGTCTATAAAGGTGGCATTGAGTGTTCAGAAAGTATTGGTTGAAACACATGGATCAAGAGTGGGATTTGTCCATCCATATGACGGATAGATATACTTTGGACCCTCTCGGTGAAATGTCATCCAATTAGCTTGCAAGCATGTGACTGGCTCACAAGGGATCACATATCACGGGAACGAGAAAAGAGTACTTATCGAACGAGGTTGAACTAGGTATGCGAGATACCGACGATCATAACCTCGGATAAGTAAACTATCGTGAGACAAAGGGAAATTGGTATCGTATGTAAGTGGTTCATTCGATCGCAAAGTAATCGAGAAATATGTGGGAGCCATATGAATTTCAGATTCCTCTATTGGTTATTGTTGGAGAAGTGTCTCGATCATGTCCGCATAATTCACGAACCGTAGGGAGACACACTTAAGGATTCGACGTTGTTTGAGTAGTTATGGTATTATGAGAAAGAGACCGAATGTTGTTCGAGTCTCGAATGGGATCCGGATATCACGAGGTGATCCGAAATGGTCCGGAGAATAAGATTCATATAAGGAAAGTCCTGCTTTGAGTTGGGAAATGTTTAGGTGTTTTCATCGAATGTTCTAGAAGGTTCCGGATTGTCAAGACTCGGGGAGGGTACATGAATGTGTCATTACATATTGAATGATTGCATCATGTACTAAGTGTTCTTGCTGTTCCAAAACTGAAAAGTCAAACTGCCAGTTTGAAAGTCAAACGGCTAAAACAGGAAACTGTGGAAAACAGGAAACTGTGGAAAACAGGAAACTGTGGGAAACAAGCAAGAGGTGGTTGGAACCGACTTGGGGGAGGAGTCCCTCCAAGCCGGCGCGCCAACCAAGGCCGACTTGGGGAGGGACTCCCCTCCCCTTGGCCGCCCCTCCCACCTATAAAAGGAGGGGCAGGGCCTCCTCCTCTAGACACAAGTTCCTATCCTCTAATCTCCGGTTTAGAGCCGTTTTGGTTTAGAGCTTCTAATTGCCCTAGCCTGCGGTTTAGAGCCTTCTAATTGGTGTGTCTAATCCCTAGACCACTAATAGTTCTCTCTCATACTCCACCATACTCGCTCCGGCTTAAGGCGAAGCCCTGCGGGATCTCCCCTCTACTTCCGGTACCACGCCGTTGTCTTTAGGAATCGCGAGGAGTGCTACAACCTCCATTTTTGGAACAAGGGAGAGGAAGGTCTTCGTCGAATACCGAACGTGTGACCGACTACGGGAGCGCTGCCGGAACATGGCGCCGAAAGGATCGTCTACACGATCTTGAGATCGGAAAGAGTACGACTACATCACCCACGAGAATCCGCTCTCGTTAAACACTTTGGAATCTTCGAGGGTAAGTTATTCCATCGACCCGTTGCTACAATCTAGTAGATAGATCTTGGCTTGTTTGTTTGTATGCGATAGAAAATTTTTGTTTTCCATGCTACGAACCCCTATAGTGATGTGGTTTGATCTGTGTGTTATTGGGAAAATCTAATAAGAACAAGTGATGTTCTATGTGGTGTTCTAGAGATAGTGGAGGAACTATGGGCTGGTGGTATGTGTGGGATGGATATGTTAGCAACCCTGCTACGGCTGGTGCTGTCTCTCCATTTGCTGCTTTCTTGTGGTGTTGACAACACACAGAGTTGCATGTGTTGTGTGAGCTGCTTGTATGTTTGCCTCATGTGTGTGGATCAGATCAAATAAAAGGCTTGATATTTCCTTTGATATTATCTCTTTGCCTTTTACCTTCCCTTGGTGAAACTTGCCCAATCTCTATCAATGATGTTGTGCTGAGATAAATTTGATAAGAACAGATTTACACTTGACTTATTTTCTTCTCTAAAACTCAATGATGTGACAAGCAATGCATCACATTGCATTACTGAGATTAATTCTAACCCCCCAAACTCCTTTATACTATATTTTGTTTACTTTATACTTTTACAAGAACAAGATCGGGAAATGAGAAGATGTGAAGATGAAAATTAGTTCTAGGATTTTCTTTTTATCCCATTTTTTTGTAATTTCCTTTTCTATCAAGAATTAATGTAAAAACATTGTAATACATTAATTTATCTTAATATTGTAACCATTCTTATTATTCCTTTATTGTAAAATAATAATGCAATATATATTCTTTTAATAAAGAATTCTTCTATTTGTTTAATTATTGTAATTCATTTTCCATTTTCTTTATTCACTTATTTGTTTCAGTGTAATATTCTTTATTCTTTTATTGAAAAAGAACATTGTAATGTTGGATTTTAATAATCTTTATACTTTTATTTATAATACTTGTATTTGTCTTATTGTGAATAATTATTTATAAGTCAAACTTCTCCCCTCATAACTCAACAAAACAATAGAGGTTATGTCAAAATTCATCCCACTCCCCTTTTGATGACACTAAACCTAATTCATCGGAGTAAGAAGTCTGATCACTCTAGTCTTTTAATTTGGCGAAAAATTTACCCGGATTTTTAGATGCATGCATGCAGATGCACAAAATCCTAAATCTACCCTTCGTCTAGTCCTAAATGCTGGGGTGTTACACTTTTCCTATGTTTTTGCATGTTGGATGATTCTTAGAGGATGGACTGCCGGAGTCAGGTTTCTGATGGAAAAAAGAGGTGTTTTGATGCAATTTCATGAAGATCAGAAAAATACCAGAAAAATATTGGAAAATTATATTTTCCCAGAAGATGGAGGAAGCCAGAAGGGGAGGCGTAGCCGGGCCACAGGAGGCCCACACCCTCCTAGGCGCGGGCCTACCTTGCCCCGCGCCTAGGGCAGATGTGGCCCATCTGGCCGTCTCCCGACTCCGCCATCTCGCCTATATCTTTCTCACGGAACCCTAATACCAAGGGAGCGACCAAAAAAAGATTTCCGCTGCCTATGCGGGGCGGAAAACACCGAGAGAGAAAGAGCACTCCAGCAAACAGATTTCTGCCGGGGAAATTCCTTCCCAGAGAGGGGAGATCATCGCCATCAACACCGACATCAATCTAGGCTTCATCGGTATCATCATCATCCACACCATCATCTCCACCAGCACCATCATCACCACTTCGTCCCGCTGTAACAATCGTGTTGGATCTTGCATTAGTTCTTAGAGGAAACTTTCCCGGTGTTAATTACTATTGTAGTTGATGCTTGTGAGTGGAACCATTGGATTATTGTTTATGTTCAGATTGTTATCCATCACCATATCATCTTTGATCTTGATCCATATGATGTTTTGTGAGTAGTTCGTTTAGTTCTTGAGGACATGGGATAAGTCATGTTGTTATTAGTGGATTTGTGTTGAGTTATTATTCAATGGTTTAGTATTTAAGTTGTGGTGCTATTCTTCTAGTGGTGTCATGTGAACGTCGACTACATGATACTTCACCATTTATGGGCCTAGGGGAATGCATTATGTATTTGGATACTAATTGTGGGGTTGTTGGAGTGACAGAAACCTGAACCCCCGTTAGGACACCATTGCATAAGGGAGCGTAGGATCTCAGAGTTTAAGGTTGTGGTTAGGTTTATATCTTAATTGCTATCCGGTAGTTGCGGATGCTTGCAGGGGTTTGAGCACAAGTATGTATTAGTCCAAGTAAGGTCGGTACATTAGCACAGGTTCACCCACACAATGCTTACAACACCAAAGAAGAGTACTTAGCTATATGAAGCGAAAGCACTTGACAGAATTCCCATGTGTCCTCGAGAACGTTTGGTCCTTATAAGTATTTCCACTGGCTTATCCTTTGCTAAGAAAGGATTGGGCCACTTGCTGTAGTTGTTCGTTGTCTTTATTACTTGCACTTTGTTTTGTAGCTTTATCAGAAAACCCCTAAAAATCTCTTTGCTAAGTATTTACAGAGATTTCCTGCCCCATACCACTAGTCAACACCTTCTGCTCCTCGTTGGGATCGACACTCCTATTTATCGAAAGTACTACGATACACCCCCTATACTTGTGGGTCATCTGAAGGCACGATGATGGTACTTGCTGCATCGAGCAAATCATGTGGTGGCCATGTTTGCCACCATGATCCTTGATCGAAAAGGCGGCCCTTTTAAGCATCAAGATGGTGCTTCTTCGACCTCTATTGCAGAGGCCCCTTCAAGAACTTATAGTCGGACCTCCTTGTCTTCTTGCTTCCAAGTGGTGCGCCCCCGACAACATCAAGGTGGACAACGATGGAGGCTTGACTATAGTGGAGACGACCCTAGACTCGATTGCGTCAATTTTAATTGTAGGGTCCTTTGTGCAATTGTTTAGGAATATGTTGTAATGTTATTTTCCTCTCAGGGTCATGTATGTAAAGTTTAGCCACCGATGATAATATAATGACAGCTTCAGGTCCTTCCAGACCCCAAACCCTTGTTCGAAAAAAATTATAGGGCTAGAATCTGATCTTTATGTGGGCACCGGCTTCTTTTGGGGTTGTATGGTTCGGTCAAGGAAGTAAGGGCATGTCCACCGGGGTGACCCAAACGATCTTCGCGTGTCCGAAACTATTCGCGCGGGCGCGCACGGCGTGAGCGACGCCACAACGGGAGGACCCAAACGGCAAAACGCGTCCGGCTCGACCCGTCCATGCATCTAATCTAGGGCTCGGTTGCGTCGGCTCGGACAGCGCGGACGTCGTGCCAGTTACCGTCGCGGGCCCATATGTCAGAGAGACATTACTACTTAATGATAGATTTTCATTAGATTAAGCCTTCCAGTTACAAAAAAGGGCATTCAAACTAATTAGGAGGAGGTGCTACTGCTACTGCTGCTGCGGCTGCCGCTACGACTACTGCTGGAGGAGGACGGCGCGGCGGCTACTTGCCGCCGTTGCCACGACCAGCGGCCCCGTCGATCGCCTCCCTAGCTTTCCAGATGGCCCGCTGCTAGACGCGTTCGCGGATACGGTCACGAGCTGTCGTCTTGCCCTCCAGCTTCTGTCGGTCCTCCGCCGCCCGGTTCGCTAGGGCCTTGTCCATCTCGGCGGCCCAGTGGTCCCTCATCTCCTGTTGGGCGAACACCTCCGTCGAAGAAGGAGCCAGGATCGAAGCCGGAGCTGGAGCACCATTGGGGCCGAAGCCCAGCGCCCGTGCTATCTACACGGGGACAGCGAGCGGCCCCTCCAGCTGGTCCACCTCCTCCCACTCCTCGTCGTCGTTCACCATCTTCTCAGTGTCGTCGGCGTCGACGAGATCCCACACGGCCTCCGCCTCAGCGGCCAGAGCCACGCGCTCCTCCTCCGCTGCCGACTCAGCGACGTGCTCGTGCCGCACCTCTTCCGTGTCGCTGCGCGCTTTGGCGGCCTGGTGGATCTCACGGATGGCGGACTTGGATGCCTCCTTGGCCACCTCCTCTAGCCTGGTCATGGCTGCCTCGTGGCGGATCTCGCGAAGAGCCGTTGATGCGGCCTCCATGGCCACCGCCTCCTTGGCGGCGACGTGGTGTACGTTGGTTACCGCCCAATGGGCAGCCACCGTTGTCGCCGCCTCCACCACCTGCTACAACGCACCCTCGGCGACCTCGCCTTCCTTCTCGAAGGCCAGCACCTGCGCATCGCCCATGCGCCGGGCCAGCACTATGGCCTCGAGGTGCACCTCGTCGACCTCCACGTCCGGGTAGCGGGCGTGACACATCTCCCAGATCTTGGACCATGTGGCGATCTTGCGGCGAGGCATTGCTGATGGAGCTTTTTCGACGGCCGGTTTTCTCTTGGTTTGGAGCTTGATGGCTCCCCCGCGCCGGCGGCCATCTTTTATAGACCGCGGCGAAGGAGGGAAACGGACTGGCATAGTTTTCTCGCCGCAGGGAGCGAGGTGCGTGCGGGAAACGATGGCGGAAAACGCCGGTCGCGTGGGAAGCCGCCGACGCTGAGAACCAATGTCGCGTCGCCATTAACGTCCCATCGGAAGAGTGTCAACCGGTGATAGCAGGAGGGATACGAACAAATGGTCCGGACCGCTCACTAGTGCAGAACGGCCCATTGGTCCCGGTTGGTAAGGGGATTTAGTCCCGGTTACCCAACCGGGAAGGGGCAATCGGGACTAAAGCCCCAACCTTTAGTCCCGGTTGCCCCACCAACCGAGACAAATGGGGGTACACGTGGCGGCATCAGAGGGAAAGGGGGTGGAGCATTTGTCCCGGTTCGTAACATGAACCGGGACAAATAACCTTCTGCCGCGGCAGAGAATTCATTTTGGCACATTTTGTTGCCGCGTCATCATTTTCGCCACTTTTTGTGCCACGGCAGAGAATTCATTTAGGTTGTTTTATTGTTTATTTAGTGTTTTGCACTTATCAATGAAGGAACCGTTATATTATACAAGATCATCATGACAATATTATATTCGATACACGGATCGAGTTCATGCACTACATACAAAAGTTGCTCTTTTTACAATCTCTATTGTCTATACACAGCCGAATAGTATTCCCCTTTTGGGTTTAGGACTTCCACATCCAATAATCCCGCCAATTCCTCCTGAATTTCTCGTACGCGATCCTTTGGCAGAATACCATCCCGTAGACGTTCGATCTGATTTAAAAAAGGAGTCAGCCTATATGAATGAAACTAAACACAATTTGATTGTAATTAAAAACTATAGAAATTGTTTACGTACGTGGAGTTGCTCTAAATTTCCGCCCTTCTCATCGCACGTCTGCCGGATGAACTCGCAAACATAGTATCCACATAGATTGTTACCTGGTCCCTGTGTCAGGCACTTTACAAGAACATAGTTCAATCAAAATAATAATCAAGCACGATAATAACTGTATCAAAACTAGAATCAAAGAGATGCGCGGATATAGCTAGTGGTGCTTACATCTAGTGCTTCAAATGTAAGCTCCTCTTTCCAAACACCCCTAGCCTTGTTGGTGAACCGTTTCCAAGCGCTGCCCCGCGAAGAAAACGAATAAAAGAAGTTATTAATTACTTGATATCATAAAATTCATGAACGTTGCCGATATATTGTCGTAATGATTAGAATTACCGCTGGAGGATCATCTGCATGTCCTTCCACTGCTCAAGGTGTTTATGTTTCGAGTTCATGACTAGTACACGCCCTTTGTCAAGTTGAATGATTAACAGAATATAGTGGAAGCTGCGAATGCATAACTAATCAATTATATACTTAACATCGAGTAAGCGAAATAGAAAGTGTATAGAAGACAATAACACTCACTCGAAGTTGTAAGGAAAAAGTATTTCCCTTCTGGTTTCTTGAAACCTTAACGCGTGTACTATATTATCCTTCGTATCCTGGGGCTTGTTTTGAGATTAGCTTGATGAACCCAATATGAGTCAATGAAGCCAATGTCATAGATTTGTCCTCTGTTGCATTCGAGAATCTTCATTCTGCATATTACAGTATGATTATGTACATGCAATAAACAAGGTGAGATAGCTGGAGACTAAATTAATTACAGAATTAGTACTTACAGACAATAGGCACTGATGATCGATTTGTCCAAGGCGTCTTGATTAAATAATTGAAATAGTTCATCAAATTCAATGGATGTCATGTCATCCTTTTCTTTCCCATGATGCTTTTTTGTAACCCTCAGCACTATCCAGTTAGCCCCGGCCTTTGTGGCATGCATGTACCAGTTATGAAATCTTCGCATTTTTGTTGGAAGATTGTTTACCTCCTCAGGTTTGATGAGAGGATTGTCGTACTGGTATTTGTATGCTACTTCACTCACGGGGAAGTACTCTAACTGGGATAAGTACTGGGCACTACTCATACCTTGAGCAGCGATAGCTTCTCTGTATTGTGCAACTACCTCTGGATCATACTGCTCTTCGGCCCCATATTTGCTTGACCCCACATTGGTTTGGGAAATCACCTTGAGAGGGGCGCAAGACTGTTTTGCTTGTTCTCCGAGCTGGGCAACAGATTTATCGCTTGCATCAGTACTGCTCTTCGAGGATTTTTGTGCCGCATGTGACTTGAGAATAGAACGCTCATAGTATGATGACAGTGTTGGCTCGGGTTGATGAAGAGTCTTTAGCATTTTCAACACTTTGGCTTTTTCTTCTTTGGTGCTGGGGAACTCTGGCTCTTTCGGCCACCTCAGCTTAGCGAAAAACGCTGTCGTTTCCGCATCAACGATCGCCGTAGTCTCCTCTTCAGTACAGTCATAAGATCTCTTGGGAGGAACCTTTGGTACTTTTGGAAGAGGCTCTTGTTTATGTTTCGGCGATCGCTTACCACGACGCAGAGTAGCGGTACGCTTATGCTTTTTATCCTGAGGCACCGACGATGGCTCCCGCGGCGATGGCTGCGCTGGAGATTGGTGAGGCGACGGAGCCGGGTGAGGCGACGAAGACGGCTGCCGTGGTGGCGACGACCTCGCTGGAGACGGGTGAGGCGGCGGCGAAGATGGCCTTGGCGTGTGATTTCGAAGAACGATACATTCCTTCGGCCATAGAATGGTGACGTTTGTTGCGTCTCCCAGTACAGTCACATCCCCTTCACCTGCAGGGTAGTAAAGATCCAAAACTTCAAAGGTGGGCATGATTTCATCCACCCCGACAACAGCATAGCCCTATGGAACCGGACGACAGTGGTAAGTTGGTGTGGGTCTAATTGGTAAGGCATAGCCGACCGCCACCTTCATTGATATGTTCACAACTTTGACATGTAGCTCGCAGTGTGTCATCTCTGTGATATCATCCACTGGGTAGCCAACATGAGCCAGCGTCGGTGCACCATCGTCATTGCCATTGTCATCACCCGGGACCTCGGTGGAAGCCACACTGCTTTTTCGATTATTTGATAGGCCGGTAGCATCGAATGCAAGCAGTCAGATGGGCCGTAGTACTTTGCTCTTTAAGCGTTAATTTCATCTTGTTGTTGCTTTATTCGCTCTTCAATTATACGTATTCGCTCTTTCCGACTATCGCTTCAACTTCCGCCCTTTCTCCTCCGACTTTCTATCGATATTTCTTCCTCTCTTGGAAACCAGGTCCTCCGTGGTTGGGGCCTCTTGTGCCTCGTGTTCGTCCATCATGTTCCTTATTTCCAAGGGTGAGTGTGAGCTCATCATTCTCTCTATCGGGAATGAAGTCCCCATCTTTAACAGCCTTTACTGCTTTTCTCATCCTCTCAATTGGCAAGGGGTCTTCTTTATGTCATATGTTATATATACACATCCCTTCCGAGTCCAACGTGCCCCCATGCCCGTAAAACCAATTCCTTGCACGTTCTACCCAATCGTATGTCTCTGGGGTGATCTTTTTAGCACGCAGTTCATTCTCAAGTTTCTCCCACTTAGGAATGCCAGCCTTGTAGCCACCTTGCCCCATAGTATGGTGATACTTCTTGTTAGCAGCATTCAGCTTATTCGTTGCAGACATTTTCTTAGCTTTTTCTGATGTCTTGTAATTTACAAACTCAGGCCAAAATGGTTTTATCTTCTCAAAGTGAGTCTTCTTGAAATCCGGAGTCTTTTCTTTCACGATATAGTCAAGGTGCAATCTTTTCTCCCAGTTGGTGAAACACTGGGCCATCTTCTTCATAGCCCACTCCCTGACCTTAGACTCCATGGCTCTCCCATGTTCTAAGGCGTCCTCAACTGGATCCTCCGCATTTAGATCCAGCTCTATCTTCAGTAGTTTGAAATTAACCATGAGCCTCTTCCACAGTAAATCTTTGGCCTTGTTAGGGACAAACAAACATGTTCCCTCTTCTTTAGCATCAGCAGGCCTATTCCAATTTTGAATGGTGATCGGGATTAAGTCCCTAACGATTACTCCACATTGTGCCACAAATTTGATTGCGACAACTTCGGGAGCCGTCGGTTTGTCGTCTTCAGCGATATCTTCGATCCTGAACCTCTCATGGTCTTCCAACTTTTTGGTTGGGCCTCATCCGCTCTTTTTAGTAGATTTGTTTGATCCGGAGGGCTAAAATAAGAAAGATCGTCGTTACTATTTCTATATAGATAGCAGATGATTAATTAAATGAATTAATTATATTACATGCACCTCGCCAGAGTGGTCGTCTTCTTGATTACACAAGGCATCGCCTTCTCCCTCGCGGAAGGCAACACCTTCAACCTCAAACAAGTCGTCTATTCCGGCAAAAAGAGGATCACCCTCACCGGAGTTGTTCAGAAACGTCGATACATCTAAATTTTCTTCCCCGCGGATCATACCTTGGATCAACTCTTCCTTTTCTTCATCTCTGACGTGTGGGTCCATATTTTCTGCATAGGTGGAAAAACGAATAATTCAAAACGGATAAACCCTAATTCAGAGAACCCTAATATATACATACACAATAATAAAAATATATACATACACACTATATATACATACACAATATATACATACACACTAAAAGGGAAGGGTTGGCTGGAGCGCGTGGCGATGGACGGAGATGGAGGCGCTGTGGCGGTCGGGGAGGAGGGATAGGCCGAATGCTCAAACAAGGATGATGATATGACAAGTTGAATTGCATTGAAATGAAACCCTAAAACTTGCTCGTCAATTTGAACAGGGTTCCGAGGGTTGAAAACCCTAACTCGGGAAACTCCGGAAACACATGAGAGGGGTTGATTTAGTTCTCTAATTAAACTTGTCATTAAAGGATGCCCTGGAGAGGACACACCGTCTAACCCTAGGTGCAACATCGATTCAACTAGGGTCTAAGAAAACTAATATCATGGCTAAGCATCTACAATACGATGGCTATCAAGAAATCTTCGATATTCGATGGTGTTGACCTCGGTCTTTGATCTCGATCTCGTATTCTACTGCGAAGAACCGAACGCCAGAAAGAGAGGGGAACAATCAACACATGGCATCGATGCAATGATCAAGCAAGTATGATGATATGTCAAGTTAAATTGTATTGAAAAGTAACCCTAAAGCATGCTCGACAAATTAAACGGGGTTCCGAGGGGCGCAAACCCTAACTCGGGGAAACTCCGGAATCACCTGTGAGGGGTTACTATGTTCTTCTAATCAAACTTGTCATTTAAGTTGCTTAACAATGCATGATTATAGCTTAAAGAGGTAGGTTTCATTTTTCTGAACATTTTGGTATATTATACATATTTTTCTGCCTTATAAACAATAACTTATTGATTTTACAATATTAAATCATTTTATGGAATTAAAAACAAAAAGGCAAATAGTTTTTACACCGGGGCGAACCCTAGCCAGTGAGACTGACAGAAGGGCCCCAGTGCCAACTCAGCCTCCACGCAAGCAAGCAGGACCCACCGAAGGTTCACCGCTGACCACTTGATGTCACCAGACGTCGGTGACGTCATTTACCGGGATCACCCGATCGTCGATGGGAGGGCCTGAGCGCATGAGCAGCGGGAGCGGCAGCGATGGATGCGGGCTAGCGTACCGAGCCGTTTAGTGGCGGCGCCGCTCCGGATTGGTCGCCGGAAGAGGAAGCACGACGGCGGCCGACGGCGGTGGCTTCAGGTCCTCGACGCAGCAGCAATACATAGAGGAAGAGGAAGAACGGAGAGGACTGTGAGGTGGAGGGGCTCACCACGGAGGCGGTGGAGGGGTCAGCTCGACCAAGCGAGCTCGGACGCGGCCAGAATCGTCGAGAACAGCGGTGGCCATACTTCGGGGAGGAGCTCCTGATTGCGGTAGTTACGGGCGCCCTTCGTCGATTCTGTTGGAGGGGAGGCGGTTCCTGGCGAGGCGGAGGCAGAGCAGCGGCGACTGTAAGGCGTGGCGGCGGCAGACGGCCGTCGCTCAGGCGAGAAGATTGCGAGATGGGGAAGAAGAAGAGGAGGGGCACCCAGTTATTAACCAAAGGACGTTTTGTCCCGGTTGGTAGCTCCAACCGGGACTAAAGGGTCATACGTCCCGGTTGGAGCCACAAACCGGGACGTATACTCCAATTTTTTCAGCAGATCTAGGGGCGCGCGCAGGGGGTCTTTACTCCCGGTTGGTGGCTCCAACCGGGACATATGACCCTGTTTTCAAAAAAAAATCAGCAATTTTCTCTCTATTCCCGCCTTATTTTTTATTTTGGGGTTTAAATTTGTAATTTTTTTTAAATGATAATTACTTTGGGATTTATAAAAACATTAAACATAAAAAGTGTTTGAATTTGAATAACTAATTCAAAACCATTTACTGTTTTTAAAAATAATTAATGTAACCATTTAAACTATGAACCATTTAAAATTAAAAATGAATTAACTTATATTTTTTGAATATTAATTTGGAATTTAGAAAAACTTTAAACATAGAAAGTGTCTGGATTTGAATAAATAATTCAATACCATTTTCTATTTTTAAAAAATAATTAATGTAACCATTTAAAATATGAACCATTTAAAATTAAAAATTAATTAACTTATATTTTTTGAATATTTATTTGGAATTTAGAAAAACTTTAAACATAAAAAGTGTTTGAATTTGAATAACTAATTCAAAACCATTTTCTGTGTTTTAATTTGGATTTGAATTAACTTATATTTTTTATATATTAATGGGCGGGAAATAATTGGCGGA
This sequence comes from Avena longiglumis, assembly GCA_030063025.1. Taxonomy (NCBI): domain Eukaryota; kingdom Viridiplantae; phylum Streptophyta; class Magnoliopsida; order Poales; family Poaceae; genus Avena; species Avena longiglumis. Next base: position 38,585,017 of record CP125975.1, on the reverse strand, counting down.
AAGAAAATTTTATTAGGATAGAACTGGAATTAAAGTACATAACGCAACTAACACAAAGTTACATAGAAGAACTGGAAATTAAGATACATGGCCAGATTAAGCCACAATCGGCCGAACTTGTTTTGTAATGTTGGAGTGATTCAGTCATGCTCCTGCCTACACCTGTAATACTCGCCACTGTAGTCGTCGTACTCTCCGCGGCCGTCGTCGTTGTCGTCATCGAGGTCGCCGTAGTTGAACCTTGAAGGCTGAGTATGAGTGGGCTGGACTTGAGGGTAGCGCAGGCAGGGGCTAGAGTCGGCGTCCGTGTCATAGGCCATGACGCTCTGGAGAGTCCGACCGCGCCACCACAACCGACGGCCGGCCTCGTTGAAGTTCCGAGGAGGTGGACCATCCTCCTCGTGCCTGGCGAGCGCCCTCTCACGCCGATCCATGAAGAAGGCTTCCCAAGTCGGGAAATAGTCGGGATGCCATCTGGGATTCCTCCGCTGCTCCGGCGTGAGCTCGAAGTAGTAGTGGTTCGTGATGGCCATCCGACGTGCCACACCTAAAGGGACAGGTAGAACCGGCACGCCTCCCGGCCAAAGATCCAGAGGACGGGACACAGAGTCTGCGGGGGGTAGTTCGAGGCGCAAAGCGCCTCCGCCTCCCTGGGAGTTAGTGCTACGGTGGAAGTCATGGGAAAGAGTGATGAGGTTGCAGTTATGAGTCTAGAGATGTGCAATGACAATGGAGGACAACCCTACATATATATACTGAGAAATGGCAGGAAGATAACTGAAGGGAAGAATCAAGGAAAAATCAAGGGAAGAAATGGCGGGAGAAATGCCGGGAAAAAATGGCGGGAAGAAAAATGGCTCATTTAGAACTTGCATTGGATCTCTGAAGAAACCACATATTGCGAGTCTAAAAATGATTTTTTTCAAAAAATCACGGGCGATAGATCATGTACCTGTAGTACAAACCGGACCCACTTCCTACCAATTCGGCAGACATTTGTCCTTTTTACCCGAGATGGACGAAAAGGTTTGAGATGTCCCGGTTAGGAGATAGTCCATGTAAGGTGGTCTAGTATTTTAGGAAAATGGGACGGTAGCATTCTGAAACGGCATTTTGGTGGTTACTTCACAAAACGACTCGTTTTTTGCGCTCGGAAAATGGAAAAGGGCTTTTCCGTGCGACAAAAAGGAAAACTTTCTCCTGCAACATTGTTCTCCATACCAATGTCCACATGCATGCATAATATGGGCACAGCATCACAAAATATGCCGTGATTCATCACATAACATCGGTCATTTGGACCGAAAGCCATGAAACCTCGAACACGATAGGTCATTTTGTGAAGGTTTTTTCGAGACATGATCAATATACCAAGTCTGGTATTTTTCCTTTCAACCATGTCACATAATATGACACCACGCGAAGGATTTTCATTGTTCGGATTTTTTTTGAATTTATTATGCCCGTTTTCAATTTTCTGAATTTCTAACTATGGTCGAACCGGCGTGCATGAAGACAGGGGACGAGCATCATTAGATCTTGCATTGGATCTCTAAAGAAACCATATATTGCGAGTCTAAAAATGATTTTTTTCAAAAAATCACGGGCGATAGATCATGTACCTGTAGTACAAACCGGACCCACTTCCTACCGATTCGGCAGAAAATTGTCCTTTTTACCCGGGATGGACGAAAAGGTTTGAGATGTCCCGGTTGGGAGATAGTCCATGTAAGGTGGTCTAGTATTTTAGGAAAATGGGACGGTAGCATTCTGAAACGGAATTTTGGTGGTTACTTCACAAAACGACCCATTTTTTGCGCTCAGAAAATGGAAAAGGGCTTTTCCATGCGACAAAAAGGAAAACTTCCTCCTACAACATTGTTCTCCATACCAATGTCCACATGCATGCATAATATGGGCACAACATCACAAACTATACCGTGATTCAGCACATAACATCGGTCATTTGGACCGAAAGCCATGAAACCTAGAACATGATAGGTCATTTTGTGAAGGTTTTTTCGAGACATGATCAATATACCAAGTCTGGTATTTTTCCTTTCAACTATGTCACATAATATGACACCACGCAAAGGATTTTCATTGTTCAGATTTGTTTTGAATTTATTATGCCCTTTTTGATTTTTCTGAATTTCTAACTATGGTCGAACCGGCGTGCATGAAGATAGGGGACGAGCATCGTTAGAACTTGGATTGGATCTCTGAAGAAACCACATATTGCGAGTCTAAAAATGATTTTTTCAAAAAATCACGGGCGATAGATCATGTACCTGTAGTACAAACCGACCCACTGCATCGATTCTACAGACATTTGTCCTTTTTACCCGGGATGGACGAAAAGGTTTGAGATGTCCCGGTGGGGAGATAGTCCATGTAAGGTGGTCTAGTATTTGAGGAAAATAGGACGGTAGCATTCTGAAACGGCATTTTGGTGGTTACTTCATAAAACCATTCGCTTTTGCGCCGAAAATGGAATAGGGCTTTTCCGTGCGACAAAAAGGAAAACTTCCTCCTGCAACATTGTTATCCATACCAATGTCCACATGCATGCATAATATGGGCACAGCATCACAAACTATGCCGTGATTTAGCACATAACATCGGTCATTTGGACCGAAAGCCATGAAACCTCGAACATGATAGGTCATTTTGTGAAGGTTTTTTCGAGACATGATCAATATAACAAGTCTGGTATTTTTCCTTTCAACTATGTCACATAATATGACACCACGCGAAGAATTTTCATTGTTCGGATTTTCAATATACTAAAGGTTCATCTTTAGTCCCGGTTGGAGGGATTTCGGCAGGCTGGGCCAGGCAGCACTAATGATAGGGGTGAGTGTCGACATTATGTCCTACGGCGTGTACCTTGTACCGGATGGTGTCACCAACCGAGACTAAAGATGAACCTGTAGTCCCGGTTGGAGACACCAATCGGGACAAAACACGAGTCAGCACTAATAATAGGGGTGAGTGTCGACATTATTTCGTAAGTGTCGACACTATGCCGAGCTGCTTGTACTATAAATAGGCATCCTTGTGAGTCCAGTCCTCCAGCCAGTTTGAGGCATCTCCAAGATGGTTTTAGAGCAGGACACCACTACGCGGTTTTGTGGAGATGCTGACGAGCCAGTCCCAAGCATCTCCGAGAAACTGGTCATAGAGGCACTCCTAATATGTGAAATTAGTTAGCTCCCATGTGTATTGATCTAGTTAGAGAAGTTACAAGCTGCAAGATGGTTTTCGAGCAGGGACACCAGTTTCCAGGAGATGCCGCGGATCCGCCCTCCCAAGCATCTCCAAGAAACTGGTCATAGAGGCACTCTAATATGTGACCGCTGCTTGAGATCAGATCTTAATGGTAAGTACGAATCGGGACAACTTCTTCATAGTCCCGGTCCAGCCACAAAACGGGACTAACACTCAAGACATTTATTAATATTAAAAACTGAGACTACAAAACCGGGACTAAAGGCCCCCTATATATAGTCTCGGTCAATCCACAAACCGCGGAAGATATCCTTCGGTGAAGCCACAAACCGCGAAATACATGAACTAGAGTTACATAATATGTGCATGAACTTCTTGGCATATGTCCTTCCTTATGATCGCTTCAGACGTAACCATGGAGCATCTTCTTTACTTAACGAAATGCTTGGGTTAGTTTTCACTGTGAAGGGCGGAATTTCATCAAACTTATTATAATCTTCTGACATGTCTGTCTTGTCCTCGATTCCCACGATGTTTCTTTTCCCTGAAAGAACTATGTGACGCTTTGGCTCATCATATGATGTATTCGTTTGCATATTTTTTCTTTTTTAGGTCTGGAGGACATGTCCTTCACATAGAAAACCTGAGATACATCATTGGCTAGGACGAATGGTTCATCTCTATAACCAAGATTGTTGAGATCCACTGTTGTTATTTCGTACAACTGGTCTATCTTTACCCCTTCCCCATTCAGGTTGACCCATTTGCAGCGAAACAAAGGGACCTTAAAAGAGACTCCATAGTCTAGTTCCCATATCTCCTCTATGTAACCATAGTATGTGTCCTTTTGTCCATTCTCGTCTATTGCATCAAAGAGGACACCACTATTTTGGTTGGTGCTCTTTTTATCTTGGGCGATCGTGTAGAATGTATTCCCATTTATTTCGCACTTTGGAAATTCAATACAAGAGAAGATGGTGATGCGCCAACAAGTATAGCGATCTCCAACAGTGGTGTCATTCAAGAGATGTGTCCGCATCCAACCACCGAAGACTTCATGTGTTCATCTCAGAATCGTGATTCAGACTTCCCCGGGTTTTTGGAGCGTAGAATATTCTTGTGTTCCTCGATATACGGAGCTGCCAAGGTGGAATTATGTAGAACAGTGTAGTGTGCTTTAGTGAAAGAATCATCGTCCCTACATATCATTGCTTTCTTTCCCAGCGTGCCTTTTCCACTTAGTCTTCCCTCATGCCGCGATTTAGAAACACCAATCGGCTTAAGGTCAGGAATAAAGTCAACACAAAACTCAATGACCTCCTCTGTTCCATATCCCTTGGAGATGCTTCCTTCTGGTCTAGCACGGTTATGAACATATTTCTTTAAGACTCCCATGAACCTCTCAAAGGGGAACATATTGTGCAGAAATACCGGACCGAGAATGGCAATATCTTCCACTAGGTGAACCAGGAGATGCGTCATAATATTGAAGAAGGATGGTGGGAACACCAATTCAAAACTAACAAGAAATTGTACCACATCCTTCTGTAACCTTGGCAGAATATCTGGATTGATTACCTTCTGAGATATTGCATTGAGGAATGCACACAGCTTCACAATGGGTACTCGAACATTTTCCGGTAGAAGCCCCCTCAATGCAATCGGAAGCAACTGCGTCATAATCACGTGACAGTCATGAGACTTCAGGTTTTGGAACTTTTTCTCTGCCATATTTATTATCCCCTTTATATTAGATGAGAAGCCCGACATCACATGCAATTCAATAATATGTGATATGATATGGCCTTTCTTCTTTGTGCTTCCGATCTCCATCTTCAAGCACGAACATGATCTCCATCATCACCGGCATTGCATCAAGGTCAATGACGCTTCTCCATGGTTGTCGTCCACCGGCTTCAACTATTACAACTACTTTGAATAGACACACGGGTCTTAACATAAATTAAAGACAACCATATGGCTCCTGCCGGTTGCCAACTTACAATAAGGAACATTGCATACATCAAATATAATCACAATCATGGCCATATCACATCATCAGACACCCGCAAAACAAAGTTAGACGCCTACTTTCTTTGCATATTTTACGTGGTTTGGGGCTTTCAATAAGTGTCGTTCTAACTTACGAACAAGAACCACAACATTGATACTAGCATTGTTGATCACCCGTTGTAAATTGGATCTTAACTATGCTAGGAGAAACAGCACCGAAAGCCACTTATGCAATACAAGTTGCATGTTAAGCGTGGAGCAAGTCATATGAACGATGTCATGTAAGGTTAGCCCGGGCCGCTTCATCCCAACATACCGCAAGATGCAAAGTACACAAAAAGCAATCGACAATAAAAGCATCAACGCCCACAATGACCATTGTGTTCTACTCGTGCAACAGATCTACATATAGACACGGCTCTGATACCACTGTAGGGGTTCGTAGCATGGAAAACAAAAAATTTCTATCGCATACAAACAAACAAGCCAAGATCTATCTACTATATTGTAGCAACGAGTCGATGGAGTAACTTACCCTCGAAGATTCCAAAGTGTTTAACGAGAGCAGATTCTCGTGGGTGATGTAGTCGTACTCTTTCCGATCTCAAGATCGTGTAGATGATCCTTCCCGGCAGCGCTCCGCAGCCGGTCACACGTTCGGTACTGACGAAGACCTTCCTCTCCCTTGTTCCAAAGAATGCGGAGGTTGTAGCACTTCTCGCGATTCCGGCAAAGACAACGACGTGGTACCGGAAGTAGAGGGAATCCTGCAGGCTTCGCTAGCCGGGGCGAGTATGGTGGAGTATGAGAGAGGGCTATTAGTGGTCTAGGGATTAGACACACCAATTAGAAGGCTCTAAACCGCAGGCTAAAGCAATTAGAAGCTCTAAACCAAAACGGCTCTAAACCGGAGATTAGAGGATAGGAACTTGTGTGTCTAGAGGAGGAGGCCCTGCCCCTCCTTTTATAGGTGGAGGGGCCGGCGCGCCAGGGGAGAGAGGGGAGTCCCTCTCCAACTCGGCCTAGGTGGGCCGCCGGCTTGGAGGAGAGGTACTCCTCCTCCAAGTTGGTTTCAACCTCCTCTTGCTTGTTTCCCACAGTTTCCTGTTTCCCACAGTTTCCTGTTTTAGCCGTTTGACTTTCAAACTGGCAGTTTGACTTTTCAGTTTTGGAACAGCAAGAACACTTAGTACATGATGCAATCATTCAATGACACATTCATGTACCCTCCCCCCGGAGTGCCGGACAATCCGGAACCTTCTAGAACATTCCCGATGAAAACACCTAATCATTCCCAACTCCGAAACGGACTTTCCTTATATGAATCTTATTCTCCTGACCATTCCGGATCACCTCGTGATATCCAGATCCCATCCGAGACTCCGAACAACATTCGGTCTCTTTCATAATACCATAACTACTCAAAACAACGTCAATCCTTAAGTGTGTCTCCCTACGATTCGTGAATTATGCGGACATGATCGAGACACTTCTCCGAACAATAACCAATAGAGGAATCTGGAAATTCATATGGCTCTACATATTTCTACGATTACTTATGATCGAATGAACCACTTACATACGATACCAATTTCCCTTTGTCTCACGATAGTTTACTTATCCGAGGTTATGATCGTCGGTATCTCGCATACCTAGTTCAACCTCGTACCGATAAGTACTCTTTTCTCGTTCCCGTGATATGTGATCCCTTGTGACCCAGTCACATTCTTGCAAGCTAATTGGATGACATTCCACCGAGAGGGCCCAGAGTATATCCGTCATATGGATGGACAAATCCCACTCTTGATCCATGTGTTTCAACCAATACTTTCCGAACACTCAATGCCACCTTTATAGCCACCCGCCACGGTGTGGTGTTTGATGTCATCAAAGCATCCATCCGGTAAAGGTGATATGCATGATCTCATGGTCGAAGGAATTAGGTTACTATGTATCAAAAAGCATATAGCAATTGAACTATTGAAATGACTTGATCTTTATGCTACGCTTATCTATAGGAGTATGTCCACCATATCATTCTCCTAACGATATGATCTTGTTGTTGATAACATCTCAATGTTCATGATAGGGAAACCACAATCATTAATCAACCAACAAGCTAGTGAAGTATAGAGGCTATACTAGGGACTTCAAATTAAGTTTACAAATCACACAAGTATTAATGTTTACTTGTTAATACTATTATAGCATGAATGTAAACATTTATCATAAACACAAAGATATAATAATAACTACATTTATTATTGCCTCTAGGGCATATCTCCAACAGTCTCCCACTTGCACTAGAGTCATCTAATCTAGATTACATGGTAATATACCGAACACCCATGGCAGTTTGGTGTTGGTAATGTTTTGCCCTCGGGAGAGGTTTAGTCAACGGATCCGCCACATTCAGATCTGTGTGTACTTTGCAAATCTTTATATCCCCATCCTGGATATGTTCTCGAATAGCGTGAAAACGCTGCTTGATATGCTTCAGCTTCTTGTGTGACCTTGGTTCTTGCGCATTGGCTATGGCGCCCATGTTATCACAGTAGATAGACATTGGGTCCAGCGCACTAGGAAACACCCAGCTCTGTAATGAACTCTTTCATCCATATCGTTTCTTGTGAAGCCTCCGAAGCAGCCATGTATTCCGATTCAGTTGAAGATCTCGCCACAACGCTTTGCTTTGCACTCCTCCAGCTAACTGCTGCACCATTCAAAATAAATACGTATCCAGATTGTGATTTAGAATCATCCGGATCGGTGTTCCAACTAGCATCGGTGTAACCATTAACAACGAGTTGTTCATCACCTCCATAAGAAAGAACCATATCCTTAGTTCTTCTCAAGTACTTAAGGATGTTTTTGACCGATGTCCAATGATCCACTCCTGGATCACTTTGATATCTGCTAGTTAAACTAACAACATATGCAATGTCGGGTCTAGTACATAGCATGGCATACATTAGAGATCCTATGGCTGAGGCATAGGGAGTCTTACTCATTCTTTCTCTAGCTTCTGCCGATGTCGGACTTTGAGTTTTACTCAAGGTCGTATTGGGCAACATGGGCAAGAACCCTTTCTTGCTTTCTTCCATTCCAAACCTCTTTAGAACTTTTTCCAAATATGTACTCTGTGACAATGATATTTGGCGTTTCGATCTATCTCTATAAATCTTTATGCCTAATATGTAAGCTGCTTCGCCAAGATCCTTCATTGAAAAACTATTATTCAAATATTCCTTGACACTATTAAGAAGGTCTACATCATTACCAATCAACAATATGTCATCCACATATAGTATTAAGAATGCTACAGAGCTCCCACTCACTTTCTTGTAAATACAAGCTTCTCCATAAGTTTGTATAAAACCAAAACTTTTGATCACCTTATCGAAACGTTGATTCCAACTTCGGGATGCTTGCTTCAATCCATAGATGGACCGTTGAAGTTTGCATACCTTGTTAGCATCTTTAGGATCGACAAAACCTTTGGGTTGCATCATATACAACTCTTCATCAATATCTCCATTGAGGAATGCTGTTTTGACATCCATCTGCCATATCTCATAATCATAATATGCAGCGATTGCTAACATAATCCTCACAGACTTTAGCTTCGCTACTGGTGAGAAAGTCTCATCGTAGTCAACTCCTTGAATTTGTCGAAACCCTTTTGCGACAAGTCGAGCTTTATAGACAGTAACATTACCATCAACATATGTTTTCTTCTTGAAAATCCATTTGTTCTCGACAGCCTTCCGGCCATCCGGTAAGTCCACCAAAGTCCATACTTGGTTTTCGTACATGGATCCAATCTCGGATTTCATGGCTTCTTGCCATTTATTGGAATCTGGCTCATCATTGCTTCCTCATATGTCTCGGGGTCATCGGTGTTGTCCACCAACATGACACTCATAACGGGATCATACCAATCTGGAGTGGTACGAGTTCTCGTTGACCTCCGAGGCTCTGTAGCAACTTCAACCAAGTTTCATGATCACCATCATTAGCTTCCTCTCTTATTGGTGCAGGCACAGGAACTTCTTCCGGTCTGCGCTACTCGCAATTTCGAGAGAAGGTTCGACAACCTCGTCGAGTTCTACTTTCCTTCCAGTCACTTCTTTCGAGAGAAATTCCTTCTCTAGAAAGGATCCATTCTTGGCAACGAAGGTTTTGCCTTCGGATCTATGATAGAAGGTATACCCAATAGTTTCCTTCGTATCCTATGAAGACGATTTTTCCGCTTTGGGTTCAAGCTTGTCCTCAGTAACTTCTTTACATAGGCTTCGCATCCCCAAACTTTAAGGAACGACAATTTAGGTTTATTCCCAAACCATAATTCATACGGTGTCATTTCAACGGATTTAGACGGTGCCCTATTTAAAGTGAATGCGGTTGTTTCTAATGCATAACCCCAAAATGATAGCGGTAAACTGTAAGTGACATCATAGAGCGAACTAACCATATCTAAGAGAGTTCGACACGACGTTCGGACACACCATTACTTGTGGTGTTCCCGGCGGTGTCAACGGTGAAAGTATTCTGCATTTCTTCAAATGCTCGCCAAACTCAGAACTTAGATATTCACCTCCACGATCGTAACGTAGAAATTTAATCTTCTTGTTACGTTGATTCTCTACCTCACTTTGAAACTCCTTAAACTTCTCGAAAGTTTCGGACTTATGTTTCATGAAATAGATATACCCATATCTACTCAAGTCATCCGTGAAGGTAAGAACATAACGATAACCATCATGATGCTACACTCATTGGACCACACACATCGGTATGTATGATTTCCAATAAGTCCGTAGCTCGCTCCATCATACCAGAAAATGGAGTCTTAGTCATTTTTCCCATCAGACATGCTTCGCATCTCTCAAGTGATTCAAAATCAAGTGATTCAAGAAGTCCATCGGAATGGAGTGTGGCATCCCGCAAAACCACTACTAGAAAATCGCGTTGTTTTTGTGCATTGCATCGTCATCATCATGCATTGTTTGCATAAAACTATTTCGCAAAGCCCGCTTTGTTTTCTAAAAACGCCCCACCTCTATTCAAATATCAAAACCGGGTCGCCGGAATATTTTACTTTGTCTGCTAATAGTTTGCAAAAGGCTTGTTGGAATTAAATAAAACATTTAATTATTTTAGTGGGGGCAGTCGAACGGGCCAACCCGACCCGAACGACCACCCCCGTATAAAACAGATCGGCCCACCTGAACACCCCAACAAATCCTACAGCTACCCAGATAACCTACCCACCCCTATCTCCACCTCACTCCCTCCAATAAACTCTCGCCACGTCACCTCTCCCCCTCATCCCTCCAATCCCCTTTTGCCATTTGTCCTCCCTCTCTCCCTCACACTCAGCTCACCATCCCCACAACACACGCACTACACGCACACAGTACCGGCCACCAACCCCCTGCACAGATCCCCACGTTCCTCCCCCTGGCCCACACACGCACCCGCGCGCAGCCAGCACACACGCACGCCACTCGCGCCGGCCCCGACCATTCTTCCTCCTCTCACCGCGCGCGTGCTGGCCTCTTCTTCCTCCGCCCCGCCTGCCCGACGCAGCCTCCTCCCGGAGCCGCCTCGCTCCTCAAGCACCGCTCCGCCACGAGCCCGCCGCCGCTTCCTGCCGAGCCCGCGCGCCCCGACGACCCAGCCTGGCCAGTCCTGCCTCCGGCCTCGCCGCCCGGGCCAGCCTCCTCCCCAGCCCCGAGCCCGCCGCCCGCCCGCCTCCCGAACCGCTGCGCCAGTAGCCGGCGTCCTCCTGGCCCGCCAAGGCCGCTTCGCCACCGCTTGCTCGCCCGCGCCTTCGCCACCTCCGCCCGGACCAGCGCCGCCCGCGCTTGCTCCGCCAAGCTCGGCCGCCCTCGCCTCCGCGACGCCTCCGCCACGCCGCTAGCGCCGGCGACCCCGACTCCGTCACCCGCCGTTCTCGCCCCAACCCTCTGCAGCTCACCGCTGCCCTCCTCCGGTGCCACCCTCCGCCTCGCTGGCTTCCGCGAGCGCCGCTTCGCCGTCTGCCGCCGGCCTCCGCCACCGCTGCCTCGCCCGCCCGAGCCGCTGTCTCCACCAGCGCAGCCTCGCTTCATCTCCACTGCGGCGCCTGCCCGGCAGTTTTCACCGCGTCGCCCATCTCCGCTCTGGCCGCTGGCCATGACCTCGCCCCGAGCCGACACGTGGTCCCTCTCCCGACCCAAGCACGTGGCCGTGGTTCTCGCTTAGCGGCGATGCGTTCTCGGGCGATCCTTCAGCTCCATGGACTTGCGATGGTGAGGTGAAGATGCAACATGGTGACCGTGGGAAGATAGTATGCTTCCACCAAGACCGATCACGATTCAAGATCGAACCAACCTTGGCGCCGACCCAAGTTCGCCACCGGCGAGTACGGTGGTACCTCAAGGCCTTCACGAGACGCCGACCTCAAGACCGAACCAAACCCGACGGCTCGATATGATCCTCCCCAGAGAACGCCACGATCGCCACGGAACGGCAAGCTCTCCAACCCGGAAAAACGCCAAGTGCTTCCCCCGGAACACCAAGATCTACTGCGCGGGCCCAACAAGACCCTCGCAACGGCAAGCTCGACCCCGTGGAACCCGACAAGATCTGCATGCGACAAGACCTACACCTCGAATCAAGACCCTAAACCCCGAGCCGAACGTTCCGAACCTCGACCTCGAGACCGACTCAACCCGGAACCCCAAGACCGTCGCGACCCCTAATGTGTGAACCCTTTCCTCGAACCCTATTTTATAACATAATACAACTTGTCGCATATTAAATTGTCCATGCATGCATCTCTTGTCATGTGGTTTGGGGGCCTTAGGCCGATTCACCTAATAATTAAATATGGGGCCCATATGCGGGCAAATCTAGCCTTATATTGGCCTCATTTAAATTTGTGTAGCGAACCGGTGCTATCTTTTGCCATGCTAAAACAACATTTAAATGGCGGGGTAGCTAAACAACATGCACCATCTAAATAATTGTCGGGACCCCGGTTCCACCTAATATGACCTAATTGCATCGCACCTTTGCCATGCCATGCATCATACATGCATCATGCCGATCTTCTGCCGTTGTGTTAAATATTGCATCCGGTGTTTCTTCTAGTGTTTTGCTTCTTCGCGGATAAGGCCGTTGAGTTGATGTGAGCTTCGCCCCGATCTTCGGATAACCCTTCGGCAATGTTTTCAGGCGAGCATCTCCCCCCCTTTCTACCTATCTTACTTTTATAGTATTTATTTCCCTCCTGTTGATCTATTGCTATCTGTGTTGCGATGCTCTAGTTTTCGTTCCTTGGATATTCCCTGCAGCCTCATATTGCCTTGGACACATCCTATTACCTGTTGTTTGATAGATAGTTGGACTTGCGCGTCGTAGTCGCTTGCTCAAGTGTTGTTGCGTGTCGTCCAGTGCCACAGTTGTTGATGTATTGCCGCATGTTGATGTTGGAGATGATCATAGTTTTACTTATCGTTCACTTTAATTCCTGTTTAACAACAAAAATGGAAGTAATCAGAGGCATCGGTGGGTGATAGATAACATTTGGTTTCCGAACGCCCACTTGTGTCCCGTAGGACCCCGAGTACTTGATACATGTTCCTTGATTTATCGCGCTATCCACATCCGGGAGGTATATGGGACCCCCCTGAGCCAGAGCTTGATTCAGTCTTATTTCTTGGGGCCACAAACTAGTTTGAGGTTTTATTTACGATCCTGTACTTATACCATGCTACTTATGTATTTACGATTGTGCGAGGAGCACACTGTACTGTTTAGGATCGGGACACGATTCTGCGGTGTCGATAAGCCCAGCCACACTTTCGGGTTCCCGATGTTCACGTACCGTATACCCAAACCTTGAGTCCGTCTCGAGCTTGCTTACTTGCTATGGGTCTACTCAATGGGGTGGCCCCTGAAATAATTCTGAATCGTGATTGTTCATCGTGAAAGCCTCGTTGGGTTTTGATTTGGTTTTTCCGAGGTTGATCGGCGTGTTGCTATTGGTGCACCCCGGCCGGGTAAAACTTTCTGAAAGCCGTGTCCGCGGATATGGACGACTTGGAGCACAGTATCTCGACCATAGACAAGCATAACTAAAGTTTACTGCTATAAATTTGACTTTATAATTACTAGTAATCAGCTTCACTATAACGGAATGGCTAAATAATACTGCCCACAATTGCTTGTTTGGATTGTCGCTTGCGACCATTGTACCTGACTAGTAAGTTTTGCAACTACAACGGAATGGCTGAATAAAAGTACCAACAACTGCTGGGTTTAAGGGTTATCTCATGCTATTCATATCTGATTAGTAAGTGTTACCACTATAATGGAATGGTTAATTAAAAGAGCCTACTGCTTACTTTATCAGGATGAATATCTAAACCTGACTAGTAATTACTGCAACGATAACCGAATAAGTAAAACTGCCAACTGTGTGAGTTCCTCGGTTGACTTCCTCGTTTGGTCTCGAGGGGGAAACTCCAGGATGGGTTTGTTTGGTGTTAGCTTCAGGTTGGATCCGGATAGGTCATTCTTACCCCTCTCTGATAACCGCCAGCTGTATCGAGTCTCTATAGGTTGTTTAGTGCTCGCCGCCGCTCGATCCACCATACCTTTGTAGGCGAGGGCTGAATTCTAGTCTCGCCGTGTCTTGGCCTCGATCGACGCCTCTTTTTCCTTTGCCTTTGTCGGCACCCCTTTTTGTTTAAACAGGTGTTGAGATCGGCGTCGTTAGCGGTTACCCTTCCGGCTTGGCACAGGCAGGGTTATGGGCGCCATTGGTTATTCTTCGGGCTCTTAGCCCCATTTGCATCTTGTCCGTAGCTGGACGCTCTATCGTTTTCAAGGTGATTTGGATTTTGGTATATTATATACGTATTCTTGACTCATGGAGTCACCGTATATATATATCTGTATGGGTCCCATCGAGGACTGTTGTGTAATGTTATTGCCGTTTTCCACCCGCGCGAAAGTGCTGGTGGGCACCTTTGAATCGTTTCTATGCGGGTTTGGCGGGTTTCGCTCAAACTTGCATAGGGTCGATCGAGGTGTTCTGAGTGGTATTAGAGCTCGGCGATTACGATACCCCACAAGTCCAAATGTAGGATAACCTAGCTAACGGCCGAAGTAGAGTGTCAAAACTATTTTTGCAAAATCGGTTGGATAGTTCTGATTAGGTCTGATTTTACTCCTTACCCTCTGCTGTTCTCCTCTTACCTCTACGTGTTTTGAATCCGCTCTCGTCCCTTTCTTCGAGTCCAGGAATTCTCGTGGTTGGGTTCCGTCGTACCTTCAGGGTTTCGCTTCCTCTTTTGGAAATGGTGTTGCTACATCCGGTCTTCATGCTATCCGAAGAATCCTTCGTCTGTGGTACCCTCCTTTGTTCCTTGTTTGTGCTTTCCGGTGTTTCCGACGCGACGACATCATCTACGCCAGATCCGATGCAGAGTCTGCATCACTCCTTTGCTCCGAACCTCGCTTGTCGCGATCTTCAGTCTGTCTCCGAGAATGGTTGCGCGCTTTTCCACGGATTGTGCGGAGTAATAGTTTGGGTGCGTGATGGATTGGCCCCCATGCCGACTACCCCTTCTATTCGCTTTTGTACATTGCAGTGGATGAGAATGCATCGGTTCCCTCTTTCCATCGAAGTTAGAGGTGGCTTTATTTGTTGATACCTCTACCTTCGACCTTTTGTTTCCGGAGTGTTCTCTCGACGATCACGGACAACGACCTCTTGCTAGTGGTGTCGCGAGGATCTACACGAAGCGAGAAGATTCAGGTCGTCGCTCTTCTTCCGGTACCATGAGGCGGATCTCGAGGGCGAGATCCTTTGTTAGTGGTGTCGAATTGTGGCATCCCGCAAAACCACTACTAGAAAATCGCGTTGTTTTTGTGCATTGCATCGTCATCATCATGCATTGTTTGCATAAAACTATTTCGCAAAGCCCGTTTTGTTTTCTAAAAACGCCCCACCTCTATCCAAATATCAAAACCGGGTCGCTGGAATATTTTACTTTGTCTGCTAATAGTTTGCAAAAGGCTTGTTGGAATTAAATAAAACATTTAATTATTTTAGTGGGGAAGCGGTCGAGCAGCCAACCCGACCCGACACCCCAGATAAAACAGATCGGCCCACCTGAACACCCCAACAAATCCTACAGCTACCCAGATAACCTACCCACCCCTATCTCCACCTCACTCCCTCCAATAAACTCTCGCCACATCACCTCTCCCCCTCATCCCTCCAATACCCTTTTGCCATTTGTCCTCCCTCTCTCCCTCACACTCAGCTCACCATCCCCACAACACACGCACTACACGCACACAGTACCGGCCACCAACCCCCTGCCCAGATCCCCACGTTCCTCCCCCTGGCCCACACACGCACCCGCGCGCAGCCAGCACACACGCACGCCACTCGCGCCGGCCCCGACCCTTCTTCCTCCTCTCACCGCGCGCGTGCTGGCCTCTTCTTCCTCCGCCCCGCCTGCCCGACGCAGCCTCCTCCCGGAGCCGCCTCGCTCCGCCGCGCGCCTCCCCTCAAGCACCGCTCCGCCTCACACGAGCCCGCCCTGCGCTTCCCGTCGAGCCCGGCGCCCCAGCGACCCCTCAGCCCCTTGGTCCGTCCTCGGCTCCCGCGCCCGCTGCAGCCTCCTCCCTAGCCCGAGCCCGGCCGCTCGCCCGCCTCGCGAACCGCTGCGCCCGGGCAGCGTCCTCTGCCAGCCCGCCTCGCGCGCCGCCCGGCCACCGCTTACCGCCCGCGCCCGCTCGCCACCTGCCCGGACCAGCGCCGCCGTCGCGCTTGCTCCGCCAAGCTCGGCGCCGCCCCTCGCTCGAACCTCGCTCGGCGCCTCTCCGCCTGCCGCCCGCGCCCAGCCCAGCCGCGACCCCACTCCGTCACCCTCCGTTCGCCCCACCCTCTGCAGCTCACTGCCCTCCTCCGTGCCACCCTCCGCCTCTGGCTTCATGGCCGCCCGCTCGCCGTCCGTCGCACGTCGGCCTCCGCCATCGCTGCTCCGCGGCCCGCCCGAGCTCGCCGTCTCCACCAGCGGCCGTCTCGCCCCATCTCCACCGTGCGCCCCCTCTGTTCCGCAGGCCTTCCCCCACCGCGTCACCCATCTCCGATCCGGCGCGCGCCGCCTGGCCATGACCTCGCCCCCGAGCCGACACGTGGTCCCCTCTGCTCCGACCCAAGCGAGTGTGGCCGTGTCGCGGGTTCTGCCTAGCTGATGCGTTCTTGGGGCGATCCCTTCAGCTCCGTGGACTTGCGATGGTGAGGTGAAGATGCAACATGGTGACCGTGGGAAGATAGTATGCTTCCACCTGAAGACCGATCACGGATTCAAGACCGAACCCGAACCTTGGCGCCGACCCCAAGTTCGCCCGCGTATGCGGTGGTACCTCAAGGCCTTAAACGAGCCGAGACCCCGAAGACCGAACCAAACCCAACGGCTCGATATGATCCTCCCCAGAGAACGCCACGATCGCCACGGAACGGCAAGCTCTCCAACCCGGAAAAACGCCAAGTGCTTCCCCCGGAACACCAAGATCTACTGCGCGGGCCCAACAAGACCCTCGCAATGGCAAGCTCGACCCCGTGGAACCCGACAAGATCTGCATGCGACAAGACCTACACCCTCGAACCGAAGACCCTAAACCCCGGAGCCGAGAACGTTCCGTCGAACCCTGGACCCTGAGACCGACCCCGAACCCCGGAACCCCAAGACCGTCGCGACCCCTAATGTGTGAACCCTTTCCTTGAACCCTATTTTATAACATAATACAACTTGTCGCATATTAAATTGTCCATGCATGCATCTCTTGTCATGTGGTTTGGGGGCCTTAGGCCGATTCACCTAATAATTAAATATGGGGCCCATATGCGGGCAAATCTAGCCTTATATTGGCCTCATTTAAATTTGTGTAGCGAACCGGTGCTATCTTTTGCCATGCTAAAACAACATTTAAATTGTGGGGTAGCTAAACAACATGCACCATCTAAATAATTGTCGGGACCCCGGTTCCACCTAATATGACCTAATTGCATCGCACCTTTGCCATGCCATGCATCATACATGCATCATGCCGATCTTCTACCGTTGTGTTAAATATTGCATCTGGTGTTTCTTCTAGTGTTTTGCTTCTTCGCGGATAAGGCCGTTGCGTTGATGTGAGCTTCGCCCCGATCTTCGGATAACCCTTCGGCAATGTTTTCAGGCGAGCATATCCCCCCCTTTCTACCTATCTTACTTTTATAGTATTTATTTCCCTCCTGTTGATCTATTGCTATCTGTGTTGCGATGCTCTAGTTTTCGTTCCTTGGATATTCCCTGCAGCCTCATATTGCCTTGGACACATCCTATACCTGTTGTTTGATAGATAGTTGGACTTGCGCGTCGTAGTCGCTTGCTCAAGTGCTGTTGCGTGTCGTCCAGTGCCACAGTTGTTGATGTATTGCCGCATGTTGATGTTGGAGATGATCATAGTTTTACTTATCGTTTACTTTAATTCCTGTTTAACAACAAAAATGGAAGTAAGCAGAGGCATCGGTGGGTGATAGATAACATTTGGTTTCCGAACGCCCACTTGTGTCCCGTAGGACCCCGAGTACTTGATACATGTTCCTTGATTTATCGCGCTATACACATCCGGGAGGTATATGGGACCCCCCTGAGCCAGAGCTTGATTCAGTCTTATTTCTTGGGGCCACAAACTAGTTTGAGGTTTTATTTACGATCCTGTACTTATACCATGCTACTTATGTATTTATTGTGAGGAGCACACTGCATCTTAGGATCGGGACACGATTCCATGGTGTCGACAAGCCCACCACACTTCGGGTTCCCGTCGTTCACACCGTATACCCAAACCTTGAGTCCGTCTGAGCTTGCTTACTGCTTGGGTCTACTCAATGGGTGGCCCCTGAAATAATTCGAATCCTGTGATTGTTCATCGTGAAAGCCTCGTTGGGTTTTAATTTGGTTTTTCCGAGGTTGATCGGCGTGTTGCTATTGGTGCACCGGCCGGTAAAACTTTACGAAAGCCGTGTCCATGGATATGGACGACTTGGAGCACGATATCTCGACCATAGACAAGCATAACTAAAGTTTACGCTATAAATTTGACTTTATAATGACTAGTAATCAGCTTCACTATAACGGAATGGCTAAATAATACGCCCACAATTGCTTGTTTGGATTGTCGCCATACCATTGTACTGACTAGTAAGTTTTGCAACTACAACGGAATGGCTGAATAAAAGTACCAACAACCGCTGGGTTTAAGGGTTATCTCATGCTATTCATATCGATTAGTAAGTGTTACCACTATAACGGAATGGTTAATTAAAAGAGCCTCCGCTTACTTTATCGGATGAATATCTAAACGACTAGTAATTACCGCAACGATAACCGAATAAGTAAAGCGCAACCGTGTGAGTTCCTCGGTTGACTTCTCGTTTGGTCTCGAGGGAAACTCAGGATGGGTTTGTTTGGTGTTAGCTTCAGTTGGATCCGGATAGGTCATTCTTACCCTCTCGATAACCGCCCGGTATCGAGTCTCTATAGGTTGTTTAGTGCTGTTGCCGCTCAAATCCACCATACCTTTGTAGGCGAGGACCGCGAATTCTAGTCTCGCGTGTCTTGGCCTCGATCGACGCTCCTCTTTCCTTTTCCCTTTGTCGGCACCCCTTTTGTTTAAAGGTGTTGAGATCGGCGTCGTTAGTGGTTACCCTTCCGCTTGGCAGGGTTATGGACGCCATTGGTTATTCTTCAGGGCTCTTAGCCCCATTTGCATCTTGTCCGTAGCTGGACGCTCTATCGTTTTCAAGGTGATTTGGATTTTTGGTATATTATATCTATATTCTTGACTCATGGAGTCGCTGTTATATATATATCTGTTCTGTGGGTCCCATCGAGGACTGTTGTGTAATGTTATTACTTCGTTTTCCACCCGCACGAAAGTGCCTGGTGGGCACCTTTGAATCGTTTCTATGCGGGTTTGGCGGGTTTCGCTCAAACTTGCATAGGGTCGATTCTGAGGGTGTTACATGGAGTTTCTTCATACGCTTCACTCCAATGTGACCAAAACGACAGTGCCACATATAGGTCGAATTATCGCTTGATTTCAAACGTTTAGCCTCAATGTTGTTGATATGTGTATTTCCACTATCGAGATTCAATAAGAATAGACCATCTATCAAAGGTGCATGTGCATAAAACATATTACTCATATAAATCGAACAACCATTATTCTCTGACTTAAACAAGTAACCGTCTCGCAATAAACAAGATCCCGATATAATGTTCATGCTCAACACAGGCACTAAATAACAATTATTTAAGTATAAAACTAATCCCGATGGTAGATGAAGGGGTAGCGTCGACCGCGATCACATCAACCTTTGATCCGCTTCCCACGCCGCATCGTCACCTCGTTCTTCGCTAGCTTCCGTTTATTCTCAAAGACCTGCTTCGAGTTACAAATATGAGCAACCGAACCAAGATCAAATACCTGTGCACTACTACGAGTACTAGTGAGATACACATCAATAACATGTATATCGATATACCTTTCTTCTTGATGTTGCCGTTCTTGAGATCCGCTAAGTACTTTGGGCAATTCCGCCCGGTGACCTTCTCCTTGCGGTAAAGCACTCGGTTGTGCTTGGTCCAGCCTTGGTCTTCTTCGGCGTGGTAACTTTCTTACCACCCTTCTTGAAGTGTCCTTTGCTTAGACTTGCCTTTCTCGAGTTTGGTGGTCTTATTGACCAACAACACTTGGTGCTCTTTCTTGATCTCCACTTGCAGATTTTAACATAGCAAACAGTTACAGCAACTCTTTGTTCATGTTCTCGCATGTTGTAGTTCATCACAAAGTTCACGTAACTTGGTGGCGGTGATTGGAGGACACGGTAAATCCCCAAAGCATTAGGAATCACTATACCCAAGCTTTGAAGTTTGTTTGCGTGCGGACATCTTAAGCACATGCTCACCGACGAGCCTCTTCCATCTTGCGTTAAAGAACTTTTCGAAGCCTCATAGCTTTCAATTGCCGCATGAGTCTCAAAATCAATTTGAGATCCTCGACAATATCATATGGGTCGACTCTTCAAACCTTTTCTCAAGCTCCGATTCTAAACCATACAAGATAGCACCTTGAACTATGGAGTCTTGATTCTTCCGAGCGAGGTAAACATTCTTTACTTCATCGGGAGCATCAACGCAGTGGGTCACCCAGTGCATACAAAGACAAGGTCAAATTACACCTGTGAGGACAATCCTCAAATTGGAACCAATCCGAAGTTGCTTCCATTGTTTTTCAACTTTTCTTTCTCTAGGAACGCATTAAAATTGATGGTAGGCTGCCATTGATCTACAACATATTTGCAATAGTTTAGACTAAGTTTATGACAAATTGAGTTCAAATTAATTAATGAAATTAAACTAGGTGAACTCCCACTCAAAACAACATCCCTCACATTGTTTTAGTGATCACACGAACCAAATCCACTACATCAACACCGATCATCACGAGAGTTGATATAGTTTCAATGGCGAACAATCGTCATGTTCATCATATCTACTATACGATTCATGCTTTACCTTTCGGTGATCCGTGTTCCGAGACCATGTATGTACATGCTAGGCTCGTCAAGATCAAACCTTAGTTTCTGCATGAGCAAATCTGGCTTGCTCACGTTGTATACACTTGCAGAATCTAACACACCCGATCATCACGTGGTGCTTCGAAACAACAAGCTTTAGCAACGGTGCTAACTAAGTGCGAACACTTTATGACTTGAAATTGATGTGTATGAGGGATCATCTTATAATGCTACCGTCGTCTACCAAGCAATACAAGATGCATAAAGGATTAACATCACATGCAATTCAATAATATGTGATATGATATGGCCTTTCTTCTTTGTGCTTCCGATCTCCATCTTCAAGCACGAACATGATCTCCATCATCACCGGCATTGCATCAAGGTCAATGACGCTTCTCCATGGTTGTCGTCCACCGGCTTCAACTATTACAACTACTTTGAATAGACACGCGGGTCTTAACATAAATTAAAGACAACCATATGGCTCCTGCCGGTTGCCAACTTACAATAAGGAACATTGCATACATCAAATATAATCACAATCATGGCCATATCACATCACCTGCACACCCCTGCAAAACAAAGTTAGACGCCTCTACTTTATTTGCATATTTTACGTGGTTTGGGGCTTTCAATAAGTGTCGTTCTAACTTACGAACAAGAACCACAACATTGATACTAGCATTGTTGATCACCCGTTGTAAATTGGATCTTAACTATGCTAGGATAAACAGGCACCCGCAAAGCCACTTATGCAATACAAGTTGCATGTTAAGCGTGGAGCAAGTCATATGAACGATGTCATGTAAGGTTAGCCCGGGCCGCTTCATCCCAACATACCGCAAGATGCAAAGTACACAAAAAGCAATCGACAATAAAAGCATCAACGCCCACAATGACCATTGTGTTCTACTCGTGCAACAGATCTACATATAGACACGGCTCTGATACCACTGAAGGGGTTCGTAGCATGGAAAACAAAAAATTTCTATCGCATACAAACAAACAAGCCAAGATCTATCTACTAGATTGTAGCAATGAGTCGATGGAATAACTTACCCTCGAAGATTCCAAAGTGTTTAACGAGAGCACATTCTCGTGGGTGATGTAGTCGTACTCTTTCCGATCTCAAGATCGTGTAGACGATCCTTCCGGCGCTGCGTTCCGGCAGCGCTTCCGCAGTCGGTCACACGTTCGGTACTCGACGAAGACCTTCCTCTCCCTTGTTCCAAAGAAAATGGAGGTTGTAGCACTCTCCTCGCGATTCCGGCAAAGACAACGGCGTGGTACCAAGTAGAGGGAAATCGCAGGCTTCGCCTTAAGCAGGCGAGTATGGTGGAGTATGAGAGAGGCTATTAGTGGTCTAGGGATTAGACACACCAATTAGAAGGCTTTAAACCAGGCTAAAGCAATTAGAAGCTCTAAACCAAAACGGCTCTAAACCGGAGATTAGAGGATAGGAACTTGTGTGTCAGAGGAGGAGGCCCCGCCTCCTTTTATAGGTGGAGGGGCTGGGGAGGGAGGAGTCCTCCCAACTCGGCCTAGGTGGGCCGGCTTGGAGGAGAGGGACTCCTCCAAGTTGGTTTCAACCTCCTCTTGCATGTTTCCCAGCTCGCTTTCCCAGCTTTCCTGTTTTAGCCGTTTGACTTTCAAACTGGCAGTTTGACTTTTCAGTTTTGGAACAGCAAGAACACTTAGTACATGATGCAATCATTCAATGACACATTCATGTACCCTCCCCCCCCGGAGTGCCGGACAATCCAGAACCTTCTAGAACATTCCCGATGAAAACACCGGAATCATTCCCGAACTTCGAAACGGGACTTTCCTTATATGAATCTTATTCTCCGGACCATTCCGGATCACCTCGTGATATCCCGGATCCCATCCAAGACTCCGAACAACATTCCGTCTCTTTCTCATAATACCATAACTACTCAAAACAACGTCGAATCCTTAAGTGTGTCTCCCTACGGTTCGTGAATTATGCGGACATGATCGAGACACTTCTCCGAACAATAACCAATAGAGGAATCTGGAAATTCATATGGCTCCCACATATTTCTACGATTACTTTGCGATCGAATGAACCACTTACATACGATACCATCCCTTTGTCTCACGATAGTTTACTTATCCGAGGTTATGATCATCGGTATCTCTGCATACCTAGTTCAACCTCGTTACCGATAAGTACTCTTTTCTCGTTCCCGTGATATGTGATCCCTTGTGACCCAGTCACATGCTTGCAAGCTAATTGGATGACATTCCACCGAGAGGGCCCAGAGTATATCTATACGTCATATGGATGGACAAATCCCACTCTTGATCCATGTGTTTCAACCAATACTTTTCGAACACCCAATGCCACCTTTATAGCCACCCAGTTACGGTGTGGTGTTTGATGTCATCAAAGCATCCATCCGGTAAAGGTGATATGCATGATCTCATGGTCGAAGGAATTAGGTTACTATGTATCAGAAAGCATATAGCAATTGAACTATTGAAATGACTGGATCTTTATGCTACGCTTATCTATAGGAGTATGTCCACCATATCATTCTCCTAACGATATGATCTTGTTGTTGATAACATCTCAATGTTCATGATAGGGAAACCACAGTCATTAATCAACCAACAAGCTAGTGAAGTATAGAGGCTATACTAGGGACTTCAAATTAAGTTTACAAATCACACAAGTATTAATGTTTCCTTGTTAATACTATTATAGCATGAATGTAAACATTTATCATAAACACAAAGATATAATAATAACTACGTTTATTATTGCCTCTAGGGCATATCTCCAACACAGTCATTAATGCATGCATGTGTCTTTTGTACATCTAATCCTAGAGGACAAAGAGTCTTCTTTGCTTCGTAGGTACTATCGGGAAGTTCGTTATGTTTTGGAAACTTCGGCTTCATTATTTTCAGCATCTTTTCAAATGAGGAGTCAGTTAGACCACACTCTGCCTTCCATCGCAACAATTCCAGTGTGGTACCGAGCTTTGTGCTGCCATCTTCACAATTTGGGTACAACAATTTCTTGTGATCTTCTAACATGCCCTCTAAAACTTCAACTTCTCATTTTCTGTTTCACGGTCTCGCTTTGCATCAGAAATGACCCTACCAAGTTCATCAGTCGGCTCATCTGATGCCCGTTCTTCACCTCCTTCCTCTCCATTGTCTTCCATTGCAGTATCATTGTATTCAGGAAATATATGATGATAGTTGTTGTCATCATCTTCTTCTTCACCATCTTCCATCATAACCCCTCTTTCCCCGTGTTTGGTCCAGCAATAATAGTTGGGCATGAAACCTTTCATAATCAGGTGGCCGCGAATGATTTTCGAGGAAGAGTACTCCTTGTTGTTCCGACATTGAACACATGGACAACGTATAAAACCATTCTCTTTGTTTGCCGTAGCCACATCGATAAATTTATCCACGACTTTCATATACCCGGCTACGCGCCGTTCACCGTACATCCATTCCCGACCGTTCATCTGCATCATATAAGTAAGTTTATCAAAAAACAGGACATCATAAATAGTGAAATGACCAATTCACATCGACACATGCATTGTATTAATGACAGAGAAAAGATAAGATTGCTAACCTCGATCGAGGGAAATAAAGAGGAGAAGAAATCTCAAGTGCGTCTCGGACACCTTCTATATTTTTGTTCTATGAGAAATTGAACGGAATTATTCACTCAAACATTTCATCAAACACCTTGAATGCATGCATAGGGGAAAAAACTAGCACACCCCTCACATCTTCCACCAAGAGAAAAAACAGAGTGGAGGCAGAGGGCTGGGGCGTTGCATTTATAGAGAGCGGGAGCATACGTCCCGGTTTGTGGTTACAAACCGGGAATAAAGGTGTGTGCCACGCCACGTGGCTGACGCCCAACCTTTAGTCCCGGTTTGTGTTACAAATCGGGACGTATGCCCCCTTACCAACCGGGACGCATGCCTTCGGGCCCCGTGCCCGTTCGAACCGGGACGCGTGCCAGCATTAGTCTCGGTTGGTGGCGCAACCGGGACTAATGCTCTCAGGGGGCGCGAACGGATGGCATGTTTTCTACTAGTGGCTGTCCGACGGTCCAACAGCCCAGTTCCCCTACCCATACTAACCGCGGCCTGATCCAAACGGACAAAAACGGACTAGAATAACCGTTTGAGTCGGCCCAATAAGATGCCTAAGGAAGGTGTCTAGACGTTAACGAAGGATGCATTGCTTTTGTGTGACTGCAGCGTCTACCGGATCTTCGTCAATCCGGAGTATATCCAGACGAGCCAACTACTCCATTTGATCGATGCAAGTGAACCGTAAAGTTGGCAACTAGCAAGTACAATACCAGCTACTTACCTCCTCGTCTGCTTACCAGGTAGTACTACTAGTTAACCCTGGAATGTTGATTTGGACTTTTATTTAGAATGTATACGGGACAATTTTCCGAAATACACATGATGATGAGTTGTACTCCCTTTGTTCCAAGGCTTAAGGTCTTAAAAAAAAGTTAACCTATGAAAAGTTTAACCAAATTTATAGAAAAAACTATCAAAAATAATATTATATAGATACCATATGAATATATGTTTCACGACATATCAAA
The DNA here is from genome assembly GCA_030063025.1 of Avena longiglumis. Taxonomy (NCBI): domain Eukaryota; kingdom Viridiplantae; phylum Streptophyta; class Magnoliopsida; order Poales; family Poaceae; genus Avena; species Avena longiglumis. Next base: position 38,559,506 of record CP125975.1, on the reverse strand, counting down.
GAATATGTATTTCATATTATAAATATTAATATATTTTTCTACAAATTTGGTTAAACTTTACATATATAGTTTAATTTTTTTAAAAAAAATAGGCAAGATTTGGAATGGAGGTAGTCTAAAGGAGAAAAATAGATTCGGAAAGTTTGGCATTAATTGTTACTCCATCCGTCTCTCACCCACCGACGGTTGGGGTTGTCGTCAACAAACAGATGCAGGAAGTTAAATTTGGGTCTTAGCATGCTTAACCACAAGTTTTGATTAGGTAGACACGCACCTGGCAACGATTTGTTAGAAACATAGCCCTATCCTTTCGCAGCCATACACATGTGCACTTGATCGAGAGGTCGGCATCTCTGGTGATAACCTTGTCTCAGCCTCCACAGGAAACGAAGCAGGCTGGCATATCCTCGATCGAACAAAGATATCCGTACATTCGTGTACGTGATTAGAGCATCTTTTAGCCAAACAAATCGCGTTTTGGTTTGGGTACGCTCGGTCACCCACTCGCGTACCCAGGACGCGTTCCCGGTTCGGCTAAATTCACTTAAACTCGGCGAATATGGATGAATTTAGGCGGAATTTTATTAAATTAGGCGAGAGGAACATAGTACATCGGTTTAACTAGGAAAGGACGCCGCCGTGGTCGCCGCCGGACGCCATAACTACAGGCCGAGGCGGGGGTTGTTACCGGTCTCGATGTGCCCCATGACTCCGGCGAGAGTCCGCCCTGGAACGCTCCACCAGCGGCGGCGGTAAGCCATATTGTTACATGGCAGCGGCGGCAAGCCCGGCGGTCCGTCGTGTCGGGCAAGTTCCTCGAGGCGCCTGTGGACAAAAAACTGCCTCCAGAAGTCCAAGTTGCCCTGATCCTCGAGATCCGGGTCTTTTATGGCAGCGATAGCGGCCTGGATCTCTCCGGCGAGGTCTGGGTCTTCCATGGCGGCGATAGTCGCCTGGATCTCTCCGGCGAGGTCCTGCCCGTCAGGCACCGGCAGAACAGGGATCCCACGGTCGCCGTGTGGTTCCGAGGATGACGACGACTCGGCTTCCAGCACTGGCTCGGCGGATCCACGCGCCGCTTTGATGTTTTTTCGCCGATATCGCTGAGTCCGGCGTCCCTGTATGCACTAAAACTCGGGTTCGGTAGTCCGAACAAAATGGCGAAATCCGCAAAAACAAGTCCTTGAGTACGTGACTGGGCCGATTTTCGGCGTGCGGACCAAAATTCGGCGTCCGAATCGGCCTCCTGGGTAGGCGAGTGGAGATGCTCTTAGCCCACGTGGAAACAACGTCTATCCCCAAGTTGGTGTTTCTTGTATTATCAACCCTAAGGCACCTCTATGCGCACGGTACGGATCTGGATATGCCTGCCATGATGTTGTATACGTGGAAGTAAATTAAAGCTACTCCCTCCGATTCATACTACTTGTCACTAAAATGGATGTATCTAGACATGTTTTAGTGCTAGATACATCCATTTTAATAACAGGTAATTTGTATTGGAGGGAGTAGTATGTATTTTTTGTCCAAAGTCAAACAAAATGAAGTTTGACAAAATTTAGAAAGAAAACTATCAACACTACATGCCAAAAATATAAGTATATGTACATCATAGATAATAGTTTACTATTATGTTTACATTGTATTATAGGTGATATTTTTCTATAAATCCAGTCAAATATTTTACTATTTGACTTGAAAAAATTATGTTCTGAAGAGAGTAGTGTACTGCACTACCGCTAGATGGCAATATTATCGGGTTCTATAAAGAAGACTCAAAAAAACAAATAACGTTTAGCCATGCTTCTCTTGTTGTCAACGCCACCTCGGCCGGCTTTGATCGAAGAGGGAGGAGGGCGAAGCAGATGATAACACGGGCCCGTATACAGGATGAGCTGCTGAGGTGTTTTGATATATTCTAAGAAAAGATATGTTTTGATATATACGCTCGGTCTGCGTGTGCGCATGTGGCCCTGGACGAGGATGGCAAAGCAGAGCAAATGTGAATCGCCTAGGTTTTTTTTATTTTGGAAAATGTGACTCGCCTAGCTGGACAACGACCTGCCAGACAAGGTTACTGCAGTGTGCTGGTCTCCTCAATACCGCGGCGATGATAAAACGTTTCTGAATTTCTGATATGTATTGTTTTTCTTTTGACTATAGTTTTTTATTTTAAGGGGCTGTTTGGTTAGGCTTAAATCTGGTTTTAGATTTTGGTTTCACCTAACTTTTGGCTTTGGCTTTAGTCTTTGACTGGACATAGTTGCATGACATATTAGCCAAAAGCTAAAATCAAAACACCTATTTAGGGATCTTTTAATCTTATAAACCAAATGCTAAAACCCACAAATAAACCCAACCAACAAGCGCCTAAGTGTATTCAACTTTTATATGGAGTGCGTCGCTGATATGGCTAGAATAAAAAAGCCCTTCTTTCTTTTCCCTCCCTTGCTCCTGCAACCTTGAGAGTCTCCTCCGATCCGCCCTACCGGGGTCTCTCCCATTCTCATCCGGCAGCCTCACTTGCTGTAGTGCTTAAGGTAGTGGTAGTAGTATGTATATTAGGTAGTTTGTTCTATGTGGCGACTAGCGCGATGCTAGTGGGTATCTGGTGGTCGTGGTCGTGGCTTGTAGTGACGCGTGGCGGTTGGAGGTGAGGAGGTTGATGCTTGAGGTGCTATAGTCAGCGGTGCCTTCTCTCTCTTCTCCATGATAACTAAGCTCCGGGACCACCTGCAGGCTCGTTTCCCTCCTTCACAGCGTGCTCTTTTGGCTAGCCATGGCCAGTGGCGGAGCCAGCGCGTCCATGTAGCCTGGGCAAGGTCAGCTGGCTATAGAGTCAGCAGTCAAATGTCCACAAAAGCTAATGATAAAACCAAACTTATGTAGCGAAATTAATGAAGCATTCGCTGATAGAGCCCGGGCAGCTGCCCGGGGTTGCCGGGCTGAAGCTCCGCCACTGGCCATGGCGACGAGGAAGAGGGCGGGGCCAGAGAGGAGGCTCTGAGGTTGGCAGGTGGTGGGGTATTCCATCTTGTGCGGCTTTGGAGTCGAAGGCACGGTGATGGTACTTGCTGCATCGAGCAAATCATGTGGTGGCCATGTTTGCCACCATGATCTTTGGCCGAAAAGGCGGCCCTTTTAAGCGTTGGGATGGTGCTTCTTCAACCTCTAGTGCGGAGGCCCCTTCAAGAACTTCTCGTCGGACCTCCCTGTCTTCTTGCTGCCAAGTGGTGCGTCCCCAACAGCATCAAGGTGGACGGCGATGGAGGCTCGACTATAGAAGAGATGACCCTAGACTCGATTGTGTTTTCAATTTTAATTCCAGGGTCCTTTGTGCAATTGTTTAGGACTATGTTGTAATGTTATTTTCCTCTCAGGGTCATGTATGTAAAGTGTACCCACCATCGATAATATAATGACAGCTTTAGGTCCTTCCAGACCCCAAACCCTTGTTCGAAAAGAATTATAGGGCTAGAATCTGGTCTTTGTGTGGGCACCGGCTTCTTTTGGGGTTGTGTGGTTCGGTCAAGGAAGTAAGGAAGGTGTTTAGACGTTAACGAAGGATGCATTACTTTTGTGTGTCTGCAGCGTCTACGGGATCTTCGTCGATCCGGAGTATATCCAGACGAGCCAACTACTCCATTTCCAACTTGTATTCGTATTTGATCGATGCAAGTGAACCGTAAAGTTGGCAACTGCTGGCAAGTACAATACCAGCTGCTACCTCCTCGTCTGCTTAGTAAATATTAATATTTACAATACGTTGTTCATACCTTTTTACACATTATGAAACATATTTTCATATGGTATCTGTATAATATAATAGTTTTTGATAGTTTTTTAAAAGTTTGATCAAACTTTATATGGCTTGACTTTTCAAAAAGGTTATAAGCCTTAAGTTTTAGGAAGGATGGAGGGAGTAATGAGCTATTCCAGGTAGTACTATTTAACCCTCGAATATTCATTTGGACTTGTGTTTAAAATGTATACGGGACAATTTTCCCGAAATACACATGATGATGAGTTGTAGTACTAAAGGATGAAAATAGATTCAGGAAGTTGGCATTAATTGTTACTCCATCCATCCGCCCCTCACCCACCACCGACGGTTGGGGGTTGTCGTCGACGAACAGATGCAAGGAGAGGTTAAATTTGGGTCTTACTAGAATTCTTAACCACAAGTTTTAACTATCTAGACATGCGCTTAGCAATGATGTGATGGAAACATAGCCCTATCTTTTTGCAGCCATACTACACATGTGCACGCGATGCATGGAGCGGTCGGCATCTCTGATAACCTCCTTGTCTCAACTCCACAAGAAACAACATATATTGTCTCTCAGCCTCTCCACGAGAAACGAAGCTGGCTGGCATCGATCTCTCATCGAACTGAGATGCCCGTACGCCCTTATTACGTGATTTTTTTTTTTTTTTTTGAACGGAAAGGTCCCGAAGGACCAGAAGCTTCATTTCATCGGCGGTGGGTGAACAATTACAGAAAGGTCCCAACCAAAGTTACAGAAAGCAACCAGGACCTGCACTTTTACATAGAACACCCTAAAAAGAAATGCTAAAACGCCATCAAGTCCAAACACGCCGTGACGACGACTGCAGCGACCACCGCATTCCGTGCCGGGACGACACCACTTGGCTGAGATGCACGAAGGCCCGGTGAGGTCGGGAGAAGGGCCTCCGGAGGTAGATTAAGCACCGCAGACTACTGCTGCCGGGCGTATGGGCGATCTTCGACCGAGAGTAGCGACGAGGCGACGCTTGGGATCCGCCACGGGAGAAGAAGCTTCAAGATCTCCCAGCGTCACTCCACGCAGAGGAACTTCGAAGCCCGCGACCTCCCACGCCACCATGACCTGCAGGAGGAGAGGCGGCGAAGGCCACACGAGAAGACGAAGAGCGCATGGGATAAGGGAGCCGCCCTCGCTGAAGTCTGCCCTCCTCTATCCCCTTGCCACCACGGCCGGACGGAAGAGGAGAAACGAGGAGCACCAGCAAGACCGACAGCCACCCGGCGGCGCGCACACCCGCACGAGTGGGGAACCTCCCGCCGCCACTACCTTCTCTTGCCTGAGTGCCACCCATCTCAGACCCCTCGCAACCGCTGCCGGCCAGAGAGAGATGAGAGAGCCCAAAGACAAAGAGGAGGAAGAAGCAGAGAGTGACCTCCTTATTTGAGGAAGTGGTGGACGCCACCACCGCACCGTACTCCAGCCGAAGAAGCTCGGGCGCCATGGGGACGAACCCTAAAATCTGGATATGGTCACCAAGATCCAGATCTCCACAACCGGGCACAAGGCCCACTACCGGCAAGAAGCCAAACAAACCTACCCTAGCAACTACTGAGCCGCCCCCAGACCTGCTCCAGCCGGCTATTCCGGCGGAGAGGCACCGGGGGAGGACCGGCGGCCGGCCAAGCAAGCGCAGCTACAGGAGAGCGGAGGGAGAGCGAGAGACAGGAGAGCTTGCAGTCCTTATTACGTGATTGGCCCGCGACCTCCAAATTCAATTTATCGTGAGAGAAGTTTGGGTGTCGTCTCGGCATGCTGATCCATGGCATTTGAGTCTGCGCGCGGCATCGGTCGTCGACGGAACTCGCGGCTGCCGGGTCCGACACGACAGTAAAGTAAGTCGCGATTCAGAAGAAACGTCCTTGTTGTTCGATCTGCTAGGGACGCGTCTCACTCCCGCACCAGACGATCAGGGTTCAGGGAGCTCGCGGATAGACAACTCTAGTCGTGCTACGCTACGACTACGAGGTTTCCAACTTTGACTCGGCCGGGCCCTGGTCGGATCAGATTGTGGATATGGGATAACTGCCGTGCCGCGAGGGTTTCCAACTCTGACTCGGGACACACACACACACACACAGGTGCGCACGCCATTGTCTTTGAACCGGTCTCGGCCGAACCAAATCCGACAGAGTTCGAGCACAGTGCTGCTTAAAACTTGGGGAAACTTTTGGGAGAAGCTTCTGTTTTGTACTATTTGGCTAGAGAAGAAGAAGAGAAGATTCTGTAAGCTCTCTTCGGCTTGCGGGCCTTGATCGGGAGGCTGCTGTTCGAGTTTTTGGGCTGACAGTCATTTATACTGGGCTGCTGTCGTTCTATGCCCCAGTTAGATGCGGCCCATAGGCGCGATAGAGTGTGCTGGGTTGGGCTGGTCTGGGCTGCGTCATGATGCAGGCCTAAATGACGAACGAAAAAGTGAAGCCTGTGCTAGAGAGAAGAAGAGAATCTTCTGTAAGCTCTCTCCGGCTTGCAGGCCTTGATCGGGAGGTGCGAGTTTTCGGGCTGACAGACATTTATACTGGGCTGCTGTCGTTCTATGCCCCAGCTCGATGCGGCCCATAGGCGCGATAGAGTGTGCTGGGTTGTGCTGGGCTGCGCTGCGTCATGATGCAGGTCTAAATGGCGAACAAACTAGTGAAGCCTGTGCTTTATTTGTGAGTTGTGTGACTGTCGTCAAATGCCGACAGTAGTAGATAGCTGAAACCAACGACAGCGCTGCTACCTGTGTGCTTCAGCAAATGGTCAGCTAAAGCGATCGACCACCATGTCAGATCAATTCATTTACGTACGACATCAGCCGCACACTGCTGAGTGCTGAACCGAACAAAGGGGCGTCACGTACCACAGCACCTGACCAAGCAATTGGTAAGGAGTGAATGATATGGATCGTTAGGTGCAGTAAGTTCTACCAGTCCATCAGACAAACGAAACACGGAATATATATCAGAGGGATCGAGGACGACTCTGCCGCCAATCAGTGACCGCGTTGCAGTCGCAAGAAAGAAACAGAGGAAGGAAGGAAGGAAGGAAGGAAGGAAGGAGAACCGGGCGATCTGCAGCCACACAACCGAAAGGAACAGCAGCGTGTATGCGCACTTCTTGCAGGTGGCAGCTAGCTAGTCTTGGATGCAGATGTGCCACTGCCACAGGCTGAATTTCGCAGCACTATGCCCCGGCCGATCTCCTCTCAATCTATCCCCGCAGGCCGCAGCACTGCAGAGCAGGCACCGTACGCACGTAGAGGCCAGGAGCACGCAGCGGCCTGCAACTCCATCTGCATGCATGCATTCGGACGTGCAGTGCCAGGGGAAAAGGGCCGGGAGAGATGGCTGCAACATCGCCTTTTCTCAGGTGGTCCTCGATCTCCGTTGTCGCCTTTGCTTCCGGTGTATGGATCCATCGTCCACGATGACGTCCCAAATCCCAATCAGTCATCCTATAGTCATTTTTATTTACTTGACTTGGCCATCTGACCCGCTCTTTCGCGCGCTTTTATCAAGAAGACAAGTATTCCATAACAACTTCATGTATGTGTGTAACCTTGCAAGAAGACTACATATATAAGAGCAAGATTCCGAGGCTCCTCTTCAAACTCGATATCCGCAAAGCTTTTGACTCCGCCCGGTGGGAGTTTATTCTTAAGCTTCTTATAAGAGGCATGGTTTCCCGCCAAAGTTTCAGGATTGAATCACCGCCTTGCTTTGCACCTCAACGGAGTCGCCGGGATGCCTATTAAGCATGGGAGAGGGCTTAGGCAAGGGGACCCGCTCTCTCCCTTGCTCTTGGTTCTTGTCATTGACCCACTCCAACAAATTCTTGAATTAGCTACCTGTCACGAGCTCTTGCAAAAGATTTGTGGAAGAGGCAACATCATTAGAACTTCTCTCTATGCAGATGACGAGGCCATTTTTGTGCATCCAAGTAAGCAAGATATCAAAAACCTCACCACAATTCTTGACACCTTTGGTGAGGTCACCGGCCTACAAACAAACTCCAAAAGAGTATGGTGGTGCCTATTAGATGCAATGAGGTGGACCTCTAGATGTGCTTGGAGGGTTGCCCGCGATTCAGGCCTCCTTCCCCCATAATAAAGTACCTTGGATTTTCAACCTCTTGAAGATAAAATGGCCAAGGAGCTAGTCACATCGGATGGGAAAAACATCAACGCCATAGGCCGTGGGGCTCTTGTCAAATCCGTTCTCACTTCCCAAGCAAATTTTCACCTCACCCCTTCCGACATTCCTTTAGGTTGCTTGGCTACCTTGGACAAACTTGAGCGTGTATTCTTATGGACGGGCACCAAGGAGATATCTGGAGGCAAATGCAAGATTAATTGGGAGACGGTTTGTAGGCCAACCCACCTTGGAGGTTTGGGAATCCTCCACCTCGAGAAATTCGCGCGAGCCCTTCATCTATGTTGGTCTTGGTTCGAATGGCATGGTCCATCTAAGCTTTGGGTTGGGATGGGAAATCCTTGTGGGAAGGAGAATATGGACCTCTTATATGCCACTACCACCATCATCATTGGCAACAGGACATGTACCTCTTCTATGCCACACCACCATCATCATTGGCAACGGAAGCATTGACCTATTTTGGTTCTCCCCTTGGCTCAACAGCAAGAAGCCCGAGGGCTAACAGATGTTTGTCTTTCCCACTATAGTTAATATCTAATTTATAATGGATTGGTAATAATTTTTCTATCATCGTCATGATACCATGTTCGTAGGTAAAAACGGTTCTATCTCCGAAATCCCTAAACCACATAAAAATATGCAAAGGATAAATTAAAAGCGTCTAGATTTTGTTTTTGCTAGGCATGTGTCTTGATATGGTAATGTTATAATTTTAAGTATGGTTGGATACTCTCAGAAATTATAACAAATCAAAGTGCAAGAACCATAGACCTTAGTGTTACACAAATGAAATGATGGAGATCATACCATGATGCACAAGATAGTGATCAAGTGTAAGAACCATATCATATCACTTTTTGCATATGATGTTTGTTTACATCTTATTTTGCTTGTATAGCGCTTTAGTATTATTATAATACGATAGCTCATTTAAATATCAAGATGAAATGTATTCTTTCTTTAGTATGCACTGTTAAGAAAGTTCGCTGTTTCGAGACACCACGTGATGATTGGGTGTGATAGACTCTACGTTCACATACAACGGGTGTAAAATAGTTTTACACACACGGGTACTAAGGTACTTACTTAGCGAGCCTATCATGTACATACATGGTCTCGGAACACGAACCAAAAGGCAAATCATGAGTCATATAGTTGATATACTGACCATATAGATGCTCGTCTTTGCAGCTACACCAATTCATGTGATGATCGGTCTTGGTGTAGTGAATTTGGTTCATGTAATCAACAAAACAACTCGAGGGATGTTGTTTTTAAGTGGGAGTTCAAATATTAATATGATTAAAGTTGAACTCAATTTATTATAAATTAAATCAAAGTAAATTTGTATAGTTTGTTGTAGGCATTGACATTCATTTACCTTGTGCTTATTTATAATTGAGATAATAGAACTATAAAATTCTGGATTTTTACTTTACGAACTGATATTGACATGAGTATGCCCTACGTCCGGGACTGGGAGCACACAAATTTACCTAGATTCAAACCTGACTGTAGTGGTCAGATCCTACCCCTGCCGTCAATCCACTATAATCGGCAAAAGCGGAAGTTATGGAGAATTGAATATAGGTTCAGTTATGCAAGTTCTTGTTGTCAGTCTTGCCCTAAAGGTTTATCCTAGGTCGACTTATATAATCATCCGACCTAGGGCTTACAAGTAGAATCCTATCTAGCTATGGTATAGATTACAACATAGTCAGTAACTATTACATCTTACATCTTCTACTCCAAGTATTCTGGCTTCATGCCCAAGTCGATAACTTCTTCAGGCATCCTATCTTCTCGTTGACTGGGCCACCCCTGGAGCCATAGGCTCTAACTACAAGTTGGCCACCCTAGTCTCCGAGGTTAAATGTTGGTCGGGGGTAATACCCGAAAAGTATAACCCTGCCAACCACCTCGCCCCGGCCACAAGCGCCATCGCTGATAATGACGAACGTGTGCGGCACAATGAAAAACTAATCTCGCCAGATCTGAAGAGCTGCAATAAGACGAAGTTGTCGACCTAAAGGACCGACCAACAAACGTTATAATTAAATCTGAGACGCCGCCATGAAAATCGACAATGATTTGTTAGTAGAATTAAGATAGATTTATTTGTCCAGACACCGCTCCCACCACCAAACAAAGCTCCAAAACACACAGTCTCTAACCCTAATTACTAGGCGATGAAATGAGGTTACCCCTCACTCCTATCGCTGAAGCGACAAGCGGAGGGAGATAAAACCAGTGCTCTCGCTAGCTGAGATCTAGAGGAAGTTGGTTGCCACCTCCTGTCGTCCTTGAGAAAGGGAGAGGCGAAAGCATAACGCACCGCTTTGAGGAAGTGAGAGGTAAAGGCAAGGGTCGCACTGTCACACACTAGTAGAAAACAGGCCTTTCGTCCAGGCCGTTAGTCCCGGTTGTGGCTGGGGCCGGGACTAATGGCCCTGGCCGGACGGCCCGAGCCACGCAGAACCATATGTCCCGGCCCATTAGACCCCCATTAGTCCCAGTTTGAGACTCAAACCGGGATTAAATGGCCCTGGTCCTGCCGCTCGCTGGGGGCACCCCCTTTAGTCCCGGTTTGTATCTCCAACCGGGACTAGTGGTCTGGCCCTATATATACGCACGACCCGTCCCCCTCTTAACTGTTTTTTTCCTGGTGGGAGAGAGTGTTGTTGTGCTATTTTTTTTCTTGTTCATACATATGCACTGGAGGTGTTCGGTGAAATGTCCATTAGAGCGATGCGAGTTTAGGTCACACAAGACAGGCATGATATGAGGTGCCCGAGCCACACTTAAGTTTTCTCATCTTTGTTTCTGTTACCACCGTATTTTGGCTAAAGACGGAGATGGGCCGTGATCAAGATGGGCTTGGAAGATACATATATTCAACGTGTTGTTGGATCGGCCTAGTGCGTAGATTTGGGCTGAATTGCCCGTGTATCTTGTATCATAGTAGGATTCGTGTTTGTTTAGGTTCCGTTTATGTTTAGGTAAAGATAGAGTTGTAGAGTTATTCCAAAAGTAGAGAGTCTCCGGACTATAAATATGTACCTAGGGTTATTGAGAGAAAACAACAACCACGTTCACAACAAACACAATCTCGGCGCATCGCCACCCCTTGTTCTTAGGGTTTCTTTCGGTAGTGCCATGTGCCTAGATCGCATCTTGCGATCTAGGCGATTCACTTGTTCGTTACCTGGTTTTACTCTGCATCAAGCGTTGTTGATGGCGAGTAATACCATTATCATAGATTGTTTGAGGCTAGCATCGTTGCTTTTTCATTACTATCGCCAAGTTATGCTTTCTAGCTATCTCGCTGCCCTTGCACCTTTCCCCAAAGTGCGAGGGTAGCATCTTGCTTGATCTTTATTTAGTCGATTCGATCTGTTATAGTTGTGCCTTGTTCGTCAAGGTTTAGTTTAATATCTACGTAATCAGGCCTTACAAACGGGTTGAACGATCCGGTAATGCATAAGGATGTGGCTTATTCGTTCTAGAGAGGATGTTCCGGTAATTGGCTTTATGTTGGTTATTAGGCCTCCTCTAGGGTTGATATTCTTCATCTTTGTACGCATTAGGCTCAATTACGCCAGGGACGTTCCAGTTACGTGGTGAAAACATTAAACTATCGTAGATCGATTTAACTTGTAATGATCAAGCAAAACCCCATGTTATCATAAATCTAACGCAGAACCATGGGGCAATCGGCTTTAGGAGCCGATTTACAGGGAAACCTGGGAGCCGATCACGGCTCGAATTTTACGTATACTTGTTTATCATGCAGGAAATCAATCGGAGCAATCCTTCACCTTCCTGACCAGGTATAGGTCAGGTGGCACGCCCTCGAACCAAGCCAGGACGTGTGCCGGAGCTTTTATGGCCGCCCGAGGGACCAGGGCCCACCAGTCGATCTGGAGCCTCGGCTCTTCGTGTCGCCGCTCGCCGTGGGTTTTGGCAGCAACACATTCTCGCACGCCCGGGACATTCAACAACGTCTACATCAACACCCGACGCTGCGATGGAGAATGCATCACTTACGACGATCCTTGGCGAGCACAAGGCTGGCACGACGAGATCAAGGCCCTCTTCGAGGAAGACCTCATCACTTTTGAGAGGACCCAGACGCATGGCATCGTGGAAAGGGTTCTCCCGAGGGCGCTCTTAATGAGGTGGATCTGTCTGTTCTTCGGAGGAGCGCACTGTGGCTCTACGACGTGAAGTCAACTACATGGTGGCTCATTCTTTGCACCGCTATTCCGAGAGCCCGTGAACGCTGAGCGGTCGCGGTCCGCGTAGTCCAGAGATCATGAAGCATCGCATTTCGTCGGGACCTACTTTAGGGACTCACTAGGAGAAAGGCCGCCTGCACGTGCCACAGCCTGCTCGCACTTGCCGCCCGTAACCGCCAGGCAGCGGCCACGCCGCTCACAAGGCCGGAGGCGACCCAGCGATTGCCAATTCCTGTTTGAGCCACCTAAGGAGATCCCACACGGATATATATGCGCCACGCATCGGATCGCAATAACCCGACACGCACCAAACAGATTGCAACCGCAGGAGTTTCGCGGCAGAGCCCTGCGCCAGATCTTCCGGCAGCGTGTCCGAGCAAATAAGGTCGATGGACGCCGACAAACAAAGCGTGGCTAGCCAAGTATGCCATCGGAGCAAGTCATGAGAAACTAGCCCCTACAGCTCAAACAGTGGAGCAAATCGGCACCATCCTCGAGGGACCAGTTCGTCAAGAGAAGGACAATCGCTATTCAAAGCCGCACTTAACGAAGTTTGATCCGATCCGCCGCCACCCAAGTATAAGCTCCCCGAGTTCTCAAGGTTCGTTGGTCAAGGGTCGAGCTCGATCGAGCACATAAGCCGATACCGGCGCAACTAGGCATGATTTCGCATCGGATCGATGCGCGTAAGATTCTTTGCGCAATCTCCGACAGACCAGCCTTTGGGTGGTACACCTCGCTACCACCGATTCAATTCATACCGAAGCAATCGGAAGAGCGTTCCACGTCCCGCACCATTCGTGAGGCTACCGAGGCTGGAATTGCGCACTGGCGCAGCGTGAGCAGGAGAAATCAGAGTACATCCAGCCAGACTGTCAAGAACCGATGTTACTCTCGCTTAATCGAGAAGGAAGCGGTCGAGCCGGCATGTTAGGTCTCTCAAGACCATCAAGGACTGGCGTGTGTAGAGTACAACTCATTGGCGACATGGCCTAAACCGACGATGTATGAGCAGCGTCACCGAGTTGTACCAAGACAAATTTAAACGTCCGATAAGCCCGGTCGATGCGTAAGAAGAAGATCCTACGCAGACTGTGGAGGTGGCCGTGAATGGCTCGGGCGATCCGTGGCTCGCAAATGGGTGAAACAAAGAAGGGCTGCGAAAGGGTTCGACTTGACGTGAGCAAAGCCGAGCAGATATTCGACATCGTCAAGGAGAAGCCTGAGGTTACCCAAGGCCACAAAATCCCTACGGCTCAGAAATGAACGGGAGACCATATCGCAAGTGGCATCATTCGCTCACTCATATCACCAACGAGTGCAAGGAGCTTCGTCGCCAAATCCAAATGGCGATAGAACAAGGCCGTCTGATCCTTGGGCAGTTCGCCATGAAAGTGGACACAAACCCATTTCCCGGCGTCAACATGGTAGAACTCAGTCGCTCCGCAAGACGTAAGCTAGATTTCTCGTTCAGCGTTAACATGGCAGGGTCTGGTTACCACCATGACACATACAAGGAGGACGGTGGTCGCTCTCGGGGCAAGGAAAGAAAGGAGGCTAGTCCATGCGACCGGCCCAGCAAAGGACAAAGCGGTTTTAATGAAGAACAAGTGAGGGGAGTGCGATATCAGAAGCCACATTCCACGCATCTCCTTAACAAGTATGAGCGCCAGTACGACCAACGTCGCCAGCGCGACAGAGACGACGGTAGATATGAGCACCTTGCTAGAGGACCGTCGAAAGAGAAGGAGGGCGCAGATAGGCATTGGGATTGTCCTTTCTTCAAGTATTGTCAAGACAGAATGAGCCGATTGCCCTCTGCGCCTACAACCGCCGAATGCAATCAGCGGAAGGAGGACACGAGGCCGTGTCGTATTCAACGCTTAGGGCCTCTTCCGCCCCAGCCGCCACAGGAGTCCGGCCGAGCAGAGACCTCGAGAAGCCAAAGGATGACAAGGTCGAAGACAGTATCACCGCCCAAGGTGGTGCCTGACGGACTCGCACACACCCGTAAGCGAGTGCAGCGTAACAGAGGAAGGAAGCGCAGATCTCCGCTTTGAAGAAAGCACGCCCGATCCGCCGCCAAAGTGAGGCAGGCGTGGAAACGAAGACCGCCCGACCAGAAAGAGTGGCGCAAACCGGTAAGAGCCGATGCAAAGACATCGGCTAGCACAAACATGGTGTTCGTGCTCCGCCGCATTCGCGCCAAGAACCGATGAGCTACCCGTGGCATTGATCGCGCCCACGGCGTTATCTTTGAGAAGCCACGTGAGAAGGGTTACAAACATCCGAAAGCCCTGCATCAAGGGGTTACATCAATGGGCAACCTGTCGCAAGATGTTGGTGGACACCGAGCGGCAGCCAATATCATGCCATACTCCATGCTACGACGCTTTGGGACGCCCATCGCAGATCGATCAAAACCAACGCCACGCTGAGCGACTTCAACGGTCTCTTCAGAACGCAAGGCGTCAAGACGTGGACTTGACAAAGGCAGGAAAACCGTCCACGTCATTCTTCGTCGGGACAAAGAGCACTTACAATCGCCTTGCTAGGAAGGGATTGATTCACGCTAATTGCTGCATCCGTCCACAATGCATCGAGTTCGATCCAAGGGATGGAGACGAAGTGGAGGTCATCCACGCAGACGATTCCATCGAGATCTCCATAGCTGGCATGAACGTCTGGGAGGTAGAAGACCAAGAGCCGATCTCTGGAATCAATCTAGACGATCGAAGCGTATTGAAGCTACAAAAACGGGTGAGGCTGGTCTTATCCACCGGCCTTACAGAGTAGAAAAGCCCACGATCATCCGTGGGTACGGCCGATCCTCGCGATCGCCACAAAAATAAAAAGCAGCGATCATACGACAAGCGGTTCATGTAGTCGAGTAGAGATGCTCGCCATCGTAAAATAATAAGGTGTAAACCGCCCTGACAGATGCAAGCAAAAGGGGCCGATTCAGCGATCGGCCCAAATTATTTTTGTTGCCCTCACCCACCGCTTGCCCTGTTTAGCGCCGATTTGACAGTGACGGAAAGCTAGGGTACGGGTTTACATCCGCCGATGAGCTAGAAGAGATCGACATTGGTCCCGGGATAAGCCACGACCAACATTTATCGCCAGAAAAGTTAGAGCCAAGTCTCGGGGCCCGATAGCCCTGTTGAAACAATATCCAGATTGCCGCTCCGGGACTACACAGAGATGCCGGGTTGGACAGAGCATCATCGAGCATCGCTCCCGCTCAAAAGGATTTCGCTTTCAAAGAGCGAGCACGACAAATGAAGGCGAAATTCGCAGAAGTCAAGAAAGAGGTCGAAAAATGTTGACGCCAATTTGATCGCACCATGCGTATGCCGAGTGGATTTCTAGTATCGCACTGAGAGAAGAAGGGTGGCCAATGGCGGTTGCTATAGATTTTCGAGATCTCAACAGAGCTACCCCAAAGGATGAGTATCCGATGGGTGGCGTAAACATTAATCAATGCAGCACTGGTCATAAAATTTTGAGCTTCATGGACGGCAATGCCGGTACAACCAGATCTTCATGGCTCCGTAAGACATACACAAGACGCATTGAGTCCTGTGGTCCGTGGGGTTATTTGAATATGTAGTCATGACGCTTTGATGAAAAATGCCGTTGCCACGTAAAGGGCCATGAATTATATCTTCCATGATCTGATCGGCAAACTGGTGGAAATTTACATCGATGACGTGGTGGTCAAGTCTGCTTCAACGCACGGACACTTGGACGATCTGCAACGCGTCCTGGACCGAACAAGAAAATTCGGCCTACGGATGAATCCAAAGAAGTGCGCTTTCGGGGTGACGGCCGGTCAGTTCTTGGGTTTTCTGGTCCATGAACGCGGAATTGAGATCGGCCTGAAAAGTCAGGAGGCAGTGCGAACAATGAAGCCACCCACCACAAAGAAAGAACTGCAGTCCCTTATCGACAAGATCAACTTCGTCAGACGATTCATCTCCAATCTATCAGGAAAGATTGAGCCGTTCATGGGACTAGTTAAAATCAAATCTGACGAGGAATTCCGCTGGGGGGCAGATCAACAACGCGCCTTTGACGAGATCAAAGAATATCTGACAAAGCCGCCAGTGTTAGTTCCACCTCAGCCTGACAGGCCATTCTACATTTACTTGTCAGTGGCTGACACGTCCATCGCCTCGGTAGTGGTGCAAGTTTATGATGGGCTGGAGCGGGTCGTCTTTTACATAAGCAGGAGGATGCTGGACGCAGAGACGAGGTACCCTGATATCGATAAGTTGTGCCTCTTCCTGTTTTTCACCTGCACCAAGTTACGCCACATTTTGCTATCGGCAGAGGTCATCATCATATGCAAGTCAGATGTCATAAAGCACATGTTGTCGGCTCCTATGTTAAAAGGCCGATTGGGCAAATGGATGTTTGCATTGTCAGAGTTTGACATCCGGTATCAACCCGCGAAAGCAGTTAAGGGACAGGCGCTGGCTGATCTTATCGCTGAAAGGATCAACACAAACATAGCCGCGCTGTCAATAAGAGCGTGGGCTATGTTTTTCGACGGATCAGTTTGCGACGATGGCTGCGGCATCGGCATTTTACTCGTGTCGCCCCGGGGGGCAACATTTTCCTTCTCCATCAGATTGCCTACCTCTCGCACCAACAATGTAGCCGAGTACGAGGCGATATCCAAGGGGATGGAGTTACTCCTCGAAGCCGGAGCGGAAGCAGTGGAAATTTTTGGGGACTCCAAGTTGGTGATCTCCCAGCTCACGGAGGACTACAAGTGCGAGAGCGAGTCCCTCTTCCCATTATGGCTGCACTGCCGCGAGTTGATGACGCAATTCCGGTACGTTAACTTCACTTGGATCCCACGAGCGCAGAATACCGAGGCGAACGATCTTGCGCAGATAGCTTCAGGATACAAGGATGTGGTAGAGGGAGCCGACGTTCAGGTACAGTTCCTGGAAGCGGACGACTGGAGAGCCGATATCTTCAATTACTTGAAAGATTCTCGGGGCACCTAAACGGATAAGGTACAAAGCCATGAAGTACGTGCTTATTGGGGATGACATGTTTTACAGACTCGGAAGGATCATTGCTCAAATGCTCGGGAGCCGAGGCCAATCAGCTCCTACACGAGGTACGAAGGCGCTGTGGAACTCACCAATCGGCTCATAAGATGAAATGGTTGATCAGGCGATCAGGGTTTTATTGGCCCACTATGCTTGAGGACTGTTTCAACTACTACAAAGGGTGTCAAGCATGTCAGAAATTTGGAAAAATCCAGATGGTACCCGCGTCAGCAATGAACCCCATCATCAAGCCTTGGCCATTCCGAGGTTGGGGCATGGACATGATCGGCAAGATCAATCCTCCATCAAGCAAAGGCCACATGTGGATTCTGGGGGCCAGGAGGTACACGAAGGCGCCTGTGGAACTCACCAATCGGCTCATAAGATGAAATGGTTGATCAGGCGATCAGGGTTTTATTGGCCCACTATGCTTGAGGACTGTTTCAACTACTACAAAGGGTGTCAAGCATGTCAGAAATTTGGAAAAATCCAGATGGTACCCGCGTCAGCAATGAACCCCATCATCAAGCCTTGGCCATTCCGAGGTTGGGGCATGGACATGATCGGCAAGATCAATCCTCCATCAACTGACTACTTCACTAAATGATCCTACGCAGGACCAGGAGGTGGCCGTAGCTGAATGGGCTCGGGGGGCAGATCCTACTTGTTTATCATGCAGGAAATCAATCGGAGCAATCCTTCACCTTCCTGACCAGGTATAGGTCAGGGCCGAGATTCCCAGTGACGTACATGATCGGGGAGCTGGACGGCGTAAAGTTCCCAGTAGCATTCAACGGACAATACCTCAAGAAATATCTCCCAAGCATGTGGGATGTTGGACAGTAAAACTGGAGGAGCCGTTACATGAAATCGGCTAGGTAAAGACACGAGAAACGATGGACAGTAAAAATATGGGGGCCGATGCTGAAAATCGGCCGAATAAAAAACAAAATACATAGTCGACGCACGGTCATCGACTCTGAAGGTGCACACATCGACTCACGGTTATCGACTCTGAAGGTGCACACATCGACTCACGGTTATCGACTCTGAAGGTTCACATATGGTACAAACAGGTGCTAGTTCAGCTGTTGAAGAAATTCTTCGAAGGCATGAAGGGCGTCAGTACGGACACGATCCACCTCGGCGATCTCAGCTTCGTCATCTTCGTCCTTACCCTTCACCAGTTGCTTGCTCAGGGCACGTATATCTGCCAGGTCGGTCTTCAGTTGAGCTTTAAGGCCTTCCGCCTCGTTTTGGGAACGGGCTATGGATTCTTCCTTGTCACGAATGAGCTGTTTGGTCACCCGGACCTTCTCCTCAAGATCTTCCAACTCCCTTTTCAAGGATGCGAGCTCGGCATCGACGGAGGTGTCCGCTTTAGCATCTAGGACGCCTTCTTCTCGTTGAGTCCGACATCACCGCAATGTCGGCCTTCAACGGAAGTTGGGCATGGCGCAGGTTGATCCTTTCACGAGCCGACCTCACCCGTGGCCCGAAGAAGGACAAATTTGCAACTGCCCAAAGCTTCACCTGCAAAACTACTGGGAGATGGCCCTGGAGTTCGGTGAGGGCGCTCTTCACTCCCTCAGAGCCCTCGATCAACTCCTCGATCGGGGAGGACAGCAAGGTTTGAAGACGCCGAAATTGAGGTAGAGCGGCCCCAGCTGGTGGCTCAGTGGGGGCAACAGAGGGAGTTGGTTCGATGGATTCAGGGTCAAACAACAGCAGACTTAAAGGATCGCAACTCTGGCAGCCAGAAAGGCGTTAGTATCTCGTCCAAACATGTTAAAACGAGCCGAAAGAACCTGAACGTACCTCTCCTAAAGTCAAGGGGATATCTGAGGAGGAGACCATCGGGTCATGTGTAGTTGCTGGAGGCTGGACGAGATTGGTAGCCGTTTCACCTACGCCTTCGCAGGTTCCCAGATCAGGCGTTGGCACTGCCTCAGCTGTCTCGCCGAAGACGCCAGTCATCTGCACGAAGAGCGTTCTCGGCGGTATAAGTGAATTGGCAGACGAAAAGGGAACAAGCATTAAAAGACGGGGGGGGCGGTTATTGAAACCTCCTGGTTCGACGAAGAAGCTTGTTGTCCTTTACGAGTTCTCTTAGGACCCGCAGATTGCCCGCGCCACCGGTGCTCGGGGCAGGTCCAGGAGCCGACTGCTCGAAGCCGATGGTGGTGAATCTGGCTGGTTCGGTGTGATGGTTTTCTCGGAATCCGTTGGGCCCAGTTCTCCTCGACTAATCTGAGTGTCCTCACTGGAGGTATCTTCAACGGAAGCCTGTACAAGAGGGGAGCCAGTAAGTGTAAACATGTTTGCAAGAATGGAAGGATGACGAGGTTCGATCAATGCCTGAATTAGCTTACATGCGAGCTGTCTGGGGAAGGGCTCCGGCGCCTCAAGGTCTTCCTAGCAGCTACCTTTCTCACCGTCGTCCTAGTTTTAGTCGGGACTCGAGGGGCAGCTGACTTAGGAGTTGCTGGTTTCTTCGAAGCCGATGGCGGGGCTATCGGCTGTTTCTGCATTATAACCTTTTTCAGAGGCGGCGAGTATTTGCAGAAAAGAACCACATGAGCTGGGGGGAAGAACTCAAAGAGGGATCCGTCGCTATGTGTTGGCTCAGGACCCTCTTGTTGCTGCAAGGATAAGAATGAATTAGTAACAGGATCAATTGCAAGCTGCATCAAGTGAATTTGCAGTAGTAGTACCTGTTCCACGGGGATATCGTAGTCAGCGTCAATCTGTTTCAACAACGGTCCCAGAGCCCTCCTGAAGGCATGAGTTTTCCACATCATCCACCAGTCTTGCCGCCGCTGACGAAGAAAAGGTGAGGTCGTTTGGAATAGGGATGGGCAGAGCATCGAAGAAAGAGTAACACCTCTGACTGGTGAGAGGATCAGGCAGGTCGGCTCTACACTCCGTAAGTTGATGAAGAAAGAAGTGGGGAGCTACTTGCCCGAGGCCAAATTGACGAGCCACCACGATCGGTTGGTAGAATTCGTACTGTTTGATTATCGTTAGATGTGCTCATGCCAACCGGAAGGAAACAGGACGAATAACGGAAAAGAGTTGCCGAGTGCTAGTGTCATCGGCAAAATTGTCCACTTTCAAGGAGAGTGGATTCTCGAATGTTCGCTTCTTCCATGTAGGGAAGAAGTTGGGGTTGTCCAGCCTTGGAAAAGATCTTGAACCATTTTGACGCCTCTTGAGGGGTCGGGCCATCGCCGGTCGATACAAAGCTTGGCCAGCTGGTGCATCGGATTTGCTTCCCTTTAACATCGGGAAAGGAACAGCTACGTGAAGGGGAAATGTCCAGGATGCGGTTTTGGAAGTACAATGAGCCCACATTTGGATGAACCACCAAGGTCCACCTGCTCGATTGCTATGCCGAAAATAGTTTGAGACATCAATGGAGATATCGATAGACCTCTCCAAGGAACAGTTTGCCGATGCCAAGTTGAGTACCTTTGGCTAGTTCAGAGGCCAAGGAGAGATAGTTCTTGGTGGGAGCAGGAAGGGCCAGAAGATGAAATGCTCTAGCCGAAGTTGAGGAAGGTCAGATGTTCTTTCTCTCAAACAGGCCTTTGTGTTCATATGACGTGGAGATAAGCACCCAACCGTACATTGCTTTGGAGGACAGTTGTAGGGGACTGTGGTCAGTTTGAAAGGTAGAAGGGCGATGTAACATCCAGACGTAATCATCACCACGCCTAGTAAGGTTGGTGACATAGGTCGTGGCCAAACATAAAACAATTGAGCATCGGACGAAGTAGCCGATGGTTTTGAGAAGATTCTCGTTTCTCAAGAGGAGACAACGATAGATGCAAGGCATCGGCTATCCCCAAAGTTTCCCATTGGGATTGGTAAGCTCTAGCTACTCTACTAAACCAAGAAACCCAATGTTCAGGGGGATTAGGCCAGGCTCGCAAACAGTCGGCCCAAGAGTTCAGATCTAAGTCTTGGCTTACGAAGGGGATTCTATTTGCTTCGCAAGAAATCAGATGGGCAGATCGAATCAGACGAGGACCAAGACAGAGGGAATTTGGGAGAGAAGGATGCGGCAGCAGGATGTCTGAAACCTAGAAAATTTAATAGCAGAATAAAGGCATTAACTCAGATGTTCGCCATCAAGTTCTTACATTGCGCTCGATCGCGAAGGGTAGGCGACTCGCACCGGAGACCTCTGGATTGGTGTTGGACGATTCTGCCATCTGGTTGGCCGGCGGAAATGGATCTGTGCGGGGTAAGAAGTGAAGGTTCTTGTTGCTATGAGCTCGATCTGGTCGGTAGGCAGTTGGGGATCTAGGCCGCCCTTTTTGAAGAGAGCCGCAGGTTACCGTTTGGGGCTAGGAGGTGGCCGTTTGAGTTTGCCTAAATATGCGGCTGAGTTGACCTTGTCAACAATGTGGGGAAAGCCGATGTGCATCGGCTCTTTGAGTTGTAGCTTGGTTGACTGTGGAAACATGACCAAATGAAAGCCGATGCGTTGCTATCGGCTCCTGGAAAATCGACTTATTTATTGTCAAAACCAGGGGCTATCGGCTCCTGGGAAATCGACTTATTTATGTTATCGACAGGATTTGGGCGGAAGGACAATCTGCGGGGAATGGCTTTTTCATTCATTCATTCAAAAGCAGATGGCTTACAAGCAACTGATAGATTACAAAAGGGGATCTACCACTACTACGGTTACTACTACTGATTCCTAATCGAGACCAAGGTCGTCGTCGCTGCTGCCGCCGTCGTCTTGTGCGCTATCCTTCAAAGATCGCTACGGCGTCGCCTTCACCGGCTGTCACCAAAGAAGTCGAGGGCCTCCTCGTCCTCGTCGTCATCCTCGCCGGACCCGTGGAAGTACTTCACCGGCCGGTACTCCTGAGGAGGTGTCCTCCTTCCTCTTCTTCGGAGAAGTCGACGCCGCCCCTGTGACATAGCGTCAAGATCGCCTCCAGTTCCCCATCGGCAGGAACTGCAGTCCTCCTCGCCGCCGGTCATGGATGCGTCCATCCTCCGACTGCATGAAGTCCCAACCCCTCTCGCCCCACCATTGTGGGGCGAGAGTTGTACGCCGCCATCGGTGGATGCTCCGGGCGTCGCTCTCGGCCGCTAAGCGAGTTGGAGGCGGGAGGACACATCGGAGGAAGCAGAGGAGGCCATGGCGAGAAAGAGGTTTTTCCGTGACGAGAGAGGGTTTTCGCAACCGGAGGAAGATGGGGACGCGAACTGCTCAGCTGATTTAAATAAAGGGAATAGTGGATGACGGTTCAATGCCATAGCGGTTTCCATTGCACCGCCAAAATCACAAATCACGCTACTTGCAGAGTTGAGAAGACAGGCATCATGATGAAGGGTAGCGTGACGCTGCTCGCCACGCATCGCCTACGACCCGATAAAAAAAAGAAGAAGAGGAAAAAACACACAGAGTGGTTTTGGAATTATCATTGCCAAAACCAGGGGGCATGTGTTACCACCGTATTTTGGCTAAAGACGGAGATGGGCCGTGATCAAGATGGGCTTGGAAGATACATATATTCAACGTGTTGTTGGATCGGCCTAGTGCGTAGATTTGGGCTGAATTGCCCGTGTATCTTGTATCATAGTAGGATTCGTGTTTGTTTAGGTTCCGTTTATGTTTAGGTAAAGATAGAGTTGTAGAGTTATTCCAAAAGTAGAGAGTCTCCGGACTATAAATATGTACCTAGGGTTATTGAGAGAAAACAACAACCACGTTCACAACAAACACAATCTCGGCGCATCGCCACCCCTTGTTCTTAGGGTTTCTTCGTAGTAGTGCCATCTTGCCTAGATCGCATCTTGCGATCTAGGCAAGATTCTACTTGTTCATTACCCGGTTTTACTCGCATCAAGCGTTGTTGATGGCAGTAATACCATTATCATAGATTGTTTGAGGCTAGCATCGTTGCTTTTCATTACTATCGCCGGGTTATGCTGCCTCTAGCTATCTCGCTGCCCTTGCACCTTTCCCCAAAGTGCGAGGGTAGCATCTTGCTTGATCTTTATTTAGTCGATTCGATCTGTTATAGTTGTGCCTTGTTCGTCAAGGTTTAGTTTAATATCTACGTAATCAGGCCTTACAAACGGGTTGAACGATCCGGTAATGCATAAGGATGTGGCTTATTCGTTCTAGAGAGGATGTTCCGGTAATTGGCTTTATGTTGGTTATTAGGCCTCCTCTAGGGTTGATATTCTTCATCTTTTGTACGTACTAGGCTCAATTACGTAGGACGCCCAGTTACGTGATGAAAACATTAAACTATCGTAGATCGATTTAACTTGTAATGATCAAGCAAAACCCCATGTTATCATAAATCTAACAGAACCATGGGGCAATCGGCTTTAGGAGCCGATTCTGGAAACCCGGGAGCCGATCACGGCTCGAATTTTACGATACTTGTTTATCATGCAGGAAATCAATCGGAGCAATCCTTCACCTTCCGACCAGGTATAGGTCGTGGCACGCTCGAACCAAGCCGTGACGTGTCGAGCTTTGGCGGGCCGCCCGAGGGACCAGTGGCCCACCAGATCTGGAGCCTCCGCTCTTCGTGTTGTCGCTGCTCGCCGTGGGTTTTGGCAGGCAACACATTCGCACGCCGTGGGACATTCAACAACGTCTACATCAACACCCGACGCCGCGATGGAGAATGACCCATCACTTACGACGATCCGCTGGCGAGCACAAGGCCAAGCACGACGAGATCAAGGCCCTTCGAGGAAGACCTCATCGCTCTTTTGAGAGGACCGACGCATGGCATCGTGGAAAGGGTTCTCCGAGGGCTCTTAATGAGGTGGATCTGCGTTCTTCGGAGGAGCGCACAGTGGCTCTACGACGAAGTCAACTACATGGTGGCTCATTCTTTGCACTATTCGAGAGCCCGTGAACGCTTCGAGCGGTCGCGTCCGTAGTCGAGATCATGAAGCATCAGTACTCCCGTCGACCTACTTTAGGGACTCACTAGGGAGAAAGGCCGCCCAGACTGCCACAGCCCCGTCGCACTTGCCACTCCGAACCGCCAGGCAGGCTTACGCCGTCAAGGTCGAGGCGACCCAGTATTGCCAATTCCTGTTGAGCCACCTAAGGAGATCCCACACGGATATATATGCGCCACGCATCGGATCGCAATAACCCGACACGCAAACAGATTGCAACCGCAGGAGTTTCTGCGGCAGAGCCCTTGCGCCGGATCTTCCGGCAGGCGTGTCCGAGCAGCGAAGGCGGATGGACGCCGACAAACAGCGTGGCTAGCCAAGTATGCCATCGAGCAAGTCATGAGAATCTAGCCCCTACAGCTCAAACAAGGGAGCAAATCGGCACCATCCCGAGGGACGGTTCGGCCAGGTCGAAGAGAAGGACAATCGGCTATTCAAAGCCGTACTTAACGAGTTTGATCGATCCGCCGCCACCCAAGTATAAGCTCCCCGAGTTCTCAAGGTTCGTGGTCAAGGGTCGAGCTCGATCGAGCACATAAGCCGATACCGGCGCAACTAGGCATGATTTCGCATCGGATCGGCGCGCGTAAGATTCTTTGCGCAATCTCCGACAGACCAGCCTTTGGGTGGTACACCTCGCTACCACCGATTCAATTCATACCGAAGCAATCGAAGAGCGGTTCCACGCCCAAGACTATTCGAGGCTACCGAGGTCGGCATTGCACTGGCGCAAAGTGCGAAGCGAGGAGAAATCAGAGCAGTACATCCAGCGCCAGATCAAGAACCGATGTTACTCGGCTCGCTTAATCGAGAAGGAAGCGGTCGAGCTGGCGTTGGGTCTCTCAAGACCATCAAGGACTGGCGTTCGGTAGAGTACAACTCATTGGCGACATGGCCCGTAAACCGACGATGTATGAGCGCCACACCGAGTTGTACCAAGACAAATTTAAACGTCCGATAAGCCCGGTCGATGCGTAAGAAGAAGATCCTACGCAGACTGTGGAGGTGGCCGAATGAATGGGCTGGGGCGATCCCGTGGCTCGCAAATGGGTGAAACAAAGAAGGGCTGCGAAAGGGTTCGACTTCGACGTGAGCAAAGCCGAGCAGATATTCGATCATCTTTGAAGGAGAAGCAGCTGAGGTTACCCGAAGGCCACAAAATCCCTACGGCTCAGGAAATGAACGGGAGACCATACTGCAAGTGGCATCATTCGTTCACTCATATCACCAACGAGTGCAAGGAGCTTCGTCGCCAAATCCAAATGGCGATAGAACAAGGCCGTCTGATCCTTGGGCAGTTCGCCATGAAAGTGGACACAAACCCATTTCCCGGCGTCAACATGGTAGAACTCAGTCGCTCCGCAAGACGTAAGCTAGATTTCTCGTTCAGCGTTAACATGGCAGGGTCTGGTTACCACCATGACACATACAAGGAGGACGGTGGTCGCTCTCGGGGCAAGGAAAGAAAGGAGAAGGCGTGCATTCTTTTTGAGTTGTTGCCGAGGAGAACAAGTGACGGGATGGTTTTATGTGTTGTCCATGTGTTGACTGTAGGAATGAGAAGGCTCATACTTCCGCAAGTCATTCAGAGCCACCTACTTTGGTCTGGTTTTATGTCCGGCTATAATGTTTGGACCAAACACGAAGAAAGAGGGGTTGTGATGGAAGACGGCGATGAAGAAGAGAACAATAATGACAACTACCGATCTATGTTCCCTGAATACGCTGATACCGCAATGGAAGACAATGAAGAAGAAGGAGGTGAAGAACGGGAACCAGACCGGCCCGCTGATGATCTTGGTCGGGTCATTTATGATGCAAAGCGAGACTGCGACACAGAAAATGAGAGGTTGCAGTTTGAGCAGATGTTACAGGACCACAACAAATTGTTGTACCCAACTTGTGAAGATGGCCAGAAGAAGTTGGGTAGCACACTAGAATTGCTGAAGTATAAGGCAGAGACCGGTGTGACTGACTCGGGATTTGAGAAGTTGCTGGTACTCATGAAGAGGTTGCTTCCAAGAAATAACGAATTGTCCGCCAGTACATACGAATCAAAGAAGCTCGTCTTCCCTCTAGGATTAGATGTGCAGAAGATACATGCGTGCCCTAATGACTGCATCCTCTACCGCGGTGAGAAGTACGAGAATTTGGATATATGCCCGGTATGCACTGCATTGCGGTATAAGATCAGAAAAGATGACCCTCGTGATGTTGATGGCGAGCCACCCAGGAAGAGGGTTCCTGCCAAGGTGATGTGGTATGCTCCTATAATACCAGGATTGAAACGTTTGTTCAGAAACAAAGAGCATGCCAAGTTGTTGCGATGGCACATGGAAGAACGTAAGAAAGACGGGATGTTGAGGCACCCCGCTAATGGTCGACGGTGGAGAAAAATCGAGAGAGACTTTCCGGACTTTGCTGGTGAAGCAAGAAACTTATGGTTTGGTCTAAGTACAAATGGCATGAATCCTTTTGGGGAGCAGAGATGCATACAAAGACTGCCCGTCACTCTATGTATCTACAACCTTCCTGCTTGGTTGTGCATGAAGCGGAAGTTCATTATGATGCCAGTGCTCATCCAAGGCCCAAAGCAACCCGGCAACGACATTGATGTGTACCTAAGGCCATTAGTTGATGAACTTTTATATTTGTGGGCCGAACCAGGTTTACATGTGTGGGATGAGCACAAACAGGAGCCATTCGACCTACGCTGCGTTCGTCAGAACATCAATGATTGGCCTGCTCTTAGTAACATCTCAGGATAGACGAACAATGTATATAATGCATGCACACACTATTTAGATGAGACTGAAAGTATATATCTGGATAAATCTAGGAAGAATTTGTAGCCGTATAATCGTCATTTTCTTCCGCCCAGACACCCCTAGGAAAAAAAGGCAAGCATTTCGATGGCGAGGCAGATCACCGGAAGAAGCCTGCCCCCGTATTTGTGCTAATGTATTTGGTATGGTCAAGGATTTAAATGTAATATTTGGAAAGGGTCCCGGAGGACAACCTGTTCCGAAAGACGCCGACGGACGTGCACCCATATGGAAGAAGAAATCTATATTTTGGGAGCTATCCTATTGGGAAGTCCATGAGGTCCGCTCTGCAATCGACGTGATGCACCTGACGAAGAATCTTTGCGTGAATATTCTAGGATTCTTGGGCTTGTATGGGAAGTCAAAAGATACAACAGAAGCACGGGAGGACCAGCAACGTCATAAAGGACGAGACGGCAAGCATCCAGGGCAGTTTCAAGGGCCTGCCAGCTATGCTCTTACCAAGGAAGAGAAGGAAATCTTCTTTGAAGTCCTTTTTAGTATCAAGGTCCCGTCTAGCTTCTCGTCTAACATAAAGGGAATAGTAAATATGAAAGAGAAAAAATTCCAAAGCCTAAAGTCCCATGACTACCACATGCTTATGACGCAATTGCTTCCAGTTGCATTGAGAGGGATTATACCGGAAAATGTTCGGCTGGCCATTGTGAAGGTATGTGCATTCCTCAATGCAATTTCTCATAAGGTAATCGATCCAGAAAGTCTATCAGGGTTACAGATTGATATGGTTCAATGTCTGGTCAGCTTCAAGTTGTTGTACCCTCCATATTTCTTCAATATTATGACACACCTCCTAGTTCACCTAGTCGAAGAGATTAGAATTCTCGGTCCTGTGTTTCTACACAATATGTTCCCCCTCTAAAGGTTCATGGGAGTCTTAAAGAAATATGTTCATAACCGTGTTAGGCCAGAAGGAAGCATCTCCAAGGGCTATGGAACATAGAAGATCATTGAGTTTTGTGTTGACTTTCTTCCTGACCTTAAGCCGATTGGTGTTACTGAATCTCGGTATGAGGGGAGGCTGACTGGAAAAGGCACACGGGAAGGAAAACAATGGTATGTACGGACAGAGATTCTTTCAATAAATCACACTACACAGTTCTATACAATTCCACCTTGGTGGCTCTGTATATCGAGAAACACAAGATTATTGTACGCTCGGAAAACCCGGGGATGCCTGACTCCTCGATTAAAGTGGAACACGAGGACACTTTCGGCAGTTGGGTGCAGAAGCATCTCATGAATAACAACACTGTTGAAGATCAGTTGTACTTGTTGGCACGGTTACCATCTTCGACTATATGTACTTTCCAAGGGTACGCGATAAATGGTAATACATTTTACACGATCGCTCAAGATAAAAAGAGCACCAACCAAAACAGTGGTGTCCGCTTTGATGCAACAGATGAAAATGGGCAGAAGGACACATATTATGGGTACAGAGAGGAGATATGGGAACTTGAGTATGGACCTACTTTTAAGGTCCCTTTGTGTCGGTGCAAATGGGTCAAGATGATAGGAAAACAGTGGATCTCAACAATCTTGCGTACATGGACGGACCATTCATCCTAGAAATGATGTGGCTCAGGTTTTCTATGTGAAGGACATGTCTGTAACACCCTCAGAATCGGACCTATGCAAGTTTTAGCGAAACTCGCCAAACCCGCATAGAAACGATTCGAAAGTGCCCACCAGGCACTTGCGTGCGGGTGGAAAACGAAGTAATAACATTACACAACAGTCCTCGATGGGACCCACGTAATGAGAATATATACAACAATGACTCAAAGAGTCAAGAATACAAATATAATATACAAAGATCCAAATCACCTTGAAAATGATCGAGCGTCCGACTACGGACAAGATGCAAATGGGGCTAAGAGCCCCAAGAATAACCAATGGCCCATAACTCCCTGTGCCAAGCCGGAAGGGTAACCGCTAACGACGCCGATCTCAAACCTGCTTAAACAAAAGGGTGCCGAAAGGGCAAAGGAAAAAGAGGAGCCAAGATCGAGGCCAGTACACGGCGAGGCTAGAATTCGGCGGTCCTCGCCTACATAGGTATGGTGGACTGAGCGGCAGCGGCAGCATGCACTAAACAACATATAGAGACTCGATACAACTGGCGGCTATCAGAGAGGGGTAAGAAAGACCTATTCGGATCCAACCTGATACTATCATCAAACAAACCCATCCTGGCGTTTCCCCCTCGAGACCAAACGAGGAAGTCAACCGAGGAACTCACACAGTTGGCAGTTTTATTTATTCGGTTATCGTTGCAGCAATTACTAGTCAGGTTTGTATAATCATCCTGATAAAGTAAGCAGTGGGCACTTTTAGTTAACCATTCCGTGATAGTTGCGACACTTACTAGTCAGATACCATTAGCATGAGATAACCCCAAAACCCAGCAGTTGTTGTTACTTTCATTTAGCCATTCCGTTGTAGTGAAGCTGATTACTAGTCAAATCGGATACAAGGCAGTTTATAACAGTAAACTTTAGTTATAGTTGTCTATGATCAAGCACTGTGCTCCAAGTCGTCCATAACCGCGGACACGGCTTCTCGAAAAGATTTAACCCTGCAGGGGTGCACCAAAGTATCCACAGCACTTGACCCTTTTGCCGATCGTTAACATACACCCATCGGTATGGCGGGGCCTAAGTCATGACGTTCCTGCACTCAAAGCAGCACGGGCCACCCCACTAAGTACACCCAAGAAGTCGGCGGTCTCGAGACGGACTTAGGGTTTGTGGGGCTGGCGGTAACGACAGATCCCAAACGGGATCGATACCACGTAAACGGGTCACAATTCCTAAACAGTACAGTGTGCTCCTCGCACAATCGTAAATACATAAGTAGCATGGCATAAGTACAGGATAGTAAATAAAACCTCAACTAGTTTGTGGCCCCCAGTACAATACTTTGAAATCAGGTAATAATCAATGGGGGGCCCATATCTCCCCACCTGTGGTTAGCACGCTCGATCTCAGAACAGGTGTTAAGAACTCGGGTCCTACGGGACACAAGTGGGCGGTCGGAAACCAAATCTTACCTATCACCCACCGATGCCTCTGCTTAATTCAATTTTAGTTGTTAAACAGGAATTAAAGTGAAACAATAATTAAAGACATGATCGTCTCCAACATCAACATGCGGCAATCCTCCAACAAAAGTGGTACTGGACGACAAGCAAAACACTTGAGCAAGCGACTACGACACGCGGGTCCAACTATCTACCAAACAGCAGGTAATAGGATGTGTCCAAGGCTATATATGGCTGCAAGGAATATCACGGGTACGAAACTAGAGCAACGCAACACAGATAGCAATAGATCAACAGGAGGGAAGTAAATACTATAAAAGTAAGATAGGTAGAAAGGGGGAGATGCTCGCCTGAAAACATTGTCGAAGGGTTCAACCGAAGTTCGGGGCGAAGCTCACATCAACTCAGCGGCCTTATCCGCGAAGAAGCAAAACACTAGAAGAAACACCAGATGCAATATTTAATACAACGACAGAAGATCGGCATGATGCATGTATGATGCATGGCATGGCAAGGTGCGATGCAATTAGGTCATATTAAGTGGAACCGGGGTCCCGACAATTAATCATATGGTTCTAGTAGTTTAGATACCCCGCATTCTAAATGTTGTTTTAACAAGACAAGATATGACAACGGTTCGATGCACACATTTAAATGAGGCCAATATAAGACTAGATTTGCCTGCATATGGGCCCCATATTTAATTAGAGGTGAATCGGCATAAGGCCCCCAAACCACAGATATGCATGCGAGATGAATGATTTAATGCAACAAGTTGATATCATTTATAAAAAATAGGGTATCGAGGAAAAGGGTCACACATTAGGGGGCTCGAAGAGCTTGGGGTTCCGGGGTTCGGGGTCGGTCTCAGGGTTCAGGGTGCGACGGAAGCGTTCTGACCGGATCGTTCTCGCAAAATGGGGTAGATCTTGTCGCATCCAGGTGAAGCACTCGGCGCCCTGGGAGTACTTATGCCCGGGACGATCCTGTCGCATCCGCGGTCGTCGGGTCGTGCCGACGGTCTTGTCGTCACACGGCGAAGATCTTGGGGGTCCGGGGTCTCGGCGTACTTGGCGTGCCAGGGTTCGGTCTGGGGATCGGTCTTCGGATCCAGGTCTTGGCGTCCGTGTAGGCGTTCTTGGTGTCCTAGACGAAGGCCTCCGGGAGATCTTGGACTTGGGAAGAAACATCGTGTGGAGCACCTTCTAGATACAGCAACTCGATCTGGAACCCCACTTGGCCGAGCAGTGCAAAAACCTGCACGACAAGATCCGGTCGCTGCTCTGCTACAGCCTCCAAGAGGTTACAAACAGCAAACCGCACGACACCAACTTGGTACTACACGGGGACCCGACACGGGTAGAGGCAGATGGCTTCGGTGACGACGGCGGTTGCCGCCGGCGCTGCGCGGCAGCGATCGTCTCGCAGGGAAGCTGACCGGCGCGGGAACGGACGCCTCGAGGACCGCTCGCCGGCGGGGAAGGCCACACGCGGAGGGGCGGACCGGAGGAGGCCGGCGCAGCGAGGGGGGGCTCGGGCCGGAGCAGGGCGAGAGGGGCGCTGGCGGGGCTCGACGAGAAGGAGGGGCGAGGACGCGAGAGCCGCCTGGGAAGAAGCACGGGCGCGGCTCAGGCGGACCACGCCGGGCGAGGCGAGGGCGAGGGCGCGAGGCGGTGGACGCGGGCGGCGAGCGGACGCGAGCAAGGCGCCATGAGGCGGGCGAATCGGCGCAGACGGGCGGCTGCATGGGCGGGAGAGGCTCGAGGCGAGGGTCTGAGGCCGACGAGGCTACAGGAGACGGGCGAGCTCGGGCCGAGGAAGGAGGGTGAGACGGGCCGGGTGGGGAGCAGCCGAGGCGGGCTCAGGGTTGGCGGAGGGTCACACTGGGCGGGCTGCGCCTCGTGGAGGGAGGCGCAATGGATGGGGCGAGAGGGCAGGACGCCACGAGGAGGAGGCGGTCGGCTGTGGGAGAAGGGAGCGGGCAGGCGAGGTCGGGGTGACGCGCCACGGGTGAGAGAGAAGGGAGGAGGAGGGGGCCTGCAGGTGGGTCCTGTGGGTCAGGGTGGGTGGAAGGTCGATGGGGCCACGGGTGAGGAACGGGTCAGGTGGCATGAGTGTGCTTGCTGCGCAAGGCTGAGGTGTGGGTGGGTGGGTTGTGTGGCTGGGGTGGGTTTAGAGAGAGAGAGGAGGGATGGGCTAGGTGGCGAGTTTGGTTGGCTAGGGGAGGGAGAGGCGAGGTGGCACATGGTGATTGGGTGGGGTGAGGTGGAGGGGTGTGGGTAGGTTAGTGGTAGCTATATGATTTGTCTAGTGGACCGCTTTTATTTTCTGGGTGGTCGCTCGGTCAATCGCCTGCTCGACGCCTTCCGCTAAAATAATAATAAATATTTTATTTATTTCAAACAAGGCTTTTGTAAACCGATATCCGATGTATCAAAATAATCCGAGACCGGTTTTGATATTTGAATAAAGATGGGGCGTTTAGTAAACAAAACGGGCTTTATGAAATAGTTTTATGCAACAATGCATGATGATGACGATGCAATGCACAAATTCAACGCGATTTTCTAGTATTGGTTTTATGGATGCCACACCGACAATAAGTAACAATGGATCTCGCCGAGATCCGCCTCATGGTACCGGAAAGAAGGGCGACGATCAAGGCCTTCTCACTTCGTAGATCTTCGCGACACCACTAACAAGAGGTCGTGATCCTGTCATCAAGAGAACACTCGAACAACGGACGGTTAAAGGTAAGGCCACCTCTAACTTCTATGGAAGGAGTAGAATTGCATCGATCCACCATTCAATGTACATAAGCGAATGATAAGAGTAGTGGTATGGTCGCGACTCCATCCCGCACTCAAAGCATTACTATGTACACGAATAGATGATTATGCAACCAACTCTCGTGATTCAGATCAAGATCTCGACAAGCGAGGTTCGAAACAAAGAAGTGATGCGGACTCGATCGGACTCGGCGAGATGATGTCGTCGCGGAAAACACCGGAAGGCACAAACAAGGAACAAAGAATGGTAACACCGTAGACGGATTCATCAGGCAGCTTGAACACCGGACGGTAGAACACCGTTATCAAAGAAGGAAGCGAAACCCTGAAGGTACGACGGAACCCAACCACGAGAAATCCTGGACTCGAAGAAAAAAAATAAGAGAGCAGATTCAAAACACGTCGAGATAAGAGGAGAATAGCAGAGGGGTAAGGAGTAAAATCAGACCTAACCAGAACTATCCAACCGATTTTGCAAAATAATTTTGACACTCTACTTCGGCCGTTAGCTAGGTTATCCTACAGTTGGACTTGGGTATCGCAACTGCCGTGCTCGATACCACTGTATCAGACCTCGATCGTCCCCTATGCAAGTTTTAGCGAAACTCGCCAAACCCGCATAGAAACGATTCAAGGTGCCCACCAGCACTTGCGCGGGTGGAAAAC
Source organism: Avena longiglumis (assembly GCA_030063025.1). Classification (NCBI taxonomy): domain Eukaryota; kingdom Viridiplantae; phylum Streptophyta; class Magnoliopsida; order Poales; family Poaceae; genus Avena; species Avena longiglumis. The sequence goes on along the minus strand of CP125975.1, from coordinate 38,525,959 downwards.
GGTAATAACATTACACAACAGTCCTCTCGATGGGACCCACGTAATGAGATATATACACAAATGACTCAAAGAGTCAAGAATACAAATATAATATACAAAGATCCAAATCACCTTGAAAATGATCGAGCGTCCGACTACGGACAAGATGCAAATGGGGCTAAGAGCCCAAGAATAACCAATGGCGCCATAACCCTGCGCCAAGCCGAAGGGTAACCCCGCTAACGACGCCGATCTCAAACCCGCTAAACAAAAGGGTGCCGACAAAGGGCAAAGGAAAAGAGGAGCTGCCAAGATCGAGGCCAAGACACGCGAGGCTAGAATTCGGCGGTCCTCGCCTACATAGGTATGGTGGATCGAGCGGCAGCAAAGATGCACTAAACAACATATAGAGACTCGATACAATGGCGGCTATCGAGAGGGGTAAGAAAGACCTATTCGATCCAACTCGATACTATCATCAAACAAACCCATCTGGCGCTTCTCGAGACCAAACGAGGAAGTCAACCGAGGAACTCACACGCTTGGCGCTTTTATTTATTCGGTTATCGCTAAAAGAATTACTAGTCAGGTTTGTATAATCATCCTGATAAAGTAAGCAGTGGGCACTTTTAGTTAACCATTCCGTGATAGTTGCGACACTTACTAGTCAGATACCATTAGCATGAGATAACCCCAAAACCCAGCAGTTGTTATTACTTTCATTTAGCCATTCCGTTGTAGTGAAGCTGATTACTAGTCAAATCGGATACAAGGCAGTTTATAACAAGAACTTTAGTTATAGTTGTCTATGATCAATCGTGTGCTCCAAGTCGCCCATAACCGCGACACGGCTTCGAAAAGATTTAACCGCAGGGTGCACCAAAGTATCCATGCACTTCGACCCTTTTGCGATCGTTAACATACACCCATCGGTATGTCGGCGGGCCTAAGTCATGACGCCCTGCACCCAAAAAGCACGGGGCCACCCCACTAAGTACACCAACGAAGTCGGCGGTCTCCGAGACGGACTTAGGTTTGTGGGGCCGGCAAGAACGATGCAGATCCCCAAACGGGACCGATACCACGTAAACGGGTCACACCCTAACAAGACAAAGGTGCTCCTCGCACAATCGTGAATACATAAGTAGCATGGCATAAGCAGGATAGTAAATAAAACCTCAACTAGTTTGTGGCCCCAAGACAATACTTTGAAATCAGTAATAATCAATGGGGGGCCCATATCTCCCCACCTGTGGTTAGCGCGCTCGATCTCGGAACAGGTGTCAAGAACTCGGGTCCTACGGGACACAAGTGGGCGTCGGAAACCAAAACTTACCTATCACCCACCGGTGCCTCTGCTTAATTCAATTTTAGTTGTTAAACAGGAATTAAAGTGAAACAATAATTAAAGACATGATCGTCTCCAACATCAACATGCGGCAATCCTCCAACAAAAGTGGTAATCGGACGACAAGCAAAACACTTGAGCAAGCGATCACGACACGCTGGTCCAACTATCTACCAAACACAGTAATAGGATGTGTCCAAGGCTATATATGGCTGCAAGGAATATCACGGGTACGTAAACTAGAGCAACGCAAATACGTATAGCAATAGATCAACAGGAGGGAAGTAAATACTATAAAAGTAAGATAGGTAGAAAGGGGGAGATGCTCGAAAACATTGTCGAAGGTTCAACCGTTCGGGGCGAAGCTCACATCAACTCAGCGGCCTTATCCGCGAAGAAGCAAAACACTAGAAGAAACACCGGATGCAATATTTAATACAACGGCAGAAGATCGGCATGATGCATGTATGATGCATGGCATGGCAAGGTGCGATGCAATTAGGTCATATTAAGTGGAACCGGGGTCCCGACAATTAATCATATGGTTCTAGTAGTTTAGATACCCCGCATTCTAAATGTTGTTTTAACAAGACAAGATATGACAACGGTTCGATGCACAAATTTAAATGAGGCCAATATAAGACTAGATTTGCCTGCATATGGGCCCCATATTTAATTAGAGGTGAATCGGCATAAGGCCCCCAAACCACAGATATGCATGCGAGATGAATGATTTAATGCAACAAGTTGATATCATTTATAAAAAATAGGGTATCGAGGAAAAGGGTCACACATTAGGGGGCTCGACGATCTTGGGGTTCCGGGTCGGTCTCGTGGTTCGTGGTGCGACGGAAGCGTTTCGACTCCGGATCGTTTCTGCAAATGGGGTAGATCTTGTCGCATCTGGTGAAGCACTCGGCGCCCTCGGGAGTACTTGGCGCCCGGGACGATCCTGCCGCATCCGGGTCGTCCGGGTCGGCCGACGGTCTTGTCGCCACACGGCGAAGATCTTGGGGTCCGGGTCTGCCAGACTTGGCGTGCTGTGGTTCGGTCCGGGATCGGTCTCGATCCGTGTCTTGGCGTCCGTGTAGGCGTCTTGGTGTCCTAGACAAGGCCTCCGGAGATCTTGGACTTGGGAAGAAACATCGTGGAGCACCTTCTAGATACAAGAACTCGACCGAACCCCACTTGGCCGAAAGAAGGCAAAACCGCACGACAAGATCCGTCGCTGCACATACCTCCAAGAGGTTACAACAAAGAAACCGCACGACACCAACTGGTATTACACGGGACCCGACACGGGTAGAGGCAGATGGTTTCGGTGACGACGGCGGCCGGCCGGCGCGCTGGGCAGCGATCGTCTCGCAGGGAAGCCGACCGGCGGAACGGACGCCGAGGACCGCCGCCGGCGGGAAGGCCACACGCGGAGGGGCGGACGGAGGAGGCCGCGCAGTGGCTCGGGCCGAGCAGGCGAGGGGCGCGGGCGGGCTCGACGAGAAGGAGGGGCGGGACGGCGAGGACGCGCCGCCGGGAAGAAGCACGGGCGCGCTCGAGGCGACCCGACGCCGGGCGAGGGCGGTGGCGCGCGAGGCGCGGTGGGCGGTGGACGCGGGCGGCGAGCGCGACGCGAGCAAGGCGCTGGAGGCGGGCGAACCGGGCGCAGACGCGGCGGCCGGCGCGGGCGGAGAGGCTCGAGGCGAGGGCTGCGGAGGCTGCCGACGAGGCTGCAGGAGACGCGGGCAGCTCGGGCCGAGGAAGGCGAGTGAGACGGGCCGGGGTCAGGGCGCCGAGGCGGGCTCAAAGCGGTTGGCGGAGGGTCACACAGGAGGCGGGCCAGGCCGTGGAGGGGAGGCGCAGCTGATGGGGCGAGGGCGGGACGCCACGAGAGGAGGCGGGTCGGTACTGGGAGAAGGGAGCAGGCAGGCGAGGTCGGGGTGACGCTACCACGGGTGAGAGAAGGAGGAGGGAGGGCCTGCAGGTGGGTCCTGTGGGGTGGCTTGGGTGGAAGGCGACAGGGCCACGGGTGAGGAACGGGTCAGGGCGTGCAAGTGTGCTTGCTGCAAGGCGCAGTGGTGGGTGTGGGGTGGCTGGTGTGGGGTGGGTTTAGAGAGAGAGGGAGGAGGGATGGGCTAGGTGGCAGAGTTTGGTTGGCTAGGGGGAGGGGAGAGGGCGAAGTGGCACATGGTGATTGGGTGGGGTGAGGTGGAGGGGGTGTGTGGGTATGTTAGCTGGTAGCTATAGGATTTGTCTAGTGGACCGTTTTATTTTTCTGGGGTGGTCGTTCGGGTCAATCGGCCCGTTCGACTACCCCGCTAAAATAATAAATATTTTTATTTATTTCAAACAAGGCTTTTGTAAACCGATATCCGACAGAACAAAATAATCCGGAGACCCGGGTTTTGATATTTGAATAAAGATGGGGCATTTTAGTAAACAAAACGGGCTTTGCGAAATAGTTTTATGCAACAATGCATGATGATGACGATGCAATGCACAAATTCAACGCGATTTTCTAGTAGTGGTTTTGCGGGATGCCACAATGTCTACGAAACCAAGAAAAAGAAATCAGCAAAATAATACATCGTCCGATGAGACAAAGCGCCACATAGTTCTTTCACGAAAAAGAAACATCGTGGGAGTGGATGACAAGACAGATATGTCAGAAGATTATAATAAGTTTCATGAAATCCCGCCCTTCAAAGTGAAAACTGACCCAAGCCTCCTATTAAATGATGAAGATTCTCCATGGCTACGGCGCAGAAGAAAACAACAACACTAGATAGGGATGTTGGTGTAATATATTAAACATTTTATGTAATCATATTGTTAAATGATGAAGATTCTCCATGGCCATGACAACCGCACTATAAATAGAGGAAAAGGGCAGGGCAGGCTAGGCCAGGCAGCACCAATAATAGGGGTTGAACCTTTAGTCCCAGTTGGAGAAACCAACCGCGACTTATTGCTGCAGGCTAGGCCAGGCAGCACTAATAATAGGTTTTGGACCTTTAGTCTCGGTTGGAGAAACCAACCACGACTGGAGGGATTATGCATCAAGTCGAGACAAAGACTAATAATAGGGTTGAACCTTTAGTCGGTTGGAGAAACCAACCGCGATCAAGGATTATGCAGGTTGGGCCAGGTAGCACTAATAATAGGGGTTGAACCTTTAGTCCCGGTTGGATAAACCTTTAGTCCCGGTTGGAGACAACAACCGGGACAAAACACGAGTGAGCACTAATAATAGGGGTGAGTGTCGACATTATGTCGTGAGTGTCGGCACTATGCCGAGCTGCTTGTACTATAAATAGGCCAGTCCTCCAGCCAGTTTGAGGCATCTCCAAGATTGATGGTTTTCAAGAGAAGTGACAACACTATGGATAGTTTCAGGGATATGCCGCCGGAGCCCAGTCCTCCGGCATCTCCAAGAAACTGGTCATAGAGGCACTCCCTAATATGTGAAATTAGATTAGCTCCCAGGCATATTGATCTAGTTAGAGAAGTTACAAGCTGCAAGATGGTCTTCGAGAGCAGGGACACCACTACGTCCAGCCAGGAGATGCCTGAGCCCAGCCTCCCAAGCATCTCTAAGAAACTGGTCATAGAGGCACTCCCTAATATGTGACCGCACGTGTTTGGAGATCAGATCTTCATGGTAAGTACGAATCGAGACAACATCTTCATAGTTTGGGAAAGTCGTAGTACAAATCGGAACTAAAGGTCCCCCTTAGTCCCGGTCCAACCATAAAACGAGACTAACACTCAAGAAATTTATTAATATTTAAAAACCGATACTACAGAATCGGGACTAAAGGCCCCCTTTAGTCCCGGTACAGCCACAAACCGGGACTAACACTCAATACATTTATTAATATTAAAAACCGGGACAAACCGGGACTAGCTAACACTTAGGACTAAAGTCGCCCCCTTTAGTCATAATCATGCCTAGTCCTATAGTACATAGCTTTAGGGTCTTCTTCGTCATCGTCATCATCATTGTCATCATCACCTACCACTCCAGGGATCCTGAGCCCAGCCATGGCATATACCGGGGGCACCTGCCACTCCGGCCTCGAATTCACGGCGGGCGGGTGGACTTGTGGGCACCGCAGGCGAGGATGGTCTCCCCCGGCTATGTAGCGTATCACGCCTATGATAGTATGGTTTGCCCACCACAGACGGCGACCGACTTCGTTGTGGTTCACCGGGGGCGGGCCATCACCATCGTACCTGGCAAGCTTCCTTTCCCGCCGGTTAGCGAAGAAGGCATTTCAGGTGTCGTAGTTGTCGGGATCCCACTGGGGATCCATCCGCTGCTCCGGCGTGAGCTCGTGGTAGAAGTGGTTCGTGATGGCTGCCTGTCGGGCGGAGCCTTGAGGCACGGGAGGGACAAGAACACCTCCAGCAATCAGCATCCAGCCGACGGGCGTCCGGTAGCCTGGTGGGCAAGGGTAGTTTGAGGCACACAGCGCCTCCGTCTCCTCGAGGGTCAGAATGGCCCAGTAGACGCTGTCCATTTCTATGAGAGAGGAAGGTGTGGATGTGTGCATAACCATGGCGCGGTCGGCCTATATATAGATGGAAAGGGCAGGAAAACATGGAGGGATGCAGTGGGAAATGGCGGGAAATATCTTTAGTCCCTGTCAGTGGCTACAACCAGAAATAAAAGCTCGATTCAGAGGAAAGGGCGGAAAAACTTGGCGGGAAGCGGTGAGAAATGGCGGGAAAAATCTTTAGTCCCTGTTAGTGGATACAACCGGGACTAAATATTTTTCAGAAAATGGATTTGGATGAATTATTCAAATTCAAGAACTTTTCATGTTGAAAGTTTAGTGAGATTCAAAAATATGCAAAAAAATAATAGTTAATGCATTTTTAAATTGATAATGGCAAAATGGTTAATAATTTGACTATTTAAAATAATAATTTGATAAAACAGAAAATGGATTTGGATTAATTATTCAAATTCAAGAACTTTTTATGTTGAAAGTTTTGTCAAATTCAAAAATATGCAAAAAATCATAGTTAATGCATTTTTAAATTGATAATGGCAAAATGGTTAATAATTTGACTATTTAAAATAATTATTTGATAAAACAGAAAATGGATTTGGATTAATTATTCAAATTCAAGAACTTTTGATGTTGAAAGTTTTGTCAAATTCACAAGTATGCAAAAAATTATAATTTAAATGTTTTAAATGATATTTTTGAAAATTTGAAAAAAAGCACACGCTACTGGGTTTTTGGCCCAACAAGAATTTGGGCCTTTAGTCCCACCTGGGCCACTCGGGACTAAAGGTCCGTCCCATGAGAAACGAATGCCCCTTAGTCCTGGTCAGAGAACCAGTGGGATTAGAGACCCCCCTTTAGTCCCGGCTGGTTCCACGAACCAGGACTAGAGGGGGGTATAAATGCAGCCCTTCACCGGGAGAAGAAGAGGCCAGCAGACGAGCACGCGGTGCCGCCAGTCGCTAACTCCGACGACGCCCGCCGCGCCTCCTCCTGCGCCTGCCTGCCGCCGCGCCCGCCTGCCACCCGACGCCTCCAGACGCCCACGCTACCGAGCCTCGCTGTAGGATTAGTGTTAGGATTATTTGTTAGTTAGGATTTGTTAGGATTAGTGTTAATTAGGATTTGTTAGTGTTAGGATTAATTAGTGTTAGGATTTATTATATAGTTATGATTTTTTATATAGTTATGATTTTTTATATAGTTTTAGTGTATATTATGATTATGATTATTATGATTTTATGTATAGTTATATTTTATATCCGCGCTTCTCTGGGATTTTTTAGTCAAGTGTAAGTTTATCGGTGAAGGGCATGGGCACGGCTAGGTGTCGAGGCCTAGGGTTAGGGTTAGGGTAATTATTGTAAGACCCTCTTTGTAACCGGAGTTAGAGTTAGGGTTAAGGTGTTGGTGCTCGGTGGTGATCGGAGTTAGGGTTAGGGTGGTGGTTCTTGCGGAAAGCCGCTTAGTCGCCCGCCTCTCTCGCGGCCACCATCACCGGCCACCGCCACCGCACCTCCGGGTTAAGGGTTCAGGGTGGTGACCGGAGTTAGGGTTAGGGTGGTGGTTCTCGCTGGAAGCCGCTTAGTCGCCCACCTCTCCTGCGGCCACCATCACCGTCCACCGCACCTTCGGGTTTAGGGGTTTAGGTTTTAATTTGTTAAGTTCAAATAAATATTGTGTGCATTTTGCAGGAACTATGGATCCACCTAGTCCCCCAGTCCGTAGAGACCTAGATTCGGAACACTTGCTCGAGGATATGATTCATGATGCCGATGAGGGATCTCCCTCGAGGTATCTAAACTCGTCCGGTGAGGGAGAGGAGACCAACAGACAAGAGGAAGAAGCCCATGGACGTGTAACGCAGACCGACGAGGTATATATAAGATGTCTGATGATCGTCGCTAGATGTACCTAGTTGTATATATATTATGTTGACGAATGTTTCTTCTCTTAGGCCTCTACATCGAGCAAGAAAACCAAGTGCAGCCCAGCCAAAAAGTTGCTCCAGGGTACTGTTTATGAAATTACAGAGGTTTCAGGAGACGGCGAACCATTGGAACCAAAGAAAACAAAACAACTATTTAATGCGGAGTTGTTGCTAGAGATCGCACCCCGATCACTGTTCGGGAGTGGAATAAGCCCAAAGAGGCAGAATTGAGTGATGTGTATATCGATGATAGGTTCAAAGATGAACTTTTTAATGACCTAATGGCACATTTCAAGCTACTAGAATGTGACACTGAGGACGAGACGACTGAAATGAGAAAGAAAGTCAAGCAGTTCGCACTAAAGAAGATCACCGAACTATTCAAGAACTGGAAGAAGTCATTATGGCAACAGTATCAGAAGGACAAGAAAACCCCATTATCCGAAGGCTATCTAGTGAAGCAGCAGCCTTACTGGGATGCATTTGTGTTGTATAGGGGGTCAGGCGTTGCAGAGGAAAATTCAGAAAAAAAACAAGATAAATGCTGCGAAGAAGAAATATCACCATAACTTGGGGATAGGGGGCTACGCGGCTGCCATGCCTAAGTGGGATGCAAAAGAGAAAGAGCTTCATGATAAAGGGATCATTCCAGAACCAATTCACGAAGAATGGGATTTGAGGGCAAGAAATTGGTTCCTTGGGCATGGGATTACATATGACGAACTTGCAGGGACCTTGTTTGCAGTGACGGGATAAAGGTACTGAGGAATGCATGGCTAAAAGTGGTCAAAGATATTAAAGATGGAATAAAACAGTTTCATCCCGATAAAGAGAAATACTTGCTGACCTTGGTCCTCGGGAATCGCGAACATACAGGACGAGTCCGAGGCCTTGACGGGAGTTTCACGTGGGAGACTGGGTTTCCTAAGGAACAAGGTACCTATAGAAGCCGAGCAAGAGCAAAGCAACGACGGGAGGAGGAGGCAGACAAGTTGAAGCAGCTGCTAGGAAGACTTGGCAAGCAGCAGCAACAGCAGATCGAGGAACTTAGAAGAATAGCGCGCTTGCAGCAAGATCCTCCACTCGATATTACCGCCAACCCATCTCAGCGGAGAAGCAGCGTCGCTGAATCGTAGGTCCCGTCTAACGATGCATCCTATACAGATGGCGGTCCCAGCTACCCCGTGGATGGAATTAAGAAGCAGATACCTTGTGAGCTCCATAAAAAATTGAAGAACGTATCTGTGAAGGTGGCGGTCGGATCGGCTTTGCCTTATCCGCCCGACGCACGTTGGCATGGCCGTGATATTCCACCTGGCTATGCTAAAGTCAGGGTGGATCAAATCGTGAAGGAGTGGGAGTCAATGGAGCTTGACATCCTTGGACCTGAAGGTGATATCACACTGGGAGAAGTACTTGGTGGGATCATTCTCTGGGAAAAGAACAACATATGGTTTCCAGGCGTGGCTCCAAAGATAACACTACCGCCTCCGAGTCGTCGCAGGTCTCCTTCACCTCCACCTCCATCACCTCCAAGAAGCCCACCCCATGATGACTACGACCACCACATCCCGAGTCTATCTCGATCTCTGTCGCAGGCTCAGTAGTCTTCGCCGCCTGCTAAGGACAATAAGCGGAAGCGTGCTCCGTCAGTGAGTACTAAAGGACGTGGCAGCCAAAACGGAAAATGTCGCCCCTCCAGTCAGTGCCTCATTAGAATCTTCCCATCAGACCTTACGATCTTACTGATGAGGAATCTGCAGCGATATCAAAGGCCGAAGTGGCGGCGCATTTTGAGAAGAAGAAACCCGAGCCCGCTCCGGTATACACCGAGAAACAAAAGGCATATGCACTTGATTTTCTGAACACACCATCGCAATATGAGTTGCACCATAATCCAGATGACTATCAACGCACACTTCAGAAAGAAGTGGCGAAGAGCAAATCAAGCAAATCAAGTGCAAGCGGTAAAAAATCAGCAAGCATAGGTGCAAGCGGGACTAAAACTTCAATCAGTAAAAAATCAGACGTTCCCCTTCTCGGACAATAGGCCAAACAAACGATCGCACCCCTCAAGGTGGTTTCACAAAACGTTCCACTCCTCGCACAACAGCCAGTAGATATGTCAATAGCTGCGGAGTTGGCGGCCAGCATGGAAATTACTCTTGATGAACTGTTAGGCCCCCAACTCGACCATCTACCCAAGATGCCACTAGCCCCTAAATATGTCGCAGGTGAGGATTTGGTCAGCAAAGAGAGGCTGAGAGAACTGCCAACACAAATGCGGAATCTCCATCAATGGTACTCGGCGGTCATGAAGCAGGGGAGAATAATGATCGTAGCCAAAGTCCCACCCAAGTACTACTTCAGACCCGAAGAGGTACATATTGAGTTTTCAGAACTGTTCCAGTTATACCATCTCGACGTCCTGGACAAATCCATCCTCAGCTGCTATTGTCTGTAAGTTGTTGAATTCATTGTCTACATGTTCAGTTTTTAGTTGTTTAGTTCGGAACATGTGATTATCCTTATTATGCAGAATGAAGATCCTGGAATGTAAAAGAAAAAGAATCTACAATATTGGGTTCATTGACCCAGATAAAGTGCATATAACCACGCTAACGGATAACCCCGAGGAGACGGAGGAAAACCTTCTAAGGTTTCTAATGGAGCAAAATTTCTCCGACCACATACTGTTTCCTTACAATTTCAGGTGAGGGTCTTACTCTGTTGTACACATTCACTTTTGATTAGTCGATAATAAGTGTAACTGATGAGTTACTGATGTAAATATAAATGTTTGGATCTTCCACTGGGTTCTGCTAGACATTCAGCTTGATAAGGGAAGAGTTGATGTCATGGACCCATCAAAGAGAAACCTGGAAGATTTCCGCAACATACAGGACATGCTCCAGAAGTAAGTTTCACACTATATCGGTCTCTTTCATTGATTTCCTGAGATACCAGGTAATGAATACCTTATTCATTCATTTTCTTCGTCGGGCAGGGTTTGGATCTGGTTCAAGCGCGAGGTTATCGGTGTATTTAGTGAGAAGCTGACGTTTAAGGCGATCTCGGTAAGTAGCATGTGATATTTCTGCGCATCTCTTTACTTCTAGTTTCAATACAATAATTATGCTAGATTATTATTTTGATTGAATTCTATTCTTGTAAAGTGCGCAAGACAGCCGCAGGGGTCGAATCTATGTGGATTCTACGTATGCGAGTTCATTCGCACGTTTACCACCGAACACAATGATTATAGAGTCGATGTAAGCAATGCATTCACACCATCATTTTATTGCCGTCACATTTTGTTACCATGATTGATATTCATATTGATCTCTTTTTTCTGATATATAGTTCGAGAGAATGCGGGATCAACTACTACCAGCGCAACCTGTACTAGCAATTGCGGAGGAGCTGGCGGGATTTATTGCCAAAGAGATCGTAGACGATGCCGCAGAATTTAGTGTGAATAGGTGCTACTGATCTCCATGTAATTTGTGATCTCCATTTAACTATGTAAATTGTATATATTTGTATGCTCGATATCGTAATACAAGTTATCTTATATATGCACGAATGTGTATGATATGTGATGGCATAAAAATATTCAAAAACTATGTTATAATGAAAAATAAGTAAATAAAACAATAAAAAATGAAATCTCTGTCACGACAGAGAAAGGACACAAAATGCTGCCGCGGGAGAGAACCACTAGTCTAAAATAATGCTCTGTCGCGGCAGAGAAAAGGGACAAAATGCTGTCGCGACAGAAACCCACTAGTCCCGGTCCGTAACACCAACCAGAACTAGTGGGGGTGCGCCACGAACACGCAAGGGCAGCCACATGGACATCCACTAGTCCCGGCTGGTAACTGGGCCGGGACTCTTGGTGGGCCTCTAGAACCGGGACTAAAGGCCCTTACAGCCCGGGACTAGAGGCCTTGTCTCCACTAATGACACCGCTTTGAAGCCAAGCGAATCGACTATCTTGGCAGCTCAATTCATTTCCGACTACAGCAGCGCACTATTGAACCGAACAAATGGCGTACACGCCACGCGGCTGGCCGCTGAGCAAACTGGCGCGGCAGCGGCAGCACCATACCAAGCAACAATGGTTGTAACTTGTAAGGACTGAATATATCAATATATTAAGGCTCGCATGGTTAACAATCGTTTAGGGCGCCAAATCATCTTTTGGTACTGTAGATTCGCGATCTACAGTAACCCGGACATCTACGGTGCAACTTTTTTTCCCTATCTCGTGTCTTCTGGACGGTTCGTTCGAAGCGGTGAAAACGAGAGTTCTACCTATGTTCGCCTTTTCCTTTCCTCCCACGCCGCCGACCTCGGAACCAGTCCAACCACGCGAATCATGGTCGCCCAACCCTATCTTCTTTTCCTCTCCATCCAGCACCAAGTCATGGCACCGTTTCCAGGTAATGCCCATGGCCGTCTTCGTCCTGCTGATGATGCTCGCCGCGGCCTCGCACGCTGTCCTGGCCACCACCTGCGGGTAGTTGGAAAGACTTCCGCCTGCTAAATCTCTCCTCTTTCTTCTGAATCACCGCTGTGGATTCTTGCCGTCGACTTCCCACGCATGCTTCTGGAAGAGGCGGACGGTCTCGATGCCCACCGTTGCTCCTTTCGGTCTCAGCCAAACGGAACCGTCCCCCGAGGCGGCGCTGGAGCCGATAGAATGGTCCTTTTCTCCCTCTTGGTCGGCCGCCTCAAGGTACCGCTGGTTACCGCGGTGGTCGTCGATTGGATATTATATTTTCCTTTTCTAGAAGATTTTGTTATCGCTTACTAACCACGAACTGACTTTGCATCTCTGAGATTTTCCAGCCGAAGGGTGGACTGATGCACTTGATGGGGGAATACCAATCGGGGTATACCCACGAAGCGGATTCGCCAGCTGGATCGAGCCGACTGAAGCCAAGCCCAGAGCGGGTCGACTCGCCCAATACGGCGAGTGGCGCGTGCTGGACCCAGACGACTGGCGCCGACTGGAGGCCCAAGATGGCGACTTCAATACAAGCCCACCAAATACTTGTAAACCCTAACCGGCTGCATATATAAAGCCACCAGGGGCACCCCCCAAGGGGTACGTCATATTAGATCTAGTCTCCCCCACCGCCTCCGGCGACTCCATTGTAAACCAATCTATGATCATATCTTTGGATTGATAGGACGTAGCGATCCTCCACCGAGGGGACGTGAACCTGGGTACATCGTGTGCCAATCTCGCTCCCGGATTCTCCTACGTCGCCTTGCTCCCTCTACGTAAGCTACCCCCAGTAGCATCTGCCGTGCAATACCACGACAGTGGCGCCCACCGTGGGGCAAGCGGTGCTTGGAGGGTGATAATCCGGGCGAGATCCCTCACCATTAACGTCGATCGGATCGCATCCGGTTCTGGCCAATTGCCGTCCAACACGAGGTCGCCCTGATGAAGCTAGATCATGCGATCGTGCGCGGCCTGGTTCTGTACGGAATGTCTAGCAAGCCTACTTCGCAGTCCGGAACAGCCGGTCAGACCGGCGGCAATCAAGAGTTTGGATCGAATAAATAGGAGGCGTGTGATTCCTTGGCGCAGCAACACCGGAGAGATCCAATCGGATCGAGAGTGCTGCCAAGCGATCTTTTCCTCCACAGCGAAAAGGCTCTATTATGCATCGTGTGGGCTTGATTGCGTGTGGACATGACAAATAGGCTTTTTCTATTTTGATTCCTATCTTCCGATAGCATCGATTGCAATGCAAGTCAGCTTTCTATTTTATTTAAATCTAATTCTTTGCATGTCTTTCTTAGCATGCGTCTGCCTCACGATCGAGCCATGGTCTAATGGAGACAAGATCTGCATTCTTGGAACATGGTTCCGCCTCAGTCACCCCAATCTCCGATCGGATATACTTCAGTCTAATTCTTCAAAACGACTGAATTACAAATTAATATCCTATCACTACGTGCGCGTCAGCAATCATCAGGTGATATTTTTCCTAATTGTTTATTGCGTCTATGCAAATCTCGATCAACATATATTTCGCACTATCGGTTTGCACTATTTTGTGTGTACAGATTTATCAATCAATCGCCGCAAAAGGATACAAGGCCTCGACCGCCTTTGTCGGTACCGATAAAAATCCGGTTGACGTTGCTACGTGATTCGGTCCGCCGCGTTCAATCCTTCGAGCTAAAACGCCGTATACGGGGACTCGCGACTCGCTCCCCTCATGGACTCTCCATGTTCGGCCGACTTGTTCGCCGCGGACTCGCCTTTCACGGCCTCGTCCATCGCCGACTCTCCAATCTACCAGCTCGCCGACTCGCCATGCTCCAGAACTTGCCTAAACGCGACACGCATAAAGCGAACTTCGCTACGCCGGAGACTTCGCCAGCGGATCGCCATCACGACCTCGCCGCGTCTTTCGCCATAGCGCGACCTCCGCCGCGTCGACCCGTGTCCGCCGGCCGATTTCGCCATAGCGCGACCTCCGTCTGGCCGACTCCGTGTCCGCCGTCGACTTTTTTCCGGCTAAACGTCAGGCGACCCTGTCCGCTATGACAAATGCGACGCCGCACCGCTAAGGGACCTTCATCGTCCGAGTCGCCAGAGGGTCGTTTGCCACGCTGCATGGACTCACCATCGGCGTCTTCCGGGAACAAATCTATTCGCCTTTGTCAACCTTTGAAAGAGCGACTCGCAATGGCCAAGTAGTGCGGACGAGGACTCGCAAACCGAGCCTCGGATCGTCCATGAAAACGCTAACCGAGAGCCATCATTGAGTCGCTTGCTCGACCGCCTTCCGGCCAAGACAAATGGATGTGCTACACAAACAGCACCATGTCCTCCTCAACCTTAGACAAAGGCGACTCGACGCTGGCATCATGGACGAGGACTCGCAAACCGAGCCTCGGATCGTCCAGGAAAAACGCCCAGCCGAGAGCCATCTTTGGAGTCGCCATGCGACTGGCCCCCCGGGCCAAGACGAGAGACTCGCTAACAGAAACAGCGCAATCAACATCATCGCGGACACGCAATCATTGCGGACTCGCAATCATCGCGGACTCACCACGCTCGGGGACTCTCCCCTCGCGGACTCGCCACGCTCGGGGACTCTCCCCTCGCGGACTCGCAATCATCGCGGACTCGCAGTCATCGTGGACTCGCCACGCTCGGGGACTCTCCCCTCGCGGACTCGCAATCATCGCGGACTCGCAGTCATCGTGGACTCGCCACGCTCGGGGACTCTCCCCTCGCGGACTCGCCGCGCTCGGGGACTCAGCGCTCGCCGGTCGCTCGACCTCTCCACTCGCCACGCTCGGCAACAACCACTACTATTTTCAAAATATGAGCCTCGAGTCGCCTCTACAAGCCAACTCGAGCCTCGGGGACTACTCCTAGGCATGCTGCATGTACGCGTGGTTGCACGACCGCGGCTCTCCCTCTTCGATTCGTCACCACGGACTATCCCTCGCGTACTCAACACGCTCGGGGACTCGCCGCCGCGGACTCGCCCAGCATTGACGCGCCGAGGACTCGGCGCGCATGACAGCGGCACTCGCGGTCGTCGACCTCGCCGCTCCGCGCTCGGGGACTCGGCGCCCGTCGGTCAATCGACCTCGCCGCTCGCCGCGCTCGGGGACTCGGCGCCCGTCGGTCGCTTCGGCCTCGCTGCTCTCGGCTCGGAGACTGCGCCGAGGACTCGCCTCAGCGTACTCAAGCGCCGGGGACTCGGCGCCATGCATACAGCACTTTCGCTGGTCGATCGACTCGCCGCTCTCCGTGCTTTCGGGACTCGGCGCCCGTCGGTTGCTCGTCTCGATGCTCGCGGTCGCCGACCTAGTCGCTCTCCGTGCTCGGGTCTCGACGCTTGCCGGTCGCCGACCGCCTCTCGCCGGGGACTCGGCGCCGCTGGTCGCCGACCGCCGCCGCTTTGGGAACTCGGCACTCTATGGTCACTCGACCTCGCCCCTCGCCGCGCTCGGGGACTCGGCATGCTCCATGTTCGGAGAATCGCCGCAACTGGCGGCTTCACCGACACCCTACGTCTTTCGCCAATCGGTCATCGCATCGCTCACGCCGACGCCTCCCGCTTGACGGTTCTTTTCTCTGTTCAGGAGCTCGTCGCCGATTCACCACGACCCATCGTCAAGACTCTCCGTGCCCTGCCTCAAGCCCGCGTCGAATCGACAACGCTCTCAGGGACTGCTGATGGGGGAATACCAATCGGGGTATACCCACGAAGCGGATTCGCCACGGATCGAGCCGATCCGAAGCCAAGCGGGTCGACGCCTAATACGGCGAGTGGCGCGTGCTGGACCCAGACGACTGGCGCCGACTGGAGGCCCAAGATGGCGACTTCAATACAAGCCCACCAAATACTTGTAAACCCTAACCGGCTGCATATATAAAGCCACCAGGGGCACCCCCAGGGGGTACGTCATATTAGATCTAGTCTCCCCCACCGCCTCCGGCGACTCCATTGTAAACCAATCTATGATCATATACTGGATTGATAGCAGGACGTAGCGATCCTCCACCGAGGGGACGTGAACCTGGGTACATCGTGTGCCAATCTCGCTCCCGGATTCTCCTACGTCGCCTTGCTCCCTCTACGTAAGCTACCCCCAGTAGCATCTGCCGTGCAATACCACGACAGCACTTATTGAGCTTCAAAGAATGGTAAGTAGGGGAGGACACCATTTATTTACTGGAGCTTCGGAACATGCCGTGTCAGCCGATCATTTTCGATAAACAGACAAATTTAGTTACGTGTCAGTTTTTTTAGTTGCCAAGCATTTGGATAGTATAGCAACCTTCGTATTTGAAGATTCAGAAATTAAGTTTTGACTCATGTCAGGTGGAAAACGTTGGACTTTGCATCACTAAATCACAACTCGATCATTTGAATATATTTAAAAGGTGCATATGTTTTTATACTTGCCTTGATACTGTGTATGCATCAAATTGTTCCTGGTATGCTTCCTCGATGAAGAGTATACTTTTCTCTATTTTCTGTTTTGTCAAAACCATTGTGCTTCTCAAGATTTTTTATTAACTCAGCTGAGTTTAGTTTAAAATTAGATCCATGTTCTAATGATTTCCATCTTTATGCTAGCTTTATGAAAGTTTAGTAGTCTGAAACTAGAGGTGCGCTTCATTTTATCATGCTTTTGTAGGGCATCCTCATTTATCCTTGGCATGGGACGAAATATATGTTTAAGTATAGTTTCTCTCATGCAAATCAGTATGCAAAATATGTAGTGTCTCATGTATACAACATGCTGCATATGTGGGTATTTTTAAGCTACTTTTGATAAAGCCACCTCCTAATCAGACCGCATTTTCTTGGTTGTAGATACTTTGGGGAGCGTCGGTGTCTTTTGATCTGCAAGTCATTTGCTTTTGGAGCAAGCACCTTTGCGCTACCATATATATATATATCACCAAAAATTGATGGTTTCAGGTATATGAGTCAATTTTTATGTTCTTTCTTCAGTAGGCATTTTGGATCTGTTTGGCATATCATTTACTGAGTACTTCGCACACAGGATATACTTCTGTAAAATGTTATGAAGGGTCATTGGGTGAGCATTCATGTTGTTACCTTTCTGTTTCATGAGAATGGGTATTCTCTATGCTCTTTCTGTATATGTACTGCTCCTATGCTGGGTAGGATATCAGTTGGTAGATTTGTTTTGGAAGAAATGCAATATGAGAAGGATTAACCTACTGGACTGGTTATATTTTCTATTTTAAATTCCTGCTGCTTTGTTGCCATTTTGTTTAATCTAAGCTGCCATTTAGCTATATGTCCTACAGTAATTTAGCGGTTACTCTCGATGACGTTCAATATTGGATGATTTCCCTTTGCTCTAGAAATCAAAATCAATGTGTATTCGCCAATAGTGTAGTATGGTCAATGGAACAATTGTTACAATTTCAGGCTTTTTCTTGAAAGTAAAATTTTTGGTTGCAGTTTCCCCTTGCGTTATTTAATGTAATGATTCTTCCTTTTAGGATTGAGGCTCGATGCTGCAAAATTGGGTTTCATCCCATCTCCAGGGATGTATGGTAAGTTGTACTGCAAAAATTTATTGATCTTACAAGAAAAAGTAGTGGCTACAATTACTCTCAAGCATGAATGGTGCATATTTGTCACCCATTTTTTCCGTTGTGTATTATAGGTTTAGTTTTTTTTGCAATATTTCAGTTTCCTACCTTTCAGTTAATTCATCAAAGGACTCATGGTGTCATTTCCAGGAAGATTCAAATCTTGGCATCATCTATTTTGAGCTTATTTTCCTACTTTACTCTATTGCATGTACTTCCGAGATATTGTGTTTTTGTTCTCTATTTGGAATTTTTTTGATGTGCAGGGCGGAGCCCCCCATGTTCTGATGCAGCCTCTCTCTTGGGTTCTGCACTATTCTTAGCACATAGGGTATTTCCTCAAATGGTTATTTTAGTGTAAGCTAATAGTTCAGATGATAGGGACACGATCACAAACACAACATTACAGATCATCCACTCGAGTGATGCCAGATTTTGATAATTCCGATGAGTCACAAGGTGGCATATGCGCATGTATATCAATAGTGTCTTGGCCGAGAGATTACCATGTATAGTTAGTTACTAATAGTCGGGTATAGATATTTCCATGTTCCTATACATGTTACCAGTTTACATAATATCACTCCTATTTATTCCCATGTATTACAATTCAGGGAATAACCTTCATAGTTGTGGATACCAATACAAGCTCTTGACTAAATCGATTTGGTTAAAATAAAAATGAACATGCTTTTTGAATATCTCTACATGTAAGATTCTTTGTGCAACCTATATGCATGTGTATCCAGATCAAAGATAGTGGGGAATAAATACCTTTGTTAACTGTAGAAATTCTGCACTTGACATATCCCTTTTACTGAATGTTCTCTTATGTCAGATTAGAGAAGTCATCGTTGTTGTACATCGAACCGTTGCTACCATATTAGTAGCAATCTACTTTCACATTTTGTTCTACTCGCATGTGTTATCTGTTTAGTACTTTGTGAGTTCTCTCAAGGGTTATCTTTGAACCCCGATCAATATGGCCTAGGTCATGTTTGTTGAGTTACCTCACACTCGATACAGTTTCTTTGGCATATAACATTCTTATAGGCATGCTGCACCGCGCTGAACAGCACAGTTTAAAAATGCTGCGATAATGCTTGCAACAATCAACGTAATAGCACAGGCGCGGCATGTTGCCGCGCTAACTTGCCTAGTCATACTATCGTACGGTGCAGGAACGAAATCGACTGTGGAAAATATTGAATCCCTAATATTTCGGTGTATATTGATTTGACCCTCATGAGGAGTATATATAGACGTACACAGGGTAGGTGGAGACTTGGAGTACAAGATGTAGAGTCCTAGTCTATCTCTAGTTGATACCCGTATACATATTCTAACATCCTCCCTCAGTCGGAACGGGAGTGAAGCGGACGCTTGCGACTGGATTTAAAGTCTTCCGCTTTCGTCGTCTTCACCTCCTTGTCATCATCTCTTGCGTGGACATGATCATGGGTGGCACCTAGGGGCGGTGACTGCGTCCCCTTCCAGTGTCTCTCTTCCCCGCATGATCCGGAGTGGCGCGACGCAAGTGACGACGCACGCTGTTGATCGGAGTTCTTAAGTTCTCAGAGACGTTGTTCTTGATGTCGATGTCGAGGTAGCCGATCGTGATGTAGCCGTGGTCGATGTAGGTGTGGTCGATGTCGTAGTCGTCGTAGTGGTGTGGCCGCCATTGCCGAAGGCGCAAAAAATTGCGCGGTTTTTGTTGTTGTTGACGAAGCTACAGTTGTGGACGTTTTGCACCTTATAGAGGTACCGTCGGGGGCGTCTCTTGGACGTGGTCATAAGTGAGACCATCGGTTTTGCTAGGACCGGAGGAATCCACCAAGCACACAAGGTTTTGCCAGAACCATATGCGCGGTCGTAGGGGCGTCACAATTGTGATGCCGGTTTGTTATTGCAGTCGTCGGGGTCGTGGACGCCGGCGATGCCGTCGTCGTGCCTTGCAGTTGTACTGTCAGAGGGCGTCGTAGTTGTATGTCCATCATGTGGACGGGTATAGCGGCGGCGGCGATGTGTCGACGAAGATGTTGATGAAGACCACGTAGATGTAGACCTTGGCGATGATGTGTCGGCGATGATGGAGTAGGCGTGTCGGCGATGATCGTCGCTCGAAGGCGTCCCTTATGGCGACGATAATGTCGAAGCCTTTATGTCGGAGAAGTCGGCGAAGTCGTGTTCCACACTGGCCTGACGTGCGAATGATGTCGATGTCGCTTCTCCGTAGATGTGGTCGATGAAGACATAGATGTGTAGTCGTACAGCTCTCGGCATGTAGCTCGGCTCGGCTAAAGTAGATGGATCGGTCGGAGGAGTTATCCGGATCATACAGGTCGTTGGCGCTGCTTGGTGTAGATGGCTTGGTCATGCATGTTGCTCGGTGTAGGTACGCCGGCTTCTTCGTCGCGCGAAGGCGTGCAATCGATTCAAAAACCGGCGTCGATCCCCTGCTCATGTCCTCATGGAGAATAATCATGCACGCAGCGTGTGCGTGCACTTTTTTCTCTCTCTTCTTTGCTAGCTTAGATTCAACCTGCATGCACGTCCTGGAAAAAGCCTTTTACATGGCCGTATCAGATTGGATAGGCAGCATGTGCGTTGGCATGCAGCGATGTGGAATCTGCAGTTGCGCTCCTGAACAGCACGGGCAACACGCGCGCGTGCGCAGCCCTCCAGGGCTCTGGGCAGCTGGCCCATGAGCGGGGTTCGTGTGGGTCTTCTCGATGAGCTCGATGAAGATCGAATCTTGCCAACCTAGGGCCGCACGGACCATCGCCGCGTATCATGGGAGATGCACAATCTGGAAGCAGCTTGAGAACCGCCGATGACTTCTAATTTTGAGGATCGAGATAAGGGAATTATTTGGCTAACTGGATCTAATCTATTGAAAATTTAGAAATCTCGAAAATTTGGATCTAATCTAAACTAAAGAACCGATTTGATCTTTGATCGAAACCGTGTGCCGCGCCCCCGAGGAGTAATCTCCCCGGCGTGTCTTGAAGTGGTGGAAGAACCAGGATCGGCATGCGTGAAACCTTCGATACCATGTGGAAAATATTGAATCCCTAATATTTCGGTGTATATTGATTTGACCCTTATGAGGAGTATATATAGACGTACACAGAGTAGGTGGAGACTTGGAGTACAAGATGTAGAGTCCTAGTCTATCTCTAGTTGATACCCGTATACATATTCTAACATCGACCAGCACATCAGACGAACGAAACACCAGAAACATATCAGAGAGCGGATCGACGACAGTTCGACGATCAGACGCCAATCAGTGACCGCGTTGCAGTCGCAAGAAGGAAGGAGAACCGAGCGATCTGCCGCTAGACAGACGTAAGGAACAGCAGCAGCCTGAACGCGCAGCCTTGCAGGTGCGGCAGCTGGTTGTCTTGCAGAGTGTGTGCCGCTGCCACAGCACATACCCCTCCGACCGATCTCCCTCTCCTTCACCGCAGCACTGCACATCCACTGTGGCCTGCTTCTGCATGCATGCCCCGGCACCGCTCCCGCCAGTAGCGGACACAAGATTGTTTCGAAGCCGAGCAAACTGTAAATGTAAAGACCAAATATATTTTATTGTCAAATTTTAATCAAAATATCTTGTGCCGTCCGGCCAGAAACCCGGGCGGCGCTGCGTGCGCCGGTGGCTCCTGCCACCCCAACAATGTTCCAAAAGAGACATACTCTAACACTAACTATTAGGCGGAGAAAGGAGTTTTCGCTTGCCGAGATTTGGAGGGAGTTGCGGCGCCTCCTGTCGTCCTTGAGGAAGGAAGGTAAAGGTGAAAGCTCAAGGGTCCCGTTATCGCACCGCTTTGAGGAAAGGAGAGGTGAAAGCTCAAGGGTCGCACTATCACACCGCTTTGAAGCCAAGCGATCGACCATCTTGGCAGCTCAATCCATTTCCGACTCCAACCGCGCACTACTGAACCGAAAAAATGGCGTACACACCACGCGGCTGGCCGCCGAGCAAACTGGCGGCAACGGCAGCAGCAGAACTAGCAACGATGGTAAGTAAGGTGTGAATCATATCATACAATATGGATCGTGCGGTGCAGGAACGAAATCGGCCAGCCCATCAGACGAGCGAAACACCAAAAACATATCAGAGGGCGGATCGACGACAGTTCGATCATCAGACACCAATCAGTGACCGCGTTGCAGTCGCAATGAGGAAGGAGAACCGAGCGATCTGCCGCCAGACAGACGTAAGGAACAGCAGCAGCCTGAACGCGCAGCCTTGCAGGTGTGGCAGCTAGTTGTCCTGCAGAGTGTGTGCCACAGCGATCTCCTCTGCTTCTCACCGCAGCACATACCCCTCCGACCGATCTCCCTCTCCTTAGCCGCAGCACTGCACATCCGCTGTGGCCTGCATCTGCATGCATGCGTTCAGACAGGTACGTAGTACAGTGCAGTGCAGTGCAGGGGAAAAGAGAGGGGAGAGATGGCTGCAAACATCCCACCTTTTCTCCAGGTGGTCCTCTGGTTACGGATGCATGCATGGATCCATCGTCGACGACGACATCCTCTAGTCTTTTTTTGTTTGACTTGATCCTCTACCTCTCTTAGTCTATGAACGCCAGACGGCCGGCCGATCGACTGCACTCTCCGCAAGTATGAAGACCTCTTTTGGGCCCAGCTTTTTAACACGTACTCCCTCCGTTTGGAAATATAAAATGTTTTAGGTTTGTGAATAAGATGTATCTAAACAACTTTTAATGTCTAGATTCATTTGAACCTATACACTAAAAGGTGTCTAGATACATCTCCTTCACAAACCTAAAACATCTTATATTTATAAACGGAGGGAGTACAATTGTACAAAGACTGACTTTTGCCGAGTAAATATTTCGTTTATATTTAAAAAACCTTCATGTTTTGAAAATCCCTACGCTAAAACCAGACTACACACTCAAACTGCAAACGAAGTACAGTCATGCTAGTTTCGTAAGTATAAACAAAAAATAAATCGTTAAGACCTATCAATATAGGATCTAGTTTCGAAAATCTCAACGTAAGAGTACGGTTCATAAGTTAGACGAATAGTTCCAATGACATTCAACGTAAAAGAACTTAGGGAGTGTCTAGATCTCAGGCGCCTGAGAATTAGTTATGTCTAAGTCGTTGATGTCATCCTAATATTTGTGCTAATTCTCAGTTGCAACTAGGTTGCAACTCATAAGATTTATACTAGTTCTCGGTTACACCCGAGTTGCAACTCATTAAATTCTCAGTTACACCCGAGTTGCAACTTATGTGTAGCACGAATCACGAGGTACGGTAAAAGAGATGACTGTGAGTTAAGAAGTTCTTAGATGCCTGAAAACTAGCAAATCCGAAGAACTTAAACGTGAGTACTCTCACCTCTCCCGTGACCGTGAACCCCTCTATCATCCTCGAGTAATGATACTTAAGAAGTTCTTAGGCGCCTAAGAATTAGCAAATCCGAAGAACTTAGACGGACCGTTTCACCGTTTCTTACGGATCACGCTTACCGGATGACGCGAAGAGAAATCGGAGGGATCACGTACTTGAGTTGACAGAAAGAAGGGTGAGGAATTTTAACCAACCAATGTTTGTAAATCTTTTCCGTAACAAAACGTCCGTAAGTCTAGCATTATTGCTCATCCTCATCCCACTTGGCCAGCAATGAAACGAGAAGGCAAGACCTGGCAAGCTGCAAAAGTTCGACTTCTTATCTTGTGATTAAGGGTTAAGATTCGTGGGGATAATGATGAACGTTTATTTTGGGCCGTCCTCATATGCCCCAACCAGTCGGGCCAAGCAGTCTCACAATGTGCTGTGCTGGGTTGGGTCACTGTATGCCCGGATGACGACGTACTCAAGTAGTATTTCTCTTTGTGACGAAAATCTGCTCCAGTGGTGTTTCGGCAAAGGAAAACTGAAAGCCACAGATCCCAACTCCCAAGCCTCAAAGCTGTGATTCATCTCCTGCTAGCTTCGGCCGCAGCACACTGATGAAGCTGACGGCGGCACCTGACCAAGCAAAATGTAAGGACTACAGAGTGAATGATATGAATCGTTCGGTGGCGCAAGGAGGAATTTTCAGTCTGTCGATCCGTCCATCGGACAAACGAGACACGGCAAGACATCAGAAAAGGGATCGACAATTCGACGCCAGTCGATGATCGTTACAGCGCAGGATAGTCGATCTGCTGCTAGACAGACGAGAAGAACAGCAGCCGTGGATGCGCAGCCTTGCAGCTGCTGCAGAAGTGTGTGTCACTGGCCACAGGCTGAGTTTCGCAGCACATGCCCGACCGATCTCGTATCCTCTCCCTCGCCGCAGCACCGCAGATGCACTCGATGATCGTGAATGATACTCTATTATACTGATCGTCCGGTGCAGAAACGAGATCGACGCAGCCCATCCAGAGGGAACGACCACAGTTCGGTCAGATGCCAATCAGTGACCGTTGCAGTGAGCAAGAAAGAAACTGGGGAAGGAAGGAGAACCGAACGATCTGCCGCTAGACAACCGAAAGGTACAGCAGCAGCCTGAACGCGCAGCCTTGCAGGTTGCAGCTAGTCTTGCAGCAGAATTACAGCTACAGCCAGGCTGCAGAAGTGTGTGCCACTGCCACAGCGAGGCTGAATTTCGCCAGCACATACCCGACCGCCGATCTCCTCTCCTTCGCCGCAGCACTGCACATCCACATCCCAAGGGCAAAGAGGTACGGGTAGGGAGAATGCGACACTTGGCGAGCATGTAGCAGACATAAGCCATTGTAAAAGTTTGACTTCTGTTCGAGTGATTTACGGGTTTTTTCAAACAAGGCAAAATATTTGTCAGTAATAGAGAAGAAGTTTTTTTTAGAATAATTACCTAGGACATACCCTTTTACTTTAAAAGATAAGCCTACTCTCCTGGTATTTCACTACCCTTTTTTTTTGCGCCGGCGAGCAGGGGCGGACCCGCTTAGTGGGGGCCCACTCAAATTTATGAATTGCAATAAAATCTTCACATTTTTTCAAAGAAAGCCCTTAAAATGTGTGAATTAACTAATAAGGTACCCCCACTCATTTGTCTGGCCCCCACTGAAGCTTTCTACTGGGTCCGCCCTAGCCGGCGAGGCTCCATGCTTTGGCCTTATCTTTGATCCTAGCGACGATAATGGCCTCGGGAGACCATACATAGCGAAACACTAGCATTTCGTTCTTCCGAAATTTCCCAAGAGATGATCATGATCATTGACGCCACCGCCTTCCTCTCCTTCTTCCCAATTTGGAGCGCTACTTTGGCCCACCATATGTTGACAGATTGTTCATCAACCCAATGCTCTAGTGCCAAATTGTGGATGCCACACCACGCTAGAATCTTCTTCCAAATTCTTATGGTGAATTCTTGCACTTGGTTACAAAGGGCAATTACCACAACTTGGCCAGCGCCTCCTTGCTTTGTTGGTAATGCAGAATAGGTTTTAGGGAATGACGACGTACCGAATTAGTATTTTGATTTATGACGAAGAAGATCTGCACGTGTGGTGTTTGGGCAAAAGAAAACTGAAAGGTATCGTTGTTAGCTAGAGCGAGTGACTATCATGTCAGGTCAACGTCAACGTCAGTGCAGTCCCAAGCCTCGAAACTGTGATCCATCTCCCCCTAGCTTCGGCGGCAGCACACTGCAGATGACTGCTGACGCCTAACCGAACCGATGGCGCACGTACCGCAGCTACAGATGAAACTGACGGCGGCACCTGGCCAAGCAATATCAAAGTGATACGGATCGTTCAGTGGCGCAAGAAGGAGGAATTTTCGGTCTGTCGATCCGTCCATCGGACAAACGAGACACAACTAGAGATCAGAAAAGGGATCGACAATTCGACGCCAGCCGATGATCGTTACAGGCTTACAGCGCAAGATCGATCTGCTTCTAGACAATGGAAAAGAACGGCAGCACGGATGAATCCGCACGCAGCCTTGCAGACTTGCAGCCACAGCCAGGCTGCAGACGCTTCGCAGCACTGCAGATCCACATCCACTGATGACTGCCCGACCGATCTCCTGTCCTCTCTCCCTCGCCGCAGCACTGCACATACACTGTGCGTACGTAGAGTACGAGCGTCCCAGCGAAGAACACGCAGCGGCCTGCATGCAGATGATGCAGTACTTCCAGGGGAAAAGGGGCGGGGGAGATGGCCGCAAACGTCGCCTTTTTTTCTCCAGGTGGTCCTCTCTGCTTCCGATCCATGGATCGATGGATCGTCGACGACGACGTCCCCATCCACTCTGACCACCGACGGCCGGGTAACCAAACTACAATCATGCTAGTTTTGAAAGTATATAGACAAAAAAATTCATAAGACCTGTCAACAACGTGGGATCTAGTTTTGAAAATCTCAATCGCATGATAACCGTTCGTAATTTGGATGAATCGTTCCAAGGATATTTCATTTTCAATTTCCTTAAAAAAACATAAACTTGAGTACTCTTACCTCTCCCGTGAACCACTCTCTCGTCCTCATCCCACTTGGTGCGAGCAGCGTAAGGAGAAGAGAAGGCGATATATACCTTGCAAGCAAAGAGGTACGGGTAGGGAGAATACGATACTTGGCGAGCATGTAGCCGAGATAAACCTTTGCAAAACTCTGACTTCTTTTCTTGTAATTTATGGTTTGATTCGTGGAGATAATGGCCCCAGCTAGTCGGCCCGAACAGTCTCGCAATGTGCTAGGCTGGGCTAGGTTGGGTCACTGTATGCCTGAATGACGAAGTACTAAAGTATTTTGCTTTAGGAAGATCTACTCCTGTGGTGTTTGGGTAAAAGAAAACTGCAAGCCACAGCGCTGTTAGCTAACCGGAGCACACTGCAGATGACTGCTGACGCCTAACCGAACCCATGGCGCACGTACCGCGCTCAGCTGCTGCTGAAACTGACAGCAGCACCTGTCCTGACCAGGCAAAAGGTAAGGACTGAAGTGTGAAATGATATGAATCGTTCAGTGGAGCAAGAATGGGAAATTTTGGGTCTGTCCGACCATCACACAAAAACAAACCGAGGTTCAGAGGGATCGACAATTCGACGAATCGACGATCGTTACAGAGC
The DNA here is from genome assembly GCA_030063025.1 of Avena longiglumis. Classification (NCBI taxonomy): domain Eukaryota; kingdom Viridiplantae; phylum Streptophyta; class Magnoliopsida; order Poales; family Poaceae; genus Avena; species Avena longiglumis. The sequence continues at coordinate 38,498,980 of CP125975.1, read as the reverse complement.
AAGATCGATGTGCTGCTAGACAAAGGAAAAGAACAGCAGCGTGAATTACTGAATGCGCAGCCTTGCAGACTTGCAGCCATAGCCAGGCTGCAGATGCGCGTGTGCCACAGCAATCCTCAGTTTCGCAGCACTGAACATCAACTGTGCGTGCGTCGAGGTCGACTGTCCCAGCGAAGAACACGCAGCGCGCGGCCTGCATCTGCATGCATGCAGATGATGCCGTACTGCCAGGGGAAAAAGGGGCGGGGGAGATGGCTGCAAACGTCGCCTTTTCCCAGGTGGTCCTCTCCGCCTGTCGCCTCTCTCTGCTTCCGATCCATGGATCGATCGTCGACGACGACGTCCCGATCCTCTCTGACCGCCGGCCTGCCGGAGTCCGGACAGCCGATCGATCGGCTGCCGGCCGCGGGGCCGGCGCACGCGCGTCGGTTGGGCCAATAATTCCGCGCGCGCCGTTCGTACATACGCGCGCGCGCGCACGTTGGACCGAAACCGAACCGATCGATCATTTGGGGGAATCACCGGCTATAGCTTGCAGCAGCTAGCTAGATCGTAGCTACCTAGCTTAGGTGAATTATCAGCTGTGATGCATCGCGTGGCATGGGCTCGCTCCCGGCCGGCAAATTAAAGCCTAGCCTTCTAGTGGCGCTGTGGAGCAAGTCCTGTACGTACGTGTGTGCTGCCCTTCCCTTGCCTGTGGGATTACTGGAACCGTGTTACTTTGTTAGGTTTTTCCTGCTGCTGAGCTGAGACTGAAAGGGACAGCAGCGATGCTCTGCGGATGACGTTTCATTTGTCGGTTCAGTCCTCACTGTTCATGGTATTACACCGAGAACCCCTCTCTGTGACAGGGCAGTTTTGATTAAAGATTAGTAGTTAAACCGTGTAGTTCTAGTGAGATGTACGCATGTGTGAACAGATATGGCACGAACTAATTAATTAGTACTACTATCTAGACTAGTGTCTTTATTTCTCCGGCGCGAATATTAGTCAATCGTCAATCATGCAGGTCCTTTTGAATACATATATGCTGTGCTGTCGATCCTGACATGGGTAGACCATACATGCATGTGTGCACGTACGAGTACTTTCCAAGTACAGTAGCTAGCAAGTTATGACATCCCAAGTGCGACACTCGGATGAATTGGTCAGCTAGCTGCCATGTACCAAATGCCAAACCTAGGTATTTCCTGTCACGGGGAATTAAAATGCCACATTATAGCCGACGGTTCGGGAGACCGCCTTCTGTCAGGAAATTAGGGATATTATTCAGGGACAAACTAGCTGTCGGTCGGCAAATATCAAGGTATTCATTGCCAAACTAATTGTTGGCAAACGAGACTCTAGGTCATAAAATTCATCTATATATATACACCTACATACATGTAGAACGCCAAAGTGTTAGCTAGTATGCCAGCTATGCTACGTGGATAGCAAATATATGCTTACAAGAGTCACATGATTTAACATCCACACTCAGTGTAAGCATGAACAAGAGCGAGTAAAAGAGATGGGAGACGTCAAGAACCAGCAGAGCCACTCCACCCCGTTCTCCCGCAATTGTACATAATAACGCCATAAGCAAACAAACAGTTTTTTTTTTCATATTATTAGCCCCAAATCAAGGATGCCCCAATTCCCTCCGCCTGATTAGAGTCCTCCCGAAATTAAATTCTTTGTAGACCGGTTTCTCTCTTTTGCCCAAACCTAGAGTTCGGGATATTTTATTTTTCTTGTCTCGGAATATTGAGAGGACGCTCACAAGGAATTAATAAGTGTGTCGGCGAAAGAAAGTGTAATCTGTCAGAAAAAGTGTGACACGGCCATCTTCTGTCAGCAAATCATTTTACCGGCAGAGCGCTGCTTGGCGAAACCAGGCTTTCCCCCGTAGTAGAGGGCAGTTTGGGCATAAGCGGGGGCCGTGCTAGCTATGCGGTTAACCACAATATTTTCAAGGAGAATGTTTTTCACCTCCGCTGCCATGCATGTGCCAAGCGCCGGACACGCAGAGGTGATCAAGGCCACGATCCACGCAGTCCTCCGCACGAGACGACGGACGGAGAGCTACCCACATGCCTGCAGACTACGTCCGATCGCCGCCACGAAGCGTATTCTATACAGCTACCACCACCACACCTGCTCACGTACGTACATACGCCGCCGCGCCATGCATGTTATCCCGTCTACGTACGTCCACATGCGATCCATCGGATCCTTCCATCGAGGAAGAATTACTATACGGGGGGCACGTACTCGCATGTGCATGGGATCACGCAGTATACCTCCCTGACCACGTGGCCCACATGATTGCCGCATGAGGTGTCTCGAGAGGACGCGTGCATGCTTCCAAGGCAGCATCGGCATTCCGCCTTCCATCCACTACGATTTTTCTTTTGATCTCGGTACAATCCATCCTGCTGCGGTCTGTCTGCGGATGTACTGTACATACTTGTATTTTACTGCTATATAAAGTTCACTGTGCAGGGGGGCGACTTGTGGATCCGAGGATCCTTGCGTATCCAAGCTAGTGGGCTAGTGGCAATACATTTGTTTGTTAGTACTACTAACTATATACACGTTTTAGAGAATTTGTTATTTCTGTAATTTTTGAAAAATAATCATTTTTTTAAATCCGAAGACTCTACATGGATGATGCATCACAGATTTACTGGATGGTTTGTTCATGCATGGCATGCTAACTCCATCGCTATAGCAATTTTCATGCCGCTTTGATTTCCAGTTTTAGATGTGCTATTTAATATTAAATTTTCTTCGGTGATTTTCAATTTTTATCACTTTGGCCACGTCGACGATAACTAATGGCGACAATCTATGATAATTAATGGTGATAATTTATATTAATTGTTTTGCACATCACCATTTTGCCAAGGTGGCATGCATCATACATCTTATGATACACATTTAGAAAATTTAATATCAAATACATCTTGTACATCAAATTGCATTGAGATTTTATAAATAATTTAATAACATGATACTATAATACTTCTGCATGATACAATACACTAGAGACATAGTATCATATACTAGTATCATATGCATGATACTTCCACTATGACCAGCCTTAACATATGACCATTTGCAGTGTGTGGGAGAGCTGCAAGATAATATTTTCAGGACACTTCACCAAAACAAAAATTAGAGGAAGTGCTATGTACCTTCCTCATTTTCTAGATGCACAGTTTGCTCGTTTTTTCAGTTTCTAGAATTCATAAGGTACGTTTTTACGAAAAAGTTGCGAAGAAAGGAGTACTTACTCGGTCCGAAAATAAATGCCTTGAATTTGTCTTAATTCACATTATCTAAACGCTTTTTAGTGCATCTATGCATGCGAATCGAGACAAATTCAAGCATTTATTTTTTTAGAGTAGTATAAAATATTTTCACTATATATTCCTTTCGCTGGAGACTAACTCGCTCCTAGAATCCCCGTCCCGTCACTATCATTGTAAGTGTAGTACTCTCTCCGTTTCAAATTACTCCGCACGCACGCTTATCTAGGTGGGCTAGTATTCTCTTATTTTTCATCCAAAAAATTCCTGAAATTTTTGAAATACCTAGTACACATTCTATACTTCTAGTTCAAAAATCTTAGAATTTTTTTAGATGAAAAATGAGAAAGTACTAACGCACCTAAATAAGAGTGCGTGCGGAGTAATTTGAAACAGAGGGAGTATCCTACAAGACGCACCTGATAAAAAGCGGTCAGAAGCAATCCAAGATTTGGGAATAGCAAAAATGATTCCGGACCCTTCCAACCCAGCACGGCCCACGTGTCGCGGCGGGGTGGTCAGCTTTCAAACTCCGGGCGCGGGATCGAGCTACCACTACGTACCAGATCCGCCGCTTCCCTTCTCCTTCCACCGCAAGCCACAGCCAGTGCCAGTGGCACCCTCCCCGTAATTCCCCCGCAATTGGAGGGCCCTTCTCGCTCGCTCCCACCGTCGTCTAGCTAGCCATTTCTCGGTGGCGTCCGGCCGGATTCCCCGTTGCTTTAATTGGGAATGGGAATGGAGCGCGAGGAGACCGACCGGGATAATGGGCGAGGGCGAGAGGACGTTCCTCCCATTCCCATCGTTGGCATTCGATTCGGGATAGGGAATCGACAGATCATACGTGCGCCTCACATATGCTTCGGTATAATAATGTCCTTTAATTTGAAATGAGATAGGCTTTCGCTTTGTTATTTTGTAGGCATGTTTTGCTGTTGTAATAATCAGAACCTCTCTTTTTTCACAGACCCCTAAGCCTAGAAGCCTAGATCGAACTTATCCCAACCACTGATTCATTCCCGTTCACGTCCATGTAAATTCACGGTGCACCCCGTACGAGCAGGCAGCAGCTAGCTACCACGGAAAAGGAAACTTAAAAGGCAAATCCATAGATGGTGCCCACTCGCACCAATCACCGTCAGTGGATGAAAAAGCATCCCATTAATTTCGTATGCGAGGATGTTTTCGATGGTTGGTCCTGAGTCACCTATATATGTTTGTTAGATCATGTTAATTGTTTTCCGTAGGAAATTGGAACTGTGATCTTATTAGAGAGATTTTTCCAGACACATGCAAGCGAAACGTCCCGTGCATTTTTGTCCTTGGTGTGTTTTGTTATTCGCATCTTCCTTTATCTACAAATATGTTTGAGTGGATTGTACAATTGTCGTATTTTTTTGCTTAAAACCGGAAAGTACCTCATTTTTTCTTTCTAAGGAGAACAAAGAAGATAAATAGTGCCAGCAAAAGAGAAAAGTCTACTCATATCACCCCATATGTGTTCTACTTCTCCTATATGGATCGAAAAGGGCCACAAAAGCCCCGTGCGCATATATAGTTTTGTGTGAAAAATATCAAGGGGTGCAATTTGTTACGATCCCAGTTGATATGGTAGCAAGTACACAATAGATTACAGGATTTGGTGGTAGTTCTAGGTACTTGGATCTAGTAGGAGAGTCTGGGATACAATAGAGATAGAGTTTAGGGAGGAAGAAAGAGTAGTCTCCGCCCTTGCCAGGGTTCGCCGTCCAGCTTCCAGTTCTTCCCCCACCCTCCGTCCGTCCTTGATTCCCCTTTAAGTATAGCCGGTTGTCCTGTTCTGCTCCCATACCTTGGGCTCAGGTTCCTTCTTGCAGAGCCCAAACAACCCGGTATGTCGACCCACACGGTCCGTGACATTCTCCCTCCTTAACATCCGGCTTGCCCTCAAGCGCCATCCTTAATAAAGACACGGGCATGTGGCCACCAGGATCCCACGGATCATAGACTTTCTTGCTAAGAACCATCTTGGAAGAAGAAGGCATGTAAATGGTTCCACTTGCCAGGCATAGAGTGTCAGGTTGTCCACTTGCACATATAACATGATACACTAGGACATCACCCGGATCTACAGTATGAGCCAGCAGCAAATACGTTTGGACTGCACAATTTAACTTCATTTGCAACGGGAACCTAGCATTGCATATGCTCACAATTTCAGTCAAAACAATAGTTGAAAGCCACCAATAATCCTCGGAGTTGAGGATAACATACTGGATAAGAAAGAGCAAAGCATCTCGGCCAATTGCAATCTGCGCACCTTGCCAGTTCCGACAGTGTTTTCTGACAGGCAAAACAAAACCATGAACAGCTGCACCAAATGACACACTGACAAACCCTGACCTCCATATATCAGCCAACAACTTATACTTGATGCAATAATACGAACACAGCCTTGCCGTTATGCTCTGGTTTCCAAGATATCGATCAGACAGGATACAACTCTGTTGAAACTGAAAATGGAGGCTTAACTCCTCTTGTTCGAACACCCAAGGTAGTAATAGAAAATATGAATTCTTATGCACTATGGCATTTCGTTCAATCAAAACATATGATCTCCAAGAAGGCAAAGCCTGCAGCATATAGTTCTGCCAGTGCTCAAATTGATGAAACATGCCAAGTAATTTTGATGCGACCAACTGCGAGACATATATTAGTATGCCCTTTGATTCCTTTGTCTCTGCAGGAAAATTAGCCAAAATTATGATGGTCAAAGAATTACTTAAAAACAGTTGCCCAGTCAAACAAGGAGCCATGACTTCCATCTGTCCTCCAGTGCCGAAATACCAAGACCAATAAGAATTGCCAAGAATTGCACAAGCGAACTGAACATATGAGTTTTCTGGCTTCCCTATTGAATTCAGAAGTAGTGATTCCCTCAGCTGACAACTGCTAAAATAATCGTTAAGCTCTTGGTAACAAGACCAACTGATCGATAAGTATGCACTGCAAGGTAAATCCAATAGGTGCCCATCGAGAGTACTAAAGAGTCGAGAAACGAATCCACGACTCAAGGCTTCATAATTGCCATTTTCCAAGAGAGCTGTCTGTAAGCTGAGCGTAGAATCATGTGACAATAGCTTCAGCTCAAGGCTTCTGAGAATAACTCTCAAAGGGAATCCAAAGATAGGACATGAAGGCCAAACAAGAGTAATATGGAGTGTGTGGACTGACAGCACATACTCACTAGCAGACCCCAAATATTCAAGAAATAAGAGCACGTTGTTCCAGCATCTCAATTCACTAGGAGTACACATGTCATGGATAGTGATGCAACTAGTGGAGGTGCAGAGATTACCATAGTAGCCTGGGACTTGGAACTCAATACCATCGCCAATTGATGTCACAAGGAAACTATCAGAGGTGCATCGCCGATATGGTTTCATGACGACCTCACTCGGAGACTCACGGCTATAAATTATCCTGAAGGAAGTCCATGGCAGAGGTCGTGTCTCATCTTCATGAACAGCCATGAAGAAAGGCCAGGGCACTGGTCGATGTACATGGAACTTGCTTGTGGCCGGTTGACTAGCACTCGACTCAGTCATAGTCGGTGGCGAGGATGCAACCAGTACCAGGGCGTCCACTGGATCTTGGTGCAGGAAAACCATCGAACAGGTTGTGGGCGCCATGGTGATGAAGCTGGTACATGCTGATGGGTCAACTCCAAGGGTCTCGTTGGAGATGATGACTGATGATAAAGAGCCTTGAAGTATCCCTGACATAGGGACGGACTCAGGAACCACTTCCTGTAGCATCTCCACCATGGTGACACCCATAGGCATGGAGTAGGCATCCAGGTCGGGGATGGAGCGAGCTTGCAGGGGCACCTCCGTGACGCAGCAGGTTGCGTCAAACGGAGAGGCGCATGTGCAGACATCGATGCAGGAGGTGACTGCAGCGGCGGATGACCGCTTTGGAGCTGACACCGGCTTGGATGATGGAGAGGGCGCGCCCGCTGAGAGAAGAAACAGCGGAGGCATATCTGTGCCCGCCACCGATACCGCAGGGTACGTGGGGTCGGCGACGCGAGCCCGGAGGTCGCCTACCTCAGCGTGTACCGCATCGACCGCACGCTCCACTCCTAGGCGGCACTGGTTCATCTCGAGGACGACTGGATGCAAGTCGTCGAGCTTCGCGTTCATGGAGGAGATCGCCGCGATGAGATCCGCGAGCACCTTGGCTTGGGATTCCATCTCAACGCTCTTTCCCGTGTTGGGTTCGGATGATTGAGGGATATTTCCCGATCGGATTGGTGGTGGAGAAAAAAAATTGGACGGTGAGAATGGCTCTGATACCAAATTGTTACGATCCCAGTTGATATGGTAGCAAGTACACAATAGATTACAGGATTTGGTGGTAGTTCTAGGTACTTGGATCTAGTAGGAGAGTCTGGGATACAATAGAGATAGAGTTTAGGGAGGAAGAAAGAGTAGTCTCCGCCCTTGCCAGGGTTCGCCGTCCAGCTTCCAGTTCTTCCCCCACCCTCCGTCCGTCCTTGATTCCCCTTTAAGTATAGCCGGTTGTCCTGTTCTGCTCCCATACCTTGGGCCTGTAGTTCCTTTCTTGCAGCAGCCTAAACAACCCGGTATGTCGACCTACACAGTCCGTGACACAATTCAATCGTACCAAATATGCTCTGGGTCACTACTTTCTCGATATCTATGGCGCGTTACATTTACACATGGCACATCCTCCCGCCGACTAGTTAATACGTACTTACTTATGCCACAAATTGTTCCACTGTTTTCTTTTGTGAAACATTATACTCCATCCCTGGCAAGAGATGTCAAGTTCGACCAAGTATGTAGGAAAAAATTATCAACATTTAGAGGGACCAAATTAATACCGTTAAATCCATCATGATATATATCTCCGTACAGTATATGTTTGGTATATCGTCGATGTGTGGACAATTTTCTCAGTAAACCTGATCAAAGAAAACGATGTTTGGCTTTTCAAAGGAATCATCATATGCACTGTATTATGGCTAGAAGGGAGCAATTCATGCTAGGGGGTTTAAAATTCTGACAACGTGGATATCTTTTGCACCCTTAACGAGGTTTTAGAATTTCCAAAACTATTTCCCCCAGATTTCATAGAAATTTAAACAAAATCTGACGAAATTCCAATTTTATTTGGACTTGGCCCGGACGCGGTCCCAAAATTGCGCGGTAAATATTTGGAAGCCAGCGGAATATTTCCAAACGCTATCAGTGATAGAAGGTTAATTAACCAAAAATAAAAAGTACTGCTAGTAGAAGGCTAGAACCAATTTTTTTTTTTTTTTGAGTAGAAGAAGGCTAGAACCAATTGATCTGCCGTCCGTGGCAAGCTAGCTAGGTAGCAGGCCAGGCACGGCAGCAATTGTCACGGAAGGAATCAAACCCACGAGGCCAGCCACGAGGGGTTGTGGGAACCTTCTGCCCCATCCGACGCAGCAGACGTACCAGCTGCTGGTCCGGTCGCTCTGCCCCTCCGCATCCGATCCACGCAACAAATCCATCTCTCTCTCTCTCTCTCCCTTCCTCCGTCGGGACCGCGTGCACGGCCGGCCGCACCACCAGTCCATCACTGACTGACGCCGCTGGTCAGGGCAGACGGCAGACCGGGGAAGGTGGCGGTGGGTACCGCCGCTCTCTCTGACGGCCGAAGAAGCTGCAGAACTAGAAGGGGGCGGCCACCAGCACCAGCCTGCAGAAAGGGCGCCCTGGTCCTGGCTCGGCCGCCGTGTCCGTTTCCTCCTCGGCCGCTAGCCAGCCCCGCCCCGCCCCGCTGCGCCCTTTTTGTTTTGGCTACCTTCCAATTGCTGCTTCTGCTCCACAGCCAAAGGCGCCACACAGCCCCAGCCGCCCCCGTCCAACGCCCGGCCTGCTTTTCCACCGTCTCCCTCATCATCCCTACATCCATCCATCCCTTTTGGATGTACCGTCCACTGTAGCAAATTAATCCCGGCCGGCCATGCCGCCGGACCGGATCGAGCTCATCACGTTCCTCACGCACATACTACTACGTGACACTCCGCTAGCCAGCCAGCTAGGCTAGATGCCTCTGCAGCTTGCTATCTCTAACAGAAAGGTGGTTCGCTTGGGAACGCAATGCTCTCCTCGTGCCGCTCATCTTGTCCGACACGCATTTCTAGGTGCTACACAATGGATCTCAACCTATGCCAGTAGTAGATAGGATGTGGACGGCGTCATCGGAGGAAGCTGCATGATGAATTTGCCGGCTACATGTTTATGCATACCCAACAACTGTCTGCAGTGAAGGCTCATGTATGCACGGAGGGAGCAACCACGTATACTCTCGTCTTTTATTTTAGATCCATAGGCTCTCGTGCGCAAATACGGGCACCACATCGGCATGGTATAAATAGTTGGAGCGAATTATACACTCATGTCCATGACTTACAAGGGAGAACCATTTATACAATGCATAGATGCACTGCCTCACCCGCAAAAACAAAAAAAAAAGTTATTAATCCCTCGCTTACAAGCTTTACCTGTTTAGGTAAAAATTACTCTCACTGAGTAAACAACATTACTGGCTGCCAGGAGGCAGCTAAGAACAATTGAGTTATTAATAAATATCTTTCAACCAAAAAAATTATTAAATGCCTCACCTGCAAACACAAAAGGTTATTAATCCCTCGAATCCCCACCGCCAAACCGCCGCCTCGAACAAATGCACCGTATATGGTATGTGTCCTTTTGGTCACCGCCTATTTTTTTCGACGTCAGCAAGAGAATGCATTTTTGCTCGATGTTAATTTAATTTGTACTACTACATTGGATGTGTCATCATCCGGTTTTGGGTGACTTCACTTGAGTTTCGTAGCTACTCGTCATACACGGTCGTCATACTGGCGCTATGGATATATAAGGACCGGTGTGGGATGTGTCTGGAAATTAGATTTGTGTTTTTGTGTCACATTTGACATTTGTAATTGACCTTCTTTGCTTGCACCATGTACAACGGATATAGGTTGAAAAAAAATCCTATCGAGAACTTGAAGATCCACATGCAAAATGCACAAGAGTTTCACGTTCTATACACTGAGTACTAGCACACAGCATCACTGGCTATCAGCGGTTATTAAGGATATAAATTCATGGCAAACTAAATCCCACAAAGTCACACTTACACCCCCACAAAGTCGTAGATACGCGCACCACATCGCCATGGTATAAATAGTTAGAGCGAATTATACAACCATGTCCAAATGACTTGCAAGGAAGATCCATTTTATACGACGCATGCAGGGATGGTCTGCCTCACCCGTAAAAACAAAAATGTTAGTAATCCCTCACTTACAAGTTTTTACTCACGGAGTAAACAACATTATTGGCTACCAGCAGCTAGGAACAATTCAGTTATTAATAACCTGTAGCTTTCAACCAAAAAAATTATTAAATGCCTCACCTGCAAAAACAAAAGGTTATTAATCCCTCGAATCCCCACTGCCAAACCGCCCCCTCGAACAAATGCACCGTATATGGTATGTGTCCTTTTGGTCACCGCCTATTTTTTTGACATAAAAAAGAGAAAGCATTTTTTCTCGCGACAACGATATTAATTTAATTTGTACTACTACATTGGATGTGTCATCATCCGGTTTCGAGTGACGCCACTCGAGTTTCCTGGCTGCTCGTCATACACGGTCGTCATACCGGCGCTATGGATATATAAGGACCGGCGTGGGTTGTGTCTGGGAATTAGGTTTCTGTTTTTTGTGTCACATTTGTAATTGACCTTCTTTGCATGCACATATATAGGTGAAAAATATGTCCTATTGAGAACTTGGAAGATCCACCTGCAAAATGCACAAGAGTTTCACGTTCTATACACTGAGTACTAGCACACAACATCACTGGCTATCAGCGGTTATTAAGGATATAAATTCATGGCAAACTAAATCCCACAAATTCGCAGTTACACCCCACAAAGTCACAGATACGCGCACCACATCGGCATGGTATAAATAGTTGGAGCGAATTATACAATCATGTCCATATGACTTGCAAGGGAGATCCATTTTATACGATGCATGCACGGATGGTCTGCCTCACCCGTAGAAACAAAAACTTACTCACGGAGTAAACAACATTATTTGCTACAAGCAGCTAGGAACAATTCAGTTATTAATAATTTGTAGCTTTCAACCAAAAAAGTTATCAATCCCTCACCCGCAAAAACAAGAAGTTATTAATCCCTCGAATCCCCACCGCCAAACTGCCCCCTCGCTTTAGCTCCTCGCACAAATGCACGTATATAGTATGTGTCATCTTGGTCACCGCCTATTTTTTTCTCAACATAAGAAAGAGAATAATGCATTTTTTCTGGTGACAATGAAATTAGTTTAATTTGTACTAGTACATTGGATGTGTCATCATCCAATTTCGAGTGACGTTACTTGAGTTTCCTCACACAGTCGTCGTACCGGCTATATGGATATATAAGGACCGGTGTGGGTTGTGGTGTGGGTTGTGTCTGGAAATTAGATTTGTATTTTTGTGTCACATTTGTAATTATTGACCTTCTTTGCATGCACCATGTACAACGGATATAGGTGAAAACATAAATATTTTCTATCGAGAACTTGGAGATCTATTAGAGTTTAACCTCCTAGCCGTCCAGCATGGCGTTCGCGAACTTGGAGATCCACCTGCAAAATGCACAAGAGTTTAACCTCCTATTACTACACGAGCACTACCAGCATCACTGGCTGTCAGCAATTATTAAGGATATAAATTCATGGCAAACTAAACCCCACAAAGTCGCAGTTACGCCCCTCATAAAAGCTTTTCATTTCTTTCGCCTCCCTGCCGCTCTCCTCCATTCAGTGCCGCTATTTAACACTTCGCGCTACACCGCCCCCCAACCTCTCTCTATCTCTCTCACCCTGTCCTTTTTTTTACCCACTTCTTGCACCCACCCAAGAACAGGAATTCGATCCCATTCCCAATTCCACCCACTTGCGTCGCGAATTTCACCGTCGATTTGGGCGACAGCAATGGCCTCTTTCGCCGACGAGGGCTTACCGCCGCTGCCGCCGATCAAGACGGCGTCTTTGCCGCCCCCCTCCTCGCCGTCCGCTGATGCCGCATCGGCCGCTCCGTCCCCGGCGACACCGACGACTACGACGACGACGCCGGTGGAGGAAGCAGCAGAGGACGCGAAGAAGGCCGCGGTGGCGGAAGATCAGGTGGAACCGTCCACGCCCACGTCGGAGGAAAGCAGGCTCCGGCCGCCCACGGCGTGCCCTCCGGCGCCGCGCAAGCCGCCCGTTCCTCGGCTACCGTCGCTGAAGCGGAAGTCGCGGCCTACTCTTACGACGACGACCACGACGCGGGTGTGCCTCACCGTCCCACGAGACCTCTCCGCCGTGTTCCGGTCCATGCCCATGCCGCCGCCGGAGAAGCGGATCCGGGCGTCCTGATGCTGGTGCCGCGATCAAACCGCGCGCGATCTGCCACCGGCCTCTCGATCGGTTCGGTCCGATTAATTTCATGGAGAATTCTTCCAGTTCTTCCTTTTTTTTTCCCTTTCTCTTCTCCTTCCTTGGGCTCACGGCCATAGTATAAATTATGATTCTACATATATATAAATAAGATGTCGCTGTTCTTATATGTCCTTATTTCACCACTGGCTTCGATCGTGGGAAGGAGAATTTGCAGCTGTATATGGTTCTTAATTTACCGGATGGAAAGTAGGTAATATAAAGACCCCCCCCCCCCAAAAAAAACACTTATAAGAAAATCCACATCGATCTTTGTGCAGTAGTAATTATGACACCTCTTCTGAATTGTAATTATCTTCCAGTTTCCCCTGTGTTCTCTACTAGCTGATGCCGTATCTTCAAACGATTTGGCCAATTTAGCCAGAATTCTCGTGTTAATCGCCCGCCGGCGAATGTGGCCGGCCTATATGAAGAACGAGACAAAATCACCACTAATCAATATCGGTAGATGGATCCACCAATCTCACTACTAGCACTAATCAATTCGGACGCCCTCGTCTGTCTGGTAATTCAGGGGGATTCGGACGGCGAGTGTACTTTTTGGTGGCGCGGCTGTCCGGCCGAATGCTGGGGAAGGAACAGACACGGAGAATCTTGTATGTTGATCAGGACATGACATAGTTTCCTTCCCACCTCCTTTTTCTCCCTGGGTAAAATTATTAGTAGTTTCTCTCTCTCTCTCTGTCTCTGACGAGTCTAAAAATCTTGGTTTGTCTCTACCGTAACAGCCTATACGCACCCTCCAAAATCAACAATCTGAATTTGTCTCTGCTGCAACAGTTTTACATGTACACTACAAAATCAACAATCTGGATCATTTAACTATCTGAATCTGTCCCTACTGTAACAGCCTCTACTCTCTTTTTTTTTTGCGGGGAAAGCCTTAACACTCCAAAGTTAGCTATCTGAATCTGTCTCTACTGTAAACAGCCTCTACAACAGTATGTACACTCCAAATCACAAATTAGAACTGTAATGTCACAGCTGAAAACAGAGCTCACAGCTGTAGGAAGAGACATGCAGGCTGCAGGGCCAGACACCATCCTCCAAAGCTTGCTCTCAGGGTTATCTTGTCTTGTGCTACACTGTCCAAAAGCTCCACTTCTGGCTTCATTACAAGCCAAGCCATATATACATGGCAGCAGGGATACACATTCGTACTGCCACCTGTCAGCCCAGCCACAGCTTCAAGGTAGAGTAGCAGCCATGGAAAGTAAGCTCCAAAACCATGTACAGTTCACTGAATTTTTCTTACCACGTCGGCTATATGTGCTCAAATTGCAGTTTCACATGGGCTTGATTGCTTGAAAGATATAAAGTTAGGTTTGGTGCGTCACATGGGCTGTTACTTGCAGTTACGGACTGTGCTGTTGCCTCAAGGAACAGGTCGCGGCGCGCCTTTCTCCGTCCTAGGATAGGAAGAGGAGATCAGGCTGACGCCGTTCTGTTATGGTGCTGCACCACACCTGCTCCTGCACCTACTTTTCCACTGATAAAATTTTCACTTTTCTACTACTTCGTCCGTTTTAGAATATAAGATGTTTTAGATTTTTAAACCAGTGTATCTACATTTCTTTTAGTATGTAGGTGTATTCAGGTTTGAAGTAAATCTACGCACTAAAACAAGTTTAGATACTTTTTTTTTACAAATGTAAAACGTTTTATATTTTCAAACGGAACGGGGGGTGGGGTGTGGGGGGGTACTCACCAAGGAATGTCCTCGGCCGATTTTTATTTATTTTTACTGCTGAGCCCCGACGGTGTGATATGTTATACCGGTGGTAACAGTAGAATAGTCGTCAGCACGTACGTCGTGACGGCACGTTGGGCACACGCTCAATATTAGAATCGGTAATAAGAGATTAAAAAATGGGCGAAGTCAACTGGGGGACAAGAAGAAGCAAGCTGCAAAGATCCTTTGGATTTTGGGGGGCAGATAACAAATGTTTTCTTCTTCCCTGTACCGGAATGGGAAGCGATGAACTCTTCCAAAACGGTAAACTCTTTCTGCAGCCCGTTGTTAATTAATTTACCTCGCTCTCTTTTAGCTATAGCAGTAATTTCTTACGTTTCTTTGTGGCAGTGATTTAATTAAAAGCCACGTTAGGGCTGAACAGAGCATATGCACGTCCAGGCAAATAATGTGGGATCGTGGTAGTAATTACTAGCAGCAGTGCTAATTTACTCTGCCATTGTGTTTTTGACTGTTGGTAGGAGTGGCAGTTCATGCATTGCCAGTGAAGCAATGTTGATGGTCTGAACAAAATTACCTGACATGTATCTTCTCGATCGGGCGGCACATGCTGTCAGCAGCTGCCTGCATCAAGAGGCATGTTGAGGGATGAGGATTGCAGAGAGCTTTTTTATTTTACTCAGATTCTTGGACAATTAATGTCTGCGACACACAACTCTGAATTGCTCGCTTATAAAACCAGGATTGATATCCCCAAGTCGTACGTACATGTATGTGGTGGACTCTGTCACTGCGAGGACGTCGATCGATCCCGACAGAAGCAGTATAAAATTGCATGTGGCCTGTACCTGCTCGCCTCCACCCAGTGTTTATATAACTGATCGATTCCTTCCGACTCGATAAAAATATGGCGGGTAAGAATAAGAACAGGAATGGCAACATTTTTCACCTTCTTCTGGTAGTAGTAGAATCTGAGCGCAGTTCTGGATGACGTGTTGCCAGTTTTGGTTCTGCATTTCCTCTCAGTAGTAAACTACTTTTCCCTGAATTTTCTTTACACAGAAGAGAGAGAGATCAGTGAGAAGCTATGACACTCTGTGTTATTTATTTGTACAGCCATTGCGTTTAGCTAGCAATAATAACAGGAAGCAATCAACCGAACAGTGAATCCACACCATAAACATTTGGGTGTTAATTAGACGGACAGCTAGTATGGTAGATCCAAGCTTTGTTTGTTGGCCACTTTACTCTGCCACAACAACCGGCTATCTGTTTCTTACAGTACTGCTGCTGCGACTGAACTCACTATAGCCGCTTTAAGCTTTTTTAGTACTAACCACCTTCTTCCTTGCTAGGTAAGCCAGCAGCTGGATGACAGAGGTACCCTTGCCTTAATTACACGCGCGGTTTCTATCTTTCTTCTTTCGTTAGTTCTAGTTCTAGGGCTGCAAAACTTTGACCTGATGGTTCAAGAAGATATAAGACAATTAATGTTTCTTTTGCTGCAATATCTCGTGGCCATCTGTCTGCTGCCAAAAATTCCAGCAGGCTGCAGGGCTCCAAGTGGCAATATCAGCTGCAACTCTGTCATTGCTATGTTTTCCCTGAGAGAAGTGAAATGGACTTCCAAATGGCATTGGACTATGCCGCCTTTGCTTTCCCATTTCGTCAGAGTTTCATTTCCCGTGTAATAACTCCTGGAGAGACGCAGCAAGACTGAAGCAGAACTGAAAAACCATCAGGGTTCGGTGATCACATACTGAAGAAAAGCTACACACTTTGCTCCTGTGAAGTTCCTGATGGCAGGTACCTTGGCATGATCCTATACTGTCGCTGTCGCTGTCGTCGTCATCGTCATCATCATACAGACTACCTTCTTGTTGTTTTCTGAATACATGTGCATATGCATTTTTGCAGATAAGATTGTTTTCTGTACGTACGAGTCAACAAGAAAGAATGATCGCAAGTTCGAACCTTGATGTGCAAGCAACTGTTCCTTTTAAGGCTTTTCGACCACTTGGTAGTAGGCCTTTCAGGCAGGAGACAACCATTGGACTCCAACGCCATCAGGCCAACAGACTACGGTCTCCAGAATCTTGTAGCTAGATAGGGGCAGATGTCATCTTCATCGTCCCATCCTGTGGGTTTTAGAGAGTCAGCATCACCCCTAGTAAAAAAAATAGTTGCATGGTTTTCATCTTCTCTAATGCATGTATGTATACACAGAGCCAGCTGAATCTGTCTTGCCACTTCTTGAATGAAAAGAAGAAAAAAGAACCGAACCTACCTGTATGTGTGCAATTGTGCGTGCGTGTTCCAGCACCAAGGCCCCAGCAAGCAAATTCGTAGTATGCGTGATTAATAGGGAACTGCAAATCCGTCGTGTCATGGAATTAATATTGATCTCTCTGCTGAATGTCGAGAAGTTGCTTTCAGGGCCCCCATTTCGTCAGATTTCCATTCCTCGGAACTCCAGGAGGTATATAAAGCAAGACTGAAGTAGCTGAAACCATCAGGGTTCATTGATCACAGACTGAAGAAAAGCTACACACTGCCTCCTGCGAAGTTACTGATGGTAGATAACTTGGCATGATATATATGGCACAAATAACAACAGGGATGGGTGATGGTGTGATGGACGACTAGAATTGAAGCATGGAGGTGATATTAATGTGCCATCACCATCGTCATCATAAACATCTGTGATCCACATGACTCCACACCATAAACATTTGGGTGTTGATTTAGACAAATAGCTAGCTAGTATGGTAGATCCAACCTTTGTTGGCCACTTTTACTCAGCCACAACAACCAGATAGCTAGTATGGTAGCTATCTGTTTCTAACAGTACTATGCGACTGAACTCACTATGGCCGCTTTAAGGTTTAGTACTAACCACCATCCTTGCTCGATAAGCCAGTAGCTGGATGCCAGAGGTGCCTTTACCTTGCCTTAACTAGAGGCACGTACGGCTTCTATCTTTCCTCTTTTGTTACTTCTTCACAGTTTTGCACAGCTAGAACCGCACATTTCTTCAAAGTTTTGCATCTGTCTGCTGCCAAAATGCCAGCAGGTCTCCAAGTGGCACAATCAGCTGCAACTTCTGTCATTGCTTAGAAGTGAAATGGAGTTCCAAATGGCATTAGTCTATGCTGCGGTTGCTTTCTGGTCCTGATCTATACTGTCGCTGTCGCCATCATCGTTATCATAGACTGCCTTTTTGTTGTTTTCTGAATACATGTTCGTATGCATTTTTGCAGATAAGATTGCTTTCTGTATGTATGAATTAACAGGAAAGAATGATGGCAAGTTCGAACCTTGATGTGCAAGCGACTGTTCCTTTGAAGGCTTTTGACGACTTGTAGTAGGCCTTTCAGGCAGGAGACAGCCATAGGACTCCAACGCCATCAGGCCAACATACTCCCGACTCCAGAAGCTTGTAGCTAGATAGGGGCAGATGTCATCTTTATCGTCTCATCCTGTGGGATTTGGAGGGTCACCATCACACCTATTAAAAAATAGTTGCATGGTTTTCATCTTCTCTAACGCATGTATGTATACACAGAGCTGAATCTGTCTTGCCACTTCTTGAAAAGAAGGAAAAAGAACTGAACCTGTCTATGTGTGCATGCATGTTCCAGCAACAAGGTCCCAGGAAGCAAATTTGTAGTCTGTGTGATTCATAGTGTTTAGGAAATAACAAAAAGGCAATCTATGACTCATAGTGTTGCTGGAGCAAATTTGTTCAGGAAACGCTTGCTTTCGGTGCCCCATTTCGTCAGACTTCCATTCCCTCAGAACTCCAGGAGATATATACAGCAAGAGTCACTGGAGCAATTTTGATTTTTTGTTGTTCTCTGAACACATAGATAAACTATTCCAACGACTAGAACATCATCATCATAGATTGCCTTTTTGCTGTTCTGTAAACACATATACATATACATATACACATGCATATTTCTACAGATAAGATTGTCTTCTTTGTACTGAATCAACAGGAAAGAATGATCACAAGTTCGAACCTTGATGTGCAAGCAACTGTTGCTTTCAATGCTTTTTTGACCACTGCTGCTAGGCCTTTTGGGCGGAGGGAGGTAGGGGACAACCATAGGATGCCAAGACCATCAGTCCAAATCCAACAGACTCCAGACTGCATGTCCTGTAGCAGGATAATTAACCACATGTCATCTACTTCTATCCTGTGTCTGTGGTCTTGTAGAGGGCTGGGTCCACATCATCTCAAGTAAAAAAAAAATATCTATGGTTGCAGGATAATTAACCACACAGAGTTCCTATATGCATAGTATTTAGAAGGAAATTGTTGCAAAAAGGAACTATACCATGATCTCAAGCATGCATGCCTTGCTATCAAGTATCAACACAAAAAGCGAAAAATAAAAGTTCAGTGTTCAACCAGGACATGGTTGCTAGCTTGCAGAATCTGTTGGCAGCTCACATATGCTTTTCCTAGTGTGTGTGCGTGTGTTTTCTTGAGGCAGCAAAAAAAGAGGCATCACACTCTTCATATGAAACTGCGTCATCACTGTCTACACATGAAACAGTGGCACACAGAGACCAGAAATGGAAATCATAAGGAGAAGAAAATTCTGCAGATGCTAGTCATGCTACGAGCACTATTTTCAATTCCAAAACAACAGTTTAAGCTACCAATGCTCTCCCAGTTCAGGTCATCTCAGCAAAGAAGGCTAGGCTCTTCACTGACCCATTCATCCAAAACATCGATGTTGTCCACGCTAATAGGGTCAATGACATCTTTGCACTTGCGTAAGTTCCTGCAAGATAGTGGTTACGAGTGAGTGGAAATTAATATGGGAGCATTTATACAGCATACAGGATTCTGACTATACCTTTCTCGAAGCTTCAGATTGTATTGAACAAAAACAACGTCAATTAGCCTTGATCGTTCAAGCCTGCTTAGCTTTGTGGAATGGAGATACTCAAAAACATCCCAATTCCTTTCGCAGCCTGTTGCACTACAGCATTGGCTAAGGACTCGTATTGCAATACTTTGGAGTTCTAAAGTCCCATTGCCAAAGTTCCCCCACCATGCAACTAATAAACAGAGATAAATCGTGAGAATGAAGTATGCCAACGTAAGGAAGATGAACTCTTGTTTCAGGATACTTCAGAGTCAAGGTCATAACATGGAAACATTAATTACCTGGATTAAGTTTCTCTCGTTGACGAATTGCAATTGGAAGGCCAAAGTCACCAGTTGATTTCTTGTACTCCTCAAGTTGGAGAAATACCTTGTCTTGGATCTCATCATCTCGGACCAAACTAGTGATTGTCTTCATAAGCCCCTAGACACAATGCTTTGCATCTTAAAAGAGGGACTAAAGTAAATACTAGGATTGAAAAAGCATCCTGCTGCATGCAATGGACTGTGAAGTTCCTTCTCCAACCTAGCATCAATTACACTAACATAAGGCCAATACAGACATGCATTGTGCATCAGCCTTCTCCTTATTGATTCCTTTGCCTTTTCCATCGCATCATACAGGTAACCCATTGAAGATTTTTCATTACTATCCACCAAGCGTAGTACACGCAGCAGTGGCTCAGTGACTTCCACTACATGTTTGCATTGGGCCCAAAAATCAACATCTTTCAAAATAATAGCTGCAATCACTTTTCCGACACCACCTTTACTGTTAGTTGATTTCACCCATTTTTTACTTGTAAACATTTGACGTAGTTCTTTCTCAAATTTAAGAATGCACTGGAGACTGAGAAAATGTGTAGCATATCTTGTGATGGATGGACGACACAGATCTTTACCATTTGTGAAATCTTTCCTCATCAAAGACAAAACCCATGCATGATTATATACGAACTTTGTTATCTTCCTTGCTTTATTCAAAGTTTCACTGATCATAGGGAAATATCTAGGATCTGCAAAATTCTCCAACATCAAATCAATTCAATGTGCAGCACATGGAGACCAAACAAAAGTGCCGTATCTTTCTTCCAGGAGATTAACAGCAACCTTGTATGTTGCATCTGTGTCAGTGATAAACTGAACAATGTTTTCTACTCCAACTTCTCTAACAACCTGATCAAAGATTGCAAGTAAAGATGCTTCCTCTGTTGATGTATTGACAGATTTCAAAAACATGGTACCTCGTGTACAGCGCACAAGAAAATTTGTTATATTACCCTTTCGATGATCTGTCTGTCTGTCAACAATGACTGAACAGCCATATACACTCCATTCTCTCTTCAGATCATTAAGGTATTCACGAATGTCATCAGAAACATCTTTCAACAATGGCCCACGTAGGTCATGATACGATGGTCCCTTGAAACTCAATCCAGCAGATGCTATGGCGTGTACCATCGGCTGATAGAAAGGAGATTTAGCCGCACTAAATGGTATAGTAACATCATGCCACCATCTTGCCATAGCAATTCTAGCATTGTGTAGCAGATCACTTGGATTATCTAAACCATCCCTGCTATCTTGAACCATGTCTTTTGGGGCTTCTGGTCCATCACTGTTTGGTTCTGAACCTACAACAGCTTCTGGGGAAAGGTATCCTGATCTTCGCTTCCTTGGCAGTCTAAATTGACTTGCAGAGCCTCCTTCTGTCGTCAAATTAGCATCTGAAGAATCATCAAAACAGGAATTATGGCCAACTCTAGTTTCATGCCGTGTTATGTGCCTTCTTTCCTCCTTTATTCGCAGCTCATCAACTAATTCCATCATCTGACACTTGACATCTATGGGGACCTTTTTGCAAGATTCAACTTGGCCTGGAATCCCAGCAAGATGATATTTAAGGCGCGTAATGCCGCCACCACCAATCTTCTTCCCACAATGAAGACAAATTATAGCATTCCTTGAATCAGAATCTGCCTTTGCGTGACTCCAGGCATCGTGTAATAGATCATCTGGAGCATCTAAATCATCCTGCCATCTTGAACCATGTATTCTGGAGCCACCACGCCACCACTGTTTGGTTCCGAACCTGTAACAGCTTCTGGAGAAAGGCATCCTGATCTTCGCTTTCTTAACGATCTAATTTGACTTGCAGAGCCATCTTCCATCGTCGCATCAGCATCCAAAGGTGCATGTACTAGTGTGTGTGCTGCTTGCCTGCTTGCCTCCCTCTGAGGCAGCCTCAAAGGCGTCGCCTTGCAACACGCCTTGAGCGCCTAGGCGTTGAGGCGCCCCTCCAGCGCCTTGGGACGCCTAGACGCCTTTAAAACCATGCCGTGTTCTGTTCCTTCTTTCCTCCTTTATTCGCAGCTCAGCAACTAATGCCAACATCTGACGCTTGACATCTCTGGGCACCTTCATGCAAGGTTCAACTTGGCCTGGAACTCCAGCAAGATGATATTTCAGACGCGTAATGCCGCCGCCACCAATCTTCTTCCCACAATGAAGAAAAATTATGCCATTCCTTGAATCGGCATCCGCCTTTGCATGATTCCAAGCAGGATTTTTTGAGGAAGCTGGAGGTGATGCCATGTAGGTTCCTGCAATTGACAAGGCACCAGGTATCTCGGTTCTTATAGGCAGAATTAAAGCAAAATCAGTCAGGGATGTTGCTAGAACTATTACCGGATAATAAGTATCTCATGTTGAATGACTAACCATACAAGGGAAAGGTGCAAAAGTAATAAAAACACATCAGCCATCCATACCCTTCAAAAGTACTCCCTCCGTTTCATATTATAAGATGTTTTAGCTTTGTGAAGTAAATATATTTAGACTACTTTTAGTGTGTAGGTTCATAGAGATTCACTCCGAACCTACACACTAAAAGTAGTCTAGATACATTTCCTTCACAAAGCTAAAACATCTTATATTTTGAAACGGAGGTAGTAGACATTTTTTATAGTAGTACATTTCGTGCAGCAGACTATTGGGTGCATATGAGCAAGAAAACCATGCAGATTTAACATCTTGTTCATTCTTGTGCAGTCATGTCGTAGTACATTCCTTTTAATATTCAAAATAAAATAAAAACATCGAAGAAAATGCACTTCTGCATTTCGGCTTGTTCTGTACAGCTAAGCAGTGTAATTTTCACAATACACATGGATAGCGAAAAAATAATTCTAAACATCGAAAAAGAGTTGAGTCTATGTTGGAAGACCACCATTAACCATTAAATAACTTGCTGATTCTAGCGGTTGTCTGTCACCAGCTATGCAGTAACTATCACAAAACACACAGCATCACCACCTCACAAGCTACTCCGGTGGTAACCGGTGATGGAAAACTGCCTGATTTCAGCTCAACTGAGCCCGAGTTCTCTCTCATCAGATGAAAATGATCTTGGCAAGTACTGAACTGAATAGAGTAGGAGTGGAGAGCACGTGGAGTCGTGGACCCACCTGTTGTCGACTAGCTGGTCGAGGTACGTCCGCGGCTTCCCCTTTGGAGGCGCGCTCCTCAAGGCGGAAGGTCTGTTAGGCGAGCTTGGAGAGGGGAAGGGCCGGGAGGTTTCTGGGTGGATTCGAGCGAGTCGGAGGTCACCCACAGGGCCGCGGTGGAGGGGAACTGTCAGGGCAGGAGAGGTTTCCATGAATTCCGGCGGTTACCGGTGGGGAATCGGCCGCCGCTCCCGTCGGGATTCGAGGAAATAGCACATAATAACACTGCACGTTGGTGACTTTTTTTTTTCACAAAACCACATGTTGCTATTTTTTTTTCATAGAACACCATATTTTCATGTAACTTTTGCACAAAGCACATAAAACATCATTAACGATCATGACGGCTGATTAGTGAATTGGGCCCACTCTCCTTATGGTCCTTTGCTATTCTGTCATCAACTATCACGGGAGAATAACTACACATGTGATTTGTGATTCGTTGGCTTGTTTTGCCTCACACATGTGGAAAGACAAATTATCTTGACTTTTTTTTTTATTTGCTCATGTGACACTAGATGATCTTGTCAAGCTTTTGGAAAACTCGTTTAGATGGATATATTGTGTAAATGCCAGGTTGCATGCAGTCAAAAGAGATTTTATTTTGTCGTTCATTCAGTCATGTTCAATTTGCACGTTCCATTGCAAATATTGATAATTTTGAACATTACATGAGGTTGAACCTGACGCTTTGTGTTCTTTCCTACTCCCTCCGTCCTGAGAGCATCTCCACTCGCCTACCTAGAATGTTGGTTCGGACGTCGAAATTCAGTCCGGACGCTGAAAATCGGTCCAGTCGCGTATCCAGAGACCTGTTTTCGTCCGGATTTCGGCGTGTTTTGGTCCGGCCTATCCAGGCCGAACCCAGGTTCCCTGATACGCCCTAGAGACGTCGGACGCCGCAAAAAAGGGCGTGTGCCAGCTCTGTCGGCGAGACATTCCCATTTCCACCCACTCCACTCGTCTAGACTGCCGCGAAGTGCTCCCAGAGTCCCCTGACGCCATGACTTCGCCGGCGGAGCTCCTGCGCGCCGAGATATGCCCGCGCCTCTAACTACGCTCGCCGTAGTTGCCGCCCACCACCACGCCTTCCCTGCCGCCGATCTCGCTGACCTAGCCTTGCCGTAGCTCTGCTTCGCTACGTGCTCTCACCACCACGCCCGCCAAGTGTTCGACATTTGGACGGATTCGGCCATGGACTCCGATGGCGACGAGATACTCACCACTGACTCTGACGAGGACGAGATACTCGCCATGGACTCCGACGACGAGGATATGCTCGCCATACTCCTGGAGGAGGAGAGCGCCGAGGTCGTCGAAGGTGAAGAGCACTTGCAGATCCTCGCATCGCTCGCCTAGTTGTACATGCAGATGGCGAAGCCGAAGCGCAGTTAGTGCAATTCACTTATACACTTCAACACCGGGAACTCGGCTTGGGTACGCGAGTGGGAAACTGGGCGTACCCAGGCCGAAAACTTGTGCCGTCTGGCCAAAGTTTGGTCCGGATTTCGGCTTGGATTCGGCCAACGAGTAGAGATGCTCTAAAATAGATGTCTCAAATTTGTCAAAATTTATAAATTTAAACACTATTTAGTATATATATTCATCTAAAATTTAAAAAACCTAAGACATCTATTCTTAAACGTAGGAAGTATTTTTTTGGTGTACATAATAGAGGAGAGGAAATCGCAGAATGACCGCTCGTCGATGACCTCCATCTCCCCATCCTTGTCGCCGGGGCGATCATCGTCAACGCGCTCGCCTCTGCCGCCGTCGCCTACTACCACGCCGCAGCGGCCATCACTTGATGCCTCGGTACCCTGGTCTTACCAGACCATACAGGCCGTCCATGGACATCAAGAGAGTGGGCCCGGTTCACTAATCAGCTGTCAAGAGAGTTAATGACGTTTTATGTGTTTTCTGCAAAAGTTACAGGAAAGTATGGTGTTTTGTGCAAAAAAAATGACAACATGTGGTTTTGTGCTAAGAAGTCACCAACGTATGGTGTTATGTGCTATTTCCTCTCAGGATTCAGGGGTGGTTACCGTTAGGGTTTGGCTGGGATTTTGTTTTCGACGAAATGGCACTACGAGATGGAACTGGAATTGTGGCCCAGCTCGACGTGGACGGATGAAATGGGCCGGCCCAAAGCCGAGCTCGAGCGCTCTAAAGCGAATTCGAAAAAAAAATGTCAAAACTGTAAAATTGGAGAACAGGTAGATGTAATCGGGTCTACTCGGTTGGTTCCCGAGTCCCTCAATCTCGTTCATATATAGAAGGTTTACAAGAGTCCTTACAAGATAGAATAAGGAGTTTGGTTGAGATATGGTTTCGGTATAATACCGAAACCTACTCTATCTCTAACACCCTCCCTTAATCACAACTTTGACAAGTTGAGATTATGTCTAAATTCTACAAAATATTTTACAGGAAGAGGTTTAGTAAAACCATCTGCTACTTGATCCTTTGAAGGAATAAAACGAATCTCCAACTCCTTTTATAACACTCGTTCTCTGACGAAGTGAAAATCTATCTCAATATGCTTGGCTCTTGCATGAAAAACAGGATTAGCTGACAGGTATGTTGCTCCCAAATTATCACACCATAAAACACAGTACTTGACTTGACTTAACTCCAAGTTTTGCAAGCAAAGACTGAACCCATATTACTTCAGCTGTTGCATTAGCCACAACTTTGTATTCTGCCTCAGTGCTGGACCTGGAAACTGTAGCATGTTTCTTTGCACTGCAAGAGATTACATTCGACCCATAAAAGACAGCAAAACCTCCAGTTGAGCGACGATCATCAACACAACCAGCCCAATCAGCATCAGAAAAAGCACTGACAAATGTAGAATCTGATCTCATAAAGGTCAGTACAACAGTCATAGTGTGACTAATATACCTCAGAATTCTTTTGGCAGCAGTCCATTGAACGGTAGTAGGAGCATGTAGGTATTGACAAACTTTATTAACTGCATATGATATGTCAGGACGTGTAAGAGTTAGGTACTGCAATGCACCAACCATGCTTCTATACTTGGTACTGTCTTCAGGACCCAACATATCTCCCTCTAGTGCAGCAATCTTCTCAGAAGATGATAAGGGTGTAGGAAAACCTGAGCAACCTGTCATCCCTACTCGTGCAAGAATATCCTGAGCATATTTGGCTTGATTCAAAACTATACCATTCGGTACCTTGTGAACTTCAATGCCTAAGAAATAATGAAGATCACCAAGATCCTTCAATGCAAACTCTTTACTTAGATCCTTCAAGAGAGTCTCTGTCGCAGCTTGCGAGGAACTAGCCACAATAATATCATCCACATAGATAAGCATGAAGATAGTCACATGTAACTTGTGATATATAAAAAGAGACGTATCTGACTTTGATGCACGAAAGCCCAATGCAATTAATTTAGAACTCAATCGAGAATACCAAGCTCTAGGTGCCTGCTTCAAGCCATAAAGTGCCTTGTCAAGTTTGCAAACATAATTCTATTTCCTCCTGTCTTCATAACCAGGTGGTTGTTTCATGTATACCTCTTCTTCGAGAACACCATGAAGAAACGCGTTCTTGACATCCAACTGTCGCAAACTCCATCCCCTAGAAACAGAAATAGCCAGAACAAGTCGAACAGTTGCAATTTTGACAACAGGACGGAATGTATCCTCATAGTCAATACCATAGCGCTGTTTGAAACCTTTGGCAACAAGACGAGCTTTATATCTATCAACAGAACCATCGGCCTTGCTTTTGATTTTAGATATCCATCGACAATCAATAACATTTTTACCTTTCTGTGGAGGAACTAATCTCCATGTATGATTCTTCATAAGAGCACCATACTCCTCATCCATAGCCTCTTTCCAACGAGGATTGTTCAAGGCAGCGTGCACATTAGTAGGTTCAGTCAGCGAGGAGGAAAGTCACCAGCGTATTGTACCATCGGTGTATTGTTTTGGCTGACGCAAACCTCGAGAAGCTCGTGTAGCAGGGCGAGCAGGGGATGCCACACGCTGATCAACAGCTTGAGAGGATGCAGAAGATCCTGTCCCGCCAGCAGACACGTCAGGGGAGAGAGATCCTGTCTCGGTCCCCACATTCGCAGAAGATCTGGGAGACGCCGTGTGCGGGAGGCCGCTCGAGGATGTGTGCACAGAGGATCCGGGTGGGGAGGCGGGAGACGCTGCATCACGCCCAGATGGGGAGACGGGATTCGCGGAGGCGGGGGCGAGATTCACGCGCCTGGGACCGCGCCCACCTGACGCAGAGCCTGGACCCGGCGCTGACACCGATGGATCTGGCTCGTGATCCGAGGAGGATGCTGAATCTGTTTCGTGTCTCGTGCCACTGGTATCTTGTGCTGATATTTCAAGTGACATGTGTGAACTGTTTGGAGTACCGTTTTCAGCCAAATTTTCAGCAACGGTTGTAGTTTGAGCAGGAGTTTCCTGTAGAGGCACAAATGTAGAGCTAGAGACAGGATTAGTAGTATGAAAATTTTCCATAAGAGACTCATCAACATTATTATCCCCAAGTTCAAAATTTCGAAGAGATGGATCAAGAAGTAAAATTTCTTTTCGAAGTAGAGCACCAGCATTTGGATGAAGGTTTTTGAAAGGGAAAACAGCCTCATCAAAGACAACGTCACGAGAGATGTAGATGCGACCAGTTTTCACCTCAAGACATTTAACTCCCTTGTGACGAGGGCTGTAACATAAGAAAACACATTGAGTAGAACGGAAAGCAAGTTTGCGTGTATTGTAAGGGCGAAGATTAGGCCAACATGCACACCCAAATACACGAAGGAAAGAGTAATTAGGTTTAGAGCCAAAGAGACGATGAACAGGAGTATCATTCTTAATGAATTTGCTAGGAAGCATGTTAATAAGATATGTGGCTGTAAGAAAGGCTTCATCCCAAAATTTGATGGGCATATGAGCATGGGCAAGAAGGGACAACCCTACTTCAACAATATGTCGGTGCTTTCTTTCAGCAGCACCGTTTTGCTGATGAGCATGAGGACAAGACACATGATGAGCAATGCCTTGAGACTGAAAGAGAGAGAGTTTAACTTCTCATACTCTCCCCCCCAATCGGATTGGACTGTGAGAATTTTTCTATCAAGTTTCCGTTCAACCAGTTTTTGGAAATTAACAAAGGCAGTATAGGCATCAGATTTTCTTTTGAGCAAGTAGATCCAAGAAAATTTACTATAATCATCAATGAAACTTACATAATAGTCATGACGACCAACAGAAGTAGGTGCAGGACCCCATACATCAGAATAAACTAACTGAAGAGGAGCTGTAGAAACACTGGTGGAGATGGGGTAGGGAAGTTGATGACTCTTAGCACGCTGACATGAATCACAAATAGACTCTATCCTAGACTCTTTACTGAAAGGAAGTTTATTTTTACTAAGTATTTGACTAACAATGGCTAGAGAAGGATGACCGAGACGACTATGCCACTTCTCTTAAGATGGCTTGGTGACAACAAAGGCATGCTTCTGAGTTTGAGATGAAATAAGGGGATATAGGCCACCAACGCATCGCCCTCTATGAAGAATTTTCCGTGTGTCCTGATCCTTAATCAAAAATAAGAAGGGGTGAAACTCTATAAATACACGATTATCATGTGTGAAACGATGAACAGAGAGTAAGTTTTTAGAGGCGTTGGGAACATAAAGAATGTTATTTAGATTGAAATTTTGAACTGGGTGACGAACAATGGATTTGCCAATATGGGAAATTTCCATACCTTGCCCGTTGGCTATGTTGACCCTGTCGGAGCCCTTGTAGGTGTCGCGGACAGTCAAGTTATTGAGCTCTCCTGTAACATGATGAGTAGCACCGGTGTCATAGTACCAATTCGTATCCACACCATAGGAGGTTGTGTTTGCACCCTTTTCGCCAAAAGAGTCATCATCACCGTCTTGGAAACGATACCAGCATTCTTTGGCTGGATGGTCGTCTCGATTGCAGATCTGACAGGTCACATCGACCCATGGAGAGGTGCGACGATGGCCACGGCCACGCCCCCCTCCTGAAGGAGCTCGACCACCACCACCACGGCCTGAACGAGAGGAGCGATGTTCCGGGTACTCTTGGCGTCGGTCATCACGGCGATCAAAGCGGCGATCATTGCGATCTCCGCGGTCACCACGGGAGCGATTGAAGGGCTGAGTGTTGTGATGCTGTCGGGAGGCCAAATTTGCAGAAGACTCGAAGCTCATCTCCCAAGTCCCGCTCAGCATCAATTGGCGCTCATCATAGGCGTGTAGCCGGGCATAGAGAGAACTCAGGGAGATCGGTGTAGTGACAACGCCAAGAGCCGCAACGAGGGAGTTGTAGGATCCTCCAAGTCCAGCGAGGATGAATGAAACATGCTATTTTGTGGTGACGGTGCAGCCTGCAGCTGCAAGTTCATCGACGATGACCTGCATCTTTGTGAGGAACGTCGACGTGGAGTCATTATTTTTCTTTGTGTTGGAGAGAGCAACCCGTAGGTTGGAAATTTTAGCTTCACATTGGGAAGCAAACATCTCCTCAATCGCTTTCCAAACCCCAGTTGAGTGCTCAATCCGTTGGACATGCGGTAGGACTTCCGGCGAGAGGGATTGAAGGAGGTAGCCAAAGACGATCTGATCACGGGAGATCCAGTCATCGTAGTCGGGATTGTTCTTGATTACTGCTGATTTGCCAGTGTCTTTGTCTGGAGTGACAATTTCGATTGTTTCCGGCGGCTCGGCATCAGTACCATTGAGGAGGCCAACGAGGCGAGCGCCGCGGATGGGAGGCAGGACTTGGGCACGCCATCCTGGATAATTGCGGCGGGTGAGCTTGTCCGTCGGGGGAGATCCAAGGTTAATCACCGGAGGCACCGACGAGGAGGTCGACATCGGGGCGAAGGGCGGGGGCGACGAAGAAGCGCGAGTTAGAGGCGATCAGTTGGGTCGGCGAAGAAGTCGGCCTGATACCATATAAAATTGGAGAACAGGTAGATGCAATCGGGTCTACTCGGTTGGTTCCCGAGTCCCTCAATCTCGTTCATATATAGAAGGTTTACAAGAGTCCTTACAAGATAGAATAAGGAGTTTGGTTGAGATATACCGAAACCTACTCTATCTCTAACAAAAACAACTCCGCACTGCTCTATCAATCTATCTTCTATCTATCTATCTATCTATCTAATCTATCTATCTATCTATTCTATCTATCTATCTATATTTTAATATATTTTCTATTTTTTTTAGATAGGTTAGTTAAATACGTTTTCATCTATTAAAAATATGTTTTCAACATCTATTTATTTCTTATCTATCTATACTATCTATACTATACTATAATTTGTCTCATCGCACCCAATTTTCGTCGGTCGTGGGCTCGTGCGTGTTTAGGAAGTGATGGTTTAGTCCTTTTTTCCTACGTCAATCTCTCCCGATCGGATTCGTTTGTTCGGCTCCGTATGTCAACCGGTCTATTTCCCGTTTAGTCACCGTGTTAGTCAGCTGGAGATACGATCTATTGATTTCGTTTGAACCCGTATAGGAAGCGTCGGTTTAGTAATTAGTAGTCCTTCATCGCGAAAATCTTGCATCTGGACTCGACACCCCTGGGTTCTGGTCTTCTGGAGCCCCATGTAACAGCTCGCAAAACTCGCAAAACGAGCATTGAGAACGACGCGGCTGAGGTGACGGCTGGCCGGACTCATGAGGAGCAGCTGCGGCGTGGATTCCGTCCTGTGTGGACAGCGTCGATGAGGATGGAGCCTGTCGGGGAGGCCACCGGCGGCATGGCACATAAGCGGCTCCAACCCTGACGCTGCTCCTCCCAGGATAGTGATGCCCATTGCGGTGGCCCTCGGCCTGGCTCGACGAGGTCAGCCCCATGTGAGATAACTTGCTCTTCAGCACCATATATGGATGGGTGCTTTCGGCGGGTGATACTGTGGATACTGGATGGCCTGGTGTAGTTCGATCACATTAAATGTCACTGCGAGAGAAGAGTGAGCTGCGGAAGATGGGAAGATGAATGAATTCGTGCTCATGTGGATTGAGGCGTGTCCCTAGGGATGGGTGATGGCTGTTGTTTGGAAGCTTTACATGTGGAAGCTAATGCAAGAACTCATAAGTGTTCTTTTCGTGTTCTTAAATTTGTCAGGTTAATTAATATGGTCATTCACTAAGCCTTCAGTGTGTAGACAAGTCGAGCAAGACTAAAAGAGATGAAAACTTAGTTTGAAACATTTTTTAAAATTTTAACAAATAATATGTCCCTAGGAAAACTAATTTTTTGTTGTCGAATTTGTAATGGTCTAAGAATATCAAATATTTTTCTGTTGTCGAATTCATAACATCCTAAAGAATATTTAATATTTTTATTATATGACAATGTAAAATTATAGCTTCCACCAATAAAAGGTGGATAGAATATGTGAGATCCGACAAAATTTCTCCGATCTGAAACATACTTGGTCATCTATAATTTGGAATGTTGTTCAAAAACACAGGTCTAAAACATTTTTCTATGAATTACACGTGCATTAGAATTTAGGAAAGAAAATTCTTATCGGTTAATTTTGTTTCAAAACTTGCCAAGGTTCAATCATGTATTTTTCCCCATCAAACCATAGGTTTTGTGACCAAATAAATTTCTAAGTGATCTTTATCTCTTCAAATTTATCGACTCATTGCAACGCATGGACATTTAGCTAGATGTAGAGGGGTTCATCTTGACCTCGAGCAAGATGGGGCAGCATAAGTTGTCCAGCCACGACCCAGCTCCAGAACCTTCATGGCGGTACTCTTGGCCTGGGTTCAAGGATTTTCGACGGCCGCCAATCCTGAGATTCATATTGGGAAAAAGTGCACTTCCGGTTCATCATTTTGGGAAGTATTTACGTTAATTGTTGTTTTCCTGAGATGTGTGGCACACTTGCTGATTTGATTCTTTATAAAAAGTAAAAAGAACGTTCCGCTAGAGTCAGTGGTGTAGGTCCGGTTGGCTCCACCTTAAGAATGAATGCTTTTAGACATAACAATTCAAATTCCACAGACAGAAAATAATGCAATACGAAACTGAAAAAAAATAATGCATTACACACATTTTTTGGATAACCATGAAGAAGAAATACATTCAGAAAGATCAAAACACAACCATGATTTTATCAAGCACAAACTATACCGTCAGAAGTCTCAAATACTGATAACATCACCTATACACCTTCAAAGTTCACAACATGGACGTTTGGGTTTCAAAGCTTGAGACTACCTAGCTCCTATATAATGATCATGACGGGGCGAAGAACTCAGATGAGCACCTCGAGGTCGTTATACTCGGGGCTAGAGACGACATCATCCATATGGTCGAGGGTGTGTTCACACCTTTCGCCTCCAAGAAGAGCTTATACTTCAGATTGTATTGTCTTTAGAATAGATGCGAGACTTGGCTCAATCTATGCTTGCTATGGCAGTTCACTACTATATTGGTAGTACTACTTAAGTGTTTTGGATAAAAGTCTCTAGATTGTTATTAATTCTATGCTAGCGTACTGGTACGTCTTCATCTATCAAGTCGGCGAGAGAGGTCGAAAGCATGACATTGAGAGAGCTTCATGGTGACCATAGTAACGGACGGGTATTCAACTAGTATAAATAAAAATAACCTAAATTCGAAACTATTTCAAACAATAACCTTATCTGAAAAGAAATTCAGCAGGGCTAACCCTTTTCTGCTACTTCCGCCCGCGTTCTTGAAATTGTGCCCTTCACCACTACACTTCTCACAACGAGATATCTCACAAGGTTCTTTAAATTGGCCGTTTCCCGATTCCCGCTCACCAACACGTCCCCATCCGTCCATGTCACTTCTAAAACGCTTTCTCTTGCGTGTGCCACGTTTAACGACCTTCCATTCCAGATGTGGCCATAGTTGGAGTCCATGGTACTCCGGCCATTGAGATTGGTCAAGGTATGGATGAAATCTAGGAGCCCATGTATATTTTGTCTTTATGATAGAAAACTCGGACTCTCTAACGGTACGTTCGTGATTATAATTCACATGGCGTTTTCGAGATGCACATAGCAAGTGAGAACAAGCGAGATGAAGCAACAATGGCCTTCCGCATGTGCAATCACAATCCCTTAGAGAGACCTTAAAGGCCCGGCATCCGTGTTGGATACCATCCGAAGTGGTTCCTCCAGGCTCAACCACTTGGTAAATGAGCTCGTCGTTATAAAAAACCGTGGCAACTTGGGAGTCTGCTTTCCTTGACTAAAATGTCCTCCAATAGTCAACCTTGGGTGGGAACTCGCACTTGTACTCCTTCTTGTTCTGTCCCGCAATTTGCTTATCGGTTTCAAGCGAGCATTTCAAAAAATACCCTCAACTTGTCAAATGTGTATCGAACTATTGCAGTGATGGGCAATGCACGGACACCCTTAAGAACCTTGTTGAAGGCCCCTGCCATGTTGCTTGTCGTCTGACCATACCTCCGGCCATCCTCATCATAAGCCCGTGCCCACTTTGTCCCGGAGTTGAATGTGCTTATTGAGAAACTCTTGACCTTTGGAATCGAGTTTTTTGTTGTTCAGCAATCTGAGATATAGATTTGTGAAACGTCTGTCTGTGAAAGCAAGACAACAATGTTGAAGATCAACAGCCAAATCCTTGCTATTACATGCCCTATAGAAGTTGGAACAAAAATGTCTCATGAACCATCGGGTGTAAAGGAGGATGCTCGGGAATGTCAATCGTCACCGCGTTGAGAATTCCTTGATGGCGATCCGAGATGACACATATTTCCCTATCAAGAGTTAATACCTTTGTTCTCAAAAGACGGAAGAACCACTCCCAATTAACATTGTTCTCCGCCTCTACCAAAGCAAAATCCAAGGGAAGCAACCGGTTATTTGCATCATTTGCTATTGCAATCAAAAGAGTGCCACGGAACTGCCTGGTCAAGAAGGTGCCATCCACAGAGATGACCGGCCTACAATGTTCGAAGCCCCTCACACATTGCTCGAATGCCCAAAAAGCACGCCCAAATATTCAAACATTTCTTTCACGAACCATCGTTTCGGTGCCATATGGCTCAACCACATGAACCATGCCCGGGTTAGCATCGGCCATTGCTAACAACAACCTAGGGATTCAGCTGTATGATTCTTCCAAACCACCCTACAACATCCTGAATGCGGCTTGATTCGTCTTCCATGCCTTTCCATACTTCACCTCATAGTGAAAGAGAGCTTCCACGAACTCCATGACCATCTTGATGGTCATTATCAGAAGTGAAGAAATTTGGTTTGAAAGCCTAAAGGCGAGGAACTCAGAGGTCAGTTGTCGGTGCTCGTGCTTCACATCTTTGCCATCCACCCTTTTTCCATGGCACATGTGCGTTGACACACATCTTGAAATGCGCCAATCGGGCCCCTCTTGTATGTTCTTTCCCGTACAATTCAAGGACAACCATCATCCTCGCATTTAACAATGTAACGCTTCTTCACGTCCGTGTGAACCACCATGAAAGGACGATGATACCTAATAGATAAGTCCTTGATCCATTGCTTAAGTTCCAACAATGTGGCAAACCTCTGTCCTTTTGAAATCACATTATTCTCGTGACTAACATCCTGATAGGAAGTTGGCCTTGGTCCAAGCACTACACCCTTGCCGCCATCAACCGTGGCTTCATCCACTAGACTAAGATCACGAAACAAGGGTACATGATGATCCCTGCCCAATACCTTATTATGCACTTCGGTCTCATCCTTAGTGAACCCCTCCTCGTCAACTTCTTCATCGGGACCATCCTCATCCAAGTCTGATGCATACGTTCGAGAATACGGGATGTCATGATCCATGTTCTCTTGTGTATGATATAAGTCCAAATTTCCAATAGTGTTGTCACAGAGCTCAACCTCCCTCTCACTATGCCCATACTCATCATTCTCCTCTTCCAATGCTTCGTCTTGGTTCTTTGAAATGGGGCTTGGAGATATCCTCAATTCATCTTGCTGGGTCAAAGGAGGCTCATTCAATTCCTCTTGGTTCATGGGTGGAGGACTCCGAGCTTCATATGGGCAGGCAACCGATATGATACTCCTTTGCATATTAGCATCAACCTTTTTCATGGCAAATAACTCAAGAGCTTTGTCTTGTGATTCGGCCATCACTTCCTTGTATGCAAACCAACGTTGCTCCGAGCTGATACGCATTGTCTTCCAACGGTTATGCATCCCAAATCCCACATTGTGTCTACCCTCCAACTCAACAACATCACTAGGATCCATCCAATTCAAATCTACCCGAACTTGTTGCAACACCTCCGCATAGTTTGGACTACGATCAAACACCAAGTCAATCTCATCCGGGTTCGGCTCAATATTGCCTCTCAAGAAAGCTTCCTTGTCCATATGATGAACATGGAAAATTCTAGACATCCCTAAAATAAGTATAAGAACACAACGGTAGATAAATTCAATAAGTATCTATGCCAAATTTTACACTAACAACATGCTCATACAACCATACCCTAACCCTAACCTAATAATCTTATCTATACACATGAAGGTTTATTTTACCAATCCTAACTCTATATATCAACCAAACACCTCATTGCTCCATACAAATTTACATATCCAATTGGTGGCCTAGCATTTGGAGGAATTTCTCAATCTAGGGACAAATAACTTGAAATTTTCGGATGAAATTGATGGGAGAAGAGGAGAATACCTTGGTGAGGCGATTGGGGAAGAAATCCCCTAAGTTTTTCTTCAAATCTTGGGGTTTTGAGTGGATATTGGGGAAGAAATCCCCTAAGCCGCCGCCGTTCGTTCTTGAGTGCTAAGTGGTGAGGGGAGAGGAAAAGTGAGAGGAGGGTCGGGCTGGGCCGACCCCGCGCGAGGTTAAGGGCTCCAGGGGTGCGGTGCGGCAGGCCTGGGTGCGGCACCATCCCGGGTGGCGCCACACTTACGAGGCTAAGGCCCGTGGAGCCAGTGTGGCAAGGCGTGCCGCGCCATCCCGTGTGGCGCAATAGGCCTGCGTGTCACGCCCTTATAGCAGGCGTTGCATATGCGTGCCGGTGGAAGCTGCCCGGCCCGGCTTCCAAAGTGGCGAGCATGCACCGTTCCTAGATGGCGCCAAGATGGTGCTTGCTGCCAGCAAGGAGTAGCAGAAAAGGGTTAGCCCTGCTGAATTTCTTTTAGATGGGGTTATTGTTTGAAATAGTTATGACTTTAGGTTATTTTTACGGGAATTATACGTTTAGAACAGTCGCTACAATGCAAAACTCGGCGGGCTGACATGCGTCGTTCGATTTGCATCAAACAGAGGCAAACAAACTTGCGTGGTTGGTGGTGGTTTTAAAGCCGCACACCTGATCCGGTCTTCCCCTTCACCTGGGGCCCCACTCATCATTGTCTCCCACCCCTCCCACTTCTCCCGACCGGTTCGGGAATCCCGCTGCTCTCTCTCCCCTTCTTCTCCGGCGATTTGTAGGGCGATACGACAGTTTCCTTTGGTTCCTCGTCGATTATGCTTGCCCTTGCCGTCGCCGACGCCTCGACTCCCTCCAGGTGTGCTCGCAGGTTCTGTCCTCCTCTAGTTTCTCTCCTCCGCCGCTCCGACCCTTTTCCTCTATCCTTCTCTATTTTCCGGCAGTTCCACTTTGTCAGTTTTATGCGAGTCGTTGATTCTGGCAGGTCCTGTAGTTTAAGGTTGCTTGTAAGTTGTAATGTGTGTGATTTTGCCCGCTGATTTTGCCTGGCTCCTTCATGTTTCAACCCCCGTTGTTCAAATGGTTTTGAATGCTGCCCCTAATCCCCTTTGGTGTTTTGAGTAATGTTCCCCTATCAGATCTACTGCGTGTGATGTATTTTTGATGTTCTGATGATGTATCCATGTTTGTTGTTACCCCCATGGTCTAATGGTGATTTGATGTGTTATACATTATTTTTGAGATGGGTTATATTGAACAGGATTGCTTGATAACAACAGATCTAGCCTTGGATAACATTGCATAATATTCCTTGATAACAACTGATCTATCTATGGGTAACAGTGGGATATGATTTTTTTCCATACAATCCCCCAGAAAGAGGGATCGGGTTCCATTATCATCAGATAACGGAACAACAACCACACAAAAACGTCATAGTACTGACCCACCTAGGGGGTCAAAAAGGAAACAGAAGTTAAACTTACACACTAACCAAACTAGACAGAGAGATAGGAAGGAGGATGGAGGCGCAAGAACACCGCCCGCAGGCTAGTGAGAAACTGTCCAAAACATAACATCCCAAGAGGAAACACAAGAGCTGAAAGCCACACCAACGCCAAGCTTTTTATTTTTCTGCCAGTCCCCCATTTGCTTTTATCTTCCAGTTCTCCTTCTCTTCTCCCTCCCTCTTTCCAGTTCCGGAGCTTCACGACCACGATCTCCAGGAATTGCGTGCGACCTAAGAAAGGAACAGGGGCCACATCCATAGCCGCGCATCGCCCAACGCGTTACTCAAGGAGTCTCACTTGCGGCACCACTCGGTCATCCTCCCCATGCAAACCTTCCCAATAACGAATGAATACACAAGCATATAAGATCAGATCAACAGTGAGTTAATGAGCTTTTATCAAAGCAAGCTCTATTCCTAAGTTTCCACATAGCCCAACAAATAGCCGCCACCACCGTAATCGCACATTCCTACTAACCCCACATCCGAGAAGCCCACCAAAAGTATGGGAAAAAGAACCAGGTCTATTTGCAACACCAACAGTTCGGCAACCACCCCCAAACATATTTAGCAGCCACACACGAAAAGAACAGTGCCCAATGCTCTCATCCTTCCTACAAAACCGGGTGTAAAATCTCCAACCCACTTCTTTCTCCTCATATTGTCTTTGGTGAGAATCGCATTATGCCAAATAAGCCACAACCAAATCTTAATCTTCAAAGGGATTTTTGCTTTCCACAGATGTTTAAAACTTCTATCAATCCCCACATTCGACAGATCGTATACATTGACTTAACGAGAACTTGCGATTTACTCCACATCCACACCGGGCCCTTTTCTCGATCTGACACACCCGATAACAAATCTCTCAACCGCCTCCCGATGACTCAACCCATCAATATCCAACCATCTCCTAAAAGAGAGACACCATATTTTTTTGCCATGTACGCCCTTTGTGATTCTTTGGTTCGACAAACATCAAATAAATCAGAAACCTATCCTTCAAGGGTGAGTCCAGACACCAAGCATCATGCCGTAAATCAGTCAATTCCCCATTACCAATCTTCATTCTCCTACTAGCCAAATAGAAGCCCTAAGCTTAATCAAATCATGCCAACATGGAGAATCACTCACTGTGTTTCACATTACTAATCCCACCTTTTTTCAAATATTTTCTCCTCACAAAAGCTTGCTGGGACCTTCCTCACCTTCAAGACGCCACCACCATTTACAAAGAAACAAATGTTAAAGAGCACGATATTCTTAATCCCAGTCCACCCTTTTTCCTGGGCCTACACACATACTTCCATTTCACCAGATGATATTTCTTCTTGCCCACTTTCCCATACCAAAAGAAAGCCCTAGTCTGTTTCTCAATTTCTTCCACATTCGACCTATGTAAGAGAAACATAGTCATAGGATAAACAGCCACACTAGAAACACAAGCAGTGATTTTAACATGTCTCCATCCCAAGGACAAAGCTCCTCCCATCCAACCATCCAATTTTTTCTTCAACCTATCACCAACAAAGCCCATTTCAGCCACTGAACATCTCCTGCTAGAAACAGGCAAACCCAAATACTTAATAGGCCAGTTACCCTTCCGGCTTAAACATCTCAAAGATAATTGGACAATTTCTCCTCATCCTCTAACACCATCAAGACCTCACTCTTCTCAAAGTTAATCTTGAGACCGGACATGGATTCAAACAAATATAGCGCAATTTTAAATTTCGAGCCCCTCAGGATCCTCCTTAATAAATGTAGAATGGTATCATCAAGATATTGTAGAATGGCAATTCCTTTATCGAACAAATTACCAACCAAACCTGTAAACAATCCACCAGCCTGAGCATTAGACACCATCTTAGCCAAACATTCCCACCAAATTGAACAAAAAGGAGAAAAGGGTCCCTTGCCTAACCCCTTAAAAGCGCCAAAGTAAGGACCAGCTTCCCCATTGACCTTAACACCGAGAGTACCACGAGTCACAAAGACTTTTTAGCCAAATCATCCAATCATCACTAAAACCTTTCGCTTACAACAATAGAACAAAAATCCCATTGACTTTGTCATAAGCTTTCTCAAAGTCAATTTTCAAAACCACACCTCATTGCTTCGACTTTTCGACTCTTTCAAAATCTCATGCAATAAAGTCACACCATATGCAATAAACCTCCCTTTAATAAAAGCGATCAGCAAGTATCAATTAATTTCCCCATCACAGCTCGTTCTAACTCGTGGTCTTGGTAAAAATCTTAAACAACACCGGAGCATAAATAGGCCTATACTTCAATCACAAGATCATCACCTTTTAAGCAGAGTAATCACCCCATAGTTAATACTTCTTAAATCAATCTTATGAGCAAAGAAATCATCAAACACAGCCATAACATTTGATTTAATAACTCCTAACAATCTTGATAGAATTCAATAGGAATCCCATCGGACCGAAGCCTTATTTTTCTCCATTTGATCAATAACCTCCTTAATCTCTTTCTCAGTAAAAGGCACTCCCATTTTCTCCCTATCATCATCATTAAGTTTCTCCCAATCCTGCCAATTATCATCAGCAAGCCTATAGAAAACCCACCAGCAGGCCCAAACAAAGATTTATAATAACTAGTTGCATGCTTCAGGAGATCATAGGTCCCCCGAATCTCATTTTCCCCATCTTTCATTGAAAAAATCATTTTCTTTCTCCTCACCCCATTAGCAATCCTATGAAAATACTCGATTATTGTCACCCGAAGCAACCAATTGTCCCTCGACCTTTGCCGCCAAAATCTCTCCTCATTTTCATATACCTCCAGCTCTTTTC
This sequence comes from Avena longiglumis, assembly GCA_030063025.1. Taxonomy (NCBI): domain Eukaryota; kingdom Viridiplantae; phylum Streptophyta; class Magnoliopsida; order Poales; family Poaceae; genus Avena; species Avena longiglumis. The sequence goes on along the minus strand of CP125975.1, from coordinate 38,458,969 downwards.
GAATAACCGCCTTTCTTTGAAGTTGCTCGCCAGTAAGTAAAATCAGTTCCTCAATACTTTCAAGTTCCATCGTTCATCAACCAACCTCTTCTTCCTTTTCTTCTCCTCTCCCTTAAATGGACCCCCAACCTTCGGATCATTTCGACATTTTTGAGCTTTTTCGCAATCTATCCATCGTTCTTGCCATTCACATGTTTTTCCAAACTTTCTCCACTCGGTCAAAAAATCATCACATCAGAACCAACTTTTCTCAAACCTGAATTCTCTACCCCCAGGTTCTTGCCCTTCCATAGTATCCAGGATCAAAGGACTATGATCAGAAACCTCCCTAGACAACTTGTGTACTGTAGTAAGAGGAAACAACTTCTCCCATTCTCTACAAACTAAGATTCTATCCAGTTTCTCCAAAGTCGGATTCTTCTGATTGTTAGACCAAGTAAATTGCCCACCAGACATACAGAACTCTCTTAACCCATGGACATTGATAATTGAATTAAACATGTGTCCCCACTTGTTCAAAACATGACCTTTGTTCTTTTCAGAAACACATATGAGCACATTAAAATCACCACCTACCAACAAAGGAATAGTTTGATCCTGACAAACCTCAGCTAATTCAACCAGAAATTCCTCTTTATTCTCCTCTTGGGCAGCCCCATACACAATCACCAGATGCCATTGAGTCTGTTTCAAAACATCAAACACCTTCAACTTAACATGAAATTTACCCACAGACACACCAACCTGAGTCAATTTAGAGGAACGTAGGCCCCCCAAAATGCCCCCAGATTTCCCAACAGATGGCAGCCAACTCCAGGAAAATTGATTCATAGGATCAATCCTCCTGAAAAAAGCCTCAGAATAGTCCTTCTTAATAGTTTCCTGTAAACCAATAAAATCCACCCTCTCCTGCCTCAACAAATTATTCAAATAAGCACCTGCACCTTTCTTCCCCACACCCCTAATATTCAAAATAGCACCTATCATAAAACAGATTTTCTCTCCCTTGTTCCAGTCACAATACCACTCATAGGGTGGTAATTGTGAACCTTCACAGCAGCAGCCTTTAACTTTCTCTCCCTCATAATAGAACCAATTCTCAACTTTTTCTTTTGTCTCCTAGAAACCACATGAGTGAATTCTTCTTCATCATTACTAGCCTCCTTCCAATCCAGAAACAAAACCTTCTCATTCATATCAGGAGCACATTCATTCACTACCTGTCTCCTATCCTGCAAACTATGCCTAGAAATCTCTAATTCTTTTAAAGAGTTAATATGTTCCAAAGATATAGAAGAAGCATCTATCCCCATTTCCAACGCTCTATGCATAATAACATCATCATCCGACAAAGAAAAGAATTATGTAAATTTAGATTTGTACCTGAAAGGTCCCTAGGATTTTGTTGAGCCAAATGTCCTTCAGCCAAGTTTCTAACACCACCTTGATCAATCACCCTCGAGCTTCTTCTAATACCCTGCTGTTCTTCCACATCAACCACCGGATCAGATTGAGAATCCACACTTTCTGGTAGAACCATCAGTTGAGACAAACCAAGAGCCAGTTTCGATCCGATTGATAGCTTCCATGTCCCGAGCACCCTCCAACCCGTAACCCCCAACAAAGACCTTTTTCTCACTATCAACAGAGGACCCAAATGAAGTATCGAGAAGCACTATCATTCCTTACCTGCACCCTCCTCTTGCTCATTCTCCTCTTCCAGCAGATGCCCATATTGCTTCATGAGTTCATAATGTTTGTCACTACTCTTATCCTTCAATGCCCCGATAAAGTCATCAAACCTCTGGGGACCAGCAAGAACCTCAGATTAACCTCTTCAACCCCCGTAAAATAGATCTTGCTCCACATCCATGAGATTACCTCCCAGCCCATCTCCCCAACCACATTTTCACGAGAATCAACTGCATTCCCACAGCAACTGATTTATTTTGAGTGCCCGTCCCACCATCAGCACCAGAGCCACCTGCCACATTCTCTCTAATCACTAGCCCCCTCGAACGACCAACACCTCCCTCATTAGCCCATATGTTAGCCATTTTAGTCCCAAAAGAGACACCCCCAGAGTCCTCCTGCTCCACCACAACCTGTTTTCCTTTGTCCAAACCAGTCTCACCAGCACCATTCCCACCATGTTGACGACCCCCAGCACTTCCAACATTGCTTGCACCAGGAACAGTTCTTTGCCCATTATCATCAGCAGGTCTCCCAAGCACATCATCACCTTCATTCTCGTTATTCACCCCAACATTACCATCATGTCCTTCAATCCCCACAGCAGAAGGCAGATTTGAGACAGCATTGGAGCAAAAATCTCCCTGGTATACTTGAATTCATAAATCCCACCTTGCATCTCCCCCCTTCTGGTATTAGGAACCAAAGAGACATCTAAACAGGAAATTTTCACTCTCACATAGGCCAGGTTCCTCAAACTGTTCCTGTCCAGGGCCACAGGCTTGCCCACTAAGGAAGCAACATAGAAGACAGTTGATTTCTCCCTGTACTTCATAGGGATACCCACAATTCTGAACCAGGCTTCTTCCAACCATTCAACAGGTTGCAAATCCCCATTCCACTTAGACAGTTGAATCACAACATCAGGAATTGTTTTCATAAAGACCTTCCCAAAATGGAAATCATCAATAGACCTGGTAGAAGGAAACCTCATCAGAAATTCCACATCATTAATAGACCTGGCATTGAAATCTCCATCCAGATCCCAAAGCATCAGCCCAAATCTGAAATTCCTTCTCCAGATCCTTGCCAGTGACATCACCCCTCACCACACTTATATGAGCATAATGCAGCTGCTCCATAGACTGAACATTGGACTCCACTACAGGAATAGAATGAAAACCCTGCTCAAAAATCAAGATCGCCAAAGAAGAGAGGAACATACTCCCATGGTTTCCTCTCTTGATGCACAAAATGCTATGATCTTTCCCACAATTATCACAAATGCCTCTTCCTCAATCACATCAAGCAACCGCACATCCCCGTAACCACCACCACACCACCATCTCTCGGCATACTCACTACGGTGGTGGTAGAGGACCCCACCGTAGTAGTAGCCACAAGATCCGATCGAGTAATCGATAAAATTGAGACAAATTTATGCGATTCCCCCTGCACATTAATAAGTAGACGATGTGTTTATACCGTAGATCGAGTGGTAGGCATGAAGTATTCAGCACAACTCTAGGCACATTAACTTGCTCAACAGTTCGCAAAACCGGCTCCTCTTCTAGGATTTGAGTCGAATTACTTCGACCGGGAAAGACGTCGCATCAGATCCAGAACCTTGCTGCATCTCCGGGCGATGGCTCCACCGGCCCCGATTACGAGCCTGTTCTGCTTCACGACGGCGAGCCTCCGACAACAAGACGCCCCGTGCGAGCCTCCTGGCGATCCTCCAACCGGGCTTCGATTTCCGCCTGCCTCAATTCATCACGATGCCTCATATCACGACGCCGAGCATCCTGCTCCTCACGGCGCCGCTCCTGCTCACGGATCCACCCACTCTCCCTAGGATCCCCCTCCAAACATCTGCGATCAACAGGAAATCGGCCCTTTCCATACCCAGATCCGAATCTGCTCGCATAGGGACCAGATCGGACTGGGGGACGAGAAGGCGAACCACGCCCACCACGAAATCTCCGATCCATGTCAAAATCTGCAACTACCACCTGAGCAAACTATCTAGAATCACCTGACACAACACCGCTCCACTTCACCGGAGCAGCAACCCGCGGCGACGATGGTTGAACGAGAGGCGGTTCCCGGACGAACACCACACCACACACACCGCGAGATCAAGAAATGGCGAAAGGGGAAACTGCTCTCGATTTAGGGTTAGGGAAAACACGAATGGAAGATTTAAACTGACCGCTCGCTTCTCCGCCAGATAGTACTCGCAGTCTCGACAGTGATCCTCCCCAGGAAACCCACCACCAAGACGCCTGTTCTCCCACAACCACCGAGCCGTATCACCCGGCACGTACGCACGTAGGGCGACGCATCGGCGACACCGCTAGAACTTGCCCTCGCCACCATCGGCGGACCCACGAACGTGCTATCGCCATGTACCGCCGTGTCCTGCATTTAAAAACTCGCCATCGAGCACCAACTCGTTAGGAACTGCCCCGAAGCATCCCACAGCGACACCTGTCCCGAGCACTCTCTCGAGATCTGGCCCCGTCGGCAAGGACTAAGCAGATCATCGGCCACCTCGCGGATTATGGCCCTCCAGCTCCCGATCAGCCCCCGACGATCATCGGAGCCAACCACCGTGGAGGTAGGAAGGAGAGAAGGAGAGACGTGGAGAGACATCCAATGTTACCCATGCATAGATCTGTGGTTATCAAGGTATCATATCCCACTGTTATGTGCTAACTTTTGATTATGAATTTATATGATTGTATAAGATTCCTTGATAACTATAGCACTAACCTTTGGGTAACATTGGATAAAATTCATTGATTACAATAGTACTAAGTACTGGATAATGTTTTTGTTAATTTTTGTTTATGATCTGTTTGGTAACTTTTGAGCAAAATGCATGATAATATATGTGCACTGACATGGATAACTAATGTTATGTTAGTATGATAACATTAGCTTATTATCATGGGTAATTTGTGTTCTGTTGGCATGATCACATTAGTTTATGATCATGGGTAACTTATGTACTAATGTGTGGATAAAATTCATTGATTACAATAGTACTAAGTACTATATACTGTTTTTGTTAAATTTTGTTTATGATCTGTTTGGTAACTTTTGAGCAAAATGCATGATAATATGTGTGCACTATCATGGATAACTAATGTTATGTTGGTATGATAACATTAACTTATTATCATTGGTAACTTGTGTTGTGTTGGCATGATAACATTAGGTTATGATCATGGGTAACTTATGTACTGATGGTATTGTTTTCCTTTTTTCTATGAGTTTTTGTGTACCATTATGGTTGAGTTTTGTATTTATATTTTTATTTTAAATTGTTTGTAGTTGCCACCATGCCGAGAAAACGTAGGTCTGCTGATAATGTTATTGAGGGTGAAAAACAACCTTCCCGTAAACGTAACAGGGCATCTCCTTCTGTTGTGACCGGTTTATTGGATTTTCTATCAGATGATCAGAAGGCAACAATTGAATCAATGGAGTTTAATAGTTTGCTAGATATCAAGTGTTCATCACTGCATGGCGCAGTTATGACTTGGTTTGCTAGTTTATATGACAAGCATACACGTGAATTTGTTGTGCCGGGTCGAGGAAGGATGCCCCTCAACGAGGATAGTGTATTCAGATGTTTGGGGTTGCCGCTTGGTGAAGAGCCGGTTCCATATTATGCTGATGCAGAAATTCAGGGTGTTCTTGCCCCTATTCTTTTTCCTGGTGATTGTGGCACACCTTTAAGAACTCGAGTTTTTGAAATCTTGAAGAATATAACTTCATATGGATATGAGTGCAAGCAAGTATATGTGATGTAAATTGTGTCTACACTTCTGTCACCCACCACCCGGAACCGTGTTTGCCATAAGTGCTACCATATCATGGTAAGTTTCGCTTGTCATGTCTGTTCATTTTCAATATCTGTATTGGCTAGTAACTTATATGTTTTTGGGTTGATAACTTTCTGTTTGGTGTGGTGATAACCTATGTATTATAGGGGTGGTAACATTTTTTGTTTTAGGTTTTGTGGTGGTGTGTAATATATGTGCAAGTTTTGATGTTATATTGATAGCTTCTTTTCCATTATTTAATTTCAGCATAATATTGGAAATATGTCCAAGTTCCAGTGATGCAAGTTTGTTGCTGACCAACTGCATGAGGGGCTTTATAGTGGTAGTCATACGCAGGCTTGCCTTTTTCTCTTGCAGGTACACATTGTTGTTTTTATATTGTGTGAATATTACTTTCTATATTGAAATTTGTTTTATGTTTTAGTTAGTGTATTGATTGTATTCTTTTTCTGGTTTTTATTTTTTGTTCTTATAGCTACTTTATGTTGACTCACTTGATGTTAGTGGGTTGGATATTGATTTGCCGGAAGGGCGGTATGCTGTGAACATATGGTCAAGAGAGTTAATTGATGAAGTGTTGATTGCTGATCTACAAAATGATGGAAATGCATATGAAAAGCTGGAGGTGTGTAATACATTTTGTAGCATATGTGTTTTTATGTTGTTGATAAATTTTTAGTTGAAGTGTTGCTAACATGTTATATGTCTGTTTGATTACATTGAGTATAAACAGTAGGTAACTTATGTGTTTATTGGGTGGTAACATGTATGTTATAATGTGATTAAGGTGGGTAATATGTAGAAAACTAGTAAATCACATTTGCTAATTTTGTATCTGTTCCTTTGTGCAGTTGAAGCCTTAGTATGGCATGAGTTTTGGACTTTTTGGTGGTGCCCAAGGGTTTAACAAATGGTTTGACACTTGTGCAAATCCTAGTTGTTCAAATGAGGTGAGATTTTTAGGATTTTGATATTGTACTTATCTTTTTTTGTCCTATTACTTTTGTTTGATTTTTGCTTTGTTAATGTTCTTGTTGTTTCTTTTATTTTTATTTGTGCAGCAAAAGTCACAGATAGCAAATATTGTTGGCAATTTTGCATTTGGTATTTTGGGGTTAATGAGTACCCTTGTGCAAGGCTTGACGGCGGTGCAAGGTAATGCTGGTGCTAAAATGGTGAAACAATTTACTGCCCAGTTTGGTGGTCAACTTGCAACGCAACCCATGGGAGGAATGTTCATGGGTGGAGCTAGCTCAAGTGGTGCTCGTGGTGGTAGCTCAGGTGGTGCCCATGGTGCTACATCAAGTGGTGACCGTGGAGCTAGGCTTACTTGTTCTGTCACTCGTGGAAGGAATGTTCCACGCACTAATGAAGTCTTGTCTCCTATTCTTCCTATTGATAATACATTTCTGCGGGATTCAGACAGCAGCAGTTCTGACAACAGTGGAGATGACGATGCTGAACGGTATGTCCGTGCGAACATGAAGGGTAATGGTGTGGTTGGTGGTTGTGCCGGTGGTTCTTCCAATGTCCAAATATCTTTGACTTTCCCAGATTCCAGTGAAGAGTAGAATAAGAGTCCAGAAGCAAGATCACCTGATGATCGTCATATGTCACCACCTGAATCTAGGTCACCTGTTGTTGATCCCGTCTCACCCATAAACCGGGTGACTGATACTCCTGTTTCTACTGTTGTGGGTGGACAGCAACAAACCCCTATGCATGTGTATGAAAGGTCTAGGAAGAAGAAGTCACGTACTGTTGAGGAGGTTGATAATGAGATCAAGTCACATACTATTGAGGAGGTTGATAATGAGATCAAGTCTCTTGTCTGCAAAGGAGATGGGCCTTACTCCTGCCATGATGCGGTCTGTTGTTTCTGGGAGGTATGAGCGGGCATAATTGTTGGAGATATGCCCAAGAGGCAATAATAAAGTGGTTATTATCATATCTTCACACTTATGATAAATGTTTACATACCATGCTATAATTGTATTAACCGGAAACATTAATACTTGTGTGATTTGTAAACATAAAAGAGTCCCTAGTAAAGCCTCTTGTTAAACTAGCTTGTTGGTTAATATATGATCATGGTTTCCTGATCATGAACATAGAGATGTTATTAACAACAAGGTCATATCATTAGGAGAATGATGTGATGGACATACTCCTATAGTTAAGCGTAGCATAAAGATCAAGTCATTTAATATAGTTCATTTGCTATAAGCTTTCTGATACATAGTAACCTAATTCCTTCAACCATGAGATCATGTTAATCACCATCACCAGAAGGATGCTTTGATACATCAAACACCACACCGTAACTGGGTGGCTATAAAGGTGGCATTGAGTGTTCGGAAAGTATGGGTTGAGGCTCATGGATCAAGAGTGGGATTTGTCCATCCATATGACGGATAGATATACTCTGGGCCCTCTCGGTGGAATGTCATCCAATTAGCTTGCAAGCATGTGACTGGCTCACAAGGGATCACATATCACGGGAACGAGAAAAGAGTACTTATCGAAGAATGAGGTTGAACTAGGTATGTAGAGATACCGACGATCAAAACCTCGGATAAGTAAACTATCATGAGACAAAGGGAAATTGGTATCGTATGTAAGTAGTTCATTCGATCGCAAAGTAATCGTAGAAATATGTGGGAGCCATATGAATTTCCAGATTCCTCTATTGGTTATTGTTCGGAGAAGTGTCTCGATCATGTCCGCATAATTCACGAACCGTAGGGAGACACACTTAAGGATTCGATGTTGTTGAGTAGTTATGGAATGATGATAAAGAGACCGAATGTTGTTTGGAGTCTCGGATGGGATCCGGGATATCACGAGGATATCCGGAATGGTCCGGAGAATAAGATTCATATAAGGAAAGTCCTGTTTCGGGGTTGGAGAATGGTTCCGGTGTTTTCATCGGGAATGTTCTAGAAGGTTCCAGAATGTCCGGCACTCCGAAGGGGAAGGGTACATGAATGTGTCATACCAAGTTGGAATGATTGCATCATGTACTAGGTGTCATCACTGAACAAAATAAAGGGTTTAATCAAATCCTAGTTTGAAAAGTCAAAACGCCAATTTGAAAAGTCAAACGACTATTTTGGGAAGTGGAGGGGAAGGTGGAAACCGAGTTGGGGAGGAGTTCCTCCCCTCCACCTCCGCCCCCCTTGGGAAACCGAGTTGGGGAGGGACTCCCCTCCCCTGGCGCGCCCCCCTCCACCTATATAAGGAGGGGCAGGGCTGCCCCTCCTAGCACCCAACACCTCCACCCGCAAACCATAGCCCTAAGCCACCGGCCCTCCTGTAGCCGCCGCCGCCTAGCTAACCCTAGCCGCCAGCCACCTCCTCCTTGGTGTGTCTAAACCCTAGATCGCCGAGGAGCTCTCTCATAGTCCACCATACTCGCTTCGGCTTAAGGCGAAGCCTGAGATCTCCTCTACTTAGGTACGCCAGTTGTCTTCGGAATCGCGAGGAGAGTGCTACAACCTCCGCTGCCTGCTGGAACAAGGGAGAGGAAGGTCTTCGTCGTGTACCGAACGTGTGACCGACTGCGGGAGCGCTGCCGGAACGCAGAGCCGGAAGGATCATCTACGCGATCTTGAGATCGGGAAGAGTACGACTACATCACCCACGATAATCCGCTCTCGTTAAACACTTTGGAATCTTCGAGGGTGAGTTATTCCATCGACTCGTTGCTACAATCTAGTAGATAGATCTTGGCTTGTTTGTTTGTATGCGGTAGAAAAATTTTGTTTTCCGTGCTACGAAACCCTACAGTGGTATCAGAGCCGTGTCTATATGTAGATCTGTTGCACGAGTAGAACACAATGGTCATTGTGGGCGTTGATGCTTTTGTTGTCGATTGCTTCTTGTGTACTTTGCATCTTGCGGGATGTTGGGATGAAGCGGTCCGGGCTAACCTTACATGACATCGTTCATGAGACTTGCTCCACGCTTGACATGCAACTTGTATTGCATAAGTGGCTTTGCGGGTGCCTGTTTCTCCCAGCATAGTTAAGATTCAATTTACAACGGGTGATTGACAATACTAGTATCAATGTTGTGGTTCTTGTTCGTAAGTTAGAGTGACATTTATTGAAAGCCCCAAACCACGTAAAATATGCAAAGAAAATTAGAGGCGTCTAACTTTGTTTTGCAGGGGTGTGCTGTGATGTGATATGGCCATGATTGTGATTATATTTGATGTATGCAATGTTCCTTATTGTAAGTTGGCAACCGGCAGGAGCCATATGGTTGTCTTTAAATTCTGTTAAGACCCGCGTGTCTATTCAAAGTAGTTGTAATAGTTGAAGCTGGTGGACGACAACCATGGAGCGGCGTCATTGACCTTGATGCAATGCCTGTGATGATGGAGATCACGTTCGTGCTTGAAGATGGAGATCACGTTAGTGCTTGAAGATGGAGATCGGAAGCACAAGTAGAAAGGCCATATCATATCACATATTATGAATTGCATGTGATGTTAATCCTTTTATGCATCTTGTATTGCTTAGTTCACGACGGTAGCATTATAAGATGATCCCTCAAGCACACAATTTCAAGTTTTAAAGTGTTCATCCTTAGTAAGCACCGTTGCTAAAGCTCGTTGTTTCGAAGCACCACGTGATGATCAGGTGTGTTAGATTCTGCGAGTGTATACAACGTGAGCAAGCCAGATTTGCTCATGCGGAAGCTAAGGTTTGATCTTGACGAGCCTAGCATGTACAGACATGGTCTCGGAACACGGATCACCGAAAGGTAAAGCATGAGTCATATAGTAGATATGATGAACATGTTGATTATTCGCCATTGAAGCTACATCAACTCTCGTGATGATTGGTTTTGATATGGTGGATTTGGTTCGTGTGATCACTAAAACAATGTGAGGGATATTGTTTTGAGTGGGAGTTCAACGACAATGTAATTAAAAGTTGAACACTATTTATCATAAATTAAATCAAAGTGAATTTGCATAATTGTTGTAGTTATTGGCATCCGTTTACCACCTTGCGCTTAGTTATAATTGAGATGATAGAACTATAGAATTCTGGTTAGTTACTTTACGAACTGGTATCGTATTGTTTTGAAGTGTTAATAAGTTTAAAAGTCCCATTGCAAACTTTCAGTAAGTTCTGGTTACTCCATGAAGTTTAATAGTTGGTATTAAATCAAGAGTAACAATTCCAGGGTTAGTAAATAAGTATCATGTTTATCTCCATGATTCTTGATATTCAAAGGATTGTCTTAATATCAAGGTTATCTAGGATCTGAAATAGTTGTTTCAGAAACCATGATGTGTGGAAGATATTATGATGTCTGAAACAAAGTTTTGGTTGCAACATGATAGAGTATAATATGACAAAAGTCATGTTTTCATATTTGATGAGAATGTGCAAAAGGTTGGAGACACTAGTTGTCCTAATCCTCTAAAAGGTTTTGGAGAGCAACATTATACTCACGATTCACCGTTATAAGCTAAAAGTAGCTTGATCATGGATAATCCCATGATAAGGGTGAATATTTTATGTAGGTAAAATGTTTACTACACCAAGAGATTACTAAAGAAAGGAATTTGAAAGAACACCAAACATTTGATGATGGTGATCTACTTCAAAGTGCAAGTCCAAAGACATTGGTATTTAACTATACATGCTTTGGACTATGTGTCATGTATATGGCTCCACTATTGATGTTGATAGATTCTTTCAAGCGTAAAAGGAAAATCTTGAAGAGAATCTCATAAATATATGGCAGAAAAGAAAAGACTAGAATTGTTCAGTTTAAGTATATAGATGATATACATGTTATGTCTATATTCTTTGCTTATTAAACAATGTGGTTCTTTTGATACTGAATTTGTTGGTGTGAATCGTCATACGAAACAACAGAATTCATGAACCACAATGGCCTAAGTAACTAGCAAAAGAATATGTGATGATGTTCATCGAGAACAAATAAAGGGTTATTGTGCTGCTCGTTAAACATCAAAGCTTGCCTTCAAGATTTGTTTTATCAGGTATTATGAGAACAAAAGGGTTGTTCAAATAATTGCCGTAATCCATAAAAGATGGATGATTCACAAATCTCGTTGGAGAAATCACATCCATAAAACTAGTGCTAAATATGTCGAAAGACAAATTGATTGAAAGATCACTTAGGAAGTGACATCGCCGTTTAAATTATATTGGAAAGAAAACATGAAGAAACTCCATGTGGATGGAATTTTGGAGTCTTTTGATTTTTGATCAAATGACGCTTGTGAAACTTTCCCAGAGATAATTAAAACTTCGTTCATAGGCCAAAAGGGAACGAATGACTAGCTTATTGGAACTTGTACATATTGTTGTACGAAGTCCATTATGTGTAGTCAAGAGCGATGGATTTCAACTTCATATGCTTTCTCCGAAAATTTGAGTGAATATATGAATATTTACATAATAAGGATGAAGTATGAAACATTTGAGAAGTTCAAAGACTTTCAAGATGAAGTGCAAAATCATTGTAACAAGAATATAAATAGTTTATGATAAGATCATAAAGGAAGATATTTGAGTTACAAGTTTAGAATAATACCTAAGATTTAAGGAATCGTTCCGTGGATTTGCATTTCCCGAAACACCATAAGAGTATGGAGCGTTCGAGATATGTAATTAAACCTTGTTTGACATGGTAAGATCAAAGGTGTAATTCATAAAACTGCCATTATATTTTAAAGATTAAAAGCTTGAGAGACTACCGTTTTTCCACTAAAAAGAGCTCCATCATAATCTATTGAATTGACACCATATAAAGTTATGGTTTGGGATAAAACCCAAGTTGTCCTTTCTTAAAAATTGGTATGCTATGCATAAGAAAGATGTTTGCAACCAAAATCGGATGAACATATCTCTGTATGTTATTTTGAATAATAGTTAAGTATTCCTCCATAACACCAAAGACAAAAGTGTTTATTGCTTAGAACGTCAAGTTTCTTTGAGAAGGAGTTTTTCGTGAAAAGTTAAGTGGGAGGACAATAGAACTTTGATAAGGTTAAAAGAACCTTAGCTATATGTGCAAAGTTGCGCAGCGCCGAAAAAGTGTTCCGGAGGCAGCAACAATGCTCATGGCTCACGTTCCTCAAAGGTTGTGGTCACGGAGATCTAAGTTTCTATTGAAACAAGTAGGTCGGGTAAACCATCAAATACCAAGATTTGAGAGTTAAATCATTATTTGACAATAATGATCCAACTACATGCAAAGAAGCGATGATGGGCCCTGACTCCATAAAATGGCTTGAAGCCATAAAATCCGTGATAGTTCCATACACGAGAAATCAAGTTTTGAACTTCAAGGAACCTCGAGAAAGGTGTAAGACCTTACAGTTGTGTTTGGATCTATAAAATGGACATGGATGTTTCACATCTATGAAATAGTCGACATGTTGGGAAAGAGTTCACAACAATGTTCAAAGGTTGACTATGACAAAGATTTGATCTTTCATAGCGATATTTAGTCTAGACGGATTAATGTAGCAACCACTACATACAATTTTGTTATGTGGTAGTTGAATAAACAAAACAAGTTCTTCTAATAGAATTTTTACCTAGGACATGTGCATAATACGGTCCATAGGGTTTTGTTAATTCAAAGGATGCTAAAAGCATATGCAAACTTCAATGGTTGAAGTAAGCATCGCGGAGTTGGAATCTTCACTATGATGAAATTGTTAAAAGAGTTTAATTTCATCAGAGACAATGAAGATGCTTGCATTTGCAAGAAATTAAGTGGGAGCGCTAAGACATGTTTCTAATACATTATGTGGAAGACATATTGTTGATTGGAAATGATGTATCTTTTATTAACACATATTAAGAATTTCATCCTGATGAAAGACTTAGGAAAAACCCAAATATTTGGCATCAATAGACGCTAATATGGTTGTGCCGAAAGTACATAGATGATGTATTGAATGAGTTCAATATAGAAACTACAAGAAAGGTTCTTGTAGCACAGAAAGGATTGAATGAGTTCAATATTGATGATATATTCAAGTGTATTGACACTTAATAAGTGAAACAAAGATTCAAGTATAGATTAATACTTGATATATGAAATCACAAAGAGTATTTATATCAATCATACTGTGATATGTACAAATCCAGATATGTCCTATGCTCTAAATGTTATGAGCATATACTAGAATGATTCATAAGATGATCATTGGACGATAGTAAGGATATTCTTATGATCTTTTGGAAGAACTAAGAATATATTGTTTTGTAGAAGTGGCAAATAGATGGTTAGTTCATTCTAAAAGTATTACATTGATCCTAGTTTTGTCACAAAGTACAAATTAAGTTTATCTCAATCTAAACTAAGGGTGGCACAATATAATGGAAAGTAAGTTCCATTATGGATTTGGATGAGTTCCAAAGTTAAGACATTGTGACAGATACTACAACAAAAGGCTAAGTATATGACTGCTATAATAGCAGCTAAAGAGGGCATTTGTGTCAAGTAGTTTGTGCCCAAGAGGCAATAATAAAATGGTTATTATCATATCTTCACACTTATGATAAATGTTTACATACCATGCTATAATTGTATTAACCGGAAACATTAATACTTGTGTGATTTGTAAACATAAAAGAGTCCCTAGTAAAGCCTCTTGTTAAACTAGCTTGTTGGTTAATATATGATCATGGTTTCCTGATCATGAACATAGAGATGTTATTAACAACAAGGTCATATCATTAGGAGAATGATTTGATGGACAGACTCCTATAGTTAAGCGTAGCATAAAGATCAAGTCATTTAATATAGTTCATTTGCTATAAGCTTTATGATACATAGTAACCTAATTCCTTCGACCATGAGATCATGTTAATCACCATCACCGGAAGGATGCTTTGATGACATCAAACACCACACCGTAACTAGGTGGCTATAAAGGTGGCATTGAGTGTTCGGAAAGTATGGGTTGAGGCTCATGGATCAAGAGTGGGATTTGTCCATCCATATGACGGATAGATATACTCTGGGCCCTCTCGGTGGAATGTCATCCAATTAGCTTGCAAGCATGTGACTGGCTCACAAGGGATCACATATCACGGGAACGAGAAAAGAGTACTTATCAATAACGAAGTTGAACTAGGTATGTAGAGATACCGACGATCAAAACCTCGGATAAGTAAACTATCGTGAGACAAAGGGAAATTGGTATCGTATGTAAGTGGTTCATTAGATCGCAAAGTAATCGTAGAAATATGTGGGAGCCATATGATTTTACAGATTCCTCTATTGGTTATTGTTCGGAGAAGTGTCTCGATCATGTCCGCATAATTCACGAACCGTAGGGAGACACACTTAAGGATTCGATGTGGTTGAGTATTAGTTATGGAATGATGAGAAAGAGACCGAATGTTGTTCGGAGTCTCGGATGGGATCCGGGATATCACGAGGAGATCCGGAATGGTCCGGAGAATAAGATTCATATAAGGAAAGTCCTGTTTTGGGGTTGGAGAATGGTTCCGATGTTTTCATCGGGAATGTTCTAGAAGGTTCCGGAATGTCCGGCACTCCGAAGGGGAAGGGTACATGAATGTGTCATACCAAGTTGGAATGATTGCATCATGTACTAGGTGTCATCGCTGAACAAAATAAAGGGTTTAATCAAATCCTAGTTTGAAAAGTCAAACGCCAATTTGAAAAGTCAAACGACTATTTTGGGAAGTGGAGGGGAAGGTGGAAACCGAGTTGGGGAGGAGTTCCTCCCTCACCGCCGCCTTGGGAAACCGAGTTGGGAGGGACTCCTCCTGGCGCCCCTCCACCTATATAAGGAGGCGGGGCTGCCCTCCTAGAACCCAACACCTCCACCCGCAACCCTAGCCTAAGCCGGCCCTCCTGCAGCCGCCGCCTAGGGCAAGCCGCCTAGCTAACCCTAGCCGCCAAGCCTCCTCCTTGGTTTTCTAAACCCTAGATCGCCGAGGAGCTCTCTCATAGTCCACCATACTCGCTCGGCAAGCGAAGCCTGAGATCTCCTCTACTTAGGTACTGCAGTCGTGCTGCCGGAATCACGAGGAGAGTGCTACAACCTCCGCTGCCTGCCTGAACAAGGGAGAGGATGTTCTTCATCGAGTACCGAACGTGTTACCGACTGCGGGAGCACTGCCGGAACGCAGCGCCGGAAGGATCGTCTACGCGATCTTGAGATCGGGAAAGTACGACTACATCACCCACGAGAATCCGCTCTCGTTAAACACTTTGGAATCTTCGAGGGTGAGTTATTCCATCGACTCGTTGATACAATCTAGTAGATAGATCTTGGCTTGTTTGTTTGTATGCAGTAGAATTTTTTTGTTTTCCATGCTACGAAACCCTACAATAATTATTTATCTCAGTCATTTATGTATTTTTTGTTAATCACTGGATAACTTTACTACCTTAGTGTTGATAAGTGTATCATATTTCATCTGATAACTTCTTTATGTTTATATTGATAACTTGTAACACCCCAGTTTTAGCTAACTATATATTAGGGTTTTGTTTGTGCATTCATGAGCATCATCATTTAAATTGTGCATTGAATAAAATAGATAAAACCCTAAACCCTAGTTTTCCCTATCTCTCTAAAAGCATTCAAAAGTGCATTGGATTTTGAATATACAAAAGTTGAGGATCCCAAATTGAATACAAGGGCTCTGCAATATTTTAGATATTTTTACAAACCCTCTGGTATTTTGAATTACTCTAAAACAAATTCAAAATGAAATTGCAAAATAGAAATTTCAAAACAGGAAAAAGAAAAAGAGTTCTGACAAAAAAGGGAGAAACCCAGCTAACCAGGCCAGCCCAGCTAGCCCACCTTCCTCTCCCTGCCGCCCACGCAGCACTCCCGCAACCCATCTTGGCCCGTTCGTAGCCCATCACCGGCCCGTACTGGTTCGTCCCATCTGTCCGTCGTCGTCTTAGCGGCCTTGACGAAGCTACTGTCATTGCCGATCGCTAATGCTGCCATGACGCTCGCGAGGATAAGAACGAGCCCTGCACGCCTCTCTTCCTCCCCTTGGTATTATCCCCTACCCGCGCCCTCTCTCTCTCGCTCTCTATGACGAACCCGAACCCTAGCTGACGAAGCTCGCCGTCGCCCCACCGTCTCCAGCCTCCCCTCGCCGTTCTGAGGTGCCTGCGAGCTCTGTCGTGTTGTGCAGCGTCTCCTCGCCGAAGGAATCGAGGAGGGGAGCTCACAATTGTCGCCCATGACTCCGTCTTCCTCGACTCCGACCGTGCTCGCCGGCGTCGATCTGCTCAACTTCGACCTCACGCGCCCTCTCTGACCGTCCTCACGCGCTCAGGGTGAGCACGCGGTGCTCCAGCACCACCTCGCGTCTCTCCTCTCCCTCTAGCTTGCTCTCCTGCCGAGCGCCACCGTCTGGGCCACTCCGGTGACCCCGCGCAGCGGCGCCGCCAGGTTTAGGTTCCCCTTGATGCGATGATTCAAACGAGCTAGCCCTCGCAGTACCTCGCGCTCGCAGTCGCCACCCCCGCCGCCGTCTGCAAGATCACCTCCGGTGTGACGTCGCGCCAGCGTCACCGTGACGCCAGCCGCGGGTCAGCACCTGGTCAAACCACCTCGGGCCTCACATGTCTGTGTCTGGGGCTAGCCCAGCCCTCTGTGTAAAAAGGTTTTCTAGTTTTATTTAAATTAAGAAAAGGTTTAATAATTTCAGAAATTGTTTTGAATATTGTAAATTCAATAACTTTTAATCTGTAATTCAGAAAAATACAAATAATATATCAAAATGTTCAGAAAAATGAGAACTATCTATCTATGATATAATCATGCAGTATTCAACAACTTAAATGACAAGTTTAATTAGAGAAAAAAATCAACCCCTCTCATGTGTTTCCAGAGTTTCCTCGAGTTAGGGTTTTTACCCCTCGGAACCCCGATAAAATTGTCGATCATGCTTTAGGGTTACATTTCAACACAAGTTAACTTGTCATATCATCATACTTGCTTGAGAATTGCATTGATTCCATGTGTTGATTGTTTCCTCTCTTTTCGGTGTTTGGTTCTTCCCGATAGAATACGATATCGAGATCGAGATCGAGATCGAAGACCGATATCAAGACCATCGAAGATCGAAGAGCAATACTTGACCAACTATAATCAAGTCAAGTACCAGATGTCCGAAGCTTCGAACTGTCGTGGTATTGCCGACGAGTACGCCATGGAGGGGTCCTCACAGTGCGTGTTTAGAGACGTGGGGTAAGGCGGACGGTTGACGGGTACGAGGTAACACAGCTTACCCAGGTTCAGATCCACAACGGTGGCGAAATCCTACTCCTACTATAAATCACTATACGGGCAATACGCCGAGTTACAGAGATAGGTTCGCTGTGCGAGGTTGTGTGTATCGATCTATGATCGTATGAGATTGTGCCCTAAAGGCTCCCATAGGCCCGACTTATATAGTCGCCAGGTCCTAGGGTTACAGGGAAAAGTCCTAGCCGGACAGGTTATAGAGTCCTACATCGTCTATCACTAGTCTTGTGTATCTTGCACTCCAAGGCTCCGGGTACGCTGGTAACTCCACCGTAGCCTTCCTTTATCCGGCATGGGCCTCCCTTATGGATCCACCTAACTAGGCCGCCCAGCAGGTCATAGGCCATGCTTACCGACTATGGGCCACCCGGGTTAGCCGGATAAGAGACATGCTATAAGGATACCCATATAGCATATCCCGAACAGTAGCCCCCGGAGAACTCCGAGATCTTGCGCCGTCTTGCCTCTTCACATGGAATGCTCCATCTAGATGGATGTCGGCTGATCGTCAAACAACATCTTGTAGTCCTCCCAAAGAACCCTGCAAGGTTTTCGCCGTATTCGATTTGTAAGCCGAAGAAATGCTGAATCTTCCACCGTACTCTTCCGTAGTCGGATTAAATCCGTCCATGCCGGAATCTTTGATGTGACGGCTCATCTACCCGTGTCAGCTATGACGACATAGGCTTAGGTCAGCGACACCTCATAACTCACACATGCAGAGAACGCAATCATATCGATTTTCCGGCGCGAGCGATACGAACCATTGGTGGCGGCGGTTGGAGACGTGGCGAAATTTCCGCGGACGTTCGCGAACACGTCGTCTACGCGTCAACCGTCCGATTAGCTGCACGAATCTTGACGCCGAGGATGATAAATAGTAACCGTGGGGAATTTTACACTTTTTACCCCATTCTTCTCGCGTCGTCTTCTTCCTCCAGCCGCACGTCTCCTCGAGCTCTCCGCGAGAAACCTCGAAAACCCTAGCTTCCATCTGCGTCAGTCACATCCGTCCATCACTCCATGGCCAGCAGCAGCTCCTCCCCATCGATGGCGGTGTCGAGCGAAGCCGCGGCGAAGACGGCGAGCTCCATCGTCATGCCCCCAGAGGGCTTGGTCATCCCTGCATCGGCGGTGATCGAGTCCACCGGCGGCGACCACAATCTGGCGGCGCTAGAGCCACTGGAAGAAGAGCCAGACTCGCATAAGGGTGATTGGCGTGGCTCGGACATCACCGACCGCGACATCCAGGAGATGGTCGCTGAAGGTTACCTCCCTGCGACGGAGGGGCTTGCTTGGCGGGCGGCGCCGGCCGGCGAGGTGACACCTACTCCCCAAGCCGGAGAAAAGGTGTACCTCAAGGCTCAGCTGGTACATGGCGTTTCCCTGCCCATCTCCCACTTCTTCCTCTCCGTCTTGAACCACTACAAGGTCCAACCCCATAACCTCTCCCCCAATAGCATCTTAGTGCTTAGCAACTTTGCGGCACTTTGCGAGGGTTACCTAGGGATAAGGCCTAGGTTAGACTTGTTCATGTACTTCTTCACCGTCAAACGTGAAGCCGGACATAGTAAGGAGGAGCTTAGGAACTGCGGCACCATAAGCTTCAAGATTCGACCTGGCCGGCAGTTCCTCGACATCGTCAGCCACGAGTCCTGCAAAAACTGGCAGCGGACGTACTTTTACGGCCCCGACAATCCTTTGGCGGTCCAAGAAGTGACGTACCCGGACTTCGTGGATGGAGCCGCCGCTGAAGTTTCTACATGGAGATCCCATGCCTCCCTTCCCTCTGACCTCGACGCTTATCGCACAATAAGGCGGATCGAATGGTTCGTAGAGACGGGTTTGACCGACTTGGACCTAGCCATGTGCTGGTTCATCAGGCGAATCCAACATGTGCAGCACCGCGCGAAGTTCATGCACGAGTATACCAGTGATCGAAGGGATACCCTCTGGATCTCCATGGATAACTTCTCGAGCGACTCCGTCAAGCTCCGCCTAAAGGACATCGTCAAGGTGAAGGATAAGAAGCGTGGCTTCACCATCACCTACGACATGTTCGTAGAAGGCAAGTGCCCAAAGGTAGGTATTTATTTTTCGTGTACGACATATGCTCCAGTTTTTCCGTCTTGCCAATACCATCTTATCTAACATGGTGATTTCTCACTTAACAACTTTGCGATCTAGATGAGGGCAACCTGGCTGCCCAAATCTACGATCCAAAGATGAAGGAAGTCACGGTCGTGTCCGACGACGATGTCCTGTTGGCGCGAAAGCGGAAGAGCTCCACCTCTGACACTGCTGACGGAGGCAAGAAGAAGAAGACAGAGGGTGGAGCCTCCAAAAATACTACCGCCGCCCTGGAGGCAGAAAAGAGAAAAGCCACCGGGATTTTTGCCAAAGCGCCCCCCCCCCCCCTAGTGTAAGCTTCTCATTCTCCGACATTGTCTATTTATCTGTCTTGTTCCTATACTTATGCATTTTGCACGTCTCAGGAAGAAAGCCACGACCAGCCTCAAGCAGACCTCCAAAACTTTGGGGGCTTCTAGAAATATCAAAGACATGCTGCATCGTGACGCCTCCCCCGCCATCACCCCTGCTACCCCTGCCGTCAAGCCCTCTTCTGCCCCGACAAGCTCACAAGCTAAGGAGGCACCATGCCCTTCCGCCATGGAAGTGGACTCTGGACCCTCTACCGAACTCGCTGTTGTCGGAGAGCAGGCAACGCAGGAGAGCAGTGCTCAACAAATGGCTGAAGCTCCGCCTAAGGATGTCATCGGTGGCGGCAAGGTGGTGGTGGAAGCTGGTACCTCTGTCGAAGGCGGTGCCCTTGCTCCCCAGAAACCCTTTGAGTTTCCGAAGATAGTTTACCCGGCGCTCACGCCGAGTAACACAACTCTGGTTCCTGGAGGAGTACCGTCATCTCCGACATGCGGTCTTGAGGAGCTTCTGTGACAAGCAGATATCTTGCAAGGAAATAGCATCTCCTTTGGCAAGCTGCTAGCCGAGAGCGCTACAAACCTCAAGATTATTGAACTTGTAAGTTTTACTTTGCATTTCATATGAGTATCCCACTGCAACCCCCGAGAATGTAGACAGAAAACCATAGGTTTTGCATCTATATGCTCTAAGAATGACTAAGTTAGAAAAAACTCTCACTGTAGCCCCCAAGCATTTAGATGGAACAAACGATTCCGACTAGATGCTTTAAGAGTAGCATACGCAGTGTTTATAATTTTCAATACTGTAGCCCCCAAGCCTCTAGTTGTAACCGAATTAGTTCCGACTAGATGCTTAAAAAAAGGTAAGCAAATTCCGAGTTAAAAACTTTATACTGCAGACCCCAAGCTTCTAATCGAGAACTGAATTAGCTCCGACTAGATGCTTAAAGAAAAGCTAAGCATATTGCTAAGTTAAAAAACTCTCGTTGTAGCCGCCGAGCATCTAGGTGGAAATTTTCCGACTAGATGCTCCAAGAAAACTAAACAACGGTTTAACTTTTTCCTTTTTTCCACAGAACGAGAATGCTCGGAGGGGCATGGCCAAAGACAAGTACCAGAAGATGCACGCAGATCTTGAAGATGAAAAGGGTAAAACTGCCATCTTGAAGGAACAGATCATCAAAAACAAGAGTCTGTTTTCTTTTTGCGCATTTCCGTCTTGTTTCTGTTCCTTCATTCTCCGAGTACTCACTGTGTACTTTGTTTTCTCCGACTTGCAGAACATGTCGCCAAGGACATTGTCGAGCAGTCCAAGCACATCCAGAAGTTGGACAGCGAGAACAAGATCCTTAAGGAGGAGAGGAAGGAGATGCTGAAAATGCATGAGGATTCCATGAAGGCCCTGCAGGACTCCGCCTCCGTAGAAATCAATTGCTTGAAGGAGGAGCTTGCGATCTTAAAAGATCAAAAGCAAGCTGCTGATGTGCAAAACCAATGCCACAGCGAGGCGTTTAAGCTCCTCCAACAAGAGAAAGAATCCCTGGCGGACATCCTCTGGCAGGCTAAGGCCAGCATCTTCAATAAGTTTCCTCCTCCTTGTATTTCTGTAGTCTGGATACTTAGAATTTTTTGAACTCATGCGCTCCTTGTCGGAATGTGTAGCTCCTATGGGTTTAACTCGCTCACCTCCTTCGGACAAGGAATGCATGGTTCTTGCCGGCAACTTCATCAACACCACCATCACCCAGGCCAAAGAGATTTCCAAGCCCCTCCAGATATACATCAAGGCCTCGAACTCCATGACGAAGTACTCGGAGATTTTGCGTCGAGCCCCCGAGCGTGTTACAAGCTGGAAAGCTTCATGTGCACGGGCTAGCACAAGGATGGCGCTGTCAATGGTGAAGGCACACTACGAAGTTGCCAACATCGACACGGTGACCTCTGGTATCCCCGACGTTGACAATGACGGCAAAGAGATTGATCACGAAGCCATCTTGTCATCACTCGCGGGTTATGACACCAGAGTTGCCGAGTTGGTGGACATCGACGTCTTCGTGCCCATGAACACCATCGACAACGTCAACCAAGACTCCTCCGAGTCTCATCATAGTGCCGACGTTGAGGGTGATTCTCCGGCTGGTGACGATGCTGCTCCCAAGTCTCCTGCTCCCAAGGAATAAAAAATACTTTGTAATATTTGTTTCCCCTTTGGTGTGTGCATGGAAAAAACTTGGTGATGTAACCTTAAGGCGGAAAACAATGGTTGTTATGTCCTGCTACTTAAGAACTAGTTTCCAGCATGTATATATTTTTAGCAAGTTCTGGCTTATCCATTACTTTGGTTCTTATGCTTGACTTTTCGTGAGTCGAAAGACTCGTTGTCGGAACCAAGCGCTTAGGTGATGATTCCCAATGGCACCGTCGATAACCTGAGCACAAAATCACCAACAATAAGTGCCAAAAGTCACTACTCCAAAATCCACATAAAAACGACAAAGAACGTGTAGACCAGAAAACTTAAGCTAACGCCCGTAGGCGGAATTTTCACAAGTGCAAACGCAATACTTGTGCATAAAGGTTTTACATGATCCAAAAATGAACACAAGGAGGTAAAAGACTCAAAAATATGAGTGAACCAAAGAGCTTTATTTAATTGATCATATAAGAGGTACACAATTAGATAAAAAATGCTAAGTGTAAGAAGGACGTAGCTGTGCTATGTTCCATGGCCGATCAAGCTCCGGGTAGTCATCATCCGGGTCACGTCGCTTATGCTTATGATCCTCGTTGGGTCTATCCTTTAATTCACGATTGTCAACAAGGTAGTAAGACCCATTGAGCAGCGCCTTGCTTATGATGAACGGTCCTTCCCATGGCGGGGATAATTTGTGTGACTTCTTCTGCTTAAGTCGGAGCACCAAATCCCTCTCTTTAAACGAGCGATACCGAACGCGGCGACTATGGTAGCTGCGTATCTTCTGCTGGTAGATGGCGGATCTTTGGCATTCCAAAACACGCTCCTCCTCGAGAAGGTCCACATCTAGGCCTCTGGATTCTTCAGCGTCATCCTCTTCGTAGGTGGCAACTCTTGGTGCATCATGGAGGATGTCGGAAGGCAAGATGGCTTCTGCTCCATATACCATGAAGTAAGGGGTGTAGCCGGTGGATCTGTTGGGTGTAGTTCGTAAACTCCACAACACAGATGGCAATTCTTCCGCCCAGGCTCCAGCTGCTCTATGTAGCGGCGCCTCAAGACGTGGCTTGATTCCCTGCAGAATTAATCCATTGGCTCGCTCAACCTGACCATTGGATTGTGGGTGTGCCAAATATGCAAGGTCAAGTCGGATGCCTTTCTCCCAGCAACAAGCCTCCACTTCTCTGAGTGACAAGTTGCTTCCGTTGTCAGTGATAATGCCATGTGGGAGACCAAATCTCACCACTAGATCCCGAACAAACCTGAGGGCAGTTGCCCCATCAAGCTTTCTAATGGGTTTAGCTTCTATACATTTGGTGAATTTGTCAACTGCTACTAGCAGATGCATAAATCCACAAGGTGCCGTCTGTAACGGTCCCACCATGTCTAGCCCCCAGACTACAAACGACCAAGTTATTGGTATTGTTCGCAATTCTTCAGCAGGAACATGTGGTTGTCGGGCATAATACTGGCATCTCGTGCATGTCTCAACCAGCTTGTCGGCGTTCGCCTTTGCGGTCAGCCAGTAGAATCCTTGCCAGAAGGCTTTCGCGACCAACGATCGGGGAGCGGCGTGATGACCGCAATCTCCGAGATGGATTTCGCGCAGGATTTCCATACCTTCTAGCTGGGAAATACACTTTAGGTATACACCAGTGGTGCTCCTTTTATAGAGTTGCACATTGATTATGGTATAACCCTTCGCTCGTCGTACTATTTGCTGTCTTTCGACTTTGTCGTCAGGCAAAGTTCCGTGTTCGAGATATTCCATGAACGGTTTTGTCCAAGCCGGCGGGACCTTAGTCACCAAGATGACGAAAGACTCAGCTCTATCCGGGTTGTTGATGTCGGCTCCCTTCACGGATGGTGTGCGCAGATGCTCTAGGAAAACTCCTGGCGGAATTCACTTGCGCCCTGACCCAAGCTTGGACAGCAGATCAGCCGCCTCGTTTTGCTCCCTAGGCACATACTTGACTTCGTAGCCCAAGAAGCTCTTGGCTATCTCGTCCACTTCATCTCGATATGCCACCATCATAGGGTTCCGCGCATTCCACGTGCCAGCCACCTGCTGGGAAACCAAGTCGGAATCTCCACAGCAAACTATGCGGTTGATGCCAATATCTTTGGCTACACGTAGTCCGTGAATGAGTGCTTCATACTCCGCCATGTTGTTTGTAGCCTCGAAGTGGATCTGCAGAACGTAGTGTAGCTTGTCTCCTGTTGGTGACTATAGCAATACACCAGCCCCCGAGCCATTGAGTAGCTTTGATCCGTCAAAGTGCATCACCCAGTACTCTGGTTCTGGCAACGGAGTAGCATCTGGCATCTCCGTCCAATCTGCAACAAAATCTGCCAAGGCTTGTGACTTGATAGCGTCGCGTATCTTGTAGGTGATCTCGAAGGCGGCAAGTTCAATGCCCCACTTTGCGACCCTTCCTGTAGCGTCGCTGTTATTGATAATGTCGGACATTGGAGTTTTGCTCACCACTGTGATTGGGTGCTCCTGAAAGTAATGCCTCAGCTTCCGAGAAGCAAGGAATACTCCATAAGCTATCTTTTGGTAGTGCAGGTAACACTGCTTGGACTCCATCAGGACCTCGCTTACGTAGTAAACTAGTCGTTTAACTCCGTGCTCATAGCCTGGTTCCTTTCGCTCTACCACAACGACGATGTTGATAACCCGGTTAGTTGCCGCCATGTAAATTAACAGGGGCTCTCCAGGCTCGGGTGCTGCAAGGATGGGCGCTGAGGAAAGAATCTCCTTGAGCTACTTCAATGCTGCGTCTGCTTCGTCCGTCCACGTGAATTTGTCCGCCTTCTTCAGCAACTTGTACAGTGGCAGGGCCTTTTCTCCAAGTCGGCTGATGAACCGACTAACTGCTGCAACACAACATGTTAGTCGTTGAATGTCCTTTAGGCATGTCGGACGGTTTATGTTTAAGATGGCCTTGATTTTCTCCGGGTTGACCTCGATTCCACGTTGGGAAACGATGAAGCCCAACAATTTGCCGGTTGGAACCCCGAAGACGCACTTCTTAGGGTTGAGCATCATGTTGTATTTCCGGAGATTATCAAAGGTTTTTTTAAGTCGGAGATTAAGTCATTTGAATTTTTAGACATCACCGCGATATCGTCCACATAGGCGTGAACGTTCCGACCAATTTGGTCATGAAGGCAACATTGCATTGTCCGCTGGTAGGTAGCACCTGCGTTTTTCAGCCCAAAGGGCATCATGACATAGCAAAACGTGTCGTATAGGGTAGTGAACGAAGTGGCCAATTGGTCCGACTTCCTCATCTTGATATGGTGGTATCCTGAGTATGCATCGAGAAAACACAAAAGTTCCAAGCCAGCCGTCGAGTCAATGCGAGGCAAAGCAAACGGATCTTTGGGGCACGCTTTGTTCAAGCCGGTGTAATCAACGCACATTCTTAATTCATTGGTTCCCTTCTTGGGGACAAGTACAGGATTGGCCACCCATTGGGTGTGAAGGACTTCTCGGATAAATCTAGCCTTAAGTAACCTAGCTATCTCTTTGCCAATGGCGCGTCTCTTCTCATCTCCAAAGCGTCGTAGAGGTTGTTTCACTGGTTTACATTTTGGATCAATGTTTAAGTTGTGCTCGGCAAGTTCCCTAGGTACACCTTTCATGTCGGCAGGTTGCCAAGCAAAGATGTCCCTATTCTCACGCAGGAACTCGACGAGCGCGCTTTCCTATTTGGGATCCAGGTTCGTCCCAATGGTGACGGTCTTGGAGGCATCGCCTACCACAAGTTCCCCCGGCTTGGTTTCGATGGCGGCCTTGAACGTAGGAGCGGAGTCGGAGATCTGCTTCTTCAACGTGGGCATCTCTGAGTCATTAACCTTGCTCTGGATCTCTTTGAATTCTTATTTGTAGAGGGCGACACGCAGCTGCTTCATTGATCTTGCAGTCCCTTGCCTTGGTAAAGCTTCCGGATACGGTGATGACACCATTTGGTCCGGGTATCTTGAGTTTGTTGTAGATGAAG
Source organism: Avena longiglumis (assembly GCA_030063025.1). Taxonomy (NCBI): domain Eukaryota; kingdom Viridiplantae; phylum Streptophyta; class Magnoliopsida; order Poales; family Poaceae; genus Avena; species Avena longiglumis. The sequence goes on along the minus strand of CP125975.1, from coordinate 38,432,459 downwards.
CATGGCTTGACCATGAACGTGTGGAATATGTCGCGGCCGAATATGACGTGGTACATGCTCTTGAAGGGGACTACCTCGAAGGTCATGCGCTCTTGGCAGTAATTATTAACATCGCCAAAGGCAACCTGAAGTGTAATGCACCCAAGGGACCGAGCCTCCCGACCAGGAACCGTGGAAGATGGTGTTGGTCCGCCTTAGGTTTGCCTCCGTCAAGTTCATCTTATGTAGTGTATCCAGGTACATGATGTTGATGCTGCTTCCACTATCCACCATGCACTTGGTGAACTCCACGTCGTCAATCAAGGGGTTGATGACCATGGCGTACTGGTTCTCCGTGGGCACAAGGTCTGGGTGGTTCGTCCTGTCCCAAGTTATTGGAACTGCCGGCCAGCGCAGGTACTGGGGGACTAGAGGGAGAGTGGCCATCAGGATCCTCAGAGAGGTCTTCTATTGTCGGACGGTGGGGGTGCCAAGGGAAGTGTGGTAGACTGGAGCCTTCTTTGCAAAGGGGTTCTTGCCCTTGTCGTCGCTCTTGGCGGCGTGCTTGGGGTCAACGTCTTCGTCCATGTCACTTGAATCCTTGGACTCCTCCTTCTTCTTCCCTTTGCCCTTGCCTCGCGGTCTGTTCTTCCGACTTTGCTTGTAGCCGGACTCCGGGTCTTCCTTGAGGTCGTTGACGAACTTGCAGTGTCGATTGGTATGGGTGGCCTTGCCGTTGGCTTCGAGGTGTACGAGGCACGGCATATCGCGGTACTCCTTGTAGGTTTGGGGAACGCGGAGCGGCGCCGAGGTGGTTTCACTTCCTCGTTGCTGCCCGCGGCCAGCTCCCCTTCCTCGGACACGTTGTCCACCTTCTCCTCGTCCCGCAAAAGTCATAGCGACCATGTCGGTAGATTGATTTTCTTCTGGAGCGGTTTTCCGCTTTGTACTGCTGTTCCTCCGAGCTTGGGTTGGAACGGCCGTTGTCGGCAAAGAGCCACGAGCATCGTCGTCGGCAGCTGTGAACTCACTAGCTAACTGAATCATCTGATTCAAGTCAAGCTGGTGATTGTCCTGCAAGCGCTTCAGCTTATGTCGGAGCAACGTGCCCCTTTCCAACCCATCGATGAAGGCGGCCATGGCGGTCTGAGCGTGCACTCCTGCGCAGGAATTCTTCATATCCAGCCATCGGGAGAGGTAGGCGTGAGATGTCTCATCTTTTTATTGCATGCACCGCTGTAGATCGCCCACAGTGCAGGGACGCTTGTATGTACCCTCAAAGTTCTTGGTGAACGCTTCTTGCATGTCCAGCCAGTTGTAGATAGATTTCTCCGGCAAGTCGTCGATCCATTGATGGGCCGTGCTCGCCAACATTAACGGGAGGTACTTGACGGCGACGTTGGGGTTGCCTCCGGCAATCTCCACCTCGTTGTTGTAGTCCTGCAACCATGTGGCTGGCTTGGCGGTGCCATCATTGGGCTTAATGGTCTTGTCAATCCGGAAACCTTTGGGGTAAGTTGCGGACCGTATTGCAGGTCCAAAGCAACGTGGTCCCAGGTATGGTCCTTCCCGGGCCTCGTGGATCTTATCGATCCGCGAACATGCATCGTATGGCTCCGGGTTCTTCTTTTTGTCAACAGGGGATGGGCTACATGAACGACGCGGGCCTCTTCCGCCATGGTGACTGCTTGGCGGCAACGGAGGCGGAGGTGGCGGTAGGTTAGCCTTCTTGCTGTTACCCTCCTGCGACGCCTCACGCCTGTCAGGGTGGCTTGTCGGACGTGGAGGGTCATGGTGTGACCTGCTCTTGTGTCCTTGGTGGCGCTCTTCATCATGACGGGTCTGCGCCGCGTTGTCACGGATGACGATGCCGCACTGCTTTGGTGGGGGCATATCCGTACGATGGTGAGCTTTGTAGTCTTCCTGATGTCGGGGGGATCGGGGCGGTGGCGATGGGCGACGAGGTCGGGCTTTTTCTCCATGGTCGGAGGATATGAGGATAGCATCCTTCCTGTTGCGTGCATCCCCCCGTCTTCGTTCTGATGAACCCGTCCGGGACCCGACATCCTGAGGAGATCTGTCCCTTGGCGGTTTGTACTGTCTAGATCGGCAGAGCGCTGGGTCAGACTCAAGCCTTTGAGAGGTGGCATTTTCCTGCTGCTTTACCGCCTTGGCCACTAGGTCATAGACCTGTTCTACTGCCTCAGGCGATCTATCCTGCTCCAGAAGGGTCTTGGCGACGGTGAGGTTAAGGAGTGGGGTGGGCATCACCTGCTTGCCTTCACTGTCAATGTATGGCTTGGCCTGTGCCGGCTTCGAGGGGGACCATCCTAGGTTGCGCCGTACACCAGGATCGTTGACAACGCGAGCTGGAGCTTTTTTAGCCTTCTGCTGCTGTAGCAAAGTCTTGTACTCGGCCTCCATTGCTCTAGCTTTCTCTATGGACTTCTGCGCGTTGACCAGATCTCGGTCCCGTTTAGCGCCTTGCTCCGCGATGGCTTGAGCCTCCTCCAGCAGCTGCTGGCGCTTCTCGTTAAGCTGGGTCACGTTCCGGATATGAGCAACGGTTAGTGGCTCGAGAAGGAGATTACCGTACATCACTCTATCAGCTGGAGTAACATGGGCTGCTGCCGACGTAGATGCTGGAGGTGGCAAGTTTGCGGTGTTATTGTTGCTCGGGCCGGTGCCGAGTTCCTGTGGCTGCTGCACTGGGTTAGGCGGGGGAGGCATAACCTTTGCGCGATCATTGTCAGCAGCAGTAAGTGGCCCCTTCCCCTTATCCAACGCTGTAGGCAGAACTTGTCCGGGCTGATCTTCATCCATCGTCGTCCCAATGGTGACGAACACCCTTCGAGACGTGACGGTGTTGTTGGCTTGCTCGTCGCGCGAGTACTCCTCCTCCATCTCCTGCATAGCGGAGTCTAGCTCTTCTAGACTAAAGTCTATCTCCTCTGAATCTGCACTAAAATCAGCATAAAGCGCGTCAACGACAGAGTCGGAGGGTGCCAGGACTTCCTCGATGACGGGCGGTGGAGGTGCAACGGCCTCGACAATGACTGGAGTTGGTGGTGCTGCTAAGATGATGGCGGCCGGAGGCCGTGGTGGCGGTGGCTGAATCGGAGGGGCTCCGTCAATGAGCGCAAGCGATGTCTGAGCTGCCGCTTCGGCCTCCGTGTAGTTGTTGACAGTGCTCACCATGCCTTCGAAGGTAAGGCATCCTGACGCCTGATGCTGTCTTAGAGAATGTCGGAGAAGCGTGACATGGTCCAGTCCTTCCACGAAGTGATAGATAGCATCATCATTGGGGTAGTGGGCCAGATCGGCTCGTATACGAAGCCACCTGGCCAGGTAGTCACGGGGGTTTTCGCCCTCTCTCTGGACGCAGCAAGCTAGATCAAAGATGGTAACCACGCCGACGAACTGGATCTCTGTTGTCTAGACGCACAGATGAAGCCGGCGGATTTGCAGTGATCTTCCACCTTTATATCCTGCACAGGGGCGGTTTGGGTGGGTCTTGAATTTTTCCGATCTTTGCCGGCAAGCTCCGAAGAGAGATCTGACATCGATCCTTCCGCGAACGTATCCAACCCGTAGGCGGTCCGTGCGGGTCTTGATGCTTTCTGATATTTGTCGGCAAACTCCGAAGAGATATCCGACATCGATCCTTCCGCGAACGTATCCAGCCCGTAGGCGGTCCGTGCGGGTCTTGATGCTCCTCCGACTCCCAGGGAACTAGTGCCCGAGTCGGTTTCGTCAATGAAGAGGTGGATGTCTCCGATAGGAACGATCGAACACCGCGTAGGGTTCGTCTTCGCCGGGATCCAGAACTCGTCAGGAGGGACGATCAGAACGTTGCCAGAGAAGAGAACGAGTCTGATGGCTACGGTTTCGCCGATTCCCGCGAAGATCTTGGTCCTCGTCCGCTGAAGAGCCTGAAGCGCCTCTTGCCCCACGGTGGGTGCCAACTGTCGTGGTATTGCCGATGAGTACGCCATGGAAGGGTCCTCATAGTGCGTGTTTAGAGACGTGGGGTAAGGCGGACGGTTGACGGGTACGAGGTAACACATCTTACCCAGGTTCAGATACCACAACGGTGGCGAAATCCTACTCCTGCTATAAATCACTATAAGGGAAATACGCCGAGTTACAGAGATAGGTTCGCTGTGCGAGGTTGTGTGTATCGATCTATGATCGTATGAGATTGTGCCCTAAAGGCTCCCATAGGCCCTACTTATATAGTCGCCAGGTCCTAGGGTTACAGGGAAAAGTCCTAGCCGGACAGGTTACAGAGTCCTACACCGTCTATCACTAGTCTTGTGTATCTTGCACTCCGAGGCTCCGGGTACGCTGGTGACTCCACCGTAGCCTTCCTTTATCTGGCATGGGCCTCCCTTCTGGATCCACCTAACTGGGCCGCCCAGCAGGCCATAGGCCATGCTACCGATTATGGGCCACCCGGGTTAGCCGGATAAGAGACATGCTATAAGGATACCCATATAGCATATCCCCAACACGATCGAAGCCCTGCTTTCTGGTTATCAACTGGCAAAGGAAAGCATAGCCCCACCGTGATATAATCCTATGATTTCGAAAGCAGTTCAATTATTTCCATTATGCATACGATTATACTATGGTGTTTTATCGATATATAGAGTATCCTATCTATTGCATACTCCCTTTGAGCTTATATTACCTGATCCACTACTCCTAGCATAACTAGGTTTGGCTTGTGTGCAATGCTAGAGCTTTTATCTGTGTCTTGCTTAGCCATGCTTAGCTGTTGAGTCTGGTTCATCCAGATGATGTATCAGATGTAGATAATCTAGTATGACAGGAGAACGGGATAAGATGAGATCAGTGATATGAGATTATACATGCTAAGTCTTGTATGGGAGGCCACGGTGGGATGTGGTTTTTCTAGTCCCATGCTCGCCACCCTTAGGACCCAAGGTTCTTACCTCTTGAACCAAGACGAGCGTACAACCACACGGGGTAAATGGGGACCCCATGATTAACTAACTTGCCTAGTAGATTCCATGAGTCACATAGTTCGGGCGTTCCATTTGACATATGCATTGAAAACATTTTCAAAAGAAGGAGGTGCATTCATACAGGTAGGGAAGCGTGGACCGGGTTGCTTGGGGTTAATGGCGCCCCTGGTAAGCCAACCTCGCCTCACATCTTTAAGTACCGGCTTCGGGATTTGACCCGTTACGGCGGAACCATACTTATTGCGTGACTCATGGTCTCGGCGAAAACAAGGTAAAGGTCGTGTCCAACCACACCCTCTGCCAGCACACCAAGGAAGTGTGTCAAGTAGGCATTAAGTGTCGGTTGGTACGTGTGGGTAAAGTTGTACACCCCTGCAGGGTAATAATCTTTCGGAAAGCCGTGTCCACGGTTATGGACGACTTGGGAAAGGATGGGAAATCATAGAGAACTTGAACCTAATTGTAAAACTTGGCAACTAATGATTGTTAAGGATGCTTCCTCATGGGTAAGAGGGGTGATCCTAGTTCAGATGATGATGATTCGGTGGATATCAAAAGATGATGATCAATATTTTCAGAGATGTCGCTCCCTTATTCCCTTTTAAAATACTCTGAATAGACGAGATTCTTCTTCCTCTTACTTTATAAACAAAAGATGGCTTTATGCAAACAACTCCACCAGCCATAAGTCTTGCGGAGTACACCCTGTACTCACCCTTGCTTTGTTGATACTTTTGGAAGAGTAAGTGTTCACCTGAAGACGAGTTCCGTACTACATCGACATCGATGAGTAGCCTTGGGTTCCCGGCCGGCAGCGTTGAAATGGATCGTATGGGCACCTAGAGGGGGGTGAATAGGTGCTAACCAATTTTTAATACTTTTTCAATTTTAGGCTTGACACAAAGTAAATTCTCTAGATATGCAACTACGAGAATTTCCCTATATGCAACCCTAACAACTAAGCACGTAAAGGGAGGAACAAGGTAAAGGTCGTGTCCAACCACACCCTTTGCCAGCACACCAAGGAAGTGTGTCAAGTAGGCATTAAGTGTCGGTTGGTACGTGTGGGTAAAGTTGTACACCCCTGCAGGGTAATAATCTTTCGGAAAGCCGTGTCCACGGTTATGGACGACTTGGGAAAGGATGGGAGATCATAGAGAACTTGAACCTAATTGTAAAACTTGGCAACTAATGATTGTTAAGGATGCTTCCTCATGGGTAAGAGGGGTGATCCTAGTTCAGATGATGATGATTCGGTGGATATCAAAAGATGATGATCAATATTTTCAGAGATGTCGCTCCCTTATTCCCTTTTAAAATACTCTGAATAGACGAGATTCTTCTTCCTCTTGATTTATAAACAAAAGATGGCTTTATGCAAACAACTCCACCAGCCATAAGTCTTGCGGAGTACACCCTGTACTCACCCTTGCTTTGTTGATACTTTTGGAAGAGTAAGTATTCACCTGAAGACGAGTTCCATACTACATCGACATCGATGAGTAGCCTTGGGTTCCCGGCCGGCAGCGTTGAAATGGATCGTATGGGCACCTAGAGGGGGGTGAATAGGTGCTAACCAATTTTTAATACTTTTTGAATTTTAGGCTTGACACAAAGTAAATTCTCTAGATATGCAACTACGAGAATTTCCCTATATGCAACCCTAACAACTAAGCACGTAAAGGGAGGAACGAGGAAACCGTAGTGGAGCACGCGGAGACACAGGGATTTGTTTTACCGCAGTTCCTTCCTTGTTAAGGGAAGTACATCTGCGTTGGAGGGGTGGGCGGTTCTAAGACCACCACGCCACAATAGGCCTCACCCTATTCTCCGATGGATCTCTCCACGAGAGGCCCGATCCACCTTCTCCACTATTGGATCCCTTCGAGGCGGGTGCCTTTTACAACACTATCGGGGCACACACCCACAACCGAATTGGGGGCTCCCGAGATGACAACAAGCTTCCACAAGAACAAGGTTTATCAATATAAACAAAAACAAGGATCTAGGTATTTGCAAGAAATACTAGATCGGTGGTTCTCCAAATGAATGGAGAGGAGATGAAGCGCTTGATTGCTGATGATGAAGATCGAGTTCTCCTCCTTCGATTCCCCAAGGGACGGGGCCTTTGGGTGGATCTAGGTGGAGCTCTCTTGGATGAAGGTTGTAGATCAGATCTCGTCTTTTTCGAATGGATCAAGAGATCTGGCAGGAGGGGGAAGGCTGGCTTAAATACCCCCTCCCCAGATCTGGCCGTATAGCAACTTTGGGGGCGGATTATCCGCCCCCCACTAGGGGTGGATTATCCTCCCCTTGGGAAAACTCCGGCCCAAGGGTGGAATTTCCGGGGGAAACTCTGCCCCCTCTCTAGGGCTGGCGCCTGCGTGACTTGGTGAAGATCTTGGGGGGGGCGGATAATCCGGTCAGGCCGAAAAGACCGGCCAACACTCCGCCCCCTCTCTGGGCTTGCACCTTGGCGGTGAGCAAGGGGGCGGACTATCCGGCCCCCCTGAGGGGCGGATTATCCGGCCGGGCCGAAAAATCCGGCCAAAACTCCGCCCCCCAAAGGCAAAATCCTTTTCCCTTTTTCTCAGAGAGAGCTGCAACACTTCAACACACATCAAATAATCCTTGATATTGTTATCTAACACACAAAACACTAGGGATTATAAAATGTTCTTTCAATCTCCTCCTTTTTGGTGTTAGATGACAATATTAGGATTTGCAATGAAACCGGCTAAAGACACCTTAAAAATGAAAGACGCTCCCCCTAGATGTGTGCATATTTACAATTTGCATTAGAATACAAATACACACACTAGAGAGAACAAAACTTTCATAGCAGCGATAATTGAAACAAGGTGGGTTGGGAAACAAGGTCATAACACTGGGATGTGATTATAGCCAAGGAATATAATTAGCTTGATAGCCTCCAAGCACATCCCAACAATACCAACAATATTGATGCATACATTAGATAGGCCCATGATTCCATATGCCATCAAATATGCTCCATTGATAAATCCAGAATTCCATGAGTAAATCCAGAATTCCATGAATACCACACATAGTACCAAACATAATGGAGCACAGCAAAGTCTTACAAACTCAAACACAAATAGCAAATAAGTTCACGCTAAAAAGGCACAAGCAGGCAAATAAAACGACTGAAAGATAGATGCTTGCGCCCGACCCTTGCAAATCCACGAGACCTAATATAACTTCTTCTCCCCCTTTGGCATCGAGACGCCAAAAAGGAAGAAGAGTGATGATAACGCCCCTGAAGATCAATCCTCCTCATCCTCGTCGTAGTCATTCCCGTCCCCTTCCTCTTCATCATACTCATTATCATCGTCATCAGCTGGAGGAGTGGGTGCCCTCGGAGGTGGAGGAAAGAGACAACTCTCGAGCTCGCCATATTTGATCCCTGAAGTGTTCCACTGAGCATACAGTTTCGGAGCAGTGGGAGGAGGTGGATGGCCAGTGGCACCTAATACATGGTGGAGAATAAGCTGTTGTGTGTGATCCCTCTCATGATCCCTGCGGTACGCCTCATATTGGCCCTTGTGAGTGTCAATGCCCATGCAAATAATGTGCCGCTGGAACCAAGTGAGCTGCTTAACCTCGCGTGCCATTGGGGACACCGTGGAACGACGACCACTAGCCCGGGCATCACACATGAAGGATTCCGGGGCAGTGGAAGGGTGATGGGTCTTCTGAGCCTTGTCCTGGATTGAGCCTCAGTCAAGTTGATGGGGTGCATGGGGCGAATCCTGAGGGTGGCATACACATCATCATGAATAGCCCGAAAGTGGGCATTCCAAGACATAGAGTCCTCAGGGGGACCATCATTGTCAGCCTCATCATAGTAATCTGTCTGGCGGATGGTGGCATACTGAATACTGTCCATAGACTTGTAATTGGGCCGAGACTGTTTGCCCTTGCGAGATGCGGTCCTCTTAGTTTTCTTACTTGCCTCTTCCATCCGTTCAGCCTCTCTTGCTGCTCTGCTGACCTCGGTTTCATCAATGAACTTCCCGTGTGAAGTAGGCTTGAGATAACGGGCACGGGGACGACGGGCGAAGGTCTTGGTCAGCTTGGAACCACCTGTGAAAAGCATTTAGAGAGATAGCATGGAGATAATCATACACACAAGTCCAGGATAAAACAAGGAGAAAGAGTAGCAAAGCAACCCATAACCAATGATGTGTATTGCAGGAGCAGGACCAAAACAGACCAGAGTTCAGTCTCCTTGGCAGGGGAGGATAATCCGCCCCCCGCAGGAATTTTCTGGATTGGCCCAGATCTACCATGGCAAAACAGATCGGGCACTAGGGTTGTAATTCTACTGATTCTATCATGTAAGGAACAACACCAAGGATCTTCTACAACGAGATTTCCACCAAAAAAATGCATCCCATACAAAAGGGGAGAGATGAGGGAGTTACCCTCACTCATTGGAGGAAAATCACAGAGGAGAAGATACCCGGAGGCGAGGTGAAGAAGATTCGGGGAGATCCCGGAGAATCCGGTGGTCAAATCGACTCCGGGAGGGGCGGATGCTCCGGCGGCGGCTGGGGGATGAGGTAGGGTTGGGGGACTGTCAGCTCTGTTTGAGCCTGGCCTCCCCGACCCAGCCTTTAAAGGGCAGATTTCGCCCGGGGCGGATAATCCGCCCCCACTTAGGGCGGATAGTCCGCCCCCCCCTCTAAAATTTCTATTAAGTACAGAATCAGGCCGGAGCAACCTTGCAAAACCCCTTGTTGGTGTATTGAGTACTTGTGTGCAAGAGTAGATGGTTCAAGGAGGGAAAGAAAGGCTTGGGTTGAGAGCAACAAACTGAGATGGTACTACACACCCAAATTTGCAAGAATCAAATCAAACAAAAGCCAAAATTGAGTGTGTTTTCCATAAGAACAAGAGAAAAACAAGAAAATCCAAAGAAACCCATTAGAAACCAACTCTTTAGAAGGAATAGGGCGGTGGCCTAAGCCACCATGTTGGAGCACATGGCATGACACCGCAAAGATGTATCTTGAGTTCAAAACCAATGCTCATCGATGACCCACATATCACAAAATGATATTAAGGGAAATGATTTTACTTGCTTTCGGCATTATGGTGGGAGGGTTGGCCCAATAAATTAGGACCACACTCCCACTATGTCTATGCCCGCATCTAAACCAAATACATGAATAAGAGCAAGTGAGTGTGCAAGAGTAATCAAGCCAAGCTCCTTGAATCTCTGATATTTAGCTCATTCCTCAAATAACAAAATCTTGCTTCATCAAGGGGCTTCATGAAAATATCAGCAAGTTGGTTCTTCGTGCTCACAAAAGATAGGGAAATATCACCACGAGCAACATGATCCCGAATGAAGTGGTTGCGAATCTCAATATGTTTTGTTCTTGTATGCTGCACGGGATTGTAAGAAATTTTGATAGCACTTTCATTGTCACATAATAGAGGCACTTTGTCACAATTGACACCATATTCCTTTAAAGTTTGCCTCATCCATAAAAATTGTGTGCAAGCACTTGCAACAGCAACATATTCAGCTTCGGCGGTTGAGAGTGAAATACAATTTTGTTTCTTTGAAGACCAACACACTAGAGACCTTCCCAAGAATTGACATGCACCAGAGGTTGATTTCCTATCATCTTTGTCACCAGCCCAATCTAAATCAGTGTAACCACATAGAGAGAAACTGGAACCCTTGGGATACCATAACCCAAAAATTGGGGAATGAACCAAATATCTGAACATTCGTTTGACCGCCACTAAGTGGCTTTCTTTAGGAGCGGCTTGGTACCTTGCACACACTCCTACACTTAACACAATATCGGGCCTAGATGCTCAAAGGTAAAGGAGAGAGCCGATCATGGATCGATATACCTTTTGGTCCACGTCTTTACCCTTGGGATTGAGCTCAAGATGACACTTTGTTTGCATAGGAGTAGCCACACCATTGAGATCCGTCATCTTGAACCTTTTGAGCATGTCTTGGATGTACTTAGCTTGATTACTAAAAGTTCCCTCTCTAAGTTGTTTGATCTCAAATCCAAGAAAGAACCTTAACTCACCCATCATGGACATCTCAAACCTGCCAGTCATAAGCTTTGAAAATTCATCGTTAAAAGCTTGGTTAGTAGAGCCAAAAATAATGTCATCTACATCAAGTTGGCATACAAAAAGCTCCCCATTAACCTTCTTAGTAAAAAGAGTGGGATTGATTTGCCCAAATTCGAATCCACGGTCTAGCAAAAGCTCTTTAAGGTGCTCATACCACGCACGTGGGGCTTGTTTAAGGCCATAGAGCGCCTTATCGAGTTTGCAGACATGGTTCGGAAATTTGGGGTCCTAAAAACCCGGAGGCTGCTTGACGTATACTAACTCATGGAGAGGACCATTAAGAAATTCACTCTTAACATCCATTTGCTGTAATTTAAAATTATGATGGGCTGCATAGGCCAGAAGGATACGGATGGACTCAAGACGAGCCACAGGAGCATAAGTCTCGCCAAAATCAATTCCTTCCACTTGAGAGAATCCTTGAGCCACGAGACGTTCTTTATTCCTCACAACAATGCCATTTTCATCTTGTTTGTTCTTAAAGATCCACTTGGTACCGATAACATTGCGACAGTCCTTGGGTTTCTCTACGAGCTTCCAAACTTTGTTGCGTTCGAAGTTATTTAATTCTTCATGCATTACAACAACCCAATCGGGGTCTTCAAGAGCATCAAAGACCTTCTTCGGTTCAACCATGGAAATGTGAGCTTGATGATCACAGAAGCTTGCAAGTTCTCTTCTAGTAGATACCCTTCTTCGTAAATCACCAACAACCTTGTCAAGAGTGTGACCCCTTAGTTCAAGGTTTCTATCAGCACGAGCCTTGCGATGAGCCTCAATGTCCTTATTGTTTCTAGAAGGAGTTGATTCAGTATTTGTATCCTTGTCTTGATCACTGCCTTGCCCTTGATCTTGATCTGAGTTAACACCAGAAGATTGCTGTTGAGTTTGTTCTTCAGGGCCGGATAATCCGCCCCTTGGAGGGGCCGGACTATCCGGCCTGGGAGGTGAAGCACTAGAACCTTCTTCCTGAGAGTGCCTGACAGGAGTTGGAGACCCAGGGCCGGATAATCCGCCCTCGGGGGCCGGAGAATCCGTCCTGGGAGCTTCTGATCTGTTGTCTTCTCCTCCGGATCCTCTGGAACGAGTTGGAGTGCCAGGGGCGGATTGTTCGCCCCTTGGAGGGGGCGGATAGTCCGGCCTGGGACTACCATCTTGTCCAAGGGATAGATGATCTTCAGCAGGTTGCGGTGTTGGTGCAGAATTTTCTCCAACAGTAGGAGCTTGTTGATCTTGTGTAGATGAGGAATCCACATGAGTGGAGCATTGTCCTTCCCGATCCGCCACAAGGGGTTCCTCAATGGGGCGGAAAAATCCCACGCCCATTCTTCTTATGGCATCTTGGGGTATTTCAACATCTGCATCACAAACATCAACTTGCCCTACAAAGGAGCCGTTATTTTCATCGAACTCCACACTACAAGATTCTACAACAATCCCAGTGAGCTTGTTGTAGACTCTATAAGTGTGGGATTCGGCACCGTAACCAACAAAAAATACCTTCTAAAGCCTTGGACTCAAATTTTGACAAACGGACACCTTTAATAAGAAAGAAACACTTACACCCGAATACCCTAAAGTATGAGATGTTGGGCTTGTTACCAGTAAGTATTTCATATGGAGTCTTGTCCAAAATCTTTCGGAGATAGAGCCGGTTCGAAGAGTGACAAGCAGTGGATATGGATTCAGCCCAAAAATTATAAGGAGACTTGAATTCAGCCAACATTGATCTTGCCATATCCATCAAAGTACGGTTCTTCCTCTCGGCTACACCATTTTGTTGAGGGGTGTACGCAGCGGAATATTGATGTCTAATCCCCTCTTTGCTAAGACACTCATTCAAAGTGTAGTTCTTGAATTCGGAGCCATCGTCACTTCTTATTGCCAAGATAGGAACATTGTGTTGACGTTGAACTTCATTGGCAAAGTCAATGACAGTTTGTTGAGTCTCACTTTTTAGCTTGAAGAAATAGACCCATGTATATCTTGAGTAATCATCGACAATGACCAAGCAATATTTCTTCCCACCAAGACTTGAATGAGAGGGAGGACCAAATAAATCCACATGAAGTAATTCCAAGATCCTCTTTGATGACACAATAGTCTTCCTCTTGTGGGGAGAGTCATGCATTTTTCCTTCAACACAAGCCCTGCAAACACGATCTTTGGCAAAGGAGACATTGTATTTTAGTCTAAGGATGTGGCCACCCTTCTGGAGACTTTGCAAAGTTCTCATGTTGACATGGGCTAAACGACGATGCCATAGCCATCCCACGTCGGCCTTTCCGAATAGACACATCGGACCCGAAGTGGTTTTCCCTGAGAAGTGCACCACATATAGGTCATTTTCGACGTATCCAACGAAAGCGACCTTTAGAGACTTGCTCCACAAGAGTACCACCAAATCATCATCGATAAAAACAGCAAAACCCATTTTGCCAAGGGCACGAACAGAAAGAAGGTTGTAACCGAGGGTCTCAACAAGCATGATGTCCACGAGAGAGATATCGTGGGCAACCACAACCTTGCCAAGACCCAATACCTGAGATTTAGACTTATCACCATAGGAGACTGCGATATTATCATGATTTGGACGCATATCCGTGATGATCTCCTTGCTTCCGGTCATATGACTAGTGCAGCCACTATCCAGCACCCATTTCGACCCACCAGAAGCATAGCCCTGCAAGAGAATTACTTCTTGGTTTTAGGAACCCATTTTTCAATGGGTCCTTTCATGTTAGTAACAAGGGTCTTTGGGACCCAAATAGACCAAGCAATATATTCATCAAGGGGACCGACATAATAAGCATAAACGTCGCCATCATCATCACAAAAGAGTTCATAATTTGGATTGTGAGACCCTGCAAAACCAATATTGCTGGTCTTGTCTTTTGTGACATTCTTCTCAGTGGTGCTTGTCTTTGATTGCACATTCTTGGACTTGTTCTTCTTGGTTTTCTTTTTCTTGGACTTGGTGACATACCCAAGTCCCTCTTTACCATGATTTGACCTTTGCTTGCCAAGGACTTCATCAAGCACACCGTTATCCTTGGGAGTGATGTCCTTGATCACTTCTTTTTCCACACTAGCATTTTCCTTGTGACTATATGTTAAGTTGGATGAGCTAGGGACATCATATTTGGCCAATCGACTTTGAAGCTGATCATGTGACTCATTGAGAATGGAGAAATAATTTTTCAACGCCTTGTGAGCATTGTCAAGTTTCTCCAATTCCCCGGAGAGTCTATCATGAGCAACCCCAAAGTCAATCTTTTCCTTCTTTAACTTCTTTGCTTTGGTGACTGCATTGTCACGTTCCTTAACAAGTTTAGTCACAATTTCTTCATGTGACTCTTCAATAGACTCAAGCCTCTCTTCAAGAGAGACCCGAGCCTCTTCTTCTTCAAGAGCATTTTTTAAGGATGCAATTTCCATTGCATCCCCCCTTTCAATTTTGCCCTTTTATTCGAGGAGAGCTTCGTTTTGGGCCAGCTGATCCATGAGAGCTTCAAAATGAACTTTGTGCTCACCTTGCAAGTTAGTGTAGAAGTAATCCAAAGCAATAATCTCTTCTTTAACCTTAAGACTAGTAGGATCATCCATGTCAATCATAGCCTTAGGAAAAGAAGAGTTAGAAGTCGTTACCTCAGAGCTTCTTGCCATGAGACAAGTAGCATTCTTGTTGATGATGTTTTCATTCGGAGAGTCGAAGAGAGATGTTGATGTAGATGTGGTGGCTATAGCAGCCACCTCTTGAGAGCTATCGTCCTCATCCTCATCTTCACTTACCGATGAATATTCTTCTTGATCCACTAGAACAATCTTTGGTTGCTTCTTGAAGGGAGCATTCTTCTTTACAAACTGTTTCTTGCGTGGAGCCTTTGACTTGTTCTTGAAAATAAGTCTTCCTCCATTATCTTCCCTACTTTGATATGGACACTCAGCTACAAAGTGCAGCCGGTCACCACAATTGAAGCATGTTCTCAGCTTGGGACCATTTTGTTTTCTTCCATAGGCTCCACTCTTGCATTCTAGTTCAGCTTTAGCCTTGGCTGGATCTTTCCAAAAGTTTCTTGCATAAAGAGCCAAGTATTGTCTGTGGATCCTTTTTATATCCTCGGGACAGTCCAGACCTTCTACGGCATATTCATCATGATCAATCACACTAGTCTTCAAGGCCATGTTGACCCCCTTTTGCATCCCCATAGCTCGAGCACGAGCATCTTCGGCATTCTTGGCAGCCACTTTGAAAGCAGCCATTTCTTGCATTACCTCATTGGATGACATGAGGTGATAGTTGTGCCTACCTTGGAGACTTTTCAAATCTGTGGGCTCAAATGGCATAAGAGCACTGACATACTTGCGCTTGATCCAAGCATCATCAACATGAGCTGCACCATGGTTTCTGAAGGTTGTGGCTATTGCCTTGAGCCTCCTATACATATCCTCGTGGTCTTCTCCATCCAACATATAGAATCCTTCAGCTTCATTTATCAAAGCATCATATCTATTCCTTCTCATACTTTCATTTCCGATAAAGAGCTTGGTGAGGGCATCCCAAGCTTCCTTAGTTGTACTAAGATGTTGAATGTGTGGCATGTCTTTGTCACCCACACCAAGCTGTATCATGTGTAGATCTGTAGCGTTGAGTTGGCTATCAACAATTTCTCTTCTTGTGAGATTGTTGGGGTTTCCAACATGAAGACCATTTTCTATGATTTTCCACAACTCAATGGAGGAACTGCACACATGAGACTTCATCAAAAATTGCCATTGAGAAAAAGTAGATGCAGAAAGTTTGGGTGGATCACCCCTATTATGTATATGTGGATGAGGGATAGGTGGATCAGGGGAATACACATGAGGAACCTCATTGTATCCATCCTTAACGCTATCCTTTTTCGAGGAGGATCTCTTGCTAATGTCATCACCAACTACTTCGTTATCTTTGGAAACAGTTTTACCCGTTTCCTTGGATTGCGGAGTGGTATCCTCAGAGTTAGATGGAGGCGATGCTGCAGATGTGGAGAGACGCATTATCAATTGACGCATCTCTTCCATCTTAGCTTCCATTGAACTCACCAAGGTTGTTTCCAACGTTTTGAGATCGTTCATGGTAACTACTTCCGGAGCATCATTCCCATCTACCTTAGAACCCATGCTTCTCTTAGGCGGTTAAGCCCGAAATAAGAGCCGAGGCTCTGATACCAATTGAAATGGATCGTATGGGCACCTAGAGGGGGGTGAATAGGTGCTAACCAATTTTTAATACTTTTTCAATTTTAGGCTTGACACAAAGTAAATTCTCTAGATATTCAACTACGAGAATTTCCCTATATGCAACCCTAACAACTAAGCACGTAAAGAGAGGAACGAGGAAACCGTAGTGGAGCACGCGGAGACACAGGGATTTGTTTTACCGCAGTTCCTTCCTTGTTAAGGGAAGTACATCTGCGTTGGAGGGGTGGGCGGTTCTAAGACCACCACGCCACAATAGGCCTCACCCTATTCTCCGATGGATCTCGCCACGAGAGGCCCGATCCACCTTCTCCACTATTGGATCCCTTCGAGGCGGGTGCCTTTTACAACACTATCGGGGCACACACCCACAACCGAATTGGGGGCTCCCGAGATGACAACAAGCTTCCACAAAAACAAGGTTTATCAATATAAACAAAAACAAGGATCTAGGTATTCGCAAGAAATACTAGATCGGTGGTTCTCCAAATGAATGGAGAGGAGATGAAGCGCTTGATTGCTGATGATGAAGATCGAGTTCTCCTCCTTCGATTCCCCAAGGGACGGGGCCTTTGGGTGGATCTAGGTGGAGCTCTCTTGGATGAAGGTTGCATATCAGATTCTCGTCTTTTTCGAATGGATCAAGAGATCTGGCAGGAGGGGGAAGGCTGGCTTAAATACCCCCTCCCCAGATCTGGCCGTAGAGCAAATTTGGGGGCGGATTATCCGCCCCCTTGGGGAAACTCCATCCCAAGGGCGGATTTTCCAGGGGAAACTCCGCCCCCTCTCTAGGGCTGGCGCCTGCATGACTTGGTGAAGATCTTGGGGGGGGCGGATAATCTGGCCCCCTCCTAGGGCGGATTATTCGGCCAGGCCAGAAAGTCCGGCCAACACTCCGCCCCCTCTCTAGGGCTTGCGCCTTGGCGGTGAGCAAGGGGGCTGACTATCCGGGGCCCCTGAGGGGCGGATTATCTGGCGGGGCCTGAAAATCCGGCCAAAACTCCGCCTCCTTCTGGGGCTTGCGCCTGCTAGGGAAGAGGGAGGGGCGGATAATATGCCCCCATTATCCGCCCCCCAAAGGCAGAATCCTTTTCCCTTTTTCTCAGAGAGAGCTGCAACACTTCAACACACATCAAATAATCCTTGATATTGTTATCTAACACACAAAACACTAGGGATTATAAAATGTTCTTTCAAGCCTGGAATCTATGGGCTGGGAAGTCATCGTTATGGTTCAGGCCTCTTAGGCCATTTGTTAAGTTTGCTATACTTAAAAGCATAATTTGCCTTCCATTATTTGATGTTTGTGGTTAGTGACCTCTGCTTGTAATAATTTGGTTCTCTCCTCAGTTATGAGCTTGCTGTAATAAATTTTTGTGTCGTAGGGTCACTGCCATGTTACCGATTCTTCACTGAATATTCTCGAGCTCAAGGTTAAGCTTATTTCAGACGGAGGTTTGGGATTTTTTCAACCCTGATCCCGGGGGTGTCACAGTTCTTGGTATCAGAGCAGTACCGACCATAGGAAAACCTTGCTATTGGTCGATGTTGAGTCTAGTGTTTAAGAAAACTATTATAAAGATGAAAAGTATTTGCGAAAACTCTAGTATGCTTCTTTTACTCCTTATCCAGTTTCGCTCTAACTTCTGGTTCATCTTATCTGATGTTGATTCTGGAAAAGTTTTGATATCTCTTCTGGTCTTTCAAAGCTTAGGTGCCTTCTGGGCATGCCGTTTCTAAGCCAGTTGACCTAGTGTTGAGTTCTCTAGAGTTGTGTGTGTTGTGTATTCCTTATTTACCTTTGCTCTGCTTCATCTGAGAGATTCCTTTCTATCATGATCTCTCTATCTTTTAGACCCACAATATTATATTGTTGGTTCCATAGTGTTCTGTTCTAGGCTTCGAGGTTTCCTTTCGCCTCGTGCGCCTTTCTTTTATTTGTTTGGGTACTTCAGAAGTCGTTTATTCTCTTGGAAGCTACCTTGTGATTACTACCTTCCAGTGTACACTATGTCACTCAAATAGTAGTTACTCCTTCCTTTGGGTTTTAACCCTTGGACTTGAACCTAAGATCCCTGATTATGCTGGATTCTGGTGTTGTGAATCTTGTACATGAAGTTGATCTTTAACCCAAGATCCATTCCTTTGACCCCTGTTGTTAGTGTTCAAACATTACCTCAGGATGGCTGGTATTACAATTCTAGCCTTCAAGCTTGTGGTCTTTGTTGCGATTGAATTGTGACAACTAAGGACTTACCCTACCACATGCTATGGCAAATGTTCTTTAATGGAACCAAATATATCATGACAAGAGTACTCCTCGAGAGTCTCGCATCTATACTCGTGACTCTGCCACACCTTACCTTTTCTATGCATTAGTTTTCGGAAGATTGATAATCTATGCATCCACATCTCGGGATTCTATCCTGAGCATGTTACTTTCTCCTTGTTGTTTTCCGAACTTCGTCTACTAGTTGGTAGCCAAGTATTAAATATGCATTGGTGTCTTCCAATGCAAGATACTCTTGTGGTCTTTCAAGACAAACCATTTTGGGATGTCAGGAGAAACAAACTACAGTACCTTGTCATTTCTAGGACCAGGTCAAAGTGTTGTAATCCGCAGATCAAGAGGCGTTGATAAGCTTCTATCTGTTCTATCTTAAAGTATCACACTCTTTTATACTGAGAGGTCGTGCCGAGTTCCATGACCCCTTAATGAAGTGATGTTCTTACACATATTTACCCACCCTCCCTCGAGCTTTCACGCTCGTGAGAGATGCGTGTGCGTAATAATGAGATCATTCGAGAATTCTTAGCAATTATTATTGTTTTGAACTCTAAGGACATTTGTGTCATTCTTAGCATGATTGGTTAACCCTATCATTAAGAGAAGTTTGATTGTGCTATCAAGTCCGCTATTCTGGTGCACTCTCTTCGGTCAAAGAGTTAGGCTTGTGTTGAAGCTCTAAGACTATGTCTTCTTGCCTTACCAAGCAAGTTTCCTCTGGAACTAAGTGACATATTAGTGGTTCATGATATTCTCGATGTCTACTAGAAGTATCGCCATGTTTCCACATGACCGTGTTGTCAAGTTATTGAGCAAGCAAGTTCTCTGAACTGCACTTTTCTCCAAGGATCTGTACTGGATACCCCTGAACTAGTTGGTTGAGCTTGAACAACAACTTGGAGAGTTGTTAGAAAAAAGTTCTATCCGACTTTGTTCCTTCTTAAAGGGTTGTCTAGTTTTATTCGTCCTGAAGATAGTATTTCCTTTGTGGATATGTTATCTTCCCCCACCTTTGATTTGATTTGGGTTATCGTCAAACCAAACTCAGTTCCAAGGACTATCTTGATGGTGTTTCTACTTGTGATGTTTCACTTGAGTACATATTCATTTTCTTTGGTCTGACCAATACTTTTGCCTTGTTCATATGACATATGCGTCCATCTTCTTGGAGTGTTTCGATAAGTTTGTTATTGAGCCCATCGATGACATATTTATCTTCTCCATGCTAGATTAGATTCATATGGAATATATGGCATCAATGTTGGAAATTTTCGAGAACCATCCTTGAGTCATCTCGAAGTATGTGTTCTGGATGTTAGAAGTAATCTTCTCTGATTCACATGCAAATGATGAAAGATGTCGCCGTGGATTCGAGTAGAGTTATCTTCCTTTTATTAAGGACACATGTATGTTTTATTGTCAGTACCTTATGTGCGCAATTATCTTTCGACAAGTTGCTAAATACATGGGTCAAGCAATCTAGCTCATCTTTTGGAGCTTTACACTATAGTCCATATCTTGAGAATCTAGTAACTTTACCTTCGTGGTAAATGATGCAAACTTTCTATTCGGACATGCTGAGTCTGAAGTATCATTTCACTTAACCAAAGTTGAATCTCAAGCAGCAGTGATGGTTGGTGTTACTCAAGGTTTGGACATAGGTCTCTTTGTAAATTTGGCAAGATTGATCATGATTGTGAATCTGGCAAGATTTGGACATAAGTCTCTTTGTAAATCTGGCAAGATTGATCATGGTTGGTGTTCCTCAAGATTCATAGTGTATCATGTGTTTTTATCATGATTGTGCATTTTTTGTTTGTGTTGATAACTTTATATATATGCCCTTGATCACTTTTATATACCAATGATGATAACTTTAGTCATTTATGTTGGTAACATACACTGTTTTTGTAACTGTAGCTCTAAGTGGTGGATTAATATACATATATTCATTGGTAATTTCATGCAATCTTATAGAAAAAACCTTCATTGCTAGATATATAATTATAATCGTATGTTTAGTTGGCATGAAATACGTATTAACATGTTTTCTTTTGTAGGAAGCATGTAACAGATTATATGACATTAACAAAAAAAATTGTTTTGTCCCTTTTTCTTCTTGTCTTTCTTTTGGGACATACTCTATGCAGCTGTTAACTTAATGAACTTACCGAAAATGGGTGGTGATAAAAATGAGGGTGTGGATGGATCTAGTTAATTGTTCCTTCTTGATGACAAACTTGAAGATCATCATTGCGATGGCTGTTTGGGGCTTGAGTTTCATGGCGGTTGGGATATCTTTTGATGGAGGTTCTGTTTTATGGTAGCCGTAGTTAAAATTAGGTTTCAATTTATGAGAACTTTTCTTTTGTGATATGTTGTTGATGGAACAATTTGTGCTGTAATTTATATGACTCTATGTTTGTGTGATGTAATTAAACTACCTTTTATTGTTTAATATATGTTTTGTTTTTCAATTTTTTATTTATGGTGATAAACATGTGGTTCTCTTTTTCCACATGGGGTCCGCCATTTCTATCCTTTTTCATTTGGACATTTTCTTTGTCCTTTCTTTATTCTTTTTGTAGTGTATCAACAAAAAGTTTATTGTAAATGCAAAAAGACAGTAAATGATGAAAATATAGTTATTTTTCTTGATGATATATTGGGTAAAAAGATTGGTTATGAAGCTGTTTGGAGTTTTACGAAAGATACCAAACAGTTGAATCGGACTAGTTGTTCTGTTCGAGGTAACTAAACATTATTTATGTATTTGAATGGATATTTTTTATGAGATGCATTAAATTTTTTTTGTAGTTGTTTCCGATTATTCAACTCCTGGTATCAGTTCTGCTCTTCCAGTTGTTGTCGTTGGTAGTGTTACACCTACGACGCGGCTGCGCACTGTTAGACTTATTCATTCTGCCAAGTCTCTTCTTCCTTTGTTCTCCTATACTAGGAAAACTGCAGAAGAAGATGCATTGTCTAAGAAGATTATCATACACACGCGTAATGCGAATAAGTCGAAGATTAAAAAGTATGTGTATGTTCTTTTTTTTTATAATCTTCTATCCTTTTTAGTATTCTATGTTGGTAACTTTTCAATGCTACCATTGGTCACTTCTAATGTTTCATGCTTGATAACTTGACTTTTTATGTTATTTATTTGATAAGTTGTAGTAATCCTGGTGGGTCACTTATAGTATTTTTAATGGATAACTCTTAGTTTTTACAGTGGATAACTTGAACCTTTTTTGTTACTTGTTTTCTAACATGTATTACTACTTGTGTATCACTTTGTACTTCTAGTTGCTAAACTTTATGCTTTTCATTGTGGATCATTTTTAATGTTTATGGTTGATAACTTTACCTTTTTATTTGTACCTGGATGATAAGTTGTACTAATACTGGTTGGTCAGTACTAGTTTTAGTTGATAACTCTTTAG
The DNA here is from genome assembly GCA_030063025.1 of Avena longiglumis. Classification (NCBI taxonomy): domain Eukaryota; kingdom Viridiplantae; phylum Streptophyta; class Magnoliopsida; order Poales; family Poaceae; genus Avena; species Avena longiglumis. The sequence goes on along the minus strand of CP125975.1, from coordinate 38,410,383 downwards.
TTTTTTTAGTAGATAACTTAAACTTTTTTTTGTACTGGTTTGATAAGTTGTATTACTACAGGTGGATCACTTGTACTGTTTGTTGGTGATAACTTCTGGTTTTCATAGTGGATAACTTGTATTCTAATCATTACAATTTTTTTGTAGCACATCAATTTGTAACATTGAACCAATGTGGGTGGCAACTAGTTATTTTCCTGAAAGTGTGATGCCATATGGCGAGCTTTCTAACAATATGTGTGATCTTGCTATTTCTGCAATGCAAGATAATTGTCCATCCAACAAGATAATATTTCCTTATGTCGTTACTAAATATCTGTTGGAGGGAAGATTCACTGCTACTTTTATTCGGAGGTCGTTCAGGAGAGATGACAACTATAAACCCAGCCACAAACATATGGTATGCAGTCTAATTTGATTATTTATTGTTTTTATTCTCTTGTATGTAGTTGATAAGTTCAGGCATAGTTTATGGTAACCATTGTTTATTTTGTGTTGATAACTCTTTCATTTCTGTCTGGGTAACCATTGTTTTTTCTACACGTGCCTCTACTTATCTTATGTTCATTTTTTCTGTAGCTTTGCTTTGTTGTCCTTCAGGAGCTAGGGACTAAAAAGAACCCTATGGCACATTGGTACATGCTTTCTGTTAGTATGACTGCCAAAAGGTTTGATATTCTTGACTCGCTCCGTGGTGAAGCTAATGTAGAAATGATTAAACATGCAACCAAGCTAATGGGAGCAATAAAGAAAATATACATCGTCAATTATTCTGATTCTAAAAGACAGATGAAGATTTTGAGTTGATGCATGTCCCTGTTCCGAGTCAAGTTGACAGGTTAGTTTTACGTATACCGTGGCATCATTTCTTTTCTGTTATTATATTAGTTTGTTTTGTACGCATGTAATTTTATTTTGGTTTTGTATAATCATTGATATTATATTTGTTTATTCTCTGTTCATTTTTTGTTTTTCAGCACTGATTGTGGGTTCTCCATGCTCAAAAACCTTGAATTATGAAATGGAAGCGTCGTGTCTTGTATTTCTCAAGATATGATGCCGGAAATTAAGAAAAAGATGAATTTTTTTTGGTTGAATCATTCTCGTAATGCTCTTTTGAATTGGAGGTTACTTTTGGAAGAACATAAGTTCTGAGGTATTTTTTCCCAAGTTTATCTATACTCTTACATGTTTTTTATCCTATCATATTTCTTTAAGTTATCCACACTGTCTTATATAAGTTATCCACCTTATACGTGTTTTTCGTATATATGAGTGTTTTTATGCTTTCTTTCTATTGTCAATTCTGTTTGATAATTTTTCTATTGATTATTTTGAGGTATAATTTCAACATATAATTATGGATAACTGTAGTTTTTATCTACCTAATAACTTCTACTTGTATGCATGGATAACTATTGTGTTTGTTAGTTGATAACTTGTAGTCATATGTTTGGATAACTTCTGTTTCTAAATAGTATATTAATGTTTTTGTTGGGTAACCTTTACATATACGTATTGATAACTGTAGGTTTTAACCATTGGATAACCTTTATTTTTGTATTCATGGATAAGTTTTGTGTTAGGTGATGGATAACTTGTATTCATATGCGTGGATAACTTCTGTGTTATCTGGTGGATAACTTGTACTCATATGCATGGATAACTTGAAATCATAGAATGTACAACATGAACTATCATACATAGAAACAACAAATATATCGTTTTTATTTTGTGTTACATAAACATTCTAGATTTGATATCCTAGGAGATTCAACCTTTCCTGTCATTTGCGGATGGTGTGACCTTCTGCACCACAGTGTCTGCATTTCTTTGATTTCTTTGTAGCAAGGTATAGTAGATTTTTTTTTTTGCTATTTGTCGTGGTCGCCCTTTTGTTACTGACTTCTCTGGGTTCTGTATGTGCTTTGTTGATGACATGTGAGATCCCGATGTGCTTGTTGTTTGAAGTGTTGCATAGTTGCTTGTTGACTGTGCCCTGTTTAGTGGGACAATTGTCGAAGGTGTCACGCTTGCGTCGTTAGGAGCACTAGACGATGGCATAGTAATCGCTTCATTTTCTGCCTCTCTTTTCTTCTTCTTTTCTCTTTTTGCTATCACATTTAGCTCTTGTTTCATTTCCTTCAAGTGTTTCCTAATGTTTTTTCTTCCATCATCTGTCTTTACTTCTATCTTTGCAGCTCTGGCAAACTCTTGTCTGTATGATGCAAACACCATCATATTTCTTGAGTCTTCAGGCATCTCTTTCTTTTCTTGTTTATGTTTGTCATGTGGTTCAGCTAGGATAGTTTCCGCGTCCAATTTCCACCTTTTCTGTATGTACCTATCTGTGATTTGACGGACTTTTATATGTGTCATCTCTTTTATAATGTGGCAGCACAGCATACCATCACGGTCGAATTTGCAGCAGTTGCATTCATATGTTCCTTCTTCCTAGTTTGTGAATACCCTATAACTTATGTAACCATAGTGTGGAACCGGTATCCCTGTTATGCTCCGTTCAAACTGGTATCCGTTGAGGTGGTCGCATTGGTATGGCTTGCTCTTTCGCATTTCGCTCTGAAACCTGAAGAAGATTTTCCTCGTGTATGCTTTTGCTATTTGTCTCTCCATAATGCTTCCACACCACCACTCTGGGTCTGTCAAAGCTGTATCACACTTTGCCTTTAGCTCAGCATTGTAAATCTTTTCGTGTACTGACATGTACTGTTGTACAAACTCATAAATGGAGTTGCTTGGTTTGACGTAACGCTTGAGCACTGCGTTGAACCCTTCGCTTCTTGTTGTGGTCTAAAGGAATGGGAAAAAGGCATGCATAAAGTACTCTAGTACCCAAAACTTTCTTTGTTCCCATAGTGAAAACATATCCACATTGTCACGGATATTATGAGTATTTATCATATGCATCCAAGCCTCCTCAAATTCCTCCGGTGACAAGCTGTTGTTCACACATGCATTGAAAGCGTCGAGCAACTCTGTGTGGTTGGCCATGAATGTCCCTATTTTCTTAGTTGCATTCTGGATGACGTGCCATCTGCAATTCCTGGAAGTTGCGTCCGGGAAAATAGCACTTATAGCACCACCCATGGCAGTGTCTTGATCTGTTATTATATTTTTTGGTGCTAATCCGTCCATTTCCAGTTTGAACATTTGAAACAGCCACACAAAGTTGTCCTTGAGCTCTCGACGCACGAACCCGCATCCAAACTGAACCGATAGTCCATGGTTGTTTATCCCAATAAATGGAGCACATGGTAGTTTATACCAGTTTGTTAGGTAGGTAGTGTCAAACGATATGCAATCGTTGTATCCAGACTTGTATGCTCTTCGTGATGACCTGTCAACCCAAAACAGGTTCGCAACCCTGTCCTATTCATCAAGTGTAAGTTTGTAGAAGAAATCTGGATCTTCTGCCTTCATCTTTTTGAAGTATGCCAAGGTGTCTTGCATGTCGTGGTGATTGTTTTCACTGCGAAAATAAGCCCTAAGGTTCGCCACGTCTTTTTCTATGTATGTCACATCATTCAGACTGTCGTAGAAACTTGTCATCAGCTGCATCTGTCGACATGTTTCGATGTTGCATGCATGCAGCATCCGCAAGAACACCTTTTCTTTTGCTAGTATGTTCCGGTGCGAACGCAAGAACCTTGTTAATGAAGGTTTTATTATCAGGGGATGGTTATGATCATCCGATGAATGCCGAACATATCACCATACATCCTTTCTCTTGACATACAAGTGTGTTGTGCACCCAGTCCTTGGATGTGTATTTTTTCCCTCTTCTTGACACATGATTTTGGGTTCTGGGTGTCTTCCTTTTCTTCGTGAGGTTTACCAGCTTTTGTGCACACAAGATACGCCTTGTTTAGCTCATTTCTTACGTCTTTTCTTGACCAATCTATCCTTATTCCGAAACCCTTTCACTGTGAATACGTCCTGTAGTGTTCTCTAGCTGATTCAAAACTGTCAAAGCGCATTCCAATTGTTGTTGGTTGCGGTGTGGAATGTACTTCATCTCTTGCATCATTATTGTGTGCATTATTCTCCCCATCCCCATTTGAATCTGTTGTGTGTACTGTTGTTTCTTCGATTGTGCCACCTGTTGTTGTTTCTTGTGTAGCTTGTTCAACTATAGTATACATGCAGTCATTGTCAGTATGTTCTTCAATTTGGACATCATCTGTTATGAAAATAAACACAAGTTATCATTTCTGTTTTTTTAAGGAATAGGTATATATAATGAAAAGTCATGGATAACAGCAGTTATAATAGGTGGGTAACTTTTTATACTAGCAAGTATTTTGTAAACATGACATCTGTATTTTGCAATGATCTGCATGGATAACTTCTACTCATATTTATGGATAACTTCTGCATATAGGCATGGATAACTGTAGCTTTAACTAGTGGATAACTTATGCTTATGTTTCTGGATAACTGCATTTTTAGCTAGTGATAACTTCTATCCATGTTTCTGGATAACTTTCTAGCATGTAAGCATGTATAACTGTAGTTTTAGCTAGTGAATAATTTTCTACATATAAGCATGGATAACTTCTACTCATATTTATGGATAACTTCTGCATATAGGTATGGATAATTGTAGCTTTAGCTAGTGGATAACTTTTGTACTTATGTTCATGGATAACTACATTTTTAGCTAGTGATAACTTCTACTCATGTTTCTGGATAACTTTTCTAGCATGTAAGAATGTTTAACTGTAGTTTGAGAGAGTGGATAACTTCCGCATATAAGCATGGATAAGTTCTGTTTTAGCTAGTTGATAACTTCTGCATATAATTGTAGCTTTAGCTAGTGGATAACTTATGTTCTAGATAGTGGATAACTTATGCATATAAGCATGGATAACTTATGTTTTAGCTAGTGGATAACCTTTGCTTTGTAAGCATGGATAACTTTTGTTTTAGCTAGTTGATAACTTATGCATGTAAACATGGATAACTTCTGTTCTAACTAGTTGATATTTTATGCTTTATAAGCATGTATAACTTCTTCATGTAAGCATGGATAACTTATGTTCTAGCTAGTTGATAACCTCTGTATGCAAGCATGAATAACTTATGTTCTAGCTAGTTGATAACCTCTGCATGAAAGCATAGATAACTTATGTTCTAGCTAGTTGATAACCTCTGCATGCAAGTATGGATAACTTTTGTTTAAATATTGCTAGATAAGTTGATTACATATAATCATCATACCTTCGTTTATAACTTGCACGATAGCATTTGTGTGTGAACCATCAGCATGGTCTTTTTCTATTTCTTGATCTGGTTCCGCATTTAGGTCGATATCCATGGTTTCGGAGCTGTTCAACCAAAATATTCAACATGTTAGAAGATTTAGTTGTTAGTTGTTAGGATGAAGCAATTAATAGGATATCATGTCTATTTAGTTGTTAGTTGTCCTAAATTAGATGTTTTTAATGCAGGGATCAACATATACTGTCAATGAAGCTTAGGATGATTGGTTTCTTATAGTTTGAACAAGATTGAACATATCTCAGATGCAAAACTGATGAGTAGTTATAGATGAATTGTTTTTCGTTTAGATCCATGCTGTGCAGCAGTATATTGTCATCTTGAGAACCATATAGAGACGTTGCTACCAAAATCATGGTGAATTGAAGGTTTGATTTTGAGAAGTACCTGCTGTTTTTTCCTGTGTGTTTCTTTTTTTTTGCTTTTCAGTAGCAGGGCACTGGGCATGAAGGTGTTAAGGTAGAGCTGCAATGGAGTTTTTGGCTAGAGGATGAAGACGATATGGACAGGTGAGTAATCGGGAGAGGGGGATAGCGCTAGATCTGGAGGGGGATTTCGTTTCTGTTCTGGTTTGGGGTTTTGTTTGGAGAGGAAGATGGTCCAGACCGCAGCCAGCTGTCCTTCCCTTTTTGGACCTGGTCACGCGACCGGGGTGGGAGGGGCCGGGCGCGGGGCGACGCGGGATCACGGTCGGAACGCCCGCCAGAAACGCGTATTCTCAGGACGTTCGCCGGATAGATGCGTCATATTTTTATTTAAATTGCCCCTGTTGGTGGAGTGGAATTGAGGGGGAGGAGTGGAGTGTGTGTGCTTGGAGAGTTGCTCAGAAAATGGTATACTCCACAACACAAGCTGGACAGATTGTCTTGCAGCCTCTGGCTTCAAAAGATCATCTCCTGGCCTGACTGTTGTTTTTGTTGCTGTATAATTTGGGTTGATAACTAAGCTATGTAGCCAATTGTTGACGTGTTGTAAGATCCAGCTGATGACAACTTTCTTTCTTTCTTTCTTTCTAGCGTGCTACTGTGTTGGTGTTATTGATGGAAAATTAGAGAATAAATTCGTTGTCAATCAGCAATATACATACAGTAGCTTGTTTGTGATGGATGAAACTGTAGTGTCAATTCAATGTTCAGACTGACAGTAAAACATCACAAGGCTAGCTATACTGCTGCTGCTGCTAGGAGAGGAGGAACAGGGGGAGGAGGAGCAGAGCAGCAGCCATGGAGGTACTCAGCCGTCCGGCCGAGCTGCAGGAGAGGGCGTCGTCCGGATCGCTGAAGCAGCCGTGCGCCTGCGCGATGCCCTTGCCGGCGGCCTCGAGCCGGAAGGTGGAGGCGGGGCTGCCGCTGCTGAAGAGGAGGCACCAGAAGTAGGGCCCGTGCCGGCGCGGGCGGAGGAGCCCCGCGCCCACCTGCGTGTGCTCCTTGCCGTGGACCGCCGTCGCGTTGGCGTTGGGTCCGAGGAGGAGGAGGTCGGCGTCGTGGGCGCTGCAGCCGAGGAGGCGGGCGGTGATGAGGTCGACGGTGGGCAGCTCGACGCCGCAGTTGGCGGCGTACACCTCCGTGATGTCCGTCTCGGGCGGGTGGCACGCCGCCAGCGCCCGCGCCCCCGCGTCGTCGTCGCAGGCGTCGGTGCTGGTGGTCGTGGCGGTGGCGCAGTGGGAGATGCACTGCAGCGCCATGCACCCCAGGCCCTTGCTGTTGCGCAGCGGCGGCAGACCGGCCGCCGTCCGGTTCGCGTTCACCGCCGCCACCAGCGCGTTTGCCGGGTTCCTTTCTCCTCCTCCACTTCCCCCTCCTCCTTCTGCACATTTTGTAGATTCAACAGAATGCAGTCATGGATCCACACCCAGGAAACAAGAATCAAGTCCCAAAATCTAGCCAAGGAAAGAAAGAACTGAAGATGGCAACCAACCATGGTGGATGAGGTTTGCACTTGTAGAAGCCGCTACTGCAGCAGGATGAGGCGCCATGGAGAGGCAAGCAACCATGGCGGCGAGCAATGCTAGAAGCAGGTTGGAGCTGCTGCAAGAAATGGCTCCCCACATCGTATACAATAAGAAAAAGATCACAGCAATCAATCCTCCTGTCTGCCTAGCCAAGGAAGAAGAAGAAGAAGAGGAGATGGGGGAAAGCGAGTGAGTTGGCTGCTGTTCATCACTCGCTCATCAATCCTCCCCGTACGATTAGGCTGCGCACGGAAAGGTGCAAATAAATTACTGCGCTGCTACTGCTAGTGCTAGTGTACTGTACTACTCCACCAGGCAGGCTGCAGTGGGCATCGTCAGATCAGGAGTGAAATGAAATGAAACGACGGGGGTGGCCCATACGTACACGTGGTACTATCTATGCCCACGTCAAACAGTTTTACCAAGTACTCCCATTTACCATTTCCTTTTTACGGCCACAAGTACTCCCTCGTTTCAAATTACTCTGCGCGCACGCTTATCTAGGTGGACTAGTACTTCCTTATTTTTCATTCAAAAAAATCCTGAAATTTTTAAAATAGATAGTATGTAATGTGTATTAAGTATTCCAAAAATCGAAGAAATTTTTGATGAAAAATAAGAGACTACTACCCATCTAGATAAACGTGTGTGCGGAGTAATTTGAAACAGAGGGAGTACCTCCCCTATGAATCTGTCTTACCACATGTGGTGTGCGTGCATGTTCTCCTTGTAATAATCCAAAAAAGGAAATACATTTGACAACTCAAAAGCAAAAATAGAAGATACGAAAAAGCCATCCAATGATAAGTGCATTTGTTTCGATAATTTATTATATGAGTATCTAACAAACAACTCTACTAGTACATGTGACTTCTTATTAGACAGTAATACTGCACTAACTCTAGCCGTAAAAAGGAAATGAGGTGAGGCCTCACCGAACTTTTAACAACTAAGTAACGTACATACATCGTCGCACAACATACAAAATTTCCATTTCTTGTATTCAAATGGTAAAGGAGAGCATCTTAGCAGGACATATCAGCAAAGATGCTGTAACTAGAGAATGCTCAAGCAGAGACCCTTCGTCTGCTGGAATTGCAGGTTCGTGTTCATGACGGTGGCAGCCAAGTCCCTGGTTTAAAAGAGGCACCTGTACCTGTTGGCTCCGAAGACCTGAAACAAAATAAACGTGGATTTAGATCAGCGGAATGAACTGAAGATAACTGCTGTTTGTTGCCTTCTCTTTTATAGTTCACAGATGAGGTATATACATTTTTAGTCCCACATCTTGCACCGCTCGAGCGTTTTAGTCCCACATCTTGCAGAGTGAGCAAAACTAGTCCCACAACTTGCATTTAAGGAGCATTTTAGTCCAATTTAGTCGGATTTCAGCAAATTTAATCGAATTCATTCACTTGTAGGGCGGAACTCATTCTAGAGATTTTTGCAAAATGACCCCTGTATAGGCGGACCCACTTGTCAATGATCAAATAATAAAATCTAATAATAGCAATAATGGGGGTCGAACTCAGGGCCATGCCAATAAATTAGCAGAAACTTGCCAGTAATACACACACCAAGATTTGTTAAATATGAGAACATCAGTTTATTATACATTAATTTCAGGCCCACGTATCCTAACTCAACATACGTGTGAGTAATATAAACCTTTGTTTTGAACATAAAAAAATATGTGTTCTAAAATTGTAAAAATTCTTTAAAAATCTAAATTTTCAATCTGAAATAATTTGTGTTCTAGGCTACATAGAAAAAATAAAATTAGAGATTTGGGGTTGTTTCTTCGTTTCTTTTTAGAAGTCTTTTTTTGTGCAGACCTAGTGTAATCAATTCGGTTTAAAATTTTGCACACCGAAAGCTTATATCATTTTCCACCTGTACGTATTTTTATAAGGTGTTTTATACTTTAAATTGCATATTCAAATATTCAAAACAAATGGCTAGCTCCATATAGCGCGAGTTTCAAAATAAAAGCCTCCATGCACGATATTACTTTGACTGCGGACATGAGTATTTGAATGTGTATGCGCGTGTTTATATTGTGTAAAAAGAATTACGCCTTATTAGGTTATATAATCATTACTAGTAGTGTAGTGGCTTGGGCAAGTGGTTAGTGATGCTAAGGTCATGAGTTCAATTCCTTCCTCCCATGCTATAATTTTAACTATTTTTTGCGCCTACCACTGCTTGTTGGTTAGCACCAAGGACATAAGTGCCACAAAAAAATACACAAGATCATTTTTAAAAAGTTATAACGCCATAGTTGGATGAATTTGGTCAAACTCAGTGAAATCGGGCTAAATTGGACTAAAATGCTCATCGAATGCAAGTTGTGGGACTAGTTTTGCTCACTTTGTAAGATGTGGGACTAAAACGCTCCAGCGGTACAAGATGTGAGACTAAAATTGTATATACCTCTTCACAGATTAGCCAGAGTTGCTGTATGAGTTCAAACTTGATAGGTCAGCTTTATTTGCATACACTTAAAACAATGTCCATGTAACATTACTTGTAGAACTGCACTGAGTTGGAGGCAGATACAAAACAAAAGGCAGAAATCGCTCCCTAAAGAAACGGTGCAATATCATAGACTAGGCAATGATTGGCATTATAGACTTGAAGGAAGTAGACAGTGAACAAATGACATCTCAACACAAAATACACATAACATTTAGAGAAATAGATGTTGTACTGGAACACACCTGTCATTATCTGCTCTGCCATCTTCTGCACTAGTCGGATCATTAGGCTTAGACTTGGGTCCTAAACAGCGCGAAAGTAATGTTATCACACACATGTTTGAGATGCACTTTTATCACACAATCATGATTCTTAACAGATACTGAATAAGACTAAGACTATATTACTTCCTCCATCCTGAAATAAGTGACTTATGTTTTTCTAGATTCGCATGTATCTAATAATAAAACATGTCTAGATACATGTGAATCTAGACAAATACAAGTCACTTATTTCAGGACGGAGGGAGTACCTTTCTTTTGATCTACAGAAGTACCAGGGAACTGCTCTGTAAAACTTCTCAGATTTGGAGATTCGGTTTTCCCTGTATTTGAAAGAACATCAATAGCAAACTATCAAAAGGAAAGAAAATGCAACATGATAGTATTGATTTTCTTCCTTTATCAACACAATAGGGAAACTCTTTGGGAAAAGTTAGTGACTAATGTTTGCTAGTTGCTACTCCCTCTGGTCCAGGTTTACTGGGCTTAATCTGAAAAAACATTTGTCCCAAATACCTCCCCTCTAAGGCCTGCATGCATTTAATTAGGAGTTACTAGTAACCCCTCTTGTCGTCGGTATGGAAACGGCAGTGCCTCAGCAGGCTAGATAGAGATGTGGGAGCGAGCAGGGAAGCGAGCGACGGCGTCCGCAGGCGGGACTGGCCACAAGCAAGCGTCGGGGACACAAGAAGTACCCAGGTTGGGGCCCTCGTGGTGAGGTAACACCCCTACTCCTGCCGATCTGTCTATCTCGGTGAACACCAAGAACTACAAAGGCTCCTTGAGCTGTATCGATGTGTGCTAGCTAGAAGATGAGAGACCAACCCCTGCTACATTGCCCCTGCCGCCCCTTATATAGGCCGAGGCGGCATGGGCAACGACCTGGCCGACTGGCGGGTCCCATCCGGCATGGCTATGCTGCCGTCGTGAGCTACAGTGGCTGCCATGCGGGTAGTTGTGCACAGTACCACCTACTGAACACTATTACAGCCGTCATCGGCAAAGTCCACGGTATGGGCCGAGTGTCTGGGTCTTCTCCCTGTCTTGTCCGCCGTCCTGGGCGTACCGCGTATTGTACCCTGCGTCATCTTGTACTCCGTCTGTCTTGACCTTCTTGTCCGTCTTGCTCGATCTGGCTGGGATGATCCAGCTGGCTATACGTCTAGAGAGGTGCTTCTTATCCAGTTGTTTGGTTTGCCGGGCTGCTCTGCGTCTGGCCTTCTCTTTAACCTGCCTTTGAGCTTTTACATCCGGCTGACACCTCTAATTACTGTCCACCTCTCCTTTCTCCCTTTTTATGCTTGCTGGAAGCAAGCTTGCATGCGGGTGGGTGGAAACAAAACGTTTGCATGGGGGGCTGCTGCATGCGCATGGTGTGAAAACGATGGAGTTTGGCCTTTGGCCTTTGCCCAGATCCTTCCACTCCTCTTCCTCTTTGCTTCTTCTATAAAACCCACCATTCTTGGCACACCGAAGAGAGAAGAGATGAACGAGAAGGCATGGTTGGCAGCGACCAGGTCTGGAAAAAGGAAAGGATGAGAATCGTCTGCAGATCGAGGGAGTACTTAAAGAGGAATTAGTGGAGAGGTTTGCGCGCGGTTGATTTAGAAATCAAACAAAAAATTCAAAGGCAGGCAATGGCGCGCAGAGTTGGCTCGTTAGTTTCGCGCGGTTTTTGGAAAGTTTTGGAGAGAGAAGGAGGAACCGATCACGGGGGATCGGATTAGAGCGCGCCATGCAAAATCCCACGTGCACGCATGGGTTCCGTTTTGCACGAGGAGTCTACTTTATCCCTATTAATTTGGGAGTGCAGCGCGATTGGAGAGAGGCAGTCGTTTCCGGGAGAGTTTAGAGTTCAATAGAAAGATGCCTTGGTCGTGATGAAAAATAAATTGAGCCCAGTAAACCAGGACGGAGGGAGTAGAAGCTTTGACAGTAAAGAATAGGTCAAGTATTAGTTTCCCTGCCATCAAGTTTCTAAGAAATAAGGGTGGAAACTCGGGAGGGCAAATAACCATAGAATTGGTCTGAAAGGTGTTGTGGAACAGGACAAATAGTGAGCAGAGTTTTCATAAACTAAATAGTCAACCGAAGGAATTCCAAAGGGACATACAAATGCCGTGCCGGTAGAAAAATAGGGAGTAACATAAAGAACATACCGATTTTTTTGACTGGTCGGACACCAGCCTTTCTTTCCTCTTCTTCTTTCTTTTTGAGAACTATATTGAACATAGATTAAATGTATTAGTGGAGCAAATTCATGAAGCAACACATGTGTAGAATCATATATAAAAGGACCTTAATGAGACAAAGCTTATGAATAAAATCTTCTATTGCAGTGCAACTAGAATAATTCTTTTTTAAGTGTCAGAAGGCATCTTATACAATGGTAGATAATCATATATTTGTATCAGTCTTTAAAACTAGAGACAGAAAGTCAGATTAGACACCGACTGGTCATCATTCCAACATGTTCTCTATATGACTGGGTGAATCCAGGTATATGTGTCACACCTGGTGACATCCATGTAACTGAGAGCATCTAAACAGCGCAAGAGAAAGGTGGGGACAAGGAAGGCACCATCAGGATCAGGGGGCATGAATGTGTACTTTGGTTGGAATCTGTCTTTCAAGTAAGGTACTGAAGAGGGACTGATTAAATAGTGTGGTAGGAGTGTCAGTTAGATGAATAGGGTAAAACTATAGAATATAATTAAAAATCCAGTATCAAAAAGGATAATACACATCTCTGACTATCATTCTCCCTTGTCTGCTATCTACTGACAATAATTACCAAATTAGTACAAAATGCACACAGTAACAACTATTATGGCATACTACTGCAATAATAACGAATGCATTCCTCTATGAGTGATCCAAGCTTGGAGTGATCCCAACAAACAATAGGCATTGCTCATGAGAGGCATACACAAATAACTTTTGCACGGCGTTTCCCACAGTCACTAAACATCTTTGATTCACTTTAAACAGACATTTACTGTTTTTTTTTTCATAAGATCAATCGACAATTTACACAGAACATAATAACCTAGAGTACTAATAGACATGTGGTCTGCTCTATGACATACTTAAAAAGAGACATAACAAAATGAAGCTGGCCTCATGAAGTTGGTTCATAACTATGATAAACTAAGTTCCAAGTGCATGTCATTCCTATTGTGAAAAGGGGCAAACACAATTGCTAGTTACTAATTTGCAGTCAATTAAACATTCAAGAAACTGAAGTCTCTGTATTGGCATTCCAATAATTGGTGAAGTGCTTGTAGCGATCAAATTTTCCAAGTGATTTTTCTTCATCCCTCAAGTTGTAATGGACTCTTGCCCTCAAAATATATTATACAATTTCAATTTACTAGTGACAAAAAAAAGTTTGGCATCAAAGTTGATATACAGATTCCTGACCATCATTCTCCCGTTTCTACTATGTACCAAAAGTAATCAGAATTACCCAATTAGCAGAAAATGCATACAGTACCAACTATTAAGGCAGACTGCTACAGCAATAGCTAATGCATTTCTAAGAGTGTGATCCCAACAAAGAATGGGTATTGCTCATGAGAGGCATACCCAAGTAACTTCTGCATAAACATCTCTGATTCACTTTAACACAATTGCTGTGATGGCATAAGATAAATCAACAATTTACAGAGGATATAAAAACCCTAAGTAATAAAATGTGTGCTGCTCCATTACATACTTAAAAGAACAATGCTGAAAGTTATTGTGCTTGCCCATAGAGTAACATTCTTAATAAGCAATACACGTAATGGGCAGTGAATGAAGCTTAAGATCAAAAGCATAAGAGGGGTTAGGAGTTGGAATCACCAGATACATACATTCAACATTTTGCCTGACACGCTCACGCCTCGCCTCCAGCTCAGCCAACTCCTGTCTCGGTGTAGCAATACATCAGTACCGGATGCAACGAACATACTGCTCCCCTTACTACTATGTACGAAGAAGTTAGCAGTCCATGCACAATTCTCAGAAAATTATGTGGACTGGCATGGTCTTGGACTCTTAGTCCTTACCTCTGGTGTTGGAGCTTTCTTCCTTTGTCCATTCAACCAGCAAATCCACTCAACTACAAGCACGATGCAACTATCAGATAATGTCTACTCACTGACGAATCCAAGTATATCGGCTCAAAGTCAGAATGAAGCCCTTAAACCATACATGCCTGCAAAAGCATTTGTCAGTACCAGTCAAATTGGGTAACCACAGATCCTCACAGGCAAGCAATAGGATTGGTAACCTGGAACAGTGGTGGGGTCCTGGTCGCCCTTGAACTCCACCCACCGCTTCTCCTTCACTGTTTTGCCGTCACGATGCAGAAACACCATTACATCAGGATCATTCTCAAGTAGAGCACAAGTTCTCTTTGCAAGGTAAGACGAGGAAGACATGGACAACAGGGATGGATGGGAATGGACGGGCGCGGGAGGGACACGTACTGGCGCCGTCGACCTCCTCGACGAGGGAGAAGTAGTTGTTGCCGGCCATGTCGACGCCCACCTGCGTCCGCGACCGGAACATCCCCAGCATCCGCGCCATCAACCGCTTCGCCATCGCTCCGCCGCCTGCTCCGCTTGTCCACCTTCGCCCGTTCGCCCGCTCGCCGTAACCGGTTCCCGCGAGCCACCTAAGCGCCTCTTCCTCTGGCCGCCAGTTTCTCAGCCGCGCCGCCGACTGTTATATCGTGAGAGGAAAGGACCGATCAACTTCAGAGTGGGATTGGGGGATTTGGGGATCGGGGGAGGCGGCGCGGGTAAGGGCAGGTGGGCTCAGTATATCAGGCGCACAACAGCGCGAGGTCTACAGAATGCAGGAATTCACCCGTGGGTGTGGAGATACGACTTACCCTCGCGTGCAGCGCCGCCGCTAGCCGGAGTTGGTCCCCCCGACGTCCTCGCCAAGCCCGCCTTAGGGGACTCGATGGTGCTGGGAGGAAAAGAGAAAACCGCACCAGCGGTCCTAAATGTTTCGAAGTTACTTCAGTTTGTTCCCTAAACTTTGAAATGGAACATCTAGATCCTAAATGTTTTATAAGTGAGGCACGCGCGGTTTTAAATGGTTTTGACCCGTGTTGACCAGTGCCACGTCGGCGGCTGGTTGTTAGGTGAGAGATTTTCCGCGGCTGGCTGATGGAAATTTTGCAAATAAACCCCTATAAATAGTCGGCTTCTTAATCCCAAGCCCCAGACCTTGTCCACATCTCTCTCGCCTCCGCCCAAATTGCCATGAGTGCCACATCGAGCTAATCTGAGTGGATTCGACCGAGGTGGTTAGCGCGGCGACGGCCGTGGCGGGGTTCCCGGGGCGGTGGAAGGCCATCGTCGCTAAGCTGGGCATCGCTTGGCATTATCCCGAAATGCGCTCTGCCGCGAGCTACTGCAGTCGTGGCCGCCACCCTCGACGACGCGGCTGAGCTTGCAGCACGATCGCTGGAGCCGGGAAGCATCAGACGCAGAGCGTCATCGACACGTTGGGAGCTAGGCTGGACGACAACCTCCGGGACTGCGCGCTGCTCGTCCGGACCGGCGTGCTGTTTGATGCCTCGGCCGTCCCGACGATGGCGATGGCACCGGCAGCGTCACAGGAAGATGTGCGTGAGTCGCCGTCGGCAGATCGGGCAGCGGCGAAAGCGGCGGTGGGGGCTCCTCGATGCTCGGGCAGGACGGGAAGGGTGTCATCTCCGCGCTCGGTCGCGCCAATGCCGCCACGCTGGTGCAGCTACTCACGACGCCGGTGCCCATGGTGTTGGAGAAGACTGCGGCGGTCGTATGCCGGCTCGCGGAATCGGGAAGCTACGACGCGCTTCTCGTGTCAGAGGGCGCGCTAGCTCCTCTGATCCGCTTCTCCATGTCGCCCGATGTCGCACGGTCCACGGCGGCGCTCGCCCGCTGATCGAATCTGCCAGACAGGGGACTCCGTGTCCCAGTCCGTGGTGGTCGGCACGCTCAACAACCTCTCGGCGGTGCCAGAGGTGGTGCACACGCTGGACGACGAAGGGGTCATGGTCACCCTGCTGGAGCATGCTGCCACAGACTGCCTAAAGAACCTCACGTCCAGCAGCGATGGTTTCCGGCTCGCCGTGGCGTCGGGCGACGGGCTACGCAGCCTGCTGCTCTAACTCGACACGCCGTTGTCGTAGGAGTCCGCGGTGCTCCCGCTCGAAAACATCGTGTCCATGGTGCGCGCTCGGAAACACCTAAAGGGGCTCTTTGCAATTTTTCACCGCCAGCGGTTGAGCCTCGTGGACCCTACAGCCGACGTGGCACTGGTCAACGCGGGTCAGAACTATTTAGGACCTCGCGTGCCGCACTTACAAACAATTAGGACCTATATATTCCATTTTAAAGATTAGGGACCAAACTGACGTAAATCACAAACATTTAGGACCGCCGGTGCAGTTTTCTCGGAGGAAAACAACAGGAGAAGACGCGACGGCCGGACCTGTGGCTTAGAAGAGCATCTCCACTCCTCGGAGGCCCATATGCTGAAAGCCGGCGAAACCCACGAACGCCCAGTTACCCCCAAGTACCGGCCCGCGATATTTTTCTTAATTTGTTCTTCACGCCAGTAATTTGGCGACACAAAACAGACACGTTCCAGCGAAACAAAACAGAGTTCCACGATTAAACTATAACTACGGCGATCAGACGGTAAGCTCCTCAACAAAGATGGAGGCAGGACTCGGAGATGTCTCAAGCGTGAAGCTCGGCTGGGATGCAGAAGAGAAGGTTGGGCAGTGCTCGGCGTCGGCGCCAACGCCGCTGTGGACGGCGCTTGTAGGCTGCACAGGATGGTGTTGCGCTCAGCCATGTACCATGCCTTGACCTGGCTGTCCATCGCCGTCGTGTTTGCCCCTATCAAGAACGCTAGGTCGGTGTTTCTCTTCTTCGCCACGATATTGGTCTTGAGGAGGTCGATATTGACGCATTGGTTCTACAACATCATCTTTCACCTCTCGTCGAACTTCTCGTCCCGCTTCGCGGTAATGATTGCAAGTGCATAGATCAATTATAGCTAGTTTCTAAGTAAAAGTATCAAATCCACAGAGAGCTATTAGTAAAGGTCTTTATGCCCCTTGTTACTATCTACCAAAAGATACTTATAAGTTGTCTTTGATCTCAAGTAAGGGTATTTTAAAAGGTTTTTTATTGTTTGCAGAAAATTCATTAAAACGAGTAAAAGAAAGAAAGTAACAAGGTCGTGTGAAAGTGTGGTTGAATTCAATAGGGCTAAAAGTTTTTTGGGGATATAGGATACACCACTAGCATGATATACTATTATTAATTGAGATGATATACTTCTTGTGTCATGAGATGCATGGAGAGAGCTCTATAATAAGATGTTCACTACAAAGCTTGTAGCAAACCACTTTGTTGAGCCAAAAGCGAGGTCACATCTAAATAACTACTGCGATGTCTGAGAGCAATCATCCATACAAACCATCGCAATTAAGGGTTTCCCCGTGGATATCGTAATTAGCTTAGGGAGTCTCTCTTTATCCTCCTTTGACCGCGTAGGTTACGAGCCGGCGCCAATTGTCACGAAGCTATTCCGAGCACGATCCCAAACACGTCCAAAGTATTTCTCCCTCCCTTTAGTCTCGAGTGCAAATGATATGTGGCCTTCAGATCCCTTTCAAAATGCGGGTTTTCGTGGTTTTTGGTGGTTGTGAATGTCTGATCCATCTATAGTCTTTGTCAGGAGAAAGCATTTGACGAGGCGGACGCTACGCCACACAAGACGGTGACAGATGCAGGCGGGATCTGCCCATACCAATCGGTCACATTTGCCGATGACTTCCCCTTGTTTGGTGTTCTCCCGGATGCAAAGGTAAATCCATAAAATGACTTCTATCACTTAAAAATATCATATTATAGTATAATATGACATCCAATTAATATGTTTATATAAGACTTAATGATTCGGGATCTTGTTGAAACAAGGACAAAAAAGTGCGTGCAAACACGGTGAAATACAAAGATCCCTACTCTATTTATGCAAAAAAAAAGGTAAATAAGCTTCAATTTTGGACTCATCAACTCCCCTAAGTTAGGCTTTTGCTCGTCCCTAAGTAAGATGGTGGCTTATGAACAAGATCATCATGTTCATGAGGCACGATTCATTATAATAAATAAGATAGAAACTGAAACAAAAATACAACATCAGATGTAGAGATACTTCGGGGTATTATCTTACCCTTACACATCACATGACTTAGAGACTTTCACACCCTTTTAGTATTAATAATGTTATAAAGAGCTTCTAGTGATTTAACATATCATATAATCATAAGGTTTAAAATAATTGAGCATTTGATTAAGTAATGAAGATTCGTGATCATTCTTTTCCTTTCATCTTTTCTTTCTACCTTTTGATTCTTTTGATAGTTGCTCTTCTTGTTTGTTTATTTCTTCTCTTTTTCTCTCTCTCTATATATTTTTTACTTCTTTCTTTCTCCTCTTCTCTCCCTTTTTTTAAGTACAACTATTTTATCATGCTCACTACTTTTATGGCTTTCAAAACTCGTGACTATAATATGCTACCAAATTTTTTCTTCTCATAGCCTAATCAATAGTTTTATTAGTGTGGAAGTCCCTAAAATCATGACGGTTGTAAAATTATCATAACACTAAAACCTAGTTCAATCATCTAATATAATAATCATGAATCAAAAGACAACTTCAAATAGCATAAAGTCTCGCAACTCAATAGATATAAATCTTCTCTTAAACAAAAAGGGGCTCGAAGTTGATGCAACTAGTGCAAATTCTAGAATTAAAATCTAACATGTGTGCAGGAAAGTAAACATGCTAAAAACTGTAAGATAGATTACAAGGTTCTCATAGATCCCCCCAAGGTTGGAATCAAACTGGATGGATCAAATAATCCCTTGCAATTATTCGGTACCGTGGTGCGTCTTTAGTTTGCAGGAGGAGAAGCCCTGGAATTACGAAGGCTTGCACGAAGCGTCTTGTTTGATGCTTCCAAGATCAAGATGCAGACTGGGTGCTGCTCGATAATTTTCTCCAATTGCTCCACAAGAGATTTGTACATCTCTATCGTCTCAATTTTCTTAATGTGGTGGTCAAGTTTGTCCAAGGAGGCTTGGATATCTGAAATGGATCGTATGGGCACCTAGAGGGGGGTGAATAGGTGCTACTCAATTTTTATTTCCTTTTCAATTTTAGGCTTGACACTAAGTAAATTATCTAGATATGTAACTACGAGAATTTCCCTATATGCAAACCTATCTACTAAACACATAAAGAGAGGAGCGAGAAAACCATAGTGGAGCACGCGAAGACACAGGGATTTGTTTTACCACAGTTCCTTCCTTCTTAAGGTAAATATGTCTGCGTCGGAGGGATGGACGGTTCTAAGACCACCACGCCATAATAGGCATCACCCTATTATCTGATGGATCTCGCCACAAAAGGCCTGATCCACCTCTCCACTATTGGTACCCTTCGAGGCGGGAACCAGTGCCTTTACACCTCTAGCGGGGTACACATCCACAACCAAATTGGAGGCTCCCGTAATGAAAATAAGCTGACACAAGAATAAGGATTATCAAATAACCAAAACAAGGATCTAGATATTTGCAAGAAATACTAGATCCATGATCCTCCAAATGAATGGAGGGGAAAGTGAAGCGCTTGAGTGCTATTGATGAAGATCGATCCCTCCTCCTTCGATTCCCCAAAGAACGAGGCCTTTGGGTGGATGAAGGTGGATATCTCTTGGATGGAACTTGAGGAATGGATCTTTTATTTTTCGAATGAACCAAGAGTTTTGCAGAAGGGAGGAGATGGGTTTAAATACCCTCTACCCATAACTGGCCGTTGGAGAATTTGGGGGCGGATAAATCCGCCCCCACTAGGGGCGGACTATCCGCCCTGGGGGAAATCCGCCTAGAGCCGGAAAGTTTGGGGGAAATCCGCCCTCCCCCCTCACCGAGAGCCACGCCGAGCTTGCTTTGAAGAAATTCCTCGAGGGGGCGGATTATCCGGCCCCCCAAGGGGCGGATTGTCCGCCCTGGGGAAAAGTCTGCCCCAGGGCCGAAAAATCCGGGGGATTATCCACCCCCCCCCACACACACACACACATAGTGCGCTGCGCCATGGTACACTTTGCAAAAATCCTGGGGAGCGGATTATCCGCCCCCTTGAGGGGCGGATTATCCGGCCTGGGAAAAAACCCTGGCCCTAGCCATACAATCCGAAAGATATTCCGCCCCCACACAATGCGCCGCGCCCTTGCTCCCTTTGTGATTGGGGAGGGGCAGATTATCTGGCCCCTTGCAGGGGTGGATTATTCGCCCCCCAAAAACACCTTTGAGCTTCTTTTGATTTTGTTAAGACCTGCAGGACTTCAACACACATTAAATAATCCTCGATATTATTATCTAACATACAAAACACTAGAGATCATGAAATGTTCTTTCATTCTCCCCCTTTTTGGTGTTAGATGACAGTACTAGGATTTGCAATAAAACCTACTAACATCATCTTCAATAAATGAAAGAGGCTCCCCATAAATGTGTGCATATCAATAACTTGCATTTGAATACAAATGCACACACTAAGGAACAAGCCAATTTCATAAGATTGACGGCTATAACAAAGATGAGTTAGGAAAAATACTTCATACCACCAGGAGATGAATTAGCCAATATAATAAGCAAGAATGTTAGGCCTTGAAACATCCCGCCATATTGATGCAACAATAGATATAATTCCAGAATTCCATATGACCATAGATAATTCCAGAATCCCTCACAGATAGTTTCACACATAAACGATAGTGCCACACATGACATAGTCTCATATAAAACGAAGCACAAATAGAAGTTCAACACTAAAGGGGCACAAGCAACCGATAAAGAAAACGAATGATAAAAAGGCAAATGCTTGCGCCCGAACCATGCAAATCCACGGAGACCTAAATAGAACTAATTCTCCCCCTTTGGCATCGAAACGCCAAAAAGGAAGAAGAGCGATTCTAATGACCCAAGAGATCACTCCTCGTAGTCCTCCTCGTCATCGTAGTCGTGCCCATCCCCGTCCCCGTCCCCTTCCTCTTCCTCATCATCATACTCATCATCAGCAGCAGCTAGAGGAGTTGGCTCCCTAGTCGGTGCAGGAAACAGGTGACGCTCGAGCTCTCCATAGTTGATCCCTGAAGTGTTCCACTGAGCATATGGTTCCGGAGCGGTAGCAGGAGGAGGATGGCCAGACGCCCCAGACACATGGTGGAGAATCAGCTGCTAGGTGTGGGCCATCTCATGGCGCTGCCGGTAGGTGTGGCATCCCGCAAAACCACTACTAGAAAATCGCGTTGAATTTGTGCATTGCATCGTCATCATCATGCATTGTTTGCCAAAACTATCCCGCAAAAGCCCGTTTGGTTTTCTACAACGCCCCACCTTTATTCAAACGCCAAACCCCGGGTGCTGCCGGATATTTTATTTGTCTAAAAACCGTTTGCAAAATGGCCTTATTTTAATTTAAACGCGACCAAACAAACACACGTTTGAAAACAGCTCCCTCTAAATCCTAGTCCCACCTAATCTATTCCTACCCACCAATCCCAGGCTGCCACCTCCCCTCTCTCTCCTTCCCCCTGGCCCCACCCGCCACCTGCACCCATCCCACAGGCCGCCTGGGCCCACACGCCACCGGGGCCCCACGCCACCAGCCCTCCCCACCCACTTACCCCACACCCCTGGCCGCCCCGACCCCACCGGCCCCACCTAACCGCAGGCCCCGTCCCTGTTCACCATCTTCCTCCTCCTTACGCCCACGCCATCAAGATCGCTGCTGCCGCCGCCTCCGCCTTCGCATGCACAGACGCCTCAGCCCTCTCTCCTCCGGCCTGTCATGCACCTCGCCTGACGCCAGGCCGCCTCACCAACCACCCCACGCCTCAGAGCCACCTCTCCAGGTGCTCCTCGCCGCCCCGAGCGGCGCCCGCCTCCCGTGGCCCGCTCGTCGAACGAGCTCGCTGCCGCCGCCCGCCAAAGAACCAGCGCCGCCCCACCCCACCTCCTTCCTCCGGCTGCCCGCCTCAGCGCCTCCTCTGCCAAGGCCAATTCCGCCAGGTTGCCGACGCCCGGCTGCCCCAGCTCGCCCGCCACCATTCAACCCCCGGAAGAAGAACGCGCTGCGGCCACCACTGGCTCGCTGCCTGCTGCCGCCAGCCGCCGCGCTCGTTTCGCCGCCACGCGCCCTCGTCGCCTTGCCGCCGGCGCGACCACAAGAGCCGCCAGCGGCGCTCGTCCTCCGGCGAGAGCCGACCGCAGCCACCCAAAGCCGTTCGAGGCGAAGTCCGATCCGTAGCAAGATCTTCGATCCCGTCGCCAAGGACTCCTCTCGGACAAGATCAACCAATGCCGGCCACAGATGATCAAGGTGGGCACCCCAAGGTCTTCTCGGGACATCGAGTTCGCCATCACGAAGGACCAGCCCGCCGTCATGGAAACCGAGGACCCCGGTACCCCCAAGTTCAACTCGCCAAGTTTTTCATCGAGAACGCCGAGAACTTCCACCGGAGCCGAAGATCCGGAGCTCTTCTTCATAGAACGCCAAGTACCTCGAAGACCGTTCCGCTGAAACCCCGAGATCGTCGTCATAGAACCCGAAGGCCACTTGTGCGACAAGCACTCCGCCCGGACACCCAGTTCTCCACCCCGAAGCCGCGATGATGTTGAACCAGGACCTCCATCGGACAAGATCGTCGCCAAGACCTGCTTCACGGATGCGCCGAGATCTACCCCCCGATAACCGAGAACGACCCCGGAGTCCGAGAATGTTCCGCCGAGACCGACCCGTCGAACCCTGGACCCTGAGACCGACCCCGAACCCCGGATCCCCAAGATCGTCGAGACCCCTCAATGTGTGAACCCTTCCCGAAACCCTATTTCATAACATAATACAACTTGTCGCATATTTAATTGTCATCTCGCATGCATATCACGTGGTTTGGGGGCCTTATGCCGATTCACCTAATAATTAAATATGGGGCCCATATGCGGGCAAATCTAGCCTTATATTGGCCTCATTTAAACATGTGTAGCGAACCGGTTCCATCTGTTGCATTGCTAAACAACATATAATTTGTGGGATAGATAAATAACTTGAACCATTTAATTAAATGTCGGGACCCCGGTTCCACTTAACATGACCTAATTGCATCGCACCTTTGCCATGTCATCCATCATACATGCATCATGCCGATCTTCTGCCGTTGTATTAAATACTACATCCGGTGTTTGTTCTAGTGTTTTGCTTCTTCGCGGATAAGGCCGTTGAGTTGATGTGAGCTTCGCCCCGATCTTCGGATGAACCTTCGTCAATGTTTTCAGGCGAGCATCTCCCCCTTTCTACCTATCTTACTTTTATAGTATTTACTTCCCTCCTGTTGATCTATTGCTATCTGTGTTGCGATGCTCTAGTTTTCCGTACCCGTGATATCCCTTGCAGCCCTATATTGCCTTGGACACACCCTATTACCTGTTGTTTGGTAGATAGTTGGACTTGCGTGTCGTAGTTGCTGGCTCAAGTGCTGATGTGTGTCGCCATATGCCACAGTTGCTGATGTATTGCCGCATGTTGATGTTGGAGATGATTCTAGTTTTACTTATCGTCACTTTAATTTCTGTTTAACAACTAAAATTGAAATAAGCAGAGGCATCGGTGGGTGATAGAAAATATTTGGTTTCCGAACGCCCACTTGTGTCCCGTAAGACCCCGAGTACTTGATAATTCCTTGTTTTATCGCGCTATCCACATCCGGGAGGTATATGGGACCCCTGAGCGAGCTTGATTCATTCTTATTTCTTGGGGCCACAAACTAGTTTGAGGTTTTATTTACGATCTGTACTTATGCCATGCTACTTTTCTCGTATTTAAATTGTGCGAGGTGCACATCGCATCGCTTAGGATCGGGACACGATTCCGATGTCGACAAGCCCAGCCACACTTCGGTTCCCATTGCTCACATACCAGATACCCAAACCTTGAGCCCGTCTCGAGTCACGGCTTCGCTATGGATCTACTTAAGGGTGGCCCCTGAAATATTTCGAATCCCGTGATTGTTCATCGTGAAAGCCTCGTTGGTTTTGATTTGGTTTTTCCGAGGTTGATCGAGTGTGTTGCTATTGGTGCACCCCGCCGGTAAAACTTTCTCAAAGCCGTGTCCGCGGATATGGACGACTTGGAGCACAAGATCTCGATCATAGACAAGCATAACTAAAGTTTCGCTATAAATTTGACTTTATAATGACTAGTAATCAGCTTCACTACCACGGAATGGCTAAATAATCGCCCACAATTGCTTGATTGGTTTGTCGCCACGACAATTGTACTGACTAGTAAGTATTGCAACTACAACGAAATGGCTGAATAAAAGTACCAACAACTTTGGGTTTTGGGTTTATACCATGCTATCCAGATGTCGATTAGTGATTGTTGCAACTACAACGGAATGATTAAATAAAAGTGCCCACTGCTTACTTTTCTCAGGATGATTATCTATACTTGACTAGTAATTACTGCAACGATAACCGAATAAGTAAAACTGCCAACTGTGTGAGTTCCTCGGTTGACTTCCTCGTTTGGTCTCGAGGGGGAAACGCCAGGATGGGTTTGCTTGGTATTAGCTTCAGGTTGGATCCGGTTAGGTCATTCTTATCCCTCTCTGCTATCCGCCAGTTGTATCGAGTCTCTATAGGTTGTTTAGTGTATGCTGCCGCTGCCGCTTCAGTCCACCATACCTATGTAGGCGAGGACCGCCGAATTCTAGCCTCGCTGGTGTCTTGGCCTCAAGATCGACGCTCCTCTTTTCCTTTGCCTTTGTCGGCACCTTTTTGTTCAAGCAGGTTTTGAGATCGACGCCGTTAGCGGTTACCCTTCCGCTTGGCCCGGGCGGGTTATGGACGCCATTGGTTATTCTTGGGCTCTTAGCCCCATTTGCATCTTGTCCGTAGTTGGACGCCTATCGTTTTCAAGGTGATTTGGATCTTTGTACATTATATCGTATTCTTGACTCACGGAGTCGTATATATATATATCTGCGTGGGTCCCATCGAGGACTGTTGTGTAATGTTATTACTTCATTTTCCACCCGCACGAAAGTGCCTGGTGGGCACCTTTGAATCGTTTCTATGCGGGTTTGGCGAATTTTGCTCAAACTTGCATAGGTCCGATTCTGAGGGTGTTACAGTAGGCCTCATACTGACCCTTGTGAGTGTCAACGCCCATGCACAATATGTTCCTTTGGAACCAGTTCAGCTGCTTGACCTCACGGGCCATAGGGGGCACTGGGGGCCTGCGTCCACTAGCACGTGCATCACACATGAAAGACTTAGGAGCTGTGGAAGGGTGGGATGTCTTCTGTGCCTTATTGTAGATATTCTTGGACTTGTGGACTCCATCCAAATTGCTACCAAACTCCTCATGTGGCAGCATGTGCTTGATAAGCATCATAATATAAGGAGCAAAAGGGATGGCGAGGAAGTTGAACATAGCATATGTCAACTCATGATAGATGTAATCCATGACATCCAACTTGTACCCCACAGAGGACTCGACATTGGTGGCACATTCATGGGAAAAGGCAAGTAGGGGCATAAGGTGACCTCGAATCTTATCATTATTTCCCCCACTTAGAGAAATGTTGTCCCGGAACAATCCAACAAGAGCTGCATATAAAGGATATAGTCCAGAGAAAGTACCAGCTACCCCATCGGAAGTCAAGCATGGAGCGAGAACATTATCCTTGTTGGGCTTGATAGGATATATGATGCGATGGCTAGAAGCAGTGTCACGACCATGGAAAGCGTAGCCAAGGACCTGAGCAAATGTGCGGAAGTCTGACTGAATCATAGTGTTCCCGGTCATCCACTTCATGGTGCGAAGCTCATCTCCGCAAATCACAAGTGTAGAGAAGAATTGCTTCACAACCGATGAGTCATAGATGCATTGCAAAGTCATAAGATGGTGCGGCCCCATTCTGCCAGTCACGTCCAAAGCCTCACAAAGTCTTGACTTGGATTGAGCCTCAGTCAAATTTAGAGGATGCATGGGGGCGGATCTTGAGGGAAGCATAAACATCATCATGAATGTACATGTAGTAAGTGCACCCGAACATACTATCCTCCTGAGGGATATCACTATCAACCTCATCATACAAATCACGGTGGCGAATGGCAGAGTACTCAATGATATCCATTGCCTTGTAGTTGACATGGGCATGCTTGCCCTTGCTCTTCCACTGGGTGGTCTTCTTGGATTTTCTAGCTTGCTTGGCCATCCGTTCAGCCTCTCTTTCCTTCTTTTGATTTAAACCTCGTCAACAAGCACACTGTCTTTGTTCTGCCTGAGATAACAGGCACGGGAACGATGCTTGTAGGTCTTGGGAGCAATAGAACCACCTGTGAGTAGAAATAGATAGGTAGCATGGGGATAATCATACACACAAGTCCAAGAGGAATGTGAGATACAGTAGAAAAACAACCCACGGTCCAATGATGCACGATACGGGAATCTGAGAAAAAACTGAAACAGGCAACAAACCTTCAGGCCAGAGTATCCGGCCATTCCATCCGCCCCTGCGAAAATGTTCAGTTCCACCACAGATTCACCACATCAACGCAGATCGGGCCCTAGGGTTGCAAGACTACAAAATCTAACAGGCAAAGGAATCACATAGTATCTTATACAATGAGTTTCCACCAAGAACAAAAACTTCCACACACAAGAGATTAATGAAGGATTTACCTGATGACCCACAAGTGTAGGGGATCGCAACAGTCTTCACGGGTAGTATTACCCAATTTATTGATTCGAGACAAGGGGAGCCAAAGAATACTTGCAAGCCTGAACAACTGAGTTGTCAATTCAGCTGCACCTGGAAATAGTTCTTGCTCACAGAAGTTTATCAGTAGTAACAGTTTATAGTAGCAACAACAACAGTGAAACAGGAGCAATAGTAACAATAACAGTAACAGTAGGATTCGAGTGCGGTAGGCATAGGGATGGATGTACGGGCGTTGCATGGACGAGTCTAAACATGTAACTTCAAAATCTAGGGCATTGCAGATAAATAATAACAAGCATCCAAGTACTAAACAATCCTAGGCATGTGCTCCAAATATAGTCATACGTGCTCGCAATGAGAACTTGCACAACATCTTCTGTTCAGCCAGCCCGTGGCAGCGAGGCCTCTAGGAAACTACTGGAAATTAAGGTGCTCCTTTTAATAGAGCACCGAAGCAAAACATTAACACTCCATGAACACATGTGATCCTCACACCACAACCACCCCCTCCGGTTGTCCCAATTATTGTCACTTTGGGGCCTTTGGATCCGGACAATGATATGTGTACACAACTTGCAGATAAGATCACAAAAAATACTATCATAATGATTCAATAATAAGTTCAGATCTGAGATCATGGCACTCGGGCCCTAGTGACAAGCATTAAGCACAACAAGTTGCAACAAAGTCAAATAGCACTAATAGAGATACTAGGCACTATGCCCTAACAGATCTTATTCAATTACATGATAGAACTCATCCAATCCCTACCATCCCCAAGCCTACAGCGGGGGATTACTCACTCATGGATGAGGGAAACATCGGTGGTTGATGGATATGCGTTGGTGATGACGATGGCGATGATCCTCTCCAAATTCCTTGTCCCGGCAGGGTGACAGAACGAAGTTTCTGGATCCGAATCTTGGTTTTTGGTGGCGGCGGCGGAGCGGAACTCTTTTTGGAAAACTATCGAACCCTCCTTGGTTTTTAAGTTGAAAGGCAACTTATAGGCGCAGAGGAAGGACGAGGGGGTGCCTGGGGTGGTTGCACCCCTCCTGGCGCGGCCAGTGGTGGGTCCGCGCCTGGGGTGGGTGTGGCCCCCCAGGCCTCCTCTCCGTCTCCTCTTCTGGCTCCATGGATCTTCTGGTGCAATATAGTTTTTGGCATATTTTCTGGGATTTTTCCTGATAATTCATTTTCTACACAAAAACAAGACACCAAGGTAATTCTGCTGAAAACAACGTCAGTCCGTGTTAGTTGTATCCAAATCACACAAGTTTAGAGAAGAAACAATAGCAAAGTGTTCGAGAAAGTAGATACATTTTGGACGTATCAACTCCCCCAAGCTTAGCTTATTGCTTGTCCTCAAGAAATTCAGTGGAAAACTGAGTGCGATAAAAGAACTTTCACAAACACTTTGCTTCATATGATGCATATATTCTTAGCATAGGAGTAGATGCTTAGAAAATTCATAATAAGGAGTATGCAACTAAGTCTACTCAATAGTCATTGCAAGCTATGAAGAGAAGCCAACTCAATAATAATAAGTAGCATGAAACATAAACATAAGCAACATTGCAATGCTCATAATAAGGTATGATAGAGTGGTATCTCGCTTGCCTTTGTTTGAAGAGCACAATATGAATGCCAAGGCACCTCTGAAGTTCAAGTGAAGACCAGAGGTAAAGATATAAGAGATACAAGCATCAAAGTAATGACATAATTAACCAAGTTTTGGAACAAACACAAGAATGAAAACTATGCTCTCAAGAAGGTGCTCATAGAATAAGTGGTGACTCAACAAAATTGTGAAAACGGTTTTGTGAAGGTTTGAAAGGCTTCCTAATGCTGAAAGGAAGGTACTCATTAGCTTTGAGCTCTCATTGCCCCTATCATAGGCATCTTCATGTGGTTAAGGTGAAAGTGAGGTCCACTCTGAATCATATGCTTGACATATCATAGACTGGAAATCCCAAGTCCCTTGAGTACGAGGGTCGCTCTGCATGCTACTCAACCTTGGTCACCTGAAAGTTCTTGTCATTGTAAATACATGCATATCATCGAGAACCGCCAACGGGGTACCCCTTGCACATGGTACAGGAGTTTTCCCATAACCAAAATGACAAGGCAAGCAGACAATGAGCATCTCAGCAATCTTTTTATTTACCATATGCATAGATTTTTATTGAGGATGCTTCATAGATGCTCATTATAGTGATGCTAAAAGTTTCCACCATGATTAGGCATGGCTTAGGCAAGCGGCCTAGGCATTTCTCTAACACAATGTATAAACTCCATGAACTCACAAACTCCCCTTTTGTTTCACATCGTCGACATCCATAAACAAAAGAGCAAAGTATCAACTGGATAGGATATCCAAAAGGTGTTGAAAGCGTTCCCCGTGACAACACGGTTCTGTTGACTCCCAGCATATAATAAGCAAGCATATAACTTTCATGGACTAGTCACAATGGTTCAAGATTATTAAGCGCAAGGAATAAAGTGTGCCATCAAGTTCGTGAGAGCTTTACTAACTAACTTTCTCAAAACAGACAAACATTTTATTTTGGAAGGAAACACGACATATATAAAATATGCACTGAAGTAGCAAATGATGCTAATAGGTAGGTATGGTGGACACAGCTGGCAATATTGGTTTTGAGGAGTTGTAAGCACAGGTAGAGCACAAACTCAGTGCAAGTGAAGGCTAGCAATAGAGAGGGAGCGACAAACAAGAGATCAATAACTGTCATAATCATGCTTGCAACAAAACATGACTAATTATGGCATGAAAGTGATACAAGAACTCTGAGGCAAAATAAATCATCGAGGCTTACTGACTATTGATTAGTCATATGCATGCGTGAGCATGTGCCAAGTCGATTCACATGAACAGTCAGAGGAGGATACCACAATATCATACCAAAGTATGAATAAAACAATGCAAGCAAACATTCATATGTCATGCTACAAACTATTAGCAAGCTGGAGCTAATCATAGACAAACAAGAACTACTAAGCATCCATAATGACATACACCTTACACAAACAGACTAAGCATGCTCACAATGATGAGTATATGTACAAAAATGAAACAAATATAGTTCGTTACCAGCCTCTTACCACACCTCGAGTTATCTTAATCTTCATTATTGCCCTTCACTTGTGTGACTTGAATATTAACATGAAACCAAAATCCATTGTGGACGGCTAAAACCTGCAAAGAACTCACAGAACCAAAGAAGAACAACAAATATTTTTGGTGTTTTCGATTTTTTAGAAACAAGCAAACAAAGAAAAACCAAACAAAAACAAAGCAAACCAAACAAAGCAAAATCTTTTTGGATTTTTCTTTTAAGGCAAACCAAAGCAAAGAAACAAACTAAGAGAAACAACGAAAATATTTTTGGTATTTTTGTGTTTTTGAGAAAGAAGCAACAAGAACCAAAAAGAAAGTGAAACAATGGATATACAAAGAACCGACCGAACATGATATATATATGAGTGGGACGTCGGTATACCTCCACCCAAGCTTAGGCTTTTGGCCTAAGTGGGGCTCAATCCCATGGTGCCCAAGTAGATGCACCTCCGTAGTATGATGAGGAGGCTCCCTCGTCCTGGTTCGAGCTCGAGGACTCCCATGTGTAGTGTACCGTGGGGTCATATGAGGGCGCTTACTCCTAATAGTGCCCGTGGAAGTTGAGAGAGCGCAGCTTGTCATCCATCTCCGCCTTCGAGCGTGACCAAGGTCCTTGAGAAATACTGAACAAAGTGGTTTGGGGTAGAGGGATCTCTCTCTCTTCCCCGTCAATAAACAACATTCTATAAACCAAGTTCTCAAGAGTAGATAGTGGTGACAAAGTGGTGCACCTTCATGGCAGCAAGATCAAGCCTATGAGGATCCAAAACTATATCATGTGGGTCAACAGCAATGTTCAGGCAGCAGCAATACGAGTAGCAATAATTCCCCCATAAATGAGTCCCTTAGCAGCTAAACGACGAGCAATGAGAGAACCAAGATTATACTTATCCTCATTGTAGAGCGCAGTAGCTAAGAAGGCCAATTGATAGTTGGAAATATTACTAGTGTTCTCCCTACCAAGAACACTGGTGGCAAGATAGTAGGCAAAGTACCTGATGACTGGAAGTTGAATATTCTTTATCTTCCCTCGTTGAGCTCTGCGGTCATCATCATTGGTTATTCCTCGGTAAAGCTCCAACAAATTAGCGGGAAGATATGGAATCTTCTTTGATGACCCAGTTGTACCAAGTCCTACGGCCTTGCAAAATTTCTTCAAAGTCATAGAATGAGCCCTGCCATAAATTTTGAAAGACATAGAGGGCTTGAACATGCTATTAGTAAAGGAGAAACTCTCCACAAATGTTTTAGTAAGCAAAGCATATTGTGCAATGTCATCCTACATGTAACTTGTTAGACCAGCCCTTTGAATCAAAGTCATAAAATCGTTAAGAATCCCAGCAACTTGCAAGAAAGTTTGGCAAGGAAAGGTGGAGGGGTGTGCATCCCCTTCATCTCCCTCGTCACCAAATCGCGGAGTGATGAGATCCTCATTGTATGAGGGTCTAGTACTGGTAGATGACCTTGGAAGCCTTTCCCTTATAGGTGCATCACTCTCAAATATATTACCAAATGTATGGTGGTCCATGACTTCACTTTTCTAAAATTTTAAACAACCATCAAACCAAGTGATTTCTAAGTTGATAAATGATGAGAAACTACTATAGGAACTTGCTATAGGACTACACATGCATCAAAACAAAGTTTCTAAGCATAGAACAAGCATGCAAGCTCAAACAACCTGTCACCTATAGCAGCAAAATACTCAAGATACAATCTACCAATCACAAATCTAATTGGACAAGTGGAGGAGGCACATACCAAGGAACAATCCCTCCAAAAATCAGCACTTGAGATGGGATGGACAAGGAGATCGAAAATCGCAAGCAAGAACAGCAAGAACTCGAGCTTTAGCAAGTTTTCCGGTGTTTTTCGGGAGAGAGAAAGAAGGTGGCTTTGAGGAGGCAGCCTAGAGGGGCCCAGGTGGGCCAAACCCCCCTAGGCGCCACCCCCTGGTAGGTCGTGCCTACCACGGGTGTGGTGGCCTGGGGTGGCCCCCTGGGTCACCTCTTGTGCCTCTCTGCCCCTTTTTCGAGGAAAAAAATATTTTGAATTTTCTGGGATTTTTCGGGAAATTTTATTTTTGGCCAATTTTCAGGGTATGAAAATTGATTTTCTCGCAGAAACAGTTTTTTCAGATAAAGCAAACCAAAAGACAAACTACTAGAGCTCTAAGAAACTCAAACAAGCAAACTACTAGCAAAACTAAAGCTAAAGCGAAGACTAGGAAGGAGAAAAGTAAAAGAAAGCAAGTATAACCATAGTGGAAACATTATTTTGTTCATTAAAATCCTTTTGTTAACAAGGTTGATCAAGTCTTGTTACCAAAACAATCTTATATGAAACAAAACTTTGTATTCCACGCCTCATACTTAATAGCAATGGTCCCAATCATAAAAGTTTCAAAATTTTCTTGTGGAATGGGACAATATATTTCTCCAACCTTGATGCTCTCAATATTTTCAATGGAATTCAGGCAATAGCTTATAACAACCTTTTGGGGGAAATAGACAGTGTTCTCTTTGTCATTAATATTAAATGTTACTTTTCCTTGATTGCAATTGATGATAGCACCTGCAGTATTAAGAAAATGTCCCCCAAGAATAATATACATGTTATCATCTTTAGGCATTTCAAGCACAACAAAATCAGTTAAAACCATGCAATTATGAGCAACTTGAACAGGAACATCCTCACATATACCAACAGGAATAGTAGTTGACTTATCAGCCATTTGCAAAGATATATCAGTTGGTATCAACTTTTTTAGCTGGAGTCTCTTATAGAGAGAAAAAGGCATAACCCTAACTCCAGCTCCCAAATCACATAAATCAGTTCTAATATAATTGTTCTTAATAGATCAGAGAATAGTTGGTATACCTGGATCACCAAGTTTCTTTGGAACCTTACCATTGAAGGAATAATTAACAAGCACAGTAGAAATCTCCTCATTAGGAATCTTCCTTTTATTAGAGACAATATCCTTCATATACTTTGAATACAGAGGCAATTTAATAGCATCAGTCAAAGGAATTTGCAAAAATAAAGGTTTCATCCACTCACAAAACTTGTTGTAGTGTTCTTCCTCCTTTGACTTGTGTTTCTTACCTGGAAAAGGCATAGGTTTCTACACCCAAGGTTCTCTCTCTTTACCATGTTTATTAGCAATAAAATCCACCTTTGTGTACCTAGTGTTCTTAGTGTGTTTCTCAGGTTCTTCCTCACCTTCCTCCTTATCAGAAGACTCATCTTTATCATTTCCACTCTCAGTTTCAGCATCAGAGACAGATATGCTATTAGGATCTACAACAGGTTCAAGTGGTTCCTCAACTATCTTATGTTTCTTTTTCTTTCTCTTACGAGAACTACCACTATCTTCACCTTGTTGAGAATCCCGCTCAATTCTTTTAGGGTGTCCTTCAGGATATAAAGTATCTTGAGTAGCTATACCACTCCTAGTTCTAATTCCATAAGCATGTTTATCTCCTGAAGCATTAACTAGCATATCCTTTTGTACCTTAGCAAGTTGATCAAGTTGAGTTTGAACCATTTGAAAGTGTTTACAAAGCATTTTAATATCATTAGAAGTTATTTCCACAATATATTTCAACTCATGGATAGCTCTAGAGTTTTCCAACAAATGATTCTGAACTTGTTTATTAAAATTACCTTGTTTAACAATAAATGTGTCAAGTTCCTCTAAACATTGATCAGGAGGCTTACCATAAGGAATATCACCTTCATTAAATTGGAGAGAGTGTACCTCAATAGTAGATGAGTGGGGAATTGGCTTACATAATTATTCTATAGGAGGTAGATTTTTTAGGGTTCGCAGCATAGAAAACAAAAAAAATTCTACGATGTGAACTATATACCAAGATCTATCTACTAGATACAAACAACGGGCAGATGTATATCCGTAGAGAACATACCCTTGAAGACCGACAAAGCTTAACAAGTTCAACTCGTGGTTGATGTAGACGATCTCTTGCCGATCTCAAGATCGAGAGGAAGTCCTAGCGCCGCAAATCAGCAGCGCATCCGTGCTCGCACACACGTTCGAGGCACCGAGCAACCTCCGCCTCCTCGCTCCAGCGATGCAGCGGAAGCACAACTCTTTCTTGCCGAATAGCCACCGGGAACATGTATCTCGCTAGTCCGAGACCATGGGGGATAAATTCTAGAGGGGGATGTGAGGAGGGGGGCTCCTTTTATAGGAGGAGGGGGGCACCCAAGGGGGTGGCCGCCGGCCATGGGGGCTGCCCCCTCCCCTCCTTCATTCATGTGGGTGGACACTCCACTCACAAAATGCCCTTTAAAATCCCTCCACTCAAAAGTCCACTCAAAATCCCATTAAATTTCCACCAAATTTAATGCAAACTCTCATTAAATAAAACTCTTTTATTTTATTCAGAATTAGGTCAATTACTTTAATGACAAACATTCACAAATAACCCCTTGCTAGAATTCTATTTCACATGCATAACCACTTTATGCAATTTCACCCGAAAACCTGTTTCGGTATCTAGTGAAATAAATTCCTACGCTTGTTCATTCTTTCGGCATGAAACATTTGCTCCAATTGGATGTCGGTGTCTCTTAAGTGTGTCACCCTATGGTTCGTGAATAATGCGGACATTATCGAGACCCCTCTCGGATCAATAATCGAGCGGGATCCGGAGACCCATCTCGACTCCCACACATTCAACGATGACTTTCTTGTGATCGTCGGAACCTTTTACGCTAGTATCTTAATACCTTTGTTTCACGATATATTACATGTCCGAGATTCGATCATCGGTATCTCCATACCTAGTTTGATCTCGTTACCAACATGCACTCTTTTCGTTCTCGTGATATAACATTCTAGTGATCAAATCAGTTGCTTGCAAGCTAATCAATGTGATATCACCGAGAGGGCCCAGAGTATATCTATCCGTCATCGGGATGAACAAATTCCACTCTCGATCCATGAGCCTCAACATAACACTTTATTAGTTACGAATCCATCTTTATAATCACCCATTACGGTGTGACGTTTGATGTTATCAAGAAACTCTTCGGTGTTAGTGATTGACATGATCTCATGGTCTAAGGATTAGGATCACTTAAGTTGTTATAGCAATATAAACTCAATGACTTTGATCGTAATGCTATACTTGGATGAATGTTCATCACACCATTACACTAATGTTGTGATCCCGTTATTAACAACATCCAATGTCCATGATCAGGAAACCTTGATCATCTTGTTAATCAACGAGCTAGTTTATGAGAGAGGCATAACTAGGAACTTTCTGTTTGTTTATTAAACACACATGTATTAACGTTTCCGTATTAATACAATTATAGCATGCAAAATAAACATCTATCATATACTTGGAATACACATAATAAACACTTTATTATTGCCTCTCAGGGCATATTTCCTTCAGTCTCCCACTTGCACTAGAGACAATAATCTAGTTACATAGTGATAAATATAACACCCATTGAGTTCTGGTGTTGATCATGTTTTGCTCTAAGGAGAGTTTTAGTCAACAGATCTGCTACATTGAGATCCGTATGTACTTTACAAATCTTTATATCTCCATCCTTGACATGCTCGCGGATGGAGTGAAACCGGCGCTTAATATGCTTGGAATGCTTGTGAGACCTTGGCTCTTTGGCATTGGCAATGGCACCATTGTTGTCACAATAGATCACCATTGGGTTCAACGTGTTTGCCACCACTCCTAGTTCGGATATGAACTCCTTCATCCAAACTGCTTCCTGAGCCGCTTCTGAAGCAGCAACATATTCGGCCTCCGTTGTTGATCCCGCTACCACAGGTTGTTTGGAGCTCCTCCAACTAACCGCTCCGCCATTCATGAGAAATACGTATCCGGATTGAGACTTAGAGTCATCCGGATCGGTGTCAAAGCTAGTGTCGACATAACACTTAGCGACGAGCTCTTCTTCACCTCCGTATACAAGAAACATATCCTTAGTTCTTCGTAAGTACTTAAGGTTATTCTTGACCGCTATCCAGTGTTCCGAACCTGGATCCGATTGGTACCTACTATTCAAACTAATAGCATGTGCCACATCCGGTCTTGTACATAGCATGGCGTACATTATAGAGCCTATGGCTGAAGCATAGGGGACTTTGTCCATTATCTCTCTTTCTTCCCAAGCCGGACTTTGAGTCTTACTCAATGTCTTGCCTTGCAACATAGGTAAGAACCCTTCTTACTTAGTCCATTTTAAACTTCTTTAAAATCTTATCAAGGTATGTACTTTGTGATAGCCCTATTAGGCGCCTAGATCTATCTCTATAGATCTTTATGCCTAATATGTATGACGCTTCACCTAGGTCCTTCATTGAAAATTTGCTGTTTAGATAACTTTTAACCTTTTAAAAGATCTATATCATTTCCGATCAATAATATGTCATCCACATATAATATAAAAAATCCCACATTGCTCCCACTCACTTTCTTGTAAATACAAGCTTATCCATAAGTTTGGACAAATCCAAACTCTTTGATCACCTCATCAAAGTGGAGATTCCAACCGTGATGCTTGCTTCAATCCATAGATGGATCATGAAGCTTGCACACCTTGTTAGCATCCTTAGGATCGACAAAACCCTTTGGTTGTATCATATACAACTCTTCTTCAATATTACCATTGAGAAACGCGGTTTTGACATCCATCTGCCATATCTCATAATCGAAATATGCAGCAATTGCTAACATAATCCTAACTGACTTTAGCATCGCTACGGGAGAGAAAGTCTCATCGTAGTCAACTACTCCTTGAATTTGTCGAAACCCCTTTGCGACAAGTCGAGCTTTATAGACGGTCACATTACCATCAGCATCAGTTTTCCTTTTGAAAATCCATTTGTTCTCCACGGCCTTTCGGTCGTGAGGTAATTCCACCAAGTTCCAAACTTGATTTTCATACATGGATTCCATCTCGGATTTCATGGCTTCTAACCATTTGTTGGAATCCGGGCTCATCATCGCTTCTTCATACGTCGCGGGGTCATCATTTTCATCAACCATGAAATTCATGACAGGATTTCCGTACATCTCGGGAGCTGCACGCGTCCTGTTTGACCTGCGAGGTTCGGTAGTACTCTCTTTCGAAGTTTCATGATCATATCATTAGTTCCCTCTTCAACAGGTGGAGCCAACTCCGAAACAACTTCCGGCGCTGCGCTACTCGCCATACTTTGAAGAGAAGGTTCCACAACCTCTTCGAGTTCTACCTTCCGACTACTCACACCTTTC
Source organism: Avena longiglumis (assembly GCA_030063025.1). Classification (NCBI taxonomy): domain Eukaryota; kingdom Viridiplantae; phylum Streptophyta; class Magnoliopsida; order Poales; family Poaceae; genus Avena; species Avena longiglumis. The sequence continues at coordinate 38,373,099 of CP125975.1, read as the reverse complement.
GCGAGAAACTCTTTCTCTAGAAAGGATCCATTCTTGGCAACAAAAACCTTGCCCTCGGATCTGTGATAGAAGGAATACCCAATAGTTTCTTTAGGGTCTCCTATGAAGACGCATTTTTCCGCTTTGGGTTCGAGTTTATCCGGTTGAAGTTTCTTCACATAAACATCGCATCCCCAAACTTTAAGAAATGACAGCTTAGGTTTGTTTCCAAACCACAATTCATACGGTGTCTTTTCAACGGATTTATATGGTGCCCGATTTAAAGTGAATGCAACAGTTTCTAGTGCATAACCCCAAAATGACAATGGCAAGTCCGTCAGAGACATCATAGATCGAACCATATCTAATAAAGTACGATTACGACGTTCCGACACACTATTTCGTTGTGGTGTTCCGGAAGGTGTGAGTTGTGAAACAATTCCACACTCTTTCATGTGAGTGCTAAACTCGTAACTTAGATACTCACCTCCACGGTCGGACCGTAGAAATTTGATCTTTCTATTACGATGATTTTCCACTTCATTCTGAAATTCCTTAAACTTTTCAAAGGTTTCAGACTTGTGTTTCATCAAGTAGATATAACCGTATCTACTCAAATCATCCGTGAAAGTAACAAAATAACGATATCCACCTCGCGCCGACACACTCATTGGACCACATACATCAGAATGTATGATTTCTAATAAATCTGTCGCCCGTTCCATTGAACCGGAAAACGGCGTTCTAGTCATCTTGCCCATAAGGCATGGCTCACATGTATCAAATGATTCATAATCAAGTGATTCTAGAAATCCATCCGAATGGAGCTTCTTCATGCGTTTAACGCCAATATGACCTAGACGGCAGTGCCACATATATGCGAATATATCATCATTAAGTTTAATCCTTTTAGCATCAACATTATGAATATGTGTAACATTATCATCGAGATCTAATAGAAATAAACCATTCATCATCGATGCATGACCATAAAAGATTTCATTCATATAAATGGAACAACCATTGTTCTCGGATTTAAATGAATAACCACTTCACATCAAACACGATCCAGATACAATGTTCATGCTCAGTGCAGGCACCAGATAACATTTATTCAAGTTTATAACTAATCCGGCGGCAAGTGGAGGCAGCGTTCGGACGATCACATCAACGCTTGATCCATTGCCGACACGCATCTTGACCTCACCCTTGCTAGCGGTCGCTTGTTCATGACCCACGATTCGAGTTACAAATATTAGCAACTGAACCGGAATCAAATACCTAGGTGATACTGCAAGCACTAGTCAAGTACACATCAATAACATGTATATCATATATACCTTTGTTTGCCTTGCCGGCCTTCTTGTCGCCAGATACTTGGGGCGATTCTTCGATGGCGATCCCTTACAATAGTAGCACTTTTCGGAATCGGACTTAGGTCCAACTCGGGGTTTCTTTTCAGCGCAACAAAGGCTTGCCGCCTTACTTCCTTCAGTTTTCCCTTCTTGTCTTTCTTGAAACCGGTGTTCCTATTGATCATCAACACTTGATGTTCCTTTTGATCTCCACTGCGGTTTTAAGCATTGGCGAAGCTCGGGAGAGACTTCTTCATGCCTTGCATATTATAGTTCATCACGAAGCTCTTATAGCTAGGTGGCGGACCGCAGAACACGATAGATGCCTAAGTCAATGGGAATCGATATTACCAAGGACACAAGCTTATCGGCGTAACCGACATCTTGAGTACATGCTCACTAACGATGTGCTCTTCCATCATGCACTAAAGAACTTTTACGAAGCGTTGTAGCTCTCTAAAGACATGTGTGTCGAAAATCATTTTCAACTCACCCATTGTATCAAATGCATTGCCGTTTTCGAAACGCTTTTGAAGTTCCGGCTCTAGCCCATACAATATGCCGCAATGAACTAAGTTGTGGTCCTCCTGACGAGTCTGATAGACATTCTTCTCCTCGTCAGGGGTATCATCTAAAGGTGGGGGGCCTAACGGCGCTTCTAGCACATATTGCTTTTGTGCGGAGAGGAGAATCCTCAAATTCATGGCCCATTCGGTAAAGTTGCTACCGTTCGTTGCTAGTTTCTCTTTCTCCATGAACACGTTGAAATTAAAAGCAGGTGGTGCCATCTACAACAGAATTTGTAAAGTTTAGACTAAGTGTATGATAGATTGAGTTCAACTAATCTATATTACGAATGAACTCCCACTCAAAAACGACATCCCTAGTGCCTTTTGGTGATTACATGAACCAAATCCACTACACCAAGTCCGATCATCACGTGAGTCGGTATAGCTTCAAAGGCGAGCATCAAATGGGCATCATATCAACTATATGACTCATGCTTAACCTTCGGTCCGTGTTCCGAGGCCATGTGCATACATGCTAGGCTCGCCAAGTTAGAACCTTAGTATTCAAGGTGTAACTGCTTTTACACCAAATATGGTCGTGGATCCAAGAACACCCGATCATCACGTGATGTCTTGGAGCGATTTAAAAACATAATCGGTGCATACTAAAGGAAGAACACATTCTTATCTTGATATTTAAATGAGGGATCATCTTATTATGCTAACAAAGCGCTAAACAAGCAATATAATATGCTATCAAACATCATATGTTTATTAGTGAAATTATATGGTTCCCGCAGATGATCTCTATCATGTGCATCGTGGTATGATCACTATCATACCTATATGTGTAAATCCAAGGTCTATGGATTTTACACGCTATGTGTGTTGTAAGAGTATCATCTCATACTTCTACTTACAACACTACCATATCATAACACTAGCCCAGCAACAATCTAAACTGGATGCCTCTAATTTATCCATTGCAAGTTTTACGTGGCTTAGGGCTTTCGAGATAGAACCGTTCTTACCTACGAACATGAACCACAACGAGGATAATCAAATTGTTGACAACTCGCTTGCAAAATAGATATTGACTATAGTAGGAGAGACAGACACCCGCTAGCCACTTATGCAAACTAGTTGCATGTCAAGCGTGGAACAGGTCTCATGTGCGAGGACATGTAAAGTTTGTCCGGGCCGCTTTGTAACACCCTCAGAATCGGACCTATGAAAGTTTGGGCAAAATTCACCAAACCCGCATAGAAACGATTCAAAGGTGCCCACCAGGCACTTTCGTGCGGGTGGAAAACGAAGTAATAACATTGCACAATAGTCCTCGATGGGACCCATGAGCAGATAATATAATGACTCCATGAGTCAAGAATACGAGATATAATATACAAAGATCCAAATCACCTTGAAAATGATAGAGCGCGACTACGGACAAGATGCAAATGGGGCTAAGAGCCACGAAGAATAACCAATGGCGTCCATAACCCCTGAGCCAAGCCGGAAGGGTAACCCGCTAACGTCGATCTCAAAACCTGCTTAAACAAAAGGGTGCCGACAAAGGCGAAGGAAAAGAAGGAGCGTCGATCGAGGCCAAGACAGCGAGGCTAGAATTCGGCGGTCCTCGCCTACATAGGTATGGTGGACTGAGCGGCAGCGGCAGCATGCACTAAACAACCTATAGAGACTCGATACAAATGGCGGTTATCAGAGAGGGGTGAGAATGACCTATCCGGATCCAACCTGAAGCTAACACCAAACAAACCCATCCTGGCGTATCCCCCTCGAGACCAAACGAGGAAGTCAACCGAGGAACTCACACCGTTGGCAGTTTTATTTACTCGGTTATCGTTGCAGCACTTACTAGTCAGGTTTAGATAATCGTCCGGATAAAGTAAACAGTGGGCACTTTTAGTTAACCAATCCGTGATAGTTGAGACAATTACTAATCAGGTACAGATAGCATGAGATAAACCCAAAACCCAGTAGTTGTTGGTACTTTTATTCAGCCATTCCGTTGTAGTTGCAGTACTTACTAGTCAAATACAATCGTCGCAAGCGACAAACAAACAAGCAATTGTGGGCAGTATTAATTAGCCATTCCATTATAGTGAAGCTGATTACTAGTCATTATAAGTCAAATTTACAGCAGTAAACTTTAGTTATGCTTGTCTATGATCAAGAAACTGTGCTCCAAGTCGTCCATATCCGCGGACACGGCTTTCAGAAAGTTTTACCGGCGGGGTGCACCAATAGCAACACACGCCGATCAACCTCGGAAAAACCAAATCAAAACCCAACGAGGCTTTCACATTGAACAATCACAGGATTCGAAATATTTCGAGGCCACCCATTGAGTAGATCCATAGCGGAGTAAGCAAGCTTCGAGACGGACTCAAGGTTTGCGTCAATGGCTGTAAGCGACTGGGAACCCGAAAGTGTGGCTGGGCTTGTCGATATCGCGTAATCACTCCGCTTACCTAAACAGTACAGGGTGCTCCTCGCACAATTTAAATACAGAAAGTAGCATGGCATAAGTACAGGATAGTAAATAAAACCTCAAACTAGTTTGTGGCCCCAAGAAATAAGACTGAATCAAGCTCTAGCTCGGGGTCCCATATACCTCCGGATGTGGATAGCGATAAAACAAGGAACAGAATCAAGTACTCGGGGTCTTACGGGACACAAGTGGGCGTTCGGAAACCAAATATTTTCTATCACCCACCGATGCCTCTTCTTATTTCAATTTTAGTTGTTAAACAGAAATTAAAGTGGCGATAAGTAAAACTAGATTCATCTCCAACATCAACATGCGGCAATACATCAGCAACGGTGGCATATGGCGACACACATCAGCACTTGAGCAAGCAACTACGACGCGCAAGTCCAACTATCTACCAAACAACAGGTAATAGGATGTGTCCAAGGCAATATAGGGCTGCACGGTATATCACAGGTACGGAAACTAAAGCATCGCAACACAGATAGCAATAGATCAACAGGAGGGAATAAATACTATAAAAGTAAGATAGGTAGAAAGGGGGAGATGCTCGCCTGAAAACATTGCCGAAAGGTTCAACCGAAGATCGGGGCGGAGCTCACATCAACTCAACGGCCTTATCCGCGAAGAAGCAAAACACTAGAAGAAACACCGGATGCAATATTTAATACACGGCAGAAGATTGGCATGATGCAAGTATGATGTATGACATGGCAAAGGTGCGATGCGATTAGGTCATATTAAGTGGAACCGGGGTCCCGACAATTAATTAGGCGGTTTCTGTTGTTTAGCTACCCCACAGTTTAAATGTTGTTTTAACAAGGCAAGATAAGATACCGGTTCGCTACACAAGTTTAAATGAGGCCAATATAAGGCTAGATTTACCCGCATATGGGCCCCATATTTAATTAGAGGTGAAACGGCATAAGGCCCCCAAACCACAGATATGCATGCGAGATGAATGATTAAATGCAACAAGTTGATATCATTTATAAAAATAGGGTATCGAGGAAAGGGCACACATTTAGGGTTCGACGATCTTGTTAGGGTTCCGGGGTTCGGGGTCGGGGTCCAGGGTTCGACGGGTCTGGGGTTCGGGGTTCGACGGATGCGTTCTCGGCTCCGGGGTTAGGGTCTTGGCGCATCCGGGGTCTCGGTGTCCGGGATGAAGCACTCGGCGTCCTCGAGGGAGTCCTTGTCGCCCATGTGTCCTTCGGGTTCTATGTCGATGATCTTGTCGTCGAGAAGAACTTGCCGGGTCCCACGGGGTCGATCTTGCCGTTGCGAGGGTCTTGGCGGGTCCGCGCTTCGGATTCCGTGAGGGAGATCATGGCGTCGGTGAGGTCGATCCTGTCGGTTCCACGGTGTTAGTTGTCGGTGTCGGACTTGGCGTCCGGGGGTTCGGGTCCGCGATGAAGATCTTGGGTGGCACCATGTACATGTACATCCTTCGCAAGCCTCGGCATCGAGCCGGTCTTGCCGGTGAGCTACCGTGCACGAAGACCTTGATCTTCCCGATTGGGCTTGAGCAGCTCCAACACACGCGGTGGGGGACATACGAGCTCCACTTGGCCAACTCTGGATCAGGAGCTCATCGACGACGTTTTACCATCTGGGCATCGGCTCCCTCTGACTTGTAGCAGCCAAGCTGAAACCACCGCGTGGCATGGACGCGTGGTACGGGGTTCGAGCATGGCGGGCGATCCACAAGGCGGTCGGGCGGCTCACGGCACGGTCGGCGGGCGACGTCCTTGTGAACGGCAAGGCGCCGGCTTGTCGGAGGCAGAGCAGTGGGAGCTTCCGTCGGGGCGCGGCGAGGCAGCTCGGCTGAGGAGGAGAGGCTCACAGCGCGCGACGGCCGATCGCGGTGGCGAGCGGGTGGCGGGCAGCTGATCGCGGATCGGGCGAGTGGGCGGCGGCCTTGGCGCTTCGCGTCGAGTGGGCGAGGCGGCCGGGAGGCGAGTGGGCGGCTCCGGGCGGCCAGGCGGCGAGGCTCGGCAGGCGGGGCGGCAGCTGGCCGGAGGAGCCAGCGGCGAGGCAGGAGCGGAGGAGGAAAGCGCGGGCAGTGAGGCGGGTTGGAGGAGAGGCGGAGGCGGGCGGCGGAGGGGACGCCAGGCGGCAGCGGAGGGCGCTTGGCACAGCGCAGCGGGCGAGGTGACGGAGAGGCGGAGGAGGCCGCTGAGTCCGGGCGAGGCGGACTGCTGCGGTGGTTGGAGGGCGAGGCGAGAGGAGGTGATGCGGGTGGCGTCGCCGGCGGAGCAGGCTGCAGAGGAAGCGGCGGCGCCGGAGGAAGGTTGCAGGCGCGCGGGGCCTGGGGGAAGAAGAGGCATCGGGGGAGAGAGAGACCGCGTGTGGGGGTGGGCCGCACGGACAGGTGGGGCCCAGGGGAATGCTGGCTGCGCGCGCGGTTGGTTGGGGGCATGCGTGCGTGCGTTGGTGCTGTGTGGGTGTGTGTGATAGTGCGTGTGTGTGCTGAGAGGTGGAGAGAGAGGGAGGGGTGAGGGGTGAGGGTGACGTGGCAGCAGCCTAGTGGCTGGAGGGAGGAGAGAAGGTGAGGTGGCGGATGGGGATAGGCCAGGGTGAGGTGGAGGGGTAGGTTGGGTAGCTTTTTAGGTGGGTTTAGGATTAGATGGGGCTGGCAGGTTGGGCCGATCTGGTTTTCTGGGGTGGTCGTTCGGGCTAAATCGGCCCGTTCGACTGCCCCGCTAAAATTAATTGAAAGTTTTATTTAATTAAACGGGCCGTTTGCAAAACAATTTTAACAAAACAAAAATATTCCGGCGACCCGGTATCCGATGTTGAATCAAGAGGGGGCGTTTAGAAAACAACACGGGCTTTGCAAACATAATTTTATGCAAACAATGCATGATGACGACGATGCAATGCACAAATTCAACGCGATTTTCTAGTAGTGGTTTTGCGGGATGCCACAATTCGACACCACTAACAAGGGATCTCGCCCTCGAGATCCGCCTCATGGTACCGGAAGGAAAGTCGGCGTTCTGCGTCTTCTCGCTTCGTGTAGATCCTCGCGACACCACTAACAAGGGGTCGTTGTCCCTGATCGTCGAGAGAGCACTCCGGATAAACAACGGACGAAGTCATAGGCAAGGCCACCTCTAACTTCCATGGAAGGAATAATTGAATCGATCCACCATTCAATATACAAAGCAAATGATAAGAGTAGTGGTATGGTCGCGACTCCATCCCGCACTCAAAGCATTTCCCGGTACACGAATAGACGGATTATGCAACCAACCCTCGGATTCAGACTGAAGATCTCGACAAGCGAGGTTCGGATCAAAGGAGTGATGCAGACTCTGCATCGGATCTGGCGTAGAGGATATCGTCGCGTCGGAAAACACCGGAAGGCACAAACAAGGAACAAAGAATGATAACACCGCAGACGGATTCAGCAGGCAGCTTGAACACCGGATGGTAGAACACCGTTATCAGAGAAGGAAGCGAAAACCTGAAGGTACGACGGAAACCCGACCACGAGAAATCCTGGACTCGAAGAAAGAGAAGAGATCGGATTCAAAACACGTCGAGATAAGAGGAGAATAGCAGAGGGGTAAGGAGTAAAATCAGACCTAATCAGAACTATCCAACCGATTTTCAAAAATAGTTTGACACTCTACTTCGACCGTCAGCTAGGTTATCCTACAGGCTGGACTTGTGGGGTATCGCAACTGCTGAGCTCTGATACCACTCTGTAACACCCTCAGAATCGGACCTATGCAAGTTTGGGCAAAATTCACCAAACCCGCATAGAAACGATTCAAAGGTGCCCACCAGGCACTTTCGTGCGGGTGGAAAACGAAGTAATAACATTGCACAACAGTCCTCGATGGGACCCACAGAACATATAAATATAACAGCGACTCCATGAGTCAAGAATACAGATATAATATACAAAGATCCAAATCACCTTGAAAATGATAGAGCGCCCGACTACGGACAAGATGCAAATGGGGCTAAGAGCCCTGAAGAATAACCAATGGCGTCCATAACCCTGCCCAGGCCAAGCCGGAAGGGTAACCCTGCTAACGACGTCGATCTCAAAACCTGCTTAAACAAAGGGGTGCCGACAAAGGCGAAGGAAAAAGAAGGAGCGTCGATCTTGAGGCGATTACTGCAGCGAGGCTAGAATCGGCGGTCCTCGCCTACATAGGTATGGTGGTGAGCGGCAAAGATGCACTAAACAACCTATAGAGACTCGATACAAATGGCGGTTATCAGAGAGGGGTGAGAATGACCTATCCGGATCCAACCTGAAGCTAACACCAAACAAACCCATCCTGGCGTATCCCCCTCGAGACCAAACGAGGAAGTCAACCGAGGAACTCACACCGTTGGCAGTTTTATTTACTCGGTTATCGTTGCAGCACTTACTAGTCAGGTTTAGATAATCGTCCGGATAAAGTAAACAGTGGGCACTTTTAGTTAACCAATCCGTGATAGTTGAGACAATTACTAATCAGGTACAGATAGCATGAGATAAACCCAAAACCCAGTAGTTGTTGGTACTTTTATTCAGCCATTCCGTTGTAGTTGCAGTACTTACTAGTCAAATACAATCGTCGCAAGCGACAAACAAACAAGCAATTGTGGGCAGTATTAATTAGCCATTCCATTATAGTGAAGCTGATTACTAGTCATTATAAGTCAAATTTACAGCAGTAAACTTTAGTTATGCTTGTCTATGATCAAGAAACTGTGCTCCAAGTCGTCCATATCCGCGGACACGGCTTTCAGAAAGTTTTACCCGGCCGGGGTGCACCAATAGCAACACACGCTCGATCAACCTCGGAAAAACCAAATCAAAACCCAACGAGGCTTTCACGGTCGAACAATCAGGATTCAGAAATATTTGAGGGGCCACCCATTGAGTAGATCCATAACGGAGTAAGCAAGCTCGAGACGGACTCAAGGTTTGCGACAATGGTCATGGCGACTGGGAACCCGAAAGTGTGGTTGGGCTTGTCGATACCGCGTAATCAATCCGCTTACCTAAACAGTACAGTGTGCTCCTCGCACAATTTAAATACAGAAAGTAGCATGGCATAAGTACAGGATCGTAAATAAAACCTCAAACTAGTTTGTGGCCCCAAGAAATATGACGGAATCAAGCTCTGGCTCAGGGGGGTCCCATATACCTCCCGGATGTGGATAGCGCGATAAAACAAGGAACAGGAATCAAGTACTCGGGGTCTTACGGGACACAAGTGGGCGTTCGGAAACCAAATATTTTCTATCACCCACCGATGCCTCTTCTTATTTCAATTTTAGTTGTTAAACAGAAATTAAAGTGACGATAAGTAAAACTAGAATCATCTCCAACATCAACATGCGGCAATACATCAGCAACTGTGGCATATGGCGACACACAACAGCACTTGAGCAAGCGACTACGACGCGCAGGTCCAACTATCTACCAAACACCGGTAATAGGATGTGTCCAAGGCAATATAGGGCTGCACGGTATATCACAGGTACGGAAACTAAAGCATCGCAACACAGGTAGCAATAGATCAACAGGAGGGAATAAATACTATAAAAGTAAGATAGGTAGAAAGGGGGAGATGCTCGCCTGAAAACATTGCCGAAAGGTTCAACCGAAGATCGGGGCGGAGCTCACATCAACTCAACGGCCTTATCCGCGAAGAAGCAAAACACTAGAAGAAACACCGGATGCAATATTTAATACACGGCAGAAGATCGGCATGATGCAAGTATGATGTATGACATGGCAAAGGTGCGATGCGATTAGGTCATATTAAGTGGAACCGGGGTCCCGACAATTAATTAGGCGGTTTCTGTTGTTTAGCTACCCCGCAGTTTAAATGTTGTTTTAACAAGGCAAGATAAGATACCGGTTCGCTACACAAGTTTAAATGAGGCCAATATAAGGCTAGATTTACCCGCATATGGGCCCCATATTTAATTAGAGGTGAAACGGCATAAGGCCCCCAAACCACAGATATGCATGCGAGATGAATGATTAAATGCAACAAGTTGATATCATTTATAAAAATAGGGTATCGAGGAAAGGGCACACATTTAGGGTTCGACGATCTTGTTAGGGTTCCGGGGTTCGGGGTCGGGGTCCAGGGTTCGACGGGTCTGGGGTTCGGGGTTCGACGGATGCGTTCTCGGCTCCGGGGTTAGGGTCTTGGCGCATCCGGGGTCTCGGTGTCCGGGGTGAAGCACTCGGCGTCCTCGAGGGAGTCCTTGTCGCCCATGTGTCCTTCGGGTTCTATGTCGATGATCTTGTCGTCGAGAAGAACTTGCCGGGTCCCACGGGGTCGATCTTGCCGTTGCGAGGGTCTTGGCGGGTCCGCGCTTCGGATTCCGTGAGGGAGATCATGGCGTCGGTGAGGTCGATCCTGTCGGTTCCACGGTGTTAGTTGTCGGTGTCGGACTTGGCGTCCGGGGGTTCGGGTCCGCGATGAAGATCTTGGGTGGCACCATGTACATGTACATCCTTCGCAAACCTCGGCATCGAGCCGGTCTTGCCGGTGAGCTACCGTGCACGAAGACCTTGATCTTCCCGATTGGGCTTGAGCAGCTCCAACACACGCGGTGGGGACATACGAGCTCCACTTGGCCAACTCTGGATCGAGCTCATCGACGACGTTACCATCGGGCATCGGCTCCTCGACTTGTAGCAAGCTGAAACCACCGCTGGCATGGACGCGTGGTACGGGGTTCGAGCATGACGGCGGGCGATCCACAAGGGTGGTCGGGCACGGCTCACGCACGGTCGAGGCGGCACGTCCTTGTGAGCACGAAGCGCCCGGCTTGTCGGAGAGGCAGCAGGTGGGAGCTTCCGTCGGGGACGCAGCGACGAGCCGGGCTCACTGAGGAGGAGAGGCTCAGCAGCGACGACGCGTTGCGGTGGCGGCGAGGGTGGCGGGCCAGACGGCGCCGGATCTTGGCGAGTGGGGCGGCGCTCGCGTCGGGCGAGGAGTGGAAGCGGCCGCCGTGAGGCGCAGTGGGCGGCCCGAGGCGGAGGCGGCAGGCGGGTTGCTGGCCGGCGGCGTCGAGGAAAGCCATGGCGAAGCAGGCGGGCGGAGGAGGAAAGCGGGCGTGGCGGAGTTGGAGGCGGAGGCGGGCGCAGCGGAGGGGACGTGAGGCGGCAGCGGAGGCCTTGGCAGCCGCAACACGGTGGGCGAGTGACGGGAGAGGCGGGAGGAGGCTCATGGAGTCAGCGAGGCGGACTCATGTGGTCGGAGGGCGAGGCGAGAGGAGGTGATGCGGGTGGCGTCGCCGGCGGAGCAGGCTGCAGAGGAAGCGGCGGCGCCGGAGGAAGGTTGCAGGCGCGCGGGGCCTGGGGGAAGAAGAGGCATCGGGGGAGAGAGAGACCGCGTGGGTGGGGGTGGCCGCACGGACAGGTGGGGCCAGGGAATCTTGCCGTGGCAGTTGGTTGGGGGCATGCGTGCGTGCGTTGGTGCTGTGTGGGTGTGTGTGATAGTGCGTGTGTGTGCTGAGAGGTGGAGAGAGAGGGAGGGGTGAGGGGTGAGGGTGACGTGGCAGCAGCCTAGTGGCTGGAGGGAGGAGAGAAGGTGAGGTGGCGGATGGGGATAGGCCAGGGTGAGGTGGAGGGGTAGGTTGGGTAGCTTTTTAGGTGGGTTTAGGATTAGATGGGGCTGGCAGGTTGGGCCGATCTGGTTTTCTGGGGTGGTCGTTCGGGCTAAATCGGCCCGTTCGACTGCCCCGCTAAAATTAATTGAAAGTTTTATTTAATTAAACGGGCCGTTTGCAAAACAATTTTAACAAAACAAAAATATTCCGGCGACCCGGTATCCGATGTTGAATCAAGAGGGGGCGTTTAGAAAACAACACGGGCTTTGCAAACATAATTTTATGCAAACAATGCATGATGACGACGATGCAATGCACAAATTCAACGCGATTTTCTAGTAGTGGTTTTGCGGGATGCCACACGCTTCATCCCACTATGATCCAAAATTACAACAAAGGAGCAACAACATGATCATCATCGCCCACATACTCATATGTGTACTACCCGTGAAAAGTATCTACGCATAGATCCGGCTCTGATACCACTGTAGGGTTCGCAGCATAGAAAACAAAAAAATTTCTACGATGTGAACTATATACCAAGATCTATCTACTAGATACAAACAACGGGCGGATGTATATCCGTAGAGAACATACCCTTGAAGACCGACAAAGCTTAACAAGTTCAACTCGTGGTCGATGTAGACGATCTCTTGCCGATCTCAAGATCGAGAGGAAGTCCTAGCGCCGCAAATCAGCAGCGCATCTGTGCTCGCACACACGTTCGAGGCACCGAGCAACCTCCGCCTCCTCGCTCCAGCGATGCAGCGGAAGCACAACTCTTTCTTGCCGAATAGCCACCGGGAACATGTATCTCGCTAGTCCGAGACCATGGGGGATAAATTCTAGAGGGGGAGAGAGATCCTTCACGAGGAGGTGTGAGAGACAAGTGAGGAGGGGGGCTCCTTTTATAGGAGGAGGGGGGCACCCAAGGGGGTGGCCTCCGGCCATGGGGGCTTCCCCCTCCCCTCCTTCATTCATGTGGGTGGACACTCCACTCACAAAATGCCCTTTAAAATCCCTCCACTCAAAAGTCCACTCAAAATCCCATTAAATTTCCACCAAATTTAATGCAAACTCTCATTAAATAAAACTCTTTTATTTTATTCAGAATTTTGTCAATTACTTTAATGACAAACATTCACAAATAACCCCTTGCTAGAATTCTATTTCACATGCATAACCACTTTATGCAATTTCACCCGAAAACCTGTTTCGGTATCTAGTGAAATAAATTCCTGCGCTTGTTCATTCTTTCGGCATGAAACATTTGCTCCAATTGGACGTCGGTGTCTCTTAAGTGTGTCACCCTATGGTTCGTGAAAAATGCGGACATGATCGAGACCCCTCTCGGATCAATAATCAGAAGCGGGATCTGGAGACCCATACTGACTCCCACACATTCAACGATGACTTTCTTGTGATCGTCGGAACCTTTTATGCTAGTATCTTAATCCCTTTGTTTCACGATATATTACATGTCCGAGATTCGATCATCGGTATCTCCATACCTAGTTTAATCTCGTTACCAACATGCACTCTTTTCTCGTTCCTGTGATATAACATTCTAGTGATCAAATCACTTGCTTGCAAGCTAATCAATGTGATATCACCGAGAGGGCCCAGAGTATATCTATCCGTCATCGGGATGAACAAATTCCACTCTCGATCCATGAGCCTCAACATAACACTTTATTAGTTCTGAATCCATCTTTATAATCACCCTGTTACGGTGTGACGTTTGATGTTATCAAGAAACTCTTCCGATGTTAGTGATTGACATGATCTCATGGTCTAAGGATTAGGATCACTTCGTAAGTTGTTATAGCAATATAAACACAATGACTTTGATCGTAATGCTATACTTCGGATGAATGTTCATCACACCATTACACTAATGTTGTGATCCCGTTATTAACAACATCCAATGTCCATGATCAGGAAACCTTGATCATCTTGTTAATCAACGAGCTAGTTTATGAGAGAGGCATAACTAGGAACTTTATGTTTGTTTATTAAACACACATGTATTAATGTTTCCATATTAATACAATTATAGCATGCAAAATAAACATCTATCATATACTTGGAATACACATAATAAACACTTTATTATTGCCTCTCAGGGCATATTCCCTTCAGATTTTTCACATCTTCAGCTCTAATACCTTTCTCCTTTAGACACTTCTTAGCTTCCTTCATCATTTAATGCAATAACTCCCCTCTTCTTTGTTGTTGGTGTTGGAATTGGTTCAGGAACAACTGGTTTAGGAGTAATAGGCTCAGGTGCATTCAGCTCAGTTGAAGTCCAATCATCATAATTCTTGCTTATCTTGGTCATTAATTCTTCAGCATCTGTAGGAGTCCTTTTCCTGAAAACACAGTGAGCAAAGCTATCTAGGTATGTCCTAGAATTATCAGTTAGTCTATTATAATAAATATCAAGAAGCTAATTCTTAGGTAATGGACATCCAGGATGTGCATGAATCAAGGCACGGAACCTTGTCCATGACTCAGGCAATTTCTCTTCTTCTCCCTGTTTAAAATCAAAAAGTCTCTGCAAAGCAGCATGTCTAGCACTAGGAGGAAAATATTTCTTGAAGAAAGAAGCAATCAAGCAATCAGGGCTATCAATGGAACCAGGAGGTAATCTATTAAACCAAGCCCTAGCTTCTCCTTTTAATGAAAAAGGAAAGATCTTAGTAACAAAGTACTTGCGCATCTTAAAATCATCAGAGAACAAAGCACTCATAGTAGAAAGCTCATTCATATGAGCCACAACACTCTCATTTTCAGTCCCACAAAAAGGTTCTTTCTCAACAATATCTAAATAAGATAAATCAAGAGAGAAATCATAGTCTTCATCTTTAATATCTATGGGAGAAGTGGCAAACTTAGGATCAGAGGACAACTTAGGCATGATAGTACGTCTAGCAAGGAGACTCTTAATAGCACTAGTACCATGTGTATTTCGGCACTCTTCAACAAAATCATCAATGAACTCAATGTAACCATCATTAATATCATAACTCTCTCCAGACTCAGGTGAGCTAATAGGTGTAACAGTGTCTTCACTAGGAGTGTCGGTATTTCCTAGACTAACCATAGTAGCGTCTAGAAAAGGACCTAGTGAACCACTCACATCAAGCACAGTAGAAGTAACATCATGAGCATCAAAAGTAGTTTCAGACTCAGCAGTAGTAGCAGTGAGTGTAGCATGTGTATGTGGTGGTGGTGTAACTAGCTTACTTATAACAGACGGTGAATCAAGAGCAGCAGAGGTGTTTAGGACTGTACCTCTTCTTATAGTGGATGGTAAAATAGGGAACTTTCCATCACGAGACTTATCCATGATGAAAGGAGTAGCAGTGAACAATAATAGATCCAAGTGAACTTACAAATAAAGCTATGCTCCCCGGCAACGGCGCCAGAAAATAGTCTTGATGACCCACAAGTGTAGGGGATCGCAACAGTCTTCACGGGTAGTATTACCCAATTTATTGATTTGACACAAGGGGAGCCAAAGAATACTTGCAAGCCTTGACAACTGAGTTGTTAATTCAGCTGCACCTGGAAATAGTTCTTGCTCATATAAGTTTATCAGTAGTAACAGTTTGTAGTAGCAACAACGAAGCTGAAAGGAATATGCCCGAGAGGCAATAATAAAGTGGTTATTATCGTATTCCTTATTTATGATAAATGTTTATTTTGCATGCTATAATTGTATTAATACGGAATCGTTAGTACATGTGTGTTTAATAAACAAAAAGGAAGTTCCTAGTTATGCCTCTCTTATAAACTAGCTCGTTGATTAACAAGATGATCAAAGGTTTCCTGATCATGGACATTGGATGTTGTTAATAACGAGGTCACAACATTAGTGTAATGATGTGATGAACATTCATCCGAAGTATAGCATTACGATAAAATTCATTGAGTTTATATTGCTATAGCAACTTACGAAGTAATCCTAATCCTTAGACGATGAGATCATGTTAATCACTAACGCCGGAAGAGTTTCTTGATAACATCAAACGTCACATCGTAACAGGGTGATTATAAAGATGGCTTTAGAACTCATAAAGTGTTATGTTGAGGCCCATGGATCAAGAGTGGAATTTGTTCATCCCGTTGACAGATAGATATACTCTGGGCCCTCTCGGTGATATCACATTGGTTAGCTTGCAAGCAAGTGATTTGATCACTAGAATGTTATATCACGGGAACGAGAAAAGAGTGCATGTCAGTAACGAGATCAAACTAGGTATGGAGATACCGATGATCGAATCTCGGACATGTAATATATCACGAAACAAAGGGATTAAGATACTAGCGTAAAAGGTTCCGACGATCACAAGAAAGTCATCGTTGAATGTGTGGGAGTCAGTATGGGTCTCCAGATCCCACTTATGATTATTGATCCGAGAGGGGTCTCAATCATTTCCGCATTATTAACGAACCGTAGGGTGACACACTTAAGAGACACCGACATCCATTTGGAGCAAAAGTTTCATGCCGGAAAGAATAACAAGCGCAGGAATTTATTTCACTAGATACCGAAACAGGTTTTCGGGTGAAATTGCAGAAAGTGTTTTTGCATGTGAAATAGAATTCTAGCAAGGGGTTATATGTTAATGTTTGTCATTAAATTAATTGAAAAAATTCTGAATAAATAAAAGGAGATTTATTTAATGAGAGTTTGCATTAAATTTGGTGGAAATTTAATAGCAATTTTGAGTGGGATTTTGAGTGGAGGGAAATGAAGAGGTTTTTGTGAGTGGAGTGTCCACCCACATGAATGATGGAGGGGAGGGGGCAGCCCCCATGGACGGCGGCCACCCCCTTGGGTGCCCCCCTCCTCCTATAAAAGGCCCCCCTCTCATCCTCTCAAAGCACACCTCCTCGTGAAGGATCTCTCTCCCCCTCTAGAATTTATCCCTCATGGTCTCGGAATAGCAAGATACATGTTCTCAGTGGCTATTCGGCAATAAAGGGTTGTGCTTCTGCTGCATCGCTGGAGCGAGAAGGCGGAGGTTGCTCGGTGTCTTGTACGTGTGTGCGAGCACCGATGCGCTGCTGTTTTGCGGCGCTAGGACTTCCTCTCGATCTTGAGATCGACAAGAGATCGTCTACATCAACCACAATTTGGACTCGTTAAGCTTTGTCGGTCTTCAAGGGTATGTTCTCTACGGATGTATATCCGCCCGTTGCTTGTATATAGTAGATAGATCTTGGTACATAGTTGTTCCCATCGTAGGAAAAAATTTGTTTTATATGATGCGAACCCTACAGTGGTATCAGAGCCGAATCTATGCATAGATGCTTTGCACGGGTAGTACACATATGAGTATGTTCGCGATGATGATCATTTTATTGCTTCTTAGTTGTACTTTGGATATTGGTGGCATAGTGGGAGAAGCGGCCCGGACAAACTTTACATGTCCTCGCACATGAGACCTGTTCCACGCTGGACATGCAACTAGTTTTGCATAAGTGGCTAGCGGGTGTCTGTGTCTCCTACTATAGTCAATATCTAATTTTCCGCGTGTTGTCAACAATTTGGTTATCCTCGTTGTGGTTCATGTTCGTAGGTAAGAACGGTTCTATCTTCGAAAGCCCTAAGCCACGTAAAAATTGCAATGGATAAATTAGAGGCGTCTAGTTTAGATTGTTGCTGGGCTAGTGTTATGATATGGTGATGTTGTAAGTAGAAGTATGAGATGATACTCTTACAACACACATAACGTGTAGGTTCCATAGACCTTGGTCTTACACATATAGGTATGATAGAGATCATACCACCATGCACATGATGGAGAACAAGTGCGGGAACCATATCATTTCACTTATTAACATGTGATGTTTATTTCATCTTATATTGCTTGTTTGGCGTTTTATTAGCATAATAAGATGATCCCTCATTTAGATATCAAGATAAAAATGTGTTCTTCCTTAAGTATGCACCGACAATGTTTCGTCGCTTCAAGACATCACGTGATGATCGGGTGTACTTAAATCCACGGACATATCTCGGGTGTAAGACAGTTACACACGCGAATACTAAGGTTCTTAGTTGGCAAGCCTAGCATGTACAGACATGGCCTCGGAACATGGACCGAAAGGTTAAGCATGAGTCATATGTTTTTATATGATGACCATATGGATGCTCGCCTTTGAAGCTACACCGACTCAAGTGATGATCGGACTTGGTGTAGTGGATTTGGTTCATGTAATCACCAAAAAGGCACGAGGGATGTCGTTTTTGAGTGGGAGTTCATTTCTAATTTGGATTAGTAGAACTCAATTTATCATAAATTAAATCAAAGTGAATTTGCATAATATGTTGTAGTCATTGGCATTCGTTCACCACCTTATGCATAGTTGTAATTGAGATAATAGAACTATAGAATTCTGGATATATTCTTTACGAACTGGTATCGTATTGTGTTGAGTGTCAATCTAAAGTTTAAATTCCTATTGCAAAAATTTCAGCAAACTCTATTTACTCTGTGAAGTTTAATAATTAGAATTAAATCGTGAGTAACAATTCCAATGTTAGTATCTTAAGTATCATGTTTGTCTCCATGATTCTTGATTTAAATATCAAGATTATCTAGGAGCTGAAAGAATTGTTCCAGAAACCATCATGTGTGGTAGGTATAACGATATCTGAAACAATGTTTTGGTTGCAATATGATAGAGTATAATATATGTTCTCATATTGGATAAGAATTTGCGAAGGTTGGAGATGCTAGACATCCTAATCATCCAAAAAGGTTTTGGAAAGTAATGTTATACTCACGATTCTCCTTTATAAGCTACATTAGCTTGATCATGAAAGTCGTCATGATAAGGATGAATAGAAGATGTATGTAAAGTGTTTACTACACTAAAAAGATTACTAAAGAATGGATTTTGAAAGAATACCGATCATTTTGATGATGGTGATCTACTTTAAAGTGCAAGTCCAAAGGTATTATTATTTGAATATACACGCTTTGGACTATGTGTCATGTATATGGCGCCACTTTTGATGTTGATAGATTCTTTTAAAAGTAAAAGGAAATGCTTAAAGAGAATCTATAAAATATATTTGGCAGAAAAGAAAAGATTGGAAATATCCAATTTAGGTATATGGATGATATACATGTTATGGTTGTATTCTTTGCTTGTTAGACAATGTGGTTCTTGGGTATTGGATACCGAATTGGTTGGTATGAAATTTCATACAGAACGACGCAATTCATGAACCATAATGGCCTAAGTAACTAGCAAGAGAATATGTGATGATGTTCATCGAAAACAAACAAACCTTTGTTTGTATTTTTCATTGACATGAAAGCTTGTCTTCAAGATTTGTTTTAATAATAGTTATTTAAATCAGGTATTATGAGAACAAAGGTTGTTCAAATAATTAGCCTATTCCATATAAGATGGATGATTTACAAATCTAGTTGGAGAAATCACATCCATAAAACCTAATGCTAAAATGTCACAAGACAAATGATTGAAAGATCACTTATGAAGTGACATCGCCGTTTAAATTATATTGGAAAGAAAATATGAAGAATCTCCATATTCATGGATTTTTGGAGTCTTTGATTTGATCAAGTGACGCTTGTGAGACTTTCCTCGGGATAATTGAAACTTCGTTCAAAGGCCAAAGAAGAACGAATGACTAAATATTGGAATTTATACATATTGATGTATGTAGTCCATTATGTATAGTCGTAAGCGATGGATTTCAACTTCATATGCTTTCTCCGGAAATTTGAGTGAATGTTCACTTAATGAGAAAGAAGTATGAAATATTTGAAAACGTTCAAAGACTTTCAAGATGAAGTGAAAATCATTATAACAAGAAAATAAATGGTTTATGATTTTATCATAAGGGATTTATTTGAGTTACAAGTGTAACAAGAAAAATAAATGAATTATGATTTATCATAAAGGGATCTATTTGAGTTGCAAGTTTAGCAAAACACCTAGATTTACATCTCCTGAAACACCATAGGAGTATGGAGTGTTTGAGATTTGTAATGAAACCTTGTGTGACATGGTTAGATCAAAGGTGTTATTTATAAAACTGTCATTATGTTTTAAAAGATTAAAAGCTTTAGAGACTACCGCTTTTACACTGAAAATAGCTCCATCTTGATCCGTTGAAATGACAACATGGAAGTTGTGGTTTGGGGTAAAACCCAAATTGTCATTTCTTAAATTTTGGTATGCTAAGCATAAGTAAGATGTTTACAACCAAAGTTGGATGAACATGTCTTTGTAGGTTATTTAGAATAACAATTAGTTATTCCTCCATAACACCAAGAGAAAACATAGCAAAAATTGCTTTCTATGCCATAGGGTAATTCTTTTGGGCCCCGTTAAGGGTGCAACTAGCATGATGAATGATATTAAGATCATCACCATCATACTGGCAAAGAATTGCTCCCACAAATTCATGGATAGCCTCATGAAATAGCTCAAAAGGTTTCTTCCAATTAGGTGGTTTTATAATGGGGCTTCAAGGAGGGATTGTTTTAATATGTTGAAAGCAGTGAGACACTTTTCATCAAAATTAAAATCAGCCTTCTTTTGAAGAAGGTTAGTTAAAGGTCTAGTAATTTTTGAAAAGTTTTTAATGAACCTTCTATAAAATCCAGCATGGCCTAAAAAACTCCTTATACCTTTTACATCTCGAGGAGGGGAAGCCTTTATATTGCTTCAATCTTTGCTTTATCAACTTCTATACCCGTACCTGAGATTTTGTGACCAAGCACTATACCTTCTTGAACCATAAAATAACATTTCTTCCAGTTAAAGACTAAGTTAGGCCTAGTTATTTTGTGGCTTCTATACAACTTAACTATGAAAATAAGCCTAAGCTCAAAAGAACTCAATTTTAAGCTGTTTTTGCTCACAGCCGGCTTCCATGATTTCTCACAGTGGGGATAAGCTGGGTACCCCCGCTTCCCGCAGCTTCCCGGAATGTACCGAAACGGTACGGATTGATACCCCGTCATTTTTTCTTTTTTTTACATCGGAATGTCACCGCCCAGCGCTAGCAAAAACTCTCTTTTTTCTCATCCCAACAACAGTTGACTCGAACGAGTCCATCTTCTCCTCTCGAAAGAAAAGGCACCCGACTCGTATGCACTTCCCTCAAACAGAACTAGGCCTAGGGTTCCTCCCCCTAATACCTACGTTTCCACCGCCCCTTGCCGCCGTCCCTGCCCCTGAATACTTCGGCCATGACCTCCCTCGTCCCCCTTGATGCCTATTCCATGCGCTGACCGTCCCTGCACGACCCTGTTCATGGGGCCTGAGCATGCCGGGGCTCGAGCTCCGCCTGAGCTCTTCGGGTTCGCTCTGGCCGTCGACCAGCGTCGCCTGGCCGGCTCTCCCTCTGGTCTCCTCCAACGCACACGATTCATCCTATTGTGGCCATCGCCCAGCACTGCCTTGCCGCCCATTGTTGTACTGCTCAACACGGCAAGGTAATGTTCTTTCTTTCTTTTCTTTTTTCCTCTTCAATATGGACTTCTAGCAAGCTTTTGCAAGAACATAATTACTACAGAAATATTCCAACCATCAAGATCAAAATTAAAATTATCATTCAAAGTAGTAGAACTATTGTTTCCCATATTTGTTCCATTGGGTTTAGGCAATGTTGCAAAGGGAATGACGACTTTAGGTGGTTTGGTAGCATCAACATTAATGGTACAAACTTTAGTCATATTATTATTTCTAGCAAATTCATCTTCTCTTTCCCACCTAGCATGCAATTCAGCTAACATCCTAACATTTTCATCAACCCTAACTTGTATGGCATTAGTAGCAGCAAAGGGATTTTCCATAGTTTCTGGTTTAGCAGCCATTTTATTAATCAAAGAAGATTGTGCCTTAGACAAAGATGAAATATTTTTTCCAGCATTCAAAATTTTGGCTTGCAAACCAGGAATTTCCCTATTTAAATTCTCAAGTGTACTATTTTTCAAAACAGCGGATTGTTCCTCCATGGTTTTAGTGAATAACTTATTCTGCTCATATTGCATTTGCATGAAGTTTTTAGTGTATCTTTCAACTTACAAAATCTTTTATTCACTAGGCATTCCAGATTTACCAGGGTAACTATTGCTATTATTAGGAGGATATGGCCTATAATTATTATTACCAAAATTATTCTTATAAGCATTGTTGCTAAAATTATTACTTCTAATGAAGTTCACATCAACTTGCTCTTCTTGAGCAACCAAAGAGGCTAAAGGAACATTATTTGGATCAATATGAGCTTTTCCACTAACAAGCATAGACATAATAGTATCAATCTTATCACTCAATAAGGAGGTTTCTTCAACATAATTTACCTTGTTACCTTGTGGAGCTCTCTTAGTGTGCCATTCAGAATAATTTATCATCATATTATCAAGGAGCCTTATTGCAGCACCCAAAGTGATGGTCATAAAGGTACCTCCAGCAACCGAATCCAACAGATTTCTTGAAGAAAAATTCAGTCCAGCATAAAAGGTTTGGATAATAGTCAGTCCATGAGTGGGGCAATTCTTTACTAAAGATTTCATTCTTTCCCAAGCTCGAGCAACATGTTCATTATCAAATTGTTTAAATTTCATTATGTCACTTCTCATGGATATAATTTTAGCTATAGGATAATATTTTCCAATAAAAGCATCTTTGCATTTAATCCAAGGATCAATACTATTTTAGGCAAAGATATCAACCAATATTTAGCTCTTCCTCTTAAAGATAAAGGAAACAATTTAAGCTTAATAATATCTCCATCTACATCCTTATATTTTTGCATCTCACAAAGTTCAACAAAATTATTAAGGTGAGCAACAACATCATTAGTACTAGCACCAGAGAATTGCTCTTTCATAACAAGATTCAGCAAAGCAGGTTTAGTTTCATAGAAAGTAGCTTCAGGAATAGGTGGAGCAATAGGTGTGCAAATGAAATCATTGTTGTTTGTGCTAGTGTAGTCACACAACTTAGTGTTTTCAGGAGTAAACATTTTTGCAAGAGAAAAGCAAACCAACAAAAATAGTAACTAAAGTAGGAACTATTTTTTTTGTGTTTTTGATAAAAAGAAACAAACCAAACAAAGAGAAATAAACTAAGCAAAACAAAAACAAAGTAAAGATATTGGTTGTGAAGGGAATATGCCCTGAGAGGCAATAATAAATTGTTTATTATGTGTATTCCAAGTATATGGTAGATGTTTATTTTGCATGCTATAATTGTATTAATACGGAAATGTTAATACATGTGTGTTTAATAAACAAACAGAAAGTTCCTAGTTAAGCCTCTCTCATAAACTAGCTCGTTGATTAACAAGATGATCAAGGTTTCCTGATCATGGACATTGGATGTTGTTAATAACGGGATCACAACATTAGTGTAATGATGTGATGAACATTCATCCGAAGTATAGCATTACGATCAAAGTCATTGAGTTTATATTGCTATAACAACTTACGAAGTGATCCTAATCCTTAGACCATGAGATCATGTCAATCACTAACACCGGAAGAGTTTCTTGATAACATCAAACGTCACCGTAATGTGGTGATTATAAAGATGGGTTACGAACTAATAAAGTGTTATGTTGAGGCTCATGGATCAAGAGTGGAATTTGTTCATCCCGATGACGGATAGATATACTCTGGGCCCTCTCGGTGATATCACATTGATTAGCTTGCAAGCAAGTGATTTGATCACTAGAATGTTATATCACGAACGAGAAAAGAGTGCATGTCGATAGAGATCAAACTAGGTATGGAGATACCGATGATCGAATCTCGGACATGTAATATATCGTGAGACAAAGGGATTAAGATACTAGCGTAAAGGTTCCGACGATCACAAGAAAGTCATCGTTGAATGTGTGGGAGTCGATGGGTCTCCGGATCCGCTTCGATTATTGATCCGAGAGGGTCTCGATCATGTCCGCATTATTCACGAACCGTAGGGTGACACACTTAAGAGACACCGACATCCAATTGGAGCAAAAGTTTCATGCCGAAAGAATAAACAAGCAGGAATTTATTTCACTAGATCAAACAGGTTTTGGTGAAATTGCATAAAGTGGTTATGCATGTGAAATAGAATTCTAGCAAGGGGTTATTTGTGAATGTTTGTCATTAAAGTAATTGACAAAATTCTGAATAAAATAAAAGAGTTTTATTTAATGAGAGTTTGCATTAAATTTGGTGGAAATTTAATGGGATTTTGAGTGGGATTTTGAGTGGACTTTTGAAGGGTCATTTTGTGAGTGGAGTGTCCACCCACATGATGAGGGAGGCAAGGGGCAGCCCCACCCCCTTGGGGTTCCCCCTCCTCCTATAAAAGGAGCCCTCCTCTCACTTCTCACTCACACCTCCTCGTGAAGGATCTCTCTCCTCTAGATTTTATCCCCATGGTCTCGGACTAGCGAGATACATGTTCCCGGTGGCTATTCGGCAAGAAAGAGTTGTGCTTCGCTGCATCGCTGGAGCGAGGCGGAGGTTGCTCGGTGCCTCGAACGTGTGTGCACGGATGCGCTGCTGATTTGGCGCTAGGACTTCCTCTCGATCTTGAGATCGGCAAGAGATCGTCTACATCAACCACGAGTTTGGACTCGTTAAACTTTGTCGGTCTTCAAGGGTATGTTCTCTACGGATATACATCCGCCCGTTGTTTGTATCTAGTATAAATAGATCTTGGTATATAGTTCACATCGTAGGAAAATTTTTGTTTTCTATCTGCGAACCCTTCAAAGGGTATCGAGCGGATCTATGCGTAGATACTTTACGGGTAGTACACATATGAGTATGTGGCGATGATGATCATGTTGTTGCTCCTTTCTTGTGATTTTGGATATTGGTGGCATAGTGGGATGAAGCGGACAAACTTTACATGTCCTCGCACATGAGACCTGTTCCACGCTTGACATGCAACTAGTTTGCATAAGTGGCTAGCGGTGTCTGTCTCTCCTACTATAGTCAATATCTATTTTGCAAGCGAGTTGTCAACAATTTGATTATCCTCGTTGTGGTTCATGTTCGTAGGTAAGAACGGTTCTATCTCGAAAGCCCTCACCACGTAAAACTTGCAATGGATAAATTAGAAGCGTCTAGTTTAGATTGTTCTTTGGGCTAGTGTTATGATATGGTAGTGTTGTAAGTAGAAGTATGAGATGATACTCTTACAACACACATAGCGTAAAACCCATAGATTGTGGATTTACACATATAGGTATGATAGTGATCATACCACGATGCACATGATAGAGATCATCTGCGGAAACCATATAATTTCACTATTAAACATATGATGTTTGATTGCATCTTATATTGCTTGTTTAGCGCTTTGTTAAGCATAATAAGATGATCCCTCTTTAAATATCAAGATAAGAATGTGTTCTCCTTTAGTATGCACCGATTATGTTTTCGTCGCCCAAGACATCACGTGATGATCGGGTGTACTTGGATCCTCGACCATACTTGGTGTAAGACAGTTACACGCAAAAATACTAAGGTTCTAACTTGGCGAGCCTAGCATGTATGAGACATGGCCTCAAACACGTAATCGAAAGGTTAAGCATGAGTCATATAGTTGATATGATGCCCATTTGATGCTCGCCTTTGAAGCTATACCGACTCACGTGATGATCGGACTTGGTGTAGTGGATTTGGTTCATGTAATCACCAAAAGGACACGAGGGATGTCGCTTTTGTGGGAGTTCATTCGTAATATAGATTAGTTGAACTCAATCTATCATACACTTAGTCTAAACTTTACAAATTCTGTTGTAGATGGCACCACCGCTTTTAATTTCAATGCGTTCATGGAGAAAGAGAAACTAGCAACGAACGGTAGCAACTTTTGAATGGGCCATGAATTTGAGGATTCTCCTCTCTCGCACAAAAGCAATATGTGCTAGAAGCGCCATTAGGCCCCCACCCTTTGACGATGCCCCGACGAGGAGAAGAATGTCTATCCGACTCGTCGAGGACCACAACTTAGTTCATTGCGGCATATTGTATGGGCTAGAGCGGAACTTCAAAGCGTTTCAAAACGGCAATGCTTTTGATACAATGGGTGAGTTGAAAATGATTTTCGACACACATGTCTGTCAGAGAGCTACAATGCTTGTAAAAGTTCTTTAGTTGCATGATGGAAGAGAACACTCCGTTAGTGAGCATGTACTCAAGATGTCGTTACGCCGATAAGCTTGTGTCCTTGGGAATAACGATTCCCATTGACTTAGGCATCCATCGTGTTTCAGTCTACGCCACCTAGCTATAAGAGCTTCGTGATGAACTATAATATGCAAGGCATGAAGAAGTCTCTCCCCGAGCTTACAATGCTTAAAACTGCGGAAGTGGAGATCAAAAAGGAACATCAAGTGTTGATGATCAATAGGAACACTGGTTTCAAGAAAGACAAGAAGGAAAAACGGAAGGGAAGTAAGGGCGGCAAGCCTGTTGCCGCGCCTGAAAAGAAACCCCGAGTTGGACCTAAGTCTGATACCGAGTGCTACTGTTGTAAGGGGACAGCCATCGGGCGAATCGCCCAAGTATCTGGCAGACAAGAAGGCCGGCAAGGCAAACAAAGGTATATATGATATACATGTTATTGATGTGTACTTGACTAGTGCTCGCAGTAGCACCTGGGTATTTGATACCGGTTCAGTTGCTAATATTTGTAACTCGAATCGTGGGTCATGAACAAGCGCTAGCAAGGGATGAGGTCAAGATGCGTGTCAGCAACGGATCAAGCGTTGATGTGATCGCCGTCAGAATGCTACCTCTCCACTTACCATCGGGATTATTTATAAACTTAAATAATCATTATTTGGTGCCCGTGAGCATGAACATTGTATCCGGATCATGTTTGATGCAAAGTGGTTTTCATTCAAATCGAGAACAATGGTTGTTCCATTTATATGAATGAAATCTTTATGGTCATGCACCAATGTTGAATGGTTTATTTCTGTTGGATCTCGATGATAATGTTACACATATTCATAATATTGATGCTAAAAGGATTAAACTTAGTGATGATATATCCGCATATATGTGACACTGCCGTCTAGGTCATATTGGCATTAAACGCATGAAGAAGCTCCATTCGGATGGACTTTTAGAATCACTTGATTATGAATCATTTGATACATGTGAGCCATGCCTTATGGGCAAGATGCCTAGAACGCCGTTTTCAGGTTCAATGGAACGGCGATGACAGTTGGAAATCATACATTCGGATGTATGTGGTCCAATGAGTGTGTCGGCGCGAGGTGGATATCGTTATTTTGTTACTTTCACGGATGATTTGAGTAGATACGGTTATATCTACTTGATGAAACACAAGTCTGAAACCTTTGAAAAGTTCAAGGAATTTCAGAATGAAGTGGAAAATCATCGTAATAGAAAGATCAAATTTCTACGGTCGTGACCGGAGGTGAGTATCTAAGTTACGAGTTTAGCACTCACATGAAAAAGTGTGGAATTGTTTCACAACTCACACCTGCCGGAACACCACAGCGAAATGGTGTGTCGGAACGTCGTAATCGTACTTTATTAGATATGGTTCGACCTATGATGTCTCTGACGGACTTGCCGTTGTCATTTTGGGGTTATGCACTAGAAACTGCTGCATTCACTTTAAATCGGGCACCATCTAAATCCGTTGAAAAGACACCGTATGAATTGTGGTTTGGAAACAAACCTAAGTATCATTCTTAAAGTTTGGGGTTGCGATGTTTATGTGAAGAAACTTCAACCGGATAAACTCGAACCCAAAGCGGAAAAATGCGTCTTCATAGGATACCCTAAAGAAACTATTGGGTATTCCTTCTATCACAGATCCGAGGGCAAGTTTTTTGTTGCCAAGAATGGATCCTTTCTAGAGAAAGAGTTTCTCGCGAAAGGTGTGAGTAGTCGGAAAGTAGAACTCGAAGAGGTTATGGAACCTTCTCTTCAAAGTATGGCGAGTAGCGCTTGGCGGAAGTCGTTCGAGTTGGCTCCAACTGTTGAAGAAGGAACTAATGATAATGATCATGAAACTCCGAAAGAGTACTACCGAACCTCGCAGGTCAAACAGACGCTGCGTCGCTCGCTGTACGGAAATCTGTCATAAATTTCATGGTTGATGAAAATAATGACCTGCGACGTATGAAGAAGCGATGATGAGCCCGGATTCCAACAAATGGTTAGAAGCCATGAAATCCGAGATGGAATCCATGTATGAAAATCAAGTTTGGAACTTGGTGGAATTACTTCACCACCGAAGGCCGTGGAGAACAAATGGATTTTCAAAGGAAAAGCGATCTTGATGGTAATGTGACCATCTATAAAGCTCGACTTGTCGCAAAGGGGTTTCGACAAATTCAAGGAGTTGACTACGATGAGACTTTCTCTCCGTAGCGATGCTAAAGTCAGTTAGGATTATGTTAGCAATTCTGCATATTTCGATTATGAAATATGGCAGATGGATGTCAAAACCGCGTTTCTCAATGGTAATATTGAAGAAGAGTTGTATATGATACAACCAAAGGGTTTTGTCGATCCTAAGGATGCTAACAAGGTGTGCAAGCTTCAGCGATCCATCTATGGATTGAAGCAAGCATCAAGTTGGAATCTCCGCTTTGATGAGGTGATCAAAGAGTTTGGATTTATCCAAACTTATGGAGAAGCTTGTATTTACAAGAAAGTGAGTGGGAGCAATGTGGCATTTCTGATACTATATGTGGATGACATATTATTGATCGGAAATGATATAGAACTTTTAAACAGGTGTTAAAAGTTATCTAAACACAAATTTTCAATGAAGGACCTAGGTGAAGCATCTTACATATTAGGCATAAAGATCTATAGAGATAGATCTAGGCGCCTAATAGGGCTATCATAAAGTACATACCTTGATAAGATTTTAAAGAAGTTTAAAATGGACGGAAGTAAGAAGGGTTCTTACCTATGTTGCAAGGCAAGACATTGAGTAAGACTCAAAGTCCGGCTTGGAAGAAAGAGAGATAATGGACAAAGTCCCCTATGCTTCACCCATAGGCTCTATAATGTACGCCATGCTATGTACAAGACCGGATGTGGCACACGCTATTAGTTTGACTAGTAGGTACCAATCGGATCCGTGTTCGGAACATGGATAGCGGTCAAGAATATCCTTAAGTACTTGAGAAGAACTAAGGATATGTTTCTTGTATCTGAGGTGAAGAAGAGCTCGTCGCTAAGTGTTATGTCGACGCTAGCTTTGACACCGATCCGGATGACTCTAAGTCTCAATCCGGATACGTATTTCTCATGAATGGCGAGGTTAGTTGGAGGAGCTCCAAACAACCTGTGGTAGCGGGATCAACAACGAGGCCGAATATGTTCTTTGCTTGAGCGGCTCAGGAAGCATTTGGATGAAGGAGTTCATATCCGAACTAGGAGTTGTGGCAAGCGTTGGACCCAATGGTGATCTATTGTGACAACAATGGTGCCATTGCCAATGCCAAAGAGCCAAGGTCTCACAAGCATTCCAAGCATATTAAGCGCCGGTTTCACTCCATCCATGAGCATGTCAAGGATGGAGATATAAAGATTTGTAGAAGTACATACGGATCTCAATGTAGCAGATCCGTTGACTAAAACTCTCCCTAGAGCAAAACATGATCAACACCGTAAACTCAATGGGTGTTAGATATATCACTATGTAACTAGATTATTGTCTCTAGTGCAAGTGGGATCAAGGAATATGCCCCGAGAGGCAATAATAAATTGTTTATTATGTGTATTCCAAGTATATGGTAGATGTTTATTTTGCATGCTATAATTGTATTAATACGGAAGCGTTAATACATGTGTGTTTAATAAACAACAGAAAGTTCCTAGTTAAGCCTCTCTCATAAACTAGCTCGTTGATTAACAAGATGATCAAGGTTTCACGATCATGGACATTGGATGTTGTTAATAACGGGATCACAACATTAGTGTAATGATGTGATGAACATTCATCCAAGTATAGCATTACGATCAAAGTCATTGAGTTTATATTGCTATAACAACTTACGAAGTGATCCTAATCCTTAGACCATGAGATCATGTCAATCACTAACAGGAAGAGTTTCTTGATAACATCAAACGTCACACCGTAACAGGTGATTATAAAGATGGGTTCGAACTAATAAAGTGTTATGTTGAGGCTCATGGATCAAGAGTGGAATTTGTTCATCCCGATGACGGATAGATATACTCTGGGCCCTCTCGGTGATATCACATTGATTAGCTTGCAAGCAAGTGATTTGATCACTAGAATGTTATATCACGGAACGAAAAGAGTGCATGTCAGAACGAGATCAAACTAGGTATGGAGATACCGATGATCGAATCTCGGACATGTAATATATCGTGAGACAAAGGGATTAAGATACTAGCGTAAAGGTTGACGATCACAAGAAAGTCATCGTTGAATGTGTGGGAGTCGTATGGGTCTCGGATCCCGCTTCGATTATTGATCCGAGAGGGTCTCGATCATGTCCGCATTATTCACGAACCGTAGGGTGACACACTTAAGAGACACCGACATCCAATTGGAGCAAAAGTTTCATGCCGAAGAATAAACAAGCGCAGGAATTTATTTCACTAGATACCAAACAGGTTTTGGTGAAATTGCATAAAGTGGTTATGCATGTGAAATAGAATTCTAGCAAGGTTATTGTGAATGTTTGTCATTAAAGTAATTGACAAAATTCTGAATAAAATAAAAGAGTTTTATTTAATGAGAGTTTGCATTAAATTTGGTGGAAATTTAATGGGATTTTGAGTGGGATTTTGAGTGGACTTTTGAAGGGTCATTTTGTGAGTGGAGTGTCCACCCACATGATGAGGGAGGGCAAGGGGCAGCCCCCATGCGCTGCCACCCCTTGGGGTTCCCCCTCCTCCTATAAAAGGCCCCTCCTCTCACTTCTCACTCACACCTCCTCGTGAAGGATCTCTCTCCTCTAGATTTTATCCCCATGGTCTCGGACTAGCGAGATACATGTTCCAGTGGCTATTCGGCAAGAAAGAGTTGTGCTTCAGCCGCATCGCTGGAGCGAGGAGGCGGAGGTTGCTCGGTGCCTCGAGCGTGTGTGCGAGCACGGATGTTGATTTTGCGCTAGGACTTCCTCTCGATCTTGAGATCGGCAAGAGATCGTCTACATCAACCACGAGTTTGGACTCGTTAAACTTTGTCGGTCTTCAAGGGTATGTTCTCTACGGATATACATCCGCCCGTTGTTTGTATCTAGTATAAATAGATCTTGGTATATAGTTCACATCGTAGGAAAATTTTTGTTTTCTATGCTGCGAACCCTTCAGGTTGTGAGAGACTCTCCTTGCAGAAGCTGTCCTGTATCTCCCCGGCAACAGCGCTAGAAAATTGCTTGATGGCTCAAAGGATGTAGAGCTCGTTGGAAACCCCAAGTGGAAGGTATGATGAGCACAACAGAAAGTTTCTATCAGTTATGAAACCAAGGTTATCAAACCAGTAGGAGAAAGAACCAGCTCCCAAGGTGTTGCTAGCAACGTGGAACCTGTACAACACAACCAAAATACTTTGCCCCAACTTACAATGAGGTTGTCAAGCTTACCGGTTTTGCTAAAAACGAAGGATTAAACGTATAGTGTGGAAGAAGATAGTTGCTTGTAGAAATTGCAGGAAGTAATTGTAGAAAGTAGTCAGTAGACAGTAGATTGAATATCAGTGGGAAGGAATGGACCGGGGTCCACAGTTCACTAGAGGTGTTTCTCCATAAGATAAATAACATGTTGGGTGAACAAATTACAGTTGGGCAATTGATAGACTGAGAATGCATAACAATGCATGTATATGTCATGATGATCGCTATGAGATTCATTTGGGCGTTACAACATAATACATAAACAGTAATCCAACTGCATCAATGAATAATAATCCACCTTTAGGTTATCGTCTGAACCCCTTCTAGTATTAAGTTGCAAGCAACAGATAATTGCATGATAGAATCAATAATCAATCTTGACGTAGTACTCAATATCCATCGGATCTCAACAAACACATGTAGGATTACAAATAGATGGTCTTGATCATGATAGGTAGCTCACAAGATCTAAGCAGTAGCACAAAAGAGGAGAAACGACCATCTAGCTACTGCTATGGACCCATAGTCCAAGGATGAACTACTCACGCATCACTCGGAGGCTGGCATGGTGATGAAGAAGGCCTCCAGGGTGATCTCCTCCCTCCGCAGGATGCCGGGAAGAGCTTCAGATCCCTCTTGATCTAGGGACGATGGTGGCGGCGACTACGGACTTTTTGTGGATTTCTGATCGGGTACTTAGGATTTGTGCCTCGGGGAGTTTAAATAGGTGAAGGGGCAAGGTCGGTTGAGGGCCAGGGGCCCACATCATGCCCTGTCGTGGCCCAAGGTGGACCCGCTCCATGGGGTGGTATGTCCGCCTTGTGGCGCCTCTTCGTCCCCCCTCTGGACTCCGTCTTCGTTACGGTAAAATATTGACTTTGGCTTTTGTTCCGTCCAATTTCGAGAATATTTCTTTACTAGATTTTCTGAAACCAAAAACAACAGAAAACATGAACTGACACCATGACATCTTGTTAATAGGTTTGTTCCAGAAAATGTATAAAAATGCCTCAAAGTGTAGAAAAAACATAAGATGGTTGGTACAAAACAAGAATGAAGCATCAAAAATTATAGATACGTTTACGATGTATCAAGCAGCGAGACGTGGAACATGATGGTTGGAATCGTCAACTCCAAATACACACATGTGCACTTCACAAAGACTCAGATTCAGAATAAAGAAAAAGATCTCAAAAGAGACTACAAAATGTTGAGGGATGCACGCAAGCAAAGTGGCGTTGGGTGGAATGAACACTGGTGCATGATAGAAGCCGAGCCACATCTTTGGGACAACTCAGAAGTTGTATGTTGCTTCATTCTGATCATATCTTGTTATAGAATTTGGTCACAAGTTTAATTATACTGACATTCATTTATCTTACTCTTGTATTCTTTTGGCAATATGATCAGAGAATTTAGAACGGAGGACCCAAGGTTTCCTCTGTATGATTTGCTAGGACAACTTTATGAAAGTAAGTTCATTCAATCATATTAACAATCGTTTATTTTACTTCCATGGTTTCCTACACACAATTAGGTAACTCACATGTTTTTTACAGGCCAAATAGCCGAGGGAGACTTCAACTTTACCTCTATGGCTGAGCCACCACAGAGAGATGATGTCAACAACATAGGAAGTGATGGTGAGTTTGAGGATGAAAGAGAGTTGGAGAAAGAGGAAGCAATTGTCCAGCAAACCGATGATGAATTGAAAATGTTAGATCAAGCAGAAACAAGTGATGTTGGTGGTGCAAACACCAGACCCAAGAAAATTCCCAAGAAGCCGAAGAGAAGTCCTAAAAAAGAGTAGTGGAGATGCTTTAGTAGGTGTGATGCAAAGATTTGTGGACATCAAAGAAAAATAAAGCAATAAGGAGGAGGCCGCGGACTTCTCAATAACCAGATGCATGAAAGAATTCAAAGTATTGGAAGGGGTCACGCCAGATCTGAAAGTCAAATGCTATGGTATCTTCAAATGTCCAAAAAAACTGCGAGATTTTCATCAATGTCGTTGCCGATAAAGATGGAAGTGCTTTGGCGTGGCTTCAAAGTCAGATTGGTAAGTTGCCATCTTAAACTTCTCATATATTTTTGCATATATCTATCACTGCTATATATTTTCTGTTCATACCAACGATTACGTGTCGACATGTCGCAACTTGTCGCTGGGTACCGACAACCAGGCAAGTCATGACAAGTCTTGACAAGTGCAAGACTTGTCGACATGTAGTCCGGATTCATGTCAAAAATAAATTTATTAGCACAAGTTTAGAATTCTAGATTTAACATAGGTAACATAACAAATAGGTTCGGATATCATATGCACTCATGCACAATGCCACAACAAGTCCAAAAGCAAATAGATAAGTTTAACAGAACAAATGTTATTTCATTGTATGGCTGCCATGGTGTGTGGGTGTGCCTTCGATGATATTTCTTAAGGATACCAGAAGATAGAAATCTGTCAAGTGATGAATGTGGGTATCTTTCCTTATAATCTGCAAGAAGAATCATGAATAGCAAGTTCTTTTAATATAAACGAAGAGTGGTGTACGTGTAAAATTTGTATGAATAGTGGCAATCCATTGGCAGTACACAGGGTTGCCTAGTTCTAGTCTATTGATGTTGCTCTTTAATCCTTGTATGTTTGTAAATGCCTTCTTTTTGGGCATTTAAATGGCAATTTACTTTGCATTGATTAAAGTTTTTTCCTGTATTATTATTATTATTAGCATTTAGAAATTTTAGATTAATATATAATTCTGGCAAGCAAGCACTTCTTGACTAGGAATTGAGAAATGCACACTAAGATGCCTCTTAATTTTCTCATCTCTGCTAGGTCTTTGAGGAGATTCGAAAGGAGCACTGGTACAAGACCAGATTGTTCTGGTATATTGATCTTATTACAGTGCTTGCTAGCAAAGGTTTGAGGTCAGAGGTTGGAAAAGCATGTTCATATCTGAAGAGGAAACAATTAGAACCTGACACTGATGGTTTCAATTTGATTCTGAAGACACTCCTAGATGTTGAGTTCACACAATTAACAATGGATAGATGGATATTACCTGAAATCTTTTCATGTCTAACTTATTATGAAATTTATGACTGTCTCTTACTCAGTTCGTTGTAATCTAGTACTTTTTCCACATCAAATTTCGTGATGATTTTATTGTCAGCTTCACTTGCAACCTGGTATTATTATTGCTGTAAAAATTGCACTTTTATTCTGATAAATATTCAGCATGGTACTATTTTAGCTATTTTAGCTAAACAGCAATCCATGCAATTCCTGTGAATTTTTGTCATGAAATAAACCTTGTGTGCAAAAAAGACAACTTGTAGTGGAGTATTGGAGTGGAAGTGGATTAGAGTGGAATCTACTACTGGATTAGGTGTGACCGGTGTTTTCACCCAAACCCTGTGGAGGGTTTATACCCAAAATTCCCGTCCAATCCACTGCTACAAAACAAGGCCTAAGGTAGTTCGAAGCTGCGCAAATCTGCAAATTTTTTCATTTGGATGTTACGTCTCCCTTTGGTGGGTAGCAGGATCATCCCCTGGTTTGTTGATTATACTTGCAACTTTCTGTTCCAGGGTCCATGTGTTACAGATGGAATCTAGTAGGTTCTTATTGACATTAAGTATAGTATATTCACAAATTCATGGCATATATATATCATACATTTACTTCAGACACGATATGAACACATCACACCGCAATATCCGGGAAACATGGTATTCCAGTTTGGCGAGGACAATACTGTATAACATACTGCTGTTCTGAAGCTTGGTTCAACATAGATTTCTGAATCTGAAGCACGCATGTTCTTAAATCTGTTCCACAAACAATTTGTCGAAATAGAACAAAGAACAGGCTCAGTTACATACATGAAGATACCACAGTACCTGCACTAAGCAAATGTACATGCATATTAGGGCATCGATGGCACAGCTTGCACAACTAACTTGTCGCTTTGTAAGGCAGAATGTCCTACTGACTATATGCCTTCATATCCCTTTCTCCAAGGAATTGCCTAAACAGAGGATAATGGTACGTACATCGCAAAGAGATACACTCGAAGCTATGATGAGCACTTGATCAGTACACACAATCTGCTTAACTGACGTTTGCAAGGGAGGGTACGTACAATGCTAGGATAGCTGACTAACCAAGCAGAGTTTACAAGCTAGAAAGAGGAGTGGGTACATACCAATTGCTGACCTGAGCATACATGTATATTAGTAACAAAAGGTGATGCACAACACAATAGCCAAATGGCAGAACTAAACATGTGAACAGTCTATAGTCTATCACCGCCCGAAGTAGGAAT
Source organism: Avena longiglumis (assembly GCA_030063025.1). Classification (NCBI taxonomy): domain Eukaryota; kingdom Viridiplantae; phylum Streptophyta; class Magnoliopsida; order Poales; family Poaceae; genus Avena; species Avena longiglumis. Next base: position 38,337,169 of record CP125975.1, on the reverse strand, counting down.
AATAAAATAGAATTTACGCAAAACAGCAGGTTTTCGAAAGTAAAGAAAGTGAATGCTACTCTTTTTAATTCTGAGTGGCATGGTAATTGGACATATAAACCAAGCTTATTTGTTAGCCACCAAGCTATGTAAAAAAAGGAAGAACTAAGGAAAACCATATTATTTCAATGTTGAAAACTCTAAATATACGTTAGCTTTATGCTATAAATTCTGCAATTTGGTGCCGTCCAACTAATGCAGCTACACAGCTGATTCGGTCACAAACCCGATATGCAACGCACGCATCCATTTGAACAAATTGAGCTAGAACCTGATACTCCATACAAAGTTGGAAGTATGTATTATAGATGCATGAGCTTTGCTAGCACCACTGTAGCATTTTAAAAAGGTGAAACCTCTCTTATGCACAAGATTCTAGTTACTACTATTAGAAATCATACCCATCAAAACTTACGGCACATCTCGGTACTAACAGGTAAATCATAGAGAAAAAACCCATACTAGTACCATTCTTAACGGGACTATTACGAGTTACTAAGATCTAGTTAGTACCGTCGTAACTCTAACTGGTGGATGAGGACCGTGAGAAAAAAGGTCCGAAATATAATATCATGTATACGACCAAGAAAGCCAACATGAGGGCGACGAAGGACACGGCGAAGAACACCATCTTGGGGAACTCTGGGTTGTCATAGATGACATCATCCCTGAAGCCTGTTCCCATGTAAGCATGGACCAGATCGTCATTCTCACCGAGGCCATCACCTCCTCTGGCACCCTCCGGCACAACCGCATCCACATCCCCCATATCGTCTATGAATGGGCCATCACCCCTTCTAAGATCCTCACCTCTAGCAAACAAATGGATCACATCCACCGGGATGTCCACGGGGTCACCGAGCTCGTCCGTGGTGAGGGGGTCTCCCAACTCATCCAATGTGGTTGTGGGAGTCACTGTAAACCAAATGAGAATTTAACCATGTTTTAAGCACTTGGCAAGTCATGTGCAAGAAAAAACTAATATCACATTAGCATTAATTCCACATATTACTTGCAATAAATAGCAACACTCAATCTTCACAATCATAGATAGAGTGGGTATATGCAAAAGGAGTTCCATGCAGAAAATCTGCAAATATAACTATCTAGATATGTAGGTCTGTTCCTGAGGCAGGTCAGACAGAGCGACCACCCTCGCCCCGTTCATGTGTGCATATATGACTCATACTAGGCAACGAACTAGAATGCTAATATAGTAAGAGACCCAACTAAGTGCTCAGAACATGACTCGTGAGGCGACAAGCACTACACCTGTAATTTTTTAAGAAATCCTGGATAAAAAAAAAAAGGGCCATGCCCAGGTTTAACTCTCATCACATTCTCTCCCTAAAAAAAGAAAATTCTACCGTTCTCTGCATTCAAAATGGAGTACACTGTTTTTCTGATTAGTTCTCCTTCCTTCGTATATGTCAAATAGCACCAGAAAGAAGTCCACATAACCCCCCTATCTATTGGGTTTGGGACACTAACCCCCCATATATTTATACTAGCTCACTTAACCCCCCTAACTATTCAAAACCGGACATATTACCCCCTCAAGGTGCTAATGGCTGTTTTGACAGTGGTTTTAGTCCACGGTGGACTCTGGTTTTAGCCATGTATACATATCCATTAGTCAATCAGTACACGCGATACACAGCCGGCTGCCAAAAACAGCATTTTGACATTGCCTGATCAGTCCACTTGAGTTTCCGCACACTCGGCTGCCAAAAACAAGTAATTTGGGTCAGATAAATCAATCATATGGATACTAACAAGTACCATGGTGCAATGTTGTCGTTTTATCTACTAAATCATCTGTGTCCTGATATGTCAATAATAACTATATACAGAAACATTGCAGCTAGCGATGTAGAGGTAAAGTAGACAATACATTTGAACCATAATAAATCACATGAGTTGCAGTCTTGCTGCATGGTCGTATATGTGCATAGTCCCCAACAAGAAATAATTGATTCCTGACCATATTTTAAGTATACAAGTAACGCAACCTTTTCTGTCAAAACCCAGCCCTTTTTAGTATATGTGCAAGAGTTAACTAAATTTTCTATCAAAACCCAGCCTTTTTCGGTCCAACCGGATCATAACTCAGTTCCCCACCTAATCAAGCACAAGAACATAAATAAATTGCCATCACTATCTACTTGCCCTTGCCCTAAATCAACACCTTAGATTTCTCTGGGGAAAACGGGATTCTACCAATTCATACCGTCGGTGCTAAAAAAGGGGGAAAACGGGATTCCTTTGGGGAAAAAACAGAACGAACATGCAGACCTCGCGGCGTTGCCCTCCAATCTTCAAATCCAGGCGTCGATAATGCGCCTAGCCGTCGCCTTCATAGACGGGAGAGCGGAGCAGTGAGGAGGAGAGGCTGAGGTGCCCTCACGTCAGGAGATAGCGAGGCGACACATAGGGCGGCGTGGGATTATGTGCTTCCACTAGACCAGGTTTCGGTCCCTGACTTACGCATCCGTACTCATGGCTAAAACCAGAGTCCACCATGGACTAAAATCGCTGTCAAAACAGCCATTAGTACCTTGAGGGGGTAATATGCTTGGTTTTAGATAGTTAGGGGGGTTAAATGACCCAGTTTAAACATATGGGGGGTTAGCGTCTCAAACCCAATAGATAGGGGGGTTATATAGACTTCTTTCAATAGCACCAAGACAAGTTTAAAAAACAAAAAAAGTAGCACCCAACCCATATAGAACACGCTGAACTACTGGTGCGAAATTTACCACTAATCTTGGATTTTCTCCAACATTGGCTCCAGTTTCTTTTAAGTTCTGAATAACAAGATTTGACCATACCTAGCCAATTCTTCAATTTTTCAATGTACCATGTTAGAGTTCCTAAATTATATAATCCCAACATGAGACATACACAAATCACCAATACTAGTGCAATGCAAATTGGGATATATCAGTGCGAGCCATTGAAAATAAAGAACACCAAACGCATTCGGACTCACCGCGGGAGGGATTTCCGGTGGTTGGGGTGGAAAGAACGGCGAGCCCGGTGGAGCTGGTGCTGAGGAAGAGCTCCGGGCTGGAGGTTGCGCTGGGCTTGGGTGGCGTGCTCGGGGTGGAGGATCTCGGGGAAGCGGGGGCGGCGAGCTCCGCGGTGGAAAGAGCGGCGAGCCCGGTAGAGCTGGTGTCGAGGGTCCCCGGGCTGGAGGTCGCGCTCGGCATGGATGGCGTGCTCGGGGTGGAGGATCTCGGGGAGGCGGGGGCGGCGAGCTCCGCGGTGGAAAGAGCGGCGAGCCCGGTGGAGTTGGTATCGAGGAAGAGCTCCTGGCTGGAGGTCGCGCTCGGCATGGATGGCGTGCTCGGGGTGGAGGAGCTCGTCCTGCGGGAGGAGGATCTCGGGGAGGCGAGGGGAGCGCAGAGCATTCCTTGCTGGAGGAGAAGCCGCGAGCGAAGCCGGACGCGGCGCAGAGCGGCGGAGGAGGAGCGGTCCATCGGGGGCTCAGGGGCGAGGATCTAGCGGGTGATGCCGGCGGGAGGCAGCAGCAGCGGTGGGGCGAGACGAGAGAGGCGGCCGCGGCCGGTCGCTGTAGCTAGGGTTCCACGGGGAGGAACGAGAAGAGCTCGGGAGTTCGGTCTCGATGGCAGGGGGATGTTTTTTCGAGGGGGATTTGCCAAATTCCGCTAAAGACGCGATTTACCGATTCTTTTTTGGAATTTATAAATCGAAAACTATAGAAAAAAAATCTAAAACAAACCTTAAACTCGTACCCTGTGTATGGATGTATGAATTGAAGCATGAAATTGGGGAATCTAAAAACTGGTGGTTGTTTCTATCGTTTGGATTGCACTTAGAATTGTTCCGTAGAAAGGAAAGGCAATTCCATGCCACGTCTACGCCGCGTGCAGATAGCCTGTTGAGGATTCCAAGCTCCACCCCTTGGAAAGGCCACAGAAATTGCCCCCGCGCTGCCCCACCCCCGTGTACCCGTTTGTCAGGAGGAAAGAAAACAAGGTAACGCCTTCCCTTCACTCTCCCGACACCGCGCAGGACCTCGACCGCGACAGGTTCCCGGCGGCGACAACGCCGGTGAGCTCCTCCCCGCCTTCATCTCTCTTCCCTCCTTCCCTCCATCCTCTTCCACCCCATTTTCTCCTTCGAGCGGTTCTCTTGAGCCTCGACTATCCCCTCCTCGCCCCTAGGAACCCTAGGTTAACCCGGTTTAGAGGGGCAAATCAGCGCCGCTGGACGGCGGCGGGAGGGGATTGTCGTTGGTGTCATCTTCCTTGTCCTCCCTAGCCAGCCTTGGCCCAGGCCCTCCCCTTCCCTTGCAGCATGTGTTCGTATGTTTGATTTTTTGAAGAGCCGAAGATATGTGAAAATATTTTTAATTTTACTATGCGTGAAAAATAATATACACACTATTTTTTATACACTTAGACAAGTTTATATTGTTCAAATTCAATAATCATTTAATTCTATGATTTATACATCCAAACGGGAATTGGAATCTAATGCTACTCTTTGATTCCAACAATAAATTGCATGCACCTCCAAACAATAGAATTGAAACTGGAGGTCATTTATTTTCTATCTTGGATTTGGAAATTTTAGTCTAATTAGCTAAAATTTCTACATCCAAACACAGCGGTAGAGGAAAGATAAATCAAACCCTAAACTTGGAACCCTGAAAATTGGCACTCCGAACTCTGAAATCCCGGTCTAATTCTCCGAACTCTGGAATCCCGGTCTAATTCGAACTCTAGACTGTTTTGCACGTGAAAAATAAAAAAAATCCTAAACTAAATACTTATTTCTCTCCCTGAGGCGATCATATTCATCTTCCATAGCAATTAGAGAAGGAGATGCGTCGTCATCGGAGTCCGGCCTCCCACACGCTGCGCCTTTGCGCGTACTCTGCAGAGCGCTGGTGGAGGTGGTAGGCGAGCATGACGCCGACCGCATCTGGCGGCGACCCCATTGTGGAGGAGGTACGCGAGCACGACAACATGAGGACGACGGTGCTCTCGCTGGACGCGCTCAGCGGAGGCTTTGGTGCAGTATGGGAGGAGCAGAGGGAGCATGTTGCCGTGCTATTTATACCACTTTCTTACCCCTCTCATGTTCTATTTAGACCACTTCCCGTAGGTTTATCCGCTTAGGTAATTTTGGAATGGATCTCTGTCCATAGTGAGCGCATGCGAGCTCCATTCCTCGATTAATTGGATGGATAAGCTCCTTCTACCCCTCGATCCTACTCCAGATCACCAGAAGACCGAGAGAAGGCTCGAGGGATTGATTCCAGGAGGCGGTCGCCATTGCCGTCAGGCAAGATCCGGAGCAGCTCGCAGAAGCCATCCCTGCCCGCGCCAGTACCCTCCCCGAACATGGGGTCCTCAAGGATGTCGCATCGGTCACTGGCTAGACTAGCTGTGCCACGTACCGTCGGCGGCAAGTTGTTCCCGCACATTTCCGTGTGCTGGACCGAGGTAGAAGACAATCTGGAGAAAGTGAGACAGAGGACACCGGTGATGAATGCAAGAGAGATCTAGGAAGGGGACAGGTATGACATATGGGCCCTACACGTAAGTGAGAATACCATGTTATCATGGCTGGGATTGCATTATTCCTGGTACGCCAAACGGTCCTAGGGTCTAATTAGACCGGGATTCGAGAGTTCGAAGTGCCCATTTCCAGGATTCTGACTTTGGGATTCAATTTAACTTTGGTCTATAAATTGAAGATTTGTTTTGGACTTTTCTCATAGAAAAACCACCAGTTTTAGATTCGGGAAGAAAATTCGACGCCGATCAAATCCAGTAAAAGTACGCGAGATGTACTCGACGTAGAAACCCGCCCTCCTCCCGACCTCTACATACGCGGTGTGGGAGGCCGAATAGAGCGCGAACACTATCCTCCCCCAATTCTTGGCGCATTGATATTTCCCAATCCCGCTCGCCCTTCCGTTAGCAGTCGCGGCGTTCACCTTCGCCTCCCCCGTTCTTTTCGGGTTCCTCTAGCCACGCCCTACTACCGTCGACTTCCTCATACCCCGTCGTGTTGCTGGGAGGTCCCATCTCACAGGGCGATAGTATATTTTTCTGCAGTGGAAGGCGGGAAGGTGGCACTGGACATGGATGCCGAACCGAGGTGTGACTTGGCGATGGGCTGCACCTAGGAGGAGAGATCCGGTCAGCCCATGTTCGCCGCCAGAGTCGACCAATCGACCTCATCCACCACGTCATGGTAAGATCTCGTTCGATCTCCCTCACGGGTTGGAGTCCATGGATTTTGAAGTTTGATGGCAACAACTTCGTGTGGAAGTTCGTTTTTGTTTTTGAAACTTGGAGTAGATGATGTCCTTTGGTTCCTCTGCATGCTCATCATAGTAGTTTAGCAACTAATTTAACCGATCTAGTTTTTAGGCCTAGATCTGAATCACATGTTGAAAATCATCGGGAGGGTCCATAACTTGATTGGTTTGTGGTTGCCTCTCTACTGTTTTTAGCACTTCCTCTAGGAATTATGTGTACTCATCTATCGCTACCTCCCTTTTTCGTTTCACATGTGGCTCTCGCAGTGTTCCCGTGTTCATTGGTGATCCCAAGGTCTACAAGCAAAGACCTCGCTACTTTCAAAAAACCGCTGAGGGTGGTCTTGTGGATGAAAAGGTGTTGCATTGGCGATCCAAGGACATTGAACGGATGGCTGAGGGTGAGAAGAAAGAAAAATAGGGCTAGGGGTGCTCACTGCTCAGAAAAAGAAAGGCAAGTATATTCGAGTCAATTACAAGGCCATGGACCTTGTTGAGTATTCCACTATTAGGTAGAGGGACTGGTTTCAGGATAATCCATGTGATGGGGACATGGAAAACCGAACTTTTTGGTGTGACCATCAGATGTATATCTTTCAGGATGTCTATTCCTCCTTGAAGCTGCGCCCAACAGCACCCACTATACATCACACATATGAAGAGCAAGCCTAACTTTGCGGATGCCATTGATATCACTGAGCGGATGGGTCTGCACCATCTTATGAGTATTCAATGTGACTATGATATCAAGCTTTTTCAGTAGTTCTTCTCCACACTTTCTTTCTCTAGTGATGATGCTATTACTATCAAGTGGATGTCGAGGACTCACTTCTGCTAGTCCAACTTTTACCACTTTGGTGTGGTGCTCTCTTACAACTTTGCAAGCCGCCATCAATCTCGTGGGAATCGTATTTGTGGTCCTCAATGCCCCGACAAGGATGCCTTACTTGCAGATCTATATGGTCCTAATGGCATAGTTGTAGAGGTATCCATTATCCTCCCTCTTTACAAATAGCTTATCATCATTTTCCGTGACACCATTGCACCAAGTGGAGGTAACTATGACGCTATATGTGGTAATCTTGTCAATATGCGTGCACTTGATCAAGAATGTGCCACTAGGGAAGATCCCGACGCGGACTACTCTTTGGATGTTATGGACTACATTTACCATGATATGTATCATGCTATGGTGAATCGGCATTCTATTCCGTAAGCTCCATTTTCTATAATGCTCATCAAGGCAACTCCCCCGGATAAAGATTTTAGTGGGCATCTTGATGGGATCCACAAGGTGAATAAGCCATATACCAAGAAGAAGAAAACTAAGTATGTGCCGGTTGCGCCCCATGCTTTTATGGAAGATGCTTGTGGAGGCACTCGTGGGAGAAGGCCCCCTGTTCCGACCATTTCTTGAGAGGTTAAGCAGCTTTCTTGGTTTCAGCACAACATTCTTTGCATGGGTGTGGATACTCACAAGGGACCATACCAAGCTTACCGTGAGCGCCATGACATGGCTTATACTCAGCAGCTCATACTTCACCATTGAAAGTACCGACTTTATACGACTAGAGGGGGGTGAATAGGAGTCTACCCAATTTTAATTTGTTTCTCACTTTTAGGCTCAACAAGAAAGGAAGTTATCTAGAGATGCAACTAAGTGAACAACCTAAATGCAAGGAAACAAACACCAACAACAAAAACAGTAAATAGCAAGGAGTAAAGGAGGGGAACGAAGTAACCGGAGAGGGGACACGGAGATGTAATTCCCGTAGTTCACTCCCAAGGAGCTACGTCTACGTTGGAGAGGTGTCAGGGCCACACAAGCTCACCCGAGCGCCACAAAGGCCTCACCTTCTTCTCCGGTGAGCTCCCCCACAAAGGAGGCCTCACAATCCACTAACCGGTGACCTTGAAGGCGCCAACCGAAACCTTTACACCAAGGTTGAGGGGGAGGCTCCACAACTCAATTGGAGGCCCTCAACGACACCTCGAAGCTTTACAACGCAAGCCTTAGCTCCGAGGATGCCCTACACCGTCTAGGGTTCCAAGAAACCCAAGAGCAACAAGATCCACAAAGGATGGGTGGGGAAATCAAATCTTCTTTGGTGGAAGTGTATATCTAGGTCACCTCTCAAAATATCAAGTCATTTGAGTGGCTAGAGAGAGAGAGAGATCTAGTGAGGTGAAGCTCAAGCATTAATGGAGAAGAGAGAAAAATTCGAGAGAGAATGGGAGGAAGAAGAGGGGTGCCTTAAATAGGCCCTCACAGGCCGAATCACATGACCTCGCGACCTCACGGAAGTTCCGGAGGTGAGGCAGAAGTTCCTTGACTGGCTCCAACGGTCATCAGACCGTTGACGCCCGCTCCAGAAGCGCAACCGGAAGTTCCAGTCAAAACAGACCGGAAGTTCCGGTGAACTTTCGATGCTAGTTCCGACCAAGTTCCGGCAAATAGAACGCTTCAAAACAGAAGGTTACTGAGCCGCCACCGGAACTTGGAGCGGAACAAGGGGCGGAACTTCTGGGTCGCGAACCGAGTCTGGCCGAAAGTTCCGGCGTCTGGGCGGAAGTTCCGCTCAGGATCTTTTGGCAGGACAAGTTCCGATGCAAGTTCCGGCCCAAGTTCCGGCAAATAGAACACTTCATACATAAGGTTACTGATTCACCATCGGAACTTGGGGGCAGAACTAGCGTCGGAACAAAGTGTAAAACAGCCCACAGAAAAGAATCTGAGCGGAACTTCTGGTCTAGGTCGGAAGTTCCGGTGAGACAAAAAAGGCTCCAACAGAACAGGAAAACGCTCTCTCACGGGATAATGGGATGGCTGTGGCGGTGCATATAGGTTTGTGCAAGAACAAGTGATTTCCCACAGCCTTCCAAAATGTACCCCCTCTTAATAGTACGGTGGCCTAAAAACAACAACCGGAGAGAAACTAGGAGAAGACTAAAAGGCCACCGTCTTCATGAGATCCCAAGAGAGCATCCACCACTATAGAAGGAGACATCAACAACGTTTCCCCTGAAACTCAAGCGCACAATTAAAAAACACAGTTGGGATTATCATTAACACCAAAAACATCATGGGAAGATATAGTCCTTTCAATCTCCCCCTTTTTGGTGTTAGATGACAATCCCAAAGATTTGCATAGAAACAAAGCAATCTTTGCAATGGACGGGACAAGCTCCCCCTATATGTGTGCAAGGTAGAGAATAAGAACTCTAAGGACAAGACTGACACACATACACGGAGGCTCCCCCTACCAATTGCAAAGATAGCACAAGTGCAAGGTACAAGAAAGGATAGAGATCATACCAGAACCAACCAAATGTGGTGGAGACAAAAGGAGTAATAATAACAATAAGAGCAATGAGGCTCCACCACCATATGCATGAGCTCATAGGATGACAACAAGATACCACACTCACGGCATTGTATAAGATACCACAAAGATACCACATAGTCTCAAACATAACAAACCACATGGTCCACAAGCACACACAAGTTCACGGACATAAAACCACAAGCACACAAATAAACTAGAGAGTTCGCGAGCAAGAAAAGATCAAAGGCAAGAACAGGCTCGTGACTCAACCCATGCAAATCCCGTAGACAACCTAATAGACATCTTTCTCCCCCTTTGGCATCGAGACACCAAAAAGGAAGAGAAGATCAAGCTAATCGTCCCAGCCACGAGAGGGAGAAGGAGCAGACTTAGGGACCCAAGGACCCCACTCAGGCAGACCAGTGATCTCCTCCTCAGACTCATCCTCGGACCAGTGGCAGTTGTCGCGAATCCAATCATCCTTGGGAACACTGACAGAGCTAGTGACCGGTGAGCTAGGAATGTTGAGAGCGGTCATGATGGCCTTCTGGCGCTGAACATTGTGACGCTGATCAACATAGGCCTGATACTCGCGGTCCTGCAGAAAGCAGAAAGTTTTCTTCACTTTCCCAAGCAGCTTCTTTGCCCAAGACGGCTGCCTCTGGAGAGAAGGACCACCAGCACTAGAGCCACCAGGAGCAGAGGAGGGACCACCAGCAACATCTCGAGCCTCCTTGAGTGCAGCTTCCTTTTCTTCTTGAGAACGAGGCTTTTGGTGCTTCATCACACGTAGCTTCTTCTCCTCATGAATGGTGATGTTGTCTTGAGGAAAGCGGGTGCCAGTCGTCTCAAGCCACTTGTGATTGATGAGAGTCTGTATGTAGGGAGCATAGATGTAGGAGCGCTTTTCAATGAGAGCCGCCCACATCTCTGAGTAGATGAAGTGCATAATATCCATTGACATGTCTGTGTCCCGGCGAAGATAAGTTTGATGCATGAGGTCAACCTGATAGCCATGAAACTGATCAAAGTTGCCAGCCTTGGGAGAGATGGTGTTCAAGTACACCCTGCGCATGATGTCAAAAAGTGGCAGCAGATGATTCACAAACCCAACAGTTCCCCACCCTTCATTGTAGAGAGGCTCCAGGACCTCAGGATTAGCAGCTTCAGGACCATGAACACGCCAACCATTTGCCCCGCGGCCAGGCTGAATGGGATAGCCAAGAAGCTCAGCAAACTCAGACCAAGTGGCGGTAAGAAACACGTCCCTGGTCATCCACTTCAACACACCTTCAGTAGAGGACTGCATGTGAATAAACAGAGTTGAGTAAAACTAAACAATAACAGTCACATCAAAGTTCTGACGGTGCTCCATGAGGGGAACCAGCCCAAACTTATGGCAAATATCAAGAGCCTCGCCAAAGTAAACTTGCTTATCTTCCATGTGAGCCACATTGATGTACTTTTGAGGAGAAACCACGAACTTCTTCTTTGATGCATAAATTTCTTCATATATCTGTTCCTGACGGCAGGTGTGGAAGTGAAGGTCCAAGCAAAGACGATCACGAGGCACGAGGTAGGGATCCGTAGCCCTGAATGCAGAGTAATCTTTCTGAGACCACTTGGAAATCTTGGCTTTGGTCATGTCTGGCCCAGCAGCAGTGGCCTTCTGAGCAAGAGCAGGCCTCTTCCCTTCAAGAAGCAAAGACGGCGAGCAACAAAGACCTTTCCGACGAGTAGTCTGAGTGGTCGGACGCACAACCTCAACATCTTCTTCATCAATCTCAGGAGGAATGTCAGAGGATGGTCGGCGGGCACGCTTGCCTTGGCGGGTATCTCCTTGCCCTGAGAAGAAAGCACAAGAGTAGGGAGGGAAGGTGGGGTAAGTGCACAAGTTCGGAAGAGGAAACAAAAGAGATAGATTGGAAAAATACAATCAGGAAAACAAATTGCATTTTTGCCGGAACTTCCGCTGAATCGCCGGAACTTCCGGTGAAAATAGTACACCGGAAGTTTCGGTCGTGGCTCACCGGAAGTTCCGGTGAGACCACGAACTGACGGTTCCAAACAACAGTTCACTAGATCTAGATCTAAAAGCCACAAGTCCAAAGATTTTCAAGAATGTATTGGACCAATCTACTCTAGCATGATACCCTAGGCCTACCAAGATCTTCCAACAAGTTCTAGCCAAAGAACTAGCCTAGACAAGGTGTGACCTAACTCAAGCCATGGTGAGTGCAAGATCTCCAATAATGGAGGGAGTTGAGGGCAAATACTGGAGTCCATGGCGGGAGATCGAGGTGGGGAAGGATCCCACGGAGCAGATCTGCGGAGGAATGGTTGGAGACGAAGGGGCCGGAGCACCTTCGTGGAGAGGTCCTGGCCAGCGGCTGCTCCAAATAGAGGATGGGTCTTGGGGGAAAAAGGAAGAAGATCTTGTTTTCCCCCAGGGCCCACCTTATATATGATGGGGAGCACCACCGGAAGTTCCGCTGACGCCAGAAAGACCATCTCAAGATTGGAAGATAACAAGGAAGAACTTGTGCAGGGAATAGAGAGGGCTTGAGGTAAGGAAAGGCTTAAGATAGAGGACTCAAACTGTGAAGAACCAAAGCCAACAAAAACCAAGAAAAACAAAAAGGTCAAAGACACAAAAAATAAAAACGGGTCGGTGGCCGAGGCCACCTTATATAAGAGTAAATGGCTTGACACCGCGAAGATATATCTTGGGTTCATTACCAACACTCATCATGAAGCTCAAATGGTCTCCTTTAGAGACTATAGAGTATGAAAACTTTAATGTGCGCATAATAGGGATATCATTTGTTCATAAGAGGAACTACACTCTCCCTAAATCCATGCCTACATCCAAACAAGATACACATTGAGACGCGGGTAGGTGTGCAAGGTACTCAAGCAACATTGCTTGAATCAATGATATTTAGCTCATGCCTTAACTCCCGGAACCTTGCTTCATCAAGAGGCTTCGTGAAAAGATCCGCAAGATTTGCCTTGGTGGGAACATACTCCAAAGAAATGTCTCCTCTAGCAACATGGTCCCAAATGAAATGATGACGAATCTCAATGTGCTTGGTCCGGTTGTGTTGCACGGGATTGTGAGCAATAGAAATTGCACTCTCATTGTCACAAAGAAGAGGCACCTTGTCAAAAGATAGTCCAAGATCCTTCAAGGTTTGCTTCATCCATAGCAATTGAGCACAACAGCTTGCGTCAGAGATGTACTCAGCTTCGGCAGTGGACATAGACACACAGTTTTGCTTCTTCGAGGACCAACAAACCAAATATCTTCCGAGAAACTGACAAGCTCCGGAGTTTGACTTTCTTCCCACTTTGTTGCCAGCCCAGTCCGAGTCCGTGTAACCAATGAGATCAAAGCTGGCTCCCTTGGGGTACCACAACCCAAAGTTTGGGGTATGAACTAAATATCGAAAGATTCTCTTGACCGCCACCATGTGACTTTCCTTTGGTGTGGCTTGAAATCTTGCACACATACCCACACTCAACATAATATTCGGTCGGGATGCACAAAGATAGAGCAAAGAACCAATCATAGATCGATAGAGTTTTTGATCCACCTTCTTACCCTTGGGATCGAGATCAAGATTAACCTTAGTTGGCATGGGAGTCTTGGCACCTTTGACTTGATCAAACTTGAACTTCTTGAGCATGTCTTGGATGTACTTGGCTTGGTTGATGAAAGTCCCTTTCCTCAATTGCTTGACTTCAAACCCAAGGAAAAACTTCAACTCCCCCATCATGGACATCTCGAAGCGATCGGTCATGAGCTTGGCAAAATCCTCATTAAAAGTTTTGTTAATAGACCCAAAGATAATGTCATCAACATAGATTTGGCATACGAACAAGTGGCCTCCAACTTTCTTAGTAAAAAGAGTGGGATCAATGAGGCCCACTTCGAAGCCACGGTCTAACAAGAGCTCCCTAAGGCAATCATACCACGCACGTGGGGCTTGCTTGAGGCCATAGAGTGCCTTATTGAGCTTGTAGACATGGTTCGGAAAAAGTGGATCCTCAAAACCTGGAGGTTGCTTGACGTATACCAACTCTTTCAAAGGACCATTAAGAAAAGCACTCTTAACATCCATTTGATGCAACTTAAAGTTATGATGGGTAGCGAAGGCAAGAAGCATACAAATGGATTCAAGGCGAGCAACGGGGGCGTAAGTCTCACCGTAGTCGATGCCCTCAACTTGTGAGTATCCTTGGGCAACTAACCTTGCCTTATTGCGCACGACAATTCCATTCGCATCGCACTTGTTCTTGAAGACCCACTTGGTTCCAATAACGTTTTGACAGTCTTTGGGCCGCTCAACCAATGTCCAAACATTGTTCCTCTTGAAGTTGTGAAGTTCCTCGTTCATAGCATCAAGCCAATCGTCATCTTCAAGAGCTTCGAAGACTTTCTGTGGTTCCACAAGAGAGATAAATGCATGGTGAGAGCTAAAGGAAGCTAGTTGCCTCCTAGTAGTGGAACCTTTATTGAAATCTCCATAGACACTATCAAGGATATGGCCATATCGAACAAGCTTGGCGAGACGATAGGCTTGACGGCGGGCTTGTGCTTCAACTCGAGATTCTTGAGCTACCACTTGGTCATTGCCACCAATTGAGCCGCCGCCTTGACTATAAGCACGAACACGAGGGTCATCTTCATCAATTTCCACTTCGGGGGAGTCATCACTTGGAGAGGATCCTTGAGGATCATTAACTTGCTCTTGATCTCGACGAGCTTGACCTTGGGGAGAGCCGTGACCTTGAGGAGGAACCCCATCTTGGGGAGGTTGATGAGGTTGATGAAGAGCTTGTCCGTGGGAGGTGCCTTGAGGAGGAGCCCCATCGTGGGGAGGTTGATGTTGTTGATGAAGAGCTTGTTCTTTGGAGCTTGGAGAGTCATGAGAATGGGAAGCTCCGGAAGAGCTTGAGGGAGCTTGTGCCAAGAAAGTAGGTCCTTGAGGGGCAAGATGATCTTGTGAAAGTGAGGGCTCCACTTGAGTAGAGCTTGGTCCTTCTCCTTCGTCCATAAAGGGATCCTCAATGGGGAGGTGTAAGCCCACACCCATTATTCTTATGGCCTTGGGAGGAATTTCATCACTTGGATCACAAACACCATATTGCCTAACAAGAGACTCATGATTTTCATCAAACTTCACGTTGATCGTTTCTTCAACTCTTCCATTGGCTTTGTTGTAGACTCTATAAGCATGGGACTGATTTGAGTAGCCAACGAAAATTCCTTCTTGAGCCTTGGATTCAAACTTGGACAAACAAACTCCTTTCTTGAGAATCTAGCACTTGCAACCAAACACCCGAAAGTAGCTAACATTAGTCTTTTCCCCGGTGAGGAGTTCATAGGGGGTCTTGTTCTTTTTCTTGCGGAGATGAAGCCGGTTGGTTGCATGGCAAGCGGTGGAGATGGCCTCGGCCCAAAATTTGTATGGAGACTTGAACTCAGCTAGCATAGACCGAGCCGCATCCATCAATGTGCGATTCTTCCTTTCGGCAACTCCGTTTTGTTGAGGGGTGTAGGGAGTGGAGTATTGATGCTTGATTGCTTCATCACTGAGAAACTCGTCCAAGGTATAGTTTTTGAACTCGGTGCCATTGTCACTTCGAATTGAGAGAATAGTTGTATTGTGCTTCCGTTGAACCTCATTATCAAAGTTAATGACGGTTTGTTGAGTCTCACTCTTGTACTTGAAAAAGAACACCCAAGTGTATCTTGAGAAATCATCCACAATAACCAAGCAATACTTCTTGCCTCCAAGGCTATCATGAGAGGGAGGACCAAAGAGATCCATATGCAAGAGCGCCAAACACCTCTCAGTAGTGATCTGATTGAGTGCTTTGTGAGGAGTTTCATGCATCTTCCCTTCAATACAAGCCCTGCAAACACGATCTTTGGCAAAAGAAACATCGTTAATTCCAAGGATGTGGCCCTCGGAGTGAAGTCTTTGCAAATTTCTCATGTTAACATGGGCTAGGCGGCGATGCCACAACCATCCCTTGTTGGCTTTAGCATAGAGACATAGAGCATGAGGAGTAGTGGTCCCTGAAAAGTCCACCACATACAAGTCATTTTCTACATATCCTACAAAAGCCACCTTGAGAGACTTGCTCCACATGAGGACCACGGTATGAGAATTAAAGAAAGAAGAAAGACCCATAAGAGCAAGAGCACGAACTGAGAGTAAGTTGTAACCAAGAGTTTTGACAAGCATGACGTCAACCAAGGATACATCCGGGGTTACCACCACTTTGCCAAAACCCAAAACCTGAGAGCTTGTTTTGTCACCGTAGGAGACCATGGTGTTGGAAATATTGGGCCTCAATTCGGTCATGATAGACTTGCTTCCGGTCATATGACTCGTGGCACCACTATCAAGCACCCATTTTGATCCACCGGAAGCATAGTCCTACAAGAAAATCAAGCCTTGGTTTTAGGTACCCATTTTGCAATGGGTCCCCTTTTGTTAGTGACAAGAGCCTTTGGCACCCAAATGGCCCAATGATAATCATGCGTGTAAGACGTTCCCACATATCTAGCATATACATGACCATCATAAGATTTGCAAAGAATATAAGAGGAATTGTTCTTTCCGGCAAAGTTGTCACTTTGCAAGAGGGTTAGGCCATTTGGTACCCCTTGGGCCATGCCCTTGTTCTTTTTATTCTTCTTGTTCTTGTTCTTCTTCTTCTTAGTCTTGGCAAGTTTATCCTTCAACACCTTGACTTCCTCTATGAGATGCTCATGCTTGTAACAAGGATTAGGAGAGCTAGACAAGTCTATAATTTGCACAGCAGAAGACTTAGAGAGATCACAAGTTAATTGAGTTTGAAGCTGTTCATGGGCTTCAAAAAGATTTGAGAATTTACTCTCCAAGGCTTTGTGTTCCTCTTTGAGTTTCTCAAGATCCTTTTGAGTCCTATCATGACCACCCACAAACTCAGCATTTTCTTTCTTGAGAACCTTAACCAAAGCAAGAGCATGGTCACATTCTTTAATTGTAGAGCACAAAGTGTTGTTATGATCATCTACAAGCTTAGACACATTTTCTTCAAGATTAATTCTCATATTTTGTTCATCCTCAAGACTTTGAATGAGAGAGGCAATTTCATCGACGACATCTCTTTCATTTTTACTTAGCAAGTCAAGAAGTTCTTCCTTTTCATCTAAGGCATCTCTAGCATTGTCAAGTTGTGCAAGTAAGGACTCAAAGCAGTTTTTAGTTTCTTCATCTAAGGTAGCAACAAATTCACACATGTCAATCATCTCTTTCTTCACCTCTAGACCAACAAGATCAAGAGAGGAAGGCTCACTAGAGATAGGTCGAGGAGTGGGTTTTGGTGTTACCTCGGTGGCCTTGGCCATGAAGCACTTTTGGTTGGAGAAGATGACATTTTCATTTGGCGAGTCGAAGAGGGATAGACATGGAGTTGAGGTAGTGGCAATAGCAACAACTCCCACAATCTCTCCACCATGAACTTCATCATCATCATCTTCATCCGTGCCCGAAAGATATTCTTCATGGACCACAATTGCTCGTTCCTTGTTAGTGGCGTTCTTGACGACGTAGATCTTGTTCAAGGGATGAGGAGGTCTTGACTTGATCTTGCGAATGAGACGACCACCATTGTCTTCACGGTTCTCAAAGGGACACTTGGCCACGAAGTGACTCTTGTCGTTGCAATTGTAGCACGACCTTGCCTTGGGAGACTTGTTGGGTGAGTTGAATCTTGAGTTGTCCCTTGATCTTGACTTGAATCCGGACTTGTTCCAAAAGGCCCTTGAAGCGAGAGCAAGATGTTTGTTGAAGGCACATTTGAGGTCCTCTTGAGACCACTCACTTGATGTATCATCATCATCAACTTCAATAGCCTTGGCCTTCAAAGCAAGATTCACTTTGGTTGACCCAATGGCTCTAGCTCGAGCGGACTCTGCATTCTTCTTGGCAATAGTCATGGCAATTACTTCACTCAAGACTTCTTGGGAGGTCATTAGGTGAAAGTTGGTTCTTCCCTTGATAGAGTTGAGCTTTTGTTCTTCAAATGGGAGGAGAGCTTGAATGAACTTCCTCTTCATAAACTTGTCATCAACATAGTGAGCCCCAAGGTCCCTCATAGTGGAACAAAGGACCTTAAGGCGCCTATACATGTCTTCAGGGGTCTCATCATCTTGCATTGCGAAATCATCGCACTCGTTGTTGATCTCATCAAACTTGGAGCTTTGGATGCTTGCATTCCCAACAAAGAGCTCGGTGAGTTGATCCCAAGCTTCCTTGGCGGTGTCAAATTGGCGAATGTGAGCAAAATCCTTTGGAGTCAAGGCCTTTTGAATCATTCCCAAAGCTGTGGCATTGAGTTGCTTGTCCACCACTTCACCTCGTGTCAACTTCTTTGGGTCATATGGAGAGAATCCATCCTCCACAATCCTCATTAACTCAATAGACGAGCTGGAAATATGTGAGCGCATTAGATATTGCCAATTGGAGAAATTAGAAGTATCTAGCATGGGTGGTGCTCCTTGAGGTATAATGTGTGGCATGGGGATGGGTGGATCCGGAGTGTACTTCGGCGGTGGGGGTACCGCTGAGTAGTCCTTTCCTCCATTTTGAAGTTGGGTTCTCGGGCTCCTCGATATTCTCACTTGGAACCTTGGTAGAGGTTTGAGCAACAAAACCAAGTCCCAAGTGAGTGGTGGCAGCCATGGAGTTACCTCGGGGCATAATCAGAATGGGAGGAACCTCGTTGGGTTAGGGTGTGTCAATAGCAACCATGGGGTTTGGCTTGAGAGACTGCAAGAGAGTCATCATTTCCTCGAACTTGGACATCAAAGATGACTCCAACTGCTTGAGGTCATCCATAGTGGCCAAGTTCTTGGATTTTTCGGTTTCACTACCCCCTTCGTCGGCCATAGTCTCTTAGGCGGTAAAGCCCGAAATAAGAGCCTTGGCTCTGATACCAATTGAAAGTACCGACTTTATACGACTAGAGGGGGAGTGAATAGGCGTCTACCCAATTTTAATTTGTTTCTCACTTTTAGGCTCAACAAGAAAGGAAGTTATCTAGAGATGCAACTAAGTGAACAACCTAAATGCAAGGAAACAAACACCAACAACAAAAACCGTAAATAGCAAGGAGTAAAGGAGGGGAACGAAGTAACCGGAGAGGGGACACGGAGATGTAATTACCGTTGTTCACTCCCAAGGAGCTACGTCTACGTTGGAGAGGTGTCGGGGCCACACAAGGTCACCCGAGCGCCACAAAGGCCTCACCTTCTTCTCCGGTGAGCTCCCCCACAAAGGAGGCCTCACAATCCACTAACCGGTGACCTTGAAGGCGCCAACCGAAACCTTTACACCAAGGTTGAGGGGGAGGATCCACAACTCAATTGGAGGCCCTCAACGACACCTCGAAGCTTTACAACGCAAGCCTTAGCTCTGAGGATGCCCTACACCGTCTAGGGTTCCAAGAAACCCAAGAGCAACAAGATCCACAAAGGATGGGTGGGGAAATCAAATCTTCTTTGGTGGAAGTGTAGATCTAGGTCACCTCCCTCACCTCTCAAAATATCAAGTCATTTGAGTGGCTAGATAGAGAGATCTAGTGAGGTGAAGCTCAAGCATTAATGGAGGAGAGAGAAAAATTCGAGAGAGAATGGTAGGAAGAAGTGGGGTGCCTTAAATAGGCCCCTTCGCGCTGAACCGTTATAGCCCCTCGCGACCTCACCGAAAGTTCCGGTGAGAGGCCGGAAGTTCCGACCAGCCTGGCTCCAACGGTCATCAGACCGTTGACGCCCGCTCCAGAAGCGCAATCGGAAGTTCCGGTCAAAACAGACCGGAAGTTTCGGTGAACTTCCGATGCTAGTTCCGACCAAATTCCGGCAAATAGAACGCTTCAAAACAGAAGGTTACTGAGCCACCACCGGAACTTGGAGCGGAACAAGTGCGGAACTGGTCATGAAAGTCTGTCCGGAAGTTCCGGCGTCTGGGCGGAAGTTCCGCTCAGGATCTTTTGGCAGGACAAGTTACGATGCAAGTTCCGGCCCAAGTTCCGGCAAATAGAACACTTCATACAGAAGGTTACTGATTCACCATCGGAACTTGGGGCGGAACTAGCTTCGGAACAAAGTGTAAAACAGCCCGCAGAAAAGAATCTGAGAGGAACTTCCGGTCTAGGCCGGAAGTTCCGGTGAGACACAAAAGGCTCCAACAGAATAGGAAAACACTCTCTCACGGGATAATGGGATGGCTGTGGCGGTGCATATAGGTTTGTGCAAGAACAAGTGATTTCCCACAGCCTTCCAAAATGGACCCCCTCTTAATAGTACGGTGGCCTAAAAACAACAACCGGAGAGAAACTAGGAGAAGACTAAAAGGCCACCGTCTTCATGAGATCCCAAGAGAGCATCCACCACTATAGAAGGAGACATCAACAACGTTTCCCCTGAAACTCAAGCGCACAATTAAAAAACACAGTTAGGATTATCATTAACACCAAAAACATCATGGGAAGATATAGTCCTTTCAATCTCCCCCTTTTTGGTGTTAGATGACAATCCCAAAGATTTGCATAGAAACAAAGCAATATTTGCAATGGACGGGACAAGCTCCCCCCTGTATGTGTGCAAGGTAGAGAAGAAGATCTCTAAGGACAAGACTGGCACACATACACGGAGGCTCCCCCTACCAATTGCAAAGATAGCACAAGTGCAAGGTACAAGAAAGGATAGAGATCATACCAGAACCAACCAAATGTGGTGGAGACAAAAGGAGTAATAATAACAATAAGAGCAATGAGGCTCCACCACCATATGCATGAGCTCATAGGATGACAACATGATACCACACTCACGGCATTGTATAAGATACCACATAGTATCAAACATAACATACCACATGGTCCACAATCACACACAAGTTCACGGACATAAAACCACAAGCACACAAATAAACTAGAGAGTTCGCGAGTAAGAAAAGATCAAAGGCAAGAACAGGCTCGCGACTCAACCCATGCAAATCCCGTAGACAACCTAATAGACATCTTTCTCCCCCTTTGGCATCGAGACACCAAAAAGGAAGAGAAGATCAAGCTAATCGTCCCAGCCACGAGAGGGAGAAGGAGCAGACTCAGGGACCCAAGGACCCGCTCAAAGTGACGGTGACCTCCTCCTTAGACTCATCCTCGGACCAGTGGCAGTTGTCGCGAATCCAATAATCCTTGGGGACAGTGACAGAGCTAGTGACCGGTGAGCTAGGAATGTTGAGAGCGGTCATGATGGCCTTCTGGCGCTGAACATTGTGACGCTGATCAACATAGGCCTGATACTCGCGGTCCTGCAGAAAGCAGAAAGTTTTCTTCACTTTCCCAAGCATCTTCTTTGCCCAAGACGGCTGCCTCTGGAGAGAAGGACCACCAGCACTAGAGCCACCAGGAGCAGAGGAGGGACCACCAGCAACATCTCGAGCCTCCTTGAGTGCAACTTCCTTTTCTTCTTGAGAACAAGGCTTTTGGTGCTTCATCACACGTAGCTTCTTCTCCTCATGAATGGTGATGTTGTCTTGAGGAAAGCGGGTGCCAGTCATCTCAAGCCACTTGTGATTGATGAGAGTCTGTATGTAGGGAGCATAGATGTAGGAGCGCTTTTCAATGAGAGCCGCCCACATCTCTGAGTAGATGAAGTGCATAATATCCATTGACCTGTCTGTGTCCCGGCGAAGATAAGTTTGATGCATGAGGTCAACCTGATAGCCATGAAACTGATCAAAGTTGCCAGCCTTGGGAGAGATGGTGTTCAAGTACACCCTGCGCATGATGTCAAAAACTGGCAGCAGATGATTCACAAACCCAACAATTCCCCACCCTTCAATGTAGAGAGGCTCCAGACCTCAGGATCAGCAGCTTCAGGACCATGAACACGCCAACCATTTGCCCCGCGGCCAGGCTGAATGGGATAGCCAAGAAGCTCAGTAAACTCAGACCAAGTGGCGGTAAGAAACACGTCCCTGGTCATCCACTTCAACACACCTTCAGTAGAGGACTGCATGTGAATAAACAGAGTTGAGTAAAACTGAATGGGATAGCAGTATTATAGATACATTTACTACGTATCATCCACCTTCAGGTTATCATATGAACCCCTTCCAGTATTAAGTTGCAAGCAGCAGATAATTGCATTAAGCAAAGTGTGTAAAGTAAACAATACAATTTCCCTTGGACAAAGGATTGTTGTTTTCTCCCTAGTATCAACAACACATATACAATCTAAGAGGTTATTGTCACTCCTCCAGATTACTAGAGGCATGAACGTACTATCGAGCATAAATACTCCTTGGAGTCACAAGCAACTACTTGGCGAGAGTAACCACTAGCAATGGAGAGCATGCAAGATCACAAATAACATAGACATGATAGAATCAATAATCAATATTGACGTAGTACTCAATATCCATCGGATCCCAACAAACACAACATGTAGGATTACATATAGATGATCTTGATCATGATAGGCAGCTCACAAGATCTAAACATGATAGCACAAAAGAGGAGAAACGACCATCTAGCTACTGCTATGGATCCATAGTCCAAGGATGAACTACTCACACATCACTCCGGAGGCTGGCATGGTGATGAAGAAGGCCTCCAGGGTGATCTCCCCTCTTCGGCAGGGTGCCGGGAAGAGCTTCAGATCCCTCCCTATCTAGGGATGATGGTGGCGGCGGCTACGGACTTTTTCGTGGATTTCTGATCGGGTACGTAGGGTTTTCTCCTCAGGGTTTTTATATAGGTGAAGGGGCAAGGTTGTGGCATCCCGCAAAACCACTACTAGAAAATCGCGTTGAATTTGTGCATTGCATCGTCATCATCATGCATTGTTTGCCTAAAACTATTTTCGCAAATCCCGTATTTGTTTTCTAAACGCACCGTCTTTATTCAAACGCCAACCCGGGTCACCGGATTATTTTGTTTTGTCTGCTATCGGTTTGCAGAGGTTTTGTTTTAATCAAATAAAATATAAATTATTTTAGTGGGGGCAGTCGAACGGGCTGATTCGACCCGAACGACCACCCCCGGAATTAAATCGGTCCACCTGAACAGCCCCTCTAAATCCTAAGTTCACCCAACCTAGTCTACCCAACCAACCGGCCACCTCACCCCACCCAATCCCTGGTCGCCACCTCACCCTCTCCCTCCCCTCAACCAATCCTATGCTGCCACCTCTCCCTCTCCCCTCCCTCACATGCAATCACACACATAACACACACCTGACCACCCCCAGCACACCCACACACGCGCCCCACCCACTCAGCCCCTGACCGCTGGGGCCCCCCCACCCCCTCTGGCCCAACCACAGCCGGCCACACGCGCCCCACCTTCCCCCATCTTCCCTGGACCCGCCCACCTGGTCAAACCACCACCCAGTCCTGGCCTGTCCCACCCGACCCACTCCGCTCGTCCTCCTCCTTCCTCTCTCTCCTCTCCTGACACACCAGCCAGACCCCTTCTCTCCTCCTCCCCTGGGAGCCACCCGCGCCGCCTTGCATGGCGTAGCTCGCTTAAGCTCATGGCGCTGTCCTGCCACCTCCGCCAAGACTGCCTAGTTGCCGACGAAGCTCACAAGGCTGGCGATTTGACGCTGCCGTCAGCATGGCGCCTTCCGCTGCCCGCTTCGCCCCGCCTGGCGCGCTTCGCTGGCGCCCATCGCCCTCGCCTCGGAACCGCGCGCCGCTTCCTTCCCGGGCTGCGCCTCGCTGCCGCTGGTCTCAAGCCCCAGCCCCACGACGCGCTTTTTTCTCAAGGCCCGGCGCTTTCCACCGCCCGCGCCTCTCTGCCGCCCGCCGCCCTCGGTCTCGCCCTCGCCCAAGCCAGCTGGCCCGGTTCATCTGCCTGGGCCGGGTCTTTGTCGTTCTTTGTGTCGATGCGGTACCGATGTGGTACTGCTACTACAAGACGCGGGACAACCTCTGCGTTACAACGACGACAAACAAGCTCATCTTCCACAGTGGCCGCAACCAAACCAAGTTCGCCATCGAGCCGGAACCCCGAGTACGCCGATATGTGATCAAGGGGTGATGCCTGCAAGACCGAGGATCCGGTGGCATCGGTACGACAAGGTGATCGTGGAGCACCGATGACTCCGCCACGGACGCCGAGACCCCCAAACCCGAAGGCCGATCCCGTACCCGGTGTCGCGCTAAGATCTCCTTCCCGGACCCCGATGACGCTAAGATCTTCGCCGAAGAGCAACAAGGATTTCGACAAGACAAGGAACGTCAAGAACTTCACCCCGAATGCCAAGGCCGAACCCGGAGACCGCCAAGATCGCCACTGGAACAACAAGCACTCCGCCACGAGAACGCCAAGTTCGTCTACCCGAACGCCAAGATCTACCCCGTTACCGAGAACGATCCCGGAGTCCGAGAACGCATCCGTCGAACCCTGAACCCTGAGACTGACCCGAACCCCCGGAACCCCAAGATCGTCGAGAACCCTAATGTGTGACCCTTATCCGAACCCTTATTTTTACAAATGCTAAACATAAAACCTGTTGCATATTAACTTGTCATTCTTGCATGCATGTTTGTCATGTGGTTTGGGGCCTGATGCCGATTCACTGCATAATTAAATATGGGGCCCATATGCGGGCAAATCTAGTCTTATATTGGCCTCATTTAAACTTGTGTAGCGAACCCGTATTATCTTTTGCCATGTAATACAACATTTAAAATGCGGGGTTTCTAAATAACATGAACCACCTAATTAATTGTCGGGACCCCGGTTCCACTTAATATGACCTACTTGCATCGCATCTTTGCCAAGCCATACATCATACATGCATCATGCCGATCTTTTGCCGTAGTATTAAATATTGCATCCGGTGTTTCCTCTAGTGTTTTGCTTCTTCGCGGATAAGACCGTTGAGTTGATGTGAGCTTCGCCCCGATCTTCGGTTGAACCTTCTGCAATGTTTTCAGGCGATTATCTCCCCCTTTCTACCTATCTTACTTTTATAGTATTTATTTCCCTCCTGTTGATCTATTGCTATCTGTGTTGCGATGCTCTAGTTTTCGTACCCGTGATATCCCTTGCAGCCTTATATTGCCTTGGACACCTCCTATTACCTGTTGTTTGGTAGATAGTGGGACTTGCGCGTCGTAGTCGCTTGCTCAAGTCTTTGTAAATCGATTGCCACGCTTGTTGATGAATTGCCGCATGTTGATGTTGGAGATGATCATAGTTTTACTTATCGTTCACTTTAATTCCTGTTTAACAACTAAAATTGAAGTAAGCAGAGGCATCGGTGGGTGATAGATAATATTTGGTTTCGACGCCCACTTGTGTCCCGTAGGACCCCGAGTACTTGATACTGTTCCTTGATTTATCGCTATCCACATCCGGAGGTATATGGGACCCCGAGCCGAGCTTGATCCATCTTATTTCTTGGGGCCACAAACTAGTTTGAGGTTTTAATTACTATCCTGTACTTATGCCATGCTACTTATGTATTTACGATTGTGCGAGGAGCACTGCATCGCTTAGGTAAGCGTAATGTTTTCGCGGTATCGACAAGCCCAGCCACACTTTGGGTTCCCGATCGTTTCTGACCATTGTCGCAAACCTTGAGTCCGTCTCGAAGCTTGCTTACCGTTCTTGGTCTACTCAATGGGGTGGTCCCCAAATATTTCTGAATCCTGTGATTGTTCACCGTGAAAGCCTCGTTGGGTTTTGTTTTGGTTTTCCGAGGTTGATCGGCGTGTGTTGCTATTGGTGCACCCGCCGGTAAAACTTTCAAAGCCGTGTCCGCGGATATGGACGACTTGGAGCATGATATCTCGATCATAGACAAGCATAACTAAAGTTTATTGCTATAAATTTGACTTTATAATGACTAGTAATCAGCTTCACTATAATGGAATGGCTAAATAATACGCCCACAATTGCTTGTTTGGTTTGTCGCTGCGACAATTGTATCGACTAGTAAGTATTACAACTACGGAATGGCTAAATAAAAGTACCAACAAGCGCTGGGTTTTGGGTTATCTCATGCTATCATGTCGATTCGATTAGTAAGTCTTTGCAACTATAACGGAATGATTAACGAAAATGACCATCGCTTATTTTATCGGGATGAATATCTATACGACTAGTAATTGCTGCAACGATAGCGAATAAGTAAAACTGTGTGAGTTCTCGGTTGACTTCCTCGTTTGGTCTCGAGGGAAAGCGCCAGAAGGGTTTGTTTGATGTTAGTATCGTTGGATCCGGATAGGTCATTCTTACCCTCTCGATAACCGATTGTATTGAGTCTCTATAGGTTGTTTAGTGCTTGCTGCCACGCCGCTTATCCACCATACCTATGTAGGCGAGGACCGGCAATTCTAGCCTCGCTAATCTTGGCCTCGATCGACGCTCCTCTTTTTCCTTTGCCCTTTCGGCACCTTTTGTTTAAGCGGTTTTGAGATCGGCCGTTAGCGAGTTACCCTTCCAGCTTGGCAGGGTTATGGACGCCATTGGTTATTCTTCAGGGCTCTTAGCCCCATTTGCATCTTGTCCGTAGTCGGACGCTCTATCATTTTCAAGGTGATTTGGATCTTTGTATATTATATTTGTATTCTTGACTCTTTGAGTCGCTGTTATATATATCTGTTCTGTGGGTCCCATCGAGGACTGTTGTGTAATGTTATTACTTCGTTTTCCACCCGCACGAAAGTGCCTGGTGGGCACCTTTGAATCGTTTCTATGCGGGTTTGGCGGGTTTCGCTAAAACTTGCATAGGTCCGATTCTGAGGGTGTTACAAAGGTTGGTTGAGGGTCAGGGGGGCCACACCATGCCCTGGCGCGGCGTAGGGTGGGCCCGCACCATGGGGTGGTTTGGCCACCCTGTGGCGCCCCTTCGTCCCCCCTCTGGACTTCGTCTTCGTTAGGTAAAATATTGACTTCCGCTGTTGTCCCGTCCAATTCCAAGAATATTTCCTTACTAGGTTTTCTGATACCAAAAATAGCAGAAAACAAGAACTGACACAATGGCATCTTTCCAATAGGTTAGTTCCATAAAATGTATAAAAATGCCTCAAAGTGTAGACAAAACATAAGATAGTTGGTACAAAACAAGCATGGAGCAACAAAAATTATAGATACGTTTACGACGTATCAAGCATCCCCAAGCTTAACTCCTGCTCGTCCTCGAGCAGGTAAGTGATAAAAAGAATAATTTTTGAGGTGACATGCACCGTCACATTATTAATTAAAGCATAAAGTGATATCACAAGTCAAAAACTAAATGATCATAGAGGCTAAGGTGATTGGTTCATAGTCTTAACATGGTGTAAGCATGTGCCAAGTCAACCCAAATAAAGCATCAAAGGAGAATACCACAATATTATGATTTTGTATGCTAAAACAACACATGATTCTTTCAAGGCACATTAAGCAATCTCAATTGTTTGAAACAAGTCATTCTACAACAATAATCACTAAGCATATGGTCAAAGCAACATCTAACATGACATGATAAATTCTAAGTAACAGTCAAAACAAGCTTCGTTTTGTACCACTATAAGCATGAAAGTTTCTACTCTTTTCCAACACCAATCGACTTATTTGAAACAACTCATAAAAATAATAATCAATAAATATTAGAGATCTTATCTCACCTAACTACAAAGAAGAGCTAAAAATTTCTAAGCTAAAAGCATAAGAAAACTAAAGCTAAACAAAGTGCTAGCAAAAGAGAACACTCACAGAACAATAAGAGTGAAAACTAGAGTGTTCTAGACAATGAAGAACTAGGTGTGACTCCTCCAAAATAGGTGTGTTGGGGTCCGACCAACTTATTACAACAAATAAAGCAAAAGAAAACTAAAAGCAAAAACAAAGATGCTCCAAGAACAACACAATGGTGCATGAAGAAAAAATAAAGTGTCTTGAAAGAAGACCTGATATTTTTGTTGACGAAGATGGGGATGCCCCCAATCTTGAGATTTTGTCCATAGTTCATCTCATCACATCATTCTTTCCCTACACTTGAAAATTTCCTTCATACAAAACTTCACACAATCTTCATTAGCAACATTGGTGTATTCAAGATAATAGGCCTTTGGGTTCAGTTTCAACTCAAGTAAATCATCCATTAAAACATAGGCTACTGTATCAACTCATTTTAAAAGCTCAAGTGATCAAATAGAACTAAAAAAGAAACCAATTAAGAGGCAAATGCAAATAATGGCAGAAATTTGTCAAAATAGACCAGCAGGTAAAGACTGATTTTTTCGAAAATCTTATATTGCTCAAATCTAAAAGTGCAAAACTAACAAAAGTTGGGTGAATACCAGGGGCATGCACACAAGAAATTACAGCTCAATCCGGCGTACTGGGATTTTCTCAATTTTTTACAATGAAGCACATAAATCTGTTTCGGGACAACAACTTCCCAAAATCTTACTTTCCTCTTATTAGAGGCTATTCTTGGCAATAAAAACCCAAACAAAAAGGATAAGGAGAGTTTATTACAGAGGCAATGACTTACAATACTCAAAAAAAACTTACTAAAATAAAAAAAATTGGGTTATCTCCCAAGAGTGATTTTCTTTAACGCTTTTCAGCTAGGCACAAAAAGCAAGAATGAAGTATTTTCAAATGAAGAAGCATCAACATCAATACTAGAAATATCTTCAACAAGGCAAGGTATCTTGTCCAAATAATTTCTAGAAAACCCTCTCTCAATACTCTTGGGTTCACTATTTTCATTAAACGGGTTTTCAAGAATAATCCAATCAAAATTCTTTTCTAAGGCTTCATGCATTCCTACAAGTTTAAAAGCTATTGGTATTTTAATTTCCTCTCTGTTTTTGGGTTTGGTTTTGTCCAACTTTTCTAGTGTACCAATAACATCTACACATGAGCCTAGCATATTAAAATGATCAAAGACCTTTCTAGCTTCTATTGCAACATCGTTAAATTCTTTAAGCAAAGTTTCCAAGATAAAATCTCTCTTTTTAGTATCCTTAATATCATTAAGTTTAAGAAACATTACTTGCATCATGGGTTTAAGGTTAACAAACCTAGCCTCCAACATGTGAACTAAAGAAGCTGCAGCAGTTTCATAATTTGGAGCATGTTCTGCTAAGGATCTATCCTTAATACCCTCATGCTTACTAACATGATTAAATAATTCTTCAATATTATCTTTCCCAATTATAGAGCCACTAAAAGGTCTTTTAGGGTGAAATTAGGGATCAACATAATGAGCGAAGAACAAGGTAACAACTAAAGAAATAACTATTTTTTTATGTTTTTGATAAAAAGAAACAAAACAACAGAAATAGCAACTAAGGTAGGAACTAATTTTTGTGTGTTTTTGATGATAAGAGACAAACCAGACAAAACAAAGAAAAATAAAAACAAAGTAAAGAGATTGGTTGTGAGAGACTCCCCTTGCAGAAACCGTCATGTGTCTCCCTGTCAACGGCGCCAGAAAAAGTCTTGATGCGGCTCGGTTACTGTAGAGCTCGTTGGGAAACCCCAAGAGGAAGGTATGATGAGCACATAAACAAGTTTTCCCTCAGTTATGAAACCAAGGTTATCGAACCAGTAGGAGAAATGAAACAACTTCCAAGGTGTTGCTAGCAACATGGAACCTGCACAACACAACCACAATACTTTGCCCCAACTTACAGTGAGGTTGTCAAGCTCACGGGTTTGCTGAAAACAAAGGATTAAACATACAATGTGGAAGAAAGTAATTGCTCGTAATAATTGCAGAAAGTAAATGGTAGGCAGTAGATTTAATATCAGTGGGAAGGAATGGACCGGGGTCCACGATTCACTAGAGGTGTTTCTCCATAAGATAAATAGCATGTTGGGTGAACAAATTACGGTTGGGCAATTGAAAGATTGAGAATGCATAATAATGCATGTACATGTCATGATGATTTCTATGAGATTCGTTTGGGCACTACAACATAATACATAGACCATAATCCAACTGCATCTATGACTAATAATCCACCTTCAGGTTATCATCTGAACTCCTTCCAGTATTAAGTTGAAACCAACAGATAATTGCATTAAGCAAAGTGTGTAAAGTAAACAATACAATTGCCCTTGGACAAATGATTGTTGTTTTCTCCCTAGTAGAAACATCACATCTACAATCTTAGAGGTTATTGTCACTCCTCTAGATTACTAGAGACATGAACCTACTATCGATCATAAATACTCCCTCTTGGAGTCACAAGAAACTACTTGGCCAGAGTAACCACTAGCAACGAAGAGAATGCAAGATCACAAATAACATAGACATGATAGAATCAATAATCAATCTTGACGTAGTACTCAATATCCATCGGATCCCAACAAACACAACATGTAGGATTACATATAGATGATCTTGGTCATGATAGGCAGCTCACAAGATCTAAACATGATAGCACAAAAGAGGAGAAACAACCATCTAGCTACTGCTATGGACCCATAGTCCAAGGATGAACTACTCACGCATCACTCCGGAGGCTGACATGGTGACGAAGAAGGCCTCCAGGGTGATTTCCCCTCTCCGGTAGGTTGCCGGGAAGAGCTTTAGATCTCTCCCGATCTAGGGACGATGGTAGCGGCGGCTACGGACTTTTTCGTGGATTTTTGATCGGGTACTTAGGGTTTTTTCCTCGGGATGTTTATATAGGCGAAGGGGCAAGGTCGGTTGAGGGCCAGGGGCCCACACCATGCCCTGGCGTGGCCTTGGGCGGGCCCGCACCATGGGGTGGTTTGGCCGCCCTGTGGCGCCTCTTCGTCCCCCCTCTGGACTTCGTCTTCATTACAGTAAAATATTGACTTCTGCTTTTGTCCCGTCCAATTCCGAGAATATTTCCTTACTAGCTTTTCTGAAACCAAAAACAGCAGAAAACAGGAACTGGCACTGCGGCATCTTGTCAATAGGTTATTTCCAGAAAATGTTCTATAATTCCTCAAAGTGTAGACAAAACATGAGATAGTTGGTGCAAAACAAGCATGGAGCATCAAAAATTATAGATACGTTTACGACGTATCAAGCATCCCCAAGCTTAACTCCTGCTCGTCCTCGAGTAGGTAAGTGATAAAAAGAATAATTTTTTAGGTGACATGCACCATCACAATCTTGATCAAGGTATTGTAAAGCATTGACAGCTGGGATCAAATTACTCTAACATAAGCATGAAAGATATAGTTATAACAATAAGACAAATTAAGCAACTATGTTGCAACATGAAAGGTAACATAAATAAAAGTTCATGAATAACAATGCATTGAAAGACATTTGTTTGTTTCACATATAGAAAACATAATAAAAGTGGCAATCAGCTTGTCCTTCATGGAATAGCAAAACATAAATGCATAGGACACCTTCAAAGTCTATGAGGGTGACTACATACAAATAATTTAAGAACAAGCAATAGCATAATTATGAATCAATCAACATGTTTTGGGACAATGCACATTGAACTAAGAATGACAACTATGCTCTCTTAATTGGTGCATAAAGATAGAAGATGGAGACTCAACAAAAATTAAAAATAAAGGCCCTTCGCAGAGGGAAGCATGGATTTCAAGTTTTATGAAGAGCTTCCAAAAATTATGGTACTTACTAGCTTTGAGATCTCATTGCCCCTATCATAGGCATCTTGAGGTGATTAAGGTTAAAGTGAGACAAATATGAGTTATATGCTTGACAAATCATAAGTTGAAAATCTCATGCCCCTTGAGTATGAGGGTCGTTCCTCATGCTACTCAACTTTAGTCACAAGCAAGTTCTTGTCATTGTAAGTATAGCTGTGGAGCCATCTTCTTCTCAATGACTGCCTGCAGTTTGTGGAATAGAACTGAACAAGGAAAAGAGCATGCAAATTACAACCACATTATATACATTTCAGAAGACTAAGAGGACATTGGATTTTCCAAAGATGAAAAGTATCCTAGAGGACTTACAATTACATCCTTAACAATGTCAGTGTAGCCATTTTTACGGCCGTGATGCGTCTTTTTGAAGAGTTTGAAGGCATTGCCCCCACTATTGCAGACAATCGCATAGCTACGAGAACCTGTGGCAGCAGGGTACAAAACATTCCCCCTGTTTTTCTTGTTTTGTAAACAAGTCCTCTACATGAAAAAAAGAACATGCAATATAAGAGGTAGTTCCAGTCAAAACAGTTCAAACCCAAACATTAAGAGTACAAGAGTTAGCACAAAGTGACATGTTTCCTAGGGTCATACCAAGTATCGACAAGCTTGCACCACTGATCACCGGTCATGTGTTTCACTTCATCAGGACATTTCATTATAACTTGGTTCAGAGGGATATTATCAAAATACTTCTTCTTCAGATGGTAGCGTTGATTTCTTGCATGCTTCATAAACTGAATGTTGCAAGCCTTCTTCACGCCGGAAAAAGTTATGTCCATGGAAAACTTTTGCTGAAGCAAAACATGGAGCATCATCATTAGCATGAACACAGAAATTGAAAATCAAAGGAGAGCTGAGTTACAGAACATACAGAAACCATGCCTATGAAGTCTGCTTTCACATCCTCCCTCTTCTTGCACTCTTTCTAGTGGGGGAAGATATGCATGCGAGTCCTGACTATTACTGCACACTCAGTGGCAAACTTGGCAGCAATATTCGGCTCTGCTGGTCTAGTTCTTCCTGGAGGAATGGTAAGTGAAAGCCTCCCTCTTTTGGACATCTTTTCAAGCCTCTTCCCCATGTTTTTCTGCGGTGACCCAGCATACCACTGCATGATGTAGTACACTATAGTCGTTGACATATCACCAATGAAACACCGTTCACTAGTAGTACACCCTTAGAGTGGTACAACAAAAACACAGCAGGTCCAAGACATGACTATAGGTTATAACTCGACTCTTTACAAAAGATCCACATAATACTCCTGGTTAAAGAGAGAGAAAGAAACTTCTTATAAAGAAGAGTCAGAAATATTCAACTCAAGTCTATCATACTTATAAGACTAGTATCTGAACTACTGGGCTTGCATTGCTGCTATTGCAATACTCTACAGAAGTAGGTTCTATGGCTAGAGATTATATTCCTATCTAAACATCAACTTCATCTTCACTTTAATTTATATATTTTTTGACTTCATTGACTTTATCAAAGAACTTGAGCTGTTGATGATGATTCCCTTGAGTAATAGTTGATGTAGACGTCGTCTATATTGGCTTCAGAATCTAGCAAGGGTTAAGAAGATACGTTGAGTACGAGCGTACTCAGCAAGTTCATTAGAAAGGATTGTTTGATGCACTATATCTACGGCCACAGACCATAGGTTGTAGGCAATGCAGGTTTTCGTAAACATTTCTTCAAAGGTTGCTTTTATTCTAAAAAGCTATGTCCATCAGCCTTCACAGGTTTACCAGAACTTTCATGGAGTTCCTTTCCTGCCGCGTTTGTAGCTCCTTCCCGGAACAGGGAGTAACAAGTTATAGTTCTTACACTATGCAGAGGTGCGTTACTTTACCCATGAGAGACCTTAGCTTTGTTGCACATCCGAGTTGAAGGCTCGTTCACACTGACTTGGTGTGAGGCCTAGACTAAGATCCAAGCCAATCACTAACCTCTCCGTGACCCCGCATGTCTGCACGATTGATTACCCACAAGTATAGGGGATTGCAACAGTCTTCGAGGGTAGTATTACCCAATTTATTGATTCGACACAAGTGGAGACAAAGAATACTTGCAAGCCTTAACAATTGAGTTGTCAATTAATCTACACCTGGAAATAGCCTTGCTCACAGAAGTTTATCAGTAGCAACAGTTTTGTAGTAACAATAGCAAAGAAGCAACAACAGTAAAATGAGAGCAATAGTAATAGTAGTAGAAAACAGTAGGATATGAGTGCGGTAGGCATAGGGATGGATGGACGGGCGTTGTATGGACAAGTCTAAACATGTAACTTCAAGATCCAGGGCAATTGCAAATAAATAATATAAAGCATCCAAGTACTAAACAATCATAGGAACGTGCTCCATATATAGTCATGCGTGCTCGCAATGAGAACTTGCACAACATCTTTTGTCCTGCCAGCCCGTTGCAACGGGGCCTCAAGGGAACTACTGGCAATTAAGGTGCTCCTTTTAATAGAGCACCAGAGCAAAGCATTAACACTCCGTGAACACATGTGATCCTCACATCACAGCCATCCCCTCAGGTTGTCCCAATTTCTGTCACTTCGGGGCCTTTGGATCCGAACAATGATATGTGTATTCAACTTGCAGATAAGATCACAAACAATACTATCATAATGAATCAATAATAAGTTCAGATTTGAGATCATGGCACTCGGGCCCTAGTGACAAGCATTAAGCACAACAAGTTGCAACAAAGTCAAATAGCACTAATAGAGATACTAGGCACCATGCCCTAATAATCTTATTCGATTACATGATAGAACTCATCCAATCCCTACCATCCCCATGGCCTACAGCGGGGGATTACTCACTCATGGATGAGGGAAACATGGATGGTTGATGGAGAGGCATTGGTGATGATGGTGGCGATGATCCTCTCCAAATTCCCCGTCCCGGCAGGGTGCCAGAATGGAGTTTCTGGTTCTGAATCGCGGTTTCTGGTGGTGGTGGCGAAGCGGAACTCTTTCTGGAAAAACGTCGAACCCCCCTGAGTTTTTAGGTCAAGAGGCAACTTATAGGCGAATAGGGAGGGCGAGGGGGTGCCTGAGGCAGCCACACCCCCTCCAGGCGTGGCTTGGCCTGACCTGTGCGGCTGGGGGTGTGGGACCCCCTAGGGCCCCACTCCGTATCGTTTTCTGGCTCCGTGAGTCTTCTGGTGAAATAGGATTTTTGGCATATTTTCCGGGATTTTTCCTGATAGTTGATTTTATGCACAAAAACTAGACACCAAGGTAATTCTACTGAAAATGGCGTTAGTTCGTGTTAGTTGTATCCAAATCACACCAGTTTAGAGGAGAAACAATCGCAAAAGTGTTCGGGAAAGTAGATACGTTTTGGACGTATCAACTCCCCCAAGCTTAGCTTATTGCTTGTCCTCAAGCAATTCAGTTGAAAACTGAGTGCGATAAAAGAACTTTCATGAACACATTTGCTTCATATGATGTATATATTCTCAGCACAGGAGTAGATACTTAGACCATTCATAATAAGAAGTATGCAACTAAGTCTACTCAATAGTCATTGCAAGCTATGAAGAGATTCCAACTCAATAATAATAAGTAGCACAAAACATAAACATAAGCAACATTGCAATGCTCATAAAAAGGTATGATAGAGTGGTATCTCGCTTGCCTTTGTTTGTAGAGCACAACATAAATGTCAAGGCACCTCTGAAGTTCAAGTGAAGACTAAAAGTAAATATATCAGAGATACAAGCATCAAAGTCATGACATAATTAACCAAGTTTTGAGACAAACACATTACACTAAGAATGATAACTATGCTCTCAAGAAGGTGCTCATAGAATAAGTGGTGACTCAACAAGGGAGTGAAAAGGTTTTGAAAAGTTTGAAAGGCTTCCAAATTCTGAAAGTAAGGTAGTCATTTGCTTTGAGCTCTCATTGCCCCTATCATAGGCATCTTTACATGGTTAATGGTGAAAGTGAGGTCCAATATGAGTTATATGCTTGATAGACCATAAACTGGAAATCTCATGTCCCTTGAGTACGAGGGCCGCTCCTCATGCTACTCAACTTTAGTTACCTATAAGTTCTTGTCATCGTAAATACATGCGTATCATAGAGAACCGCCAACGGGGTACCCCTTGCACATGATACAGGAGCTATCCCATAATCAAAATGACAAGGCAAGTAGACAATGAGCATCTCAGCGATCTTTTTATTTGCTATTTGCATAGGTTTTTATTGAGGATGCTTCACAGATTGCTCATTATGGTTATGCTGCAAGTTTCCACCATGATTAGGCATGGCTTAGGCTAGCGGCCCAGGCGTTTCTCTAACACATATATATAACTCCATGAACTTCCAAGCTCCCCTTTTATAACTCCATGAACTTACATAGGAATTATCATAATCCGGCCCTTGCGATGAAGAAGAAGATGCGCTCCAATCATAGGAGGGCTGCTGGTATGAAGACTCCCCCATGTTGGAGGGCTGAACCGAATCATCTTCGACATCCTCCCCTACATTCTCCTCTTGCCGGGAGAGATCTGCCACCTATGTGTCAAACTCTTCTTCTGTGAGCGACCATCCTTGCCTGTTATCAAAATTAAACAAAGCAGGTGCAGGCAAATAGACTACTTTCTCAGTCCTACCCCCTCTCCAACCACGCTTGACAAAGGATATTTCATACGGTAAAACTCTCACAGAAGCCCAAGAAGAAACAAAATTATGCTGAATCATGGAATTAAGATCAAGTCTCTCTATGTGGAACCAATAATCTGAGAGGATCTAAACCATGAAAATCTAGCAAACAAGAGGCAATGAGGCCTCCACAAATTCCGCCCCTCTCGCGGTTGGTGGTAAGATGATAAGCTATCAAGGCACCCAGGTTATAAGATCTATCCCTATTCAAAGCAGATGAGATAAAATCTAGATCAAATGAAGATAACTTTCTAGCAGTCTTTCTAGCAAGAACACACATGGTAATGAAATAGGCAAAATATATAATGGATGGGAACTGAATGTTCCGAATTTTACCACTTTCCTTTGATAAGTCGCAACCTTGGCAAATTTCAGCATATAAATCCATAAGTGGCTTAGGCCTCTCCTTGATCTTCTCACAAGATCCCCAATGCGGCACTCTAATAGCTGCACAGAAATCAGCAAAAGGCAAGTCGACAGCTATACTGTAGATTTTATAATGAACCACGGGGTTAGACGAGGACCAAATAAACCGGAAGTCCTGCACCATAGCCATGGTTAGCTTAACATATTGAAATGGTTCCTCTTCAACAAAGTGTTCCAACCCTGCATTAGTAATCATAGTTTGGAAATCCTGGAAGATCCCCGTGGCTCTCATAAATTCAGGGCATGGATATATGGAAGGGAAAACTTCTGTATCGCAATGGACCTTCATTGGCTCAGGTACCACCAAATCATATTGATTCAGTGGGTATGCACTCATCTTCCTTTCTGAAATTTTTAAACAAACATCAAACCAAGTAATTTCCAAGTTGATAAATGATGACGAGCTACTATAGGAACTTGCTAGAGGGCTAAACATGAATCAAAATGAAGTCTCTAAGCATATAACAAGCATGTAAGCTCACACAACCTAACACCTATAGCAGCAAAATACTCAAGTTACAATCTACCAATCACAAATCTAATTGGACAAGCGGAGGAGGCACATACCAAGGAGCAATCCCTCAAAAAATCAGCAGCAAAGATGGGCTGAGCAAGGAGATCGAAAACCGGGAGCAAGAACAGTAGGAACTCGAGCTTGAGAAAGTTTTCCGGTGTTTTTCGGGAGAGAGAAAGAAGTGGCTCGAAGGAGGCAACTTGGAGGGCCACATGTGGGCCCCACCTGTGCCACACAGGCTGGCCGCCACCGAGGGTGTCTGGCACAGTGGGTCCCAGGACACTCAAGGTGTCCCTTTGCCCCCTTTTTCGAGGAAAAAATTAATATGAATTTTCTAGGATTTTTTGGGAAACTTTATTTTGGACATTTTCCAGGTTATGAAAATTGATTTTCTCGTAGAAAAAGCTTTTTTAGAAGAAGCAAAAGCAAACAAAAACCAAAACTACAGAAGTTCTAAAGACACTCTAACAAGCAAACAACTAGCAAAACTAAAGCTAACAAGAAAAAGAGCAAAGACTAGGAAGGATAAAAGTAAAAGTGAGCAAGTATAACCACTGTGAAGGCATTGTTTTGTCCAGTAAAATCCCTCTGTTAACAAGGTTGATCAAGTCTTGTTACCAAAACAATCTTATATGAAGCAAAACTTTGCATTCCGCAAAGTGATTATGTTACCTCAAACTTTATAGCAATAGACCCAATCATAATATTTTCAAAACTTTCTTATGGAATGGGACAATATATTTATCCAACTTTGATGCTCTCAATATTTTCAATGGAATTTAGGCAATAGCTCTTATCTATCTTCTT
Organism: Avena longiglumis; assembly: GCA_030063025.1. Classification (NCBI taxonomy): domain Eukaryota; kingdom Viridiplantae; phylum Streptophyta; class Magnoliopsida; order Poales; family Poaceae; genus Avena; species Avena longiglumis. Next base: position 38,299,382 of record CP125975.1, on the reverse strand, counting down.
GGATAAATAGACAGTATGCTCTTTGTCATTAATATTAAAATTACTTTTCCTTGATTACAATTGATGACAACACCTGCAGTATTAAGAAAAGGTCTCCCAACAATAATAGACATATTATCATCTTCAAGCATCTCAAGCATAACAAAATCAGTTAAAACCAAGCAATTATGAGCCACTTGAACATGAACATCCTCACATATACCAACAGGAATAGTAGTAGACTTATCAACCATTTGCAAAGATACATTAGTTGGTATCAATTTCTCTAGCTAGAGTCTCTTATAGAGAGAAAAATGCATAACACTAACTCCAGCTCCCAAATCATATAAAACAGTTCTAACATAATTATTCTTAATAGAGCAAGGAATAGTTGGTATACCTAGATCACCAAGTTTATTTGGAACCTTACCATTGAAGGAATAATTAGCAAGCAAAGTAGAAATTTCCTCATTGGGAATCTTCCTTTTATTAGAGACAATATCCTTCATATACTTTGAATAATGAGGCAACTTAATAGCATCAGCCAAAGGAATTTGCAAGAATAAAGGTTTCATCCACTCACAAAACTTGTTATAGTGTTCTTCCCCCTTTGACTTGTGTTTCTTATTTGGAAAAGGCATAGGTTTCCGCACCCAATATTCTCTCTCACGACCATGTTTACTAGCAATAAAATATTCCTTAGAGAACCTAGTGTTCTTAGTGTGCTTCTCAGGTTCATCCTCAACTTCCTCCTTGTCAGGAGCATCATTTTTATCACCACTTTCAGTTTCAGCATCAGAGACAGATATACTATTAGGATCTACAGTAGGTTCAGAGGGTTCCTCAACTATTTTATGTTTCTTTTTCTTTCTCTTATGAGAACTACCACTACTTTCACCTTGTTGAGAATCCTGCTCAATTCTTTTAGGGTGTCCTTCAGGATATAAAGGATCTTGAGTAGCTATACCACTCCTAGTTCTAATTCCATAAGCATGTTTATCTCCTAAGGTATTAACTAGCATATCTTTTTGTACCTTAGCAAGTTGATCAATTTGAGTTTGAACCATTTTAAAGTGTTTACAAAGCATTTTAACATCATTATAAGTTCTTTCCACAATATCTTTCAACTCATTAATAGCTTGAGAGTTTTCCAATAAATGATTCTGAACTTGTTTATTAAAATTACCTTGCTTAACAATAAAAGTGCCAGGTTCCTCTAAGCATTGATTAGGAGGTTTACCATAGGGAATATCACCTTCATTAAAGTGGAGAGAGTGTACCTCGATAGCGGATGAGTGGGGAATTGGCTTACATAATTCTTCTATAGGAGGTAGATTCTTCACATCTTCATCTCTAATACCTTTCTCCTTAAGACATATCTTAGCTTCTTTCATCACTTCATCATTTAATGCAATCATTCCCCTCTTCTTTGGTGTTGGAGCAGGTTCAAGCACAATTGGTTCAGGGGTAGTAGGGTCAGGTGTATTTAGCTCAGTTGAAGTCCAATCATCATAATTCTTGCTTATTTTAGCCATTAATTCTTCAACATCTGTAGGAGTTCTTTTCCTGATAACACAATCAGCAAAACTATCTAGGTATGTCCTAGAATCATTAGTTAGTCCATTATAATAAATATCAAGAAGCTCATTTTTAGGTAATGGACATCCAGGATGTGCATGAATCAAGGCACAAAACCTTGTCCATGACTCAGGCAATTTATCTTCTTCTCCATATTTAAAATCAAAAAGTTTCTGCAAAGCAGCATGTCTAGCACTGGGAGGAGAATATTTCTTGAAGAAAGAAGCAATCGAACAATCAGGGCTATCAATGGATCCAGGGCGGTAATCTATTAAACCAATCCATAGCTTCTCCTTTTAGTGAAAAAGGGAAGATCTTTGTAACAAAGTACTTGCGCATCTTAAAATCATCAAAGAATAAAGCACTCATAGTGGAAAGCTCATTCATATGTGCCACAACACTCTCATTTGCAATCCCACAAAAAGGTGCTTTCTCAACAATATCTAAATAGGATAGATCAAGAGAGAAATCATAATCTTTATCTTTAATATCTATGGGAGAAGTGGCAAACTTAGGATCAGAAGATAGTTTAGGAATAATGGTACGTCTCTCAAGGAGACTCCTAATAGCACTAGCACCATGTGTGTTTTGGTACTCTTCAATAAAATCATCAGTCATTTCAATGTAACCATCACTAATATCATATCTCTCTCTAGACCCAGGTGAGCTAACAGGTGTAACAGTGTCTTCACTAGGAGTTTCAGTGTTTCCAAAAATAGTTCTGGCAATAGTAGCATCTAGGGAAGGACCTAATGAACCACTCGCATCACGCATAGTAGAAGTAACATCATGAGTATCAGAAGCAGTTTCAGATTCAGCAGTAGTAGCAGTGTGTGTAGCATGAGTATGTGGTGGTGGTGTAACAAGCTTACTTATAACAGACGGTGAATCAAGAGCAGCAGAGGTGTTTAGGACTGTACCTCTTCTTGTAGTGGATAGTAAAATAGGAAACTTTCCATCACGATACTTCCCCATGATGAAAGGAGTAGCAGTGAACAATAATATATCCAAGTGAACTTACAAATAAAGCTATGCTTCCCGGCAACGACGCCAGAAAATAGTCTTGATGACCCACAAGTATAGAAGATCACAACAGTCTTCGAGGGTAATATTACCCAATTTATTGATTCGACACAAGGGGAGACAAAGAATACTTGCAAGACTTAACAACTGAGTTGTCAATTCAGCTGCACCTGGAAATAGTATTTCTCATAGAAGTTTATTAGTAACAACCGTTTTGTAGTAACAATAGCAAAGCGACAGCACTAGTAAAACAAGAGAAATAGTAACAGTGGAAACAGTAGGATATGAGTGCGGTAGCATAGGGATGGATGGACGGGCGTTGCATGGACAAGTCTAAACATGTAACTTCAAGATCTAGGGCAATTGCAGATAAATAAGATAAAGCATCCAAGTACTAAACAATTATAGGAATGTCCTCAATATATAGTCATGTGTGCTCGCAATGAGAACTTGCACAACATCTTTTGTCCTGCCATCCCGTTGCAGCGGGGCCTCAAGGGAACTACTGGAAATTAAGGTGCTCCTTTTAATAGAGCACCAGAGCAAAGCATTAACACTCCGTGAACACATGTGATCCTCACATCACAGCCATCTCCTCAGGCTGTCCCAATTTCTGTCACTTCAGGGCCTTCAGATCCGGACAATGATATGTGTACACAACTTGCAGATAAGATCACAAACAATACTATCATAATGAATCAATAATAAGTTCAGATCTGAAATCATGGCACTCGGAACCTAGTGACAAGCATTAAGCACAGTAAGTTGGAACAAAGTCAAATAGCACTAATAGAGATACTAGGCACCATGCCCTAACAATCTTATTCGATTACATGATAGAACTCATCCAATCCCTACCATATGTAACATCCCAAAATTTAGGACTAGACGACGGGTAGATTTAGGATTTTGTGCATCTGCATGCATGCATCTGAAAATCCGGGTAAATTTTTCGCCAAATTAAAAGACTAGAGTGATCAGAATTCTCTTACTCCCATGAATTAGGTTTAGTGTCATCTGAGGTGAGTGGGATGAATTTTGACATGACCTCTATTGTTTTTTTGAATTATGAGGGGAGAATTTTGAATTTCAAATAATTATAAACAATATATAAGTTAAAAAAAGAATTAAGTAAATGAAATAAATAATAGGAAAAGGAAAATGAATTACAACAATGAAATAAATAAAAATAATTCTTTATTACAATAATATATGTTACAATGTTCCTTTATAATAAAGGAATGCTTCATTACATTAATAAAAATATATTAGAATGACCTTATATTTACTCAAATGGGTGAGAATGTTACAATAAGAACTAATAGGTACAATTATGAATATTACAATATATAAATGAAATAAAAATAAAATCGTAAAACTAATCTTCATCTTCACATCTTCTGATCTTGTTCCTATAAAAACATAATGTAAACTAAATAGAATATAAAAGGAAACATAGTTAGTGTTGATTAGTTTTGCTCTCAGTTTAGCAATGAAATGCATTGCTATTTACATCATTGAGCATATTAAAATGGGGCAAGTTTCACCAAATGAAATAGTATTTGTTCTTATTGCAAAATTTTCCTCAGTACAACCTCACAGGCAGATGGGCAAGTTTCACCAATTTAGTAAAAGGTAAAAGTCAAATAGTAGAACCATCAACAAATATCAAGATATTTTAACTTGATCTGATCCATAACATCACAGCAAGCAACCACACAGCTCACACACATGCAACTATGTGTGCTGTCAACACCACAAGAGAGCAGCAAATGTAGAGACAACACCAGCCGTAGAAGGGTTGCTAGCTTATCCTTTACACAGACACACCACCAGATCATAGTTCCTTCACTAGCTCTAGAGAACCACAAAGAACATCACTTGCTCTTATTAGATTTCCCAATAACACATAGATCAAACCACATCACTAGCACCCTGGTTGCTCGAAGAAGCCATCCAAGGACACTAGGAGGAGGTCAGGAGCACAAGGAGTAGGCCAAAAGCACAAGAATCAAGCCAACAGAAGATCAAGGAGGATCAGCTTAAGCACAGGAATAAGAAGAGCCAGCTGATCAAGCATACATCTTAGGAACAACATCATCAAGCTTCCATACTAGGTTGTTATTCATCTCTAAGACAGCCAAAATATTTAGTATCAATTGTTCTCCTATTTTCTTTTCCCAAGATGGATTTTGGGTAAGAGGGAGCTCTCAGTAGAGTGTAGAAGTGCTACACTAAGTTCATCCTAGAGCTGTTAAAAAGCCAACCAACATATGTTCTAATCTTAGAAAGAATTGGTCTCGGCATTATGCATCATTGACCAAGATCACATATTAGGATTCTGCATCAAGATCATCCAAACTGAATGATATTCCTTTTCCATACTCTACTTGGCAAGCTTAGATTATACAGTAAAGGAGATCACTGTGTTCCATCCTAAGGGAGGCATCACAGTGATATATCATTAGTGAATCTACATAGCACAAGAGAATAGTACCACATAATCCTTTTCCTAGCTAAAAAAACTAGGAATCAAATGATCACTGTCTTACCAACAATAGTTGGACATTAGCCAACTAAGTTGGAAGGCCAACTAAAAGGCAACAACAGCATATGACCATGAGCAACAAAAATAAAGCCTCAGACCTACATCATAGGCTAGAAATAGCAATGGCTCATGCTATTAAGTAATCTTACTGTGCACACTCTGAATGGAGGCACCACAGTAGTCAATCTAGTACAACAGAGCTACTAACCACTTCATTTAACTTGATCCTCAATAGTTACTAGATTATGAACATATCTGCAAGCAAAAGGATAGGTTTCTAATCATTTTTCCTAAATCCCCATAAGGGGCAGGAATCATTTCCAACAAGGCCATTGTTAATTCCTAGCCAACACAACTTCACAGCCATTTCAAACTTATTATAACTAATTAATGCTTTTAAAGCATCTCCTTAGTAATATAACTATGAATCATGTCAGATTAGAGTGTTATCAGGATGACAGTATAAGGAGGGCATCACCAAATGGTAATCAGTAGAGCAATCTGCAAAAGTTTAATTCAAATGTGATATTGAATTTCGGGAAGGCACATCCCTATCAAATAAATCATCTTCTTAGATAAAAACTGCTGGGAAGCATACTAGCTATAATTACTGTCAAGGTTGGCAAATGTATCCTCAATTAGTACACCACAAAATAGCAGGATTAAGTGCACTAGGACAGAATTACCTAAGTAATTGAATTCCATTGTTTGTGTCTGAACTCAAACAATCTACACCATACTATATCTCAAATGTCAACTAACGTGTGGTCAGAAGATCATCACCATAGTACAATTCCAAAATTACTTAAACCTTAATCATATACCTAGGGCACAAGTAATTATAAGGAAAAATCTATACTTATTGTAGACCAAGATACATACATCTTACTGATTCTGTAAAGATCGAGAACACCACATAAGGTCCATAAAAAATCATTGCTAACAATCTAACATGTTTAAACTTCTCTAGTAGCATACATCTATATCAATAATAGTATCATACTTTTATACTATGCAACCTAATTGCATATGCAAATAAGAACTAAGTCAAGATTACTAGCAGAAAATCAAAATCACAAACACAAGCAATTAGGTGAATATGAAACCACTATAAAACCCTCAGTACTAAACCAATGTAGCACATCACCTTAATGCCCATGTAACCAACATCACAATCTAGTATATGTCCATCTAACCACCACTTAAACCTAACACAAATTTTAGACAGTTCATCGGCTCGAGGGCCGGTCACATAGAGATTGCCTGGATTTGAGTAAAGGAAGAAATAACAGGAGCATAGCAGTCAAAATAGGAAGAAGCCTCGGTGCCGGGGTTGCACAATTACAGCACCATCCCACCGGTGTTAGAGAAATCAACTGTCCATCCCATTGACCTCAATCAATTCCTAGGGCAACAAATCGTGACTGACGAACCACTAGTGTCAAAGAGATCAGCATCCAATAGATAACTAGGGAAAAATCATGGCATGATAGAGGAGGCATAGAAGCCTGAGTGGAGCATCCATGGTGCGGGGGAGCTACCACGCCGGAGCACCTGACCAGAAAACCTAGGGTTAGCCAAGGCATCGCGGTTGGGAACAGAGAGAAGGGTGCGCTGGTGGGAATAAAACAGAGGAGGAAGTGGTGAGGCAACGCCGGCGAGCGGCTGCGCCGGTTGCCACCACCGACAGCCGGAGCGACGGTGGCAGCGCATGCGTGTGAGGCAGAGGTAGGGGAGAGAAAGAGAGGGGTCGCGTGCGTGTGTGTTTGGTGAGAGGAGGGTGTGAGTTGGGGTCGGGCCTGGGGTTTGACCCCAAGCCCAATTGGGTTGGGTCGGATTAGATTGGCCAGTGGGCCAAATTTAGTTGGTTTAGGAAATGCTAAAGAAATAAAAATAAATAGAAACAAAAGAGTAATAGAAATTACTAAAATACCCTCTAAACCTTCTAAGCTCTAGAAAATGTAGAAAAATCCTAAAAATATATTTAATACATCCAAATTTTTATTAAAATAATATCCACCTAAGAAAAATATAGTCATATTTATTTAAGTTTAATAAAATGCAAATAAATATTAACACCCTTAAATATCTAAATGAAAATTAATAAATTTAGAAAAAATCCTAAAAATAAATAAAAATCATATTTAGGAATAAAAAGAAATATCTTATCTCATAAAAATACTAAATTAAAATTTTTACAATTAAAATATGAAACAAATATTTAAATACATTAAATATTTAGGAAATTTTATAAAAAAAATAATAAAATAAAAAATAAAGATAATACCTAAAAATAAATAAAATTCATTTTGAAGATTTCAAGCAAGTATATTTACTAGAAAAATACTAAGTATATTATTATAAAAACATTTTGAAACTCCTAAATCATATAACTTCAATTATCTAAATTATTAAAACAATATAGCTACTTTGTAAAATATTTAATATTCCTTCCTAAGTAAGAAATGATCTTATTTAAAACATAATCTTTTGATTCTAAGTAGTCCAAACCATAATTATAATTTAATATAAAATCTAGGTGTAAATAATTAACTTTATAATATTCATTTAAGATCCTTAACTAACTATAATTCAAGGATTTACAAAGTTATTCTTTGCAAGTCATTAACAATTCATAAATAATCATATTTATCAAACTTGAAATTCACTAAATAAATTATAATAAAATACATCTATTTTCATAAAGAAAAATCTCAAAGTATGATCTATAAATATTACACATGCTAAATTTACATCTTTAAAACAAAGTTCGATAATTATAAGATTTTATTTTTATTATGCTTAGGAAAAAACCCTAATAATTGATAATGCTACAAATGCTATATCTCAAGTCCAATTATATTTTTATTAGTTTACTTTGGTCTGAGATACCCCAAGATAGATATATAATGACTCAAAATCATTTAAACCTGTCACATCCCAAGATTTTCCAAATTTTGTAATGTGAAAAATAAATAAACAAAATAAATAATTCTTGAAATTTAGGGTTAAAAGAAACTTTTGTTTCTAAATGGAAACTTAAAATCCCATATTGAACAAACTTTGATTAAATATTTGAATCCAACTAAATTCAAATCAAGTGTAATGCAATCTTCATAAATGCATCTGGAAATTTAAACACTTGGAGAATAAACCAAAACCCTAAAACCCAAATGGAATAAAATTAATTCCAAGTTATCTCCAAGATCATGGATTGGATCCATATAAAAATTGGTCAAACAAACATTTCAAATTGATCAAGAATGACAAATAGAAATATTATAAAACCATATAAATTGGTTTCACTTAATTTGGAGCCATGGATAAAATCTTATGAATTTAATAAGATAAGGAAATTTAATTTCCAAAGCTAATAAAGCACCTATCTATAAATCCATACCAAATGGTTAGTAAATAATCCTAAAGAGATTTAAAAGGATAAACAAATATTAAATAATATTTTACCAAGTGGAATCACCAAGTTTGGATCTATAAATAAAAGGATATGGTTTTTATAAGATAAAGATAGAAATATTAAATAAGGAATATTTAAAGACTAAATTAAATCTTGGCCTAATCCATTAAGCAAATGGAATGAATAGAATCCAAATCCAAATAAAATAAAAGGATAAATAATTTCCAAATAAAATGGCATTAAGCAAATTCTATTAGAATAAAGATAAAATCCCTATTAGAAATGATTAATTAAATCATAGGAAAATAATATCTGGAATTTACCCAAGTGGAATAAAAGTTGTTTAAATTAAACTTAAATAAGATCAAAGAAATCTTCCAAATAAAATTTATGGAATTAAAAATATATTTAATTTCATTGGAATAAAGACAAATACCCAATTTTTAATGTTTAACAAATCATATTAAAAATATTCCAAATAATTCAAAGTGCATTATTTGACAGCCTATTAAATGAATAAAACTTACTGAAAAGGTTTATGTGAAATATTGAAATCAAATAAGGACTAAAAATATATTTGATATTAATTGAATTCAAAGCAAAGGCCTTGTTTTAAATAATTATTATACCCTAAAAAGAATATATAAATTATTCTAAATTTGACTATAAAATGAACTATTAAACAATATTTGAAGATACATAAAGTTCGGTTGAAGTTTGAAATTCAAAAGTTGTTTGAATTGATTAATCAAAATCAAAACAGAATATTAGAAATAGAAAAGGAAAAACAATCAGTATAAAAAAATGAAAAGGAGTGACCAATTTAAGCCCATCCGCCCAAAGACCCACCTCTCTCCTCTCTCTCCCCCGAAGCGTTTTTCTCTCACTCACGAAACGACCCGTGCAGTGAATGACAACCAGGCCCCACTCTCCCTCTCTCTCTCACTGACGCTGAGCCCCACCTGCCAGCTCACCTTCTTCCCCGCCGCGACCTCTTCTTCCCCCAACCCCGCTGCCGTTGTTGCACTAATTTCTCTGCTTAAATCCGCCTTAATTCCACGATTATTCCTCGCCATGACCACACAGTATTAAACGCCTGCTCCTCCTCTTTCATTTCCCCCAGACATTGCCTCCCCACTGCCCCTAGGCTACTCGAATTTATCCACACACCGCCGCGGTCGCCGACGCACTTCGGCGACGATTCCGGCCAGCCTCCATCGCCCCTCGCCTCCTCGACCACACGAGCGTGCTCTCCGTCACCAGGCGCACCTAACAGTAGCCGTAGCTCGTTCGCTCGCACCCTAGAATGCCGCCTCTGACGACGCTAATGCGCCACCGCCTTCGGCATCAACTCCGGCGACTTCCCTGGTAACACTCTGACCGCCCCTCTTCTCCTCCTTCACACGCGTGCACTCGCCACTCTCCCGCGCATCTAACCATGCTCCCCTTTTTCTCTGGCGTGCTCTGTAGCCTCGCCATATGTTGGAATTATGCCCTAGATGCAATAATAAATATGTTATTATTATAATTCTTGTTCATGATAAAGTTTATATTCCATACTAGAATTGTATTAAGTGGAAACTTTAATACTTGTGTGGTTTGTGAACAACACCGTGTCCCTAGTATGCCTCTATGGACTAGCTCATTGATTAATGATGGTTAAGGTTTCCTAAGCATAGACATGAGTTGTCGATTAATAATGAGATCATATCATTGGGATAATGATATGATGGACAGACCCAAACTAAGCGGAGCAATTAGATCGTGTCATCGTGTTCATCTTTGCGAAGCTTTTATTATGTCAAATATTGTATTCCTTAGACCATGAGATAATACAACTCCCTGGTATCGGAAGAAATCTTTGAGGTCATCAAACGTCATCCTATGAAAGGGTGATCATAAAGGTGTCTCTGAGGTGATCGTAAAGTACCTGTTGGGTTGTATGTATCGAGATGGGATTTGTCCCTCCCAAGTCGGAGAGATATACTTCGGGCCCACTCGGTGATCGATATCAACACCGCTTGCAACCATGTGGTTAAGGAGTTAATCACAAAGTGATATCGGATTACAGAACGAGTAAAGTACTTGCTGTGAACGAGATTGAACTAGGTATGATGCATTGCCGTGATCAAATCTCAGGCAAGTAAAATATCGCGAGACGAAGGGAATATATATATGGGATTGATTGAATCCTAGCATCGTGGTTCATTCGATATGATCATCGATGAATGTGTGGGAGTCAATATGGGTTTCCAGACCCCGCTGTTGATTATTGATATAAGATCATGTCTGCATGTTCTCGAACCCGAAGGGTCACACACTTAACGTGTCTCGACGCTAGGATATATTGGATAATTGGTTTATGTGTTTTTGTTCGGAGTCTCGGATGGGATCCGGGACATCACGAGAGGTTCCGGAATGGTCCGGAGAATAAGATTCATATAAGGCAATGCAGTTTTTGGAGTTCGGAATTGTTTCGGGTGAATCGGTATTGTACCGGAAGCTTCTAGAACCTTCCGAAGGGGGACCAACGTGGCCCCACCTGCCGGGAGGGGGCATGGGCCTATGAGGGAGTGACCTGGCCGCATTGGGCCAGCGGCACAAGGCCCCATAGGGCCCAGCCGTCCAGATCTAGGGCAAACCCTAGGAAAGCTTCTAGAAAGGGGGGGGGAACTTGTCCCCCACTCCTCCCTCCTTGGCCGCCGGCCTAGGGCTTTGGGGAGGGGCTAGGGATGGCGCCCACCCCTCTATATATGGAGGGCTGGGGCGCACCCTCCCTCCCACACCTCCTCCTCAAGCCCTAGCCGCCCTGCTGCCCTCCTCTCTCTCTCTCTCCCTCCCGACTGCACGTAGGCGAAGCCCTGCTGCAGAAATTCTCCAGATGGAAGAATCTAGGTTTCTGAAAGGTCCTGTCTTGGTGAAAATCAAGGCTTTTGGGTAAAGTGCACAACCTCTGCAGATGGAAGAATCTAAGTACTTAGCCATGTCCCTGGAAAAGGACAACTTGAGCATCAAGACATGGAAGCTATCAAGAATCTCCTCATCCCAATTTCTAAGTAAAACTTGTGGGTGAACAAGGGTGAAGGACCTCAATGTCTATTGGTGGTTCCTTGGGAAAAGTTTTGATAAAGAAAACTTAGTGATTTCAGCTAATAGGCAAAACCTATTTTGAGCAAAGCAAGCCTAAGCTACACTTAGCCAAATTGCATATAGTATCTAGTCCACCAAAATTATACTAAGGTATCACTTGCCAATACTATTCCAATGTATTAACCCACTGTGGCTGTAACTTGTGATGTTGCAGGTTACTCTGATGAGGATTAGGAGTCATGAGTCTACACTCAACATGTTTGCCTGTGGCACATGAAGATGAAGACTTTTATCTATTTACTTATTTAAACTCTTGTACTAGGCCTGTGGCCTTGGAGTTGTAAAGACTATGTTTGTCTCTGGAATGACTGTAATAATGACCTTTGTTTCTGTGTACTTCATCTTAAACTGTGGATGCTAGCATTGATCCAGGGACTAGCATTGCAATCACAGGGATCCTTTTCCTTTATAAAGGAGGTATATTACACATGTGTGTGTTAGCTGTGTGGTTGTTTGCTGTGATGTTATGGATCAGATCAAGTTAAAATATCTTGATATTTGCTGATGGTTCTACTATTTGAATTTTAACTTTTACTAAATTGGTGAAACTTGCCCATCTGCCTGTGAGGTTGTACTGAGGCAAAATTTGCAATAAGAACAAATACTATTTCATTTGGTGAAACTTGCCCCATTTTAATATGCTCGATGATGTAAATAGCAATGCATTTCATTGCTAAACTGAGAGCAAAACTAATCAACACTAACTATGTTTCCTTTTATATTCTATTTGGTTTACATTATGTTTTTATAGGAACAAGATCAGAAGATGTGAAGATGAAGATTAGTTTTAGGATTTTCTTTTTATTTCATTTATAAATTGTAATATTCATAATTGTTGTAACATATTCCTTAGAATATATTTACTTGTACCTATTAGTTATTATTGTAATACTCTCACCCATTTTAGTAAATATAAGGTCATTGTAATATATTTGTATTAATGTAATGAAGCATTCCTTTATTATAAAGGAACATTGTAACATATATTATTGTAATAAAGAATTATTTTTATTTATTTCATTGTTGTAATTCATTTTCCTTTTCCTATTATTTATTTCATTTACTTAATTATTTTTTTAACTTATATATTGTTTATAATTATTTGTAATTCAAAATTCTCCCCTCATAATTCAAAAACAACAACAGAGGTCATGTCAAAATTCATCCCACTCACCTCAGATGACACTAAACCTAATTCATCGGAGTAAGAGAATTCTAATCACTCTAGTCTTTTAATTTGGCGAAAATTTTACCCGGATTTTCAGCATGCATGCAGATGCACAAAATCCTAAATCTACCCGTCGTCTAGTCCTATGCTGGGACGTTACAGACTTATCCCCTTAAATTAAACTTCGTCCCGAAGTTTGTGGTATCTTGTTCATGAAGGTTCCCGATAGGCTTGTCCTTAATTTTCTCCTTTCCGCCAAATTTCTTGTCTTCCCAAAGTGATGTTTTTAATAAACTCGGCACTCCTTGAGTTTACTCTCAACCTTGATTCGGTGATGATTAATGCCTAATGCTAATTTATACTACCTCCCGAAGCTTCATGAGATTGTTTTTGACCTCGAGCACATTATTGACGAAGAATTGCTGGTGCTAAACATACCTATCGTAGCCTCGTCGATGTGGTTCCATCCGAAGTTTCCACCTCTTGATGGTGATTGTACTCCTCGAGTAACCATCTTGTTGGGACATTCAGATCTCCTATGTCCTTCCAGACCACACCTATAGCACACCTTTCCGGTCTTCCAACAATCCCTCCTTATATGACCTGATGCTCCACACTTACCGCACATGATTTCTTTCTTTCTTTTTGATGCCTCATACTTTGATGTACCACTTGTGGATATGAATCTAGGTATGAAACTTAAGTTTGATGTTGACTTAGTAAATTGAAACTTCTTCGGTTCCCTTTTAGCTCTCTTCTTGGCTAATTTCTTCCTCTCTTCCAATAACATCTTGTAATCATCCTTGAAAGTAATTGCTACATCAACCAGCTCTTGGAAAAGTCTTGTTGCAGTCCCTCGTATTTTCATCTTCATATAAGGGTTTAGTCCTTCCAAGAACCTTTTCTTGCGCTTCTCCTTCGTATTTACCTCATCAACTGCATAACGAGATAATTGACTAAACTTGCTAATATATTTCATCACGGTTTCATCGTTTTGCCGTAAGTCCATGAATTCTCTCCTTTTAAATTCCATAATGCTCTCTGGAACATGATACTCGTGAAACTTCTGCTTGAATTCTTTCCAAGTGAATATCTCTTCTGGTGTGTGCATAGCTAATTGATTCTCCCACCAATTTGCGGCAGATCCGGATAGAAGAAATGTTGCATATCGTAACTTCTCCTCATCATTACATCCTACTGTTTTAAGTTTCCTTTTGTATCCATCAGCCAATCCTCCGCATCCATCGGTTCTGATGCTGATGCAAAAGTAATTGGTTTGGCGTTTTGAAAATCAGAAAGACTTACTTTGATATCTTTGTTTTCTTCTCTGGGTCCGATTCGTTTGAGTATTTCCTGCATGAACTTATTCTGGTACTCTTGCATCATTTGCATGTATTGCATGAAATTATCCTCTCTCAATGGACGAGTTGATGGTCCAGTTGCAATTACATCCATATTACTTTCCCTCTGCTTAGCTTCTTGTTCCACACTCCGTCCTTCAAACCCAGCTTCTACTCCCATATCCATACCCCCTCTAGTCCTGTTACATAAAGCGAATACTCATACTTACATCATGCATATGTTTTCTGAGCTCAACTCTATGCATAGTACTAGTCACACAAGGAAATTAAGAACTAAATCCAAATAACAACCAAACCTATACCATGTATTATACATGGTTTTTTATAAGCTATTACAAACAATCCTCACAACTACGGTTTGACTCTCACTTGGTACATATGTTAAAAATACTTTCTTGCTCGTATGAGCATGCTCTCACTTCTTAGGTCATGCCTCTCAAACACTACGATGCACATTACTAGTTATGTACATCATTTAAGCTCTTTAATTTTATGAATTGTCTCTTCTTACTTTTCTCTCGCTTTCTAGTACTTCCTAGAATTCCATCCATGATGACGTGAAGTCCGACAACTACCTTCTGGAGTATATAAACATCCAGAGGGTGTGCACTCTTGATTATAAGTACTTAGATTGAGATTAGCCATTGAAAAATGACTAGAAAATGCGTGATCTTCTGTGGAATTCTCATGTCCACCTTCAAAAGCACTTTCAAAGTAAGATGTATTCTCTGATTTTTCCTTGACTTAGTTATACATATAGATGTAATAACCGTCAGTGCCTTCTTTCAGGTCAATAAGATTGGTACTACCCCCATATGGTTCATAGATTCCATGCTAATCTAACTGGTTTCTACTCCTTTATTAGGATCACTGGGTATAGGATTCTCCCTGGTTCCAGTGTAAGATTCTACTCCCCATCCATCGTAATTCCCAACTGGAATACTTGAATTGGATGTTTCCTAAGTTTCCTGTATTACTCTATACTTGTCCAAGGTCTACATGTTTCTAAGGCCCATTCTAATAACAATAAGCATAGGTTTCAGACTATGGTCCCTCAAACTTATTCTCTTTATACACCACTTTTGAGAAGACTGTTCTGAAATGCCTAGCTTCTCTATATAAGTCCTTTTTGCATTCTATGTCTTTAATAAGATCAACCTAATCCTCAAGGTTGTGTCCAACTCCTGGACTTGAACCTTAACGTGTGTCATGGTAGGTTTTGATTAATGTCCTATTATGACCTATGCATTCGTCATCTCAAGTAGATTCAGTCTACACAAGTGCAGTATGATCCAACTTAAGTTTCTAATTTATAGAATCTTGAGGTATAATAGTAAGAGTACTACCTACCAATTTCCTTGGATTCTTGTTTTCGAAGCCTGATTATTGCTTCTAGAACTGTAATTTAATATGCCGTCGCCATACATCCCATCTTCCCTGATGACCTTACTTCTCTTATCCCCAACTCTTTTGGTAAGATAAGCACTACACAGTGCTTGAATAACACTTTCCTGTAATGGAAACTATAAACCTTGACAAAAAGTCGAGATTTGTTATTCCATATTCCATAAAAGTTGTCTCAAAAGGTTCTGTCCAATCCTTTACATAGTCCTATATATCATTTGAACATCACTTGGACATTCCGGTTTGGGTACAGAGATGTCATTCCTCATTATAGATAAGAGATTATAATTGTCCTACTAGATTATAGCTTATTATTATTACCAAAATTGCATCATAATAAAGAATTATCGCACTAGAAACATGAAAATGTATTTCTCAAGTGAATACTCATCATATTTCTAGAGAACTCTTTACCGTTGCTAACATACTTCCTACAAGTTCTACCCCATTTAATAGGTTTCCAACATAAGGTCAAAGCTTTTCCTCTAATACCAGCTGCGGTGACCCAGCATACCACTACATGTTGTAGTATACTATAGTCGTGGATATAACACTCACGGAGTACCATTCCGCAAATATTATATCCTCAGAGTGGTACAACAGAAACAAAGCGGGTCCACAACATACATTATCATTATTACAACCAGAAATTACATGATGACTTTGAGATCCTCCTAGGTCCATAGAGGTATCCCGATGACTCGGGCTAAAATATAATAACTCGGTCTCCACTCCATAGATGTTTTCGTAATTGTTCCCTTTGACGCTTTCAGATACTTCTGGTTCTTCATAGAGGAATTCTTCTTGGTCTTCAATTGGATATAGTATTTCCTCTTCCTGACCGTTAATGTCTTCAGAATCTAGAAAGGGTTAAGAAGATACGTTGAGTACAAGCGTACTCAGCAAGTTCACTAAAAATGAGTGTTTGATGCACTATATCTACAGCCAAAGACCATAGGTCGTAGGCAATGCAGGTTTTTGTAAACATTTCTTCAAATGTTGCTTTTATTCTGAAAAGCTATGTCCGTCAGCCTTCACAGGTTTACCAGAACTTTCATGGAGTTCCTTTCCTGCAGCGTTCGCAGCTCCTTCCCGGAACAGGGAGTAACAAGTTATAGTTCTTACACTCTGCAGAGGTGCGTTACTTTAGCCATGAGAGATCAAATCCTTGATGCACAACCGGGCGAATCTTTCCCGTCCATACTTCCTGCGGCGGCGCAAGGGCGATTGCGGGCAGCCCGGGGGCGTATCTGTCTGGCTTTGTTGGGGGAAATGGCCGCGTGGGGGAGGTGGTCTTATAGCCAGAGCGGTGGCGAGGATCGCGCGCGGTATCAATGTCAATTAAGCCCACAGTGACTGCAGCGAGGTAACGGCGGAGCGAGCGTCGCGGCCGCGCGTGATTGATGACGACGACGACGTGGTCGCAGGGTCCACTTGTCAGTGAATAAAACAGAGAGGAGGTGGGGTCGCGTGGTCAGTGACCTGGTGGGTTCATCCGCGAGTGAGAGAGAGAGAGAGGGAGAACCCGGGTGGGCTTAGTGGGCTGAAACCGTTGTTGGGCTAGATAGGTGGCGCTGGCCTTTTTCCATTTTTTTCTCCTTTTCTTTTTCTGTTTTCAATTTCAGGAATCAAATTCAAATGATTTCAAAATCTATTTGAATTCAAATCTTTTCAGGATTTTTGTAGTGTGCAACAGTCACATTTCTGGGCATAAAACCAAGTGGTCATTTTGAATTGGCTTGGTCACTTGGAATAAAATAAAATAAGCAGTGGCATAGCACTAGTTTGAATAGGTTTTGAAATCGGTTTTCAAATCATATTTGTTTTGAAACTTTGGTTTAAATGCTAGCAATATAGCAATACAACCTGAGAGCAATAAGACAACAAAGTTTGGTTTCTTTGAACAACAATCTCCCATTGGAGATGAGCATTTGTTTCAAATGCTGATCACATAAAATAATGAGCTCATATGTTCCTGTTTTTGAAATGATTTGTTTGAAATGAACTCTACATGATCATGGATGCATGGATGATATGCATGAGTTTGAAACATGATTTTAGGGATGTTACAAATCTAACCCCCTTAAGGTGAATCTCGCCCTCGAGATTCGGATTGGCTAGCAAATAGGTGAGGGTGGTCTTTCCGAAGATCATCTTCTCTTTCCCATGTTGCTTCCTCTTCGGAATGATGGTTCCACTGAACTTTGCAAAACTTGATAGTCTTAGTCCGTGTGACTCTTTCTGCAGTCTCAAGAATCTTGATAGGTTTCTCCTCATAAGTGAGGTCACTCTCCAACTGAACCTCCTCCAAAGGTATAGTATCCTTCAAAGAAGTTTCTTCCATTTCTGGATGACATTTCTTAAGCTGACTCACATGAAACACATTATGAACAACTGACAAAGACTCTGGCAATTCAATTTCATAAGCAATTTCTCCTTTACGACTCAGAATCTTGAATGGTCCAACATATCTTGGGGCCAACTTCCCTTTGACTCCAAACCTCTTCACTCCACGAAGTGGTGATACTCTAAGATAATCTCTATCACCAACTTCATAGGTGACTTCCCTACGCTTAGGATCTGCGTAGCTTTTCTGTCGGGACTGTGCTATCTTCAATCTGTCCTTAACCAACTTGACCTTTTCTTCGGCTTCTTTGATAAGTTCTGGTCCGAACAAACTTCTTTCTCCCACACCATTCCATAACAATGGGGTGGTACATTTTCTCCCGTAGAGAAACTCAAATGGTGCCATCTCAATGCTGGCTTGGTAGCTGTTGTTATAAGAAAATTCTGCGTAAGGCAGACTTTCATCCCAACTGGCTCCATAGTCTAGGGCACATGCCCTCAACATGTCTTCAAGAATCTGACCATTGTCCTTTCTGTCTGTCCATCAGTTTGAGGATGAAAAGCAGTGCTGAATTCCAACCTCGTTCCCAATGACTCATGTAGCTGTCTCCAAAAATGGGAAGTGAATTGAGTTCCTCTATCAGACACAATACTCTTGGGCACTCCATGCAGACATACAATTCTACTCATATAGATTTTGGCCAACTTAGCACTTGTATAGGTTGTCTTCACGGGTATGAAATGAGCCACTTTAGTTAGGCGATCCACTACTACCCAAATAGAATCATATCCTGACCGGGTCCTTGGTAATCCAGTAATGAAATCCATACCAATCTTGTCCCACTTCCAATCAGGAATAGGTAGTGGTTGAAGCAAACCTGCTGGTTTCTGATGTTCCGCTTTCACTCTACTACACACATCACACAAAGCAATATGTTCGGCGATGTCCTTTTTGAGATTATTCCACCAAAATCTTTCCTTCATATCCATGTACATTTTGGTGTTACCCGGATGAATGGAATACGGTGAGTTGTGTGCTTCTTGCAAAATCAGTTTTCGAAGCTCCGGATCTTGTGGAACACAGATACGTTTCCCATGCCATAAAGTACCCTGTTCGTCTTCATGGAATCCTTTGGCTTTTCCTTTGCCAATCTTTTCCTTAATTTCTTCAATTTCCTTATCAGTCTTCTAGGATTCTTTGATCTTGTCCAACAAAGTAGGTTGAACATCCAAAGACATTTGCTTTACCGGGGTGGTATTGCAAACTTAAGTCATAGTCCTTGATGAGTTCTAGCCATCTTCTTTGTCTCATGTTAATTTCTTTCTGGGTGAAGATATACTTCAAACTCTTGTGATCTGTGAACACTTCACAACGCTTTCCCAAAAGATAGTGTCTCCATGTTTTGAGTGCATGGACAACAGAGGCTAACTCTAAATCATGAGTAGGATAGTTCACTTCATGAGTTTTGAGTTGTCTTGAGGCATAAGCCACAACTTTTCCTTCTTGCATAAGTATTGCACCCAAACCATGATGAGATGCATCACAATACACTTGGAAATCCTTCTCCAAATCTGGCAAACACAAGACTGGTGCTGTCACAAGTCTCTTCTTCAATTCTTGGAAGCTGAGTTCACATCCCTCAGACCAAGCAAATTTCTTGTCTTTCTTTAGCAATTCTGTCATGGGGTTTGATACCTTGGAGAAATTCTCAATGAACCTTCTGTAGTAACCTGCTAAGCCAAGGAAAATACGAACTTCTTTCACTGACTTGGGAGATTCCCATTCAGTTACAGCTGAAACTTTAGCAGTATCAACTGCAACACCATCTACTAACACAACGTGTCCAAGAAATCCAACTTCATTTTGCCAAAACTCACACTTGCTGAATTTGGCATACAGTTTATGCTCTCTAAGCTTCTCAAGTATCAAACGCAAATGTCCTTCATGCTCTTATTTGCTCTTGGAGTAGATTAAAATGTCATCGATGAAAACGACAACAAACTTATCAAGAAATTCCATGAACACCTTGTTCATCATATTCATGAAGTACGTTGGTGCATTGGTCAAACCAAATGGCATCACGGTATACTCATACAATCCATACCTTGTGGTGAAAGCTGTCTTACGTATGTCTTGTTCCCTTATCTTGAGTTGGAAACACACAAGCTCCTTCTAACTGATCAAACAAGTCATTGATTCTTGGCAAAGGGTATTTGTTCTTGATAGTCACCTCATTGAGTGAACGGTAATCTATGCATAACCTTTGACTTCTATCTTTCTTCTCCACGAACAAAACTGGGGCTCCCCAAGACGAAGAACTTGGTTGAATAAATCCTTTCTGCAACTGCTCTCCAAGTTGTTTCTTGAGTTCCTTCAGTTCATCAACTGACATCTTGTATGGTCTCTTTGCTATTGGTCCAGATCTTGGTAGCAAATCAATAAGAAACTCCACATCTCTATCTGGTGGCATTCCCGGCAATTCTTCCGGAAACACATCCAGATATTCACTCACAATTGGCACACTGTCTATGCTAACCCCCTTAAGAGAATTTAGCTTACTCCTTTTTGCTTCGAAATTGGTCTTGAATCTGATGCTTTTATTTTCTGGAGTTGTGAGTGAGACAGTATGGTTGGCACAATCTATCAGTCTCTTATGCTTAGTCATCCAGTCCATTCCCAAAATGACATCCAATCCTTGGGAATTTAGGATTATCAAGTTAACGGGAAACTTATACTTCCCAAACTCTATGACTAGATCATGACATCCTGAATTCACTATCATTTCTCCGCCAGGAGAACTTACTTTTATAGGACACCCAATAGTTTCTACCGGCAGTTCATTTCTTTCAACAAATGCTCTTGATATGAATGAATGAGATGCACCAGTATCAAAGAGAACAAATGCTGGAACGGAATTGAGTTTGAACTTACCAGCAACAGCATCAGGCTCCTCATAAATTTCCTCCACATTGATGTGGTTCACTTGTCCCTTCTGAAAAGGGTTGGGCTTGTTAGGTCCTTCAACTTTCTTTTCCGGGCATTCATTTGCATAATGCCCCATCTTCTTGCACTTGAAACACTCAACCTGACTATTTTCCTTCTTGAAAGGCTGACTTCCACTGCCACTTCCACTACCACTGTGGTGGCTCTTATATCCACCCTTGTAGTTCTTGTACTTGTCATTGTCATGACTACGATGATGCTTGTTGTCATGATGACGATTGTGGTTGTGGTGTTTGTTAAATTTCCCATGCTTGTGGGATCCTGAGCTTCCACTATCATTATAATGGGAAAGCTTGTGAGACGATCCCGAGCTGTGCTTGTCAGAGTGCTTTCTCTTCCTGCTTTCAACTTGCTTCATTTTGCTCTCCAAAATAGAAGCCTTATCACAGACAGACTGATAAGTGGGAACATAGGCCACTGATAGCTGCAAGGAACTTTTCCTTCCTCTTAGCATCAGTGTCAACTTCATCCGGTGCATAACGCGCCAGATTGTTGAACTCCTCAATATATTCTGCCATGCTGCGGTGGCGCTGCTTCAAGTTATGGAATTCTTTCTTCTTCAGACTCATCACTCAAGATGAGATATGAGCAGTACGAAAGCCATCCTCAAAGATAGCCCATGTCACATCTTCTATGGGAGTGGTGATCTGGAAGTTATCCCACCAAGTGGCGGCTGGTCCTTCCAAAGAAATGTGCCGCAATCGACCTTTTCGCATCAAGATCATTACAGTTACCAAGTCCTTGTTCACAGAGCGTAGCTAATCATTGGCCACCATGGTATCAGTTGTTCCTGAGAACTTTGCTGGCCTCAATCTCAAGAACCTAGTAAGAATGTCAAAACCCGGTGGGTTGTTGTTGTTGTTTTTGTTGTTATTGTTGTTATTGTTGTTGTTGTTGTTGTTTTGGTTCTGGATGAACGTCGTCATCATTTGCATCAGCTGAGTCTGAGCTGTCATCATTTGCTGCATCTCAGGAGTGATGTTGTTGTTGTTGGGGTTTGTATTGGCACGACGGGGAGGCATCTGTGGTTTGTTCAATAGAGATAAGAATGAGATACCCATAGATGCTTTCATGCACAATACATCACATAAATAATCACAAAACATGCATCATAATAATAGTTCAACAACAAAAACGACAAGTTTGCAAAGTAAACACACCAATAACAAGCCATCCACATGTTGGATGGTCATTGTGACACAAATAAAGTATGATAAATAAATGATAAATGAGTAGTCAACTCTACTCCTCGGCATCAACCTCCTCCTCAACAAAGGTAAGACCTGCATTCTCCATTGCGGTCTTGTATTCCTCGACATTGGCGGTCAAGGTCTCCACTTTGGCTTTGAGAGCCCTCTTCTGAGAACGAAGCCTCTCAATCACCGTCACGATGCTCGAGCTCAAGTACTTGGCTGCGCAGTTCTTCATCATGTCCCGAATCCTCTTGTTTCTATCCTGGACTCGCTTCTCCGACTCTTGAACTTTCGTCACGGCTCTCGAACTTTGCCTCCATCTCCTTGACTATCTCATCTTGCTCCGCGAAGATCTTGTCCTTCTCACAAAGCTGCACCTGGAGTTCGTCATTGTTGAGCATGACGTTGGTCCTATCAGTGTCCATGTGCGTAATGAGAGCCTCTAAGTCCTGGAGGTATAGACGAATCGGCTCATTGTCTCCCTCAAGTGTCCTCAAAGTCGATGGCCTCTCCATCCTCATCACGCTCATCAAGACGTGGAAGTGAGTACCTCTAACCTGTCGAGAGTGTCTCCCTAGCAGACGTCCAATCAAGTCCTGCATAACTACCTCTAGGCCTCTCTCCTTGTCATCGTGCATGAGCTTGAAGATGATAGCCTCCGTGGTAGGCTCAGTCTGGCGTCCGGGCTGATTGACCTTGAAACCCCAAAGGACTTTCCTCTCAAACTTGGTGAGGGGAAGCACCATGATGGTAGGAAGAGGGAGATTGAGCAAACTAGTAAGCTCAATAATACGAGGGCCAAAGCGAGTTCCCTGGAACTCCTCAACAGTGCTGATGGTAACATTAGGCATCTATTTATAAGATAGAAAAAGTTAGAAACAACACAATTTTAAGATAAACACAAGGCAAAGCATCACATACATATCCTTGGAAATCAAAGCACACAAGTCATGGCATACATGGATCCATTACAACAACCAAGGTTCAACTTATTTTAAGCAACATTTGGAAAATAAGGTGATAAGTGGTGGTCCAACTAACGAAGTACGTTTACAATCCTATCTCACTGGATCTGTTGGCTAACATAATGTTTCTAGAAGCAATCAGTCTATCTTGATCACATGACTCCATCACTAAGTCTATAATGTATCCTCTTAAGGTTTGGTTGGTAGCTTCCAAGTTATTTGATGGTCCTCCAAGCTGCATCCCTTGCTGAATCAAAGAATGTAGTGTGCACCACTGAATTGGTGAACATGCAGAATCCTGATTCCTTGTGGTTGTCTTCCTTGTTTTTATACAAGTGAAGTTGCACCCACCAGTACTCAACTCCTTCATCCATCACAGGAAAACCTTTGTACACAGCTACACCATGTATTTCCATTGCAACCATGAGGTCCTTGAGAGCCTTGGGGAATTCTGTCTCACACTCTAAAGTCATTGTCATGAGTGGTCCTTTCCTTACGGCTTCGTTGATGGAGTTCATCTACAAATAGAGATGAGAAAGAAGATTAGAAAAGTTTACGAGAAGAATAGACAAGTGTAGAAGTTGTTAATTTTTTTCCTTAGTGGTTTCCAATCCTAGGGTCATAATCCTACAGGCAACTTGGCTCTGATACCATCTGAGAGATCCCTCCTTTATAAAGGAAAAGGATCCTTGTGATTGCAATTCTAGTCCCTGGATCAATGCTAGCATCCACAGTTTAAGATGAAGTACACAGAAACAAAGGTCATTATTACAGTCATTCCAGAGACAAACATAGTCTTTACAACTCCAAGGCCACAGGCCTAGTACAAGAGTTTAAATAAGTAAATAGATAAAAGTCTTCATCTTCATGTGCCACAGGCAAACATGTTGAGTGTAGACTCATGACTCCTAATCCTCATCAGAGTAACCTGCAACATCACAAGTTACAACCACAGTGGGTCAATACATTGGAATAGTATTGGCAAGTGATACCTTAGTATAATTTTGGTGGACTAGATACTATATGCAATTTGGCTAAGTGTATCTTAGGCTTGCTTTGCTCAAAATAGGTTTTGCCTATTAGTTGAAATCACTAAGTTTTCTTTATCAAAACTTTTTCCAAGGAACCACCAATAGACATTGAGGTCCTTCACCCTTGTTCACCCACAAGTTTTACTTAGAAATTGGGATGAGGAGATTCTTGATATCTTCCATGTCTTGATGCTCAAGTTGTCCTTTTCCAGGGACATGGCTAAGTACTTAGATTCTTCCATCTGCAGAGGTTGTGCACTTTCCCCACAAGCCTTGATTTTCACCAAGACAGGACCTTTCAGAAGCCTTCCCTTAGACCAAATGGACGCGTTCCAACCTATCATCCCACTACCACCAACTGTCCAAATGGCTAAGTTCTAGCAACCTATGTGATCCTGGCAGAGCCCATATTGCCAAGTGGCTGCACTAGAAGCTTCTTAACATTTGGCCTCTAAAATATCTTTGTTCCTGGGTGGCTTTCCACAAGTGAGATACACAAGGTAAACCATGGAAATGGGCCTTGTGTAACCACTCAACATAAACCATTCCTTCCATTCCACCCAGGTGTTTCATTTACTTAGTTGTTTTATTAGGCAAAACACAAGTCCAAAGACTTAGAAATATTTTTATCATAGCATGTACATTTTCACCACCCTTGGTTGCTACTAGCTAGGCTAAGCATGGCATAGAAAGCATCTTAACTTAGAAATTTTCCTAGCAATTCTACAACTACTAGGATTTCCCAACATGGCATATAAGCAAAATATAACATGCAAGACTAGCAAAATATTTCTAATGCTTAGTAGAAAACATAGGGATAAAAATATCATGAAGCACCACTTGCCTTGGTAGTTTGGAGAGTAGCTACACTCCTCACAATCACAATCACTATTAGCACCAAAATCTACACATAAAATCATAGCAACAAATCACATACAAAATATATACAAACAAAAATATATGAATGCATGCAATATGATATGTGATGATTTTAAAAAATCAACAAAGCAAGTGTACAGTACTGGTTCATAAACAAGTTTAAAACTTGCCAAACAACATTTATTTAACCCTTAAAACATTTCTCAAACAATTCATATACTCAAAATAGCCCTACACATGTTTCTGTAAATAAAACCATTTTAACAGAAGCAAAACATTAAACACATTGCATAAATAGAAAGGGCTTGTTCTCCTGATTCCAATGATATAAAATTTGTCAAATTTGAACGTGGGGATCAAAAGTTATATCTAAAACAAATTCAAACAACTAATAGATTCCAATTCTGTTTTTAAATCTAATTCCTGGCCACGCGTCACGCTCTGATTGGCGCGTACCGGTTCGCTCAGGATCGCGTCCGTGAGCCATTAGATCTACTTAATCTGCATGGCCCAGATCTACCCATACCGCTTCGTTAAGTGATCTGTTTATACGCGCTGGATCTAGATCCAACGGTCCTGGATCAAGCAACCACAGATGGGTGGCGCTGGCGGTGGCTACTGGCGGCGGCGACTCTAACTACGGCGGCGCGGCGGCTACAGGGGGTTCTAGGGTCGTCGGAGGTGCTTACCGGGCTCGTAGCGATGCACTGATGCTCAACCTGGCGACGGCTGGTCAAGGGGCGCTCTGTAGTGGCCGAGGGAGCTCGTCGGAGTTTCTGGCGGCGTCAGATGCTTGCTGTCGAAGACGTTGCCGAGGCTCTGCGTCGACCTAGCACAAGCCAGATGGTTTAGGAGATGCGCAAGGGCCTGGCGATCAAGACAATACCAAAGGGAAGGCGAGGGGCGGTCTCGTTTTACCTGAATCGCACGTCGGAGTCGAGCGGCGGATCAGGTGCTCGCTGGTGTGAACGAAGACGTCGCTCTGGGTCATGAGGAAGCAAACAGAGGCCATCAGTAAATGCGCAAGGTCGTGCTGGTCACGATGGTTTGAACTAGAGGCTAGGGGGCGGTCAGTACTCACCGAGATTCGTCGCCGGAGTGCGTCTGTCTGTGGCGGCGCAAGGGCGATTGCGGGCAGCCTGGGGGCGTATCTGTCTGGCTTTCTTGGGGGAAATGGCCGCGTGGGGGAGGTGGTATTATATCCAGAGCGGGGGCGACGATCGCGCGCGGTATCAATGGCAATTAAGACCGCAGTGACTGCGGCGAGGTAACAGCGGAGCGAGCGTCGCGACCACGCGTGATTGACGACGACGACGACGTGGTCGCAGGGTCCACTTGTCAGCGAATAAAACAGAGAGGAGGTGGGGTCGCGTGGTCAGTGACCTGGTGGGTTCGTCCGCGAGTGAGAGAGAGAGAGGGAGAACCCGGGTGGGCTTAGTGGGCTGAAACCGTTGTTGGGCTAGATAGGTGGCGCTGGCCTTTTTCCATTTTTTTCTCCTTTTCTTTTTCTGTTTTCAATTTCAGGAATCAAATTCAAATGATTTCAAAATCTATTTGAATTCAAATCTTTTCAGGATTTTTGTAGTGTGCAACAGTCACATTTCTGGGCATAAAACCAAGTGGTCATTTTGAATTGGCTTGGTCACTTGGAATAAAATAAAATAAGCAGTGGCATAGCACTAGTTTGAATAGGTTTTGAAATTGGTTTTCAAATCATATTTGTTTTGAAACTTTGGTTTAAATCCTAGCAATCTAGCAATACAACCTGAGAGCAATAAGACAACAAAGTTTGGTTTCTTTGAACAACAATCTCCCATTGGAGAGGAGCATTTGTTTCAAATGCTGATCACATAAAATAATGAGCTCATATGCTCCTGTTTTTGAAATGGTTTGTTTGAAATGAACTCTACATGATAATGGATGCATGGATGATATGCATGAGTTTGAAACATGATTTTAGGGATGTTACAACATGCAACTACATGTGCTGTCAACACCACAAGAGAGCAGCAAATGTAGAGACAGCAGCAGCCGTAGCAGGGTTGCTAGCTTATCCTTTACACACACACACCACCAGACCATAGTTCCTTCACTAGCTCTAGAGCACCACAAAGAACATCACTTGCTCTTATTATATTTCCCAATAACACATAGATCAAACCACATCACTAGCACCCTGGTTGCTCAAAGAAGCCATCCAAGGACACTAGGAGGAGAACAAGGAGTAGGCCAAAAGCACAAGAATCAAGCCAACAGAAGATCAAGGTGGGTCAGCTTAAGCATAGGAATAAGAAGAGCCAGTTGATGAAGCATACATCTTAGGAACAACATCATCAAGCTTCCATACTAGGTTGTTATTCATCTCTAAGACAACCAAAATATTTAATATCAATTGTTCTCCTATGTTCTTTTCCCAAGATGGATTTTGGGTAAGAGGGAGCTCTCAGTAGAGTGTAGAAGTGCTACACTAAGTTCATCCTAGAGCTGTTAAAAATCCAACCAGCATCTGTTCTTATCATAGAAATAATTGGTCTCGGCCTTATGCATCATTGACCAAGATCACATATTAGGATTCTGCATCAAGATCATCCAAACTGAATGATATTCTTTTTTCCATACTCTACTTGGCAAGCTTAGCTTATACAGTAATGGAGATCACCGTGTTCCATCCTAAGGGAGGCATCATAGTGCTATATCATTAGTGAATCTACATAGCACAAGAGAATAGCACCACATAATCCTTTTCCTAGCTAAAATAACTAGGAATCATATGATCACTGTCTTACTAACAGTAGTTGGACATTAGCCAACTAAGTTGCAAGGCCAACTAAAAGGCAACAACAACATATGACCATGAGCAACAAAAATAAAGCCTCAGACCTACATCATAGGCTAGAAATAGCAACAACTCATGCTATTAAGTAATCTTATTCTGCACACTCTGAATGGAGGCACCGCAGTAGTCAATCTAGTATGAACATATCTGCAAGCAAAAGGATAGGTTTCTAATCATTTTGCCTAAATAGTTACTAGATTATGAACATATCTGCAAGCAAAAGGATAGGTTTCTAATCATTTTGCCTAAATCCCAAAAAGGGGCAGGAATCATTTCCAACAAGGCCATTGTTAATTCCCAGCCAACACAGCTTCACAACCATTTCAAACTTATTATAACTAATTAATGCTTTTAAAGCATCTCCTTAGTAATATAACTACGAATCATGTCAGATTAGAGTGTTATCAGGATGACAGTATAAGGAGGGCATCACAAAATGGTAATCAATAGAGCAATCTGCAAAAGTTTAATTCAAATGTGATATTTAATTCAGGGAAGGCACATCCCTATCAAATAAATCATCTTATTAGATAAAAACTGCTGGGAAGCATACTAGATATAATTACTGTCAAGGTTGGAAGATGTATCCTCAATTAGTACACCACAAAATAGCAGGATTAAGTGCACCAGGACATAATTACCTAATTAATTGAATTCCATTGTTTGTGTCTGAACTCAAACAATCTACACCATACTATATCTCAAATGTCAACTAACATGTGGTCAGAAGATCATCACCACAGTCCAATTCCAAAATTACTTAAACCTTAATCATATACCTAGGGCACAAGTAATTATAAGGAAAAATCTATACTTATTGTAGACCAAGTTACATACATCTTACTGATTCTATAAAGATACAGAACACCACATAAGGTCCATAAAAAATCATTCCTAAAAATCTAACATGTTTAAACTTCTCTAGTATCATACATATATATATCAATAATAGTATCATACTTTTATACTATGCAACCTAATTGCAAATGCAAATAAGAACTAAGTCAAGATTACTAGCAGATAATCAAAATCACAAACACAAGAAATTAGGTGAATAGGAAACCACTATAAAACCCTCAGTACTAAACCAATGTAGCACATCCCCTTAATGCCCATCTAACCAACATAACAATCTAGTATATGTCCATCAAACCACCACTTAAACCTATCACAAATTTTAGACAGTTCATCGGCTCGAGGGCCGGTCACATAGAGATTACCTGAATATGAGTAAAGGAAGAAATAATAGGAGCATAGCTGTCAAAATTGGAAGAAGCCTCGGCGCCGGGGTTGCACAATTACATCACCATCCCACCGGCATCAGAGAAATCATATGTCCATCCCATTGACCTCAATCAATTCCTGGGGCAACAAATCGTGACTGCCGAACCACTAGTGTCAAAGAGTTGAGCATCCAATAGATAAGCAGGGAAAAATCATGGCATGATAGAGGAGGCATAGAAGCCTGAGTGGAGCATCCATGGTGCGGGGGTGCTACCACGTCGGAGCATCCGACCCGAAAACCTAGGGTTAGCCAAGGCGTCGCGGTTGGGAACAGAGATAAGGGGGCGCTGGTGGGGATAGAACAGAGGAGGAAGTGGCGAGGCAACGTCGGCGAGCGGCTGCGCCGGTTGCCACCAGCGACAGCCGGAGCGACGGTGGCGGCGCATGTGTGTGAGGCAGAGGTAGGGAGAGACAGAGAGGGGTCGCGTGCGTGTGTTTTTGGTGAGAGGAGGGTGTGAGTTGGGGTCAGGGCTAGGGTTTGACCCCAAGCCCAATTGGGCCGGGTCGGATTAGATTGGCTAGTGGGCCAAATTTAGTTGGTTTAGGAAATGCTAAAGAAATAAAAATAAATAGAAACAAAAGAATAATAGAAATTACTAAAATACCCTCTAAACCTTCTAAGCTCTAGAAAAATGTAGAAAAATCCTAAAAATATATTTAATACATCCAAATGTATATTAAAATATTATCCACCTAATAAAAAATATAATCATATTTATTTAAGTTTAATAAAATGCAAATAAATATTAACACCCTTAAATATCTAAATGAAAATTAATAAATTTAGAAAAAATCCTAAAAATAAATAAAAATCATTTTTAGGAATAAAAAGAAATCTCTTATCTCATAAAATACCAACTGAATTTTTTTACAACTAAAATATGAAACAAATATTTAAAGACGTTAAATAGTTAAGATATTTTATAAAAAAATAATAAAATAAAAATAAAGATAATACCTAAAAATAAATAAAATTCATTTTTAAGATTTCAAGCAAGTATATTTACTAGAAAAATACTAAGTATATTATTATAAAAACATTTTGAAATTCCTAAATCATATAACTTCAATTATCTAAATTATTAAAACAATATAACTACTTTGTTAAATATTTAAAATTCCTTCCTAAGTAAGAAATGACCTTATTTAAAAATAATCTTTTGACTCTAAGTAGTCTAAACCATAATTATAATTTAATATAAAATCTAGGTGTAAACAATTAACTTTATAATATTAATTTAAGATCCTTAACTAACTATAAGTCAAGGATTTACAAAGTATTCTTTGCAAGTCATTAATAATTCATAAATAATCATATTTATCAAACTTGAAATTCACTAAATAAATTATAATAAAATCCATCTATTTTTATAAAGAAAAATATCAAAGTATGATCTATAAATATTACACATGCTAAATTTACATCTTTAAAACAAAGTTCCATAATTATAAGATTTTATTTTTATTATGCTTAGGAAAAAACCCTAATAATTGATAATGCTACAAATGCTATATCTCAAGTCCAATTATATTTTTATTAGTTTAATTTGGTCCGAGATACCCCAAGCTAGATATATAATGACTCATAGTCATTTAAACCTTATTGCAAAACCATAGCTTCAATCCTATTAATCTTCAAAGTTGAGTAACTTTAACATAAATAATATTTTCTTCAAATGTTATTCTTTTTGCCACTTCAAAAGAAACACTATACCATTTGTTTAAAGCCATAACAACTTAAAACATGAACTTTGTAATAAGTACATAATATCATGGAACCTTAGAATTATATTTTGATTGTACTTTACTCTTTGTATTTTTATGTGTTTATCCTTTTTATGAAGTAAACTTAAAATAAAACAAATCTTAAAAAAATCATCTAAGTCCATCTCACTGGTAATGATTGAGTAATTACTTGGGGGCTATGCATTATGCATCTCATTACTTATGCATAACAACATATTGCTTCTTTAAACATTGTCCTTATCGGGCAATGATGATATTTTTGTAGAACCCGAGGTCTAGGGTCAAGTCGAAACATTCAATTGCAATACTTCACTATATCAATGCAAGTTCACACTTTCTCATGTCCTTTGATTATTTTCTGCAAAGTATTTTGCAAATCTAGTGTTGTCATCACCTGCATTTCAAAAAGGTCGAAAACCCCTTTTTCATAATTAAAGTGAACTATTGGTTACTAATCTAGGGTGATTAGCTAATCTATTAAATATGGTAGTTGGAATACCACAGCACAGGAATGTATCATCTAGGACTTAACAACCAATGTCGCCAGTGATTCTCGTGCCGTATATTACGCGTTAACCATAAGATTTGGAATGGGACGGAGAAGTCAGCTGGATCGACTCCCTTTCGCATGCATTGGAAACTGTTCTGGGCATTTGTAAGTTGCAGATCATGGGTATAGCCGTTTTATACAGGAAAGGTCTATCGTGGATCTGGGCTTACAAAAGATAGATTACTAGTGTTAATGGTTGTTGTGTGTAACCAACTAAGGTATAGTCGTTTTATACGGGGAAAGGTCTACCTTGAGTTTGGGCATACAACAATTGTGGTGTATGCGGGGTCGCAGAGAAGGACAGTGATTTTATTGGATCATCTACTGGGCCCCACACCATAGGAAGTGTGGACGGGAAAGATTCGCCCGGTTGTGCAACAAGGATTTGATCTCTCATGGGTAAAGTAACGCACCTCTGCAGAGTGTAAGAACAGTAACTTGTTACTCCCTGTTCCGGGAAGGAGCTGCAAACGCTGCAGGAAAGGAACTCCATGAAAGTTCTGGTAAACCTGTGAAGGCTGACGGACATAGCTTTTCAGAATAAAAGCAACCTTTGAAGAAATGTTTACGAAATCCTGCATTTCCTATGACCTATGGTCTGTGGATGTTAATATAGTGCATCAAACACTCCTTTTTAGTGAACTTGCTGAGTACGCTCGTACTCAACGTATCTTC
Organism: Avena longiglumis; assembly: GCA_030063025.1. Lineage (NCBI taxonomy): Eukaryota > Viridiplantae > Streptophyta > Magnoliopsida > Poales > Poaceae > Avena > Avena longiglumis. The sequence goes on along the minus strand of CP125975.1, from coordinate 38,267,247 downwards.
TTAACCCTTGCTAGATTTTGAAGACATTAACGGTCAGGAAGAGGAAATACTATATCCAATTGAAGACCAAGAAGAATTCCGCTATGAAGAACCAGAAGTATCCGAAAGCGTCGAAGGGAACAATTACGAAAACATCTATGGAGTGGAGACCGACGTATCTGAAGTGTAGATGTATCATATATAGTGATCTAGTCCAGTAGCATAGATCTCTATCCTCTATCTATATTAAATCTCGTATAAACCTTAAAGTTTAGTTTGCTTCTTTATCTTGTTCTCCAAGTTATTATAGTTTAGACTGAGTCATCGGGATACCTCTATGGACCTAGGAGGATCTCAAAGTCATCATGTAATTTTTGGTTGTAATAATGATAATGTATGTTGTGGACCCGCTTTGTTTCTGTTGTACCACTCTGAGGATATAATATTTGCGGAATGGTACTCCATGAGTGTTATATCCACGACTATAGTATACTACAACATGTAGTGGTATGCTGAGTCACCACACCATACCCATAGCCTATAGCGGGGGATTACTCACTCATGGATGAGGGAAACATGGATGGTTGATGGACAGGCGTTGGTGATGATGATGGCGATGACCCTCTCCAAATTCCCCGTCCTGGCAGGGTGCTAGAATGGAGTTTCTGGTTCCGAATCGTGTTTTCTGGTGGTGGCGGCACGGGGGAACTCTTCCTGGAAAAACGTCGACCCCCCTCTTGAGTTTTTAGGTCAAGAGGAAACTATAGGCGAAGAGGGAGGCCGAGGGGGTGCCTAGGGCGGCCACACCCCCTCTAGGCGTGGCCAGGCCTGGCCCGCGCGGCTGGGGGTTTGGGACCCCCAGGGCCCCACTCCGTCTCCTATTCTGGCTCCGTGAGTCTTCTGGGTGAAATAGGATTTTTGGCATATTTTTCGGGATTTTTCCTGATAGTTGATTTTCTGCACAAAAACTAGACACCAAGGTAATTCTACTAAAAACAGTGTCATTCCGTGTTAGTTGTATCCAAATCACACCAGTTTAGAGGAGAAACAATAGCAAAAGTGTTCGGGAAAGTAAATACGTTTTGGACGTATCAACGATCCTTCGGGGCCGGCTCACCACCGTTAAGCCCCCTTTCGGGCAAGCTATAACCCTAATGAGTTCCCAAAGACTCTATGAGCTGGTGATGCCCCTGGAAAGTACCATATAGGTCTAGCTATACCTCCAGCAGCCACTCATAGATAATCTATACACCAAAATCGTGGGGCCTAAGGGTGCCCACCCATATGTTGGATCTGCATAAGGAATCACAACGTCACGTTAAGGTCGCCTTGCCATACATACGAAGGGAAAAGGATACAACTGACTTCTCCGTCCCATTCCAAATCTCATGGTTAACGCGTGATATACGGCGCAAGAATCACTCGCGACATTGGCTGTTAAGTCCTAAACAATATGTTCCTTTACCACCAAAACTTTCATATTAGGTTATTACCTCATGGTAAATAACCTACAATCATATTATTATGAAAATAGTGTTTTCTGACCTTTTTGAAATGCAGGTGATGACAATACTGGATTTGCAAAATACTTTACATAAAATAATCAAAGGACATGAGCAAGTGTAAACTTGCCTTTTGTGATTGCAAGATTATGCACTCACGGTCTTTGATACAATAAAAGATCCAATATCTGAAAACAGCATCATTGCTCCGGTAAGGACTAATGTTTAAAGAAACAAGATGCTATTATGCATAAGTAATGTAATGCAATTTGATAAAATCGAATCCTCGTAATAAGCGTTGATCTAAGGTTTAGAAACTGGAAATGGTTTCTTTGGAATGTGTTGTCCTTTTAGATAAGTTTCACACTTGTGCTTCTTATTAAGGCTTGTGAGTGTGTGTGAAACAACATGTAAATATAATAAAGTACTCATCATAATAGAACACTCAAAGGTGGAATGATATCCAAAGACTGTGTATTTAAAGTTATTTACCATTTAAAGCTTTCATAGGATTTTTATGTCTTGCTTTGAAATGTATCTTAAATGAATAACTTTTGAAGAAAAGCTTACTCAAGTAAACAAAAGCATTTAAAATTTAAATTAAGACTCATAGAGTTTCTTACTAGCTATAGTTCTCAAGAAAGAAAGAATTACTTCATTTGAATAATGACATCATTAGTATTTGAGACTTATCTATCTTGGTCATTAGATGGTATTATAATTTGTTCAATTCATAATGTTTCTTTAGGGTTAATTAAGAGTGGTATTACTTTTTTATTTGCATATTGGATTTCTTAACATTATAGTTAAATAGAATTATTTATCTTCTTATAAATGAGTGGTTATTATTTATAAATATGGGAATAATATTATTTAACTACTTATAAGATATCTTTGGATTTGAATCCTTTTATAAAGTTGTGAGTGAAATAATGGTAATAAGTTTGATTAAGTCAAAATAATAATCTTGAAGATTTAATATTTGATAACTCCTTTTGGAAAGTAACATTCACCTATTTGTGAATGATAATTTAATAAAATTGTATCAAAGATGTTTTTGGACTATTTGAACTTCATACTAACTATATTTAAGACAAATACTATTTATAAACCTCAATTGAACAATATTAGAGGTATTAGCAATTTTATACTTATTTTTATGAATTGTCAACTAAAGATATAAGTTTGAATTCAATTTATTAGGGTAATAAATTTGTACTTACATCAAAAGTGGAATTTTATATTTTGAACATGAAGATATTATTTTTGTGATCATTTTGGTATATTACATTTATTTTTATGACTTATAAATAAGAAGATATGATTTTTATAAGATTTATTACTATATAAACACTTAATAAATAATACATATTTAGATAGGTGATATAATATTTTATGTTTATAATTTTACATTGTTGTTGTTATTTTTTCAAGAATTTTAGTATATTATTTATATTTTTATCATTTACTAATATTAAAATATGGATTTTCAAAGTATTATTACTTATAAAATCTTTATTAAATAATTATTATTTAAAAGCTTAACATAATAATGTTTGATAATAGATTTAAGTTATAGATTTTATTTTTCTGAAAATTTTCATATATTAAACACATTTTTCTGAATTATAAAACAAAATATATTGAATTTATAAAGTTTATTCATTTCCTAAATTATATTGTAAATTGGGAATTAATTTTTATACCCAGACTAAACCTACCCTAGTCACTGACCAGTGGGGTCAGTACCACGTCAGCATGCCACGTTGGCATGGACCAGTCAATGTGTGGACTAGGTCAAAGATGACACAAGTCCGACATCATGATGACGTCGACGCGACCTCCACCGCCGGATCATGGTCGCCGGTGGCGAATACTGCACGATAGCAGGCGCGACTAGCCTAGTTCGAACAAGTGTGTCGTGGGGAACCCTATAGTGGCAGCGCTGCCCAGAAATGGTCACCGGAACCTCGTCGGCGAGGAGCTCTCGTGGCAGTGCGGTCGGCATGCTCGTGGATAGATGGCTACGGCGTGCGAGCGACAAATCGGAGAGAACCATCGGAAGCAGAAGCTCACCAGAAAGCTTGTAGAGGCGATGGCGAGGATAGTGTCGCCATGGTCGATGGCGAGCAGCGGACATATGAGGTCGATGGCATCGATAGTGAGTGAGAGAGATCGATTCATTCTTCAAGACGATCTAGGACGACGAGAGGAAGCTCCTAGGGACCACGACAAAGCTCGAGAGAGCTCAGAGCGGCGGCAATCGATAACAACTCAGATCTAGGGTTTCAGTGAGAGGGGAAAATGGGAGGCAGAGGAAGCAAATGGGGATAGGGATGAGGAAGGAGAGCTTCATGGCGTTCTTATCCCCCTAGGTGTCGGCGGCAGGCATCACGGCGCGCTGCTGACGACAACGACAACATCAGGCGGTGGAGGTTCCTGCAGTGAGCTGCTTGTGACGCACGAGGAAGACGACAACATGCTCTTCTCGGAAAACCACCTAGAAATCTTCAATCTCAACCCACAGTCCCTCCTCTGGTCCCACTCGTCAGCCAGAGAGAGAGATGCCTCGAGATGTCAAGTGTATTTAGAATCATTTTGTGAGTTTTTATTATATAGTGTTATAGTTTCTTTATTTTCTTTATATAGATACTTTTCCTTTTAATATTTTGTAGGGACCTTTGTTATGAATTTTCTTTACATAACATACCATGAATTTATTGTAGGTTATACCCCTATTTATTCATGAATCTAAATTCTCATTATATTAATATATTTTAAGGAAATTTTCTAATGGTGATCCTACATTACTATTTGGTACACAAATTCCTATGAATTACTATGATTAACATTAATCACATGAGCCTAGGGAATAACAAGGTATATGTTTTGTTATAACTAACATAGGAGTTAGGGTTTGGAATTACAAGCAGTAATCCTAAGTTTTAGAAGTTTTAATATACTTATTTTACTTTATAGATATGGATATTCATTAAGGTTTAAGACCTATTGCCTTCATGTTTGTGATCAAGAATGATATCACCATCTAAAGTAGAACAATGGGGTTGTTCTCTAGGATGGCTTATGAGAAATAATTGATAAAGATAGTTCCTAAGCACATATGATTATGATAGTTGGCAATGACAAAGATGTGCTTAAGTGATTTTCTATAGAAAGTATTCTTACAAACCAATGGGGAGTTGGATGCTGGATCAAATGGATGAGATAGATATTAATCTTGATTATAGATTTAAAGTTTAGTGTTTATCAAGAATTCCTATCTTCCATACTTTATAATTATTGTTTCTTACTTGAGGAATTCCTTTCCTAGATATATTACTTCTTCACATCTATCATGATATGTTAACATGATGAGATTTACTACATATACTCTTACTAATAATTTCTCCTCCTAAATCCATTTGTAAATCCAATGGGCTTGACACTAAAGCTCTATATGATCTCCTCATAGAGATAATTCTCATCTCTAGAATGCTTCTAATGAATCTAATTCCACTTAAATGATTACTCTCTTACTTCAAAAATTACTTCAATCTCACTTATAAATCTCAGAAGCTTGTCATTGAAGCTTTTCATAATCTTTTTACATCTATACTTGGTTATATCATACTACTCTACTACTGATAACCTCCCATCCAACAAATGGTTACTGTTAACTCCATTCATACTCTTCCTTTATCATCCATCACTAATATTACTCTAATAGATGTATATATATCAATTCCTACTTCACCTCAAGTATTTAGTATTCCCTAAGAAAAATAACACTACTTCTATCATCCAATGTTGCTCTAGCATCAGCCTAATCATACTATCTTATCTTTACTTAACTCTAGTAACTCATACTCCAACTTCACATTATATTGTTATAGCTTGCCTGATCGATGGCAGTGGCACCCGCTCTGGGAGGTGGAGAGTGACGGTCTATCCCACCTGGAAGTAGAAGCTCCTAAACAGAATCTCGAGCCTGTCGCCTACGGGCTCGAAGTCCTTCATGGTGGCTAGCGAGTGAGCGGTGAAGTCGAAAGCGCCGAAGAGGAGATGGATGTCCGTCGCCGAGGAGTTGTAGATCGCTTTGGTCGGGACCATCACGATCGCACAACCATCGCCCCCAATTCCCACAGACAACGCCAATTGACGAGGTTTCGACTCACCAATGCCCATTGTTATGAGCTTCGGTTTTAGAGAAGATGGGGGTGCTGGAGATCGCAGAACGGTTAACATACAAGCAACTAGGGGACACGAGATTTACCCAGGTTCAGGCCCCCGGAGGGAAAACCCTACTCCTGCTTGTATGCTCTTGATTACGGCGGAACCGAAGGTTACAGGGGTGCGCAGATGCAATCTGGCGTGGAGGTGTGTATGCAGTGGAAAAGATTGGCCCTCCTCGCCATGCCCTCCTAGCCTTTATATAGAGTTAGGCAGGTCTTGGGCACAGATCAAGTCGGTTACAAGCTTAGGGTTTTTCCCCTTTGAATATTCTATCTGTTCTAGTCTTGCTCTCCAAGGATCCGAAGATGTCATGGGCTTGGGCCACCCGAAAATCTTCACGGGCCGCGTATATTCTTGTGGGCCTTCCTTGGGCTGCACCAGGTATGCTAATGTCGTCTACCCGCAGGGTATAACCATTTCAGGAGCCCCCAAGTGTTCAGTCGAATCGTAGATTCGGCTGAGGACTCTTCAATCTTTCGGGTGCAGCCGTTTCTGTTCATCAGGAAAAGAATGATTTTAGTGTGTAGGGATTGTTGATGCGTGTGCCTGACTCTCCTGACGGATCAGGGTCAGTTAACTATCTTAGGACAAAACAACACAATTTTCTTCAGATTCGAGTCCCTAGACTCGAACTCGGAACAAATGCTGGCATAATTCGACTTAGGCCGTTGAGGTCTTACATGAGTCGAATCCCAGTAGTTTTCGAATGATGTACCCAACGCGTCCGTCGGGATTTTTATCGCGCCTGTTGGCACGGATTTTTACTAGCAGATCGCGGTCGGGTGCGTTACCAGGCCATCAGATGGTATCTGTAGGTCTTATCTTTGCGTCGCAGACACATCATCCAAAATTTTATCACCATGGAGGTGTTTCGGGTGTCCAAGGAGGATTTTACTCACTTAGCATTGGTTGGGGCAAAGTTGCCAAAAAAATTGCATTTTGATCCGAAGGATCGCAGTCGAATAATTCATAGGGTGCGCGACCAGCGCTCCCTAGAGGAGTAGCCCCCGAGTGTCTGTTCAAGTCATAGACTCGAGCAGAGACTTTAATTCAGCCATTGTTATCTTTAGGTCCGTAGGACACTTTTTTTGGATGATTGAATCAATCCTCCCTATGGGAGTAGCCCCCAAGTCCGTAGTGGAGTCGTAGACTCGATGTAGGACTCGAAGAATCAATGTTGGTGTAGTACCTTAATCATGCCTCAGGTGCGCGGCCAGCGCTCCTGATAGGAGTAGCCCCCGAGTAGTTGCTCGAATCGTAGATTTGAGTGAGTACTTTTAGCTGTTAGCCGAAGATTTCTAACTATTGCTAGTGTGGTTTGATGACGTCAGTGCTGACGATTCTTGACCTCAACCGTCTGCGGCACCAGAAGTGATGTGACCGGACAAACGTGGGTCCCACTTTCTAACTCGGAGTTGACTGGTCATGTGCGACGTGGCGAGAATTATGGCGTCTCCTTGGTTTCCGTGCATAGTGGACGCCGTGCGAGCGAAGGTTCGCTGCTGTGTTGGCACGTGTATGGTAGGATCTGATCCTGGCGTTAGGGCTTCCGGATGAACGAGCCATGTTCATCGTCTTCGTCCTTATAACTGTGGGGAAAACTGTAGTTTGTTTTCACCTTAGCCAGTTGCTTTCTACTGCCTCCATTTTCTTGAGCTTTTCCCTTTGCGCGCTGGACGTTCTCCGATCGTTCCCTTCCTCGTTCTTGCGCGCACACCGCCGTCGTCGACGCGCCACGATGGGGAAATCAAAGAAGGCCTCCACCGGGGCGAGCACCAGTGCTGCTGCCAGTGGCAAGAAGGGCACCGCCGCCGCTCGTGTCACTGAAGGTGGGTGGCGGCGCTCGGAGACACGCGAGGGCGACCTGCGCAAGTTGCGTGAGGCAGGTTTGATCCCGCAGGACAAGGACGTCGTCAGGGTCCCTGGCGATGAGGTAACTCCCCATCCACCCGCAGGGTTTCGGGTGATGTTTGTTGCTTTTGTCCTTCGCGGCCTCTCGCTCACAGTCCACGATTTTCTTCGTGGATTGTTGTTCTTCTATGGCATCCAACTCCACCATCTCTCCCCAAATTCTCTTATCCACATCGCCTGCTTCATTGCTTTTTGCGAGTGTTGGCTCGGTATCAAGCCGCACTTTGGCCTCTTCCGTAAGCTCTATTCTGTGAAGAGGCAGTCAGGCTCCGATGGAGTTTATCCAATCGGTGTCTGCATCATTTATCTTTGATATACTATTCTTTTCTTCTCTTTCTCTATGTCTGAGTCCGTCCAATACTAGCGGAGGAAGTGGTTTTATATCCGCGACTCCATAGTGGACGGGCAAAACTTCGGCCTTGCCCCTTTCGACTCCACCCAGGAGATCTTGAAGAAGAGATCCTGGAAGAATCATATGCTGGAGGGCGAGGTGGAGGATATAGAGGAGCTCTACCGTTGGGTGGAGGCCCTCCAGGTGGTTCTGGAGAAGGAGGTGAACGGTGTGGATATCATCCGCACCTTCCTCAAACGCCGGGTGCAACCACTTCAGTCTAGGGTGCATCCGGTGTTCTTTTACTCTGGCCGCCACGACCCGATGAGAGTTTCGGCCGAGGAGCGCTCCAGGGGGGACTTCGACAGAGTTCTTCGGCCACTGCTGAAGTATAAGTCCGACAAGGACCTTCCGGGGAAGTCGCCTTGCTCAAAGGTCTTGAGACCAAGGTCTTGCAGGTGTAGATTTATGACGTGCGCATAGCGCCTTTTTTCGAGTGTTTTCCTTGTGATTACTTGTTCTAAAAGTTTATGTCTTCATTGTGCAGGACCTCAAGGTGGCTGGCATGGTGCCTCCACTACCCGAAAGGTTTCCAGATGCACCGGACAACGAAGTTGTGGACTCCGAGTCTAAGCTTCCGCCGGCGTAATCGCCAACTGAGGAAGCCCCTGAGGCGAGCGAAGGGCAGACCCGAAAGCAGGAACGGAGCTCGAGAGAATCTTCGGATGCCTCAACTCCGCCGACGCCTAGGGACCCACCGAGTTCTCTGCTTCTTCGGGTGATCCCTTGGGGAATTTCCTTTTGACGGAAGGCACGCAGATTTGTTCGAGGAACACACCTAGTGGCACCCGTGCGCAGGTGGAGTCGATGTTGGCGAGTCTATCGGCTTCCTTGTTGCTTTCCCTTCCAACGTGCCAAAGCTCGCAGCCATCAAAGTCTCCTTCGAGTGAGTTGTAGAGCGCGCGGTACGCGATCATGTTAGCGGTGCTGTAACAACCCAAGTTTGTAATATATGTAATTAGTACTTAAGCATTGCATGCATCTGTTTAAATCAATAAAATGTTTGCATGTGATCAAGTGTGTGGATCAAAATACAAGTACAAAACCCTAAACCCTAGTTCTTCCCTCTCTTAGAAACTACATTCAAATGGTGTTTGAATTTTGAAAAAAACTACAAAATAATGGAGCCCAAATGGTTTACAAGGGCCCCTGAATATTTTATATACTTTACCAAAGTCTCTAGTATTTTTTAATTATTCAAAACAAAATTCAAATGAAATTACAAAAGAGAAAACTAAAAACAGAAAAAGAAAAGGATTTGTGGAAGAAAAACCTAATCCTAAACCTAACCAGGACGGCCTAGTTTCCTCTCTCCTCTCACTGTCGCTCATTGCGCAGCAGCCAACGGCCCAAACTCGGCCCAAGCCAGCCCACCCGGGCCCAGTACCCGTTCGCGTATCTGTTCGTCGTCTTCCCCGCAAGCGGCAAGCAGCTCGCTGTAGCGCTGCCGACCGTCGATCTGCACCGCTCGCCTGCCGCCGTTCGTCGCATTATAGAGGAGGATAAGATCCTCGCGATGTTGCCCTGGCTATCCTCATCCATTCCCCCTCTCTCCCCAGACCTCTCTCTTCCTCTCCCGATGCCGGACCGAAACCCTAGACCCAGCTCGTCGCCGTTCCCGACCGCCCCAGACCGAGCCGTGGCCACCGATGAGATTGCCGTGCTGGACTCGTTCTTCCTAGCCAAGCCACGGAACCGCGCGCGCCCCCAATATATATAATCGTGATCTCCATCCCCAACTCCGGCCGCCGTCTTTGCCACTGATTCCGGCCTCCTCGTGCCTCCTCGTCGCCTTAGTTCGCTTCGAGGTGAGCTTCTGGTCCGTAAGGACCCTCTCCCTCTTCCTCCCGTGCTTTGTGTTGCCATGCCGACGAACACGGCCGCCGCTCTCCGTCAGATGTCGTCGTTGCCAAGGCTCTGGTTGCCAAAACAGGGTGGCGCCGCCACTATAAGGTCGGCCGCGTCGTACTGAGCCAAATGCACGCTTCCCCGTTGTCCCGCGAGCCCCTAGTCACCGTAACCACGCGCACCTGAGCCGCCGCCGCCGTCGATACTACGTGGCCACGATGTGGAGCTGCGTGGCTGTGAGGTGGCCTCGGGCCAGGTTGGCCACGGTGGCAAGCCCACGTGGCCCTGGGGCCCTGTTGTCAGCGACTAGGGTTAGATCTGCCTCGGTGAGAAAAGTTTTAGGGCGTGTGCTGATTTCATAATGATGCAGTAAATCAATTTAATTTGGTTTAATATTTCTAGAAAATGATTTAAATATTGTAAATTCAATAACTAATTATCTATAAGTCAAAAAATATGTATAATATATCAATATGTTCAGAAAAATGAGATCTATCTATTTACACCATAATCATGCATTGCTAATCAACTTTCATAATTAGAATAACATATTAACCCCTCACAGGTGATTCCGGAGTTTCCCTAAGTTAGGGTTTCCACCCCTCGGAACCTTGTGTAAACTGTCAAGCATGCCTTAGGGTTTCATTTCAATGCAATTTAACTTGTCATATCATCATCCATGCTTGATCATTGCATCGATGCCATGTCTTGATTGTCGCCTTTTTTTCCGGTATTGGTTCTTCGCGATAGGATCCGAGCCCGAGGCTGAAGTCAACGACACCGAAGATCCAACCTGTCTATTGATGGACAAGGCAAGCGTAGCCTCTCATTCTGAACCTACTTTTACAAAGTATATTACTTTCTCGCTATGATGCACACGATTCCAATGTGATCTTTTGTCATTAGCTAGGGTTACCTATCTACTACATAGTTTCCCTTTTGTAGCCTTATACTCCTGATCCACTGCTCCTAGCATACCTAGGTGTGACATCTGAGCGTTGCTAGAGCTTTTATGACCAACAGCTTAGCCATGCTTACTAGTACCGTCTGATACATTCAAAGGATTATTCGGAGGTGCGGAAGAATCTAGAAAGATAGGAGGTGGAGGTATCATCAATGGAGATAAATAAATATGCTAAGGCTTGTATGGGAGGCCACGTTGGGTGTGGTTTTTGTAGTCCCATGCTCGCCACCACTAGGAACTGAGTTCTTACCTTTGGAACCAAGACGAGTGTACAACCACACGAGGCCTGGACAACCCCTCGACTAACTAACTTGCCTAGTAGATTCCATGAGTCACATAGTTCGGGCTCTCCATTTGACATACGCATTGAAAAAGTTTTCGAAAGAGGAGGTGATGGTGGTGCATCATAACAGGTAGGGAAGCGTGGACCGGGTTGCTTGGGGTAGATAGCGCCCCTGGTAAACCAACCTTGCCTCACATCTTTAAGTACCGGCTTCAGGATTTGACCCGTTACGGCGAAACCATACTTATTGCGTGACTCATGGTCTCGGCGAAAGCAAGGTAAAGGTCGTGGTCAACCACCCTCTGCCGGACTTCCAAGTAAGAGGGCTAATAATTTGGCATTAAGAGTTGGTTGGTACGTGTGGGTAAAGTTATACACCCCAGCAGGGTTAAATATTTTCGAAAATTCGTGTTCACGGTTATGAACGCTTGACGACCGGACTTAAGATCATAGATAACATTAACCAGTATAAAACTTGTTGATCCATGTGTGCTTAAGGATGCTTCCTACGGGTTGAGGGGGTGATCCTAGATAGGAGATTCTGATGAAGCTGGTGGTTATCAAGATGTGATGAACAAGATGAAGAAGTCAGTTATCTTATCCCTTTTAAAAGATTCTGAGTAGACGAGCGTCTTCTCTCTCTTGTTTACAAATAAAGATTGCTTTCCGCAAAAGTAAATCTAGAGAAAGCCTTTATAGCCAGAGCATGTTGATACGAGGTTATCTAAGTCTTGCGGAGTACTTTCTCGTACTCAACCTTGCGCCATTGTTGTTTTTCTACAGATGATCTAGTTGCGACTGAAGGTGGCTTCTATGTTGACATCGACGAGTAGTTGGGGGTCCCAGGTAGCAGCCTGAGGACCATGGGATGGACGTCGCTTCTGTTTATGTCCTCTTAGGCCTTTTGTTGAGTTGTTGTGTAGAACAACATAATTTGCTTTCGCTATGTGATGTAATGTTGGGTCTATGACCTCTGGTTTGTAATAACTCTAATATCATACTCTGTTAAGAGTTTAAACTTATGCTGATGAATCCCTGAGTTCTGTAATGTTACCGAATCTTACTGTGCTCTTCCGTGATTAGAGTTGAGCTTATCTTAGATGGTGATCTGATGTTAGTTTAACACTAATTCCGGGGGTGTTACAGGCGTGTGCGTCACACTCGTTCATCGTCTGCTGGACGACGAGGTTTGAGTCACCTTAGATGACGAGGCGCGTTGCGCCGCAGATCTTGGCCATCTTCATGCCGTGTATGAGGGCTTCGTTGTTGGAGGCCCGAAATTTCATCCGTAGGATGTACTTCATCTTGTCGCCTTGCGGGGATCAGTATGACCCCGGCTCGTGCTCCAGCCTCGCGCTTGGAGCCATCGAAGTGCATCGTCCATGACTGTGTCATATCCAGGGTGTCTGGCAGCTGTAGCTCCATCCAGTGGACGAGAAAGTCCGGTAGGACCTGAGACTTGATCGCATGGTGCTTATCATAGACTATGTCTAGAGGGGACAGTTCGATGCCCCACAGGGCTACGCCTCCTGTAGCTTCGGGGTTGTTCAGGATGCTGTTCAGTGGCGCCTCATTGACGACCATCACCTGATGCTCCTGGAAGTAGTGGCTCAGCCGACAAGCCGTCATGAACACGCCGTAGGCGAGTTTCTGGTAGTGAGGGTACCTCTTTTTTTGCGTCAATACCTCGTTGAGCTAGTAGATTGGGCGTTGGACCCCATGGGTCTTGACATCTTTGGGTCATTCGACCACGAGCATGGTGCTTACCACCTGATGCGTGGCTGCTATGTATAGCAGTAGAGGCTCGTGTTCCTTTGGCGTGACCAGGACGTGCGAGGTGGAGAGCAGCCGCTTCAGATCTTCGAATGCGTCGTCTGCTTCAGGTGTCCACTCGATTTTTTTGCTTTGCGTAGAAGCTGGTAGAAAGGCAGAGCCTTCTCACCCATGCGGCCGATGAATCTGATCAACACCGCGATACGCCCAGCGAGCTGCTGGACACCTTTGAGGTTCTTCGGTTTCTCCATGGCCAGTATGGCCTGGATTTTCTTCGGGTTCGCCTTAGTCCCTCGTTGGGAGATGAAGTAGCCAAGCAGTTGGTGTAACATCCCAAAAATACTAAACTTAGATCATCAAACTCTAATACTCAAAATTAGGGTTAACAAAAACTTTTCTAAAATAAAAATATGAAAGCATGCATGGTGTATGCATTTCATTTGGAATTCTTTTGAACCATCTTGTTTGTGTGTTCCTTTGCTTGTAAATGGATTCTTAGGTGAAATAAACATCATCTAAACAATTCCCAAACTTTTCTCAAAGACAAATAAATCAAAACAAATAAAATAAGGGAATGGTCATTTTGACCAATTTAACTCCCATGCCTACTTTGGCTGTCCCAAACTTTCAGAACTTAACAAAAACTTTTCTGGATCTTTGCACCCCTTGATTGTACTCATAACAAGGTATCAAGGCCCACTTTGTGATCATCTAGAAACTTTCAAATGCATAGTTTAGATGACAGTTCAAAATTGAATCTTTATCATATGAGAAGATCCCACTTTTTCAAAAACCACTCAAACAAGCTGAACTTTCAAAACCCAAGCATCTGCAGACTCACCAACACCAACCTAGCACACCCACCAAAAATCTTTTCCAAATTCAAAACTTGAATTCTTGCGGCCATTTCATCAAACACTTTGCAGACACAAATCATCAAAATCTGAAACACTATTGTGAGCAGTGATTGAAGCCTAACTTGTCCCCTCTCTAGCTCACAACCATCTCAGTAGATCATCTAGCAAGTTAAACAAAGCACTAGCCTCACTGTAAGCTGGGCAATGACATCAATGGTGAACAGCCGAAGCTCACCATGCCACCCAGTGGAGATAGCAAGCTAGGAGAAGAAACAATCCTAGCAAACATGTCTGGGAGGCAGCCCACCGTCCACCGCCACTCCCTGTCCCAGCCGCAAGCGTTGCCAAACCCTGGACCACACGCACGGACCGCGCCGCCAAAGAACCATGCCGAGCATGCGCCAGAGCTCCACGCTCGACCGACGCCCACAGACCGCGCGCCGCCCTCGCCGCGTGCATACATGATCGCCACCAACCCAGGAGACCGCCAGACATCCCCGTTCGCCGCCCCATGCCGCACAACCACCGCTCGTCGTCGAAGACGCCGCCTCTTCCGCGCAGAGCCTCGCGCCTTCCAGACCAAACCCCACCGCCCCTACACGCGCATTAAAGCCGTAGAGCATCGCCAGGAGACCACCAAGCGATCGCCATCGTCGGCCATGCCTCTAGCCGCCCATAGCCATGTCGCCACCATTGTCTGCCCATCCCGTTCGGTCTCATCGTCGCGACTATAAATAGAGGCCACCCCCAGCCGAATTGAGCACACCATCTCACTCCCCTATCCTCACTGATCGTGCCACCCCGTTCCCGGAGCAAGGCGAGCAGCACTTCGCCGAAATTTCACCGGAGCCTGCCGCTGCTGGAGAAGAAGGGGGCCAGCGATTGGAGCCGCCCGAGGAGAAGCTGCTGGTACCAGGAGGTTCTTCGTCGTCGACTTCGTCGTTCGCCCGCCTCGCCGACCCTCGCCTGAACCCCGGTGAGCCCCCAACGACCCTCACCGGCCGCGCTAGGTTTCTGTCTCGCCGGCGTTGCCCAACGTCGACGATGACCGTTAGCCGTTGGATTAGAACCAGATCGAACGCACCACATCGCCCCATACCGCTTCGCACCCCCTGTCTCACTGACGTGTGGGGACATCAACTTAACCAGCCCGTGTAAGTGCTGTGCTTAGCGGGCCGGCCCAGTATCGCTTCCCGCGCAGCCCAGTTATTTGAATTTAACCTTTTCCATTTTATTTCAAACACACTTCTGTACCCGGTTTCAAAAATCAACCCAGGTCGATTCAGTGAACCAAATTGAATGAAACCAATTTTGTTAGAAAGGTCTGGGAATGCTGAATCCAATCCCGTTGGATTCAAGTCATTTGGATCTATAGATCATCCATGGTAAAAATAACAAGGCAGAAGCTTTTCTGCATTCAAACAATTTTCAAATTTAAACCATAATAGCTTTTGAGTTGATTCCAACTCTCAAAAATACATTTAACCATACCTTTCAGAATATATAAAATATATAGGTTTACTTACAGAAATAATGTTCAAGTAATAAAAGAATGCCACATAGGCATTTCTAGCCACTTTAATTAATTAAAATAAAAGAGAAAAACCTTATTAAATTGTGACACCACTTTAAATCACATTCCCATATACTGAAATATGTGGTGATGACATGTGTCAACATGATCCCATGTTTGGTTTGGAGAATATTAAATCTTAAGTAGTTTTTCAATGAGTAGAAATTACTTTTCTAAAAATAAAAGGAATTAAACCAAGCTTTAATCTTGTAATGTTAGTGATGATGCTAGATCATCTATAGTACCCTTGTGTGTGATGAATGCAAGTAGTTAAGTATTGTTTGGTGATTGTGTACCTCGTATTTATTCATAGACGCTAGTACCGACCAAGGATACGAGGAGGAAGGAGGATACTACGAAGAAGAAGCCGAGGAGAACTTCAACCACTGCTCTGCACAAGGCAAGCCTAATACTACTAGTTGATTGAGCAAGTTAACCCTTGCAAGATACTCTACCTTAGCAAGCTATTAACCTTGCAAGCTAACACTTGCAATTTAGCAAGCTTAGACTGATATCGATGCAAGCCAATAATTGTTTGTCACCATGCCAACTATATGCCTTAAGCATAGATGATCCTACCCCCTTGATAAACCAATCCTAGTTTTACTTACAAGCTTTATACTTTATTTCTTTATCAAAGCTAGTACTTAGAGCTTACTTAAGTGAATTGTAGATATTAGAAAGATAATTGAAGGTTGCATAAAGAGCATAAAATTTGGCCTAAGCTAGATAATATTTATGTCATCCTAAGGCATGAGATTGCACTTAGTTCAAACTCCACTTAGTTACCACCCCTCATTAGTGCTTACCCCCACTTGTAGATGCTAGTGCTAAGCATAAAACTTGATCAACATTAGATGGGAATACTTGGTGAAAATGGTTATGAAAACCTTGGAATGATGGATCATTCTATTCAAATGTTTTGGACATGTGTTTTCGAACACCTGATGATTTTGGTGATAAAAATGTTGAGGCATGAGCCTTAGACCTTTTTAAAACTGATGGTTGTCTGGATGCGATACCATTCCAATTTTATCGTACAACCACAATACCCGAATATTGGGTAGGGCTTGACTGGAAACTTATATACCTTAGTATTAGTTCCCTCACGGCCAAGGTCTGAGCTGAGGCTACCTTGTGAAGATTGTCCACCTTTGCAGTACCCAAGATGACAGTTGGTCATGGTTGGGAGGCCAAACTCACAGGAGAGGTGCTTATACTAGGGCGTGTAATGGAAAGGTTAGGATTGATTATCCGCATACTGAGTATGGTGAATTCAAGATTTGTTCCTGACGGATGTATCGAATGTTGTGGTGAAAGTGTACAATCTCTACAGAGTGTCAAACTATTCGAATAGCCGCGTCCGCGGTTATGGACAGTTGGAGTGGCCATACTGTTCCCCCGTCAGATGTTTTGAAAAGACTTGTGAAATGAATTGAGACTTTGACTTGACCACAACAGGGTTGTGATATGAAATACAAGTTCCCACTTAGGTGTTATAAAACTTCAACACGCATTCGTTGCTTCTAAACTTAGTAGAGATAAATCTAGCTTTTGCAAAACAACCCTAGAGCCTAGTGTCCTATTATCAAAAAACCCTTTCACTTGTTAGTATTAGTTTGCGAGTACTTAAAGAGTACTCATGGCTTTGTCCCTGGCTATTCCCATGGCCAGACTATGAAGAGGAGTACCTGGAGGATGGACCCCAGGAAGGTTACGACAACTAGGATCATCTCCCATCGTCAGCATTGCCTGTGACCCCGAAGATGGAGCTTTGCCTACGCTACCGTTATTATTACATATTCCGCTGCTTGAAGTTGTATTAAGAACTGTATCATGAGATCCCTATTTGTGTAAGACCTTATATATGGTTTGTAATGGATGATGTACTGTGGTATCCAATTCTGTTATGTCTCGCAAAAATGGTAATCCTGGGATTGCGATGTATGGCATAACAGGCATCTGGGATTAAAAATTCGGGTGTTGACAGTTGGCCAGATGGGACGCCAAAGGCGCACTTTTCTGGGTTCGGCTTGATCTTGTAGTGATCAAGGTTATCGAACGTATCACGGAGATCGTCAATCAATGTCTTGGCCTCCCTTGTTTTGACTACTATGTTGTCGACATAGACCTGTATGTTGCGGCCGATCTAGCTCTTCAGGAATGCCTGCATGCAGCGCTAGTACGTGGCACCTGCGTTCTTCAGCCCGAAGGGCATTGCGTTGTAGCAGAATACTCCGAACGGCGTGATGAATGCCGTTTTTTCCTGGTCTTCGATCTTCAGTCAAATCAGATTGTAGCCTGAGTAGGCATCAAGGAAGGAGAGTTTCTTGCATCCTGCAGTCGAATCGATGATCTGATCGATCCGAGGGAGAGGGAAGTGATCCTTTGGGCAGTGCTTGTTAAGAGATGTGAAGTCCACGCACATCCACAGGATGTTCGTGTCCTTTTTAGGGACCAGCACAGTGTTGGCCAGCCACTCACTTTCCTTGATCTCCCTGATGAAATCAGCGTCGAGCAGTCTATTGACTTTGACTCCGATGGCTTCGTCCCGTGTCTCGGACAATCGTCGGATGGATTGTTTGATGGGCTTGGCATCTGGAAACACGTTGAGTGCGTGCTCGGCGAATTCCCTGGGAACTCCTGGCATGTCCGCAGGACACCAGGCGAAGGTTTCCCATCGCTCATGGAGGAATTCGACGAGCATGCTTTCCTATGTGGGGCTGAGGTCGTTGGCGATCAGCTCGTCTTGGAGGTGTCAGTCGGGTGGACCTGCACCTTTTTCGTGTTGACTATTGAGTCGAACGACATGTCAGGTGCGTTTTGCCTTGAAACTGGGGGTGCCCCGTTGTCCGTCACCTCTCGAAGCCTTGTGAGATCCTCCTGCATGCCGAATGACTGGGAGATTCTGTTGAAGTCCCTGTCGCAGTGGTCGGATCAGGTGAAGCTCCCCTGGACCGTGATGATGCCCCTAGGTCATGGCATCTTGAGTAGCAGGTACGCATAGTGCGGTACTGACAGGAACCTTGTGAATGCCACGCGCCCGAGGATGGCGTGGTATTGTGATGGCCAGTCCACTACTTCGAACTCGAGCCGCTCACACCGAAAGTTGTCGGGTTTGCCGAATATGACGTCGAGACATATCTTTCCCAGGGGAAATATGCCCTTCCCTGGGACTATGCCGTGGAACGTTGTGTCGGATTGTTCTAGGCTACACAGCGGGATCCACATTGCTGCTAGGGTGCTAGCGAACATCAGGTTGATGCTGCAGCCGCCGTCCATGAAGACGCGGCTCATCTCAAACCCTCTGATATGTGCCTCGAGCACCAGGGTAGCATGACCTGGGCGAGGGATCTGGCGAGGGTGATCCAAACGAGTGAATGTGATGCAGGATCCGAACCGCTGAGGTACCCAGGGATGGCGGGTGGAGTGGTCACAACCAAGCTGACCTGGCGGGTGATCTTATTTTGCACCCTGTTTTTTGGGTGCCCCTTTTGGATCATCAATGACCCTTTCGGCGCGGGGTACCCATGTACACAGTTGTTCTGCATTGGTGCGATCGGGTAATTCGAAGGTCCCACGGGTGGTGGTGGAGGAGCTTCGTGGGCGATGTCGTCTGGTACATGTGCGTGTCCGAACCCAGGGTTCGGGATCTGCTATCTCATCTGGG
The DNA here is from genome assembly GCA_030063025.1 of Avena longiglumis. Classification (NCBI taxonomy): domain Eukaryota; kingdom Viridiplantae; phylum Streptophyta; class Magnoliopsida; order Poales; family Poaceae; genus Avena; species Avena longiglumis. The sequence continues at coordinate 38,248,263 of CP125975.1, read as the reverse complement.
CCAAGCCCTCGCTGAGTTTCTAGAACTCGCGACAGTCCTTGAGCATATGCTTGGCCTTCTTTTTGCCATCCTGCTTGTCGATGTAGAAGTGGATGGTGCATGGGCCCGACAACTTGTCGTATGCCGAGGGTTTGTCGTCGCGGCCGCGGCATTGCCACGTTTGTGTTGGGCGTCCTCCATCGCGGAAGTTGTTTCCATGGTATCCGCCATTGCTGTAGTTGCTTTCGTTGCAGCGGTCGGCGTAGCCAGCCGCGACCATGTGGGGTCCGTCGCGATCGCCCTAGACGCGCGATCTTCGCTTGCTACGGCGTTCGTGTCGGTGGACGTAGTCATATTCCTCATCCGAGTGTGCTCGGTGGACGGAGTCCTCGCCATCTGCCCACCTGTTGGCGATGTCCATGAGGTGGTCGAGTGTCTTGGGCTTGACGCGCCCAAGTTCTTCCTTGAAGTCTTGGCGCTTGACGCCATCTTTGAAAGCGCTGATTGTTCTCTCCTCGGAGATGTGTGCCGTGGAGTTCTTGATGTTGGACCAGCGTAGTATGTACGAGCGAATGGATTCGCCCGTTCGTTGAGTGCAGGCTCATAGCTCTTCGATCGAGGCTGGCCTCTTGCTGGTACCCTTAAAGTTTCAGATGAAACTGTACGCCAGTTCCTCCAAGCTTCGGATGGAATCCGAGGACAGGCTGCTGAGCCAGATCCGGGCTGCCTGTCAGCTGCAGCTGAAGGCACTACAGAGCGGTGTTTTTGTTTCTGCCATGCAGCTTGACGGACGACAGGTGGTCGCTGAGCCACGCCTTAGGGTCCTGCATGCCGTCGAACTTCGGAGTGTCCGAAGGAAGCTTGAAGTTTCTCGGCATCCATGTCCGCCGAACAAATCTGCTAAAGCATCGAGCTCCACAGATTTCTCCGTCATCCTCCTCCTCGGATTCGGATGAGCACACGCGTTTGGCGCGTGCCTTATCGACCTTGCGCTGAGCGAGGTTGCTTCGAGCGTCGTAGCCGCGGCCGCGACGTCGTGGGATCTTGCATCGTCGAGGTAGGTCATTCTCTTCCTCGTTGGATGAGGGTGTGGGGCTGCGGTTGAATCTGACCGAAATTTTATTTTTTGGCTCCGCAGGAGCCTCCTCGTGGAGCGCACCTCCAATGAGTTCGAGTCCGGCTAGTGCGTACTTGTGCATAGCTCTCTTCGGGTCCCCCACCGGAGGTGGATGGGACGCGAGATATGTGGTGGCTGCCATGATCGCAGCTTGCGGCGTATTCGGGATGAAATTGTCGTTGGCGTCCATCTCCATGAAGGACGTGTTGAGGGTTCGAGTCACCTCGCGACGTGTAGCGGGATCCATGTTATCCGTGCGAGAGCGATGCTTCTTGGCTTGATTGTCGTGCGAGATGGAGCCGCCAGCGGCGGAGGGCGCAGCTCGCCGCACGCTAGACTCCGAGGCCGCTTGCTTGCGTTTATCGAGCACCTCTTGCATATTCGCCTGCTTTTGTGCCTCTTCGATGAGGAGCAGGCGTATGCCATTAGTAGGTCCCGTGAGGCACCCACAGGAAGGATCTTGTTACCCTCCACGGCTTCGCGTGCCTGGTTCTATCCTTCCTCGCCGAGGTGGATTATTTGATTGGCATCGGGGTCTTCCTCGTTGGGCGGGGGGGATGGTTGCCTCCTGTTTTCGCCGTTTCTACCCTGTGGGTTGGGTGGCGGTACGTGTGCACCCGAACCTGGTGGTTGTTGTTCCACATTTCTTTGGATGACCATGGCACATTGGTAGCGTCTGCGGATTGGATCGCTGTTGCCGCAGCTTTCGAATCAAGAACCGTAGGTTCCTTCATCTGACGAGGGGTCGCACAGATCTGAGTTGCAGCTGCTGCTGTCGTATGGCTCATCTGTCGATATTGACGTGCGTAGCACGCTGGGATGCAGGGCCCACGAGGCGGGCCTGATCGATGGCAGTGTCACCCGCTCTGGGAGGCGGAGAGTACCGGTCTATCCCACCTGGAAGTAGAAGCTCCCGAATAGAATCTCGAGCCCGTCGCCTACGGGCTCGAAGTCCTTCATGGTGGATGGCGAGTGAGCAGTGAAGTCGAAAGCTCCAAAGAGGAGATGGCTCTCCGTCACCGAGGAGTTGTAGATCGCTTTGGTCGGGACCGTCACGATCGCACAATAGGCGCCCCCGATTCCCACGGACGATGCCAATTGACGAGGTTTCGACTCATCAATGCCCATTGTTATGAGCTTGGGTTTTGGAGAAGATGGGGGTGCTGGAGATCGCAGAACGGTTAACAGACAAGCAACTAGGGGACACAAGATTTACCCAGGTTCAGGCCCCCGGAGGGAAAACCCTACTCCTGCTTGTCTGCTCTTGATTATGGCAGAACCGAAGGTTACAGGGGTACGCAGATGCAATCTGGCGTGGAGGTGTGTATGCGTTGGAAAAGATTGGCCCTCCTCGTCGTGCCCTCCTAGCCTTTATATAGAGTTAGGCAGGTCTTGGGCACAGATCGAGTCGGTTACAAGCTTAGGGTTTTTCCCCTTTGAATATTCTATCTGTTCTAGTCTTGCTCCACAAGGATCCAAAGATGTCATGGGCTTGGGCCACCCAAAAATCTTTATGGGCCGCGTATATTCTTGTGGGCCTTCCTTGGGCTGGACCAGGTATTCTAATGTCGTGTACTCGCAGGGTATAACCATATCACTTTCATCAATACAACATTACAGTAGTATTATAATTATATTCTTAATATCTCTATTTAACTAGGAGATATTATTCATTGATTATGCCTACTTGATCCAATAGGATTACTCTTTGGTAACTATATTCAGAACTCATCCTTATAATCTTCCTTGTTACCACATATATCTTTATTTCAAATAACTCTTCTATCCATTCAGGAGTGAGTTAACTCCATCAATTATCATATTGGTTTAATTCTCTTCAAACACTCCCATCCTATAGATGACATCTAAAAATAGCATTACATCCTACCTATTCTTACTTCTTCCTCTAAAGGCTTAGAATTGATAGGCTAAGACTTGATAGATCAATAGTTGATTACTCAACATTGATGTACAACAGATATTAGGATAAGGTTCAATAGAGATGATAAGAATTGATATGGAAATAAAGATATATGGTGAAGGGTCTTGAATTGGCTTTCTTACTACTCCATATAACTAAAGAGTTAGGGTGAAGTATTACCATGATACTCATGGTATAAACATAAAAGAATAAGATAGGTCAAGATTTAGTTATTAAATTCTTGTTACTTGAGTTATATTCATAGTTTGGCATTTATAGGTTGTTGTGATGAATACTATGGAATGATCACTTAAGGATATGATATTAATCATCTAAGCAATATATTATGGTTTAATTTTATTACATTTGATCTACCCTTAGATCAAATCATGTTTACCCAAAATAAGGTTTTACCAAAGGTCATATTGAAACTTATCGCGGTCAACTTGATGATCTACTTCAATTCCATCAAGTTGAGAGAAGCATCAATCACTTTGACAAGTTTTGTTCAAAAGCGTGAAAATTATTCGGATTTTCTATGCATGAATGCAATGCACACATCTGAGTTCAGCTAATTTCTAAGCTCTAATGTTGGGATGTTACACCTGGGGTACCATGCAGGTGGCGGATTCGCTGCCAAGTATGTGGTAGTGATACGTCCAAAACGTATCTACTTTCCCGAACACTGTTGCTATTGTTTCTCCTCTAAACTTGTGTGATTTGGATACAACTAACACAGACTGACGTTGTTTTCAGCAGAATTACTTTGGTGTCTGGTTTTTGTGTAGAAAATCAACTATAAGGAAAAATCCCGGAAAATATGCCAAAAATCCTATTTCACTAGAAGACTCACAGAGCCAAAATACGAGACGGAGTAGAGGCCTGAGGGGCCGACACCCCCTGCCGCGAGGGCCAGGCCTGGCCGCGCCTAGAGGGGGTGCGGACACCTTAGGCACCCCCTCGGCCTCGCTCTTCGCCTATAAGTTGCTTTCTGACCTAAAAACTCAGGGGGGGGTCGACGTTTTTCCATAAAGAGTTCCGCTGCGCCGCCACCACCAGAAACCGCGATTCGGAACCAGAAACTCCGTTCTGGCACCCTGCTGCGACGGGGAATTTGGAGAGGATCATCACCATCATCATCAACAATGCCTCTCCATCAACCATCCATGTTTCCCCCATACATGAGTGAATAGTCCCTCGATGTAGGCTATGGGGATGGTAGGGATTGGATGAGTTCTATCATGTAATTGAACAAGATTGTTAGGGCATGGTGCCTAGTATCTCTATTAGTGCTATTTGACTTTGTTGCAACTTGTTGTGCTTAATTCTTATCACTAGGGCTCGACTGCCATGATCTCAGATCTGAACTTATTATTGATTCATTATGATAGTATTGTTTGTGATCTTATCTGCAAGTTGTGTACACGTATCATTGTCCGGATCCAAAGGCCCCGAAGTGACAAAAATTGGGACAACCTGAGGGGATGGCTGTGATGTGAGGATCACGTGTGTTCAGGAAGTGTTAATTCTTTGCTCCGGTGCTCTATTAAAAGAAGTACCTTAATTGCCAGTAGTTCCCTTGAGGCCCCGCTGCAACAGGCTAGCTGGCGAAAAGATGTTGTGCAAGTTCTCATTGCAAGCACGCATGACTATTTATGGAGCACATGCCTATGATTATTTAGTACTTGGATGATTTATCTTATTTATCTGCAATTGCCCTAGATCTTGAAGTTACATGTTTAGACTTGTCCATGCAATGCCCGTCCATCCATCCCCATGCCTACCGCACTCATATCCTACTGTGTGCTACTACTGTTACTATTGCTCTTGTTTTACTAATGCTGATACTTTGCCACTGCTACTACAAAACTGTTGCTACTGATAAACTTCTATGAGCAAGAACTATTTCCAGGTGCAGCTAAATTGACAACTCAGTTGTTAAGGCTTATAAGTATTCTTTGTATCCCCTTGTGTCGAATCAATAAATTGGGTAATACTACCCTCGAAGACTGTTGCGATCCCCTATACTTGTGGGTCATCAAGACCATTTTCTAGCACCGTTGCCAGGGAGCATAGCTTTATTTGTAAGTTCACTTGGATCTATTATTGTTCACTACTACTCCTTTCATCATGGGGAAGTCTCGTGATGGAAAGTTTCCTATTTTACCATCCACTACAAGAAGAGGTACAGTCCTAAACACCTCTGCTGCTCTTGATTCGCCATCTGTTATAAATAAGCTTGTTACACCACCACCACATACTCATGCCACACGCACTGCTACTACTGCTGAATCTGAAATTGCTTCTAATACTCATGATATCACTTCTACTGTGATTGATGTGAGTGGTTCATTAGGTCCTTTCCTAGAAGCTACAAATGCTAGAACTATTTTGGGAAACACTGAAACTCCTAGTGAAGACATTGTTACACCTGTTATCTTACCTGAGTCTAGAGAGAGATATGATATTAATGATGGTTACATTGAAATGACTGATGAATTTATTAAAGAGTAGCAAAACACACATGGTGCTAGTGCTATTAGGAGTCTCCTTGAGAGACATACCATTATTCCTAAACTGTCTTCTGATCCTTAGTTTGCCACTTCTCCCATAGATATTAAAGATAAAGATTATGATTTCTCTCTTGATTTATCCTATTTAGACATTATTGAGAAAGAACCTTTTTATGGGACTGAAAATGAAAGTGATGTAGCTCATATGTATGAGCTTTCCACTATGAGTGCCTTATTTTCTGATGATTTTAAGATGCGCAAGTACTTTGTTACAAAGATCTTCTCTTTTTCACTAAAAGGGGAAGCTAAAGCTTGGTTTAATGGATTACCTCCTGGATCCATTGATAGCCCTAATTGTTTGATAACATCTTTCTTTGAAAAATATTTTGCTCCCAATGTTAGACATGCTGCTTTGCATAAACTTTTTGATTTTAAATAGGGACAAGAAGAGAAATTGCCTGAGTCATGGACAAGGTTCTGTGCCTTGATTCATGCACATCCTGGGTGTCCATTGCCTAAAAATGAGCTTCTTGATATTTATTATAATGGACTAACTAATGATTCTAGGACATACCTAGATGGTTTTGCTGATTATGTTTTTAAGAAAAGAACTCCTACAGATGTTGAAGAATTAATGTCTAACATAAGCAAGAATTATGATGACTGGACTTCAACTGAGCTAAATACACCTGAGCCTGTTACTCTTAAACCAGTTGTGCCTGAACCAGTCCCAACACCAACACCAAAGAAGAGAGGAGTGATTGCATTAAATGATGAAGTGATGAAGGAAGCTAAGAAATGTCTTAAGGAGAAAGGTATTAGAGCAGAAGATGTGAAGAATGTACCTCCTATAGAAGAATTATGTAAGCCAATTCCCCACTCATCAACTATTGAGGTAAACTCTCTCCACTTTAATGAAGGTGATATTCCCTATGGTTAACCTCCTGATCAATGATTAGAGGAACTTGACACATTTATTGTTAAGCATTAATTTTAATAAACAAGTTCAGAATCATTTATTGGAAAACTCTAGAGCTATTAATGAGTTGAAAGATATTGTGGAAAGAACTTCTAATGATGTTAAAATTCTTTGTAAACAATTTCAAATGGTTCAAACTCAAATTGATCAACTTGCTAAGGTACAAAAGGATATGCTAGTTAATGCCTCAGGAGATAAACTTGCTTATGGAATTAGAACTAGGAGTGGTATAGCCACTCAAGATCCTTTATATCCTGAAGGACACCCTAAAATAATTGAGCAGGATTATCAACAAGGTGAAAGTAGTGCTAGTCCTCATAAGAGAAATAAAAATAAACATAAAATAGTTGAGGAACCCTCTAGAACTGCTGTAGATTCTAATGGTATATTTGTCTCTGATGCTGAAACTGAAAGTGGTGATAAAAATGATGCTTCTGATAAGGAGGAAGTTGAGGAAGAACCTGAGAAGCACCCTAAGAACACTAGGTACACTAAGGACGATTTTATTGCTAATATACATGGTAGTGAAAGAGAACCTTGGGTACAAAAACCGATGCCTTTTCCTAATAAGAAACACAAGTCAAAGGAGGAAGAACACTATAACAAGTTTTGTGAGTGGATGAAACCTTTATTTTTGCAAATTCCTTTAACTGGTGCTATTAAGTTGAAGGGTTCGCAGCATAGAAAACAAAAATTTTCCTACGATGTGAACTATATACCAAGATCTATTTATACTAGATACAAACAACGGGCGGATGTATATCCGTAGAGAACATACCCTTGAAGACCGACAAAGTTTAACGAGTCCAAACTCGTGGTTGATGTAGACGATCTCTTGCCGATCTCAAGATCGAGAGGAAGTCCTAGCGCCGCAAATCAGCAGCATCCGTTGCTCGCACACACGTTCGAGGCACCGAGCAACCTCCGCCTCCTCGCTCCAGCGATGCGGTGAAGCACAACTCTTTCTTGCCGAATAGCCACCGGGAACATGTATCTCGCTAGTCCGAGACCATGGGGAATAAATTCTAGAGGGGGGGAGAGATCCTTCACGAGGAGGTGTGAGTGAGAAGTGAGAGGAGGGGCTCCTTTTATAGGAGGAGGGGGGGGAACCCCAAGGGGGTGGCCGGCGCATGGGGGCTGCCCCCTTGCCCTCCCCTCATCATGTGGGTGGACACTCCACTCACAAAATGACCCTTCAAAAGTCCACTCAAAATCCCACTCAAAAATCCCATTAAATTTCCACCAAATTTAATGCAAACTCTCATTAAATAAAACTCTTTTATTTTATTCAGAATTTTGTCAATTACTTTAATGACAAACATTCACAAATAACCCCTTGCTAGAATTCTATTTCACATGCATAACCACTTTATGCAATTTCACCCGAAAACCTGTTTCGGTATCTAGTGAAATAAATTCCTGCGCTTGTTTATTCTTTCGGCATGAAACTTTTGCTCCAATTGGATGTCGGTGTCTCTTAAGTGTGTCACCCTACGGTTCGTGAATAATGCGGACATGATCGAGACCCCTCTCAGATCAATAATCAGAAGCGGGATCTAGAGACCCATACTGACTCCCACACATTCAACGATGACTTTCTTGTGATCGTCGGAACCTTTTACGCTAGTATCTTAATCCCTTTGTCTCACGATATATTACATGTCCGAGATTCGATCATCGGTATCTCCATACCTAGTTTGATCTCGTTACCGACATGCACTCTTTTCTCGTTCCCGTGATATAACATTCTAGTGATCAAATCACTTGCTTGCAAGCTAATCAATGTGATATCACCGAGAGGGCCCAGAGTATATCTATCTGTCATCGGGATGAACAAATTCCACTCTTGATCCATGAGCCTCAACATAACACTTTATTAGTTCTGAACCCATCTTTATAATCACCCTGTTACGGTGTGACGTTTGATGTTATCAAGAAACTCTTTCGGTGTTAGTGATTGACATGATCTCATGGTCTAAGGATTAGGATCACTTCGTAAGTTGTTATAGCAATATAAACTCAATGACTTTGATCGTAATGCTATACTTCGGATGAATGTTCATCACATCATTACACTAATGTTGTGATCCTGTTATTAACAACATCCAATGTCCATGATCGAAACCTTGATCATCTTGTTAATCAACGAGCTAGTTTATGAGAGAGGCTTAACTAGGAACTTTCTGCTTGTTTATTAAACACACATGTATTAACGTTTAGTATTAATACAATTATAGCATGCAAAATAAACATCTATCATATACTTGGAATACACATAATAAACAATTTATTATTGCCTCTCGGGGCATATTCCTTGATCCCACTTGCACTAGAGACAATAATCTAGTTACATAGTGATATATCTAACACCCATTGAGTTCGTGTTGATCATGTTTTGCTCTAGGGAGAGTTTTAGTCAACGGATGCTACATTGAGATCCGTATGTACTTCTAAATCTTTATATCTCCATCCTTGACATGCTCGCGGATGGAGTGAAAGCGCTTAATATGCTTGGAATGCTTGTGAGACCTTGGCTCTTTGGCATTGGCAATGGCACCATTGTTGTCACAATAGATCACCATTGGGTCCAACGCGCCACTACAACTCCTAGTTGGATATGAACTCCTTCATCCAAATCGCTTCGAGCCGCTCAAGCAAAGACATATTACCTCCGTTGTTGATCCCGCTACCACAGGTTGTTTGGAGCTCCTCCAACTAACCGCTCCGCCATTCATGAGAAATACGATCCGGATTGAGACTTAGAGTCATCCGGATCGGTGTCAAAGCTAGCGTCGACATAACACTTAGCGACGAGCTCTTCTTCACCTCAGATACAAGAAACATATCCTTAGTTCTTCTCAAGTACTTAAGGATATTCTTGACCGCTATCCAGTGTTCCGAACCTGGATCCGATTGGTACCTACTAGTCAAACTAATAGCGTGTGCCACATCCGGTCTTGTACATAGCATGGCGTACATTATAGAGCCTATGGTGAAGCATAGGGACTTTGTCCATTATCTCTCTTTCTTCCAAAGCCGGACTTTGAGTTGGACTCAATGTCTTGCCTTGCAACATAGGTAAGAACCCCTTCTTACTTCCGTCCATTTTAAACTTCTTTAAAATCTTATCAAGGTATGTACTTTGCGATAGCCCTATTAGGCGCCTAGATCTATCTCTATAGATCTTTATGCCTAATATGTAAGATGCTTCACCTAGGTCCTTCATTGAAAATTTGCTGTTTTAGATAACTTTTAACACTGTTTAAAGTTCTATATCATTTCCGATCAATAATATGTCATCCACATATAGTATCGTAAATGCCACATTGCTCCACTCACTTTCTTGTAAATACAAGCTTCTCCATAAGTTTGGACAAATCCAAACTCTTTGATCACCTCATCAAAGCGGAGATTCCAACCGTGATGCTTGCTTCAATCCATAGATGGATCGCTGAAGCTTGCACACCTTGTTAGCATCCTTAGGATCGACAAAACCCTTTGGTTGTATCATATACAACTCTTCTTCAATATTACCATTGAGAAAGCGGTTTTGACATCCATCGCCATATTTCATAATCGAAATATGCAGCAATTGCTAACATAATCCTAATCGACTTTAGCATCGCTACGGAGAGAAAGTCTCATCGTAGTCAACTCCTTGAATTTGTCGAAACCCCTTTGCGACAAGTCGAGCTTTATAGATGGTCACATTACCATCAATCAGTTTTCCTTTTGAAAATCCATTTGTTCTCCACGGCCTTTTGGTGAGGTAATTCCACCAAGTTCCAAACTTGATTTTCATACATGGATTCCATCTCGGATTTCATGGCTTCTAACCATTTGTTGGAATCCGGGCTCATCATCGCTTCTTCATACGTCGCAGGTCATTATTTTCATCAACCATGAAATTTATGACAGATTTCCGTCTGACTCGGGACGCTGCACGTCTGTTTGACTGCGAGGTTGGTAGTACTCTCTTCGGAGTTTCATGATCATTATCATTAGTTCCTTCTTCACAGGTGGAGCCAACTCGGAACGACTTCCGCTGCGCTACTCGCCATACTTTGAAGAGAAGGTTCCATAACCTATTCGAGTTCTACTTTCCGACTACTCACACCTTTCGCGAGAAACTCTTTCTCTAGAAAGGATCCATTCTTAACAACAAAACCTTGCCCTCGGATCTGATAGAAGGAATACCCAATAGTTTCTTTAGGGTATCCTATGAAGACGCATTTTCCGCTTTGGGTTCGAGTTTATCCGGTTGAAGTTTCTTCACATAAACATCGCAACCCCAAACTTTAAATAATGACTTAGGTTTGTTTCCAAACCACAATTCATCTGTGTCGTTTCAACGGATTTAGATGGTGCCCGATTTAAAGTGAATGCAGCGGTTTCTAGTGCATAACCCCAAAATGACAACGGCAAGTCCGTCGAGACATCATAGATCGAACCATATCTAATAAAGTACGATTCGACGTTCCGACACACCATTTATTTGTGGTGTTCCGCAGTGTGAGTTGTGAAACAATTCCACACTCTTTCATGTGAGTGCTAAACTCGTAACTTAGATACTCACCTCCACGGTCGGACCGTAGAAATTTGATCTTTCTATTACGATGATTTTCCACTTCATTCGAAATTCCTTGAACTTTTCAAAGGTTTCAGACTTGTGTTTCATCAAGTAGATATAACCGTATCTACTCAAATCATCCGTGAAAGTAACAAAATAACGATATCCACCTCGCGACACACTCATTGGACCACATACATATGAATGTATGATTTCCAATAAATCATCGCCTGCTCCATTGAACCGAAAAGCGGCGTTCTAGTCATCTTGCCCATAAGGCATGGCTCACATGTATCAAATGATTCATAATCAAGTGATTCTAAAAGTCCATCCGAATGGAGCTTCTTCATGCGTTTAATGCCAATATGACCTAGAGTGCCACATATATGCGGATATATCATCACTAAGTTTAATCCTTTTAGCATCAATATTATGAATATGTGTAACATTATCATCGAGATCCAACGAAATAAACCATTCAACATTGGTGCATGACCATAAAAGATTTCATTCATATAAATGGAACAACCATTGTTCTCGATTTGAATGAAAAACCACTTTGCATCAAACATGATCCAGATACAATGTTCATGCTCGGTGCGAGCACCAAATAACGATTATTTAAGTTTATAACTAATCCCGACGGTAAGTGGAGGTAGCGTTCGACGGCGATCACATCAACGTTTGATCCATTGCCGACACGCATCTTGACCTCACCCTTGCTAGCGGTCGCTTTGTTCATGACCCACGATTCGAGTTACAAATATTAGCAACTGACGGTATCAAATACCCGGTGCTACTGCGAGCACTAGTCAAGTACACATCAATAACATGTATATCATATATACCTTTGTTTGCCTTGCGGCGCCTTCTTGTATGCCGAGATACTTGGGGCGATTCTTCCAATGGCGATCCCCTTACAATAGTAGCACTTTTCGGTATCGACTTAGGTCCAACTCGGGGTTTCTTTTCAGCGGCAACAGGCTTGCCGCTTACTTCCTTCCGCTTTTCTTGAAACCAGTGTTCCTATTGATCATCAACACTTGATGTTCCTTTTGATCTCCACTGCGGTTTAAGCATTGTGAGCTCGGGAGAGACTTCTTCATGCCTTGCATATTATAGTTCATCACGAAGCTCTTATAGCTAGGTGGCGAGCTGAGAACACGATGGATGCCTAAGTCAATGGGAATCGTTATTCCCAAGGACACAAGCTTATCGGCGTAACCCGACATCTTGAGTACATGCTCACTAACTGAATTCTCTTCCATCATGCAGCTAAAGAACTTTTCAAGCATTGTAGCTCTCTCTACAGCAGCATGTGTTTCGAAAATCATTTTCAACTCACCCATTGTAGCAAAAGCATTGCCGTTTTCGAAACTCTTTCGAAGTTCCTTCGCTAGCCCATACAATATGCCGCAATGAACTAAGTTATGGTCCTCTGACGAGTCGATAGACATTCTTCTCCTCGTCGGGGCATCGTCAAAGGTGGGGGCCTAATGGCGCTTCTAGCACCTATTGCTTTTGTGCAGCAGAGAGGAGAATCCTCAAATTCATGGCCCATTCAGTAAAGTTGCTACCGTTCGTTGCTAGTTTCTCTTTATCCATGAACGCATTGAAATTAAAAGCAGGTGATGCCATCTACAGCAATTTGTAAAGTTTAGACTAAGTGTATGATAGATTGAGTTCAACTAATCTATATTACGAATGAACTCCCACTCAAAAGCGACATCCCTCGTGTCCTTTTGGTGATTACATGAACCAAATCCACTACACCAAGTCCGATCATCACGTGAGTCGGTATAGCTTCAAAGGCGAGCATCAAATGGGCATCATATCAACTATATGACTCATGCTTAACCTTTCTTACGTGTTCGAGGCCATGTGCGTACATGCTAGGCTCGCCAAGTTAGAACCTTAGTATTTTTGCGTGTGTAACTGTCTTACACCAAGTATGGTCGAGGATCCAAGTACACCCGATCATCACGTGATGTCTTGGAGCGAAAACATAATCGGTGCATACTAAAGGAGAACACATTCTTATCTTGATATTTAAAACAAGGGATCATCTTATTATGCTTAACAAAGCGCTAAACAAGCAATATAAGATGCAATCAAACATCATATGTTTAATAGTGAAATTATATGGTTTCCAGATGATCTCTATCATGTGCATCGTGGTATGATCACTATCATACCTATGTGTAAATCCACAATCTATGGGTTTTACGCTATGTGTGTTGTAAGAGTATCATCTCATACTTCTACTTACACTACCATATCATAACACTAGCCCAAAGAACAATCTAAACTAGACGCTTCTAATTTATCCATTGCAAGTTTTACGTGGTGAGGGCTTTCGAGATAGAACCGTTCTTACCTACGAACATGAACCACAACGAGGATAATCAAATTGTTGACAACTCGCTTGCAAAATAGATATTGACTATAGTAGGAGAGACAGACACCGCTAGCCACTTATGCAAACTAGTTGCATGTCAAGCGTGGAACAGGTCTCATGTGCGAGGACATGTAAAGTTTGTCCGGGCCGCTTCATCCCACTATGCCACCAATATCCAAAATCACAAGAAAGGAGCAACAACATGATCATCATCGCCCACATACTCATATGTGTACTACCCGTGTAAAGTATCTACGCATAGATCCGGCTCTGATACCATTGAAGGGTTCGCAGCATAGAAAACAAAAATTTTCCTACGATGTGAACTATATACCAAGATCTATTTATACTAGATACAAACAACGGGCGGATGTATATCCGTAGAGAACATACCCTTGAAGACCGACAAAGTTTAACGAGTCCAAACTCGTGGTTGATGTAGACGATCTCTTGCCGATCTCAAGATCGAGAGGAAGTCCTAGCGCGCAAATCAGCAGCGCATCCGTGCTCGCACACACGTTCGAGGCACCGAGCAACCTCCGCCTCCTCGCTCCAGCGATGCAGTGGAAGCACAACTCTTTCTTGCCGAATAGCCACCGGAACATGTATCTCGCTAGTCGAGACCATGGGGAATAAATTCTAGAGGGGAGAGATCCTTCACGAGGAGGTGTGAGTGAGAAGTGAGAGGAGGGCTCCTTTTATAGGAGGAGGGGGAACCCCAAGGGGTGGCGCGCATGGGGCTGCCCTTGCCCTCCCTCATCATGTGGGTGGACACTCCACTCACAAAATGACCCTTCAAAAGTCCACTCAAAATCCCACTCAAAATCCCATTAAATTTCCACCAAATTTAATGCAAACTCTCATTAAATAAAACTCTTTTATTTTATTCAGAATTTTGTCAATTACTTTAATGACAAACATTCACAAATAACCCTTGCTAGAATTCTATTTCACATGCATAACCACTTTATGCAATTTCACCCGAAAACTGTTTCGGTATCTAGTGAAATAAATTCTGCGCTTATTTATTCTTTTCGGCATGAAACTTTTGCTCCAATTGGATGTCGGTGTCTCTTAAGTGTGTCACCCTACGGTTCGTGAATAATGCGGACATGATCGAGACCCTCTCGGATCAATAATCGAGCGGGATCCGGAGACCCATATCGACTCCACACATTCAACGATGACTTTCTTGTGATCGTCGGAACCTTTACGCTAGTATCTTAATCCCTTTGTCTCACGATATATTACATGTCCGAGATTCGATCATCGATATCTCCATACCTAGTTTGATCTCGTTATCGACATGCACTCTTTTCTCGTTCGTGATATAACATTCTAGTGATCAAATCACTTGCTTGCAAGCTAATCAATGTGATATCACCGAGAGGGCCCAGAGTATATCTATCCGTCATCGGGATGAACAAATTCCACTCTTGATCCATGAGCCTCAACATAACACTTTAGTTACGAACCCATCTTTATAATCACCTACATTACGGTGTGACGTTTGATGTTATCAAGAAACTCTTCCGGTGTTAGTGATTGACATGATCTCATGGTCTAAGGATTAGGATCACTTCGTAAGTTGTTATAGCAATATAAACTCAATGACTTTGATCGTAATGCTATACTTCGGATGAATGTTCATCACATCATTACACTAATGTTGTGATCCCGTTATTAACAACATCCAATGTCCATGATCAGGAAACCTTGATCATCTTGTTAATCAACGAGCTAGTTTATGAGAGAGGCTTAACTAGGAACTTTCTGTTTGTTTATTAAACACACATGTATTAACGTTTCCGTATTAATACAATTATAGCATGCAAAATAAACATCTATCATATACTTGGAATACACATAATAAACAATTTATTATTGCCTCTCAGGGCATATTCCCTTCATAAGTTGCCTCCTTATTCAAAGTATATGAAGGATATTGTCTCTATTAAAATGAATATTCCTAATAAGGAAATTTCTACTTTGCTTGCTAATTATTCCTTCAATGGTAAGGTTCCAAAGAAACTTGGTGATCCAGGTATACCAACTATTACTTGCTCTATTAAGAATAATTATGTTAGAACTGCTTTATGTGATTTGGGAGCTGGAGTTAGTGTTATGCCTTTTTCTCTCTACAAGAGACTCTAGCTAGAAAAGTTGATACCAACTGATATATCTTTGCAAATGGCTGATAAGTCAACTACTATTTCTGTTGGTATATGTGGGGATGTTCCTGTTCAAGTGGCTCACAATTTCTTGGTTTTGACTGATTTTGTTGTGCTTGAAATGCCTAAAGATGATAATATGTCTATTATTCTTGGGAGACCTTTTCTTAATACTGCAGGTGTTGTCATCAATTGTAATTAAGGAAAAGTAACTTTTAATATTAATGACAAAGGGCATACTGTCTATTTCCCCAAGAAGTTTTCTAAGAGCTATTGCCTGAATTCCATTGAAAATGTTGAGAGCATCAAATTTGGAGAAATATATTGTCCCATTCCATAGGAAAGTTTTGAAACTATTATGATTGGGACCATTGATATCAAGTTTGAGGTAATATAATTATTTTGTGGGATGCAAAGTTTTTCTTCATATAATATTGTTTTGGTAACAAGACCTGATCAACCTTGTTAACAAAGGGATTTTAATGGACAAAACAATGCCTTCACAGTGGTTATACTTGCTCACTTTTACTTTTCTCCTTCCTAGTCTTTGCTCTTTTTCTTGTTAGCTTTAGTTTTGCTAGTTGTTTGCTTGTTAGAGTGTATTTAGAACTTCTATAGTTTTGGTTTTGTTTACTTTTGGTTATTCTAAAAAAGCTTTTTCTACGAGAAAATCAATTTTCATAACCTGAAAATTGGCCAAAAATAAAGTTTCTCGAAAAATCCCAGAAAATTCATATTAATTTTTTCCTCGAAAAAAGGGGCAGAGGGACACCTGGAGTGGCCCAGGGGGACCCACCAGGCCATCTCACCCCTGGTGGCGTGGCCAGCCCTAGGTGGCGCCTAGCCTGGGTGGGGCCCACCTGTGGCCCTCCAAGTTGCCTCCTTCCAGCCACTTCTTTCTCTCTCCCAAAAACACCGGAAAACTTTCTCAAGCTCGAGTTCCTTCTGTTCTTTCTCCCAATTTTTGATCCTCTTGATCATCCCATCTTTGCTGCTGATTTTTGGAGGGATTGATCCTTGGTATGTGCCTCCTCCGCTTGTCTAATTAGATTTGTGATTGATAGATTGTATCTTGAGTATTTTGCTGCTATAGGTGTCAGGTTATGTGAGCTTGCATGCTTGTTCTATGCTTAGAGACTTCATTTTGATGCATGTTTAGCCCTCTAGCAAGTTCCTATAGTAGCTCCTCATCATTTATCAACTTGGAAATTACTTGGTTTGATGTTTGTTTAAAAATTTCGGAAAGGAAGATGAGTGCATACCCACTGAATCAATATGATATGGTGGTACCTGAGCCAATGAAGGTCCATTGCAAGACAGAAGTTTTCCCTTCCATATATCCATGCCCTGAATTTATGAGAGCCGCGGGGATCTTCCAGGATTTCCAAACTATGATTACTAATGCAGGGTTGGAACACTTTGTTGAAGAGGAACCATTTCAATATGTTAAGCTAACCATGGCTATGGTGCAGGACTTCCGGTTTATATGGTCCTCGTCTAACCCCGTGGTTAATTATAAAATCTATAATATAGCCGTCGACCTGCCTTTTGCTGATTTCTGTGCAGCTATTAGAGTGCCGCATTGGGGATCTTGTGAGAAGATCAAGGAGAGGCCTAAGCCACTTATGGATTTATATGCTGAAATTTGCCAAGGTTGCGACTTCTCAAAGGAAAGTGGTAAAATTCGGAACATTCAGTTCCCATCCATTAGAATTTTGCCTATTTCATTACCAAGTGTGTTCTTGCTAGAAAGACTGCTATAAAGTTATCTTCATTTGATCTAACTTTTATCTCAGCTTCTTTGAATAGGGATAGATCTTATAACCTGGGTGCCTTGATAGCTTACCGTCTTACCACCAACCGCGAGAGGGACAGAATTTTTGGAGGCCTCATTGCCTCTCGTTTTCTATCTTTTCATGGTTTAGAGCCTCACCATTCAGATTATCGGTTCCCCATAGAGAGACTTGATCTCAATTCCATGATTCAGCATAATTTTGTTTCTTCTTGGGCTTTTGTGAGAGTTTTACCATATGAAATATCCTTTGTCAAGCGTGGTTAGAGAGGGGGTAGGACTAAGAAAGTAGTCTATTTGCCTGCACCTGCTTTGTTTAATTTTGATAACAGGCAAGGATGGTCGCTCATGGAAGAAGAGTTTGACACATATGTGGCGGAGCTCTCCCAGCAAGAGGAGAATGTTGGGGAGGATGCCGAAGATGATTCGGTTCATCCCTCCAACATGGGGGAGTCTTCATACCAACATCCATCCTATGATTGGAGCGCGTCTTCTTCTTCATCGCAAGGGCCAGATTATGATCATTCCTATGATGACCCACCAGCTTGGGGTTACTACCCGCGCTATTGATCCCCACTTAGGCCAAAAGCCTAAGCTTGGGGGGAGGTACACAAACATCACACTCATCTATATATCATGTTTAGTCAGTTCTTTGTATATCCATGTTTTGCTTTCTTTTTGGTTTTTGTTTCTTCTTTACCAATACAAAAAATACCAAAAATATTTTCGTTGTTTCTCTTGGTTTGTTTTTTTGCTTTTTAGCTTTGGTTTGCCTTAAACAAAAATCCAAAAAGATTTTGCTTTGTTTGTTTTTGCTTTGTGTGCTTGCTTTAAAAAATCGAAAACACCAAAAATATTTGTTCTTCTTCTTTGGTTTTCACTCATGGATGGGACTTCGGAGAGGATCATCGCCATCATCATCAACAACGCATCTCCATCAACCATCCATGTTTCCCCCATCCATGAGTGAGTAATCCCCCCGCTGTAGGCTATGGGGATGGTAGGGATTGGATGAGTTCTATCATGTAATCGAACAAGATTGTTAGGGCATGGTGCGTAGTATCTCTATTAGTGCTATTTGATTTTGTTGCAACTTGTCACTATGGACCGAGTGCCATGATCTCAGATCTGAACTTATTATTGATTCATTATGATAGTATTGTTTGTGATCTTATCTGCAAGTTGTGTACACATATCATTGTCCGGATCCAAAGGCCCTGAAGTGCCAGAAATTGGGACAACCTGAAGGGATGGCTGTGATGTGAGGATCACGTGTGTTCATGGAGTGTTAATGCTTTGCTCTGGTGCTCTATTAAAAGGAGTACCTTAATTTCCAGTAGTTCCCTTGAGGCCCCGCTGCAACGGGCTGGCAGGACAAAAGATGTTGTGCAACTTCTCACTGTGAGCACGCATGACTATTTATGGAGCACATGCCTATGATTGTTTAGTACTTGGATGCTTTATCTTATTTATCTGCAATTGCCCTAGATCTTGAAGTTACATGTTTAGAATTGTCCATGCAACGCCCTTCCATCCATCCCTATGCCTACCGCACTCATATCCTACTGTTACTATTGCTCTTGTTTTACTGCTGTTGTTACTTTGCCATTGCTACTACAAAATTGTTGCTACTGATAACCTTCTATGAGCAAGAACTATTTCCAGGTGCATCTGAATTGAAAACTCAGTTGTTAAGGCTTATAAGTATTCTTTGGCTCTCGTTGTGTCGAATCAATAAATTGGTAATACTACCCTCGAAGACTGTTGCGATCCCCTATACTTGTGGGTCATCAGGTAGCTGCCATGACTGTAGCTAGCGGTGTTTTGGGCATGAATTTGACCTGTGAGTCCATCGTCGTGAAGGACAGGTCGAGTGCCCTGGTGGCCTCGTGTCTAGCGGAGGGATCCATGTGCTCCAGCCGAGAGCAATATTTGTGGATGTCGTTGCCTTTCGAAGAGGACCCACGAGCGGAAAGCGTGGATCACCAAGCGCTCGATTCATCGGCTATTCGCCGGCGTTGTTCGAGTTCCCTTTGCTGCTCGATTTGTTGATTGTGCTCCTTTATGAGGAGCCAGTGCTATCCCATCAACATGTCATGGGGGAGTCGAGCGGCAGAGCATTGGTACCCCACACAGCCTCTCGCACTCTTGCCCACTGATCGTCGTTGAGTTTGATCTCTTGGAGGATGCGATTGATGACCTTGGCGTTTTCGGGTGGGACGTTCCTGTTAGGATTCGATGGATGTGTGCCATTGGCAGCATTTTCGGCGTTAGTAGCCTACGGGTCGGGGCAAAGCCGGTGGATCGGCACTGTTGTTGACGTGACCATCGATAATGGCCGCGCACATGTAACGATGGGGAAGGGCGTTGCTCCCGCGGCTTTCAGATCCGGAACTATAGGTTCCTTCATCCATGGGGGGATTGCACAGTCGGAGTTGCAGCTGTTGCTGTCATCCGAACCATACGTCAGGGACGATGCATCGAGGACACCGATTGGGGGCACCCATGAAGCAGGTGCGATTGCCGGAGACAGTACTTGATCAGGGAGGCGTGAGGTACTGATCTATCCCACCTGTAAGCACAAACTCCCGAGCATCATCTCGACCCCGTTGATACGTCCATTTTGCATCACTAATTTATATAATAATTTACCGTTATTCATTGATATATTTCATATTAAGAGGCGACACTTATGTTATTTCATCTATTTTGCATGTTTGATGACTTTTGGAGGAGAACCGCTGGAGTTAGGATTCTGATAGATTAGAAAAAGCGTTGTCCAGATGCAATATTTGAGAAGATTAGAAAATCCCATATAATTGTCACATCCCAAGATTTTCCAAATCTTGTAATGTGAAAAATAAATGAATAAAATAAAACTTTGTTTGATTTTCAGGGTGAGAAGAAACTTTTTGAAATCCAATTGGAAACTTTCAAACCAAATTGCATTAAATAAATCCTAAAGGGATTTAAAAAGATAAACTTTTGATAAAGGAAAATAAAATATTTTGGAATTATTATTTTGGATCTTTTAAATAAAAGGATTTGGTTTTCAAAAGAAATAGAAGTTTTACAAATAAGGATTATTTTATAAGCCAAATTAAAACTTGGACAAACCTTTGAAATAAAATATTTCTATTTTGGTAAAGGTTTATTTAAAATAAAGTAATAAGGATTTAATATCCAAGTTTTACTAATAAAGGTTTTACTATTTCCAAAACATCAAAACTTATTTATTTATTTGAAATAAGTTTTCCAAGTATTTTATATTCCCAAATAAAACCTACTGATTTGGTTTTGAAAAATAATTAGATTTCAAAAGGAGTATTTAAATAAAACAAATCCTATTTGATTAAATGGTCTAATTATTTAATTAATAATGGACCCTAAAATAAAATCATTATTTTGGTTTTGGAATTTTGGTTTATGTTACTGAACAGAACCAAATTCAAAGTTGCATTGTTTGGTGATTGTTTGAATCAATTTGAATGCTTGAGTGTTGTTTGAATTTTCAAAACAGAAATTAGAAATAGAAAAGGATAAAACAATCAGACAGAAAAAAATGTGATTTGGACTCACCTAACCGCTGCCCAACAAGACCCAATCCAGCCCACCTACTCTCTCCCGGCGTAAACGTTTTCCACTCGAGCGCACCCTCACGGTGGTGGTGGACCTCCTTTCCTTCTCGCTTCCTCACTGACGACTGGACCCCACCTCTCCTGTTCATCCTCCTCACCCGCGCGACTTCTGCTCCCCCAAACCTCGCCGCTGCTGAATGCGCCATTGATTCCTCCTTAACCACATTGATTTGATTCAGCCCGTGGCACTTGCACTAAGCGCCTCTCCTCCCTCTATCATCCCTCTCGCGCCACTCCATCGCCACCAATCCGCCACGAATCGGCTGCACTCCTCCTGCTCTCACCACCACCTCCCCACCAGCGCCCCTCCCACCTCCCACCAAGCTCACCTCCTCACACCCACTCCCCCGCTCCTCCCAATACCCTCCGTTCAACCACGGGCGCCCCAGAAAGCCGTCTTCGACAAAGCTCTGAGCGCCGCCGCGTCTGCAACTTCTCCGGCGAAGTCCCCTGGTAAACACTAACCACCCCGTGCCTTCTCGTTCACGCTCCCACACTCGACTCACTCTCCTGCACCTAACTACGCCCTCTGTTTTCCTCCGCGTGATCTACAGCGTCGTCTCCAACCACGAACAGGACCGCCCGACGCCGTTCTCCACTCCGCCGAGCAATTGCCGCTGTCCCTGAGCGCACCTTGCCGAGCCGACCGTACGTTGAGCTTCCCCAGGCCTCTGCGAACACGGTGAGACTACTCCCTCCCTCTCTCGTTTCCTACTTCGCCAGCGCCGCCACCGTCTGACCGCATCGCCGCTCGCCGTTGACCTTGCGCCGCCAGTTCCTGGCTAGTGGATAGGAGCCGTTCGATTTAGATCGAAGAGACGCGATAGAATCACTTAACAGCGAATGGGTACGCGTCCTGTGCCGTGCGATGCAACTTGATCCAACGGCCTACAGCACGTGATCCAGACGAACCGGTACCGTCCAATAAGGAAGCGACGCGTGGCCAGTTTTGTTTAAAACAGAAATTTGAAAACATAATTGTTTGCAGATTTGAAAACTCTATAACTTTTGATCCACACGTCCAAAAATTACAAACTTTATATCGTTGGAATCAGTGGAACAAGCCCTAGCCAACCATGCCATTTGCTTGGTAAATAGTATCTGTTAGATTAGTTGTTTTTGCAGAAACATTTTAATGCTTGTTTAGATTAGAAAAATTGTTCAAAAATGTTTTTGAGGTTGAAACCTTGGCAAAATGGTTTTTTCTGAACTTACTGACCCTAGGAACCAACCCATGGTTTTGAAAATGGATTTGGTGAAGTTTAGGATGGATTAATTGGTTTAGCCCATTTCTAGCCAAATAAAAATAATGGTTTTGTTATGAAAATGTTTTTGGAGTAAAAACTTTGGGAAAATGTTTCGGATCAAACCTAATGACCCTAAACACCAAGTTTTGAGAAACAACAACTTATTTTGTGAACAACTTAAAGTTGTTGCTTTGATAAAATATTTTCCACCACATAAAATAATGATTGGATTTAAAAATGGTTTATGGACAAAACCCTTTTGCAAATGACTTTGCCACTTGGAAAATGACCACTTTGAACCTTACAAAGTTTAGAAGCCCAGTGGAGACCATCTTTGCAAATAGAACCACCTCTTGCATGCTTACATGCATGACTTAGACCCCATTGTTTTATGTGAGTGAATTGTTTGATTGATTATTGGTTTGGAATGCATGTTGATATTGTGTTTGCTTGATTGATTGTAGTGAAGTTAGAAAAAGTGTGATACCAGCAAGATCAAGGAGTAAACCATCATTCCCTACCAAAAAGGCAAGTTACACTATCATCTAAAGTCCTACTATTTACATTATACTTAGTGGATTTTGAAACATGCATGAAAAGAATTTTCTATACTTATGCTATGCTAAATCCTAATAGGATTCCCTATACATTCCTTAGTGAAAACATTGTAGTTGTTACATGCTTAGCCATGCTATATTTTGAAAAGAGATACATGTTGAGATTTTATGAAGTTGAGAAAAGGACTTGTGATTTTATATAATAAAACAAGGACTCAATGAACCACCTGGGTGGCCAAGGATACTTTGAGTTTTGGAGAAGGTGGCAACAAAAGGAACCATGTCTATGGCAATCTCTTTGTGTTGTGCTCCAA
This sequence comes from Avena longiglumis, assembly GCA_030063025.1. Taxonomy (NCBI): domain Eukaryota; kingdom Viridiplantae; phylum Streptophyta; class Magnoliopsida; order Poales; family Poaceae; genus Avena; species Avena longiglumis. The sequence goes on along the minus strand of CP125975.1, from coordinate 38,225,067 downwards.
AGGAAACCACCCAGGAAACTTAGAGATTGAACATGTTTCTCCAATTGTGGCTTTCGTGTGCAACCACATGCTATTTATGACTCTGGCTTAGTCAACTACATTGGGAAGGCCCATGCATTGTCTTCAGGCTACTGGACATGAGGACCTAGAATCCTACATGGGTACTTGAAGACAAGCTAGCAATGGTGTATGGGAGGACCCTTTGGAAAGACTTCGTCACATTCTAAATCTGCCAGTACTCCATCTTGGTGAGCACTAATCCAGTGTCCACTGGTGGCAAAAGGATGGGATTGTGGCATGTGGGTAAAGTGTACTACTTCTGCAGAAGATAATAAAATCTAAGTACTTAGCCGTGTCCCCGGTTATGGACAATACTGAGCAACTAAAGTTTGAAGCTATGGGAAATCTCGACATTCTAATTTCTAAAAGAAAACTTTATAAAACTTGATGCACTTGGGGGTACCAAGGAGCTCAAGAGATTTTGATGAAAACTTGATGCACTTGGGGTTACCAAGGAGCTCAAGAGATTTTGATAAAACTTGAATACTTGGGGGTACCAAGTAGCTCAAGGGATTTTTGACAAGGACTTGAATACTTGGGGATACCAAGGAGTTCAAGGGATTTTGAAAAGGAGATTTGACAAAGTACCAAAACCATTTTGAAAAGATAGGATAAATTATTGCTTTATGCAAATGAGCCCAAACTCTACTTAGCCAATTATGCATGTAATGATAGGATCCACTTATATTCTACATAGTAGTGAAACTTGCCAATACAATTCAAATGTATTGACCCTTGTGGCTGTAACTTGTAATGTTGCAGGTTTGATTGATTTTAGTGAAGATTGATTGATTAGGATTACAAAGTCTACAACCAACATGTCTGCCTGTTGCACTTTGAAGATGAAGGACCCCATACTTATAGTTATTCCACTGCAATGTAATGTAATAGCCAAATGAGCTATGTAAGATGTAATAAAAATATGTTATTCCTGGTTATAAAGTTATATTATGACCTTTGTTTCTTGATATTACATCTTAATTGTGGATGCTAGCTATTGATCCAGGGACTAGCATTGTAAACACAGGGGACTCCACCTTATATTGTAAATAAAGGTTGGGACACTCCCTCTACAGATGGTATCAGAGCATTGTGTTGCCTGTAGGATTTGTAACCCTAGGACTGGACAAAAACCCTTAGAAAAATAGGAGTTGTTTTGTTCAAAAACTTATTTACAAACAAACACTTATAAAATCTTTCCTCAACCATTTTGGTTTCAACTCTACATCTCTTTTATTTCAACTTGATGGAAAAGCCTACCCCATGGCCAAAGACTACACCATGTGCAAAGGACTTCTTCAACATCTTCAACTCTAATGACTTCAACATCTTCAGCATATTCACCAAGGACTTCCAACTTGGATACCACTAAGGATTACAAGTGAGACAAGGAAATCTTGCTCAAGATTTAGAGACTGAGGAAATGCAAAATTAGAAGGAGTTCACTTCACTTGAAGTATTGAAACCAAGAAGTTTTCTCAAGGAAACCATGATCTCATACAAGAAGGATCAACCAAAGAAGGATGGAAAGATCACAAGTAAACCCTATAGATGGACCACCATATTTTGGTTAAGTTAAACACACCAACATATGTGGTGTAACAAAAATATTTTGTTGCCTAAGTATGTGCTTGAACTTGTTGTTGAGTGAAAAGTTGTTTGTAAATGCTTGCACATTGCTTGAGTGAATTGTGATGTGTGTGATTAGAATTGATTCCTTAGAAATATTTTGCCTATGCTAATCTCCCTCCAACCCAAACAGATGACTACTCCAAGAGACTCCAACATCGAGGTTGATGACACCAACACCAACCAAGAGGACAACATGAAAGAGCTCATAGCAACCCAGAACCAGTTGAACCAAGTGACAACTCAATTCATAGCCAACTCCAGTGGAGAAGATCCAACCCTACAAGGATTTTTGGAAACTCAAGGCCAACTGATGCTTAAGGTGACTGATCAAATGATCAATATGGAAGAAAGCTATCCCAAAAGAGTTAGTGACAACAGGGATGACAGAAATGTTATTCTAGATGGAGCCCCAGCTTGCATTATTTGTGGAGACAAGGACCATACTTCCAAGGAGCATGGAGATCAATGCCCCAACTGTGAAGAGAAACATCATGTTGGACAATGTCCCACCTCTCAAGCTACTTGCTACCTATGTAAGGAAACAACCATGTTCCTATCCAATGCCCCATCTATTCCATTATGGAACAAAGGAAACAAGGTGGAGTGCAACAAATGATTGCAAACCATCAAGAAGGATCCAAGTCTACCCAGAAGGTTGATGACAAAGGAAAAGGACCACTTATACCTCCAAACAAGACAACTCAATTCAAAGGACCAAAGAAAGGGCCTATGAATTATCCAAAGAGCAAGAGAAGGCCCAGGAAACATGTAGACATTCCTACCTACCAAATAACATATGAACAACATGAACTGGATGCACTCCTAGCTTTGGAGAAACCCAAAAAGCAAAAGAAGGACAAAAGCCATGTGCAGTGTCATAAATGTAAAGAAATGGGACACTATTCCAGTGAATGCCCAGAGAACCAGAAGAATAAGGAAATTGGCCAAGTGGTGTGCAACAACTACAAAGAGCTAGGCCATTATGTGGCAACTTGTCCACAAGAGCTACGTAAAGAACTCAAAGATATCAACTGTTTCAATTGCAAGAACCCAGGACATTATGCAAGCAACTGTCCAGAAAAGATGAAGAACAAGTTGAACAAGCCTATGGAGAAACTCAACCTTGGCCCATGAGTCAAGCATGGAAACAAAGGACACAATGCAAATATTTTCTTAGAGAAGTTTCCCCAGGATCCCAAGAAGGCCAACATGTAATTGTTGTTTGAAATTTTTAAGGGTGGTAGTACCCAAGATGTTTTGAGCCTACTTGTAACCCTAGCCTTCCCAAATCTCGGGACGAGATTTATTTTAAGGGTGGTAGCCTGTCACATCCCAAGATTTTCCAAATCTTGTAATGTGAAAAATAAATGAATAAAATAAAACTTTGTTTGATTTTCAGGGTGAGAAGAAACTTTTTGAAATCCAATTGGAAACTTTCAAACCAAATTGGATTAAATAAATCCTAAAGGGATTTAAAAAGATAAACTTTTGATAAAGGAAAATAAAATATTTTGGAATTATTATTTTGGATCTTTTAAATAAAAGGATTTGGTTTTCAAAAGAAATAGAAGTTTTACAAATAAGGATTATTTTATAAGCCAAATTAAAACTTGGCCAAACCTTTGAAATAAAATATTTCTATTTTGGTAAAGGTTTATTTAAAATAAAGTAATAAGGATTTAATATCCAAGTTTTACTAATAAAGGTTTTACTATTTCCAAAACATCAAAACTTATTTATTTATTTGAAATAAGTTTTCCAAGTATTTTATATTCCCAAATAAAACCTACTGATTTGGTTTTGAAAAATAATTAGATTTCAAAAGGAGTATTTAAATAAAACAAATCCTATTTGATTAAATGGTCTAATTATTTAATTAATAATGGACCCTAAAATAAAATCATTATTTTGGTTTTGGAATTTTGGTTTATGTTACTGAACAGAACCAAATTCAAAGTTGCATTGTTTGGTGATTGTTTGAATCAATTTGAATGCTTGAGTGTTGTTTGAATTTTCAAAACAGAAATTAGAAATAGAAAAGGATAAAACATTCAGACAGAAAAAAAATGTGATTTGGACTCAGCCCAACTGGCCAAGCCCAACAAGACCCAATCCAGCCCACCTACTCTCTCCCGCGGCGAAACGTTTTCCACTCAGAACTGCACCCTCATAGAAGCTGACTGGTGGACCTCCTTTCCTTCTCGCTTCCTCACTGACGACTGGACCCCACCTCTCCTGTTCATCCTCCTCACCCGCGCGACTTCTGCTCCCCCAAACCTCGTCGCCGTTTCTGCTGTTGAATGCGCGCTTGATTCCTCCTTAACCACGCATTGATTCAGCCCGTGACTGCGTGCACTTAAGCGCCTCTCCTCCCTCTATCATTCCCCTCAACCGCCAACTCCACATCGCCACCAGGCTGCCACGAATCGAGCTGGCACTCCCTCTGTTCCAACCACCGTATCCGACCAATTCCGGCCAAGCCTCGCCACCCCTTACCTCCCCGACCAAGCTCACACCTTCCCCACTCCCAGACGCTCCTCCCAGTACACTCCGTTCAACCACAGGCGCCCCAGAAAGCCGTCTTCGATAAAGCTCTGAGCGTCGCCGCGTCTGCAACTTCTCCGGCGAAGTCCCCTGGTAAACACTAACCACCCCGTGCCTTCTCGTTCACGCTCCCACACTCGACTCACTCTCCTGCACCTAACTACGCCCTCTGTTTGCCTCCGCGTGATCTACAGCGTCGTCTCCAACCACGAACAGGACCGCTCGACGCTGTTCTCCACTCCGGCGAGCAATTGCCGCTGTCCCTGAGCGCACCTTGCCGAGCCGACCGTACGTTGAGCTTCCCCAGGCCTCTGCGAACACGGTGAAACTACTCCCTCCCTCTCTCGTTTCCTACTTCGCCAGCGCCTCCACCGTCTGACCGCATCGCCGCTCGCCGTTGACCTTGCGCCGCCAGTTCCTGGCTAGTGGATAGGAGCCGTTCAATTTAGATCGAAGAGATGCGATAGAATCACTTAACAGCGAATGGGTACGCGTCCTGTGTCGTGCGATGCAAATTGATCCAACGGCCTATAACACGTGATCCAGACGAACCGGTACCGTCCAATAAGGAAGCGACGCGTGGCCAGTTTTGTTTAAAACAGAAATTTGAAAACATAATTGTTTGCAGATTTGAAAACTCTATAACTTTTGATCCACACGTCCAAAAATTACAAACTTTATATCGTTGGAATCAGTGGAACAAGCCCTAGCCAACCAGCCATTTGCTTGGTAAATAGTATCTGTTAGATTAGTTGTTTTTGCAGAAACATTTGAATGCTTGTTTAGATTAGAAAAATTGTTCAAAAATGTTTTTGAGGTTGAAACCTTGGCAAAATGGTTTGTTGTGAACTTACTGACCCTAGGAACCAACCCATGGTTTTGAAAATGGATTTTGTGAAGTTTAGGATGGATTAATTGGTTTAGCCCATTTCTAGCCAAATAAAAATAATGGTTTTGTTATGAAAATGTTTTTGGAGTAAAAACTTTGGGAAAATGTTTCGGATCAAACCTAATGACCCTAAACAGCAAGTTTTGAGAAACAACAACTTATTTTTTGAACAACTTAAAGTTGTTGCTTTGATAAAAATATTTTCCACCACATAAAATAATGATTGGATTTAAAAATGGTTTATGGACAAAACCCTTTTGCAAATGACTTTGCCACTTGGAAAAATGACCACTTTGAACCTTAAAAAGTTTAGAAGCCCAGTGGAGACCATCTTTGCAAATAGAACCACCTCTTGCATGCTTACATGCATGACTTAGACCCCATTGTTTTATGTGAGTGAATTGTTTGATTGATTATTGGTTTGGAATGCATGTTGATATTGTGTTTGCTTGATTGATTGTAGTGAAGTTAGAAAAAGTGTGAGACCAGCAAGATCAAGGAGTAAACCATCATTCCCTACCAAAAAGGCAAGTTACACTACCATCTAAAGTCCTACTATTTACATTATACTTAGTGGATTTTGAAACATGCATGAAAAGAATTTTCTATACTTATGCTATGCTAAATCCTAATAGGATTCCCTATACATTCCTTAGTGAAAACATTGTAGTTGTTACATGCTTAGCCATGCTATATTTTGAAAAGAGATACATGTTGAGATTTTATGAAGTTGAGAAAAGGACTTGTGATTTTATATCTTAAAACAAGGACTCAATGAACCACCTGGGTGGCCAAGGATACTTTGAGTTTTGGAGAAGGTGGCAACAAAAGGAACCATGTCTATGGCAATCTCTTTGTGTTGTGCTCCAAAGGAAACCACCCAGGAAACTTAGAGATTTAACATGTTTCTCCAATTGTGGCTTTCGTGTGCAACCACATGCTATTTATGGCTCTGGCTTAGTCAACTACATTGGGAAGACCCATGCATTGTCTTCAGGCTACTGTACATGAGGACCTGGAATCCTACATGGGTACTTGAAGACAAGCTAGCAATGGTGTATGGGAGGACCCTTTGGAAAGACTTCGTCACATTCTCAATCTGCCAGTACTCCATCTTGGTGAGCACTAATCCAGTGGCCACTGGTGGCAAAAGGATGGGATTGTGGCATGTGGGTAAAGTGTACTACTTCTGCAGAAGATAATAAAATCTAAGTACTTAGCCGTGTCCCCGGTTATGGACAATACTGAGCAACTAAAGTTTGAAGCTATGGGAAATCTCGACATTCTAATTTCTAAAATAAAACTTTATAAAACTTGATGCACTTGGGGGTACCAAGGAGCTCAAGAGATTTTGATGAAAACTTGATGCACTTGGGGTTACCAAGGAGCTCAAGAGATTTTGATAAAACTTGAATACTTGGGGGTACCAAGTAGCTCAAGGGATTTTTGACAAGGACTTGAATACTTGGGGATACCAAGGAGTTCAAGGGATTTTGAAAAGGAGATTTGACAAAGGACCAAAACCATTTTGAAAAGATAGGATAAATTATTGCTTTATGCAAATGAGCCCAAACTCTACTTAGCCAATTATGCATGTAATGATAGGATCCACTTATATTCTACATAGTAGTGAAACTTGCCAATACAATTCAAATGTATTGACCCTTGTGGTTGTAACTTGTAATGTTGCAGGTTTGATTGATTTTAGTGAAGATTGATTGATTAGGATTACAAAGTCTACAACCAACATGTCTGCCTGTGGCACTTTGAAGATGAAGGACCCCATACTTATAGTTATTCCGATGCAATGTAATGTAATAGCCAAATGAGCTATGTAAGATGTAATAAAAATATGTTATTCCTGGTTATAAAGTTATATTATGACCTTTGTTTCTTGATATTACATCTTAACTGTGGATGCTAGCTATTGATCCAGGGACTAGCATTGTAAACACAGGGGACTCCACCTTATATTGTAAATAAAGGTTGGGACACTCCCTCTACAATAATATACAGAAATTCTTATTTTTCCAGAAGATGAAGATGGCTAGAAGGAGAAATGGAGATGTGCCACATGGGGGACACACCACCCCCTGGCGTGGGTCCCCCTAGGCCACGCCACCAGGTGGTGTGGACACCCTGGCCCACCTCTGGCATCGTCCTTTGGCATATATAATCTTCCCGAAAACCTAAGACTCGGGGAGCGACCACAGAAAGATTCCATCGCCTCTGCGGGGCGGAAACTACAGAGAGAGAAAGAGCTCTCCGGTAGGCAGAAATATGCCAGGGAAATTCCTTCCCGAAGAGGGGAGATCGTTGCCATCGAGACCGTCATCAAGCTAGACATCATTGGGATCATCATCCTTGTCATCATCACCACCAGTACCATCATCACCACGCCATACCACTATAGCAATCGGGTTGAATCTTGCATAGTTCTTAGGGGAAGCTTTCCCAGTGTTGATTACTTATTGTAGTTGATGCTATTGAGTGGAACCATTTAATTATTATTCATGTTCACATTGTTACTTATCATTATTTCATCTCTGATCTTGATCCATATGATGTCTCGTGAGTAGTTCGTTTAGTTCTTGAGGACATGGGAGAAGTCATGTTGTTAGTAGTGGAATTATGTTGAGTAATATTTAATGGTTTGATTCTTAAGTTGTGGTGCTATTCTTCTAGTGGTGTCATGTGAACATCGACTACATGATACTTCACCTTTATGGGCCTAGGGGAATGCATTGTGTATTTGTCTACTAATTGTGGGGTTGCCAGAGTGACAAAAACCTAAACCCCCGTTAGGAAACCATTGCATAAGGGAGTGTAGGATCAATTATATGAATCAAAAGCACTTGGAAATATTCCCATGTGTCCTCGAGAACGTTTGGCCATCTTAAGTAATACAACTGGCTTGTCCTTTGCTAAAGAAAGGATTGGTACACTTGCTGCAATTATTATTATTGTCTTTTACTCGCACTTTATTTATCTGCATTATCAAAAAAACCTAAAAAATCGTTTGCTAAGTATTTACAGTGAATCCTTGATCCAAACCGCTTGTCAACATCTTCTGCTCCTTGTTGGGTTCGACACTCTTATTTATCAAAAGTACTATGATACACCCCTATACTTGTGGGTCGTCACCTGTCTCCTATGGAGTTGAAGTCCTTGCGGGTGGCTGGAGAGTGGGCGGTGAAATCGAGGGCGCCGAAGAGGAGATGTTTCTCCATTGTAGAGGAATCAAATATCACAGCAGATGGAGCAGTCACGATCGCACGATCAGCACCCCCAGTTCCCACAGACGGTGCCAATTGACGAGGGTTCGACTCGTCAATGACCATTGTTATGGACTTGGGTTTTGGAGAAGGAGGGGATGCTGGAGATCACGGAACGGCTAACAGACTCGTAATGCGGGGACACGAGGTTTACCCAGGTTCAGGCCCCCAAAGGGAAAACCCTACTCCTGCTTGTTTGTTCTTGATTGATGGCGATGTCGATGATTACAATGGTGCAGAGATGAGATCTGGCGTGAGGTGTATACTATGGTTATGAGGTGCCCTTCGCATCGTGCCCTCCTAGCCTTTATATAGATAGGCTAGGTCTCGGGGGTAGGTCGAGTCGGTTACAGATTAGGGTTGAACCATTAGAAATTCTATCTATACCTAATCGTGTTCTCCAAGAAGACGCATCTGTGTGGCCCTTGGTCACCCAAATCCTTCCTAGGCTTCATCATCCGCACGGCGTAATCACGTGGGCCATGTCAGGCCTATACCAGGTAGGCTAATATCAAGTACCCGTGAGGCATATCCATGTCAGATATGGAATGCCCATCTTTTAGTCTTCGTCCATATTTTGATGACGACGATGACCTAGAAGTTGATGATGCCGATGACGAATGACCTCCCAAGAAAGTACCTGCTGAATCTGATGAGATCTACGTTTTAGCGGACATCGACCCTGAAGAGATTGAAAGAGTGTGTGTTGAAGCAGAGACATCTCGGAGGGCAGAGGCTCAGTGCGGTGACCCAGCATACCACTACATGATGTAGTATACTATAGTCGTTGGCATAACACCAATTAAACATCGTTCACTAGTATTACATCCCTCAGAATGGCACAACAGAAACACAGCAGGTCCAATACATGTCTAAAGGTTACAACTCACTCTTTACACAAGATCCAGAGAACACTCTAGGTTAAAGAGAGAGAAAGAACTTCTTACGGAGAAGAATCAAAGATAAACAATGCAAAAAACTATTATACTATTAAAACTAGTATTTTAACTAAGGGATTGACATTGTTGCTATTGCAATACACTACAGAATTAGGTTCTTTGGCTAGAGATTATATTCCTATCTAATCAGTAACTTCGTCTTCACTTGAGTTGATGTATATGTTGACTTCCTTGACTTCATTGAAGATCTTTAGCTTTGGATGATGAGTCCTGGAGCATAACTTGATGTAGATGTTGTCTATCCCGGCTTCAGAATCTAGCAAGGGTTAAGAAGATACTTTGAGTACAAGCGCACTCGGCAGATTCACTAGAAAAGGAGTGTTTGATGCACTATAACTATAGCCACAGACCATAGGTCGTAGGCAATGCAAGTCTTCATAAACATTTCTTCAAAGGTTTCTTTTATTCTGAAAAGCTATGTCCGTCAGCCTTCACGGGTTTACCAGAACTTTCATGGAGTTCCTTTCCCGCAGCGTTTGTAGCTCCTTCCCGGAACAGGGAGTAACAAGTTACAATTATTACACTCTGCAGAGGTGCGTTACTTTTCCCATGAGAGATTAACTCCTTGTTGCACAACCGGGCAGCTTACCCTTCCACAATTCCATGTTGTGGGGCCTGGTAGATGATCCAAGCTAATCACTGTCGTCTCTGCGACCTCATATGTCTGCACGATCCTTCGGGCTAGCTCACCTTCGCTAAGCCCCCTTTTGGGCAGGCTAAAACCCTGATGAGTTCCCGAAGACTCTATGACCTGGTGTTGCCCTGGCAAGTGCCATATTAAATGGTCCATCCACTAAACACCATCCATAGATAATCTAGACACCAAAAGTGTGGGGTGTAAGGGTGCCCACCCATATGTTGGATCCACACAAGGAATCACAACGTCACGTTAAGGTCGTCTGGCCTCCATACAAGAGGAAAAGGATACAGCTGACTTCTCCATCCCATTCCAAATCTCATGGTTAACGCGTAATATACGGCGCAATAATCATTGGCGACATTGGTTGTTAAGTCCTAGATATTATGTTCCTTTACCACCGGAACTTTTATAGTAAGTTATTACCTCATGGTAATAACTTATAATCGCATTATTATGAAAATAGTGTTTTCGGACCTTTTTCAAATACAAGTGATGTCCACATTGGATTTAAAAAATACTTTACATAAAATAACCAAAGGACATGAGCAAGTGCGAACTTGCCTTTTGTGATTGCAAGATTATGCACTCACGGTCTTCAAGGTAATATAAGATCCAAAAATCTGAAATCAGCATCATTGGTCCGGTAAGGACTAATGTTTGAAGAAGCAATATGCTCTTATGCATAAGTAATGTGATGCATTTTATAAACGCGAATATCGGGGTAACGTTGTTCTAGGGTTTGGATACTATAAATGATGTATTTGAAATGTGTTGTACTTTTGGATGAGTTTTATACTCGGGCTTCTTATTAAGGCTTGTGATTTTGTGTGAAACAATCATAAAATTACAATATCATAAAACAATGGAACACACACAAAAGGTGAAATGCTATTCAAGATTGCTTATATAAGAGTTCTTGTTTGAAGTGGCAAAAAGAATAGCATTTGAAGAAAATATTTCTTTTCTAAGGTCTAAACAATCTTTGTGGTTAGTTGAGTCTGTTCGATGTTATTTGTGCTTGCTTGAATAGTTTAGGCTTGAGATGCTTTATGTCTTAACTATATCAGACCAAAGTTAACTATAAAACATATAACAATGCTTATAGTATTATATTTAGATTCTTGTAGACTAAAGTTAACTTTAAAACATAGATAGTTTAAAAGTATAATGCTTATAACATTTGTACTTTGTGTAATTGGTAATGTTTCCGTAAGGTTACTTAACAATGGTTATATTTTTCTTTCATGTGGTGGTTTTCTTGATTTTATAATGGAATAGTATCACTTACCCCTTTAATGGATGGGTGGTTATGGTTTGTAAATCATGGAGTAATGTTACTTAATTGCTTATGAGTTCATTTTAGTGTTTTAGTATGTTGATAATCTTTTGGTTGAAATAAAGGAAATAAGTTTTTATTTATCTACAAATTATTCTTGATGATTTTAGATTTGATAAGGATTCTCTTTAGAAAATATTACACACCTATGGTTGAGGAAAATTCACTAAAATTGTAATTAAAATGTGTTAAACTATTTGGACTTCATATTATTAATGTTTAAGACTAATACTATTTATTAGACTCAATTGGTTAATTTAGACATATTAGCAGTTTTTTATTTACCCTTATATGAATTTTCATTTAAACAAATAAGTTTTAAACTTGAGTTATTAAAGTATCTGAATTTTATTTAACTCAAAAGTGGCATATTATATTTTTTAATATATAGGTATTAATTTTGTGATCATTTTGGTATATTACATTTATTTTTGTGCTTCATAAATAATAAGATATGATTTGAACAATTCTTATTACTTCATGATTACTTAATAAATAATAAATATTTAATTAAGTGAAATAATAATAGATGATTATAGTGTTAAATTATATTTTTTGTTTTTCTAAGATTTTTGATATTTTATTCATATTTTTTAACATTTACCATTATTAAAATATGAATTATCAAAGTTTTATTACTTACAAAACCTTTATTAAATAATTTTTATTTAAATAATGATCATATTAATATTTGATAATAATTTTGAGTTGTAGATTTTATTTTTCTACAAATGTTAATATATTATACACATTTTTCTGAATTATAAGTCAAAAGTTATCAATTAAACAAGATTTAATCATTTATTTGATTTCTGGAATATTAATAATTGAGTTTATAACATTTTATTTATTTCTTAAACAGGAAATACTTTTACACCGCATCCATACCTAGCCTAAGTCACTGACCAGTGGGCCTATGTCCACCTCAGCACTAAGGTTAGTAAATGTATTTTGTTACCAACTCGTTTGCTACCCCCAGACAATGACACATGGGCCCTGGGCCACATCACACGCCACGCTAGCAAAGACTGGTCAAACTAGCTGACGTGGTTCAAACCTGATGTAGGCATGACGTCATACGGTTTGATCCTCACTGGTTGAGGATCGATCGATCTAATGCTCGCGCGGGGCTGTGGCTAGGTGCGTTGGAACGAGCATGCGCTGGCGAGTTGATCTATGGTCGCGCCGCCCCCAAATGGTCATCGGAGAACGATTCACGGTGGTGACCAACGGCGGTGCACGACGGCACACGGCGAGATCTCGATACGGGACGCAATTGAACCAACGACGTCTCCTAGAAGATAGAGGAGCTTACTCTAGTTGCGATGGAGTGGTCGAGGAGACTTGGGAAGGCTGACGACGGCGAATCGACGATAATGGCCACGGCGGCCAATGAAAGGAATGCTTGATTTCACATGATTCCTGGCGTGCGGGCTTCCGTGCTTGGTCCTAGGTGAGTCAGTCCACGACGGCGCTTCCAACGGTGGCTACCACGCGGCGAGGGGTGGTCGGAGTTGACCGGAACGACGAACTCCGACGAACTAGAGTTTCGGGTGAGGAAGGAAAGTGGGTCTGGAGAGAGAGATTGAGGATGATATGGGTATGATAGGATATATGAGGATGCGGCGATCTTATCTAATCCTCCCAGGGACGGCGGCACGCATCGTAGCATGACGGTTGATCGACGGGGGAGCTCTGGCCAGCGAGCTGCTTCCAGTAGGCGAGGTAGACGACGAAGTAATTTTTGCAGAAAACCCTGTAAGGTTCCCAACCTTTAATAAGGTAGAGATCCCTGTGTTTACAATGCTAATCCCTGGATCAATAGCTATCATCCAGAGTTAAGATGTAATATCAAGAAACAAAGGTCATAATACAACTTTATAACCAGGAATAAAATAATTTATTACATCTTACATAGCTCATTTGGCTATCTCATTACAATGCAGCAGAATATAACAATAGCATGGGGTCCTTCATCTTCAAAGTGCCACAGGCAGTCATGTTGGTTGTAGACTTGTAATCCTAATCAATAAACTTCACTAACATCAAACAAACCTGCAACATAATAAGTTACAGCCACAAGGGTCAATACATTTGAATTGTATTGGGAAGTGATACTATGGTTATATTGTGGAGTCTGTCATCTATATGCATTTGGATAAGTGGAGCTTAGGCTTGCTTTGCTCAAAATAGATTTTCCTTATCATTTGAAAACACTAAGTTTTTGCTTGACAAAAACACCCAAGGCATCTCCCAATAGAAATTGGTGAACCTTTAACCCTTGTTCAACCACAAGTTTTAACTTAGAAATTGGGATGAGGAGATTCTTGATAGCTTCCATGTCTTGATTCTCAAATTGTCCTTTACCAGGGATATGGCTAAGTACTTAGATTTTACACTCTGCAGAGGTGGTGGACTTTCCCCACAAGACTTGGTTTCCCAAGACAAGAACTTTCAGAAGCCTTCCCTTAGACCAGAATGGACGCGCTCCAACCTATCAATCCCCTACCACCAATTGTCCATTTGGCTAAGTTATTGCAACCTATATGATCCAGGCAGAGCCCATAATGCCAAGTGGCTGCACTTGAAGCTTCTCAACATTTGGCATCTCAGATCTCTTTGTTCCTGGGTGGCCATCCACAAGTGAGATACACAAGGTAAACCATAGAAATGGGCCTTGTATAACCACTCAACACAAACCATTCCTTCCATTCCACCCAGGTGATTCATTCTCTTAGTTGTTTTATTAAACAAAACACAAGTCCTTGACTTAGAAATATTCCATAGCATGAATATAATCCACCCTTGTTTTCTACTAGCTAAGCTAAGCATGATAGTAGTAGGAATCTTAACTTAGGATATTTCTACTAAGGTTTCATCTACTAGGATTTCCCATGGCATAGTTTATACTTAGCAAAAATTCCATGCAAATCCTACTTAGAAATATCACTAATGCATAGTGAAAATAATGGGACAAAAGTATGAAGCATCACTTGCCTTTTTGGTAGAGAATATAAGTTCACTCCTTGATCTTGCAATATTCACACTCTTCAAATCACTACAATTCAATCAAGCAAGCAATATTTCAATCTACCATTCAAGCAACATTACATAAAATAATAGTATCAAACCAATGCATGCAAGCATGCCAAACTTTTTTTATTTACAAAAGTGGTTTATAATAGGTTATAAACATTCTAAAACACTTATTGGTCATTTTATAAAGTGTCAAAACTATTTGCAAAAGATTCTTCCTATAAACCATTTTAAACCAAAGCATTATTTTATGTGGTGGAGAAATGCTTTTAATAAGGCAACAATCTATAGGGTTCACAAAATATGTTTTAAAATCATAAAAACTTGTGTTTAGGGTCAGAGAGTTTAAATCAAAACATTTCCCAAAGGTTTTCTCCAAAAATCATTTTTAACAAATAAACAATATTTTTATTTGACCAGAAAGGGTTTAAATCAAAGATTTATTCTTTTGCTTCACCAAATACATTTTAAAATCCATGAGTTGGTTTCTAAGGTCAGTAGGTTCAAAACAAACCATTTTCCAAAGATTTTATCTCAAAAATCATTTTAGAACAAATTTTATATTCTAAATATGCCTACACAAGTTTCTATAAAAACAATCATTTTATCAGAAGCAATTTACTAAACAAAGGGCATGGTTAGAAAGTACTTGTCTTTCTGATTCCATTGATATAAAATTTGCAAAATTTGGACGTGTGGTTTGAAAGTTATGAATTTTTCAAATTGGAACATCTAATAGACAAGTTTCTGTTTTTAAAACAATCTCTGGACACGTGGGCTGTTCTGATTCGTCGAAAACGGTTCGTGCGGATCGTGCTGTGTGGTGCGTTGGATCTAACTGAATTGCATGGATCAGATCAGCACATACCCCTTCGATTAGTCAACCTATCTAAGCCATCAGATGAAGATCTAACGGTCCACAGTTGATTGACCATAGGTTGGCGACGGCGCGGTCTATCAGCGGCGTAGCCGGCGATACGAGAAGCGAGAGGGGACGTGGTGTGGCTCACCATGATCGTCGTGGCACGGGGATGCTCAACTTTCTTGCGTTTGTCGAAGGGGCGCACGGGTTCGACGCGTATTGCTCGTCGGAGTTGTCCACTGGCTCGAGCTCGCACGGTCGTCGACGGGGGCGAGGCTACAAGGCACGAAAGAGCAAATCAATGGGTCTGTTAGACGCGTGAGAGAGAGGAGAGAGTAGGAGTATCATCGCGAGAGGAAGGGGAGGTCGGTGTTACCGGGGAGAGGTCGAAAGTGTTGGAGACAGACGGCAGCGTGTTCAGTCGAGGTTGTTGCCGACGATGGGGGGCATGCGCGAGCGAGCTGAGGCCACTAGGAGGTTCAGGGAGTGATGGGGATCATGCTTGTGTGGTCGAGAGAGCGAGGGGCGACGGCGACTGGCCTGAATTGATGGAAACGCTCGCCGGAGTCAGTGACGGTGCAGGGGAAATTGGAGATAGCCTGGGGGCATAGAGGATCTGGCGAGTGAGGAGAAAGATAGAGGGGCGAAGGCGCTTTAGTACGCGTGATCGAGGGGCCGTTTAATCGCGGCGTTACTGCGTATTACGCCGGCATTCATTTGGCATCAACGGCCGGTGAGGTCAGCGGGAGGGTGAGGAAGACGGTGACGTGGCGATGGGGTCCGTTGTCAGCAGAGAGGGAGAGAGGAGGAGTGGGTCTAGCTAGTCAGTGGGTTTGCGGGTTCCTTCTGCGGTGAGAAACGATTCGCTCGGGGTGCTGGGCTTAGTGGGCTGGCTGGGCTGGGCTGCTCCTTTTCTTTTTTTTGTTCTAATTGTTTTTCCTTTTCTATTTCTAATTTTCTGTTTTGATTTTGATTAATCATTTCAAACAACTTTTGAATTTCAAACCTCAACCAAACTTTATGTATATTCAAATACTGTTTAATA
The DNA here is from genome assembly GCA_030063025.1 of Avena longiglumis. Taxonomy (NCBI): domain Eukaryota; kingdom Viridiplantae; phylum Streptophyta; class Magnoliopsida; order Poales; family Poaceae; genus Avena; species Avena longiglumis. The sequence goes on along the minus strand of CP125975.1, from coordinate 38,208,789 downwards.
GTTTATTTTAGAGTCAAATTTAGAATAATTTATTTAGGGTATAATAATTATTTAAAACAATGCCTTTGCTTTGAATTCAATTAATATCAAATATATTTTTAGTCCTTATTTGATTTCAATTTTTTTTCACATAAACCTTTTCAGTAAGTTTTATTCATTTAATAGGGTGTAAAAATATTCACCTAGAATTATTTGGAAAAATATTTAATATGATTCCTAAATCATTTGAATTGGGTATTTGTTTTATTTCCAATGATATTAAATATAGTTTTAATTCCATAGATTTTATTTGGAAAATTTCTTTGATCTTATTTAAGTTAATTAAATAACTTTTAATCCACTTGGGTAAATTCCAAATATTATTTTCCCTATGATTTAGTTAACCATTTCTTAATAGGGATTTTATCTTTATTCAAATAGAATAGGATTTGGTCAAAGTCATTTTATTTTATTTGGAAAATTCTTTATCCATTTATTTTATTTGGATTTGGATTATAATTATTCCATTTCTTATGGATTAGGCCAAGATTTAATTTGGTCTTTAAATATTCCTTATTGAATAATTTCTTTCTTTATCTTATAAAATCCATATCTTTTTATTTATAGATCCAAACTTGCTGATTCCAATTTGTAAAATCTTATTTAATATTTATTTATCCTTTTAAATATTTTTAGGATTATTTTCTCACCATTTGGTATGGATTTTAGATAAGTGCTTTATTAGCTTTGGAAATTACTTTTCCTTATTTATTAAATTCATAGGATTTTATCCATGGCTCCAAATTAAGTGAAATCCAATTCACATGGTTTTATATTATTTCTATTTGTCATTCTTGATCAATTTGAAATGTTTGCTTGACCAATTTTTATATGGATCAAATCCATAGTTTTAGAGATAACTTGAAAATGATTTTCTTCCATTAGGGTTTTGGGGTTTTCGTTTATTTCTCAAGTGTTTAAATTTCCAGATGCATTTATGAAGAATGCATTCCACTTGATTTGAATTTAGTTGGATTCAAACATTATCCAAAGTTTGTTCAAGATGGAAATTTAAGTTTCAATTTAGAAACAAAAAGTTTCTTTTCACTCTGAATTTCAACAATTATTTATTTTGTTTATTTATTTTTCACATAACAAGATTTAATTGGAAAATCTTAGGATGTGACAAACCCCCTGGCGCTTCTTTCCCCTCAACCCGCAGTCCCTCTTTGGTCCCACCTGTCATCCAGAGATGAGAAGGAGCTGGGCTGGTTACTGGGCCTTTGTGGGCTGCACAGGGCGATAGGTTAGCAGATATGAGTTGGGCCACGACCAGGATTTGTTTTTTTCCTTTTTTCTATTTTCTGTTTTACTTTCAGATTTGAATTTCCCTTATTTGATTTGAATTCTCCTCATAGAATTGATTTGTTGGATGATTAAAGTATTAATAAAGTATATTAAGGTTCTTTTATGAGTTTGCCATATAATGGTATTATTTCTTTATTTGTTTTCTATCAAAACCCTTTTTATATTATGTAGAAACCCTTATTATTAATTTTTCCTTCTACATTAAACCATGGCTCTATTATATGATATTTCTTATTTGTTTATAAAACTTAACTCTAGTTGGGTCATAGTTTGAATAGAAATTTTTATATGTATAATGATCCTATATCATTATTTGATGCATGAAATGCAAAAGAAATTAATATGGTTATTACTACTTCGATTGACTTGGAGAATGGCAATGTATACATTCTATTATGATAAACATAGAAGTTTAGGGTTTGAATTGTAAATGTTTACCCAAGGGTTTAGGGTTCTTAATTTACTTATATCCTTTTGTTATTGTGAGTAAAGATTTAATAACTAAGCATATTGTTTTCTGTTTGTGAAATATAATGATATCACCCTTTTAAAATAGAAAGTTAAAAATTTCCTATGGAAGGGAATTGATAAGAATATCTCTTAAACACATATGCTTAAGATAATTGGAGATGATAAAGATGTGCTTATGTGATTTGCTATAGGAAAATATTCCTATAAAGTGATATGGAGATAGGATGATGGATCAATAACATGAAATGGATATTATGTTTGGTTTAAGAATTAGAGTTGAGTGTTTACCAGGAATGTCTATTTTCCATAATTCACAATCCTGGACCTTTAATTAAGGAATTCCTTCCCTAGATATAATACTTCTTCCTATCCATCATCATGGTTAGTATGATGAGCTTTACTCATAAAAATCTTCTTATTCATATATTCTTCTTCTAAACTCATGGATGAATCCAATGAGTTTGATATTAAATCATTTCATAGTTTTCTCATATCCTTGCTTGGTTATACCCACTACTCTACTATTGAAAATCTTCAATCCAACAAGTAGTTCTTTCAAACTCCACTCATAATCTTCCTTAATCACCCATCTACCTTTCTTTAAGGCTTACTATCCTTTAGGATGCATAACACTACTTCCATAACTCTATGCTATACTAGCTTTAATTGAATCATACTGTCTTATATTTACTCTAGTAACTCATACTCCAACCTTTCATTACATTAATGTGACCTATAATAACTACTCTAGGATCACTTACCTATACTAGGGTTTCAATCATGTTCTACCCACCAATGTCACTTATACTTGATATAAATATTCAATTCTTGGTGAGCAAGATATGATCATTTTAATCCTTTAATCATTTATAACTTATATTTTTAGTTGGCTAAGAAAGACTTTATCAATACATACTTGCAATTGTATTGGAATTATCTTCTTAATATCTTTAATTGGATTAAGGTTATTCATGGACTATGCCCACTTGATCCAATAGAATTGTTACTGGTAACTATCTTCATGATTCACCCTTGTAATCTTCTTTCCTACCATATTATTATAGATATAAATAATTCTTCACTTTATTTAGGAGTGATTTAACTCCATCAATTCTCCTATTGATTTGATTCTCTTCAATCATTCCTATCCTATAGATGATATCTAAAACTGGCATCACTATTTACCCCTTCTTAGTTGTTTCTTTGTAGGCACCTATTTGTAAGTTGTGTTATGATCAAGAGTTTGATAGGTTGAGAATGGGTGAATCAATAGTTGATTTCTCAACATTGATGAACAACAGATATGGGAATATAACTCAATAGAGATGATAAGGATTGATATGGAAAGAAAGATATATGGTGATTGATCTAAGCTTAGTTTCTTTCCTACTCAATCTTACTTAAGAAGTAGGGTTAGGTATTACCATGGTACTCATGGTATATGCAGATGAGATTAAGATATAGTTGTTACATTCTTATTATTTGTGTTATATCCTTAACTTGGTACTCATGAGTGATTATAATGAATACTATGATATGATCACCTAAGGATCAAATATAAATCATAATGTATTACGGTTTAACTTTTATTACATTTGATCTACCCTTAGATCAAATCTCCCTTACCCAAAATAAGGTTTTAGCAAAGGTCATATTGAAACTTATCGCAGTCAACTTGATGATCTACTTCTTATTCCATCAAGTTAAGAGAAGCTTCAATCACTTTGACAAGTGTTGTTCAAAAGCGCGAAAATTATTCGGATTTTTTATGCATGAATGCCATGCACACATCTGGGTTCAGCTTATTTCTAGGCTCTAATGCTAGGATGTTACACTCAGACAGCTAACACTGGAGACAAGGAAGAATCATATGGCGACATGCAAATGCCCGACAAAGCCCCTACCCCCACAGTACCAGAAGCAGGCACTGATGGTTCAGGAAGCTCCACAACTCCTCAACAGTATGTACAAAGGTTACTCAAGCCTCCCCCTTACCAACTATCACCATACGTCAATGTAGACAGCAAGAAACAGTTCACAAGCACGAAAAGTGCTAATAAGCTATACACAAAAGTACTTCAGCACGGAGGAAGCATCAGAACAAACCAGCATAATGAAAGGTGGTCTGCTCTTTCGCCCCTGATTTTTTTGCCAACCTTTTCTTCTCGCTTAGTTACAGTGCAAGTTGCTTATACAGGCTTCATAGTCGCTTATTTACCAAACAAAGTTGCTGGAATTCTTGGTTTTGTTGCCAACATGACAATAGAAGTTACTTTTTTGTATAGAAAAGCAACTATGTCTCTGCTTATCAGATGACTATGTCTCTCATAAAAACTACTTTTCGCAACCGGTAGTCGTCAACTACCACATTACAGCATAGGAGCTTGCAACTTCTATGAAACCAGGAGGATGGCTCCACACTACAGTCATGGAAATTGGAATCATGGCGATTGCGAAAAAATTCCAGAAACAACAAAGAAGATAGTCATTCCTTTGAGGATATCTATAAGTGCAATCATAAATGAAACCAACCTTCAACCTTGTTTCCCTTTTTGGGATTACGAAAGCATGTAACCACCAAGAATATTCACATTTTGTATTGTTGTTTCGTTCATCGTAGTCACTACTTTTTGCTTTTTTTCCAAAGACATTGTTGCAGGAATTAGAGTTTGATCGGAAAGAACTGAAGGCGATGTTTAGCAATACAAGGCGTTTGGACCGACAAGATATGGTGCGTACACTTTCTCATATGCGCAGAACACTTTTGCCCCCACTGTTTTACTACTTGCTTTCTTTTTTAGGACACTAGTTGCTTCCTTCAGCTCACTTGTTGCTTTTCACCAGGACATTAGTTGCCTAACTAAAAATAAAAGTTGCCTCATAGAGTTTTGCTCTGCTACATGTCAAAAGTTGCTCCCCCTATCTCAGTAGTTGCTTCCTCTATGTTAGTATTTGCTTCTGACTATACCATAACTTGACTAGCTATAGCTGTTTCTGCAAAAACTAATTTAAATACTATCTATGTCGGTCTATTTTTTTCTAGTTTCTTTATTAAGCTCACTAGTTGCATGCACAATGTAACTAGTTGCTTCCCTACAGTTAACTAATAGCCTAACTACACAGGTTATGTTCCCAATTATCCAAGCTCTCAACCCAAAAGCAAAGGATGTTGTCAACCATTATTGGTTGTTCAACTTAAACATAAGGGACAAGCAATTCCAGATCCTTGAAACATGGAGGACAATTGAGGATAAGGTGCTGAATAAATGTTACCAGACAATCATCGCCTCTATCCGCATTCACTGGGATAATAACTACGGTGCATACAAAGTCAAACATGACAATTTTCGTCTTCAAGAAATCCAAGTCCCTAAATAGAAAAACAAGTGAGCAACCTCAGCAAGCAACTTTCCCACATGCATACTCTTTTTGTTGTTCACTATAGTCATATACTGAATTTTTTCTCAACCTATTAGTTGCTTGTCTGACACTATTTTGTTTTGCTCAACCCGACGTGTTTGTTGCCTACATTACACTAGAAGTTGCTTGTATGCCATTACTAGTTGCTGAAACTGACATGTTTGTTGCCTACATGATACTAGGAGTTTGTTTTGCCTAACATGCTTTGACTGAAAGTTGCTTGTCTAACATTATTAGTTGTTGGACCTGACATGTTTGTTGATTACATGACACTAGAAGTTTATTGCCTAGCATTAGTAGGCGTTATGCCATAAGTAGTTTGTTTGCCCAACATATTTGTTGCCCATGTTTGTTCACATATATTCATACTGAATTTTTCCCCTGTTGTATAGCCATGATTGCGGAGTTTTCACCCTAATGAACATCAACTGGGATGGTAGAGCATCTCAGAACTACTCAGCAAAGGATATCCCAGATATCAGGAAGATAATGACAAACAGTTGGGTCACATTAGAGGACAACAAAGCCCACTGTAAGCAAGTCCTCAAGCTTTAAGCAATGAAGGCATGCCCCACACAAACTCCGATCTCCATTTTTTGTTCCTATCAAATGTCTATAGTTTCTCAAGATAATATACTCAAATTGCTTCTTTTACTATTGTTTCTGCTTATGCGGATTTGACAGTAACATAACTAGTTGCCAATTTAAATGTTGAAAGTTTCTTTTCATAGTCACAGAGTTGCCACAATGTAGGCCTTAGTTGCCAGAGCCAAAAATAAAACTGATAAAAATCATAGTAACACATCAACGAGGTGAAAAAACAGATTCTAAAATTTACATTAACAGTAACAGCACAAGTTGCCACATTACTGGTAAAAGTTTCTTTCAGTTGTATGTAACTTTCCACGGAAATGCTATTAGTTGCTACAACTACAAAAAACAGAGAAATAGTGACAAAGCAAAGTTTCCACGGTACTGATAAAAGTTGTCTAGCTGTAATGAAATTAACCCTCCAATTTCTTACAAAGTTTCCTAGCTATAAGTTTTCTACACCGGCCTCTCTTTGCATGTTGCAGAATTGTGCTCGATCAAACCACACATCCTGCACTGGTTTTTCTGTTTTGTATGAAGTTCAAGGGCAGATTTTGTCTTGTGTACCTTCGTTCGCCCTTTGGTATCTGACTTTGGCGGGTCCCTAGGAATAGTAGGATCAATAGGGGCACTTGCCGACAATTCAGAAGCAGCAGTTTTCTTCTTTTTCTTCCATGACTTGTTCAGCTGAGTGATTTCTATCACTATAGCATGCATGTGTTTGCTCACAATCTCAGTAGCTGCATCCATTGTGCAAGCAACACGAGCAAGTTTATGAAATGACATGTTCAGGCTTGCATGACGCACTTGCTGCTGCGTCTTTGGTGGCATGACATCTGGCTGCTGCACATATGCGGCTTACTGTCCACCAGAGACTGATTGTGGCGTCCACCTTTTTAGGATGTACCGCTCGGGTATCTCATCAACACCAAGGTGGGTGAAAACCTTCAATATGTGGCAACAATACATGCCATCCCTATAAAACTTTGAACACTCGCATGAGTAGATGCCTTCATCCTTGTTCGATGTAACCATGTAGGTCCTCGACCCATACTTGGCACACCATGTCCTATTTGGCTCAAGCCTGTAGTACAAACCACCAAAGTGACTCACATTGTACCTGGCAATAAGCTCAAACTCATGCCGAAACTTCAAATATATGTCTCTACAGTACACATTGAACGCTTGTTCCTCGATGGGATATGGTGACCATCTCTGGACCTCAAGAAATTATGTACGGTAGTCATTGCCCCCCTCTTTCACCAGCACATGCACCTGGATCTTCTCATACTATTACACAAAGTTTAACAATGACTTGTGTGGGTTCACATAGCGTTTCAGCACCGCATTAAACCCCTCACTGCGCTACGTGGACTGGAGGAAAGGGAAGAACCGGTGCAGGAAGTAACAAGGCACCCACTTGTCCCTAATTTCATACAGCTCCCTAAAGTGTGAGTGTCTAGCAGCAGCAGTCCACTTGTCTAAAAACAGAGCCCACTTGCCTAAAAGCAGTCCACTCTGGAAAAAAGGTGAAGTCTATGTAGGCGTTGAAATCTTCTGCTAGACCAGAGTTTCTGCGCAGAACAGTACCACATTTTGTCTATACTTTCTACATGATGTGCTAGCGGCAAAACGGTGAATAGTTGCTAGGAACATACTGTCAATTGACGCTTTATAGGAATGTCTTAGTCAGTGATGATGTTGTCCGGTGCTCGACCATCCATCGCAATGAGAAAAATCTCAAACAACCAATCAAAACGGGTTGCCAACTCTTGCCTCACGAACCGGTAGCCCAACATGATAGATTGCCCATGCTTGTTGATACCAATGAACGGTGCAAAGGGCATATTGTACTTATTCGTTAAGTACGTGTTGTCAAAGTATACATAGTCATGGTAAGCCCCAGCATACGCTCTTGATACGTCCAAAACATATCTACTTTCTCGAACACTTTTGCTATTGTTTCTCCTCTAAACTTGTGTGATCTAGATAAAACTAGCATTGTTTTCAGCAGAATTACCTTGGTGTCTAGTTTTGTGCAAAAAATCAACTATCAGAAAAAATCCTGGAAAATGTGCCAAAAATCCTATTTCACCAGAAGACTCACGGAGCCAGAATATGAGACGGAGGGGAGGCCAGAGGGGCCCACTCCCCCTGTCATGCGGGTGGGCCCAAACCGTGCCTAGAGGGGGTTTGGCTGCCCCAGGCACCCCCTCGGCCTCCCTCTTCGCCTATAAGATGCCTCTTGACCTAAAAACCGAGGGGGGTTCGATGTTTTTCCAGAAAGAGTTCCACTGCGCCGCCACCACCAGAAACCGCGATTCGGAACTAGAAACTCCGTTCTGGCACCCTGTCGGGACGGGGAATTTGGAGAGGATCATCGCCATCGTCATCACGAACGCCTCTCCATCAACCATCCATGTTTCCCTCATCCATGAGTGAGTAATCCCCCATTGTAGGCTATGGGGATGGTATGGATTGGATGAGTTCTATCATATAATCGAATAAGATTGTTAGGGCATGGTGCCTCGTATCTCTATTAGTGCTATTTGACTTTGTTGCAACTTGTTGTGCTTAATGGTTGCCACTAGGGCCCGAGTGCCATGATCTCAGATCTGAACTTATTATCGAATCATTATGATAGTATTGTTTGTGATCTTATCTGCAAGTTGTGTACACATATCATTGTCCGGATCCAAAGGCCCCGAAGTGACAGAAATTGGGACAACCTGAGGGGATGGCTGTGATGTGAGGATCACATGTGTTCACGGAGTGTTAATGCTTTGCTCCGGTGATCTATTAAAAGGAGCACCTTAATTGCCAGTAGCTCCCATGAGGCCCCGCTGCAACGGGCTGGCAGGACAAAAGATGTTGTGCAAGTTCTCATTGCGAGCACGCATGACTATATATGGAGCACATGCCTATGATTGTTTAGTACTTGGATGCTTTATCTCATTTATCTGCATTTGCCCTAGATCTTGAAGTTACATGTTTAGACTCGTCCATGCAACGCCCGTCCATCCATCCCTATGCCTACCGCACTCATATCCTACTGTTTGCTACTACTGTTACTATTTATCTTGTTTTGTTATTGTTGTTGCTTTGCTGTTGCTACTACCAAACAGTTGCTACTGATAAACTTCTATGAGCAAGAACTATTTCCAGGTGCAGCTGAATTGACAACTCAGTTGTTAAGGCTTGCAAGTATTCTTTGGCTCCCCTTGTGTCGAATCAATAAATTGGGTAATACTACCCTCGAAGACTGTTGCGATCCCCGATACTTGTGGGTCATCAAGACTATATTCTGGTGCCGTTGCCGGGGAGCATAGCTTTATTTGTAAGTTTACTTGGATCTATTATTGTTCACTGCTACTCCTTTCATCATGGGGAAGTCTCGTGATGGAAAGTTTCCTATTTTACCATCCACTACAAGAAGAGGTACCGCCCTAAAAACCTCTGCTGCTCTTGATTCATCGTATGTTATAAGTAAGATTGTTACATGACCACATACTCATGCTACACACACTGCTACTACTGCTGAATCTGAAACTACTTCTGATACTCATGATGTTACTTCTACTGTTCTTGATGCGAGTGGTTCATTAGGTCCTTTCCTACATGCTACTATGGCTAGTCTGGGAAATAATGAAACTCCTAGTGAAGACACTATTACACCTATTATCTCTCCTGAGTCTAGAGAGAGATATGATATTAGTGATGGTTACATTGAAATGACTAATGAATTTATTGAAAAGTGCCGAAACACACATGGTGCTAGTGCTATTAAGAGTATCCTTGAGAGACGTATCATTATTCCTAAACTGTCCTCTGATCCTAAGTTTGACACTTCTCCCAAAGATAATAAAGATAAGGATTATGATTTATCTCTTGATTTATCCTATTTAGACATTGTTGAGAAAGATACTTTTTGTGGGACTGAGAGTGAGAGTGTTGTGGCAAATATGAATGAGCTTTACACTATGAGTGCCTTATTCTCTAATGATTTTAAGATGCTTAAGTACTTTGTTACAAAGATCTTCCCATTTTCATTGAAAGGAGAAGCTAAAGCTTCGTTTAATAGATTACCTCCTGGTTTCATTGATAGCCCTGATTGCTTATTTCTTCTAGAAATATTTTCCTCCCATTGCTAGACATGCTGCTTTGCAGAGACTTTTTGATTTTAAACAGGGAGAAAAAGAGAAATTGCCTGAGCCATGGACAAGGTTCTGTGCCTTGATTCATGCACATCCTAGATGTCCATTGCCTAAAAATGAGCTTATTGATATTTATTATAATGGACTAACTGATGATTCTAGGACATACCTAGATAGTTTTGCTGATTGTGTTTTCAGGAAAAGAACTCCTACATATGCTGAAGAATTAATGGATAAAATAAGCAAGAATTATGATGAGTGGACTTGAACTAAGCTAAATACACCTGAGCCTATTACTCCTGAACCAGTTGTTCCTGAACCAGTTCCAATACCAAGACCAAAGAAGAGGGGAGTTATTGCATTAAATGATGAAGTGATGAAGGAAGCTAAGAAATGTCTTAAGGAGAAAGGTATTAGAGCTGAAGATGTGAACAATCTACCTCGTATTGAAGAATTATGTAAGCCAATTCCCCACTCATCTACTATTGAGGTACACTCTCTCCACTTTTATGAAGGTGATATTCCCTATGGTAAGCCTCCTGATCAATGTTTAGAGTAACTTGACACTTTTATTGTTAAGCAAGGTAATTTTAATAAATAAGTTCAGAATCATTTATTGGAAAACTCTAGAGCTATTGATGAGTTGAAAGATATTGTGGAAAGAACTGCTAATGATATTAAAATGTTTTTTAAACACTTTCAAATGGTTCAAACCCAAATTGATCAACTTGCTAAGGTACAAAAATATATGCTAGTTAATGCCTCAGGGGATAAACACGCTTGTGGAATTAGAACAAGGAGTGGTATAGCTACTCAAGATCCTTTTATATCCTGAAGGACACCCTAAAAGAATTGAGCAGGATTCTCAACAAGGTGAAAGTTGTGGTAGTCCTTGTAAGAGAAAGAAAAAGAAACACAAAATAGTTGAGGAACCACTTGAACCTACTGTAGATCCTAATAGTATATCTGTCTCTAATGCTGAAACTGAGAGTGGTAATGATAAAAAATGATGCTCTTGATAAGGAGGAAGTTGAGTAAGAACCTGAGAAGCACACTAAGAACACTAGGTACACTAAGGAAGATTTTATTGCTAAAAAAACATGGTAGTGAGAGAGAACCTTGGGTGCAGAAACCCAGGGCCGTATCTAGAAATTCGGGGGCCCTGTCCGAACCATAGCACGAGGCTCTAAATTTTTTGAAGTGTATTACTAGTATTTCCTGCTTCATACAATATACAAAAAATATAGTATCTAAAGCTAACAAATAAATATAGCCCTTAAGTAATTAATAAACCTTATGTTAATTTTTACCAAAAAGCATTTTCTAATTTTTAAAATGAAATCATCCTCAAGTGTGCAAATCCATCGATGAATATCCTTGATTAGATCAAATCAAGTGCAAAGCCAACTAATTTTTTTCAATCACTTAGTTTTTTCTTGAAAAAATCAACCAGGATTTGAATAAGACCTAATACCTTGATTAGATCAATATTTATGTGACTTCCGACGCGTGCATGTGTGCAGAATTAGCTAGTAGGGACATGCTGACATTTGCCTAATACAAACCTTCCAAGATGGGCCATCGGGTGGGCCTACTGAAAACTGCTGGCATTTTCCATTGGTATGGGTGACACGGGAATCTACTCTGGATATCGTGAGACACTCCAAAGAACCGTGTACTTACAGTGCTAAGTTGGGCTGGGAATATGGGGCCCCAAAAATTTGGGGGCGCTGTGCGGTCACCCAGCCTGCACAGCCTCTTGGACGGGCCTGCAGAAACCTATGCCTTTTCCAAATAAGAAACACAAGTCAAAGGAGGAAGAACACTACAACAAGTTTTGTGAGTGGATGAAACCTTTATTTTTGCAAATTTCTTTGACTGATGCTATTAAGCTGCCTCCTTATTCAAAGTATATGAAGGATATTGTCTCTAATAAAAGGAAGATTCCTAATAAGGAAATTTCTACTCCGCTTGCTATTTATTCCTTCAATGGTAAGGTTCTAAAGAAAGTTGGTGATCCAGGTATACCAACTATTCCTTGCTATATTAATAATAGTTATGTTAGAACTGCTTTATGTGATTTGGGAGCTGGTGTCAGTGTTATGCCTTTTTCTCTCTACAAGAGACTCTAGCTAGAAAAGTTGATACCAACTGATATATCTTTGCAAATGGCTGATAAGTCAACTACTATTTCTGTTGGTATATGTGGGGATGTTCCTGTTCAAGTGGCTCATAATTTCTTGGTTTTGACTGATTTTGTTGTGCTTGAAATGCCTAAAGATGATAATATGTCTATTATTCTTGGGAGACCTTTTCTTAATACTGCAGGTGTTGTCATCAATTGTAATCAAGGAAAAGTAACTTTTAATATTAATGACAAAGGGCATACTGTCTATTTCCCCAAGAAGGTTTCTAAGAGCTATTGCCTGAATTCCATTGAAAATGTTGAGAGCATCAAAGTTGGAGAAATATATTGTCCCATTCCATAGGAAAGTTTTGAAACTATTATGATTGGGACCATTGCTATCAAGTTTGAGGTAACATAATCACTTTGTGGAATGCAAAGTTTTGTTTCATATAAGATTGTTTTCGTAACAAGACTTGATCAACCTTGTTAACAAAAGGATTTTAATGAACAAAACAATGATTTCACAGTGGTTATACTTGCTCACTTTTACTTTTCTCCTTCCTAGTCTTTGTTATTTCTCTTGTTAGCATTAGTTTTGCTATTTGTTTGTTTGTTAGAGTGTCTTAGAACTTTTGTAGTTTTGGTTTTTGGTTTGCTTCTGCTTCTTCTAAAAAATCTTTTCTGAGAGAAAATCAATTTTCATACCCTGAATATTGGCCAAAATAAATTTTCCCGAAAAATCCCAGAAAATTCATATTAAATTTTTCCTCGAAAAAAGGGGCAGAGGGACACCTAGAGTGGCCCAGGGGGACCCCCAGGCCAGCACACCCCCTAGTGGCGCGGCTAGCCCCAGGGGTGCGCCTGGCATGGGTGGGACCCACCTGAGGCCCTCCAAGTTGTCTCCTCCTAGCCACTTATTTCTCTCTCCCGAAAAACACCAGAAAACTTTCTCAAGCTCAAGTTCTTGCTGTTCTTGCTCCTGATTTTCGATCTCCTTGCTCAACCCATCTTTTCTGCTGATTTTTGGAGGGATTGCTCCTTGGTATGTGCCTCCTCCACTTGTCCAACTAGATTTGTGATTGGTAGATTGTATCTTGAGTATTTTGCTGCTATAGGTGTCAGGTTGTGTGAGCTTGCATGCTTGTTCTATGCTTAGAGATTTCATTTTGATGCATGTGTAGCCCTCTAGCAAGTTACTATAGTAGTTTCTCATCATTTATCAACTTGGAAATCACTTGGTTTGATGTTTGTCTAAAAATTTCAGAAAGGAAGATGAGTGCATACCCACTGAATCAATATGATTTGATGGTACCTGAGCCAATGAAAGTCCATCGTGAGGAAGGAGTCTTCCCTTCCATATATCCAAGCCCTAAATTTATGAGAGCCACGAGAATCTTCCAGGATTTCCAAACTATGATTACTAATGCAGGGTTGGAACACTTTGTTGAAGAAGAACCATATCAGTATGTCAAGATAACCATGGCTGTGGTGCAGGACTTCCGGTTTACTTGGTCCTCATCTAATCCCATGGTCCATTATAAAATCTACAATATAGCTGTCGACCTGCCTTTTGCTGATTTCTGTGCAGCTATTAGAGTGCCCCATTGGGGATCTTGTGAGAATATAAAGGAGAGGCCTAAGTCGCTTATGGATTTATATGCTGAAATTTTCCAAGGTTTCCACTTCTCAAAGGAAAGTGGTAAAATTCGGAACATTCAGTTCCCATCCATTAGATATTTTGCCTATTTCATTACCAAGTGTGTTCTTGCTAGAAAGATTTCTATAAAGTTATCTTCATTTTATCTAGCTTTTATCTCAGCTGCTTTGAATAGGGATAGATATTTTAACCTGGGTGCTTTGATAGTTTACCGTATTACCACTAACCGCGAGAAGGGTGGAATTTGTGGAGGTATCATTGCCTCTAGGTTGCTAGCTTTCCATGGTTTAGAGCCTCACCATTCAGATTATCGGTTCCCCATAGAGAGGCTTGATCTTGATTCCATGGTTCAGCATAATTTTGTTTCTTCATGGGATATTGTGATAAGTCTACAGTATGAATTATCCTTTGTCAAGCGTGGTTGGAGAGGGGGTAGGAATGAGAAAGTAGTCTATTTGACTGCACCCGCTTTGTTTAATTTTGATAACAGGCAAGGATGGTCACTCACGGAAGAGCAGTTTGATGCTTACGTGGAGGATCTCTCCCAGCAAGAGGAGAATGTTGGAGAGGATGCCAAAGATGATTCGGTTCAGCCCTCCAACATGGGGGAGTCTTCATACCAGCAACCCTCCTATGACTGGGGCGCGTCTTATTCTTCATCGCGAGGGCCTGATTATGATCATTCCTATGATGACCCACCAGCTTGGGGTTACTACCCGCGCTATTGAGCCCCACTTAGGCCAAAAGCCTAAGCTTGGGGGAGGTATACCGACATCACACTCATCTATATATCATGTTTCGTTGGCTCTTTGTATATCCATTGTTTCGCTTTATTTTTGGTTTTTGTTTCTGCTTTCTTAAAACACAAAAAGACCAAAAATATTTTCGTTGTTTCTCTTGGTTTGTTTCCTTTGGTTTTCCTTAAAAGAAAAATCCAAAAAGATTTTTGCTTTGTTTGTTTTTGCTTTGTGTGCTTGCTTTACAAAAATCGAAAATACCAAAAATATTTGTTGTTCTTCTTTGGTTTTCTGAAATTCTTTGCAGGGTTCAGCAGTCTTCAGTGGAGTTTGGTTTCATGTTATTATTCAAGCCACACAAGTGAAGAGCAATAATGAAGATTAAGACAACTTGAGGTGTGGTAAGAGGCTGGTAACGAACTCTATTTGTTTCATTTTTGTACATATTCTCATCATTGTGAGCATGCTTAGTCTGTTCATGTAAGGTGTATGTTATCTATGGATGCTTAATAGTTCTTGCTTTCTTGTGATTAGCTCCATCTTGGTAATAGTTTGTAGCATGTCATATGAATGTTTGCTTGCATTGTTCTATTCATAACTTGGTATGATATTGTGGTATCCTCCTCTGAATGTTTCATGTGAATCGACTTGGCACATGCTCACGCATGCATATGACTAAACAATAGTCAGTAAGCCTCGATGATTTATTTTGCCTCAGAGTTCTTGTATCACTTTCATGCCATAATTAGTCATGTTTTGTTGCAAGCGTGATTATGACAGTTATTGCTCTCTCGTTTGTCGCTCCCTCTCTATTGCTAGCCTTCACTTGCACTGAGTATGAGCTCTGTTTGTGCATCCAACTCCCCAAAACCAATATTGCCAACAGTGTCCACCATACCTACCTATTAGCATCATTTGCTAATTATGTGCATATTCACTATGCCTTGTTTTCTTCCAAATAAAATGTTTGACTGTTTTGAGAAAGTTAGTTAGTAAAGCTCTCATGAACTTGATGACACACTTTATTCCTTGTGCTTAATAAACCTGAACCATCGTGACTATCCATGAAAGTTATATGCTTGCAAATTATAGGCTAGGAGTTAGCAGAATCGTGCTGTCATGGGGAACGCTTTCAACACTTATGGATATATATCTAGTTGATATCATGCTCTTTTGTTTGCGGATGTTGTCGATGTGTAATAAAAGGGAGCTTGTGAGTTCATGGAGTTATATATATGTGTTAGAGAAACGCCTGGGCCGCTAGCCTAAGCCATGCCTAATCATGGTGGAAACTTGCAGCATAACCATCATGACCAATCTGTGAAGCATCCTAAATAAAAACCTATTCAAATAGCAAATAAAAAGATCGCTGAGATGCTCATTGTCTGCTTGCCTTGTCATTTTGATCACGGGATAGCTCCTGTATCATGTCCAAGGGCTACCCCGTTGGCGGTTCTCTATGATACGCATGTATTTACGATGACAAGAATTTACAGGTAACTAAAGTTGACTAGCATGAGGAGCGACCCTCGTACTCAAGGGACATGAGATTTCCAGTTAATGGTCTGTCAAGCATATAACTCATATTGGACTCACTTTTACCTTAACCATATAAAGATGCCTATGACAGGGGCAATGAGAGATCAAAGCTAATGAGTACCTTACTTTCAGCATTTGGAAGCCTTTCAAACTTTTCAAAACCTTTTTCACTTCCTTGTTTAGTAACCAGTTATTTTATGAGCACCTTCTTGAGAGCATAGTTGTCATTCTTAGTGTAATGTGCTTGTCTCAAAACTTGGTTAATTATGTCATGACTTTGATGCTTGTATGTCTGATATCTTCACTTCTAGTCTTCCCTTGAACTTCAGAGGTGCCTTGGCATTTATATTGTTCTCTACAAACAAAGGCAAGCGAGATATCACTCTATCATACCTTATTATGAGCATTGCAATGTTTCTTATGTTTATGTTCATGCTACTTATTATTATTGAGTTGGAATCTCTTCATAGCTTGTAATGACTATTTAGTAGACTTAGTTGCATACTTCTTATTATGAATGGTTTAAGTATATACTCATGTGCTGAGAATATATACATCATGTGAAGAAAATTGTGTTCATGAAAGTTCTTTTATCGCACTCAGTTTTCAACTGAATTTCTTGAGGACAAGCAATAAGCTACGCTTGGGGGGAGTTGATACGTCCAAAACGTGTCTACTTTCCTGAACACTTTTGCTATTGTTTCTCCTCTAAACTTGTGTGATTTGGATACAACTAACACGGACTGACGCTGTTTTCAGCAGAATTATCTTGGAGTTTTTGTGTAGAAAATCAACTATCGGGTAAAATCCCGGAAAATATGCCAAAAATCCTATTTCACCAGAAGAGTCACGAAGCAAGATATGAGACGGAGGGGAAGCCTGAGGGGCCCACACCCCCTACCGAGCGGGTGGTCCCAGGCCGTGCCTGGAGGGGGTGTGGCTGCCCCAGGCACCCCCTCGGCCTCCCTCTTCGCCTATAAGATGCCTCTTGACCTAAAAACCGAGGGGGGTTTGATGTTTTTTCAGAAAGAGTTCTGCTGCGCCGCCATCACCAGAAACCGTGATTCGAAACTAGAAACTTCGTTCTGGCACCCTGCCGTGACGGGGAATTTGGAGAGGATCATCGCCATCGTCATCACCAACGCCTCTCCATCAACCATCCATGTTTCCCTCATCCATGAGTGAGTAATCCCTCGCTGTAGGCTATGGAGATGGTAGGGATTGGATGAGTTCTATCATGTAATCGAATAAGATTATTAGGGCATGGTGCCTAGTATCTTTATTAGTGCTATTTGACTTTGTTGCAACTTGTTGTGCTTAATGCTTGTCACTAGGGCCCGAGTGCCATGATCTCAGATCTGAACTTATTATTGAATCATTATGATAGTATTGTTTGTGATCTTATCTGCAAGTTGTGTACACATATCATTGTCCGGATCCAAAGGCCCCGAAGTGACAGAAATTGGGACAACCTGAGGGGATGGTTGTGGTGTGAGGATCACATGTGTTCATGGAGTGTTAATGCTTTGCTTCGGTGCTCTATTAAAAGGATCACCTTAATTGTCAGTAGTTCTCTTGAGGCCCCGCTGCAACGGGCTGGCAGGACAAAAGATGTTGTGCAAGTTCTCATTGCAAGCACGCATGACTATATATGGAGCACATGTCTATGATTGTTTAGTACTTGGATGATTTATCTCATTTATCTGCAATTTCCCTAGATCTTGAAGTTACATGTTTAGACTCGTCCATGCAACGCCCGTCCATCCATCCCTATGCCTACCGCGCTCATATCCTACTGTTTGCTACTACTGTTACTATTGCTCTTGTTTTGCTGCTGTTGTTGCTACTACCAAATTGTTGCTACTGATAAACTTCTGTGAGCAAGAACTATTTCCAGGTGCAGCTGAATTGATAACCCAGTTGTTAAGGCTTGCAAGTATTCTTTGGCTCCCCTTGTGTCGAATCAATAAATTGGGTAATACTACCCTCTAAGATTGTGGCGATCCTACATACTTGTGGATCATCAGCTCTCCTAGCAGGGCCATCAAGCCAAAAAATGTTTTTCACCCTCTTCTCCTCATCACAATCTATTCTGAAGTAAAAGTCAAAATCCTTCTCTTTTTGCTCTACAAAATGGTTGATCACTTCGGTCATGTCGTCATCTTTTGTTTCTTCTGCAGTCAAAGTTGCATAGTAGTTAGTGATACTTTTGGCAGTGTACGGGACTAGCAACTCTGAACCATAGAACTCTGACATTATATCCATCATTCTCCCTGCAACAAATAAAATTTTAGCAAGCAACCGAAGTGAGGAAACTTTATTTTACAGTAGCTACTAGCAACTAACATACTGATTTCTGCCAAGGTTAATGTTACTACCTAGCAACTAATACATCATGTTCTTGCAACTTTTTTCTGTTTTACTTTTTTGAAATGCAGCAACTTTAAGCACAAAACTAATCATGCACTAACATACAACTAGTTAGCACTACCAAGCAACTAAAAGAAGATTTGCAACTTTTTGTTTCCTTCAAACCACAAATACTTCAACCCTGGTAACTAATCATATAGTACTAGCAACTTTATCTACTATTCCAGCAACTATGTGTACTAAAACTAGCAACTTTATCTGGTCTTCCAACAACTATGGGTGCAGCTATAAAAAACACACGGATAGATTTAGTAACATACCAGCAGTCAAGTTTGTGCTGTGCAAATTCTTCTCGAAATATTTTTCCTCTGCTGGTATACCTTGGTGTGACCTAGGATACTTGTTCAGCAATGGCTTATGCATAAGAGGATGATTATGCTCTGCTGTAAAAAGCAATAAACTCCCATCTACCATCCTTTAGCTTCACCACCATATCCGCCTTGCAATTAGTTGGTATTATTGTCTCTCTTTTCCGCTTCTTCGAATTCTTTTGTTGTCCTTTCTGATTAGCAATCCCAGCAACAAAAGATGCGGGTTCTGCATTCTGTCGGTCCTCCTCATCCGAGGAATCTAAGTCTGGTACTGGCCCAACTACATATGGTTTGTCACCGCCGCCATCATCCTTCCTAGGTTTCCTGAATTTGTTGCATACATATTGCAAGGACTCACATATTGGAATGCAAAAGAGGACCCCTTTGGTCAAGGCAGGGCACCTGCCCTACCTATAGATTTTTTCTATCAATTAAGTGTACATATGTATCTTAGACATCGGTAGCAGTTTCACTCCGTCGGAGGTCAGTTTCACTTTTCCAGGGCGTTAGTTTGGACAAGAAAGAAGAAGGGAAGAGGTAGGATGTCTACGGGTCTTTAGTTGGCCCAAGTTGGACAAGCGCAGGTGTTCCGGTGCTTCTAGATCGACTTTTTTACTTACCTTTCTTGATTCTCTGAACAAAAAGAACCTGCTTGGTTCGACCTGATGCCCGCATCTTTGATGAGCCTATATATGCCAGTTGATGCACACATATTTTGATAAACCTGCCTAGATTTGTTTTTGGTTTTCCATCTGGCCTTAATCTCTAGCGCTGTGTTTGGATGTCGGAATTGGGGCTCGGAATTGAGATTTTGGAAATGGTTGGGCCAAATTCACTTGTTTGGGTGGCTATAGAATTGGGGCTTGGAAAGTGGAGCCAATTCCGTGCCCACCAGCCCCCCGTGTAATCTTGCCCATGAGTTTTCGATGGGAGGATCGAAAGGCTCGAAGCGGAACACCCCAGCTGCATCGGTTCTGCTTTCGAGCAGAAGAGGATCTCGGGAGGGGAGTGCGCCGCACAGGGCACGCGCGACCTGCAGCAAGGCGGCGGCGGCCCCAGCTCCGGTGAGTCTTCCTCGCCCTCATCTCCCTCTCCTCTTGCCATTCCCGCCTTGAGCAAGCCGGTAGCTACAACGTCCGTCCCTCGGTCCCACCCCAAACCCTAATCACCTGCAGCGACGGCAGAGGGGAACGACGAGGGGAACGCCAATGAGGGGAACGGCATGAGGAAACCGGATCGATTAGTGATGACCATTCCCTAGCCTCTACCCAAGCCGGCCTCTCCCGCCTCTTCTATTTCTTCCTTTCCCTTTTTTTCCTTTCCTTTCTAATTTACTTGATATTCATGTGTTTGATTTGTTTAAATCACATACGGTTGGGATCTCGGAGAATGATAGCGTGGGGCGGGAATTCAAAGTGACAAGGAAGCAAAATTCCGTAGCTCTGAAAGATATGTTATGTACTTGTGAGAAGACAAGCATGGACTACGATTTTATTTGGAATTTTTTAATATTATTATGTGTGAAAAATACTTATATAAATATCTTATATACACATACTATTTGCATAAATATAGATAGGTTTATATTATCAAAACTTAACAAAACATTCAATTCTATCCTTGGCACATCCAAACAGGATTTGGAATTGGATGCTACCCTTTCATTTCAGCAGTAAATTTCATGCACATCCAAACAACATAATTGGAAATGGAGCCATTTCCTTTCCATCTAGGATTTGGAATTTTCAGTCCAATTCAATTCCGAGCAAACATTTCTACATCCAAACACAGTGTAGTAGTATTTAGAATATAGGTATGCAATTCTCAAAAAAAAGAACATATACATGGAGTGCTGATAATGATACCTAAAGAACAGGCCATTTTTTAGAACGAAATACATTAGATTTTAGTGGTGGAAGGTTAGGGAGTAGAAATAGTGGGGAATCATTTTTTTATTACATTTTTTCTTGTGGCCTATCAATATGTACTTTACCCATGTTTTCAAGTCATTGTACAAGGAAAATGCCGAAGGGGTTATCATGCTTTAGTTTCTCTTTTTGCGAAAATCATGTTTTAGATTTCGCCCGACCTTAATTGTTTTTCGGCCCCAGTCACTGTCAACAGCGGGGGTGTCGGTGTCAGCTTGCAACTCTGGAGTATCGTCAATAGCTTCTTACATCAGATGATGCGTGAAGTAATTAGGCGATAGTAAACCAGCCTGCTCACTGAGGTCAAACGGCACCTCATTGAGGTCAAGGATACCCATTTCATGCACAACAAATAAATCAGAAAACAAATAAGGGAAAAGGCAACTTCCCAAGCATATATAGGCAAAAAACTATGCATTGTTGGCTACATAAAACAAAAAAGTACTTCTGATTCTAAGTTAGCCTCACAGATTCTCACATTTTTATTACTATTTTATGACATGTAGGTACTGGACAGGACCTTCTTCATGCAGAAAAAAGGGAGGAAGTGATGGCCAGATGCAGAAATGAAGGAAAAAAATGTTCAAGTCATATGTTACATGTGTTGTAATTAGGATTAGTATGTTGCAAACTATGTTCTAGTTTTTTGTTATTTGGTGTAAGTATCTACGGTTTGATGTGTAGGGGTTCGTAGCATGGAAAACAAAAATTTTCTATCACATACAAACAAACAAGCCAAGATCTATCTACTAGATTGTAGCAACGAGTCGATGGAATAACTTACCCTCGAAGATTCCAAAGCGGTTAACGAGAGCGGATTCTCGTGGGTGATGTAGTCGTACTCTTTCCGATCTCAAGATCGTGTAGATGATCCTTCCGGCGCTGCGTTAAGCAGCGCTCATCGATCACACGTTGCATTCGACGAAGACCTTCCTCTCCTTGTTCCAAAGAAAATGGAGGTTGTAGCACTCTCTCGCGATTCCGGCAAAGACAACGACGTGGTACCAAGTAGAGGAGATCCAGGCTTCGCCTTAAGCCAGAGCGAGTATGGTGGAGTATGAGAGAGAGCTATTAGTGGTCTAGAGATTAGACACACCAATTAGAAGGCTCTAAACCGAAGGCTAGGGCAATTAGAAGCTCTAAACCAAAACGGCTCTAAACCGGAGATTAGAGGATAGGAACTTGTGTGTCTAGAGGAGGAGGCCCTGCCCCTCCTTTTATAGGTGGGAGGGGCGGCCAAGGGGAGGGGAGTCCCTCCCCAATTCGGCCTTGGTTGGCACGCCGTCTTGGAGGGACTCCTCCCCCAAGTCGGTTCCAACCACCTCTTCCTTGTTTCCCACAGTTTCCTGTTTTCCACAGTTTCCTGTTTTAGCCGTTTGACTTTCAAACTGGCAGTTTGACTTTTCAGTTTTGGAACAGAAAAAACACTTAGTACATTATGCAATCATTCAATATGTAATGACACATTCATGTACCCTCCCCCCTCCGGAGTGTCGGACAATCCGGAACCTTCTAGAACATTCCCGATGAAAACATCGGAATCATTCCTGAACTCCGAAACGGGACTTTCCTTATATGAATCTTATTCTCCGGACCATTCCGGATCACCTCGTGATATCCCGGATCCCATCCGAGACTCCGAACAACATTCAGTCTCTTTCTCATAATACCATAACTACTCAAACAACGTCGAATCCTTAAGTGTGTCTCCCTACGGTTCGTGAATTATGCGGACATGATCGAGACACTTCTCCGAACAATAACCAATAGAGGAATCTGGAAATTCATATGGCTCCCACATATTTCTACGATTACTTTGCGATCGAATGAACCACTTACATACGATACCAATTTCCCTTTGTCTCACGATAGTTTACTTATCCGAGGTTATGATCGCTTGTATCTCGCATACCTAGTTCAACCTCGTATCGATAAGTACTCTTTTCTCGTTCCCGTGATATGTGATCCCTTGTGAGCCAGTCACATGCTTGCAAGCTAATTGGATGACATTCCACCGAGAGGGCCCAGAGTATATCTATCCGTCATATGGATGGACAAATCCCACTCTTGATCCATGTGTTTCAACCAATACTTTCCGAACACTCAATGCCACCTTTATAGCCACCCAGTTACGGTGTGGTGTTTGATGTCATCAAAGCATCCATCCGTTAAAGGTGATATGCATGATCTCATGGTCGAAGGAATTAGGTTACTATGTATCAGAAATCATATAGCAATTGAACCATTGAAATGACTTGATCTTTATGCTACGCTTATCTATAGGAGTATGTCCATCACATCATTCTCCTAATAATATGATCCTGTTGTTAATAACATCTCTATGTTCATGATCAGGAAACCATGATCATATATTAACCAACAAGCTAGTTTAACAAGAGGCTTTACTAGGGACTCTTATTTTAGTTTACAAATCACACAAGTATTAATGTTTCCGGTTAATACAATTATAGCATGGTATGTAAACATTTATCATAAGTGTGAAGATATGATAATAACCACTTTATTATTGCCTCTTGGGCATATCTCCAACAGTCTCCCACTTGCACTAGAGTCAATAATCTAGTTTCAAACCTTTGTGTATTCAACACCTATGGCTTTCCGGTGTTGTATGTACACGATTGCTAGTGGTCAACTGATCTCCGGATCTGACACTTCCAGGTCCGTGTGTAATTGCATGTCTTTGCGTCTCTACGCATCACTCATTCTCTAATGAGATGGCTTTGTATAAGTTTGGTCTTTCGGTGTGACCTTTAGCTCTTTGGGGTTAAAACATGTTGATAATATTGTCGCACAATATATCTTCATAGTATTATCCCACTGTGAACTACACCTAGTTTGATAACAAACTACTTGACACAAATGCCCTCTTTTGCTGCTAAAATAGCAGTCATATACTTAGCCTTTTGTTGTAGTATCTGTCACAATGTCTTAACTTTGGAACTCATCCAAATCCATTATGGAACTCACTTTCCATTATATTGTGCCACCCTTAGTTTAGATTGAGATAAACTTAATTTGTACTTTGTGACAAAGCTAGTATCAATGTAGTACTTTTACAATGAACTAACCATCTATTTGTCACTTCTACAAATATTATACTCTTAGTTCTTCCAAAAGATCATAAGAATATCCTTACTATTGTCCAATGATCATCTTACGAATCATTACGTATATGCTCACAACATTTAGAGCATAGGACATATCTGGATTTGTACATATCACAGTATGATTGATATAAATACTCTTTGTGATTTCATACATCAAGTATCAATCTATACTTGATTATTTGTTTCACTTTACCAAATGTCAATACACTTGAATATATCATCAACATTTGAACTCTTTCAATCCTTTCTGTGCGACAAGAACCTTTCTTGTAGTTTCTATATTGAACTTATTCAATATCTCGTCTATGTACTTCTGGCACAACCATATTAGCATCTATTGATGCCAAATATTTGGGTTTTGCCTAAGTCTTTCATCGGGATGAAATTCTTAATATGTGTTAATAAAAGATACACCATTTCCAATCAACAGTATGTCCTCCACATAATGTATTAGAAACATGTCTTAGCGCTCCCACTTAATTTCTTGCAAATGCAAGCATCTTCATTGTCTCTGATGAAATTAAACTCTTTTAACAGTTTCATCATAGTGAAGATTCCAACTCCGCTATGCTTACTTTAACCATTGAAGTTTGCATATGCTTTTAGCATCCTTTTGAGTTAACAAAACCCTATGGACCGTGTTATGCACATGTCCTAGGTAAAGATTCTATTAGAAGAACTTGTTTTGTTTATTCAACTACCATATAACAAATTATATGTAGTGGTTGCTACATTAATCCGTCTAGACTAAATATCACTATGAAAGATCAAATCTTGTCATAGTCAACCTTTGAACATTGTTGTGAACTCTTTCCCAATATGTCGATTATAGATGTGAAACATCCATGTCTATTTCTTTATAGATCCAGACACAACTGTAAGGTCTTACACCTTTCTCGAGGTTCCTTCAAGTTCAAAAACTTGATTTCTCATGAATGGAACTATCACGGATTTTATGGCTTCAAGCCATTTGACGGAGTCAGGGCCCATCATCGCTTCTTTGCATGTAGTCGGTTCATTATTCTCAAATAATGATTCAACCCTCAAATCTTGGTATTTGATTGTTTACCCGATCTACTTGTTTCAATAGGAACTTAGATCTCCGTGACCACAACCCTTGAGGCACGTGAGCCATGAGCATTGTTGCTGCCTCCGGAACACTTTTCGGCGCTACGCAACTTTGCACATATAGCTAAGGTTATTTTAACCTTATCAAAGTTCTATTGTTCTCCCACTTAACTTTTCACGAAAAATTCCTTCTCAAAGAAACTTGACGTTCTAAGCAACAAACACTTTTGTCTCTGGTGTTATGGAGGAATACTCAACAGTTATACAAAGACATGTTCATCCCACTTTGGTTGCAAACATCTTTCTTATGCATAGCAAACCAATGTTTAAGAAAGGACAACTTGGGTTTTATCCCAAACCATAACCTTATATGGTGTCATTTCAACGGATTATGATGAAGCTCTTTTCAGTGGAAAAACGGTAATCACTAAAGCTTTTAATCTTTAAAATATAATGACAGTTTTATGAATTACACCTTCGATCTTACCATGTCAAACAAGGTTTAATTACATATCTCGAACGCTCCTTACTCTTATGGTGTTTCGGGAAAATGCAAATCCACGGAACGATTCCTTAAATCTTACGTATTATGCTAAACTTGTAACTCAAATATCTTCCTTTATGATCTTATCATAAACTATTTATATTCTTGTTACAATGATTTTGCACTTCATCTTGAAAGTCTTCGAACTTTTCAAATGTTTCATACTTCATCCTTATTAAGTAAATATTCATATATTCACTCAAATTTTGGAGAAAGCATATGAAGTTGAAATCCATCGCTCTTGACTACACATAATGGATTTCATACAACAATATGTACAAGTTCCAATAAGCTAG
Organism: Avena longiglumis; assembly: GCA_030063025.1. Taxonomy (NCBI): domain Eukaryota; kingdom Viridiplantae; phylum Streptophyta; class Magnoliopsida; order Poales; family Poaceae; genus Avena; species Avena longiglumis. The sequence continues at coordinate 38,183,040 of CP125975.1, read as the reverse complement.
TCATTCGTTCCCTTTTGGCCTATGAACGAAGTTTTAATTATCTCTAGGAAAGTTTCACAAGCGTCATTTGATCAAAATCAAACAGACTCCAAAATTCCATCCATATGGAGTTTCTCCATGTTTTCTTTCCAATATAATTTAAACTGCGATGTCACTTCCTAAGTGATCTTTCAATCAATTTGTCTTTCGACATTTTTTAGCACTAGTTTTATGGATGTGATTTTTCCAACGAGATTTGTGAATCATCCATCTTTTATGGATTACGGCAATTATTTTGAACAACCCTTTTGTTCTCATAATACCTGATAAAACAAATCTTTGAAGGCAAGCTTTGATGTTTAACGAGCAATACAATAACCCTTTATTTGTTCTCGATGAACATCATCACATATTCTTTTGATAGTTACTTAGGCCATTGTAGTTCATGAATTGTGTTGTTTCGTATGACGATTCACACCAACAAATTCAGTATCAAATACTTGAGAACCACATTGTTTAATAAGCAAAGAATATAGCCATAACATGTATATCATCTATATACTTAAGCTGAACAATTCTAGTCTTTTCCTTTCTGCCATATACTTATGAGATTTTCTTTCAATATTTCCTTTTCTGTTTGAAAGAATCTATCAACATCAATAGTGGAGTCATACATATGACATATAGTCCAAAGCGTGTATAGTTAAATACCAATGTCTTTGGACTTGCACTTTGAAGTAGATCACCATCATCAAATATTTGGTGTTCTTTCAAATTCCTTTCTTTAGTAATCTCTTGGTGTAGTAAACATTTTACCTACATCAAATATTCACCCTTATCATGGAATCGTCCATGATCAAGCTACTATTAGCTTATAACGATGAATTATGAGTATAATGTTGCTATCCAAAACCTTTTGGAGGATTAGGACAACAAGTGTCTCCAACCTTTCGCAAATTCTTATCAAATATGAGAACATGACTTTAGCCATATTATACTCTATCATGTTGCAACCAAAACTTCGTTTCAGATATCACAATATCTTCCACACATCATGGTTTCTGAAACAATTCTTTCAGATCCTAGATAACCTTGATATTAAGACAATCCTTTGAATATCAAGAATCATGGAAACAAACATGATACTAACACTTGGAATTGTTACTCTTGATTTAATACTAATTATTAAACTTCATGGAGTAACCGGAACTTACTAAAAGTTTGCAATAGGACTTTTAAGCTTTAGATTAACACTTCAAAACAATACGATACCAGTTCGTAAAGTAACTAACCAGAATCCTATAGTTCTATTATCTCAATATAACTAAGCGCAAGGTGGTAAACGGATGCCAATGACTACAACAACTATGCAATTTCACTTTGATTTAGTTTATGATAAATTGAGTTCTAATTAATAATTAAATTAATCTAGGTGAACTCCCACTCAAAACAATATCCCTCACATTGTTTTAGTGATCACACGAACCAAATCCACCACATCAAAACCGATCATCACGAGAGTTGATATAGTTTCAATGGCGAACAATCAACATGTTCATCATATCTACTATATGATTCATGCTTTACCTTTCGGTGATCCGTGTTCCGAGACCATGTTTGTACATGCTAGGCTCGTCAAGATCAAACCTTAGTTTCCGCATGAACAAATCTGGCTTGCTCACGTTGTATACACTTGCAGAATCTAACACACCTGATCATCACGTGGTGCTTCGAAACAACAAGCTTTAGCAACGGTGCTAACTAAGGGTGAACACTTTATGACTTGAAATTCATGTGCATGAGGGATCATCTTATAATGCTACCGTCGTCTACTAAGCAATACAAGATGCATAAAGGATAAACATCACATGCAATTCATAATATGTGATATGATATGCCCTTTCTTCTTTGTGCTTCCGATCTCCATCTTCAAGCACGAACATGATCTCCATCATCACCGGCATTGCATCAAGGTCAATGACGCTTCTCCATGGTTGTCGTCCACCGGCTTCAACTATTACAACTACTTTGAATAGACACGCGGGTCTTAACATAAATTAAAGACAACCATATGGCTCTCGCCGTTGCCAACTTACAATAAGGAACATTGCATACATCATATATAATCACAATCATGGCCATATCACATCACAGCACACCCCTACAAAACAAAGTTAGACGCCTCTACTTTCTTTGCATGTTTTACGTGGTTTGGGGCTTTTAATAAGTGTCGTTCTAACTTACGAACAAGAACCACAACATTGATACTAGTATTGTTAATCACCCGTTGTAAATTGGATCTTAACTATGCTAGGAGAAAGCAGGCATAAAGCCACTTATGCAATACAAGTTGCATGTCAAGCGTGGAGCAAGTCTCATGAACGATGTCATGTAAGGTTCGCCCGGGCCGCTTCATCCCAACATACCGCAAGATGCAAAGTACACAAGAAGCAATCGACAATAAAAGCATCAACGCCCACAATGACCATTATGTTCTACTCGTGCAACAGATCTACATATAGACACGGCTCTGATACCATCAGAGGGGTTCGTAGCATGGAAAACAAAAATTTTCTATCGCATACAAACAAACAAGCCAAGATCTATCTACTAGATTGTAGCAACGAGTCGATGGAATAACTTACCCTCGAAGATTCCAAAGCGGTTAATGAGAGCGGATTCTCGTGGGTGATGTAGTCGTACTCTTTCCGATCTCAAGATCGTGTAGACGATCCTTCCAAGGCTGCTCGGCAGCGCTTCATGATCGGTCACACGTTCGACTGACGAAGACCTTCCTCTCCTTGTTCCAAAGACGGGAGGTTGTAGCACTCTCTCGCGATTCCGAAAGACAACGACGTGGTACCTAAGTAGAGGGAGATCCCGCAGGCTTCGCTTAAGCCGAGCGAGTATGGTGGAGTATGAGAGAGCTATTAGTGGTCTAGAGATTAGACACACCAATTAGAAGGCTCTAAACCAAGGCTAGGGCAATTAGAAGCTCTAAACCAAAACGGCTCTAAACCGGAGATTAGAGGATAGGAACTTGTGTGTCTAGGAGGAGGCCCCGCCTCCTTCTATAGGTGGGAGGGGCGGCCAAGGGGAGGGGAGTCCCTCCCCAAGTCGGCCTTGGTTGGCACGCCGTCTTGGAGGGACTCCTCCCCCAAGTCGGTTCCAACCACCTCTTGCTTGTTTCCCACAGTTTCCTGTTTCCCACAGTTTCCTGTTTTCCACAGTTTCCTGTTTTAGCCGTTTGACTTTCAAACTGGCAGTTTGACTTTTCAGTTTTGGAACAGCAAAAACACTTAGTACATGATGCAATCATTCAATATGTAATGACACATTCATGTACCCTCCCTCCGAGTCTTGGACAATCCGGAACCTTCTAGAACATTCTCGATGAAAACATCTAATCATTCCCGAACTCAAACGTGACTTTCCTTATATGAATCTTATTCTCGGACCATTCGGATCACCGTGATATCCGGATCCCATCCGAGACTCAACAACATTCGATCTCTTTCTCATAATACCATAACTACTCAAACAACGTCGAATCCTTAAGTGTGTCTCCTACGGTTCGTGAATTATGCGGACATGATCGAGACACTTCTCGAACAATAACCAATAGAGGAATCTGGAAATTCATATGGCTCTACATATTTCTACGATTACTGCGATCGAATGAACCACTTACATACGATACCAATTTCCTTTGTCTCACGATAGTTTACTTATCCGAGGTTATGATCGCTGGTATCTCTCGCATACCTAGTTCAACCTCACATCGATAAGTACTCTTTTCTCGTTCGTGATATGTGATCCCTTGTGAGCCACATGCTTGCAAGCTAATTGGATGACATTCCACCGAGAGGGCCCAGAGTATATCTATCCGTCATATGGATGGACAAATCCCACTCTTGATCCATGTGTTTCAACCAATACTTTCCGAACACTCAATGCCACCTTTATAGCCACCCAGTTACGGTGTGGTGTTTGATGTCATCAAAGCATCCATCCGGTAAAGGTGATATGCATGATCTCATGGTCGAAGGAATTAGGTTACTATGTATCAGAAAGCATATAACAATTGAACTATTGAAATGACTTGATCTTTATGCTACGCTTATCTATAGGAGTATGTCCATCACATCATTCTTCTAATAATATGATCCTGTTGTTAATAACATCTCTATGTTCATGATCAGGAAACCATGATCATATATTAACCAACAAGCTAGTTTAACAAGAGGCTTTACTAGGGACTCTTATTTTAGTTTACAAATCACACAAGTATTAATGTTTCCGGTTAATACAATTATAGCATGGTATGTAAACATTTATCATAAGTGTGAAGATATGATAATAACCACTTTATTATTGCCTCTTGGGCATATCTCCAACATGATGATACAAAGTTCATGACGATTGTGTAAAACTAAGTTGCCTACTTATGTAAGTAAGTTGCCTACAGATGATACCAAGTTGCCTACTTATGTCAATTAGTTGTCTACTGTTCACGTGATAATTTTGTGAAGTTAAATACTGATGTGTTAAGTTGACAACCTATTTTTTCTGGAGTTTTACTATCTAAACAAGGTTTTTTATGCATGAATCTATTTTGCAAGTTGCTTATGTGGGTGTATAAAAAGGAGCATAATTTGACTTGGTCAATGTAGTTTGCATGAGTATCCTATAGCCAGTTTTTTTTCATGTTGATACAAACAAGTTGTGTGCTAACTGTGTGTAGTTGCTATTCATATCAGAAAAGTTGCTATGAATAAAAGTTGTCTCTGACACAAAAGTTGTCTGAATTAAGATACAAGTTGCAAACTACTAGTGAAAAATTGCTCATAGTTTATAAAAGAGCATAATCTTGACTCAGAAAAGAATTTTATACGGGAATCGTATGGGGGTGTTTGGTAGGAAGCTTTTTTTGATGCAAAAGGAGTATGTTTTGTGATAAAGAAGTTGTCTGCGATGTGCCAGAAGTTGCTAGGAAACAGAAAAAAATTGCCTGCCCCCTCATAAAAGTTGCTACAAAAAATATGAAAGTTGCAACTTTTTTTATCTGAGCTGCAATCTCTGAAAAAGAAGTTTCTACGAAACAAAGGAAAGTTGCATGATGTTTTCGGAAAGTTGCTAAAAATACCACAAAAGTTGCAACTTTCATCTGAATTGCAAGAACAAAGAAAAAACCCTAAAGGACATGACAACATAGGTTGTCTAGGAGCTGGGGGGTTACTAACGAGCCCAACCAAGTTACTTGTGTTTGGCATAAAGTTGATTTGAGCAAGATTCAACAAGAAAAACAGCAGAAAAGATGGATGAGTATCTATGTTGAATCTGATAGAGCAATTCTAGACACAGGTGCGTTCTCGATATGCTCTCCACATGAAACGTGCTCGTATGGTTCATGATCGGGAGGTTACCATGGTTTCGTGGGTTCATGGATCCAGGAGAGGCAACCATGGTGGCTGGAGATAGAGGAAGAAGACGGGATAGGGGCGATATCTGGGGGCCGTAGGATTAGAGAAAGAGACAAAAGGATCCGGCTTTACCCCCACTTTAAGGACATGCTAAAACAGAGGACGGGGATCACGTGGTCTATTGCGCGGGGGCGCCAGATTTTATGAACGAGTGCACCCCCACCAACCGCGCAGGAACCAGGCTCATGGGTAGTCAAAACAAACATGACACTTTACTAAAGTGGAAAGGCGTCACACATCAGACTACAAGCGGGCCGTTACGCGGGAGCCCGCGTTTGCACCGCATTAGCACTCTTGATTTAAGTTGGATTATGCGGTCATCCCACATAATCTACGCGGTTACCCGCAGCCCCCGCATAACCCACATAAGCTACAGGAAGTTAGAAACAAAATTTCATGATGCTAAGATTGAGCTAGCTCTCCACGATGGAAGATTACAACAAACTCTAGCATTAAGATTACAGTTCAGCAAACTTGCATTAAGATTACAGTTAGCTCTCCACTGGGCAACAAATGTAGTACATATTACATCCTAAGATTCCTAAAAAAAGATACCATTTAAGATTACAATTCACAGCTTTCTTCACATTACTTGCATGAAAATATATTACTTTACAAGCAATAAAAACCATTTAATATCCTTGTTCAATCCATAGACTTTGCTTGTTTAGATCAACCGGGAACAATCTCTTCTTGAAATTTTCATCTTCAAGATCAACATCACCTCCATAATCTTGTTTCTTAACATGAAGGTTGCTTCTTCAACTTGATAGAATAAGCTAATAACAAAAATGAGAATACAAATGAGCATTCAAACCTTACCAAGATTAGTTTACTTAAAAGGCTAAACCAAAAAGGTTACATGATACTGAAAGGAGAACCAAAATGCTCTTTATTGGTGCACAGTGGATGCAAAATTGTTACTTCTGAATATATTGCCAATGATCTGTATATAACTATTAGTGGAAGCTAGACATGCATCAGCATCATACAGATGGAACCTAAGCACAATCATGCTCCTGCTTGCTACATGCAGATTACAGACACATTGTAGATTACACAACAGAATTGGTGCTTCTTGGTGATGCAAGTACAAACATAACGAGTTACCTTTAATGATGCAAATCCCAGCTGCAAGAAACAGTGCTACTCATGGTACAAAGCATCTAAAAGAGTAAGATAATTTCTTGTTAGCCACAAGAAAAATACAAGTTGATGGTCCACAAGTAAAAGAATAACTTGAATAAAGGAAAATTTTACATACGAGCCGCCTTAAACCAGTCCTGGAGGCATATCAGGGCCTCGACGGTAGAGCATGCCAGACTGCTCCTGTAGTCACTAATGACGCGTCCTCCGGTGCTAAAAGCAGACACTGAAGGAACGATAGAAGCAGGGATGGCCAATATGTCACGAGCCATTTTAGCGAGCACCGGGTATTTTGAAGAATTTTGTTTCCACCATTCTAAAATATCAACTTCCTCCTTTCGAGGTGTCAGATCTTCGTTCAAATATCGATCTAGCTCATTGCTCGACTGCCGTCTTTTAGACTTCATGTACTGATCCCACTTTGCAAGTGGATCATCATCATCTTCCACCTCACGAGTATCAGTTTCTCTTTGTGACTGAATAGAAACATCTTTGCTATATTCATTGAATAGTTGTTCCATTATATTCTTCACTTCACCCATCCATTTTCTGGCCTCCTCTTCACTTCCAAAGTCACTCAAGAGAAATTCAAGGACAACGTCTTGGCCGCCCATCCATTGAATAGTCGACAACGTCTTGGCCGCCCAACAATCCCCACACCGTCCGTGCCCATCTCACCTCGATCTGACTTTGGAATCGGCTCGTCGAGGATCTTGCTCTTGAAGGTTGGAATAGGTCCACGTGCTAGGGGAATAGAGGGCGGGGGCGGAGCCGGAGGAGGAGAGTTGGCCATGGTGGAGCTAGCCTGGCGGCGCTCCAGCTGCGCCCTAGTCTGCCCCGTCTAGGTCGAAGTGAGACAAGGCTATGCGGTAAGTTGGATACGTGGGCCGGTCCGCTTATGCCGCATATTTTGTCAACGTTTCGCGGGCACCCGCAAAATGCGATTAAGTGGGCTGAAATTGCGGCGCCGCGGACGTCCCGCTTCCCTTTGCACCCTGAGTCACACACCTCGAACTAGACAAATCCTTTTAGAAAAAAGGTATTTAAAAGGATCGTAGAGTATTGGGTGGACCAAATCATTCCGTATTTTTTTTAATAAAATACCGGAGAAATAAGAGGTCTGCAACGTGCTCTGCATCCGCCGCTCTGCTGTACCGTACCGTCACCGCGACGCCTCAATCCCACACCCCACGGCCACCACCCCCTGCTGCGAACGCCCCCGCCTCTCCTCCATCGCCGTTGCTGTTCTTCCTCGCCGGGACATCGGAATCCTCTGAAGTCTCTACCCCGTCCGGCCGCAAGTCTCTGGTGAGTTCTCTCTGATCCAGCGATTAGCCAATTCCTTAGCCAAATCCCACCAGGGGATCTTCACAACTTCTGCCCCTGTATTCGATCTAGATCTCCCATAACCAATACCGATTCGGAATCCCTCAATTTCTGCCCCTGTATTCGATCTGCACCTTTCCGACTCGGTTCCTGTTTTTACTCCTATATATACTCCCCTCTCTGTCCTTGCAAGTTAGTAGTATCTAGCTAGCCGCCATCGAGTCAAGTTAGTGTCGAGCTAGCCGCCGTGAAGTCGCCAGCTGATCGATCAATTTCCAGTCTTCTCCTGCTAGCCGCGCGACCGTCTGATAATCGATCGTCGCACCTCTGCCCCCAGCCGGCCTGATCGAGGGCTTGATTCCTTCGATGACAGGTTTTAATCTCTTCCGGTTGCGGCCATTGTCAGAGTTTTTGCCGGAGGTCCAGAGTCCTACAGAAGATGTTCCTTTCCGGCGGAAGGCGATGTACACCGCTGGCTCGCTCCTCGTCTACTTCGCCGGCAGCCGGCTCCCACTGTACGGGATCGACACCACCACGGCCGCGGACGACCCGCTCTTCTGGGCCCACACGGCCTATGCGGCAAACTTGGGAACCGTCATGACTCTCGGCGTGTTCCCCCTCGTGGTGTCCGAGATGGCCGGTCACATCCTCCTGGGACTGCAGGCCGTTAATCCCCTCAACGAAAACCGCATTATTCTGTGAGTTACTTATACCCTGCCTAGCTATCTTTCCCCTCTCTTCGTTCCCCAATCCGAAACCCCTGCCAATTCCAAACCACATGGACTGCAGGAATGGACTGCAGAAGGTGCTGGGGGTTCTGATCTCCGTCGCGATGCCGGTCGGCAACGCGCTATCCGCGACGCACTTGGGCATGTGGAGCGCTATCCTCGCCTCGCTGCAGATTTCCATTGGAGGCGTTGTTGTCATTTATCTTGACGAGGTCCTGAGAAAGGGATATGGCCTATTGTCCGCTATCCCGTTGTTCACTACCGCCAATATTTGGTAAGAATTGTTGCATACTCAGTGATCCTATATATATTCTCTTGTTGGATTGGTAGTCACTAGTATTGCTTATGTATGTTCACAGCACAACTGTTTTATGGAAGGCATTTAGAGTCGGCGTGCATGGAAACCTTGCAGAGACGTTTGCCTTTTTTTTGCTCGTCCTAAACTTGCAAGGCCTGCGTGTTCCGTTGCCAGTGAGAAGACGACCTCAGTCGCCAGATCAGGAGCCTAGGTTTCAAGCCAACCACCGCATCAACATATCCTACCTCGCCTATGCTCCAATCCTCTTCCAAGCCACGCTCGTTTCATCCACCTACTTATTCTCACAGGTGCGTGAGTGTACATTAATTATACTGCAGCAGTGATTCATGTTTTGTACTAGTACTAAAGTTTATGTGTGACGAAATAGATGTAATTGCTCAAGTTACTTTATCTGTTAATTTGTTGCAGCATTTATACATGGAATTTGGCGAAAATAAGCTAATCAATCTTCTAGGCAAGTGGGAGCGATCTAAACGTTTCGCAGGACTTATTCCGGTCGGCGGGATCGCCTACTACCTTACTACACCGCCAACGTGAGTGCATCCATGCATCCATGCATGAAATTGTTGTGTGTATATATATAGGAGTACATACTCTTGCATTGATAGTGTGCCTGGTGCATTCATGCATATATCATCAGGTTCAGAGCTCTATGATTTGATTGTTTGACTGAAATCTAAATGTTGTCTATCTCAATGGATTGAAGCTTGGCTGATGTAGCAAGAGACCCGGTATATGCATGCCTCTACGCTGCCTTGCTGCTCTTGGGATGCGCTCTTGTGTCAACGGCCTGGTTCCGAGTGTGTCTACACTCGAAAGGATACATGAACCGGGCTGTCGGGGTAAGTAGTGCACTAATTAGTAGGCATGTACTAGTAGTACCTCCTTTAATTTTACCTTGAAGAATGATCAGTTGATTAAACTGTAATGGTGTGTGCTTCATGCAGGACCAAGTGAGCGTGACGCCTGCGCAGGCTGACTCGATCCCTTTGAACCGATGGGCGCGTCGTGTCTTCGTGGTAGCCTTTGCCGTCGGGCTTTGTATTGGCGCGCTGACCCTCTTGGCAGGTTTCATGGGCGTGATTGGCTCCGGCACCGGAATCATGCTCGTCGTCACCGTCATGTACTCCTGCATCGTCGACGACGGCGGAGCCTCTTCTGGGATTGGTGCGCTTGGGCTCTGATGGGTCGTCGGCCGAGAGAAGAAAATATGTATTATTGTAGCACTAGCTTTGTATTACTGCGGATGTATATTCTGCATGAATGTTGACTGATTAGATAGGATGTTATTTTATATATAGATAGGCTGCACTCACTAAACAAGGCATTTTGCTGATCCAGAAAAAGAGAACCGGTGTTAAAGGGGTCAAATGCGTGGCCCTCAAAAAGGAGTTTTTAACACCGGTTCGCTTAACCGGTGTTAAAGGACCTCGCAATGGCCCCTTTCTTAACACCGGTTCGTGGCATGAACCGGTGTTAAAGGAGGGGGAGGTTATATAAGACACCACCAATTTCACACACTCTTCCATTTTTTCACTATCTCATTTTGAAGCCTAGAGGGTGTGAAGAGTGCTAGTTTGTTTTTTCATATGCACAAGAGGTGTTCGGTGAAATGCCCGAGAGCTCAAAATAAGTTTTCTTGTTGCTCTTCCGTCTCATTGAGGTCGCAACTATCCTTTCATGTGTCATTGATGTACTATATATATAAATGGTCATCTCCCTATTAATTTTCGATATATACTACATATTAATGCAGATGAACCAGCAATGGATGTACGGTGACCGCCGCACTTCCGAGTATATTATGGGCCTCCAAAATTTCATCGTTGTGGCTAATGCAAACCGTGGTCACAATGGTTTTATGTGTTGTCCGTGTGTTCCTTGTCGAACAAAAGACTACTCAAATACTGTAACCATTCACGCCCACCGCTTCGATCCGGTTTCATGCCCATCTATAATTGTTGGACCAAGCACGGAGAAAAGGGGTTGTGATGGAAGACAACGAAGAAGAAGAGGATGATGACAACTATCATAATATGTATCACGAATATGATGATATTGCAACGGGGTAGATAATGAAGATCAAGAGGCGAGATGGGCCCACCGATGACGATCTTGGTCGGGCCATTCTCGATGCAAAGGAATAATGTGAAACTGAAAAGGAGAAGGAGAAGTGGAGCAGATGTTAAAGGATCACAAAACATTGTTGTATCCAACTTGAAGATGGCCAAAAAGCTAGGTACCACAATTGGATTTGCTGCAATGGAAGGCAGAGAATGGTGTGTTGACCGACAAGATTTTCAAAGTTGTTGATAAAATGAAGAATCTTCTTCCAAGAAATAATGAGTTGCGACAAGACATACCAAGCAAAGAAGGTTGTTCGCCTCTAGGATTAGACGTGCGAAGATACATGCTGCATTAATGATGCATCCTCTACATGGTGAGAAGTACGAGAATTTGGATGCATGCGGTATGCCTTCATGCAGTATAAGATCGCACGAGACGATCTGGCGATGTTGAGGCGAGGCCCCTAGGAAGAAGGTTCCCGCCAAGGTTATGTGGTATGCTCCTATAATACCACGGTTAAACGTCTCTTCGTAAAATAAAGAGCATGCCAAGTTGTTGCGATGGCACATGGAAGATCGTAAGAAAGACGCGATGTTGAGACACCCCACGATGGGTCACAGTGGAGAAAAGTCGGCGAGTACGGACTTCAGACGTGACGCAAGGAACTTAAGGTTTGGTCTAAGTACAGACGGCATGAATCCTTTTGGTAGCAGAAAATACAAAGACTGCCTGTGACTCTATGTATCTATAACCTCCCTCCTTGGTTGTGCATGAAGAGGAAGTTCATTATGATGCCAGTGCTCATCCAAGGCCCGAGGCAACCCGGCAACGACATTGATTTGTACCTAAGGCCAGTTGAAGAACTTTTACAGTTATAGGCCAAACCAGGTGTACGTATGTGGGATGAGCACAAAGGGGATCCATTTGACCTACGAGCGTTGCTTTTCGTAACCATCAATGATTGGCTCGCTTAGTAACATTTCGTGACGTATAAACAAGGGATACAATGCATGCACACACGTTTAGATGAGACTGAAAGTGTATATTTAGATAAATGTAAGAAGGTTGTGTACCTAGGGTATCGCCGATTTCTTAGAACTGCATCCAAAGAAGAAAGAAAGGCAAGCATTTCAAACGTCTGGCAGAACCCCGGAGGAAGCCTGTCCTCCGTATCCGTGAGGAGGTATTTGGTATGGTCAAGGACCTAGAAGTAATCTTTGAAAAAGGTCCTGGCAGTCTATCTGTTCCGAATGACGATGCCGGACACGCGCCCATGTGGAAGAAGCAATCTATATTTTGGGACCTACCCTATTGGTAAGTTTTAGAGGTCCGCTCTTCAATCGATGTGATGCACGTGACGAAGAATGTTTGCGTGAACCTGCTAGGGTTTCTAGGAGTGTATGGAAAGACAAAAGATACACCGGAAGCACTGCAGGACCAGCAACGTCTGAAAGCCCCTGAAGAGCCTATGCATCCTGAGAACGAGAAGGGTAAACGATGCCACTTAACTCCTGCCAGCTACGCTCTTACCAAAGCAGAGAAGGAAATCTTTTTTGAATGTCCGAAAGCGTTATCAAGGTCCGTTTGGCTTCTCGTCGAATATAAAGGAATAATAAATATGGTGAGAAAAATTCCAAAACCTAAAGTCTCATGACGCCACGTGATTATGACACAATTGCTTCCGATTGCATTGAGGGGCTTCTACCGAAAATGTTCGAGTACCCATTGTGAAGCTATGTGCATTCCTCAATGCAATATCTCGGAAGGTAATCGATCCGTAAAGCCTACAGGTTACAAACAGATGTGGCCCAATGTCTTGTCAGCTTTGAGTTGGTGTTACCACCATCCTTCTTCAATATTATGACGCATCTCCTGGTTCACCTAGTAGAAGAGATTGCCATTCTCGGTCCTGTATTTCTACACAATATGTTCCCCTTTGAGAGGTACATGGAAGTCTTAAAGAAATATGTTCATAATCGTGCTAGGCCAGAAGGAAGCATCTCCAAGGGCTATGTAACAGAGTAGGTCATTGAGTTCTATGTTGATTTTATTCCTGACCTTAAGGCGATTGGTGTTCCAGAATCACGACATGAGGGGAGACTGCGTGAAAAAGGCACCCTAGGATGTAAAGCAATGATATGTAGGGACGGACATTCTCTCAATCAAGCACACTACACGATTTTACAAAGATCTATCTTGGTTGCCCCGTATATCAATGAACACAAGAATTTAATACGCCTCAAACACCCGGGGCAGTCTGATGAATGGATTATAAGTGAACACATGGCGAGTTTTGGCGGTCTGCAAAGACTTCTCACGAATAACACCACTGTTGGGGATCGGCTATACTTGTTGGCGGTGACACCATCTTCGTATGTACTTTCCAAGGGTACGAGATAAATGGGAATACATTTTACACGATAGGCCAAGATAAAAAGAGCACCAACCAAAATAGTGGTGTCCGCGATGCAAGCAGAAGACAATGGGCGTAAGACCACGTATTATGGGTTTATAGAGGAGATATGAGAACTTGACTATGGACCTAATTTTAAGGTCCCCTTGTTTCGATGCAAATGGGTCAAGCTAACAGGAGGAGGGTTGAGGTAGACAAAAGTACGGAATGACAACGGTGGATCTCAACAATCTTATGAAGGTAGACAAGAACTTAGGCGAACCATTCGTCCTAGCCAATGATGTGGCTCGGGTTTTCTATGTGAAGGACATGTCCTCGGACAAAAAAAAAGAAAAATATGCAAACGAATACATCATATGATGAGCCAAAGGCCACATAGTTCTTTTCAGGAAAAGAAACATCGTGGGAATCGAGGACAAGACAGACATGTCGGGAAGATTATAATAAGTTTGATGAAATTCATGACGGCAATGATGGCCATGTAATCGACGACTACAGTGGCGAGTATTACAGATGTAGGCAGGAGCATGACTGAATCACTCCAACATTCCGAAACAAGTTCGGCCAATTGTTACTTAATCTGGACATGTATCTTAATTTTCAGTTATTTTATGTATCTTAATTTTCAGTTCCAGTTCGGCTTTATGTAACTTACTATTAGTTGCATTCTCATTCGAGGTTTCTTGGCTTTCGGGTCAAATGACCAATGTTATGAGCATAAAAAACAGACGGTTTTGTGAAGCAACCACCAAATGGCTAATTCAAAAGACCACCAACACATTTTACAAATAAAAAAATAAAAAAAGATCGAAACAGTGCGAAACATTCGCGTGGTGTTATATTATGTGACATAGTTAGAAGGAAAAATCTCAAACTTGGTATATTGATTATGTCTCAAAAAAACCTTCACAAAATGACCTATCTCATTCGAGGTTTCTTGGCTTTCGGGTCAAATGACCAATGTTATGGCTAGAATCAAGGCATAGTTTGTGATAATATGGCCATATTGTGCATACATGTGCATCATGGCATGGCAAACAATGTTGCAAGAGGAAGTTTTCCTTTTTATCGCACCAAAAAGGCATTTTCCATTTTCCGAGCATAAAAAACTGACGGTTTTGTGAAGCAACCACCAAATGGATAATTCAAAAAACCATCAACACATATTACAAAAATACTATACCACCTTATATGGACAATGTACCAACAGGGGGATCTGAAACCTTTCCGTCCACCTCTGGTGAAAAAGACAAATTCCTGCCGAATCGGTAGGAAGTGGGTCAGATATGAACTACAGGTACATGATACGATGCTCATGATTTTTTACAAAATTCATTTTTAGGTTCACAATATGCTATTTTATCAAAAAAAAACAATGCAAGTTGAGCGAGGATTGGTCAGATTCAAGTGTATACAAAAGATGCGGCATTTAAATATCCAATCAATTCAAAAATGTTAATACAAAAGACGCGGCATTAAAATATGATTTTCTCTAATAAAATAGGGTTAGATTCCTTTTTAGATGCTTAATATTTCTTATGTTCAAAGTTTTAGGATTTAACAATTTATTTTTGTTTGAATTGAATAATCAAAATTTATATGTAAGTGTTTTAATCATTTTGAAAATTTTCATGTAAAGTAAATATAAAATGTTTTTACATGAATGGATAGATATTATTTTTCTGAAAATTATGATATATTATTCATATTTTTCTGAGTTGAAATGAAAAAGATATGAATTTTCCAAATTCATATCATATTTTTTTAATTAAAAATGCCCCTTTAATGCATGAAATAAATTCCCCCCTTTAACACCGGTTCCAGACGCGAACCGGTGTTAAAGGGGGCGATTATTTCTTTACAAGCATTCTCCTTTAACATCGGTTCGTGGCGGAACCGTGTTAAAGGGTTAATAATCTTGTGAAGCGAATCCTCCCTTTAACACCGGTTCTGCCCGAACCGTGTTAAAGGGGTATTAATGCGCCCTTCCTTTCTTCCCCGTGCGGATCGATCGAACCGCGCACAAGCGCAAGAGCAGAGAGTTGCCAGCCATTCAGGCCGCCCGCCGTCGGAGCTAGCCGCCGCCTCGCGCTGGCCAAGACCGCCACCACCACTTATCGCCATGAAGGCCACAGAGAGCAGCGCCAGCGTCTCGCCCTCGCCCTCGTCGGACGCCGCGTCCTCGCCTCGCCCGGAGCCGCGCGTCTCGCCCTCGCCGAGCCGCCCTCGCCCTCGCCGTCGGAGCCCGTGTGAGGTCCTCCTCTCTGCAGCTCGTCTCGTTCGTCAAGTTCGGTGTAATGTTCGTGTTGGTTTTTTAGTGCTACTGTCGTTGGCCTGCTGCCCACAATATCCGCCTTGTCCCCGAGCTTACCCATAGTGTGCTCGGCTCAGTGGTCGTGTGTCATGTTATAGTGGGTCATGGGTGCCAAATCCGAGCCGGCACCGGCACTAGAAAAATTCAACCCGGAACATCAAGATCTCCTTCCGGGACCGATGACCTGAGTTCGACAACATGGTTTCGATGATCAAGACCATGAGCCCAGTACTCGGAGGCGGGACTCAATCCCTCAGAACACCAAGTTATTCAACCCGAACCCGAACCTTAGAACCCAATATCTTTGACCTTATGTGTGACCCCTATCCAAGGCCTCTATGTTTGGGGGGTATTATATTGCCTTGTCGCATCGCATATTCCGCCCTCGCCCTCGCCGTCGGAGCCTCCGTCGCCCACCGCCACCTCCATCCGTCCACAAATATTGACCATCATTTGGTGAACAATGTGGGGAATATGAGTGATGTATAAAAGATATAGTTGTGTATTCATATTTGAGTAAAGTTTCTGATGTTGTAACATCGATAATATTGTTTACTTAGTGTTGGTGGTGAAATTGATGGTCAAAATCGGGAAACTCGAAACTAAGATGGCATGTAGTTATGGAGGGAGTAGTAGTATAGATAGGGTGTCAAGCGGGGCGGGTTCGCGAGCAACATAGTTTCATCCTGATTAGGGTTTGGACCCCTCAGAACTCGTTTAAAATGATCAAGCATCCTTAGGGTTTTAATTTCATTTGTGTATTTATTTGTGTATTTTTGTATGAATAATATGTATATTTGTGTATGAATCCAAGTCCACTTGAATGTTTACACTCTTACTCTAGATAATATTATTGTTTTAGAAACTATGGATCCACTTAGTAGAAACCTTGAAGAAGAAGAAATAATGGAGAACATTATTGATGAGGACATCTCACAATATCTGAACTTGGAGGGACATGATGACAACTCAAGTAGTCATGGAGAAGATGAAGACTCCGGTGAACGCAATTTAGTGATTACAAAGTCCGGCGAGGTATATGCATTGATTAAGCCTCTGCTGACTTCCACCAACAATATTCTTCTACATGTATTAATTAATGCTTCTTTCTTCTTTTAGCCCTCTGGATCGACCAACCAGCAACTATCTTCTTCTACGAAAAAGAGCAAGCGAGGCGCCATATCGTTGAAAGATCGTGCAAAGTTCACGATCAAGCGACCGTGTTGATGGCAGGCCGATGGAGCCCAAGAAGGCCGCAGACAAATTTGTACGTCAGGCTGGAGTTCTTGTTAGGGACCAAATCCCAATCATAATTGAAAATTGGAATAAGCCAAAGAAGGGCGACGGTACCTTTGTCGATGAAAGATCCAAAGAAACGCTTTGGAATTCGTTGTTGGTAAATTTCACCCTTCCGCCAGAGGAGGATGAAAATAACCCGATTATAAAGGAAAATGTCAAGGAGTGGACTCTAAAGAAGATGGCTGACGCTTTCCGCAATTGGAAGACAAAATTGAACAAATTTGTCAAAGCTGGCGAGACTCCAGATTTTGAAGACGCATATTATGCGAAGATAAGACCTCACTGGCCCGAATTTGTGACATATAAAAAAAGTGCTATAGCTAAAAAGAGGTCAGAAACCAATACGCTTAATGCCCAGAAGAAGGAATATCACCAGAGGACGGGGTCAGGTGGCTACATAACTCAGAGGCCTAAGTGGAAGGAATTTGAGAAGGCCCTGCGCACTAGAGGGATCACACCCCAGACAGATGGGTGGGACCTACGTGCAAAGACTTGGCTCTACGGAATCGGGGCAAGGTTGGACCCAGAAACAGGATTGTGTATCTTCCCAACCCTCCTTGCCAAACCCGTCACTAAACTCATCACGGCATACGAGGAAACATCCGCCAGGACCTTCCATCCCGACAGAGAGAATGACCAGCTCACACGCGCCATCGGTAAAAAATAACACCCTGGACATGCACGAGGCACATGGGGTATGACGTGGAAGGATGGGTTTGCTGAGTGGAGCGACTCTTACAGATGGCGCGGCAGAAAAGAAAAAGAGCGTACAGAGCGGATGACACAGATAGAACATGCACTTGCGGCGCTGCAGGCGCAAGTGAATGCACAACAGAGCCATCAAGCTACCGGCCCATCTCAGCGGCACGAAGAGCCTGCATTGGAAGCTGCCGGCGGCCCAGACTCTGCGTGGAAAAGCAGCGTGGCTTCCACGGAGAACGTGCAGCCCACACTTGAAATGGCGGGTCCTCGATACCCTGTGGATGAGATCACGGAGAGCGAACACGTTGAGCTGCATGTGAGATTAACAGGCTTATCCATTAAGGTGGCTGTAGGCTATGCCTTACCTCCTGTAGCTGGTGGAACTTACCACTGCCGACCGGTTCCAGATGGCTATGCTATTGTCGGGGTGGATGAGGTTGTGAAGGAATATGAGGAAGCACAGCTTGACCATGCTACAGGTGAAGGGGAAACTCAACTCAAATTTGCAGTGAAAACAACCATTCTTTAGAAGAAGGAACACATCGTGCTTCCAAATTGGAGGCCACTGGCACCCCCGCCGTCTCGGCAGTGATCGAGCCGCTCTCACTGGCTATCTCTGCTTGGCCATCTCCTGCCCAAGCTTGACCATCTCCCAAGGCCACCATCTCTCGCCGTCATCCATCTTGATTGCTCCAACCATCTCCTCGGCGTAAGCGAAGAGAGAAACCTTGCCACGAAGAGCATCACTAGCACTGCCACAAAGAAATCCGCAGAAAACCGTACGCCAAAGAGTTCAAAAAACTACGTCCCGCAGCCTTCCGCCAAGCCATTGCCGGTTTTACCGTGGAATCGCAGCGACGAGGAGACCAATAGGATCTCGGAAGAAGAGTTCAAGAAATTATTTGCACCTAGACGGACCGAGCCAAAGGAGAAAATAGATCCGGCGGTGGTGGAGAAGTTTTACAAAAATCTTTTGAAACCTGAAACCCCACTTGTCTTGGGACTACGAGCTAGATTTTGAAGGCGGATGCAAGTAGTGGGAGACTGAAAGTACCAGTCGTGAGGCACCCCAGAAAACAGTTCCCATGCTCGGAGAGCAGGAAAACCAATCATGCGCCCCGCTCCAAGTGTTCGACACACGGGACGCTCCTCCCGTAAATGATTAGAGGCAGAGCTACAAAGAAAGGCCAATGAGATGGGGATGAGTTACATTGCATACTTGAACATCATGGGAGACAACTTGCCCAAATGCGATGCCAACCCCATACAGCCATGGAAGTATGGGAAGAATCTCGTCAAGAAAGAGGAGCTCAAGAATCTACCAACAAAGATGCGAAAATTGCCCAAGTGGTACCTTGATTTCTGCAAGACGAGAAAGGAAGAATGGATCACGACGCATATAAGAGATGAGATTTTCTTCTGCGGAGACGACGGGATCGACTTCAACATTCAAGACTTGCATTTTCTATTCAATCAGAAGGAACTCGACAAAGCTGCCATCAGCCTTTATTGTGTGTAAGTACTATTTCTGTAATTTATATCTCATCTTATTCACTTAATTAATTGCATGTATATATATATGCTCACCATATATGTATATACTATTATGCAGGAAAAAGGTTATGGAATGCAGGAAAGGAGGCCCTTTTGACATTGGGTTCGTTGACCCAAATAGAGTTCATGAAGAAGTGGTAAGAACCAAACCGGGCAAACAGAAGATTACTTGCTAAGGTATTTACTGAGACAACAAACCAAAAGGGAAATACTATTGCCTTACAACTTCTCGTAAGTACTGTTACCCTCTCTTGTACACATTCTATTTCGGCTTACTCGATGTTAAGTGTAACTGATGATGAGTTATGCGTGCGTAGGTTCCACTTTATTCTGCTAGTCATTTAACCCGACTCAGGAAAAGTCCTTGTCATGGACTCGTTACGAAAATAAAAATAGATATGGGCAGACTTTAGAGAGATGCTCCGGAGGTAATTTCAATCATATTATCGCACTAGATCGGCAACTTTCGTGACAACAAGTAATTAATTACTCCTTTATCCATTTTCTTTGCCGGACAGGGTTTGGAAAAGGTTCACGGGCAGGGCCGTGGGTGAATGGTCAGAAGAACTAAAATTTGTAGACCAAAATGTAAGTAATACTGGCTAGCTAGGTATGCGTATTTCTTTGATTCTGCTTCCAATTCCATTATATCATGCTTTATTGATTATTATTTTGATTGAACTCTCTATTCTCGTAAAGTGCGCGCATCAGGGACACGGCAATAACTTATGTGGGTACTATGTTTGCGAGTTCATTCGCAACACGATATGTGCGACGGGCCAAGCAGCACTAGAACAACTTAAAGTAAGTAAACAAAGTCCACAATATTATTTTATTACCATCAATTGTGTTGAGTTTTATTCTTATATATATATTGACGGCCCATTCTTCATATATATTCAGATCAAACGGATGCGGGACCAACTCCTACCATTTGAACGCATACGAGCCATTCAAGAGGAATTGGCGGGGTTCATACTTGATGAGGTCGTCACGCCTGGCGAAGAACTCTTTAGATATCCACCAAAATGAACGATGACGATGTATGTGCCGATGACGATGTTTGTGTATAATAATAGTTGCTTAATTATTCATGTACTCGTATGTACCGATGACGATGTATGTGTATACCGCTCCCGATCGATTCCCCCTCCCTCCTTCCCGCAGAAATACGCCCAGAACGGGGCAGAGGCAGAACTCTGCCATGACAGAGATTTAGGCCGTTTTCCTGCCGCGGCAGAAAAACGGCCTAAATCTCTGCTGCGGCAGAAGAACCTTTAACACCGGTTCCTGCCCCGAACCGGTGTTAAAGGGGCCCCCCATGCGCCACCCTTTAACACCGGTTCGTATAAGAACCGGTGTTAAAGGGGCCCCCCTCTAACACCGAACCCTCAACAGCGGTTGAAGAACCGCTGTTAGAGGGCCCTCCCAACCGGATTTAAAGGGGGGGGGGGGTCTGCACTAGTGACTATGATTGATCAGTCGAGAGCACTGTTGTTTATGTGGATATGTCTTATTAATGTGTGAATTAATCGTGGCACTGCTAAGATAGCCCGGACATGAAGAAGTTGTTGGGTGCCAAGTCCTTGATGATCAAATCCTGTAGTACTAATAGAGTTTCCTCGTACTAGAAATTTCCTTGTTTTGTCTTATTATTAATGTGTAGATTGATGCTGGCTAATGTAATTTTATGGGTTTTAACACCGGTTTGTCTCGAAGCTGTGCTCCTGTGGATTCCTTTTCTTAGCAATGGAGTACAACACATTATGAAGCGACTGGACACACCCTCCGGAATCTCTGGGACGAGTAGTTTTTTTTTGAGTTACCCTGGTGGTGTACCTGAACCTAGTACTATGTGGACGTCACAAAGGAGCAAGATGACGCCAATTCACTGCTAATGGAGATGACTTTGTAGATTCCACCATCCATGCTATTCACAAGCGATGCAAAAGATGGCAGGTGTCTACCAAGATAAGTTGTGCAACACACCATTCCGTTATATTGCCTACCGAGACGATGGAGGTGCGATCCGTTAGAACATGAGGTACCAAAATGAGGACGATCAGATGCTCGCCCGCATGGCATTGCCGAGTTTGCGACTCAAACGCCGCTTGGTTGCGGTCATCGCTATGCTAGAGGCAGCGGCGGAGGACAGCCTAAAAATTTGGTGGGAGAACTCATAGACATATAACAAGTTAGTTAGGATGGGAGGCAGATGAGCTATGTGGAGCTTGATGGAGTGCTTTAAAGTGCTCGCTAAGCCTGACTCCACAAAAACGACGGATCTAAGTGTTGCCCCTAGGTCTGACTCTGGGCCTAAACACCCACGCAGGCAACCAGTTAGGCCAATGTCATCTCCCTGGAGTCTAGCTGACCCTCATGCATGCATCACCGAACGCGTCCTAGCTAACTTACTACTCCCTCCGCTAGGGATTATAAGGCCTAAGAGCTTTTTTAGAATGTTAGAAATTGCAAGTCCTTTCTTATTTATTACCATCTCTCATCCAATGCATGGTCTTTTTTTTCTTTCTCTTCTCTCATGCATGTATAACTATTGGTGCATGTAGTAATCAAGAGGGTGAATTATTAATTTTCTTAATCCTATCAAAGTGGTCAATAGGCCTTATAATCCCTGACAGAGGGAGTAACTTGATTAATTGGCCACCGCTTCATCTCTCTTGCATTTTCCACTTACACACGTACGCCCAAATATTACACCTGATCTCCATCAAGAAACCGATCAGTCATTAATGGGTGCATTAGGTACAGACAGACTCTTCTGCGTTGTTAGCAATCTTCTCCGCGCTTCTCTTCCCATTCTGCACCCATGCGACTTCTTTATATATCCCTGCTGCGCCACTATTTCTCACCCATCCTTCGCCATGATCAGCATGTATATAGAAGGACTCCGCCACCACCTTAGTCTACGACGTTGACAACAAGAAGCAACGATGGAGTGTTCCTCTCTAGATTCTCTTCTTTAGGCCTCGTTTGGTAAGAGTGTATCATAGAGTATTGAGTGAATTTTATTTTTTACCCCCTATTTTTGAATTTGTGACACATATTACCCATTTAGTTGAGATTTTATTAGCATGTCCAATCTAGAAGGCTTTAAATAGGGTTTTACCATATTTTAGCACTTCGCTTTTTCTGTTAGATAGAACCGGCATGCTACGTCGATGTGGTGTGACAAAATGTGTATAGATCGGAGGAAGCCGTCGACAATCATGTCTAGACTTCTCTCATACATATGTTCCTTTTCTCATTTTTCGTCTTGATATTTTTGAACCCTTGTCATCACCTCACACGTTACCTAATGGATATGCTTCGGAAAAAGAGGGTCCGAAACTTTTAAAAGATGCAATCTAGACGAATTTGCACTCTAAGGGTAATATGAGTCACAAATGCAGAGTATTTTCCTAGGTGGATTGGGTAAAAACACTCTTGTCACCCAAAACACTTAGTTACACTATAATCCCCTTCCTCGTAAATACACTCCATTGTTTTTCTGTTTGGAAGACATGGATAATAACTGAAATAATCTCAGACTTAGACTTTAGACAAGTTAAGAACTGGAATCTCTTAGACAGATAAATATGAGCTACTTGAGAAATTTAGAAATCATACTTGAAGTCGTTAGCATAAAACTACCAGTTTGATAGCTAAATTTCAGAAATCTACCCGTTTACGCAGCAAAAATCTACCACATTTTGAGTTAATTTTCTCAAATCACACTAAACTCGTCTTGATCACGAATTGACACGGGAACTGACAAAGCTGGCCCACCTACAGTGCTGACGTGGTGACATGAGCGACAGCCGTTAATGGCAGTTAACGGCAGCCGTGGGTAAATTTCGAAAACTACCTCTTTTTTG
Organism: Avena longiglumis; assembly: GCA_030063025.1. NCBI lineage: Eukaryota > Viridiplantae > Streptophyta > Magnoliopsida > Poales > Poaceae > Avena > Avena longiglumis. The sequence continues at coordinate 38,159,835 of CP125975.1, read as the reverse complement.
CTCAATTTTCGGAAAACTACCACTTTGCAAAAAATATTGTGTTTATTTGCGAACGTTCATAACTTTTGAATACAAATTCAAATGGAAAACTTTTAATACAAAAGTTCTTAGAAATGGTTGAATATTTTGAATACAAAGTTAGTTCACTATTTTGGATAATTAAAATATACAAACAATTATAATTGCTTCTATTACTAATGGAAACTTTGAAATTTATAACTTCAATTATATAACTCCAAATAATATATATAATATGTCTAAATTTATTTAAAAAATCCAAGTAATCCCTTTCTAAGAACTCCTTGGATTTTTCTAATAAAACCGCCAGAGTGTTAATAATGCAAAACATAAATCGAGACAGAAAAATATTTTAAAAATCATGAAAAGGGTGGGCATGAAAATCTTGGGTCGGCTGACGGTGGGCCCGGTCACGCGAGGCGACACGCAGAGGGCACACTGGCCCGTGAGCCTGAGAGAGAGAGGGCTGAGGCCGTGACACCTCTCTGTCTATGCGCGCTCCGGCTCCGACGGCCGCGGGTGGCGCTGCCTCCCTCCGACCCCCGACCATTCCCTCTCTCTCCCGCGCCCTCCTCCCTCGCCATCTTGACCGTTTCCATCTTATCCCTCCCACTCCCATTCCCACGCCCAACCCAGCACCTCACCGATCCAACCGCGCGTACGTACGTCCCAACACGAGATCGATCCATCGGCCGGCGGCCGGGTGGTGGCCAGCGGGGACGCGATCACCATGGAGCCCGACGACGAGGCGCTCAAGGAGCTGGCCGCCGCCTCCTCGCGCCCGCCGCAGCGGCGGGGCATCTCCTACAGCCAGCCGCTGTCGCGCGGGGACGCCTTGTCCGCGCGCCGCGCCGCGCTCCGCAACCACAGCCTCGACGACGAGCACGTCCTCCCGGCCTCCCACTCCCTCTCCTACACCTACCACGATCCCGCCGCTGGCGTCCCCGCAGGCGGCGGCGGCGGCGGCGGCGGCGGTGGCGGCGGCAGCGGCTACCACCCGCCGCTCCCGCCCCACCAGCAGCTGCACCACCACCACCCCAGCGCCTCCTACTCCTCCGGGCCCAGCTCCCGCCGCTCCATCGGCGGCGCCAGCGACGGCTCCATGACGCTCGAGCGCGCCATGTCCGAGTTCGGCGGCGGCCACGGCACCCTCCCGGAGTTCGTCGGCGCGGGCGGCGGCAAGGGCATCTTCCGCGTGCCGCTCCGCGCCGCCATGCACCCGCTCCGCCCTCCCCCGCTCGAGGTGAGGCCGCACCCGCTACGGGAAACGCAGGCGGGGTCCTTCCTCCGCACCCTCGCCGCCGAGCCACGGCGCCGGCAGCTCTGGGCGGGAGCCGAGTCCGGGATCAGGGTGTGGGCCCTCGACGAGGTGTTCGCGGGGTGGGGCGCCGGCGCGCGCCGCGGCGACGAGGAGAGCGCGCCCTTCCGCGAGGGTGTGCCCGCGCCGCCCGCGCTCTGCGTCGCCATGGACAGGGCCAACGGGCTGCTGTGGACGGGGCACAAGGACGGGAGGATCCGGTCCTGGCGCATGGACCTCGAGACCGCCGCCACGGCGCCCGCGCCTCCGCCTGCTGGTTCGGGCGAGAACGCTGGGGGGAGCAGCCACGGCGGATCCAACAGCGCGCCGGTGTTCAGGGAGGCCCTCACGTGGCAGGCCTATGGCAGGACGCCCGTGCTCTCCATGGCCGTCACCCCATACGGTGAGCATGCCATCTCTATCATTCATCTCCTACTTTTTTTTACACACAAATGCATTTCTGTCAAGATTCGATCGTTGCAAATGACGAAATTGTATATGCCCCGTGGCATGCAGGTGAGATATGGTCGGGCTCAGAAGGTGGAGTCATAAAGGCGTGGCCATACGACGCCATTGCCAAGTCCCTCTCGCTGTCACCTGAAGAGAGACACATGGCTGCTTTGTTGGTTGAGAGAGCATACATTGACCTCAGGAACCATTGCACAGTTGGTAACGTGTGCTCCCTCCCTGCATCTGATGTGAAATGCATTCTTGCTGATCATTGCCGGTCGAAAGTTTGGACAGTGACGAGCATGACATTTGCACTCTGGTATGCCTTTCTGAAATGTCGATGAAATTGCTGTCTTCAGATTGCTATCTTTGCAAGGTTGCTGATTTAATTTACAGATTCTACTGAAATGCTGTTCTACAGGGATGCTCGTACAAGGGAGCTGCTGAAAGTATTCGGAATGGATGGCCAGGTCGAGTCGGCTCGGCTAGAGACACCGGTCATGCCAGAGCAACCTATGGAGGAAGTAGAGATCAAAGTAAAACCTTCGAAGAAGGATAAGTCTCAGGGTGGTTCTTTGAACTTCTTCCAGAAATCTAGGAATGCCTTAATGGGAGCTGCCGATGCAGTGCGCAGGGTTGCAACAAAGGGGACATTTGTCGAAGATAACCGGAGAACAGGAGCAGTGGCTCAGGCAGATGATGGGGCAATTTGGTCTGGATGCACAAATGGTTGCATTATCCAGTGGGATGGAAACGGGAACCGTATGCAAGAATTCCAGCATCATACTTCTTCGGTGCAGTGTATAAAGGCGCTAGGAGATAGGGTGTGGGTTGGCTATGCCAGTGGTACTGTTCAAGTCATGGATGTCGAAGGTAACCTTCTTGCAGGTTGGACCGGGCATAGCTGTCCAGTCATAAGGATGGCTCTCGGTGGTTCTTACATCTACACTCTGGCACATCATGGCGGTATCCGGGGATGGCCACTGACTTCCCCTGGACCTCTTGATGATGTTTTGCGAACTGAATTGGCTAACAGAGAATTATCATACACTAGAATGGAGAAGATAAACATAATGGTTGGAAGTTGGAATGTTGCACAGGGAAAAGCAACTGCTGAGGCACTCAGATTATGGTTGGGTAGTGTATCATCTGATGTTGGGTTAGTTGTAGTTGGATTACAAGAGGTCGAGATGGGTGCAGGGTTTCTTGCAATTTCTGCGGCCAAAGAAACTGTAAGATACTTGATCTTTGCTTTCACTTAATTATTGTTTTGTTGGTGAATCAATCAATTATTCAAAGCCTGCATCTAAGTATGTACTGGTGTAGCTAACAACATTAAGAATGTTCCTGCTTTAGGAATGTTACCTTTTCAAGTATACATCTCAAGCTGTCAATTTGCATTATCTTAGTAAAATGATAGAATTTATATTTCATAGGTCATGATGTTTCATCAGGGGTTATTTTACCTTTTTCTCAAGATCATGCAGGAATAGGGTTATTTAATTTTGATTTCAAATTTTTTTTTTTGATTTCATCATTTGTTTGCTTGAAGTTGTTGTAAAATCCTTTTAAATTTTGATCACCCTAGATTACTTTTGTGACAGCATATTTTCCCCTCAAAGCAGTAGCCACTATTCTTACTCGAAAACAAGTATTTTAATATGGTTCCAGTTTGTAATGTTGTTCATTGTACTCACGGATAAGTTATGGCCATTTTTATCAAGGTGCTGTGTCCAGTTCCTGATAATTAAAAAAAAGTCATTAATTGTTAATTTCCCCAGAAACCAAGATTTTGGTTGCCAATCATCAATACAACATGATTTTGTATTGTTTCCTGGTGACAACCTTTATTCTTGGACACTCATTATTACACTTGCAGATTTGGTTTATGGTATTCATCACATGTATAAATCAAAATGTCAGTTACATCATGTATATTTGTTGGTGCTAACTTATTTTTATTTCTTTTACCAGCTACTTGAAATATGCAAATCATGATCGCATCAATTGCTCCTATTATTGTTGATTTCATTATGTTTATGTCACACATTTTGTTCAACTTTACTTTTTCATGATTTTAGGTAGGACTTGAGGGTAGTGCCAACGGCCAATGGTGGATAGACAATATAGGCAAAGCACTTGATGAGGGGACATCGTTCCACCGAGTTGGTTCCAGGCAGTTGGCTGCGTTGCTTATTGGTGCATGGTATGGGCTTGTCATGAATTAGTTTCTCATAATTACACTCTAAATTTCTGTTATCACATAATGATAACATGTTGAATTTGCGTGCTCATGTGATATACATAACATGGAAAATATTAACTTTTCAAGGGTAAGAAAGAGTCTTAAGCCATATGTTGGTGATGTTGAGGCTGCAGCAGTTCCATGTGGTCTTGGACGCGCTATCGGCAATAAGGTACATGATGGTATAGATGTGCAGGCATTCATGTTCCTCATCGGAGCTCCCGTTTCCTAAGGCTATGTCCTTATGTACAATTACCATAATAACAAATTTCTAAACATGGATGATGAAAGTTTGGAGACACTGTAGTCAGTACTCATTAGAAATATCCGAGGATCTTTTCTGGTATATATTATGTAGAACATGAAATTCCACTGATAACTTCATAAGCAATCCTCTCTCAATAGTAAGAAAGAAACACTTTCATGTAGGAGCACATTCCAGTCATTGATCATTGCTCTGATTTATATTTTGTCGCATGTGTCTAAGTCATGCTCCCCAATTATTTTCCTTGTGTCATGACAAGAGATTCTTCTGCAGGGTGGTGTAGGGTTAAGAATTAGAGTCTATGATCGTCAAATGTGCTTTGTGAGCAATCATTTTGCTGCACATCTGGAAGCTGTTAACAGGCGCAATGCTGACTTCGATCATGTTTACCGGACAATGGCTTTCAACAAACCTCATGGATCCACAGGTTCCCTTTTCGCCTTTCCTATTTAAGTGCCACACGTTTTCATATTGAACTTTAGGCGCTATGTATATTACATAATGTTGTTTCAATTCCCAGAAGGTGCTTTCTGTAACCATGTGATTATTTTTGTTGCAGGGTCTGCCACATCTGTCCAATTGCACAGAACAGTGAATGTATGTGTTATCTAACCTTCAAATTATCCATACTGATGAATTCTGCTGATGCCTATATATTGTGGTAATGTCAGGTTAACGGAAATCAGGTTGATGAGGTCAAGCCTGACTTGGCTGATGCTGATATGGTTGTCTTTCTTGGTGATTTCAACTACCGGCTTTATGGTATCTCATATGATGAAGCAAGGGACATGGTTTCCCAAAGAAGCTTTGATTGGCTAAGAGAGAAGGATCAGCTTCGAGCAGAAATGAAAGCTGGAAAAGTGTTTCAAGGCATGCGTGAAGGTCTGATCAAATTTCCTCCGACTTACAAATTCCAAAAGGGCGCACCAGGTCTTGGAGGTATGTCTCTTTTGATTCTAGAAGCATTTGATCGATTACTCTCTGTTAAGCAGGTGAAGTATCTTGCTACTTCCTCACTTAGAAATATCTATTTCTTAATCACTTTGCAATTTATTAGGCATAGTAAATAAGATCATTGGTTCTGAATCTTCTTGATCAACTGCCGTGTAGGCTATGATTCGGGTGAGAAGAAGCGGATACCTGCTTGGTGCGATAGAGTATTATATCGTGACAGTCGTGCTGTATCAGTAGCTGAATGCTCGCTAGAGTGCCCTGTGGTCGCTTCAATTACATCGTCAGATACTGCAACACTTCTTTTTCTCCTCATGAATAGTTCACCATTCCTTTCTCTCATATGGATCTTGTTTTCTCTCTCTTTTGATAGGTATGTAGCTGTCATGGAAGTCACAGAGAGTGATCATAAACCGGTGAGGTGCACATTTAGCGTTGATATTGCACGAGTAGATGAGTTAACAAGGAGACAGGAGTATGGAGAAATAATCGAATCAAATGAACACGTGAAGTCTATGCTTCAGGAGTCATGTTTTGTCCCACACACCACAGTTAGCACAAATGAAATTATATTGGAAAATCAAGAAAATATTGTGTTCCAAATTACCAATAATGATGAAACAAGCAAAGCAGCTTTCGAAATCCTATGTGATGGCCAGTCGACCAAAAAGGAGGATGGAACTAAATCTGAGGTTTTTCCAAGAGCATCATTTGGCTTTCCACTCTGGCTTGAGGTATGAGTGATTTCTGTGTACATAAAATTGAACTTTAAACCCATTTGTCATGTCAGTAATTTTTTATTTCGGTCTCATGCTTATTTCTTCACCTGTATCAGTGTATCACGCGCCACTCCTCTTTGAAACAAACAAAGCACAGCACAGCACTACTTCGTTATAAAGCTTTACCGACAGGCTGTAATTGTTAAAGCTTCAGTTTAAATGTAGGGACTGAGCAGCAACTTATAGGGACCATGTGATCCATTGATTTTTTTTCCTTAAACTCTTTAGAAAAGATAAAACAACGTGCATCCTGTGTCCATATATATTAATAATTCAATATGAATAACTGCCCAAGAGTGATTGAACAAACATGACAGCACAATAGCTCTGAAGTCATTGTCAACAGGAAACAGTTAGTCTAGGTTCTCCGGCAGTCTCAGTTTTTCTTTGCCTTTATGCTGAATAAGTGTAATTAATTGCTAGTTTACTATGTCACATGCAGGTCCAACCAGCGGTCGGTCTAATTAAACCAGGAGAAACAATGGAGATTACAGTCCATCATGAAGACTTCTACACACAAGAAGAATTTGTTGACGGTATACCACAAAACTGGTGGTGTGAAGATACCAGGGACAAGGAAGCTGTTCTGACGGTAAACATAACTGGTAGCACCTCAACTGAAACCAAGAAACACAAGATCGATATCCGGCATCGCTGCCCAGCAACATCAGCACCCCCGCCTGCTATCAACCAACCAGTGGCAGTCGCTCCACCAAGCAATGCCATGTCCAGTGAAGCGTCATCTAAACGTTCTTCCAAGAAGAGCCAGACGAGCCGTCAACAACAGGAGTATGCACAGTTCGGAAGCTCAGAGGTACATGACCTGTGCCGCATGCGTTGTCCCTGAGGCCTGTAGAAAGGAGTACAATCTATATTGCAGTTTCTGTCTAGAAGATGTGAGTCAGAAAAGTCTTAGATGTCTCACATAAACCAAGAAGGGAAAGGGTTGCTCCAGTTCTGTACATATACTTCACTTACCTCTACCAGTTGCCATTCTTTATGTAGCCCAAACAAGGAGTCTAGAGTCATCTCACTGCTAAATAAGTTTCTTTTTCCTCCTTGTTTCTTGAAGAGTGTTCTTTAGAGAGCTGAATTTCGCCCCTGATTCTTAAGAGGGCTCTTTAGCGAGTTGAGCTCAGGGGGAGTTGTGTTGTGAATGAAAAAACAGTGATCAATCTAACGTGTTCCATAGAATTTACCTTAGGCATATTCTTTCCTTAACTTGAAAAGTGCTAATGGTCCTGTAATTGATGACTATTCGTTTGTCAATAAGAGTTCAATTCATTGTTCTCTTTAATCATTCAGAATAGTGTTTCTTTTCTTTCTTTTTGTGAGAAAACATTCATGATTCCTTATGCTAGTGATTACCTTCAGGCAGTGTAACCACTTTCCAAATTTTGACCCCGCTTTGTAATTGTGCGCCGTGGCCTCATTTGTGTCACAACGCGCATGTCCCTTCAGCTGAATGCTTCATGTTATGTCGCTGAAATGAAATTATGCAGTCAAATTTGAAACGACAATACTATGACTGTCTTGCTCAGAGAACAAAATTAGCATATCCCCAGGTAGCTACTCTGAAGTGTTGTTGAAAAGTCCCTACGCGGTAAGATAGGAGGGCTAGAGTATTGGATCTTGACAAATTTGTGAGAGCTTTGAAACTAAGATGGCCTTGGTTTGAATGGATGGATTAAGAACACGTTTGGGTCGGATTGGGGAAACCATGTGATGACACAGATATGGTGCTCTTCTATGCCTCCATTGCCATTGGCATCGGGTGACGGGAAGACCACCAAATTTTGGCATTTGCCCGAAGGACATTGCACCCTCTATCCTCGCTATCTCCAAGCAAAAAAAAACTTCTCGGTTCACAAGGCCTTTGATCAAGATTTTTGGATTAGAAACTTAAACTATGATGGTGGCATTTTAGTCCTCCACATTACCGAGTTCTACACTCTTTGGAGCAAGCTCCAAGAGATTCAACTAACTGAGGCCACCATGGACACAATCACTTGGAAGTTCACCAACACCAGAAAGTACTACATGACATAGGCAAACCTGTCACAATTCAAGACGAGCCCCACATAATCCTGGTACTCATGCTTAATGGTTATGTGCATCCACACTTCCAACTAGTTGAGCTATGGCTTATACATACAGTTCTGATCTAAAGCATTATGAGCCCTTCTTTAGAATTTGCTCCTAGGTCTTCCAAACAATTTGTTGGTCGTTGCTCATATCGAAGTGGTACTATTTTACCAAGTACAAAGAATCATTTTTATAAGAGAGTGTGGATAAAACACAAAAATACTAGACGAAATTTAATTGACTTGAGGTGAATTATGTTAAGTCAATACCAAGTGATGCAAAGTAAGCATGTGATATCAACAAATTGCTGAACTTGGGAATATGAAAGGCATACTTGGCCATGAGGGGACTAGTAAATGAGCAATGTAGCAACTATAGGACAAACCACCCATAGATATTTTGATTCGAGGATTTTCTGATTACACATTGATTGTTATCTCTTCTATTTACTTATACCTAAAATAGGCAATCATGCATTGGAAAAACCTCTATCAGCTTTAGAGGTCGGTGTCATGATATGTAAGGAAACTAAAATACACATGAACATGCACATATATTTGCAATTCATCTGATTGACCGGAACTAATTTGTGAAGACATGCAATTTTTTATTTGATCAACAATAATCCATTTTAACCAAAGAATTTAATTTAGTATCCCAAATAAAACAATTAACAGTAGTTTCTCCATAGTATATGCTTTAAATTTAGTGCAGGTTTATTTTTTACAGTCGGAGTTAAAGTTACAAAAGAAAAACAATATTATCTTGATATATAGTTGCATCATGATTTTGTTAATTTTGCTAACTATAATAGCAATAGTTAAAGATCGTATGTTGAGAGAATTGTTTTAACCAAAAAAGGTGATTTTTCTAATATAAATGAATGCATTAGATAATTGGTTTTAACCTTCTTGTTGCAAACATGGTATTCTACATATCCAAAAATTTCAAAAAAAATTAACACATTAACCGCTATAATTTATGGGAAATATACAACCAAAATTAACACTAACATGTATCACCCACATGGAAATGAGATAGAAAGTGTAATAGAGATGGTATTACGATTTTTAGAAAACTGAGGATATGCAAGATGATAAAGTAGAAGTGGAAAAAAATAATGCTGTAAATGGTATGTAGAGTTAACCTTGGATACTTAATTTTGCACGAGAGGTGGATTAGTGTTGGATGCCTTGCATGGAGAACTGTCATGTGAGCCATGCCTGCTATTTTTTTTTGCTTATTTGAAGAAAAGGGACAATTTGGGCCGTGGAATACATCTTCCTCCAAAAGCTTTGGTATGTGATATAATTTCAAAAGAGTGGTTTTATGTGATTGATGGATCAAAAGGTTGAAGTTCCTTGATATTTACCCATTTTAGTATTTAAGAGAAATATGAGTTAGGATTATAAAGCAATAGTAAAAATAATCAGGGGTCTTGAATCATTAGACAATAAAGTAGAATCGATACTCAACTAATACTAATTTGTAACAACACGTGTCGAGGAAGATCTTTCCCCACGGGATATTTTCCTCGAGTCGTTCCAAGTAGAGTGAAATCTTTGGAGGTACAGAATCGACAACTCACCTCAACCATGTTTCGTCCTAGATGAACCGGTGGTTGGAGTCGACCATCTCCACCAATTAGGATCTCATTCCCGAAGCATAGTGTAATCTACTCAGGACCAGTCCATTAAATTACTAGGCTCGTGGCAAGTTATAATAGGAATTATTTATGTAAAACTTTTAATTTTTGTAACAACACATTCTCCCAACATATTATATAAATCACTAGTTTGTTATTATACTTAGGATCTCGAACGGAGTCAGCCATTTCTGTGTGCTCAATCTGAGGCCACCGTCACCAAGGACATCGTCATGCCATGCTTGCGGGCTCCCTGCCTAACCTTGTCATCATCCTATGGGATGGCCTTTGCCAGGATCACTACGTCGATGGGTGTCTATACTGGAGGCCCTAGCCCGAGGATGGAGACTAGCAAATGGAAAAACCACCTCATCAAAGACAACATCACGAGAAATATACTCTCTCGGATTGCACATCAAGACATTTGACACCTTTGTGCATATGGCTATAGCCAAGAAAAACACATTGTTTAGATCTAAAGGAGAGTTTGCGCTTGCTGTAGGGTCGAAGATTGGGCCGACAAGCACAACCAAAAATTTGAAGTGATGCATAGTCGGGAGTTTTGTGAAAGAGACGTTCCATGGGAGTTTCATGATCAATAACTTTGGAAGGCAACATATTTATGAGATATGCAGCAGTCAAGAAGGCTTCATCCCAAAATTTTAATGGCATGGATGCATTTGCAAGAAGATCAAGTCCTACTTCTACAATGTGTCGATGCTTTCGCTCAGCTGAGCCATTTTGTTGGTGTGTATGAGGACAAGACACATAATGCTCAATTCCAATTTTCTGGAAGACCGAATTTAGCTTTTCATATTCTTCTCCCCAATCAGATTGAATTGCAAGGATCTTTTTATCAAATTGGCATTCAACAAGTTGTTGGAAGTTGTGGAAAACTTGGAAGACATCAGACTTACTTTTTAGAAGATAAATCCACACAAATTTACTATAGTCATCAATAAAACTTACATAATAAGATTTTCTCCCTACGGAAGTCGACGCAGGACCCCAAACATCTGAGAATACAAGTTGTAAGGGGGCAGTGGAAACACTAGTGGATTTTACATAAGGAAATTGATGACTTTTTGCTCTTTGACACGAATCACAAATAGACTCACTACTAGATTTATTTGAGCAAGAAAGCTGATAATGACTAAGAACTTGTTGAACAACACGAAAAGACGGATGCCCTAAACGACTGTGCCATCTCGAAGCTGAAGGCTTGGTGGCACTGAAGACTTGCTTATTCTTGGTGGATGATGAAGAACTCAATGGATAGAGGCCTCTTGAGCATCTACCTATGAGAAGTACCCTCCTCATAGCACGATCCTTTATATAAAAATTCCACGGGTGAAATTCAAAAAATGTATTATTATCTTTATTGAAACGATGAACGAAGAGGAGGTTTTTCTTGGCAAGCGGAGTACAAAGAAAAAAAAATAGATGCAAATTTTTAGAAGAGGTTTTAACAATTGCAGGACCAACATGACTAATGCTCATACCTTGCCCATTTGCCATGTGCACTTGATCACAGACGGTGTACTTATCCTTCATGGTGAGCTTGTTGAGCTCACCGGTGATGTGGTCGGTAGCGCTGGTGTCGCAGTTCCAATTGGTGTCCACGCCATAGGACACCATGTTGACGCCCTTCTCTTCCTCCTCCTCTTCTTCTTCGTCATCGGAGTAGTGGTGCCAACATCTCTAGGCCTCATGACCTGCCTTGCCGCAGATCTGGCAGAAGGTGTTGTCGCGGTCGTTGTTGCGGCATCCGCGTCCTCCTCCTCTACGTCCACCGCCGCTGCCATGCTGCTGGTGAAGACCATGGTCACCACCACCGCGTCCTCCTCCATGGCACCCGCTATGGTTTCCATGGCCACGCGGTCCTCCACGACCACACGATGCAGAGTTGATGGAGGAGTTGCCTCCGACGTCGCCGAGGAGGTCCATGCGGTTGTCGTAGGCGATGATGTGCGCGTAGAGATCGCTCACCGTGAGGTCCTTGCCCTGTTGAGGCCGACGGCGGCGAAGAGGGGGTTGTATATGTCATCGAGGCCGGCAAGGAGGTAGTCCACCAGCTCTTCTTCGTCGATGGGACGGCCCGCTACTGCGAGCTCGTCGGAGAGCCCCTTCATCTTGGCGAAGTATTGGGACATCGTCATGTTATCCTTCCTTGTCTTCGCGAGGGCAATGAGCAGGTTGGAGATCCGCGTCTTCGACTGGGAGGCGAACATCGCCTTGAGCGCCCCCCCAGATGTCTGCCGACGATTCCAGCCCGACGATGGCGACTTGCATCTCCCTTGAGAGAGAATTGACGAGGTAGAAGACGACCTTCTGATCAGTGGTCAGCCATTGGTCGTACTCGGGGTTGGGTACCTTCTCGTCCTTGTCGTCCTTCTCGACAGTCAGCGTCTCGGCTGGCACTTTTTGCTCGTTGTCGAGGAATCTCATCAAGCGGGCGCCGAGGATCGCTGGGAGGACATGAGAGGTCCAGAGGAGATACTTCTCCCTGGTTAGCTTCTCGCTCACAACCTGGCCGGCTAATGGGTTTGTCATGGCTAAGGGGTTGGAGGTGGAGGCGAGGTACATAGATGAAATCTAGATGGAAGCTGGCTCTGATACCATGAAAGTGGGATATGTTTGGTCTAACGATGCATGGAGCTGGCATTGGTTCCGTGTTTCTTATATGGACAAAGCCCTCAACAAGGTACAGAGGAGTTACAACAAACTCGGGATCGCTAGAGATCACGCGAGAGCATGACGATCACAAGAGATCACTTAATCTTTATATAACAGATTAGTATAATTTATAGGAGATAGATCTCCTATAAACGGCCTGACATTAGATAGATCTCTCCCACGTTCGGGCCCAACGGCCCGAACGGAGTCCCTCATCGCGCCCTAATCGGGGGCGCCTAACTCTATCCATGGTTTGTGGGCCCCGCCAGTACAGATATAAAGAGGTGGTGGGGGCGACACTGCAGACGAGGTTCACCGTGCGCCGCAGCCCCCACCTACACACCCACCGATTAGGGTTCGCGCTAGGCCGACGGGAAGCTCCGCCGCCACCACTCTCTACCACCCACGCTCACGCCGTCGCCCCTTTCCCATGGCCAACGACGGTCCAGCCCGGATTCCTCCGCTCATGCTTGTCAAGCCAGGGCGCAGGTAGTGCCATTCTCTCTCTTTCCCTCTCAGATCTACGTGTTCGACCACTACAGTGTATCTACCAAGGTTAGGCTATATCTAACAATGGTATCAGAGCAATTAGATGCTAGTTTCTTTGGTAGAAAAGCAAAATGAAAGAAAACCCTAGATCCAAAAGTGCGCCTTGCCCCTCTGGCCGCGCCTTTCCTCTCGATCCTGACGCATCGGCAAGCCGAGGTCGGGAAGAAGAACAAACCCTTAACGGGGCAAAGGAAAAGGCAAAGAATATTCCCCAAGATCCCAGATCTAAAGTCCCAAAATAAAAAAAAACCCTAGTTTCGACACCAAACCCTCCCAGATTCAAAGGAAAACACCCCAAAACCCCAATCCCCATAGATCCCCACAGATCCCCAAAAGAAAAGTCAAACACACACAAAAAAGGGGGTCGCTCCGGCCATCGCCGGGAAAGGATCTGCCCCCACCTCGGCCACTTGACGACGGTGCACCCACCCTCGGGTGGATGCACACATCGGAAAGGAGCCAAGGGGGAGGAACCGCCGCCGTCTCTCTCTCTCTGTTCTCTGCTGCTCGCGGGGAGGGGGAAGGTGGGAGGTGGAAGACAAAGTAAAAGGGGGGAACCCACCGGCCACCATCGGCAAAGGGCACCGCCGCCACCCCTCTTGACGGTGGTGCGCCCACCCTCGGGTGGACGCACCGCCGGCAAGGGGGCAGGGGCGCCGCCTCACAACAAGCCTCGCTCCGTCGGGCTCACGAGCTCGGAGAGGGAGGGGGCCGCTGGCTGCGCCGGGCGGCGCCGCCTCGCCTCAAGCCTCGCTCCGTCGGGCTCGTGAGCTCGGAGAGGAGGGGCTGGCCGGGCGGGCGCCCGCCGCCTCAAGCCTCGCTCCGTCGGGCTCGCGAGCTCGGAGAGGGAGGGGCCGCCGACTACGCCGGGGAGCGCCGCCTCGCCTCAAGCCTCGCTGAGCGCCGCCAGACAGAGAGGGACCGAGGGAACACGGGGAGAGCTAGCGCGTGGGGGGAGGGGCTCGCCGCCGGCGGTGTTGCCGGGCGGCGCAGCCGCCTCACCAACTTCCACAGCGCCGCCAGGGAGAGGGGGCGCGGGGTGGACGAGTGTGGCAAATGAGCTAGGGTTTGTGGGGGGCGCCGCGGCGGACCTTTTTATACGGCCGAAAGGCGCGGACGACCGTTCGATCCAGGGCAACAGCGACGGATGGCCAGGATTGAGCGGCTGTGCGGGTGGGCGCACGACTGGGCTAGGTGGGCCGGCACGGGCTAGCGGGCACGCGGGGAGGCCGCAGCTGGCGATGGGCCAAAGCGGGCCGCTGGCAGGGTGAGCTCGCGCGCATGGGCCGCAGATAGGCGCTGTGGGGTGTTGGGCAGGAGCGGGCGGCAGCTAGGCACTGGAGGAGCCAGGCCGTCTTGGGTCGCTGCCTGCTGCTCACAGAAAAGGCCCAAAAAGGCCGTAACAGAATAGTTTTTTCTGTTTTTCTTTTCAAAGCTGTTTTTTCTTAGTTTTAAGCATATTTTCAACATAGTTTTCTCTATTTAATATTTCAAGTGAATATTTGACTAGAGAATATGAAAGAGGCAGAATTTTTTCTGTAAAGTTCAAAGTATTATGAAAGTCATTATAAATGTTTCCGCTGCAAATAGTTGTATTAAATTGCAATAATGCAATAAAAGTTTGTTTAAATTTTTTGTTATAAAAGATGTGACAAAGTAAGTAAAGATGATTGTGTCCCATGTTATTAATTGACCAACGTTATTAATAAGCATGATCATGATCTTTTTCATTGAGTATTAAAGGTGCATTTAATTTTATTTCTACCCAATGGTGATGTAATCTTAAATGGCACAAACAATTGCATGCTTAATTTATACCAACGTTGGATTAATGCATACAGTTGTTTTGGTTATCTCACATCTTTTGTGATTTTCAGGAGGTCTCAACCTCATGAGCTGCTTGAAGGACATCTCGCTGCTAAGGGGGGACAACTACTCCGAATGGAGGAAAAAGGTTGATCTGGCGTTTGTATGCGCCGAGGTGGACTGGGTGGTTGACACCAAGCAACCAGTCAAGCCCGCTGACCCTGTGAGGGGCGATGCTGAGGAAAGTGCTGCGTTTGAAAAGAAAAAGAGGGACCATGCTCCTTTGGAGCTGGCCTACTCGATAGACAATCAAAAGTGGGTGAACGCCAATAAGAAATGTTTGGCTTTTGTAAAGAACACAATTGAGAACTCTATAGTGGGCTCAATTGGAGAGTGTGCCTCCGTGGACGAATACCTTGCAAAGATAAAGAGCCAGTTTACTGGCTCTTCAAAGATGTATGCAACCCAGCTGTTAAAATATCCGGTGACAGAAAAGTACACGGGAGGGCCACACGACATAAGAGAGCACATCTTGAGGATGTCAAACATGGCAGCCAAGCTGAAGCCCATGGATGAGGACCTCGAGCTAAAGCCTGCACTTCTGGTGCACCTAGTGATGGCCTCTCTTCCATAGCCATTCGAGAACTTCGTAATCAACTATAACATGTCCCCTGAAAAGTGGGACATTGAAAAGACCATTGGGATGTGCTCCCAAGAGGAGGAAAGGCTGAAGGCCCTTCACGGTGGTTCCTTGAACTTCGTGAAGGACAATAGGAAGAGGAGCTTCACCAACATTAACCATGGTGGCTCACCTTCCAAGCCACATGGCAAGGGCCCACAGCAGAACCAGCACCAGTACCAACAGTCCACCCCTGGGGAAAAAGACCAGTGCCACCACTTCAAAAAGGTTGGCCACTACAAGAAGGATTGTCCAGTATGGCTGAAGTCCATAATGGCCAAAAACGGTAAAGATATAGTCTCTTTTGTTAATGAATCTCTGTATGAAAAGTTTTCTAGATCTACTTGGTGGATTGACTCTGGTGCAACTGTTCATGTTGCCAACTCTTTACAGGGGTTCCATTCGACAAGGATTTTTCCAAAAAGACAAAGACTCATTGAAGTGGCGAATGGGATTGAAGCAGAAGTGGAGGTTGTTGGCGACATTCCTCTGGAGCTGGCTGATGGCTCTTCTATTTTGCTTAAAGATGTTCTTTTTGTTCCTTCCATTCATAGAAATTTAATAAGTGTATCGTGCTTGGACAAAGATTCGTATGAGTGCTTTTTTGGACATGGCAAATGTGCCATTTGGTTGAAAGATACTTGTGTGGGTGTTACTACCCTACATGACAAGCTATATTTATTATCTTTGCATGAGAAAGTATTTTCTGTGTGTGATGTGAATGAACAAGTTCCCTTGTCAAACAAAGATCAAAAGAAAAGAAAGCGAACTCTTGACTCATCGAAGTTATGGCACTGCAGATTAGGCCATATTTCGAGGGGAAGACTAGAAAGCCTCGTTAAAAATGACATTCTTCCTCCGTTAGAGTTCTCAGACATAGAAAAATGCATAGATTGCATTAAAGGAAAGTATGTAAAACAAATTAAAAAGGGTGCAAACCGAAGTATAGCTACACTAGAAATAATCCACACGGATATTTGTGGACCATTTCCGGTGAAAAGTGTGGATTGCTATGATTCATTCATAACATTCACGGATGATCACTCCCGATATGGTTATATTTATCCAATTAAAGAAAGATCTGAAGCATTGGATAAATTTAAAATTTTCAAAGCTGAAATAGAAAATCAGCATGATAAAAGAATAAAGATAGTTTGGTCCGATCGTGGGGGGGAGTACTACGGTCGGCATACTCCATATGGTGAAGTACCAGGACCCTTTGCAAGGTTCCTGCAAGAAAATGGAATAGTCGCCCAGTATTCTATGCCGGACGAACCTCAGCAAACGGAGTAGCTGAAAGGCGTAACGTGGTACCCTTATGGATATGGTGCGCATCAGGATGAGCTATTCCACCCTACCATTGGGATTATGGATGGAGGCGCTTAAAATCGCCATTCACATTCTCAACAGAGTACCAAGTAAGTCGGTGCCCAAAACACCGTATGAATTGTGTACAGGCAGAGTCCCCTCTCTGCACCGCTTGAGGGTCTGGGGGAGCCCAGCTGAGGCAAAAGTTTTCAATCCAAACATTGCAAAGTTATACCCAAAAACAATATCTTGCCACTTCATTGGCTATCCAGATAAGTCAAAAGGCTATCGTTTCTACTGTCCCGATAGATACACAAAGTTTGTAGAAACGAGACATGCAGTCTTCTTGGAGGACGAATTGATGAGGGGGAGCACGGTAGCTCGGGAAATTGATCTTGAGGAGAAGAGGGTGCATGCACCTAATCCGATGACTCAGGAGCCATTTTCTCGCTATCTGTTGTGCCACCATCTACAACCCCTGAGGTTGTGGTGCCGGCACCTGTTGTGACTCCACACGTGACAACAATGGGCGAAAGTTTGGAACCTGTCCATCAGGAGCCACCTGAACCCACTGTTGAGCACGAAAGGGAGCCAGAACAGCCTCATACTGTAAATGTGCCTGAACCTGAGGCAAGAAATGAGCAAGAGGCTGATGAACTCAGAAGGTATAAAAGAGAACGAAGACCAGCCATTTCCAAAGAAATTTACAAAGTCTACAACGTAGTTCATATGGAGGGCGATCCTACCTCATATGAAGAAGCAATGATTAGCCCTCACTCAGCCAAGTGGGTGGAGGCAATGGAAGATGAAATGAAATCAATGAGTTCCAACAATGTTTGGGACTTAGAGGAAATTCCTAAAGGAGCCAAAACATTAGGATGCAAATGGGTCTACAAAACAAAGTATGACTCCAATGGGAATGTAGAAAAGTACAAAGCTAGACTTGTGGCAAAAGGCTTTACGCAAAGAGAAGGCGTAGATTACAATGAGACTTTTTCTCCGGTCTCGTGTAAGGACTCCTTCAGAATCATCATGGCACTAGTTGCACATTTTGATTTAGAGTTGCATCAAATGGATGTTAAGACAACATTTCTAAATGGAGATTTAGAAGAAAATGTTTACATGAAACAACCCAAGGGTTTTTTCATGGAGGGGAAGGAACATATGGGATGCCGCCTAAAGAAATCCATTTATGGGTTAAAGCAAGCCTCTAGGCAGTGGTATTTAAAGTTTAATGATACTATTAAAAGATTTGGATTCAAGGAAAATGTTGAGGATAACTGCATTTATGCAAAGTTCAAAAGTGGGAAATATATTTTTCTAATTCTGTATGTGGATGACATCCTGCTTGCCAGCAGTGATGTTAGTCTACTACTAGAGACAAAGAAGTTCTTGTCATCAAATTTTGACATGAAAGACCTTGGTGAAGCTTCTTATATTTTGGGCATATAAATTCATCGAGATAGAAAGAATGAAGTGTTAGGACTGTCGCAGAAAGCGTATTGTGAAAAGATTCTAAAAAAATACAATATGCATGCGAGTAATGCAACACCTTCTCCCATAGTCAAGGGCGATAGTTTTGGGAAATCCCAATATCCAAAGAATCAATATGAGATCGATCAAATGAAGTCAGTACCATATGCTTCGGCTGTTGGAAGCTTACAGTATGCACAAGTGTGCACTCGCCCTGACTTAGCTTTTATCACCGGGGTACTCGGTAGATATCAAGATAATCCAGGCATAGAGCACTGGAATATGGTAAAGAAAGCTTTGAGTTATGTGCAAGGCACAAAAGGCCTCATGCTAACATATAAAAGATCTGATTCCCTAGAAATAAAAGAGTATTCAGATGCAGATTTTGCGGGACATAAAGACGACAGAAAGTCTACGACAGGATATGTCTTTACTCTCGCAGGAGGTGCTATTTCGTGGAGAAGCGCCAAACAGTCGATAGTTGCATCATCTACGATGTATGCAAAATTTATAGCATGTTATGAGGCCATGGGACAGGCGTTATGGTTAAATAAATTTTTACCCGACTTGAAAGTGGTTGACTGCATTAGCAGGCCACTAAAGATGTACTGTGACAACGAGCCCGCAGTATTCTATGCTCACAACAACAAGTCAAGTAATGCTACAAAGTCTATAGATATAAAGTATTATGTTGTAAAGGACAAAGTCCAGGATCAAACTATAAGACTCGAGCATATAAGGACAACAGATATGCTTGCGGATCCGCTAACGAAAGGCCTACCATCCAATGTGTTCAAGGAACACATAACCGGCATGGGTTTAATGGGAAGCCTATGATTTCTGGACTACAGAGTCCCAAAAGTAACATGATTTGTTTCGAAACATGAAGGTATTGAAGGGTTTCGCGGCATAGTAAATCAAAATTTTCTACGGAGCGAACAGAGGGAAAGCCAAGATCTAATCTAGGAGATGCAAACAACGAGAGAGATTGGATTAGATCTTCATACCCTTGAAGATTCGCACAGCGGAACGTTCGTCGGAACATGGGTGATGTAGTCATACTCGCTTATCCTCCTCGCGATCCGATCCGATCTAGCACCACAAGTGGCGGTGCCTCCGTGAGATGCACACGTGCAGCACCTCGACGTCTCCTCCTTCCTCGGACCAGCGAGTATGGTGGAGATATAGATTGGATCTACAACACGACGGCGTGGTGTATATGGTGGAGAATTTCTGCTGCAGGGCTTCGCCTACAAACAGTCGGGAGGGAGAGAGGAAGGTAGCAAGGCAGCTAGGGCTTGGAGGAAGGTGTGTAGGGGGGAGGGGCACACCACCCCTCTATATATAGAGGGGGGGGGCGGCCAGCCCTTGCCCTCCTCCAAGCCTATCTCTAGTTTAAACAATTTAAACTCTCCCTTATCTAGAAATCCTATCTCTAGTTTAAACGATTTAAACTCTCCCTTATCTAGAAATCCTATCTCTAGTTTAAACGATTTAAACTCTCCCTTATCTCGAAATTCTATCCCGAGATTTAAACGAGTCAAATCTCTCTAGAATCGGCTGGGCCCTATGGGGCCTTGTGACCCTGGCCCAATGCGGCCAGGACACTCCCTCATAGGCCCATGCCCCCTCCCGGAAGGTGGGGCCACGTTGGTCCCTTCCGAAGGTTCTAGAAGCTTCAAGTACAATACCGATTAACCTTAACAATTCGAACTCAAAAACTGCACCGCCTTATATGAATCTTATTCTCCGACCATTCGAACCTCTCGTGATATCCCGGATCCCATCCGAGACTCGAACAAAAATTCATAAACCAATTATCCAATCTGTCCTAGCCAAGACACGTTAAGTGTGTGACCGCGGTTCGAGAATATGCGACATGATCTTCTATCAATAATCAACAGGGGGTGCAGGCACCCATATTGACTCCCACACATTCATCGATGATCATATCGGATGAACCACGATGCCAGGATTCAATCAATCCCATATATATTCCCTTCGTCTCGCGATATTTTACTTGCCCGAGATTCGATCGCTGATGCAGTCATACCTAGTTCAATCTCGTCACAGAAGTACTTTACTCGTTCCGTAATCCGATATCACTTTGTGATTAACTCCTTAACCACATGCTTGCAAGCGGTGTTGATATCGACACGAGTGGGCCAAGTATATCTCTCCGACTTGGGAGGGACAAATTCCATCTCGATACATACAACCCAACAGATACTTTCCGATCACACGAGAGACACCTTTATGATCACCCTCTCATAGGATGACGTTTGATGACCTCAAAGCTTTCTTCCGCAGTGGAGTTGCATTATCTCATGGTCTAAGGAATACAATATTTGACATAGGAAAAGCTTCGCAAAGATGAACACGATGAAACGATCTAATTGCTTCGCTTAGTTTGGGTCTATCCACCATATCATTCTCCCAATGATATGATCTCATTATCAATTGACAACTCATGTCTATGGTTAGGAAACCTTAACCATCATTGATCAATGAGCTAGTCCATAGAGGCGTACTAGGGACACGGTGTTGTTCACAAACCACACAAGTATTAAAGTTTCCGCTTAATACAATTCTAGCATGGAATATAAACTTTATCATGAACAAGAATTATAATAATAACATCTTTATTATTGCCTCTAGGGCATAATTCCAACAGTCTCCCACTTGCACTAGAGTCAATAATCTAGTTTACATTTGGCAGCAATCTCACACCCATGGCACTGAGGTGTTGATCATGTTTTACACGTGGAAGAGGTTTAGTCAGTGGATCCATAGATCCGATCCCCTTTTGCTAATCTTATATCTATCGATCTCCTAATCTATATATATATCTATATATACTATTATTATGCTTGTTTGGTCTTTGGATGATTGGTCTTTGGATGAGTGCTATGTGCGCCTGTATGTTGTCACACAATATCTCCGGTGGGGCAATCCAATGCCAAACCAATGCCAAGCCTGATGATGAATGAAAATGATCCAACTTCTCCTTCACCTTGCTTCTTCCATGACCATGCGCTTCTCATTGCTGATCACGCTGATCACGCTTTCTTCTCGATCTTCCTCTCACTCCTCTCTCTATTCAAAAAATTACAAAATAATCGATTTATCATTGGAATCATTGTTGTCATTGAAAAAAAGCATCATCGTAACCTTTTTCTTTCATTCATCATCATCCCCCACCCACTAGAAACATTTTTTTTTTTTAGTTTAGGTACTTTTTTTTGTGTTTTTCATCGTCGATGTTCCTCCTTGATCACTTTGATATGATCTTTCGTCAAACTAAGAGCATGACACATCCGGTCTAGTACTGACATGGCATACATGATGGAAAAACCTATGGAGAGCATAAGGCACTTTGCTCATAGCTTCCCTATCATTTATCCGTATGGACACCGAGCCTTGCTCAATATCTTACGACAACATAGGCACCGAACCTTTCTTTGCCTTATCCATTCGAACCTTTTCGAACTTTGTCTAGGTATGTACCGGCTTAAAGCTATCAAGGCGTCTTTGTCTATCTCTATAGATCTTGATGCCCAATATATAAGCGACTTCACCTAGGTCTTTCATTGAAAAACACTTGTTCAAATAACTCTTCACATCGTTAAGCATGTTGATGTCATTTCCGATAATCAATATGTCATCCACATACGCATCTGTAAACGTCACAAGCTCCCACTCACTTTCTTGTAGATGCAAGCTTCAGTAGCAATTTGGAACAAATCCAAAGCTCTTGATCACTTGATCAAAACGAAGGTTCCAACTCCGAGATGCTTGCTTGATCCATAAATGGAACGCAAGTTTGCATACTTTACTAGCATCCTTAGGATCGACAAAACCTTCGGTTGCATCATATACAACTCTTCATCAATGTTGCCATTGAGGAAAGCGGTCTTGACATCCATCCGCCATATTTCATAATCATGAAACGCAACAATTGCTAATAAAATCCGAATGGACTTAAACATCGCCACGGAGAGAAAGTCTCATCGTAGTCAACACCTTGAACTTGTCGAAAACCTTTTGCGACAAGCCGTGCTATAGACAAGAATCGTTGCTGTCAAAACCCACCGGCGAAAGCGACGAGCAACACGAAGAGCCGGAGGCTCCAGAATCGCTGGTGGGCTCGGTCCCTCGGGCAACGGCCCGCAAAACTCCACACGCCCCGCTAATGCAAGGCGTGCCACACTGACTATACCGGTCAGAAGGTGATGGATTGCTTCGATCAGTTTCTGCATGGCAAACAAGTATCGTGAAATTCGAGCCGGCTCCCTGGTTTCTCGTGAATCGGCTCGAGCCGATTATCCCATGGTTCGCATTAGATCTACGATAACATGGGGTTTTGCTTCATCGTTACAAGTTAAATCGATCTCTGACGCTTTAACGTTTTCACCACATAATTGGAACGTCCTACACGTAATTGAGCCCGGTAAATACAAAAGGCGAGAAAACTAACCCTAGAGAAGGCCTAACAACCGACGAAAGTCAATTCCGGAACAACTCCTCTCGAACTAGCAAACCATATCCTCACGCATTTCATCTGGATCGTTCAACCCGCTTGCAAGGCCTAACTATGTGGATATCAAACTAAACATTGGAAAACAAGGCATAACTATATGATCAAATCAACTGAATAAAGATCAAGCAAGATGCTACCCTTACACCCGGAAAAAGGTGTAAAGGTAGCGAGATAACTAGAGGCAGCCTAACTAAACAATCATAACAAAAAGGCACCGATGCTAGCCCAAACAAATCTATGATAACAGTATTACTCGCCATCAACAAGGCTTCAGTACGAGTAACACTAAATAACGATAGTAGATATCGCCTAGATCGCAAGATGATCTAGCGATGGCACTTACCCGAAAGAAACCCTAGAAACAAGGGTATGGCGATGCCGAGATTGTGTTTGTTGTGAACGTGATCGTCCTCTTTTCTCAATAACCTTAGGTACATATTTATAGTCCGGAGACTTGCTATCTTTGGAATAACCCTAACAACTCTATCTCTTACTTAAACCGAAACGGAACCTACTACAATATACAGATACACGGGTAATTTAGCCCAAATCCACGCACAAGGCCGATCCAGCAATATGTTGCATATATGTATCCTCCAAGCCCATCTTGATTACGGCCCATCTCCTCCTTTGGTCAAAATGTGGCGATAACAGTAACATTACCATCCGCGTCCGTTTTCTTCTTGAATATCCATTTGCACTCAACGGCCTTTCGGTCGCTAGGAGGATCCACCAAAGTCCATACTTGGTTTTCGCTCATGGACCCCAATTCGGATTTCATGGCTTCCACCATTTCGTAGTCTGGGCTCATCATCGCTTCCTCATAGTTCAGGTTCACCGTCTTCTACCAACAAGACAACAAGACAGGTTGCTGTACCACTCAGAGGGCACGCGACCTTGTCGACTGCGATGTTCAAGAGCAAAGATCGTCCAAGCTTCATGATCCTTGTCATTAGCTTCCTCTATTGTTGGTGCGGTGACCTTTGGAACAATTTCAGGTGCGCGCTACTCTCCAATTCAAGAGAAGGTTCAATAACCTCGCAAGCTCTACTTTCCTCCCACTCACTTCTTTCGAGAGAAACTCCTTCTCAAGAAAGGAACCGTTCTTTATGACAAACACTTTGCCTTCGGTTCGTGATAGAAGGTATACCAAATAGTTTCCTTAGGGTATCCTATGAAGACGCATTTCTCCGCTTTGGGTTCGAGCTTGTCCGCATCAACTTCTTGACGTAAGCCGCATCCCCAAACTTTAAGAACGACAACTTAGGTTTAGCACCAAACCACAGTTCATACGGTGTCGTCTCAACGGATTTAGATGGAGCCCTATTTAAAGTGAATGCAGCGGTTTCTAATGCATAACCCCAAAATTATAACGGCAAATCAGTAAGAGACATCATTGATCGGACCATATATAATAGGGTTCGATTCCGGCGTTCAGACACACCATTGCGCTGTGGTGTTCCGGGTGGCGTGAGTTGTGAAACGATTCCACTTGCTTTAAGATGCGTGAGAAAATCATAACTCAAATATTCGCCCCCACGATCGGATCGTAGAAACTTAATCTTTCTGTTACGATGGTTCTCCACTTCATTCTGAAATTCCTTGAACTTTTCAAATGTTTCAGATTTATGTTTCATTAAATAGATACCCATATCTATTTAAGTCATCGGTAAAAGTGAGAAATAGCGATATCCACCGCGCGTCGAAACACTCATCGGTCCACATACATCGGTATGTATGATTTCCAACAAGTCCGTTGCTCGCTCCATCATACCGGAGAACGGGGTTTTGGTCATCTTGCCCATGAGGCATGGTTCGCATGTGTCAAATGATTCAAAATCAAGAGACTCCAAAAGTCCATCAGAATGGAGTTTCTTCATGCGCTTTACACCAATATGACCTAGACGACAGTGCCACAAATAATTAGTATTATCACTACCTACTTTGCATCTCTTAGCCTCAATGTTATGGATGTGTGTTTCATCCCTTTCGAGATTTAGAAGAAATAAACCATTCACAAGAGGTGCATGACCATAAAAGATGTTACTCATATAAATAGAACAACCATTATTCTCCGATTTAAATGAATAACCGTCTTGCAATAAACACGATCCAGAAATAATGTTCATGCTCAACGCAGACACATAATAACACTTATTAAGGTTTAAAACTAATCCCGAAGGTAAAACTAAGGAGAGCGTGCTTACGGCCATCACATCAACTCTTGATCCGTTGCCAACGCGCATCGTCACCTCATCCTCGCAAGTCGCCGCTCATTCCGTAGCTCCTGTTTCGAGTTACAAATATTAGCAACTGAACCGGTATCAAATACCCAGGCACTACAACGAGGGCTAGTAAGGAAAACATCAATAACATGTATATCAAATATACCTTTGATGGTGCCAGCCTTCTTGTCCGCTAAGTACTTCGGACAGTTGCGCTTCCAGTGACCCCTGTCCTTGCAATAGAAGCACTCAGTGTCCGGCTTAGGACCAGACCTGAGCTTCTTCTCAGCAGGGGCATTGCGCTTGCCGCCGCCCTTCTTGAAGGGCTTCTTTGCTCCCTTACCTTTCTTAAAGGAGGGCTTGTTGACCATCAACACATGATTATCCTTCTTGATGTCCACTTCCGCAGCCTTCAGCTTTGCGAAGAGCTCGGTGATCGTATCAGTGGAACCAATCTGATTATGAGTCATTACAAAACTTTTGTAGCTGGGAGGGAGTGATTGCAGAACCCTGTCAATCTTGATCTCCTCTGGAATTGTGCATTCCAGTTGCTCAAGGCGTTGAGTGTAGCCCGACATCTTTATGGCGTGCTCACTAACGGAACTCCCTTCCTCCATTTTGCAGTTAAAGAACTTCTCAGAGATCTCATATCTCTTAACGGGCTTGAGTGCGAAACATGGTTTTCAGCCTCGAGAATCTCAAAGGGCACGGATAGGTTTCAAAACGATTTTGAAGCTCCGGTTCCATAGCAAACAACATGGTGCTCTTAATCACACCATAATCATCTTTACACGACTGATAGACAGCTTTCATCACCGGTAGCTTGTTAGGGGTTACCTAACTCTTTCTCAAGGACATAGTCCTTTTGTCCGCCGATGTAATGATTCTTAGATTGCGGAACCAGTTGGTGAAGTTAGACCCATTGTTTCTAAGCTTTTCTTTCTCGCAAAAACGTTGAAGTTGAAGTTGGACTTGGCCATTGGATCTAAGATTTGCAAGTACAATTTAGACTATGTTCATGATAAATAGTTCAACTTAATCAAATTACTAGATGAACTCCCACTAAATTCAACATCCCTCAAGTTGTTTAGTGAACACGATCCAAATTCACCACACCTAATCCGATCATCACGAGAAGAGATGTGGTTTCAATGGTGGACAACGAAGTGTCGATCATATCATTCATATGACTCATGCTTAACCTTTCGGTTCTTGTGTTCCGAGGCCATGTCTGTACATGCTAGGCTCGTCAAGTTAGACCCAAGTATTTCCGCGTGTGCAAAAACTGGCTTGCACCCGTTGTATGTGAGCGTAGAGTCTATAGCACCCGATCATCACGTGATGCTTGGACACGACGAACTTTCGCAACGGTGCATACTTGGGGAGAACACAGTTTTTATCTTGATCTTTAAGTGAGGAATCATCTTATAATGCTACCGTCGCGATCTAAGCATAATAAGATACATAAAAGGGATAAACATCACATGCATATAACTTTATGTGACATGGTATAGCCAATCTTCGCGCAATGATCTCCATCTTGTGCGTTCCGGCATGATCTCCATCACTCCACCATGATTGCCTCCACCATGAATAGCAACTACAACTATTGCTAACTACTTAGCGATAAAGTAAAGCTATTACATGGCGTATAAGAAGTTGACTCATGGTCATACACAATTATAAAGACAACCATATGGCTCCTGCCGGTTGTGTACTCATCGACATGCAAGTCGTGAAACATTAAAAAACATGATCATCGCATACAATATACACATCACATCTTGGGTCATACCATATCACAGAAAACACTCCCTGCAAAAACAAGTTAGACGCCTCTACTTTGTTGTTGCATTTTTACGTGGCTTATGGGAGTAGATGCTAAGAACGATTCTTACTACGGAAAGCCACAACGGTGATATTATGGTTGCCAAACTCCGGTGTTAATCCCATGACAACTATAGTGAGAGAAACTGACATCCACCAGCCGCATGTGTGGTACAAGCCACATGTCAAGTGCGGAGCCGGTCTCGCGAACGATGTCGCGTAAGGTTGGCCTGAACCGCTTCAATCTCACTATCCCGCGTCATAAGAAGAACACAAACAAGAGGCTTGCAACAGAAAACATCAACGCCCGCAACAACCATGTTGCGTTCTACTCGTGAAACACATCTACGCATAAACCTGGCTCTGATACCACTGAAGGGTTTCGCGGCATAGTAAATCAAAATTTTCTACGAACAGAGGGAAAGCCAAGATCTAATCTAGGAGATGCATAAAACGAGAGAGATTGGATTAGATCTTCATACCCTTGAAGATTCGCACAGCGGAACGTTCGTCGGAACGTGGGTGATGTAGTCGTACTCGCTTCTCCTCCTCGCGATCCGATCCGATCTAGCACCACAAGTGGCGGTGCCTCCGTGAGATGCACACGCAAAGCACCTCGACGCCTCCTCCTTCCTCGGACCAGCGAGTATGGTGGAGAGATAGATTGGATCTACAACACGGCGTGGTATATGGTGGAGAATTTCACTGCAGGGCTTCGCCTACAAACAGTCGGGAGGGAGAGAGGAAGGTAGCAAGGCAGCTAGGGCTTGGAGGAAGGTGTGTGGGGGGGCGCACCACCCCTCTATATATAGAGGGGGGCCAGCCCTTGCCCCTCCTCCAAGCCTATCTCTAGTTTAAACAATTTAAACTCTCCCTTATCTAGAAATCCTATCTCTAGTTTAAACGATTTAAACTCTCCCTTATCTAGAAATCCTATCTCTAGTTTAAACGATTTAAACTCTTCCTTATCTAGAAATTCTATCCCGAGATTTAAACGAGTCAAATCTCTCTAGAATCGGCTGGGCCCCATGGGGCCTTGTGACCCTGGCCCAATGCGGCCAGGACACTCCCTCATAGGCCCATGCCCCCTCCCGGAAGGTGGGGCCACGTTGGTCCCCTTCCGGAAGGTTCTAGAAGCTTCCGGTACAATACCGATTAACCCGGAACAATTCCGAACTCCAAAACTGCATGCCTTATATGAATCTTATTCTCCGGACCATTCCGAACCTCTCGTGATATCCCGGATCCCATCCGAGACTCGAACAAAAATTCATAAACCAATTATCCAATCTATCCTAGCCAAGACACGTTAAGTGTGTGACCTGCGGGTTCGAGAATATGCGCACATGATCTTCTATCAATAATCAACAATGGTCTGGCACCCATATTGACTCCACACATTCATCGATGATCATATCGGATGAACCATGATGCCGGATTCAATCAATCCCATATATATATTCCCTTCGTCTCGCGATATTTTACTTGACCGAGATTCGATCGCTTGCATCGCCATACCTAGTTCAATCTCGCTCACAGCAAGTACTTTACTGCTCGTAATCCGATATCACTTTATGATTAACTCCTTAACCACATGCTTGCAAGCGGTGTTGATATCGATTACCGAGTGGGCCAAGTATATCTCTCCGACTTGGGAGGGATAAATTCCATCTCGATACATACAACCCAATGATACTTTTCCGATCACCGAGAGACACCTTTATGATCACCCTCTCATAGGATGACGTTTGATGACCTCAAAGCTTTCTTCCGGTCAGGAGTTGCATTATCTCATGGTCTAAGGAATACAATATTTGACATAGGAAAAGCTTCGCAAAGATGAACACGATGAAACGATCTAATTGCTTCGCTTAGTTTGGGTCTATCCACCATATCATTCTCCCAATGATATGATCTCATTATCAATTGACAACTCATGTCTATGGTTAGGAAACCTTAACCATCATTGATCAATGAGCTAGTCCATAGAGGCGTACTAGGGACACGGTGTTGTTCACAAACCACACAAGTATTAAAGTTTCCGCTTAATACAATTCTAGCATGGAATATAAACTTTATCATGAACAAGAATTATAATAATAACATCTTTATTATTGCCTCTAGGGCATAATTCCAACAGGTATATAGTGGCTGTCTGATTCTATCGGCAATTGAGCTGAGACGATGAAACATGCTCTATGTATCGTTCTGTGATGAAATAAGTAAAGTACAAAGTTAAAAGTAAAGTCGAGATCTAGGGGGAGAATGTTAGATAGATCTCTCCCACGTTCGGGCCCAACGGCCCGAACGGAGTCCCTCATCGCGCCCTAATCGGGGGCGCCCAACTCTATCCATGGTTGGTGGGCCCCTGTCGCCAGCGCGTATATAAAGAGGTGGGGGGCCGGACGCACACGGTACGAGGTTCACCGTGCGCAGCCCCCCACCTACACACCCACCGATTAGGGTTCGCGCTAGGCCGACGGGAAGCTCCGCCGCCACCACTCTCTACCACCCACGCTCACGCCGTTGCCCATTTCCCATGGCCAACGACGGCGGGTCCAGCTCCGGCACTAGCTCCGGGATTCCCTCTGGCTCATGCTTGTCAAGCCAGGGCGCAGGTAGTGCCATTCTCTCTCTTTCCCTCTCAGATCTACGTGTTCGACCACTACAGTGTATCTACCAAGGTTAGGCTAGATCTAACAATAGAAACAAACTAGAAATAAACTAGGACTCTATCTCTACCTCTCGGTAACAATCGCGACACGTGACAACTTGACACGTTAACACATTTTCCTTCACAAGTGAAATCAAAATCTTAAATTTAGTAGTACAAAATTTTGAACTAGCCCAAACCGATTAAACTAGTTAAACCGGGTTTACACAGTAGGCTTAGCGATCAGGGTTGTTAAGGTGGCGTCCTTGTCCGTCCAAGAGGGCAGGAGATGTCGCTGCATGTGGCAAGAGGTTGTGGGTGATGTGCATGTTGACATGGCAAAGATTAGAGTGATGAATATTAGAACTAATCTTGCCATGATCATTTATCTGCATGTTTCTTTATATTTGCATATACTTAGGCGTAGGTTGGTGTGGTGGTACGTGTGAAACGTACGAGGCTAGCAAGATTGCACGAAGTAGCTAGTGTTCAGTTAGCTAAGTGAGTCGGCAAGTTGTCATTTTTTTTAGCTGCTACGTACATGTTTGAGTTGTTAGTAGGAGATCAAGAATAGGTCATAGTGCATGCGTGATGGAGGAATAGTCTTGAGGATCGTGGAGTGGCATCAGTTTGCAGGCATGAGCGCCAACCTTTGTGTATATATATGTTGCTTTCGCGAATGAAGATTAGGTCATGACGGATAAAGAAAAATTGGCCAAATTAAACGAGGTCCTCACCAAGAGGAAAAAACAAAGCAAGAATTTCTTCTTGTGGTGAGGTATGTGCGTGTGTAGTATTTAATTAATAAGTAGTACCCCGTCCGTCCTAAAAAAAGAAGACTTAAGTTTGTCTAAACTTGAATGTATCTAGACACTATTTATTAGTATATAGATACATCTAAATTCAAATAAATTTGAGATATTCTTTTTATTTAGGACGGAGGGAGCAGTATTTCTGTTCATACATGTGTTATTTTGAGAGAGAAAAGTGAGGTTAGAGAGGTACGACTAGAAGAGAAGAAAAAGAGGGGCTGCATGTCCTCCGTGTGTGTTCTGCATTTTTTTAATTAACAGTTGCCACCGGCGAAAATGGCCGGCTACAAAGGAAGAGCTAGCAGCTGGCCTGTCTCGGTCGGGGTTCACCGGGAAGATTTGACGGACAACCAGGATCCGCTTGAATAATTCAAGTGTCCTCATCATCAGCACCATATATCGCAGAACATGTCGGATTAAATCATCCAAGTCCAACACAGAAGAATTGGCGGCAGATTAGACTGACAGTGACTACGTCCCCCCAACTGTGCCACGAGAGAGAGAAGTCTCCAAATTGGCAAATTGCATGCACAAGACTACAACTTGGCTGACTAATAGCCATCCAAGTGTCGTCATCGATCAGCTCCTTTTGGAGAAGGGCCAAGCTAGCGATCTTCTCGCGTCAAGCAGCTAGCGTACCTTCGTACGTGCTCTCTCCTGCGTGAGAGATGCCTAGCTACTTTTCGATCTGTAATAAGTTTATTAGTATAATTTTCTAGCAGAACAAACATTTCGAGATGTTTTGCTGGAAAACCTGGTTTCATTTTGATAATGCAGCCGGGGGTTCAGCCCCCCTGTTCATTTTAGAAAAAAGTGTCGTCATAGCGCCATCCATCCATCGCCAGAAGCTTTGGCTGGCGGATTAGCCGTCCAAAGTCGTTTTGTTGCGTGTCACATTGCGAGGGATAAGTACACCACAGCGGCGTCAGTAGCTGGAGAGAGAGAGAGAGAGAGAGAGAGAGAGAGAGAGAGAGAGAGAGAGAGAGAGAGAGAGAGAGAGAGAGAGAGAGAGAGAGAGAGAGAGAGAGAGAGAGAGAGAGAGAGAGAGAGAGAGAGAGAATCATGCCTACTCCTACCTCGTTCTGGCTGATCCTTGCGGCGAGCGCCTGGCTGCAGACCATCAACGGCCCCAACGCCGACTTCCCCGTCTACTCGTCGCAGCTCAAGCAGGTCAAGGGCATCTCCCAGGTGCAGATCAACTTCCTCGGCTCCGCCTCCGACGCCGGGAAACTCTTCGGCTGGATCGCCGGGGTCGCCGCCCTCTACGTCCCTCTCTGGGCGGTCGCCCTCGTCGGCGCCGCCTTCGTGCTCGTGGGCTACGGCGTCCAGTTCCTGTTCCTGGAAAGACGCCGGCTGGCGTACTGGCACCTCTTCGCGCTCACCTCCCTCGCCGGCAACGGCATCTGTTGGATCAATACCGTCTGCTACCTTCCATTCGTCAACAACAACTTCCCCTCCGACAGCCGCGTCGCCGTCAGCCTCGCCACCAGCTACGTCGGCCTCAGCGCCAAGTTGTACACAAACATGGCCGAAACGCTCCAGGGGGGGCTGGGCTACTCCAAGGCCAAGATGTACCTGCTCCTTAATGCCGTCGTGCCGATGGTCGTCGCGCTTGTCGTGGTGCCGGTTCTCGTCGCTGTCCCGTCGCTCCAGGCGGCGGGCAGCACGACCGGGAGCGCCTGCAGGAGGACCGACGCCGGGTTCCTGGCCGTGTTCTTCATCACCCTGGCCACCGGCGCCTGCGCCCTCGTGGACGGCGTCGTCTCCAAGTCCCTCTGGCTCACGATCAGCCTCTACGTGATGCTCGCCGTCCCCATGCTGATCGCCGTGGCGCTCATGGCCCGGGAGATCAGCCTGGCCAAGAGCAGGGAGAACAGAGTGGACGACCTCGAGCTCTCCTCCGACGAGTCGGTGGTGATGGAGCTGGCGAGCAAGGAGGAGAAGGAGCAGGGCGTGGAGCTCGAACATGGACATGCAGGACGTCAAGGTGAGGAGGTCGGTGGTCTCCGGTTGCTTTGTAGGTCCGATTTCTGGCTCTACTTCTTCAGCTACATGTTCAGCGTCACGCTGGGTCTGGTCTTCCTGAACAACCTTGGACAGATCGCGGAGTCCCGCGGGCTCAGCGACCCGTCCACCCTGACACTGGTCTCCCTGTCCTCCTCTTTTGGATTCTTCGGCCGCCTCCTTCCTGCCTTCCTGGACTACTACACTGCAAAGTAAACTCTACTACTTCCTCTAACCCATATTAGTTGACTTCAATTTGTCTAAATTTAAATGAATATAAACACTATTTACTATATAGATTCATCCAAATTTTGACAAATCCAAGTCAAGTAATATGCATGGGTCGAAGAGAATATATATTTTTGAATGGTGCAATCTTTGTTTTTACTTGGTCGAAACTAACTAGGGGATGTTTTGACTTTTGACATGAGAGTAGGAGTGGCTACTCGATATCGAGGACGGCGTTCATGGCGTGGCTGATGGCCCCGATCGCTGGTGCGTTCTTCCTCCTACTGCACCCGCTGGACATGCTTCTGTACATGAGCACGGCTGTGATCGGGACATGCACGGGCGCCATCACCTCGGTGGCGGTGTCGGCAACCAGCGAGTTGTTTGGCACCAGGAACTTCAGCGTGAATCACAGCGTGCTGGTGGCCAACATCCCTGTCGGCTCGCTCTGTTTCGGCTACCTCGCCGCCGTCCTTTACCAGAGGGAGGCGCGCGGGAGTAGCAACCGCTGCGACGGCGCCGCCTGCTACCGGAACACCTTCCTCCTCTGGGGCATCACGTGCGCCGTCGGGACGGGACTGTGCGCCGCCCTGTACGTACGCACGCTCCGGCGTCAACAGGCACCTGTCGTCTGCCCACGTCGACATCAATAATAAAGGACCAGACGTTGTTTCGGGCGCAGGATCCACTATAGTATAGGCGCCACATGACATGATATCAATAAGAAAAATATTTATTTATAGCTAGGTAAGGTGATGTATAGCTGTAGCATGCATTTTCCATATTATAAATCTACCACTCCAAAAGGTCACAGTCGTCTATATGCTGAGTTGACCCCGTGCATTTTCAGATGAAAAGTTGGTACGACGTAGCACTTTTCTAATCATCTGGCTGTAGGGACCATACATATACCCCCGCAACATTGACCATACTATTTAGCTGCTCTCTTTTAAGACCATATTGTTATGCTGGATGAAATTAATCTGTTGCGGTCGATGTTGCTTTGGTACTAGTTCCCCTGGCAGCGTGTTTGTTGTTAAGTTGTTATTAGTAGCTCGCTCTCCTTTACTCCTCGCATTGGCATTGCACCGGCCCTGTAGTCTTTAGATTCCTGAAATAATTCAAAATGCATCATCTCACGGACGGTCACGCCAAAGTTTTACCGGCTCCGGCTCCGTAGCCTAATAAAAAAGACAAGGATGCATGCATCTTTCTGTCGTGGTCTGGTCTGGGGAAATAGGAGACGTGATCCAGGGTTGAACCGCGATGAGCCACATGTACGTAGTTTAATGGAGACTGTTTCTAGTACCTTTGGATGCTTACGCCATGAATGACGCACTAATTGACGCGTCGCTATGCAACCACGGATTTAGAAAGAAGAAGATATATCCCGGCTAAGGGCATGTTCATTGGTCTAGACAGCTACAGTCTCTACTACATCTCCACATCACATGCAGACTCTTATGTAGACGGTGTGTGTACAACAAGACCGTCTTTTTAGGTGTCTAGACAAGAAACTGTCAATTGAATGAACGGTTGCGTTCCTGCTGGGATCTATGGCGCTCTGATGAAAAAAAAACTGCTAATTATAGATACCCTACTACGTGCATAACAGAAAAAAAAAGAGTAATGCTACATCTACGGATAAATTATACAGAAAAATCTTACGGACTAACAGCGACGGCAAATCAGTTGAGAACGTCATCCGCAGTTTCACGAAGGAAAAAAAAAGAACCAATCATGTGGCTCCACATAATCCCGTAAGACCAGTCCGTAAGCAAATTTCCGTAAGCCTAGCATTATCGCAGAAAAAATGAAAATCTATAGGGAGCGATTTTCAAGGATACCGACCGTCTGTAGAAACTACAAACGAGCTGATTCTTTCTCCTCGTTCAACCGTTTCCACATCAGAAAAAATCCAACGTGGCACCTGTTACAGACAACTGAGGTGGACCACTGTTCACGCCCGTGTGCACTTCTTTGCCCGTTTGGTTGGTGGGATAGGAATCGGAAGAGGAACACGGGGAAGGGAATTGAAAAAAAAAATCCAAATACTGGCACTACAGGAACGGTACGCTACGCCGAGGGAAAAAGCCGTCGGCTTAGACCATGCCCTCGATATATGTTACGCTGACGGCTGTCCTTGGCGTAGCCTCCTCGGCAAAGGTCTCTCTCGGCGGACCATACAGATGTTGTGGCATATGCTACGCCGATGGCTTTGCCCTCGGCATATCCTGTCAGCCGGTTGCAAAAATATTATTGAATTTTTTTTATTTTTTTTCAATTTTTTTAATCTTTTGAATTGTTTGACTCGTTAATCTCTCACTTTGAACATTTTTAACACTACTTACACTTAAAATTTGATTAAATTGCAGTGTTGGTCAAACTTTCCGGCTGGTCACCCATCCTACTACTACTCCTGCTCCAGTACGTTTAACTTCCTCGTTTCTTCAAAATCTGTTTCCGCAAAGTAATTCATATATTGTTGCCAATACTATGATATCAATCATATTAACTCTTATATCATCATGTCACATGTTTGTATTTTTTGAAATTACAAACAATTATTTAAGTAAACAATAATGAATAAGTAAAAAATTATTGAATTCAAATAAAAATATAATGATTTTTTTTGTATTTTTCTATTTAATATGGAATAATTAATATCTTTAAATCCGTAAATCGTAATTCGACAAATAATATGTCTAAATTGATCAGAAAAATGAGAGAAATCCAAATATGATATCAATATCAACTTATCACAAACTATGCGGTGATTCTAGCCATAATTTTATTTGCCCGTTTAAAATGGCTTTTTGGCAACCTCGAATGAGATAGCTCGGGGCTGAGCCTTGATAAAATTGAAGTGGATCTCTGATAAAATAGCATATTTTGAACCTAAAAATAATTTTTATAAAAAATCATGAGCATTGGATCATGTACCTATAGTTCATATTTGACCCACTTTCTACCGATTTGGCAGGAATTTGTCTTTTTCACCAGGGATAGATGAAAAGGTTTGTGATCTTCCTGTTAATACATTGTCCATGTAAGGTGGTATATTATTTTGAAAGAATGTGGTGGTAGCATTTTGAATTAGCCATTTGGTGGTTGCTTCACAAAACCGTCCGTTTTTTGCACTCGGAAAATGGAAAAATGGCTTTCTGGTGCGACGAAAAGGAAAACTTCCTCCTGCAACATTGTTCGCCATCCCATGATATACATGTATGCACAATATGGGCACATTATCACAAACCATGTCTTTATTCTAGCCATAACATTGGGCATTTGACCCGAAAGCCAAGAAACATCGAATGAGATAGGTCATTTTGTGAAGGTTTTTTTGATACATAATCAATATACTAAGTATGATATTTTTCCTTCTAACTATGTCACATAATATGACACCACGTGGAAGTTTCACATTGTTTCGATCGTTTTTGAATTTTTTATGCCCGTTTTAAACTATATATAATGTTTTATGTTTCACTTAATTTTTATTTACAAATGTGTAATATTTGAGTGTATATAGGTAGATCTTATTTTTCTCCAAATTTTGATATATTATTTGTATTTTTCTGAATTAGAATGATTTAGTTATGATTTTTCAAAGTTTAATGAGATAAAATAAAACATAGCTACGCCGAGGGTAGCCGTCGGCGTAGCATAGGATATACCGAGGGCAACTTTATGCCGACAGCTGCTTGGCGAGGCTGGTCTGGACGATGGCTATGCCGACGGCCCCGATGTTTGGTCGTCGGCGTAGCGACCGGCCGTCGGCATAGCTTCCTATTCCTGCAGCGTGGAGATGCAAATACTAGCTACTTTTACAACCATGCCAATCACAGACGATGAAAAAAATTATTGGAAGCCTTCAAGAAGGACAACAAATCGTATCCAATCAGAAAGACATTGAGGACATACTGTACGTGCATTATAAGAATAGATTTAGGGTACCAGCTAGTAGCTAGAAGGGCCACTCTCAACTTGGATTTTCTCAACATGAACCGAGTGAACTTGCGAGTCCTCGAAGAACAATTCACAGAGGAGGACTACTGCAGGCAATCTCCGACATGTGTCCAACGAAAAAGCGCCTCGACCAGATGGTTTCATCACTGCCTTTTTACCAAAAAAGCTGGCAGATCATAAAAAAAAGACTTGGTCGAGGTGTTTAATTCCCGCTGGCAGTTTTTTTTACCTGTTCTTAAGCCTCTTATTCTCAAGATACTCAGAGATTTTATGCTGGGTCGAGTTGATATTTCACGCTTAAACTTTGGTATTCATTCTGTGATCCCAAAAGTTCCCGGGGCTGATGATACTAAGTTGTTCCGCCCTATCGTTCTTATCAATGTTATCATTAAACCAGTGTCGAAAGCCCTAACCTCCATATTGTCTGTGATAGCGCATCACACAATCTTCCTCTCGCAAACAACTTTCATCAAGGGCCGGCTTATTCACAATGGGGCCTTGGCCCTTCATGAGATTATCCATGAGCTTGTGGGTAAGAATTCTAAGACGGTTATCCTCAAGCTTGACTTCGAGAAAGCTTATGATAGAGTTAGTTGGTCGTTCCTTCGCGATGTCCTGAAACAAAAGGGTTTCGATTCAAGAGTAGCGCACAGACTCATGCAACTGGTTACGGGGGACAGACGACAATTGACATCAATGGTGTAGTTGGCCCATTCTTTAGAAACAAGAGGGGAGTTCGTCAGGGTAACCCAATTTTCCCTCTTTTGTTTGATTTCATGGGGGATGCGCTCGTAACAATCCTAGACAGGGCCTCTGCTGCTGGCCATATTAGGGGGGGGGGGGGGCACCTCATCCCAAGAGGGGTATCCCACCTACAATATGCAGATGATACTATCCTTCTCCTGGACCTTAATGACCATTGCTTATCCAATATTAAGATGATTTTGATTTGCTTCTAAATAGCTTCTGGCCTCAATCAAGATTAATTTTCTCAAAAGTGAGGATTTTGTGCTTGGAGTGGATCAGGCAGAAAGAGCAAGATTTGCTCGGATGCTTATTTGTAAAGAGGGAGTCTTCCCCTGTACCTATTTAGGCTTCCCTATGTCGGACAAAAACTTAGATATGTCTGACTAGGAAACTTAGTCGTCGTTGTGGGTTGCAGAGGGGGCCCATGGTAGGGATGATTCATGTCCTCTCCCGCCAGACTGACCCTGGTTAATTCCTCCCTGGCTAGCCTCCCTATGTTTTGTATGAGCCCGTTCTTACTAACATATGGCACGCATGATGGTTTTGACAAACACATAGCAAGGTTCTTCTGGGAAAGAATTGGCGATAAGAAGAAGTACCATTGGGTCAACTGGCCTGCTGTTTGTAGACCCAAAAACCTGGATGGTCTTGAGGCGGTTCTGAACTCTAGGATCCTCAATGTCGCCTTGATGCTCAAATGGATTTGGAGATTGTCCAACCCTAAGGAAGGCCATAACCTCTGGCACAAGCTTCTGTTTGCCAAGTACCAGAACGCGAGCGATGTGCTAAATGGTGCCAACCAGAGCGGCTCTCAGTTCTAGAGAAGCATCAACAGAATTAAACACATGTTTTGTTTAGGGACTAAATTCACGGTGGAGAGCAGCTCTAGGGTTCGCTTTTGGACCGACCGGTGGCTGGGAGATGGCCCAGTTGCTGCCAGGCTCTCTAGGTTATTCAACATTTGCTCGGATCTTGACTATTTGTTGCTCAGGCTATACCTTCTACTGGCTAGAACGTGTCTTTCAGATGAACCTTTGGCGCAGAGGAACTAGGTACTATGTGGAATCAGCTGACACAAGAGCTTGCGGTGGTGCAACTCTCGGACTAGGATGATTCTATGTCCTTGGCGCTAGAACCCTCTGGCAGCTATTCGGTTGCCTCAATGTATAGAGGGATTTTGGTTGGGAATTCCGAGCCTAGCAGTGACATCATCCGAAAAGCCAATCTCCCGGTAAAAATAAAAAATTACTACTTGGCAACTAGCTAAAGGTCGTCTCCCTATGAATGTCCTGATCTACGAGAGACACGGCCCCACAGAGAGCGAGTGCTGCCTTTATGGGGAAAGGGAGACAGCTGCTCACACCTTCTTCCAATGTGTCCTGGCCTAGTTTTGATGGAGTGGAGTTAGAGATCATATGTTGAATGTAACTTCGAATCCAAAGTCCTTTGCTGATTTTTTTTTGCATATTTTACAATCTCTCTCTTCAAAAGCTAGATGGAAAGTTTGAATTTTGTTTGTTGCCCAAGCCTGGGCCTTGTGGAATATTCGTACAGTAATAAATTTACCATTGAGCACAAGTTTCCTAACCAACTGGCTGATTGTTTTTTCAAATCCTTAATCTTCTTGTAGCTTTGGAGGCCCCCCTGCAGAAATAAAGATCTTGACAGATGGGATGTGCTCCTGGCGGGCGTTAGGGAGATTCACCATCGCTCCTACTCTCCTCCTGAATCCCCCACTTAGCTGAGACCGCCTCCGTCTACCTCGCAGCTCCCGGTCTTTGTGTCAATAGGGTTGTGCTTTATTCTGATACTTTGAACTTTGTTTTCGGTCGGTGGGCGCCAGGGTGGCGCTTGGTGTAATAACTCTTTGTGGATGTTGAACTTTGGCTCTCTACAGTCTTCTTCTATCTAAAAAAGGTCAATAGCGCTTATATTGTTTTACTCCCTAAAAAACAAGGGGCCTGCCAGCTAGGCGATTCTAAACCTGTCAAAATCCTCTCAAAGGTTCTTGCAAACCGACGTGGTAAGGTTTTACCCGATCTGGTGGGAAAGAATCAAGGCGCCTTTATGAAGGGCCGGTCACTACATGACAATTTTAAACTTGTCAAGGAAACGTTAAAGCTTTTGAGAGGGAGAAAACCGGAGAGCTTGTATTTAAACTTGACATTGCAAAGGCGTTTGATATTGTCGCCTGGGCCTTTTGGAAATTTTGCAGCAAAATAGTTTTTGTTGTCGATGGCAAAATTGGATTTTCATGCTCCTCTTCATGACGTCGACTAGCATTTTACTTAGGGCATGTACACTGCGCGACAGTAATATATACGCTTAATAAGGTAAATAAAAAAAGAACAAAATTCAGATTTATTTCTAAGCGACCGAGATCCCAACGGCGAGCGCTAATATCGGACGCCAAACTGGCGTGCCGCTTTGTACCTTTGCCTCCGCGCTCTGCCCGCACTAGTGGAAACGAGGTCTTTTGTTGATCCCGAAAAGGGGCTTTAACACCGGTTCTTCTACGAACCGGTGTTAAAGGGGGGGCGTACCAGCGTGGCCCCTGCGGCAAAAAAGGAGCCCCCCTTTAACACCGGTTCGTGCCACGAACCGGTGTTAAAGGTCCCTGCAGCAGTGGCCCGCGCACCCCCCCCCCTTTAACACCGGTTCGTGGCATGAACCGGTGTTAAAGGGGGGGCTATATAAGACACCACCCCAGCCCACACACACCCCACTCTTCCATTCTTTCACATTTTGGAGCCTAGCAAGAGGGTGTGAAGAGTGCTAGTTTGTGTTTTTTTCATATGCACTAGAGGTGTTCGGTGAAATGCCCGAGAGCTCAAAATAAGCTTTCTTGTTGCTCTTTCCGTCTCGGTCGAGGTCGGCAACTATAGTTTCATGTGTCATTGATGTACTATATATATAAATGGTCATCTCCCTATTATTTTTTGATATATACTACATATTAATGCAGATGAATCGGCAATGGATGTACGGTGACCGCCGCACTTCCGAGTACATTACGGGCCTCCAAAATTTCATCGTTGTGGCTAATGAAAACCGTGGTCACAATGGTTTTATGTGTTGTCCGTGTGTTCACCGTCGAACAAGAAAGACTACTCAAATACCGTAACCATTCACGCCCACCGCTTCGATCCGGTTTCATGTCCAGCTATATAACTGTTGGACCAAGCACGGAGAAAAAGGGGTTGTGATGGAAGACAACGAAGAAGAAGAGGATGATGAAAACTATCATAATATGTATCCGAATATGATGATAATGCAACGGAGGTAGATAATGAAGATCAAGAGGGAGCAGATGGGCCCGATGACGATCTTGGTCGGGCCATTCGATGCAAAGGAAGAATGTGAAACTGAAAAGGAGAAGGAGAAGCTGGAGCGGATGTTAAAGGATCACAAAACATTGTTGTATCCAACTTGCGAAGATGGCCACAAAAGCTAGGTGCCAATCGGATTTGCTGCAATGGAAGAGAGAATGGTGTATTGACGACATATTTTCAAAGTTGTTGGTAAAATGAAGAATCTTCTTCCAAGAAATAATGAGTTGCACGAGTACATACCAAGCAAAGAAGGTTGTCGCCATCTAGGATTAGGCGTGCAGAAGATACATGCTGCATTAATGATCGCATCCTCTACCGGTGAGAAGTACGAGAATTTGGATGCATGCCCGGTATGCACTTTGCTATGGTATAAGATCGAGACGACGATCCTGGCGATGTTGAGGGCGAGGCCCCTAGGAAGAAGGTTCCCGCCAAGGTTATGTGGTATGCTCCTATAATACCACGGTTAAAACGTCTCTTCAGAAATAAAGAGCATGCCAAGTTATTGCGATGGCACATGGAAGACCGTAAGAAAGACGCGATGTTGAGACACCCCTCTGATGGGTCACAGTGGAGAAAAGTCGAGCGAGAGTACCCAGACTTCACACGTGACGCAAGGAACTTAAGGTTTGGTCTAAGTACAGACGGCATGAATCCTTTTGGTGAGCAGAGCTGCAGTCACAGCACCTGGCATGTGACCCTATGTACCTATAACCTTCCTCCTTGGTTGTGTATGAAGAGGAAGTTCATTATGATGCCAGTGCTCATCCAAGGCCCGAGGCAACCCGGCAACGACATTGATGTGTACCTAAGGCCATTAGTTGAAGAACTTTTACAGCTGTGGGCCAAACCAGGTGTACGTATGTGGGATGAGCACAAAGGGGAGCCATTTAACCTACGAGCATTGCTTTTCGTAACCATCAATGATTGGCCTGCTCTTAGTAACATTTCAGGGCAGACAAACAAGGGATACAATACATGCACACACTGTTTAGATGATACTGAAAGTGT
The DNA here is from genome assembly GCA_030063025.1 of Avena longiglumis. NCBI lineage: Eukaryota > Viridiplantae > Streptophyta > Magnoliopsida > Poales > Poaceae > Avena > Avena longiglumis. Next base: position 38,118,261 of record CP125975.1, on the reverse strand, counting down.
ATATTTGGATAAATGTAAGAAGGTTGTGTACCTAGGGTATCGCTGATTTCTTAGAACACGCATCAAGAAGAAAGAAAGGCAAGCATTTCAAGCGTCTGGCGTAACCGGAGGAAGCCTCCTCCGTGCGGTGAGGAGGTATTTGGTATGGTCAAGGACCTAGAAGTAATCTTTGGAAAAGGTCCCGGCAGTCTATCATTCGAATGACGATGCGGACACGCCCATGTGGAAGAAGCAATCTATATTTGGGACCTACCCTATTGGAAAGTCTTAGAGGTCCGCTCTTCAATCGACGTGATGCACGTGGCGAAAAATGTTTGCGTGAACCTGCTAGGCTTTCTAGGAGTGTATGGGAAGACAAAAGATACACGGAAGCACGACAGGGCCAACGTCTGAAGGCCCCGAAGAGCCTATGCATCCACGAGCGAGAAGGGTAAACGATGCCACTTAACTCCCCGCTACGCTCTTACCAAAGCAGAGAAGGAAATCTTTTTTGAATGTCTGAGCAGTATCAAGGTCCCGTCTGGCTTCTCGTCGAATATAAAGGGAATAATAAATATGGCAGAGAAAAAATTCCAAAACCTGAAGTCTCATGACTGCCACGTGATTATGACACAATTGCTTCCGATTGCATTGAGGGGGCTTCTACCTGAAAATGTTCGAGTACCCATTGTGAAGCTATGTGCATTCCTCAATGCAATATCTCAGAAGGTAATCGATCCAGAAAGCCTACCAGGGTTATAAACAGATGTGGCCCAATGTCTTGTCAGCTTTGAGTTGGTGTTCCCACCATCCTTCTTCAATATTATGACGCATCTCCTGGTTCACCTAGTAGAAGAGATTGCCATTCTCGGTCCTGTATTTCTAGACAATATGTTCTCCTTTGAGAGGTACATGGGAGTCTTAAAGAAATATGTTCATAACCGTGCTAGGCCAGAAGGAAGCATCTCCAAGGGCTATGTAACAGAGGAGGTCATTGAGTTCTGTGTTGATTTTATTCCTGACCTTAAGGCGATTGGTGTTCGTAATCACGACATGAGGGAGACTGCGTGGAAAAGGCACCATAGGATGTAAAGCAATGATATGTAGGGACGGGCATTCTCTCAATCAAGCACACTACGATTTTACAAAGATCTATCTTGGTTGCCCGTATATCAATGAACACAAGAATTTAATACGCCTCAAACACCCGGCGATCGATGAATGGATTATAAGTGAACACATGGCGAGTTTTGGCGGCTGGCTGCAAATACTTCTCACGAATAACACCACTGTTGGGGATCAGCTGTACTTGTTGGCCAGGACACCGTCTTCGACTGTATGTACTTTCCAAGGGTACGAGATAAATGGGAATACATTTTACACGATAGGCCAAGATAAACATGAAGGGTTTCGCGGCATAGTAAATCAAAATTTTCTACGGATGCGAATAGAGGGAAAGCCAAGATCTAATCTAGGAGATGCAATCAATGAGAGAGATTGGATTAGATCTTCATACCCTTGAAGATTCATGAGCGTTAAATCGGAACGTGGGTGATGTAGTCGTACTCGCTTCTCCTCCTCGCGATCCGATCCGATCTAGCACCACAAGTGGCGGTGCCTCCGTGAGATGCACACGTGCAGCACCTCGACGTCTCCTCCTTCCTCGGACCAGCAAGTATGGTGGAGAGATAGATTGGATCTACAACACGGCGTGGTGTATATGGTGGAGAATTTCTGCGGCAGGCTTCGCCTACAAACATCGGGAGGAGAGAGGAAAGCTAGCAAGGCGGATAGGGTTTGGAGGAAAGGTGTGTGGGGTTGGTGCTTCACCCCTCTTTATATAGAGGGGCGCGCCTAGCCCCTCCCAAGCCCAAAGGATAAGGAGTGGGGGCATGGACTCTCCTCTTCTAGAAACCCTATCTCTAGTTTAAACGATTTAAACTCTCTAGGATCGGCTGGGCCCTATGGGGCCTTGTGCCCTGCCCAATGCGGCCAGGACACTCATTCATAGGCCCATGCCCCTCCCGGAAGGTGGGGCCACGTTGGTCCCCTTCCGGAAGGTTCTAGAAGCTTCCTACAATACCGATTAACCCGGAACAATTCGAACTCTAAAAACACCTTTGCCTTATATGAATCTTATTCTCGGACCATTCCGAACCTCTCGTGATGTCCCGGATCCCATCCGAGACTCGAACAAAAATTCATAAACCAATTATCCAATCTATCCTAGCGTCGAGATCGTTAAGTGTGTGACCTGCGGGTTCGAGAATATGCAGACATGATCTTCTATCAATAATCAACAGCGGTGGTGCAGGCACCCATATTGACTCCCACATTCATCGATGATCATATCGGATGAACCACGATGCCAGATTCAATCAATCCCATATATATATTCCCTTCGTCTCGCGATATTTTACTTGCCGAGATTCGATCGTCTTGCACCGTCATACCTAGTTCAATCTCGTTCACAGCAAGTACTTTACTCGTTCCGTAATCCGATATCACTTTGTGATTAACTCCTTAACCACATGCTTGCAAGCGGTGTTGATATCGATTACCGAGTGGGCCCGAAGTATATCTCTCCGACTTGGGAGGGACAAATTCCATCTCGATACATACAACCCAACAAATACTTTCCGATCACCTGAGAGACACCTTTATGATCACCCTCTCATAGGATGACGTTTGATGACCTCAAAGATTTCTTCCGATACCAGGGAGTTGTATTATCTCATGGTCTAAGGAATACAATATTTGACATAGGAAAAGCTACGCAAAGATGAACACGATGATACGATCTAATTGCTTCGCTTAGTTTGGGTATGTCCATCATATCATTCTCCCAATGATATGATCTCATTATCAATTGACAACTCATGTCTATGGTTAGGAAACCTTAACCATCATTGATCAATGAGCTAGTCCTTAGAGGCGTACAGGACATGGTGTTGTTCACAAACCACACAAGTATTAATGTTTTCGCTTAATACAAGTCTAGCATGGAATATAAACTTTATCATGAACAAGAATTATAATAATAACATCTTTATTATTGCCTCTAGGAATAATTCCAGATCTCCACTTTCACTAGAGTCAATAATCTAGTTTACATCGGCAACAATCTCACACCCATGGCAATCGAGGTGTTGATCATGTTTTACACGTGGAAGAGGTTTAGTCAATGGATCTGCGATATTCGGATCCATATGTACTTGCTAATCTTCAGATCTCCATACGCTATATAATCTCGGATTATATGAAACTTGCGTTGATATGCTTGGTCTTTGGATGATATCTTGGTTCCTTAGCGAGTGCTATGGCGCGGTGTTGTCACACAATATCTCCGATGGGTCCAATGCACTTGGAACCACGCCAAGCTTCGATGATGAAGTTTCGATCCAAACTCCTTCACTTGACGCTGCTGACCATGTATTCCGCTTCCCTTTGTAGATCCCGCGATCACGCTTTGCTTGAGCTTCTCCACTCAGCTCCTCCATTCAAAATATAAATGTATCCTGTCCGAGATTTGGAATCATCCTTGTCGATTGTCGAAGCTAGCATCGACGTAACCTTTTACGACAAGTTTCATCACTCCCATAGACTAAGAACATTTCTTTAGTTCTATTTAGGTACTTTAGGATGTTCTTCACGGCTGTCCGGTGTTCCACTCTGGATCACTTTGATATCGCCGCCAAACTAAGAGCATTGGACACATCCGTCTAGTACACAACATGGCATACATGATGGAACCTATGGCCGAGGCATAAGGCACTTTGCTCATAGCTTCCTATCATTTACCGTAGTGGACATTGAGCCTTGCTCAATATCTTACGACAACATAGGCCTTGAACCTTTCTTTGCCTTATCCATTACGAACCTTTTCGAACTTTGTCTAGGTATGTACTCGCTTAAAGCTATCGGCGTCTTTGTCTATCTCTATAGATTTTGATGCCCAATATATAAGCGACTTCACCTAGGTCTTTCATTGAAAACACTTGTTCAAATAACTCTTCACATCGTTAAGCATGTTGATGTCATTTCCGATAATCAATATGTCATCCACATACAGTACCAGAAACGTCACCGAGCTCCCACTCACTTTCTTGTAGATACAAGCTTCGTAGCAATTTGGAACAAATCCAAAACTCTTGATCAAAACGAAGGTTCCAACTCCGAGATGCTTGCTTCAGTCCATAAATGGAACGCTGAAGTTTGCATACTTTACTAGCATCCTTAGGATCGACAAAACCTTTGGGTTGCATCATATACAACTCTTCATCAATGTTCCCATTGAGGAAAGCAGTCTTGACATCCATCTGCCATATTTCATAATCATGAAACGCAGCAATTGCTAATAAAATCCGAATGGACTTAAACATCGCTACAGGAGAGAAAGTCTCATCGTAGTCAACACCTTGAACTTGTCGAAAACCTTTTGCGACAAGCCGTGCTTTATAGACGGTAACATTACCATCCGCGTCCGTTTTCTTCTTGAATATCCATTTGCACTCAACGGCCTTTCGGTCGCTAGGAGGATCCACCAAAGTCCATACTTGGTTTTCGCTCATGGATCCCAATTGGATTTCATGGCTTCCGGCCATTTCTCGAGTCTGGGCTCATCGCCTTCCTCATAGTTCGTAGGTTCACCGTCTTCTACCAACAAGACGGTCAAGACAGGTTGCCGTACCACTCGGGAGGGCACGCGACCTTGTCGACTGCGACGTTCGATGTGACATCCTCCAAGCTTCATGATCCTTGTCATTAGCTTCCTCTATTGTTGGTGCGGCACCTGGAACACTTTCAGTGCGCTACTCTCAATTCAAGAGAAGGTTCAATAACCTCGTCTAGCTCTACTTTCCTCCCACTCACTTCTTTCGAGAGAAACTCCTTCTCAAGAAAGGAACCATTCTTTGCGACAAACACTTTGCCTTCGGTTCTGTGATAGAAGGTATACCCAATAGTTTCCTTAGGGTATCCTATGAAGACGCATTTCTCCGCTTTGGGTTCGAGCTTGTCCGGCATCAACTTCTTGATGTAAGCTTCGCATCCCCAAACTTTAAGAAACGACAACTTAGGTTTAGCACCAAACCACAGTTCATACGGTGTCGTCTCAACGGATTTAGATGGAGCCCTATTTAAAGTGAATGCAGCGGTTTCTAATGCATAGCCCCAAAATGATAACGGCAAATCAGTAAGAGACATCATTGATCGGACCATATCTAATAGGGTTCGATTCCGGCGTTCAGACACACCATTGCGTTGTGGTGTTCCGGGTGGCGTGAGTTGTGAAACGATTCCACTTGCTTTAAGATGCGTGAGAAAATCATAACTCAAATATTCACCTCCACGATCGGATCGTAGAAACTTAATCTTTACATTACGATGGTTCTCCACTTCATTCGAAATTCCTTGAACTTTTCAAATGTTTCATATTTATGTTTCATTAAATAGATATACCCATATCTACTTAAGTCATCGGTAAAAGTGAGGAAATAGCGATATCCACGGCGTCGAAACACTCATCGGTCCGCATACATCGGTATGTATGATTTCCAACAAGTCCGTTGCTCGCTCCATCATACTGGGAGAACGGGTTTTGATCATCTTGCCCATGAGGCATGGTTCGCATGTGTCAAATGATTCAAAATCAAGAGACTCCAAAAGTCCATCGAATGGAGTTTCTTCATGCGCTTTAAACCAATATGACCTAGGCAGCGATGCCACAAATAAGTAGTATTATCACTATCTACTTTGCATCTCTTAGCCTCAATGTTATGGATGTGTGTTTCATCCCTTCGAGATCTAGAAGAAATAAACCATTCACAAGAGGTGCATGACCATAAAAGATGTTACTCATATAAATAGAACAACCATTATTCTCCGATTTAAATGAATAACCGTCTTGCAATAAACACGATCCGAAATAATGTTCATGCTCAACGCAGCACATAATAACACTTATTAAGGTTTAAAACTAATCCGAAGGTAAAACTAAGGAGAGTGTGTCGACGCCATCACATCAACTCTTGATCCGTTGCCAACGCATCGTCACCTCATCCCTATAAGCCGCGTCTATTCCGTAGCTCTGTTTGAGTTACAAATATTAGCAAACCGGTATCAAATACCCGGCACTACAACGAGGGCTAGTAAGTAAAACATCAATAACATGTATATCAAATATACCTTTGATGGTGCCAGCCTTCTTGTCCGCTAAGTACTTGGACGATTGCGCTTCGATGACCCTTGTCCTTGCAATAGAAGCACTCGATTATGCGGCTTAGGACCGGACTTGAGCTTCTTCTCAGCAGAGCATTAAGCTTGCCGCCCTTCTTGAAGGGCTTCTTTGCACCTACCTTTCTTAAAGGAGGGCTTGTTGACCATCAACACATGATTATCCTTCTTGATGTCCACCTCCATGACCTTGACTGCGAAGAGCTCGGCGATCGTATCACGAACCAATCTGATTATGAGTCACTACAAAACTTTTGTAGATGGGAGGAGTGATTGCGAGAACCTGTCAATCTTGAGCTCCTCGGAATCGTGCATTCCGGTTGCTCAAGGCGTTGAGTGTAGCCCGTCATCTTAATGGCGTGCTCACTAACGGAACTCCCTTCCTCCATCTTGCGATTAAAGAACTTCTCGGAGATCTCATATCTCTCGAGCGGGCTGAGTGCGAAACATGGTTTTCGGCTCTTGAGAATCTCGAAGGGCCCGGATACTCTTCAAAACGATTTTGAAGCTCGGTTCCATAGCAAACAACATGGTGCTCTTAATCACACCATAATCATCTTTCTTGGCCGATAGACAGCTTTCTCATCGGTAGCGCTTGATTGCAGGGTCACCTAACGCTTTCCCAAGGACATGGTCCTTTTGTCCGCCGGATAGAATGATTCTTAGATTGCGGAACCAATTGGTGAAGTTAGACCCATTGTTTCTCAGCTTTTCCTTCTCAGCAAAAACGTTGAAGTTGAAGTTGGATTTGGCCATGTGATCTACAGTATTTGCAAGTACAATTTAGACTATGTTCATGATAAATAGTTCAACTTAATCAAATTACTAGATGAACTCCCACTAAATTCAACATCCCTCAAGTTGTTTAGTGAACACGATCCAAATTCACCACACCTAATCCGATCATCACGAGAAGAGATGTGGTTTCAATGGTGCACAACAAAGTGTCGATCATATCATTCATATGACTCATGCTTAACCTTTCGGTTCTTGTGTTTCGAGGCCATTTCTGTACATGCTAGGCTCGTCAAGTTAGACCCAAGTATTTCCGCGTGTGCAAAACTGGCTTGCACCCGTTGTATGTGAGCGTAGAGTCTATAGCACCCGATCATCACGTGATGCTTGGACACGACGAACTTTCGCAACGGTGCATACTTGGGGAGAACACAGTTTTTATCTTGATCTTTAAGTGAGGAATCATCTTATAATGCTACCGTCGCGATCTAAGCATAATAAAATACATAAAAGGATAAACATCACATGCATAGAAATTTATGTGACATGGTATAGCCAATCTTCGCGCAATGATCTCCATCTTGTGCGTTCCGGCATGATCTCCATCACTCCACCATGATTGCCTCCACCACGAATAGCAACTACAACTATTGCTAACTACTTAGCGATAAAGTAAAGCTATTACATGGCGTATAAGAAGTTGACTCGCAGGTCATACACAATTATAAAGACAACCATATGGCTCCTGCCGGTTGTGTACTCATCGACATGCAAGTCGTGAAACATTACAAAACATGATCATCGCATACAATATACATATCACATCTTGGGCCATACCATATCACAGAAAACACTCCCTGCAAAAACAAGTTAGACGCCTCTACTTTGTTGTTGCATGTTTTACGTGGCTTATGGGAGTAGATGCTAAGAACGATTCTTACCTACGGAAAGCCACAACGGTGATATTATGGTTGCCAAACTCGGTGTTAATCCCATGACAACTATAGTGAGAGAACCGACATCCACCAGCCGCATGTGTGGTACAAGCCACACGTCAAGTGCGAGCGGTCTCATGACGGCGTCGCGTAAGGTTGGCCTGGACCGCTTCAATCTCACTATCCGCGTCATAAGAAGAACACAAACAAGAGGCTTGCAACAGAAAACATCAACGCCCGCAACAACCATGTTGCGTTCTACTCGTGAAACACATCTACGCATAGATCTAGCTCGATACCCTTTGAAGGGTTTCGGCATAGTAAATCAAAATTTTCTACGGATGCGAGCGGAGGAAAGCCAAGATCTAATCTAGGAGATGCAATCAACGAGAGATTGGATTAGATCTTCATACCCTTGAAGATTCGCCTGAGTGAGCGTTCGTCCGGAGCGTGGGTGATGTAGTCGTACTCGCTCCTCCTCGCGATCCGATCCGATCTAGCACCACAAGTGGCGGTGCCTCCGTGAGATGCACTGCGTGCAGCACCTAGACGTCTCCTCCTTCCTCGGACCAGCAAGTATGGTGGAGAGATAGATTGGATCTACAACACGGCGTGGTGTATATGGTGGAGAATTTCTGCGGCGGGCTTCGCCTACAAGCGATCGGGAGGAGAGAGGAAAGCTAGCAAGGCGGCTAGGGTTTGGAGGAGGTGTGTGGGGTTGGTGCGCCCCACCCTCTTTATATAGAGGGGCGCAGCCCCAGCCCTCCCAAGCCCAAAGGATAAGGAGTGGGGGCATGGACTCTCCCTCTTCTAGAAACCCTATCTCTAGTTTAAACGATTTAAACTCTCTAGGATCGGCTGGGCCCTATGGGGCCTTGTGCCCTGGCCCAATCTGCCGGACACTCCCTCATAGGCCCATGACCCCTCCCGGAAGGTGGGGCCACGTTGGTCCCTTCCGAAGGTTCTAGAAGCTTCGGTACAATACCGATTAACCCGGAACAATTCGAACTCCAAAACTGCCGCCTTATATGAATCTTATTCTCCGGACCATTCCGGAACCTCTCATGATGTCCCGGATCCCATCCGAGACTCGAACAAAAATTCATAAACCAATTATCCAATCTATCCTAGCGTCGAGATCGTTAAGTGTGTGACCTGCGGGTTCGAGAATATGAGACATGATCTTCTATCAATAATCAACAAGTGCAGGCACCCATATTGACTCCCACATTCATCGATGATCATATCGGATGAACCACGATGCCGGATTCAATCAATCCCATATATATATTCCCTCGTCTCGCGATATTTTACTTGCGAGATTCGATCGTCGATGCAGTCATACCTAGTTCAATCTCGTTCACGGCCAAAGTACTTTACTCGTTCCGTAATCCGATATCACTTTGTGATTAACTCCTTAACCACATGCTTGCAAGCGGTGTTGATATCGATTACGAGTGGGCCCAGTATATCTCTCGACTTGGGAGGGACAAATTCCATCTCGATACATACAACCCAACAGATACTATCCGATCACCTGAGAGACACCTTTATGATCACCCTCTCATAGGATGACGTTTGATGACCTCAAAGCTTTCTTCCGATACCAGGGAGTTGTATTATCTCATGGTCTAAGGAATACAATATTTGACATAGGAAAAGCTACGCAAAGATGAACACGATGATACGATCTAATTGCTTCGCTTAGTTTGGGTCTGTCCATCATATCATTCTCCCAATGATATGATCTCATTATCAATTTACAGCTCATGTCTATGGTTAGGAAACCTTAACCATCATTGATCAATGAGCTAGTCCTTAGAGGCGTACCAGGGACACGGTGTTGTTCACAAACCACACAAGTATTAATGTTTCTGCTTAATACAATTCTAGCATGGAATATAAACTTTATCATGAACAAGAATTATAATAATAACATCTTTATTATTGCCTCTAGGGCATAATTCCAACAAAAAAGAGCACCAACCAAAATAGTGGTGTCCGCTTCGATGCAGCAGAAGACAATGGGCAAAAGACCACGTCTTATGGGTTCATAGAGGAGATATGGGAACTTGACTATGGACCTAATTTTAAGGTACCCTTGTTTCGATGCAAATGGGTCAAGCTAACAGGAGGAGGGGTTGAGGTAGACAATAAGTACGGAATGACAACGATGGATCTCAACAATCTTATGAAGAACTTAGACGAACCATTCGTCCTAGCCAATGATGTGGCTCAGGTTTTCTATGTGAAGGACATGTCCTCCAGACCAAAAAAAAAAGAAAAAATATGCAAACGAATACATCATATGATGAGCCAAAGCGTCACATAGTTCTTTCAGGGAAAAGAAACATCGTGGGAATCGAGGACAAGACAGACATGTCAGAAGATTATAATAAGTTTGATGAAATTCCGCCCTTCACGGTGGCCACCCAAGCATTCCGTTGAGTAAAGAAGATGCTCCATGGTTACGTCTGAAGCGATCATAAGGAAGGGCATATGCCAAGAAGTTCATGCTCATATTATGTAACTCTAGTTCATGTTTTTAATATTAATACATGTCTTGAGTTTTAGTCATGTTTTGTGGATGGACCGGGACTATGAGAAGAAGTTGTCCCGATTCATTTTTACCATTAAGATCGATCTCCAAGCGGCGGTCACATATTAGGGAGTGCCTCTATGACCAGTTTCTTGGAGATGCCGGAGGACTAGGCTCCGTCGGCATCTCCCTGAAACTGGCCGTAGTGGTGTCCCTGCTCTCGAAAACCATCTTGCAGCTTTGTAACTTATCTAACTAGATCAATACACCAGGGAGCTAACTAATTTCACATATTAGGGAGTGCCTCTATGACCAGTTTCTCGGAGATGCCGGAGGACTGGGCTCCGTCGGCATCTCCCTGAAACTGGCTGTAGTGGTGTCCCTGTCTCAAACCGGCTGGAGGACTGGACTCGCAAGGATGCCTATTTATAGTACAAGCAGCTCGACATAGTGTTGACACTTACAAAATAATGTCGACACTCACCCCTATTATTAGTGCTGACTCGTGTTTTGTGCCGGATGGTGTCTACAACCGGGACTAAAGGTTCATCTTTAGTCCCGGTTGGTGTCTCCAACCGGAACTAAAGGTTCATATTTAGTCCCGGTTGGTGACACCATCCGGGACAAGGTACACGCCATGCGACATAATGTCGACATGCACTCACCCCTATTATTAGTGCTGACTCGTGTTTTGTCCCGGTTGGTGTCTCCAACCGGGACTAAAGGTTCATCTTTAGTCCCGGTTGGTGTCTCCAACCGGGACTAAAGGTTCATCCCGCCATTTTTCTTCCCGCCATTTTTCTTCCCGCCAGTTCTTCCCTCCAGTTCTTCCCGCTAGTTCACTATATATATATGTAGGGAGTTGGCCTCCATTGTCATTGCACATCTCTAGACTCATATCTGCAACCTCATCACTCTTTCCCATGGCTTCCACCGTAGCACTAACCCCCAGGGAGGCGGAGGCGCTTTGCGCCTCGAACTACCCCTGCCCGCCGGGCTACTATGTCCCCGTCGGCTGGATGCTGAGCGTCGGAGGCGTGCCGGTTCCTCCTGTCCCTCTAGGTGTGGCGCGCCGGATGGCCATCACGAACCACTACTACTTCGAGCTCACGCCGGAGCAGCGGAGGAATCCCAGATGGCATCCCGACTATTTCCCTACTTGGGAAGCCTTCTTCGTGGATCAGCATGAGAGGGCGCTCGCCCGACACGGCCCACCTCCTCCTAACTTCAACGAGGCCGGCCGTCGGCTATGGTGGCGCGGTCGGACTCTCCAGGCGTCATGGCCTATGACACCGCCACGACTCTAACCCCGTCTGCACTACCCTCAAGTCCAGCCCGCGCTACCCTCAAGTCCAGCCCACGCGTACTCTCCAGAGGTTCAATTCTGCGACCCCGGCGACAGCGATGATGATGGCGGCATGGTACGACTTCTGATGGCAGTATTACAGGTGTGGCGGGAGCATGGTGAATCACTCCAACATTCGAAACAAGTTCGGATTGTTACTTAATCGGCCATGTATCTTAATTTTCAGTTCTTTTATGTATCTTAATTTTCAGTTCGATTCGATTGTTACTTAATCTGGCCATGTATCTTAATTTTCAGTTCTTTTATGTATCTTAATTTTCAGTTCTAGTTCGGCTTTATGTAACTGTCTCAAAATGACCTATCTCATTCGAGGTATCTTGGCTTTCGGGTCAAATGACCAATGTTATGGCTAGAATCAAGGCATAGTTTGCAAGAGGAGTTTTCCTTTTTATCGCACCAAAAAGGCATTTTCCATTTTCCGAGCAAAAAAACGGACGGTTTTGTGAAGCAACCACCAAATGGCTAATTCAAAAAACCACCAACACATTTTTAGGTTCACAATATGCCATTTTATCAAAAAACAATGCAAGTTGAGCGAGGCTTGGTGAGATTCAAGTGTATACAAAAGATGCGACATTTAAATATCCAATCAATTCAAAAATGTTAATACAAAAGATGCGGCATTAAAATATGATTTGATCTAATAAAAATCATTTTTTAGATGCTTAATATTTCTTATGTTCAAAGTTTTAGGATTTAACAATTTATTTTTGTTTGAATTGAATAATCAAAATTTATATGTAAGTGTTTTAATTATTTTAAAAAATTCATGTAAAGTAAATATAAAATGATTTACATGAATGGATAGATATTATTTTTCTGAAAATTATGATATATTATTCATATTTTTGTGAGTTGAAATGAAAAAGATATGAATTTTCTAAATTCATATCATATTTTTTGAATTAAAAAGGCCCCTTTAATGCATGAAATAAATGCCCCCTCTGGAACCGGTGTTAAAGGGGGGGCATTTATTTCGTTTCCCACACGCACCCCCCCCCCTTTAACACCGGTTTGTGGTTGGAACCGGTGTTAAAGAAATATCATCTGCCATAAGCAATTCCCCTTTAACACGGTTCCAGCCACGAACCGGTGTTAAAGCGTCATCGCTCCTTTCTTCCCCAGCGATCGCGCCACGCCGCCAGCCGAACCCCTCGCCGTCGTCCTGCCGAAGCCCTCCGGCCCTCGCCGTCGCGCCCTCGCCACCGCGTCGTGCCACCGCCAGCGCGCCACAACCGGCGACCGCCACCGCCACCGCAGCAGCGCCACAGCCGGCCGCCACACGCGCGCCACGGCCCGGCAGCGCTGGCGCCTACAAGAACCCGGCGCGTGGTGAGCTAGCGGACGCGCTGGTCGTCCCCTCTTCCTCCCTTCTCTGTTTCGCTTCGCCCCTGCGCTCTGCCATGTCGCTGGCCGCCTTTGTCCGGCCGCCGTTGCAGCTGCCCGTCGTCGCCGTGCTCGCCCGTTGCCTCCCCGTGCTCGCCCGTGCCTCCCCGTGCTCGCCCGTGCCTCCCCGTGCTCGCCCCCGAGCAGTTCCTCGCCGGAGCCGGCCTCCCCATGCGAGCTCTCTCGCGAGCGCGTCCACGGATTGGGGCCCTCCGAACAGATGTACCAAGATGAAATCGAACCCCTCCAAACAGATGTACCAAGATGAAATCGAACCCCTCCGAACAGATGTACCAAGATGAAATCGAACCCTCCATTGTACTTATTAGTAGTAGCTAGGATCAAATCGGACACGAGGACAACTTTGACGTGGTAGCTCGCGTCATCGGGTGTGGCGGGCAGGAGCGGCTACGTGGCGTCCGCAGTTGGGCCAATGACAGGGAAGTGGAGGGGATGGGTCAGGGAGGCGGATTCGTCGGGGAGGCCCAGGGCCCAGGCGCGGTACGGGGACGGCCTCCCCTCTCGGCTGCGGGGGCGACCTAGGTGGGGTGCAAGCTCCGGTGGTGGCCATGGGGTGCGAGCTCGCGATGCGGCCTAGGTGGGTCTGACTCGATGTGGCATCCCCTCGATGCAGGGCCTATCTTGGGGACATCCCCTCCACATTGTATCTGTTCTGCCAAGTTGTTTTCCGTCGCTATAATGTTTGCCTCGGCCTCCTCTTTCGAACAGCGCCCGTTTTAGGTAGGCCGCATCACGCTACCTCGCGCTCCCTAGGTCGCTCTCCAACGCCGCCAGCCTCCGGTCAGCCACTGTAGCTAGCCCCTCTCATATGCATCCGGGATTTCTCCGAATTAGGGTTTGGACCCTCGAACTCGTTTAAAATGATCAAGCATCCTTAGGGTTTTAATTTCATTTGTGTATTTTTGTATGAATAATATGTATATTTGTCTATGAATCCAAGTCCACTTGAATGTTTACACTCTTACTCTAGATAATATTATTGTTTTAGAAACTATGGATCCACTTAGTAGAAACCTTGAAGAAGAAGAAATAATGGAGAACATTATTGATGAGGACACCTCACAATATCTGAACTTGGAGGGACATGATGACAGCTCAAGTACTAGTCATGGAGAAGATGAAGACTCCGTGAGCATAATTTAATGGTTACAAAGTCCGGCGAGGTATATGCATTGATTAAGCCTCTGACTTCCACAAACAATCTTCTTCTACATGTATTAATTAACGCTTCTTTCTTCTTTTAGCCCTCTGGATTGACCAGCAAAGAACCATCTTCTTCTACGAAAAAGAGCAAGCGAGGCGCGAGCGGCGGTTGAAAGATCGTGCAAAGTTCACGATCGAAGCGGTCCGTTTGATGGCGGCCGATGGAGCCCAAGAAGGCCGCAGACAAATTTGTACGTCAGTTGGAGTTCTTGTTAGGGACCAAATCCCAATCACAATTGAAAATTGGAATAAGCCAAAGAAGGGCGACGGTACCTTTGTCGATGACAGATCCAAAAGCGCTTTGGAATTCGTTGTTGGTAAATTTCACCCTTCCAGAGGAGGATGAAAACAACCCGGTTATAAAGGAAAAGGTCAAAGAGTGGACTCTAAAGAAGATGGTGGCTTTCCAAGAATCTGGAAAACAAAATTGAACAAATTTGTCAAATCTGGCGAGACTCCAAATTTCGAAGACGCATATTATGCGAAGATAAGACCTAACTGGCCCGAATTTGAGACATATAAAAAAAGTGATATAGCTAAAAAGAGGTCAGAAACCAATACGCTTAATGCCTCAAGAAGGAATATCACGGAGGACGGTCGGTGGCTACATATCTCGAGGCCTAAGTGGGAGGAAGCTGAGAAGGCCTGAGAGAGGGATCACACCCGGATAGATGGGTGGGACCTACGTGTAAAGACTTGGTTCTCTGGAATCGGGGCAAGGTTGGACCCGAAGCAGGATTGTGTATCTTCCCAACCATCCTTGCCAAACCCGTCCTTTGAACTCATCACGGCATACGAGGAAACATCCGGGACCTTCCATCCCGACAGAGAATGACCAGCTCACAGCGCCATCGGTAAAAAGAATACCACGGACATGCACGAGGCACGGGGGTATGACATGGAAGGATGGGTTTGCCCTCTGGGCGACTCTTACATGGCGTGGCGAGAAAGAAAAAGAGCGTGAGCGGATGACACAGATAGAACATGCACTTGCGGCTGCGGCGCAAGTGAATGCATGAGCCATCAAGCTACCGCCCATCTCAGCGGCACGAAGATCCTGCATTGGAAGCTGCCGCCCGACTCTGGCGGAAGCGGTGTGGCTTCCACAGAGAACGTCAGCCCGCTTGAAATGACGGGTCCTCGATACCCCGTGGATGAGATCACGGAGAGCGAACACGCTGAGCTGCATGTGAGATTAATGGGCTTATCCATTAAGGTGGTTGTCGGCTATGCCTTACCTCCTGTAGTTGGTGGAACTTACCACTGCCGACCGATTCCAGATGGCTATGCTATTGTCGGGGTGGATGAGGTTGTGAAGGAATATGAGGAAGCACAGCTTGACCATGCTACAGGTGAAGGGGAAACTCAACTCAAATTTGCAGTGAAAACAACCATTATTTGGAAGAAGGAACACATTGTGCTTCCAAATTGGAGGTCACTGGCACCCCCGCAGCGTCAGCAGTCTGAGACGCTTCAGCTATCTCCTGCGCGGCAGCCATCTCCGGCACGGCAGCCATCTCCGGCCCGTCAGCCATCTCCTGCGCGGCAGCCATCTCCGGCCCGTCAGCCATCTCCTGCGCGACAGCCATCTCCGGCCCGTCAGCCATCTCCGGTGCTTCAGCCATCTCCTCAGCATAAGCGGAAGAGCACTACCACGAGGAGCATCAGTAGCACTGCCACAAAGAAATCCGCAGGAAACCGTACGCCAAAGAGTTCAAAAAACTACGTCCCGCAGCCTTCCGCCAAGCCATTGTCGGTTTTACCGTGGAATCTCAGCGACGAGGAGACCAATAGGATCTCGAAAGAACAGGTCAAGAAATTCTTTGCACCTAGACGGGCCGAGCCAAAGGAGAAAATAGATTCGGCGGTGGTGGAGAAGTTTTACAATAATCTTTTGAAACCTGAAACCCCACTTGTGCCGGACTACGAGCACCAGATTTTGAAGGCGGATGCAAGGCGCCGTAGGGAGACTGAAAGTAGCAGTCTTGAGGCACCCCAGAAAACAGTTCCCATGCTCGGAGAGCAGGAAAACCAATCATGTGCCCCGCTCCAAATGTTCGACACACGAGACACTCCTCCCGTAAATGATTACGAGGCAGAGCTACAAAGAAAGGCCAATGAGATGGGGATGACTTACATTGCATACTTGAACGTCATGGGAGACAACTTGCCCAAATGTGATGCCAACCCCATACAGCCATGGAAGTATGGGAAGAATCTCGTCAAGAAAGAGGAGCTCAAGACTCTACCAACAAAGATGCGAAAATTGCACAAGTGGTACCTTCATTTCTGCAAGACGAGAAAGGTAGAATGGATCACGGCGCATATAAGAGATGATATTTTCTTCTGCGGAGATGACTCGATTGACTTCAACATTCAAGACTTGCATTTTCTATTCAATCAGAAGGCACTCGACAAAGCTGCCATCAGCCTTTATTGTGTGTAAGTACTATTTCTATAATTTATATCTCATCTCATTCACTTTATTAATTGCATGTATATATATATATATGCTCACCATATATGTATATACTATTATGCAGGAAAAAAGTTATGGAATGCAGGAAAGGAGGCCCTTTTGACATTGGGTTCGTTGACCCAAATAGAGTTCATGAAGAAGTGGTAGAAACCAAACCCGGGAAAACAGAAGATTACTTGCTAACGTCTTTACTAAGACAACAAACCAAAAGGGAAATACTATTGCCTTACAACTTCTCGTGAGTACTGTTACTCTCTCTCTTGTACACATTCTATTTCAGCTTACTCGATGTTAAGTGTAACTGATGATGAGTTATGCGTGCGTAGGTTCCACTTTATTCTGCTAGTCATTCAACCCGACTCAGGAAAAGTCCTTGTCATGGACTCGTTACGAAAAGAAAAAGAGATATGGGCAAACTTTAGAGAGATGCTCCAGAGGTAATTTCAATCATATTATCGCACTAGATCGGCAACTTTCATGACAATAAGTAATTAATTACTCTTTTATCCATTTTCTTTGTCGGACAGGGTTTGGAAAAGGTTCACGGGCAGGGCCGTGGGTGAATGGTCAGAAGAACTAAAATTTGTAGACCAAAATGTAAGTAATACTAGCTAGCTTCCAATTCCATTATATCATGCTTTATTGATTATTATTTTGATTGAACTCTCTATTCTCGTAAAGTGCGCGCATCAGGGACACGGCAATAACTTATGTGGGTACTATGTTTGCGAATTCATTCGCAACACGATATGTGCGATGGGCCAATCCGCACTAGAACAACTTAGAGTAAGTAAACAAAGTCCACAACATTATTTTATTACCATCAATTGTGTTGAGTTTTATTCTTATATATATATATTGACGGCCCATTCTTCATATATATTCAGATCGAACGGATGCAGGACCAACTCCTACCATTTGAACGCATACGAGCCATTCAAGAGGAATTGGCGGGGTTCATACTTGATGAGGTCGTCACGCCTGGCGGAGAACTCTTTATATATCCACCAAAATGAACGATGACGATGTATGTGCCGATGACGATGTATGTGCTGATGACGATGTTTGTGTATAATAATAGTTGCTTAATTATTCATGTACTCGTATGTACCGATGACGATTTATGTGTATACCGCTCCCGATCGATTCCCCTCGCTCCCCCCTCCAGAAATACGCCCGAGCAGGGGCAGGGCGAATCTGCATGGCAGAGATTTAGGCCGTTTTCCTGCCGCGGCAGAACTCTGCCGCGGCAGGAAAACCTCATCTACGGCTGAACAACTTTAACACCGGTTGCAACGGTGTTAAAGAACTGAACTGCGGCAGCCCCACGTGCCCCACCCTTTAACACCGGTTTGTATAAGAACCGGTGTTAAAGGCCCCCACCTCTAACACCGAACCCTCAACAGCGGTTGGGGAACCGCTGTTAGAGGGCCCTCCCAACCGGAGTTAAAGGGGGGGCTCTGCACTAGTGCCGGTACAAGAGGAAAAAAGACTTAGCAGCGGCCGCTTAGTTTTACGTTGGTGCCGAACGGAATAATAAAATCCTAAACTATCGATCATCCAGGATAATGATCCTGGCGCCCAGGGCTTAGCGCCCGCATTGAACCTGCCCTTAATGGCATCCCAGGCCCCGCGACCTTGCATGCAAGGGGATTTAAGGCAGGGGAATGCTTTATCACCAATGTTTTTTACTCTCGTGATGGAGACTCTCTCCCTCTTGTTCGCTCAAGCTGAAGATCAAGATTTGATCACTCCTTTTCCAGCTAGACTAGAAGTTCCCCAAAGGATTTCGGTCTACGCCGATGACGTTATCTTTTCCTCAAAGCCTCAGTGGCTGATGCTGTCACAGTTAAGTCCATGCTTGATGCTTTTGGAGATGCGTCCGGTTTAAAGTGCAACTTGGGCAAAAGCTCAATTTCCCCAATTTTTTGCAATGAGGACCTAGTTAAGGAAATCAGTGAGGTGCCGAACTTCAAATCTGTCAATTATATACCTCGGCCTTCCTCATCACTTCACGAAAGCACGCAAAGAAGACTTCCATGCTTTACTTGAAAATATAAGAAACAGACTAGCGATGTGGAAGACGCGTATGCTTACTCAAAGTGGAAGGCTAATTCTTGTACAATCAGTGTTAAGCGCCATGGCCATCTTCCACCTAATGTCACTCAATCCGCCACCTTGGGTGTTGAAGGCCATTGACAAGATCTGTAGAGCCTTCCAATGGAAAGGCACCGAAACGGTTGATGGTGGACATTGTTTAGTCAATTGGAAGGCAATCTGTCACCCCAAACCAAATGGCGGGCTTGGGTTAATAAATTTAGAGTATATGAACACAGCAATGCGTATCCGCTGGGCATGGAATTTACGAGCAGAGCAGGAGATATAAAACCATGGGGCACCCTCGCTGCTCCTATGAAGGAGCAAGATAGGAAAATCCTTAGACTTTGTATCGTAGTCCAGATCTACACCATACCATATTGGTATTGGTCTATGTATTATATGTTAGCCGGCCGTGATCTGTAGATAAGGACACGAGCCGAGCTATGCTGTTTATATTTTCTGTTTTTGCTTGTGTATCAAGCCTGTAACAAACTCAGTTGTAATCCCTTTAAGGTTGTTGGTTAAACCTCTATATAACACGCAAGGTGTGCTCTTAACGGAGTAAGACACTTTAACCTAAATCATCATATTGGTATTGGTCGCGGAGGGGGAGGTCGTGGACAACAAGGTCGCGGCAATGGAGGTGGCAACGACAACCACTTCAACAACAACTATAGCGGCAACAACAACCGTGGCCGCGGCAACTACAACAACAATGGTCGTGGCCGTGGCAACTTCAACAACAGCGGCGAGCGCCGCCCGCGCTGCTAACTATGCAACTACAGCGGGTCATGTAGTCAGCTATTGCTGGTACCGGTTTGATGAGAACTTTGTCCCCTTCTTTCCCAAGGAGAGGTCTGCCAATACCGCCAACTACAACGACAATGGCAGCCATGGATGATGGACCATGGACACCGGTGCCACCGACCACATCACCAGCGAGCTAGACAAGCTCCATGCTTATGAGAAGTACAATGGCAATGATCAAGTCCACATCACCAGCGGTGCAGGTATGGATATTAATCACGTTGTACATTCTATTATTCAAACACATGATCGAAATCTTCATCTTAAAAATATTCTTTATGTTCCTGATGCAAGCAAAAATCTTATTTCTGTCCATCACTTCACTCGTGATAACAATGCTTTCATTGAGATTCATCACAACTTCTTTTGCATCAAAGACCAGGCCATGAGGAGAACTCTTCTTTATGGTCCATGTCAAGATGGGCTATATCCTCTACCCTACATAACACCTTCGGCTTCGTCAAAGCAAACTTTTGGAGTCACTATCCCATCCCATCATAGGTGGCGTAGTCGTTTAGGCCATCAGGCATCTCAAATTGTTCAACGTGTCATTAGCAAAAATAAACTTCCTTGTTCTAGTGAAAATAAAGTGTCGGTGTGTGAGTCATGTCAAAAGGCAAAAAGTTATCAGTTGCCTTATTCTAGATCATCTAGTGTTTCTCATCATATATTAGAGTTGATTTTTTCCGATGTATGGGGCCTGCTCCAAAATCTTTTGGTTGCAAGAACTATTATATTAGTTTCATTGATGATTACAACAAATTTACATGGATTTATTTGATCAGACATCGATCTAAAGATTTTAATATATTTCATCAATTCCAAGCTCTTGTTGAACGGAGATTTGGGCAAAAAATCATTACCATACAATCTGATTAGGGAGGAGAGTACGAGAGATTGAAATCCTTTAATAAAATTGTTATTACTCACCATGTTTCCTGTCCACATGCTCATCGGCAGAATGGATCCGCTGAAAGAAAACACCGCCACATTGTCGAGGTTGGCCTTTCACTTCTTGCTCAAGCCTCCATGCCCCTTAAATATTGGGATGAAACCTTCATCACTGCGGTATACCTCATAAACCGTCTCCCCACTCAATTACTAAATTTTTCCACACCGCTAGAAACTCTAGAAAAAATCTCTCTTGATTATGCCTCCATGTGTGTCTTTGGATGTGCATGTTACCCAAATTTACACCCCTTTAATTTAATGCCAGGAAATTAGAATTCCGATCCATGCAGTGCACCTTCCTTGGATATAGTAATCTCCATAAAGGTTTTAAATGCCTTAACATTAATTTTGGCCGCATTTATATCTCACGTGATGTCATATTTGATGAGACATTTTTTCCGTTCTCTAAACTTCATGCCAATGTTGGACAACACTTACGGTCCAAAATATTGTTACTTCCACCATATCTTCTGAATCCAAACCAATTTGATAATGGGGGCATAAATAGTAATGACCTAATTGTGATTAATGATCCCTTGAATTCTGCTGACACTTGATACGTCATAAACGTATCTATAATTTTTTATGTTTCATGCTTGTTTAGTATCTACTTTGCTTTGCTTTGTCTATACTTTAAGGTGTTTTTATATGTTCTCTGGGACTAACCTATTAACAAGATGCCACAGTACCAGTTGCCTGTTTTCTTCTGTTTTTGGTTACAGAAAAGTCAGAAAAAGAATATTCTCGGAATTGGACGGGACAAAAGCCAAATTCAATATATCACCGAGGGGAACACGGAGCCAAAAGACGAGACGGAGGAGGGCCTCGAGGGGGCCACACCCCCTGGTCGCGCGGCCTGGTCTGGCCCGTGCCTGGGGGTGCAGCCACCTCGGGCACCCCCTTGGCCTCCCTCTTCGCCTATAAAAAGCCCCTGATACCTAAACCCTAAGAACCCTATCAATCTTCCACGAAACAGTCTGTAGTCGCTGCCACCATCGTCCCTAGATCGGCGGGATCTGAAGCTCTTCCCGGCATCCTGCCGGAGGGGAGAAATCATCCCGGAGGCCTTCTTCATCACCATGCCAGCCTCCGGTATGATGCGTGAGTAGTCCCACCTTGGACTACGGGTCCATGTAGTAGCTAGATGGTTGTTTCTCCTCCTTTGTGCTACCATGTTTAGATCTTGTGAGCTCCGTTCATGATCAAGATCATCTATTTGTAATCATGCATGTTGTGTTTGCGGGGAGCCGATGGATATTGAGATTACTATGTCAGATTGGTTAATGATTCTATCTTATTGATTAATTATATCATGTCTGTGTTGTTTGAGATCTTGCATGCTCTCCGTTTCTATTAGCTATCTTGGACAAGTAGATGCTAGTGACTCCAAGAGGGGGTATTTATGCTCGATAGTGGGTTCATGCCTCTTTGAATCTGTGGAAGTGACAGAAATCTCTAAGGTTGTAGATGTGTTGTTTCTACTAGGGGTAAAACAATAATCTCTTGTTCATGGAATAATTGTATTGTTTACTTTACACACCTTGCTTAAAGCACTTATTCGTTGCTTGTAACTTAATACTGGAGGGGGTTCGGATGATAACCTAAAGGTGGATTACTAGTCATAGATGCAGTTGGATGGCGGTCTATGTATATTGTTGTAATGCCCAATCAAATCTCATAGGATCATGAATGTCTAGTATTGCATTGTTATCCCTTGCTCTGTCCTGTCAATTTACCCACTGTAATTTGTTTACCTAGCATGTTATGTTGTTTATCTTAAGGACAACACCTCTAGTGAACTATGGACCCCAGTCCAATCTTTATCATTGATACATCTTCCACTGTTACTGTTTACTTTCTGCAAGCCGCCATTACCTTCCACACCATATGGTTAATCCTTTGTTTTCAGTAAACCTGTGAGATTGACAACCCCACTATTCGTTGGGGCAAAGTCTTGAGTTTGTGTTGTGCAGGTTTCCAAGTTGCTAGCAACACCTTTGAGTCGTTTCTTTCCTCCTACTGGTTCGATAACCTTGGTTTCTTTCTGAGGGAAAACTTGCTGCTGTGCTCATTATACCTTCCTCTTGGGGTTTCCCAGTGAAGCTCTACAGTGATCTGAGCTACACGTCATCAAGCTTTTCTAGCGCCGTTGCCGAGGAGGTTAAGGACGGCTTCACAAGGGGAGTCCTTCACAACCTTTCTCTTTACTTTGTTTTTGTTTTGCTTACTTTCTTTTGCCCTGTTTTGTGTGCCTATTTTTATCAAAAAATCCAAAAAAAAAAGTTTCGCTTGGTTTGCCTTTTCTTATAAAAAACACAAAAAATAGTTCCTACTCTAGTTGTTGTTGATGTTGGTTTGCTCCACTTTTACAAAAATGAAATCTGCTGAGAACACCAAGTTGTGTGACTTCACTAGCACAAACAACAATGATTTCCTGAGTACACCTATTGCTCCACCTGCTCCTGATGCTACCTTTTATGAAATTAAGCCTGATTTGTTGAATCTTGTGATGAAAGAGCAATCTTTCGGTGCTAGTTCTGATGATGTTGCTGCCCACCTCAATAACTTTGTTGAACTTTATGAGATGCAAAAATATAAGGATGTAGATGGAGATATTATTAAGCTCAAATTGTTTCATGTCTCCTTGAGAGGAAAAGCTCAAGAATGGTTGCTATCCTTGCCTAGAAATAGTATCGATTCTTGGATTAAGTGCAAAGATGCTTTTATTGGAAAATATTATCCTCCTTCTAAGGTTATATCTATGAGAAGTGAAATAATGAAATTTAAATAACTTGATAAAGAACATGTTGCTCAAGCTTGGGAAAGAATGAAATCTTTGGTTAAGAATTGTCCCACTCATGGACTGACTGCTTGGATGATTATCCAGACTTTTTTTGCAGGTTTAAACTTCTCTTCAAGAAATCTGTTGGATTCAGCTGCTAGAGGTACCTTTATGACCATTACCTTGGGTGCTTCAACAAAGCTCCTTGATAATATGATGGTCAACTATTCTGAATGGCACACTGAGAGAGCTCCACATGGTAAGAAAGTAAATTCTGTTGAAGAAACCTCCTCTTTGAGTGATAAGATTGATGTTATCATGGCTATGCTTGTTAATGGAAAAGCTCATATTGATCCAAATAATGTTCCCTTAGCCTCTATTTCTAGGAGAATGCTAAGTTTGATTTTGATTTTGATGGTTGCAATATTTCTGAAGTGGTTATGTTCCTACAAAATCTTGCTAGAAGTCCTAATGCTAGTGATATGAATGTGGCTTTCACCAAACACATTACAGATGCTCTCATTAAAATTAAGGAAGAAAAGTTGAAACACAAAGCCTCTATTTCTAGGAAAATAGAAGATAGTTGGGAACTCATCATTAATATGCAAGTGAATGACTTTGATCTCAAAGCTTTATGTGACCTTGGTTCTAGTGTCTCTATTATGCCTAGAAAGATTTATGAAATGCTTGATTTGCCACCTTTGGAAGATTGCTATTTGGATGTCCCACTTAGTGATAATGCTAAGAAGAAACTTATGAGGAGTGTTAATGATGTTCTTATTACGGTTAACAATGCTTATATCCCTGTTGATTTCTATGTTTTGGATGTTGAATACAATGCTTCTTATCCTATTACTTTGGAAAGACCTTTTCTTAGAACTATTGGTGCCATCATTGATATGAAAGAAGGCACCATTAAATATCAATTTCCATTCAAGAAAGGTATCGAACACTTCCATATGAGGAGAGAGAAGTTGCCTTTTGCTCCTGCTTTGAAAGCAAGGTTTGATGTTAATGCTTCTTCATTTGAAATTACTTGATTCTTACTTCTTGTGCCTAACTTAAAGGCGTTAAAGAAAACTACTTCTTGGGAGATAACCAAATAGTTTTTTCTTGAGTCTTGGAAGTTATTACCTTTGTAATAACATCTAATTATCATTTTTGTTTGATTTTTGTGCCAATAATAACATCTAATGAGAGGGAAGTAAGATTTGGGGAGTTGCTGTCCCGAAATAGATTTTTGTGCTCCACTATAAAAATTCATGTAAACTCTATGTAACTCGGATTGATCTGTAATTTTATGAATAAATACTCCAGGTCGTTAGCTAACTTTCGTTAGTTCAACACTTTTTTATTTGAGCAACAGAAGGTCTTTGAAAAAATCGGTTTCTACATGTTGGGTCTGTTTTAACAGATTTCTGCCATTATTTGCATTTGTTTCTTATTGATTCCTTTTTTTGTTTCTTTGTGGGAAATTGAGATTTTTGAGGGAATTGATACAGTATCTTGTGTCTTTAGTGAAAGTTTTGCTGGTTTAAAACTAAAACCCAAAGGTCTATTATCTTTTGAATGCACTAATGTTGCTAATGAAGATTGTGTGAATTTTTATATGAAGGAAAAATTTTAGGTGTAAGAAAAGAATGATGTAATGAGATGAAGAATGGACAAAAGATCAAGCTTTGAGATTCCATCCCGTGTCACCCCAAGAAATATTCAAGAGGTACAAGCGTCAAAGCTTGGGGATGTCCAAGGCATCCCCTTCTTCATCAATAAACATCTCAGGTCTTTCTAGACACTTCGTTTTTATTTGTTTCATGCATAGTTGTGTTGTTCTTGGAGCGTCTTAGTTTTCGTTTTTGGTTTTTGGTTTGCTTATTTTGCTTGAATAAAGTATTTGGACCCCCGTTTTCGTTTTGTTGTTTCAAATAAGTTGATTGGTGTTGGAAAGGAGTAGGAAGTTCTTTCTTAGTAGTACAAGAGGAGCTTGCTTTGACTGTGACTTAGACTTTAGCATGTCATGCTAGATGTTGTTTTGACCTTGTGCTTAGTGATTATTGATGTAGCATGACTTGTTCCAAACAATTAGGATTGCTTAATGTGTCTTGAAAGAATCATGCGTTGTTTTAGCATACAAAAGCATAGTATTGTGGTATTCTCCTTTAATGCTTTATTTGGGTTGAGTTGGAACATGCTCACACCATGTTATGACTATGAACCAGTCACCATAGACTCTATGATCATTTAGTTTTTGACTTGTGGTACCACTTTATGCTTTGATTAGTAATGTTTTGTCGCTCTGCATGATTATGGCCATTATTGCTCTCTTAGTTGGTCACTCCCAGTATTTTGCTAGCCTCCACTTGTATTGAGTAAGTTCTACTCGTGCATCCAACTCCTAATAAACCAAGTTATTCCAAAGTTTCCACTATAAATTCCTATGCATGGTGTGCTACACCATTTCAAGTATATTCTTGTTTTACCTATCTTCCAAATTAAACTTGTTATGTGAAACTTAGTGATTAAAGCTCTCACAAACTTGATGGCACACTTTATTTTTCTTTCCCCTAAATAAATTTGAACCATTGTGACATCTATGTTGTATATGCTTGCACTTATACGTTGGAATTAACAAAACCATGCTATCATGGGGAACGCTTTCAACATTTTACTTGTACATTATACCCAGTTGATATCATGCTCCTTTGTTTGCGGATGTCGTCGGTGTGAAATAAAAGGGGAGCTTGTAAGTCCATGGAGTTATGTATATGTGTTAGAGAAACGTCTAGGCCACTAGCCTAAGCCATGCCTAATCATGGTGGAAACTTGCAGCATCACCATAGTGAGCAATCTATGAAGCTTTCTTCTTATGAAAAAAAGAGAGACATATTGAAAAGAGGAAAGATATAAAAAAGCACCATTTTCCCATGGCAAATAAGAAGATTGCTAAGATGCTCATTGTTTGTTTGCCTTGTCATTTTGATATGGGATAGCTCATGTATCATGTGCAAGGGGTACCCCGTTGGCGGTTCTCTATGATACACATGTACTTACTATGACAAGAACTTACCGGTGACTAAAGTTGAGTAGCATGAGGAGCGGCCCTCGTACTCAAGGGACATGAGATTGCCAACTTATACTTTGTCAAGCATATACTTCATAGTTTGTTCACTTTAACCTTAATCACT
The DNA here is from genome assembly GCA_030063025.1 of Avena longiglumis. Classification (NCBI taxonomy): domain Eukaryota; kingdom Viridiplantae; phylum Streptophyta; class Magnoliopsida; order Poales; family Poaceae; genus Avena; species Avena longiglumis. Next base: position 38,091,559 of record CP125975.1, on the reverse strand, counting down.
TCAAGATGCTTGTGATAGGGGCAATGAGAGCTGAAAGATAACAAGTACCATAATTTTTGGAAGCTCTTTATAAAACTTGAAATCCCTGCTTCCCTTTATGAAGGGTCTTTCTTCCACTATTATATTGAGTCTCCACCTTCTATCCTTAGGCACCAATTAAGAGAGCATAGTTGCCATTCTTAGTTCTATATGCATTGTCCCAAAACTTATTGATTGATTCATATTGTTGATATTGCTTGTTATTGATGTTGGAGATATGCCCTAGAGGCAATAATAAATGTAGTTATTATTATATCTTTGTGTTTATGATAAATGTTTACATTCATGCTATAATAGTATTAACAAGGAAACATTGATACTTGTGTGATTTGTAAACTTAATTTGAAAGTCCCTAGTATAGCCTTTATACTTCACTAGCTTGTTGGTTGATTAAATGATTGTGGTTTCCCTATCATGAACATTGAGATGTTATCAACAACAAGATCATATCGTTAGGAGAATGATATGGTGGACATACTCCTATTGATAAGCGTAGCATAAAGATCAAGTCATTTCAATAGTTCAATTGCTATATGCTTTCTGATACATAGTAACCTAATTCCTTCGACCATGAGATCATGCATATCACCTTTACCGGATGGATGCTTTGATGACATCAAACACCACACCGTAACTGGGTGGCTATAAAGGTGGCATTGAGTGTTCGGAAAGTATTGGTTGAAACACATGGATCAAGAGTGGGATTTGTCCATCCATATGACGGATAGATATACTCTGGGCCCTCTCGGTGGAATGTCATCCAATTAGCTTGCAAGCATGTGACTGGGTCACAAGGGATCACATATCAGGGAGCGAGAAAGAGTACTTATCGGTAATGAGGTTGAACTTGGTATGCGAGAGATAAAGCGATCATAGCCTCGGATAAGTAAACTATCGTGAGACAAAGGGAAATTGGTATCGTATGTAAGTGGTTCATTCGATCACAAAGTAATCGTAGAAATATGTGGGAGCCATATGAATTTCCAGATTCCTCTATTGGTTATTGTTCGGAGAAGTGTCTCGATCATGTCCGCATAATTCACGAACCGTAGGGAGACACACTTAAGGATTCGACGTTGTTTGAGTAGTTATGGTATTATGAGAAAGAGACCGAATGTTGTTCGGAGTCTCGGATGGTATCCGGGATATCACGAGGTGATCCGGAATGGTCCGTAGAATAAGATTCATATAAGGAAAGTCCCGTTTGAAGTTCGGGAATGATTAGTGTTTTCATCGGGAATGTTCTAGAAGGTTCGGATTGTCCGGCATTCCGGGGAAGGGTAAATGAATGTGTCATTGAATGATTGCATCATGTACTCAGTGTTCTTGCTGTTCCAAAACATGAAAGTCAAATTGCCAGTTTGAAAGTCAAACGGCTAAAACAGGAAACTGTGGAAAACAGGAAACTGTGGGAAACAGGAAACTGTGGGAAACAAGCAAGAGGAGGTTGAAACCAACTTGGAGGAGGAGTTCCTCTCCTCCAAGCCGGTGCCCAGCCCTAGGCCGAGTTGGGAGGAATCCTCCCTCCTGGCGCCTAGCCCCCCCACCTATAAAAGGAGGGGCAGGGCTCCTCCTTGAGACACACAAGTTTCTACCTCTAATCTCAGGTTTAGAGCCGTTTGGTTTAGAGCTTCTAATTGCTTTAGCCTGCGGTTTAGAGCCTTCTAATTGGTGTGTCTAATCTCTAGACCACTAATAGCCCTCTCTCATCATCCACCATACTCGGCTTAAGCGAAGCCTGCTGGGATTTCCCTCTACTTGGTGCACGTTGTTGTCTTTGCCGGAATCGCGAGGAGTGCTACAACCTCCATTTTCTTTGGAACAAGGGAGAGGAAGGTCTTCGTCGAGTACCGAACGTGTGACCGACTGCGGAAGCGCTGCCGGAACGTAGCGCCGGAAGGATCGTCCACACGATCTTGAGATCGGAAAGAGTACGACTACATCACCCACGAGAATCCGCTCTCGTTAAACACTTTGGAATCTTCGAGGGTAAGTTATTCCATCGACTCGTTGCTACAATCTAGTAGATATATCTTGGCTTGTTTGTTTGTATGCGATAGAAAATTTTTGTTTTCCATGCTACGAACCCCTACAGTGGTATCAGAGCCGTGTCTATATGTAGATCTGTTGCACGAGTAGAACACAATGGTCATTGTGGGCGTTGATGCTTTTATTGTCGATTGCTTCTTGTGTACTTTGCATCTTGCGGTATGTTGGGATGAAGCGGCCTGGGCTAACCTTACATGACATCGTTCATGAGACTTGCTCCACGCTTGACATGCAACTTGTATTGCATAAGTGGCTTCTTGGTGCCTGTTTCTCCTAGCATAGTTAAGATCCAATTTACACGGGTAATCAGCAATGCTAGTATCAATGTTGTGGTTCTTGTTCGTAAGTTAGAACGACACTTATTGAAAGCCCCAAACCACGTAAAATATGCAAAGAAAGTAGAGGCGTCTAACTTTGTTTTGCGGGGTGTGCAATGATGTGATATGGCCATGATTGTGATTATATTTGATGTATGCAATGCTCCTTATTGTAAGTTGGCAACGGAGCCATATGGTTGTCTTTAATTTATGTTAAGACCCGTGTCTATTCAAAGTAGTTGTAATAGTTGAAGCGGTGGGCGACAACCATGGTGAAGCGTCATTGACCTTGATGCAATGCGGTGATGATGGAGATCATGTTCGTGCTGGAAGATGGAGATCGGAAGCACAAAGAAGAAAGGCCATATCATATCACATATTATGAATTGCATGTGATGTTAATCCTTTATGCATCTTGTATTGATTAGTAGACGACGGTAGCATTATAAGATGATCCCTCATGCACATGAATTTCAAATCATAAAGTGTTCACCCTTAGTTAGCACCGTTGCTAAAGCTTGTTGTTTGAAGCACCACGTGATGATCGGTGTGTTAGATTACGCAAGTGTATACAACGTGAGCAAGCCAGATTTGCTCATGCGAAACTAAGGTTTGATCTTGACGAGCCTAGCATGTACAGACATGGTCTCGGAACACGGATTACTGAAAGGTAAAGCATGAATCGTATAGTAGATATGATGAACATGACGATTGTTCGCCATTGAAACTATATCAACTCTCGTGATGATCGGTGTTGATGTAGTGGATTTGGTTCGTGTGATCACTAAAACAATGTGAGGGATGTTGTTTTGAGTGGGAGTTCACCTAGTTTAATTTCATTAATTAATTTGAACTCAATTTGTCATAAACTTAGTCTAAACTATTGCAAATATGTGTAGATCAATGGCAGCCCCTACCATCAATTTTAATGCGTTCCTAGAGAAAGAAAAGTTGAAAAACAATGGAAGCAACTTCGCGGATTGGTTCCGCAATTTGAGGATTGTCCTCACAGCTGGTAATTTGACCTATGTCTTTGGATGCACATTGGGTGACCCACTGCGGTGATGCTTCCGATGAAGTAAAGAATGTTTACCTCGCTCGGAAGAATCAGTACTCCATAGTTCAGTGTGCTATCTTGTATGGTTTAGAATCGGAGCTTTAGAAAAGGTTTGAAGAGTCAGACCCATATGATAATGTCGAGGATCTCAAATTGATTTTTGAGACTCATGCGGCAATTGAAAGCTATGAGGCTTCTGAAAAGTTCTTTAACTGCAAGATGGAAGAGGGCAGCTCCGTCAGTGAGCATGTGCTTAAGATTTCTGGGCACGCAAACAAACTTCAAAGCTTGGGTATAGTGATTCCTAATGCTTTGGGGATTTACCGTCCTCGATCCTTTGCCACCAAGTTCAGGGAACTTTGTGATGAACTACAACATGCGAACATGAACAAAGAGTTGCGAACTGTTTGCTATGTTAAAGTCTGCGAAGTGGAGATCAAGAAAGAGCACCAAGTGTTGATGGTCAATAAGACCACCAAACTCAAGAAGGGCAAGTCTAAGCAAAGGACACTTCAAGAAGGGTGGTAAAAGGTTACCACGCGCGAAGAAAACCAAGGCTGGACCCAAGCACGAAATCGAGTGCTTTCGCAAGGGATAAGGTCCTTTGAAGCGGAATTGCCCAAAGTACTTGGCGGATCGAAGAACCGCAACATCAAGAAGAAAGGTATATCGATATACATGTTATTGATGTGTATCTCACTAGTACTCGTAGTAGTGCACGGTATTTAATCTTGGTTCGGTTGCTCATATTTGTAACTCAAACAGGTCTTTGAAATAAGCGGAAGCTAGCGAAGAACGAGGTGACGATGCGCGTGGGAAAGCGGATCAAAGGTTGATGTGATCGCGGTTGTACGCTACCCTTCATCTACCATCGGGATTAGTTTTATACTTAAATAATTGTTATTTGGTGCTGCGTTGAGCATGAACATTATATCGGGATCTTGTTTATTGCGAGGCGGTTACTTGTTTAAGTCGAGAGAATAATGGTTGTTCGATTTATATGAGTAATATGTTTTATGCACATGCACCTTTGATAGATGGTCTATTCTTATTGAATCTCGATAGTGAAAATACACATATCAACAACATTGAGGCTAAGCGTTTGAAATCAGCGATAATTTGACCTATATGTGGCAATCGTCTTGGTCACATTGGAGTGAAGCGTATGAAGAAACTCCATTCCGATGGACTTCTTGAATCACTTGATTTTGAATCACTTGAAAGATCTGAAGCATGTCGATGGAAAAATGACTAAGACTCCATTTTACGGTATGATGGAGCGAGCTACGGACTTATTGGAAATCATACATACCGATGTGTGTGGTCCAATGAGTGTAGCATCATGTGATGGTTATCGTTATGTTCTTACCTTCACAGATGACTTGAGTAGATATGGGTATATCTATTTCATGAAACATAAGTCCGAAACTTTCGAGAAGTTTAAGGAGTTTCAAAGTGAGGTAGAGAATCAACGTAACAAGAAGATTAAATTTCTACGTTACGATCGTGGAGGTGAATATCTAAGTTACGAGTTTGGCGAGCATTTAAAGAAGTGCGGAATACTTTCACAATTGACACCGGGAACACCACAGCGTAATGGTGTGTCCAAAGCGTTATGTCGAACTCTCTTAGATATGGTTCGTTCTATGATGTCACTTACAGATTTACCGCTATCATTTTGGGGTTATGCATTAGAAACAGCCGCATTCACTTTAAATAGGGCCGTCTAAATCCGTTGAAACGACACCGTATGAATTATGGTTTGGGAAGAAACCTAAATTGTCGTTCCTTAAAGTTTGGGGATCTGAAGCCTATGTAAATAAGTTACAGGACAAGCTTGAACCCAAAGCGGAAAAATGCGTCTTCATAGGATACGAAGGAAACTATTGGGTATACCTTCTATCATAGATCCGAAGGCAAAATCTTCGTTGCCAGAATGGATCCTTTCTAGAGAAGGAATTTCTCTCGAAAGAAGTATTTGGAAGGAAAGTAGAACTCGACGAGGTTGTCGAACCTTCTCTCGAGTGCGAAAGCAGCGACCGGAAGAAGTTCTGTGGTGCTGCACCAATTAGAGAGGAAGCTAATGATGATGATCATGAAACTTGGTTGAAGTTGCTCTGAGCCTCGGAGGTCAATGAGAACTCGTACCACTCCAGTTGGTATGATCCGTTATGAGTGTCATGTTGGTGGACAACACCGATGACCCCGAGACATATGAGGAAGCGATGATGAGCCCAGATTCCAATAAATGGCAAGAAGCCATGAAATCCGAGATTGGATCCATGTACGAAAACCAAGTATGGACTTTGGTGGACTTATCGGATGGCGGAAGGTCATCGAGAACAAATGGATTTTCAAGAAGAAAGCAGATCTTGATGGTAATGTTCATCTATAAAGCTCGACTTGTCGCAAAAGGGTTTTGACAAATTCAAGGAGTTGACTACGATGAGACTTTCTCACGATGTGAAGCTAAAGTCTGTGAGGATTATGTTAGCAATCGCTGCATATTACGATTATGAGATATGGCAGATGGATGTCAAAACAACATTCCTCAATGGAGATATTGATGAAGAGTTGTATATGATGCAACCCAAAGGTTTTGTCGATCCTAAAGATGCTAACAAGGTATGCAAACTTCAAAGGTCCATCTATGGATTGAAGCAAGCACCCCGAAGTTGGAATCAACGTTTTGATAAGGTAATCAAAAGTTTTGGTTTTATACAAACTTATGGAGAAGCTTGTATTTACAATAAAGTGAGTGGGAGCTCTGTAGCATTCTTAATACTATATGTGGATGACATATTGTTGATTGGGAATGATGTAGACCTTCTTAATAGTGTCAAGGAATATTTGAATAATAGTTTTTCAATGAAGGATCTTGGTGAAGCAGCTTACATATTAGGCATAAAGATTTATAGAGATAGATCGAAACGCCAAATATCATTGTCGCAGAGTACATATTTGGACAAAGTTCTAAAGAGGTTTGGAATGGAAGAAAGCAAGAAAGGGTTCTTGCCCATGTTGTCAATCGACCTTGAGTAAAACTCAAAGTCCGACATCGGCAGAAGATAGAGAAAGGATGAGTAAGACTCCTATGCCTCGACCATAGGATCTCTAATGTATGCCATGCTATGTACTAGACCCGACATTGCATATCTTTTAGTTTAACTAGCAGATATCAAAGTGATCCAGAGTGGATCATTGGACGATCAAAAACATCCTTAAGTACTTGAGAAGAACTAAGGATATGGTTCTTTCTTATGGAGGTGATGAACATTTCGTTGTTAATGGTTGCACCGATGCTAGTTGGAACACCGATCCGGATGATTCTAAATCACGATCGGATACGTATTTATTTTGAATGGTGCAGCGATTAATGGAGGAGTGCAAAGCAAAGCGTTGTGGCGAGATCTTCAATGAATCGGAATACATGGCTTCGGAGGCTTCACAAGAAGCGATATGGATGAAAGAGTTCATTACAGCTGGGTGTGGTTCCTAGTGCTGTTGGACCCAATGTCTATCTCTTGTGATAACATGGGCGCCATAGCCAATGCGCAAGAACCAAGGTCACACAAGAAGGAAGCATATCAAGCTGTGTTTTCACGCTATTCGAGAACATATCCGGGATGGGGATATAAAGATTTGCAAAGTACACACAGATCTGAATGTGGCGGATCCGTTGACTAAACCTCTCCAGGGCAAAACATGACCAACACCAAAGCGCCATCGGTGTTCGGTATATTACCATGTAATCTAGATTAGATGACTCTAGTGCAAGTGGGATACTGTTGGAGATATGCCCTAGAGGCAATAATAAATGTAGTTATTATTATATCTTTGTGTTTATGATAAATGTTTACATTCATGCTATAATAGTATTAACAAGGAAACATTGATACTTGTGTGATTTGTAAACTTAATTTGAAAGTCCCTAGTATAGCCTCTATACTTCACTAGCTTGTTGGTTGATTAAATGATTGTGGTTTCCCTATCATGAACATTGAGATGTTATCAACAACAAGATCATATCGTTAGGAGAATGATATGGTGGACATACTCCTATTGATAAGCGTAGCATAAAGATCAAGTCATTTCAATAGTTCAATTGCTATATGCTTTCGATACATAGTAACCTAATTCCTTGACCATGAGATCATGCATATCACCTTTACGGATGGATGCTTTGATGACATCAAACACCACACCGTGGCGGGTGGCTATAAAGGTGGCATTGAGTGTTGGAAAGCATTGGTTGAAACACATGGATCAAGAGTGGTATTTGTCCATCCATCTGACGGATAGATATACTCTGGGCCCTCTCGGTGGAATGTCATCCAATTAGCTTGCAAGCATGTGACTGGGTCAAGGGATCACATATCAGGAACGAGAAAAGAGTACTTATCGATAACGAGGTTGAACTAGGTATGCAGAGATACCGAGCATAGCCTCGGATAAGTAAACTATCGTGAGACAAAGGAAATTGGTATCGTATGTAAGTGGTTCATTCGATCGCAAAGTAATCATAGAAATATGTGGGAGCCATATGAATTTCCAGATTCCTCTATTGGTTATTGTTCGGAGAAGTGTCTCGATCATGTCCGCATAATTCACGAACCGTAGGGAGACACACTTAAGGATTCGACGTTGTTTGAGTAGTTATGGTATTATGAGAAAGAGACCGAATGTTGTTCGGAGTCTCGGATGGGATCCGGGATATCACGAGGTGATCCAGAATGGTCCGGAGAATAATATTCATATAAGGAAAGTCCCGTTTCGAAGTTCGGGAATGATTCCGGTGTTTTCATCGGGAATGTTCTAGAAGGTTCCGGATTGTCCGGCACTCCGGGGAGGGGGGGGGGAAGGGTACATGAATGTGTCATTGAATGATTGCATCATGTACTAAGTGTCCTTGCTGTTCCAAAAACATGAAAGTCAAATTGCCAGTTTAAAAGTCAAACGGCTAAAACAGGAAACTGTGGAAAGCAGAAACTGGGGAACAGAAGCTGGGAAATAAGCAAGAGGAGGTTGAAACCAACTTGGAGGAGGAGTTCCTCTCCTCCAATCCTGCGCCCAGCCCTAGGCCGAGTTGGGGAGGGACTCCCTCCCTCCCTGGCGCGCCTAGCCCCTCCACCTATAAAAGGAGGGGCAGGGCTCCTCCTTGAGACACACAAGTTTCTACCTCTAATCTCAGGTTTAGAGCCGTTTGGTTTAGAGCTTCTAATTGCTTTAGCCTGCGGTTTAGAGCCTTCTAATTGGTGTGTCTAATCTCTAGACCACTAATAGCCCTCTCTCATAATCCACCATACTCGCCTTAAGCTCGAAGCCTGCAGGATTTCCCTCTACTTAGGTACCACGCGTTGTCTTTGCCGGAATCGCGAGAGAGTGCTACAACCTCCATTTTCTGGAACAAGGGATAGGAAGGTCTTCGTCAGCAGAACGTGTGACCGATCATGAAGCTGCCGAACGCAGCCGGAAGGATCGTCCACACGATCTTGAGATCGGAAAGAGTACGACTACATCACCCACGAGAATCCGCTCTCGTTAAACACTTTGGAATCTTCGAGGGTAAGTTATTCCATCGACTCGTTGCTACAATCTAGTAGATAGATCTTGGCTTGTTTGTTTGTATGCGATAGAAATTTTTTGTTTTCCATGCTACGAACCCCTACAATTGAACCATTTGTATCTAGTCACCCTTATGAAATTTGAAGGTTTCCTCTGCATTTATTGCTACTCCATGAGGGACAAGTTGAATACCACTATTCTATGGTTTCTATATGTGAAAAAAACAAACATCTTTCAATGCATTGTTATTCATGAATCTTTGTTTGTATCCTTTCATGTTGCATGCATAGTTACTTTGTCTTATTATTAGGACTTCTTCTTTCATGCTCATGTTTAGAGTACTTTGATCCCAGCTTTCAATGCTTTCAAATGGTTTGATCTTGATTTTGATGGTGCATGTCACCTCAAAAATTATTATTTTTATCACTTACCTACTCGAGGACGAGCAGGAGTTAAGCTTGGGGATGCTTGATACGTTGTAAACGTATCTATAATTTTTTATATTCCATGCTTGTTTAGTATCTACTTTTCTTTGCTTTGTCTACACTTTGAGGTGTTTTTATATGTTTTCTAGGACTAACCTATTAACAAGATGCCACAGTGCCAGTTGCCTATTTTCTTCTGTTTTTGGTTTCAGAAAAGTCAAAAAATGAATATTTTTGGAATTGGACGGGACAAAATCCAAAGTCAATATTTCACCGAGGGGAACACGGATCTAGAAGACGAGATGGAGGAGGGTCTCGAGGGGGGCACACCCCCTGGCCCGCGCCTAGGGGGGTGCAGCTGCCTCGGGCACCCCCTCGACCTTCCTCTTCGCCTATAAGAAGCCCCCGATACCTAAACCCTAAGAATCCGATCAATCTTCCACAAAACAATCTGTATCCGCCGCCACCATCGTCCCTAGATCGGGGGGATCTGAATCTCTTCCCGGCACCCTGCCGGAGGGGAGAGATCATCCCGGAGGCCTTATTCATCACCATGCCATCCTCCGGTATGATGCGTGAGTAGTTCCACCTTGGACTACGGGTCCATGTGGTAGCTAGATGGTTGTTTATCCTCCTTTGTGCTACCATGTTTAGATCTTGTGAGCTCAGTTCATGATCAAGATCATCTATTTGTAATCATGCATGTTGTGTTTGCGGGGATCCGATGGATATTGAGATTACTATGTCAGATTGGTTAATGATTCTATCTTATTGATTATATCATGTCTGTATTGTTTGAGATCTTGCATGTTCTCCGTTTCTAGTAGCTATCTTGGCCAAGTAGATGCTAGTGACTCCAAGAGGGGGTATTTATGGTCGATAGTGGGTTCATGCCTCTAATGAATCTGGGGAAGTGAAAGAAATATCTAAGGTTGTAGATGTGTTGTTGCTACTAGGGAGAAAACAAGAATCTCTTGTTCATGGAACAATTGTATTATTTACTTTACACACCTTGATTAAAATAGTTATCCATTGCTTGCAACTTAATACTGGAGGGGGCTCGGATGATAAACTGAAGGTGGATTACTAGTCATAGATGCAGTTGGATGGAGGTCTATGTATATTGTTGTAATGCCCAATCAAATCTCATAGGATCATGAATGTCTTGTATTGCATTGTTATGCCTTGCTCTGTCCTGTCAATTGCCTCGCTGTAATTTGTTTACCCAACATGTTATGTTGTTTATCTTAAGGAGAACACCTCTAGTGAACTATGGACCCTAGTCCAATCTTTACCATTGATACATCTTCCACTGTTACTATTTACTTTCTGCAACCCACCATTACCTTCCACACCATACGGTTAATCCTTTGTTTTTAGCAAACCGGAGAGATTGACAACCTCACTGTTTGTTGGGGAAAAGTCTTGAGTTTGTGTTGTTCGGGTTTCCAAGTTTCTAGCAACACCTTTGAGTCGTTTCCTTCCTCCTACTGGTTCGATAACCTTTGGTTTCTTTCTGAGGGAAACTTGTTGCTGTGTTTGAAGGGAATATGCCCTGAGAGGCAATAATAAATTGTTTATTATGTGTATTCCAAGTATATGATAGATGTTTATTTTGCATGCTATAATTGTATTAATACGGAAACGTTAATACATGTGTGTTTGATAAACAAACAGAAAGTTCCTAGTTAAGCCTCTCTCATAAACTAGCTCGTTGATTAACAAGATGATCAAAGTTTCCTGATCATGGACATTGGATGTTGTTAATAACGGGATCACAACATTAGTGTAATGATGTGATGAACATTCATCCGAAGTATAGCATTACGATCAAAGTCATTGAGTTTATATTGCTATAACAACTTACGAAGTGATCCTAATCCTTAGACCATGAGATCATGTCAATCACTAACAGGAAGAGTTTCTTGATAACATCAAACGTCACACCGTAATGTGGTGATTATAAAGATGGGTTCAGAACTAATAAAGTGTTATGTTGAGGCTCATGGATCAAGAGTGGAATTTGTTCATCCCGATGACGGATAGATATACTCTGGGCCTCTCGGTGATATCACATTGATTAGCTTGCAAGCAAGTGATTTGATCACTAGAATGTTATATCAGGAACGAGAAAAGAGTGCATGTCGATAGAGATCAAACTAGGTATGGAGATACCGATGATCGAATCTCGGACATGTAATATATCGTGAGACAAAGGGATTAAGATACTAGCGTAAAGGTTAGACGATCACAAGAAAGTCATCGTTGAATGTGTGGGAGTCGGTATGGGTCTCGGATCCCGCTTCGATTATTGATCGAGAGGGTCTCGATCATGTCCGCATTATTCACGAACCGTAGGGTGACACTTAAGAGACACCGACATCCAATTGGAGCAAAAGTTTCATGCCGAAAGAATAAACAAGCGCAGAATTTATTTCACTAGATACCTAAAGCAGGTTTTGGTGAAATTGCATAAAGTGGTTATGCATGTGAAATAGAATTCTAGCAAGGGTTATTTGTGAATGTTTGTCATTAAAGTAATTGACAAAATTCTGAATAAAATAAAAGAGTTTTATTTAATGAGAGTTTGCATTAAATTTGGTGGAAATTTAATGGGATTTTTGAGTGGGATTTTGAGTGGACTTTTGAAGGGTCATTTTGTGAGTGGAGTGTCCACCCACATGATGAGGAGAGCAGGGGCAGCCCCATGCGCCACCCCTGGGGTTCCCCCTCCTCCTATAAAGGCCCCTCCTCACTTCTCACTCACACCTCCTCGTGAAGGATCTCTCTCCTCTAGAATTTATCCCCATGGTCTCGGACTAGCGAGATACATGTTCCCGGTGGCTTTTCGGCAAGAAAGAGTTGTGCTTCCTGCATCGCTGGAGCGAGGCGGAGGTTGCTCGGTGCCTCGAGCGTGTGTGCGAGCACGGATGCGTCGCTGATTTGGCGCTAGGACTTCCTCTCGATCTTGAGATCGGCAAGAGATCGTCTACATCAACCACGAGTTTGGACTCGTTAAGCTGTCGGTCTTCAAGGGTATGTTCTCTACGGATATACATCCGCCGCTTGTTTGTATCTAGTATAAATAGATCTTGGTATATAGTTCACATCGTAGGAAAATTTTTGTTTTCTATCTGCGAACCCTTGATGGTATCGAGCCGGATCTATGCGTAGATACTTTACAGGTAGTACACATATGAGTATGTGGGCGATGATGATCATGTTGTTGCTCCTTTCTTGTGATTTTGGATATTGGTGGCATAGTGGGATGAAGCGGCGGACAAACTTTACATGTCCTCGCACATGAGACTGTTCCACGCTTGACATGCAACTAGTTTGCATAAGTGGCTAGCGGGTGTCTCTCCTACTATAGTCAATATCTATTTTGCAAGCGAGTTGTCAACAATTTGATTATCCTCGTTGTGGTTCATGTTCGTAGGTAAGAACGGTTCTATCTCAAAGCCCTCACCACGTAAAACTTGCAATGGATAAATTAGAAGCGTCTAGTTTAGATTGTTCTTTGGGCTAGTGTTATGATATGGTAGTGTTGTAAGTAGAAGTATGAGATGATACTCTTACAACACATAGCGTGTAAAACCCATAGATTGTGGATTTACACATATAGGTATGATAGTGATCATACCACGATGCACATGATAGAGATCATCTGCGGGAACCATATAATTTCACTATTAAACATATGATGTTTGATTGCATCTTATATTGCTTGTTTAGCGCTTTGTTAAGCATAATAAGATGATCCCTCATTTTAAATATCAAGATAAGAATGTGTTCTCCCTTTAGTATGCACCGATTATGTTTTCGCTCCAAGACATCACGTGATGATCGGGTGTACTTGGATCCTCGACCATACTTGGTGTAAGCGATTACACACGCAAAAATACTAAGGTTCTAACTTGGCGAGCCTAGCATGTATGACATGGCCTCGGAACACAGACCGAAAGGTTAAGCATGAGTCATATAGTTGATATGATGCCCATTTGATGCTCGCCTTTGAAGCTATACCGACTCACGTGATGATCGGACTTGGTGTAGTGGATTTGGTTCATGTAATCACCAAAAGGACACGAGGGATGTCGCTTTTGAGTGGGAGTTCATTCGTAATATAGATTAGTTGAACTCAATCTATCATACACTTAGTCTAAACTTTACAAATTCTGTTGTAGATGGCACCACCGCTTTTAATTTCAATGCGTTCATGGAGAAAGAGAAACTAGCAGACGGTAGCAACTTTCTTGAATGGGCCATGAATTTGAGGATTCTCTCTCTGCTGCACAAAAGCAATATGTGCTAGAAGCGCCATTAGGCCCCCACCTTGTGATGCCCCGACGAGAAGAATGTCTATCGACTCGTCGAGGACCACAACTTAGTTCATTGCGGCATATTGTATGGGCTAGAGCGGAACTTCAAAGCGTTTCAAAACGGCAATGCTTTTGATACAATGGGTGAGTTGAAAATGATTTTCGACACACATGTCTGTGAGAGCTACAATGCTTGAAAAGTTCTTTAGCTGCATGATGGAAGAACAGCTCGTTAGTGAGCATGTACTCAAGATGTCGGTTACGCCGATAAGCTTGTGTCCTTGGGAATAACGATTCCCATTGACTTAGGCATCCATCGTGTTCTGCGGTCTACGCCACCTAGCTATAAGAGCTTCGTGATGAACTATAATATGCAAGGCATGAAGAAGTCTCTCCCGAGCTTACAATGCTTAAAACTGCAGTGGAGATCAAAAGGAACATCAAGTGTTGATGATCAATAGGAACACTGGTTTCAAGAAAGACAAGAAGGGAAAGCGGAAGGAAGTAAGGGCGGCAAGCCTGTTGCGCTGAAAAGAAACCCGAGTTGGACCTAAGTCCGATACCGAGTGCTACTATTGTAAGGGATCGCTTTGAAGCGCCCCAAGTATCTGGCGGACAAGAAGGCGGCAAGGCAAACAAAGGTATATATGATATACATGTTATTGATGTGTACTTGACTAGTGCTCATGAGCACACAGGTATTTGATACCGGTTGATTGCTAATATTTGTAACTCGAATCGTGCGGTCAGGCGACCGCTAGCAAGGGGTGAGGTCAAGATGCGTGTCGGCAATGGATCAAACGTTGATGTGATCGCCGTCGGAACGCTACCTCTCCACTTACCGTCGGGATTAGTTATAAACTTAAATAATCTGTATTTGGTGCACCTTGAGCATGAACATTGTATCCGGATCATGTTTGATGCAAAGTGGTTTTCATTCAAATCGAGAACAATGGTTGTTCCATTTATATGAATGAAATCTTTTATGGTCATGCACCAATGTTGAATGGTTTATTTCTGTTGGATCTCGATGATAATGTTACACATATTCATAATATTGATGCTAAAAGGATTAAACTTAGTGATGATATATCCGCATATATGTACTTTGCCGTCTAGGTCATATTGGCATTAAACATGAAGAAGCTCCATTCGGATGGACTTTTAGAATCACTTGATTATGAATCATTTGATACATGTGAGCCATGCCTTATGGGCAAGATGACTAGAACGCCGTTTTCGGTTCAATGGAGCAGGCGACAGTTTATTGGAAATCATACATTCGATGTATGTGGTCCAATGAGTGTGTCGGTAGCGAGGTGGATATCGTTATTTTGTTACTTTCACGGATGATTTGAGTAGATACGGTTATATCTACTTGATGAAACACAAGTCTGAAACCTTTGAAAAGTTCAAGGAATTTCGAATGAAGTGGAAAATCATCGTAATAGAAAGATCAAATTTCTACTGATGCGACCGTGGAGGTGAGTATCTAAGTTACGAGTTTAGCACTCACATGAAAGAGTGTGGAATTGTTTCACAACTCACACTGCCGAACACCACAGCGAAATGGTGTGTCGGAACGTCGTAATCGTACTTTATTAGATATGGTTCGATCTATGATGTCTCCGACGGACTTGCCGTTGTCATTTTGGGGTTATGCACTAGAAAGCTGCTGCATTCACTTTAAATCGGGCACCATCTAAATCCGTTGAAACGACACCGTATGAATTGTGGTTTGAAACAAACCTAAGCATCATTCTTAAAGTTTGGGGTTGCGATGTTTATGTGAAGAAACTTCAACCGGATAAACTCGAACCCAAAGCGGAAAAATGCGTCTTCATAGGATACCCTAAAGAAACTATTGGGTATTCCTTCTATCACGCAGATCCGAGGGCAAGGTTTTTGTTGCCAAGAATGGATCCTTTCTAGAAAGAGTTTCGCGAAAGGTGTGAGTAGTCGGAAGGTAGAACTCGAAGAGGTTATGGAACCTTCTCTTCAAAGTATGGCGAGTAGCGCAGCGGAAGTCGTTCGGAGTTGGCTCCACTGTTGAAGAAGGAACTAATGATAATGATCATGAAACTCCGAAGAGAGTACTACCGAACCTCGCGGTCAAGCAGACGTGCAGCTCCGGTATGACGGAAATCCTATCATAAATTTCATGGTTGATGAAAATAATGACCTGCGACGTATGAAGAAGCGATGATGAGCCCGATTCCAACAAATGGTTAGAAGCCATGAAATCCGAGATGGAATCCATGTATGAAAATCAAGTTTGGAACTTGGTGGAATTACCTCACGACCGAAAGGCCGTGGAGAACAAATGGATTTTCAAAGGAAAAGCGTCTTGATGGTAATGTGACCATCTATAAAGCTCGACTTGTCGCAAAGGGTTTCGACAAATTCAAGGAGTTGACTACGATGAGACTTTCTCTCCGTAGCGATGCTAAAGTCGATTAGGATTATGTTAGCAATTCTGCATATTTCGATTATGAAATATGGCGGATGGATGTCAAAACGCGTTTCTCAATGGTAATATTGAAGAAGAGTTGTATATGATACAACCAAAGGGTTTTGTCGATCCTAAGGATGCTAACAAGGTGTGCAAGCTTCAGCGATCCATCTATGGATTGAAGCAAGCATCACAGTTGGAATCTCCGCTTTGATGAGGTGATCAAAGAGTTTGGATTTGTCCAAACTTATGGAGAAGCTTGTATTTACAAGAAAGTGAGTGGGAGCAATGTGGCATTTCGATACTATATGTGGATGACATATTATTGATCGGAAATGATATAGAACTTTAACAGTGTTAAAAGTTATCTAAACAACAAATTTTCAATGAAGGACCTAGGTGAAGCATCTTACATATTAGGCATAAAGATCTATAGAGATAGATCTAGGCGCCTAATAGGGCTATCATAAAGTACATACCTTGATAAGATTTTAAAGAAGTTTAAAATGGACGGAAGTAAGAAGGGTTCTTACCTATGTTGCAAGGCAAGACATTGAGTAAGACTCAAAGTCCGGCTTCGGAAGAAAGAGAGATAATGGACAAAGTCCCTATGCTTGACCATAGGCTCTATTATGTACGCCATGCTATGTACAAGACCGGATGTGGCACACGCTATTAGTTTGACTAGTAGGTACCAATCGGATCCAGGTTGAACCTTTGGATAGCGGTCAAGAATATCCTTAAGTACTTGAGAAGAACTAAGGATATGTTTCTTGTATCTGAGGTGAAGAAGAGCTCGTCGCTAAGTGTTATGTCGACGCTTAGCTTTGACACCGATCCGGATGACTCTAAGTCTCAATCCGGATCGTATTTCTCATGAATGGCGGAGCGGTTAGTTGGAGGAGCTCCAAACAACCTGTGGTAGCGGGATCAACAACGGAGGCGAATATGTTCTTTGCCGGAGCGGCTCAGAAGCGATTTGGATGAAGGAGTTCATATCCGAACTAGGAGTTGTGGCAAGCGCGTTGGACCCAATGGTGATCTATTGTGACAACAATGGTGCCATTGCCAATGCCAAAGAGCCAAGGTCTCACAAGCATTCCAAGCATATTAAGCCGGTTTCACTCCATCCATGAGCATGTCAAGGATGGAGATATAAAGATTTGTAAAGTACATACGGATCTCAATGTAGCAGATCCGTTGACTAAAACTCTCCCTAGAGCAAAACATGATCAACACGAACTCAATGGGTGTTAGATATATCACTATGTAACTAGATTATTGTCTCTAGTGCAAGTGGGAGACTGAAGGGAATATGCCCTGAGAGGCAATAATAAATTGTTTATTATGTGTATTCCAAGTATATGATAGATGTTTATTTTGCATGCTATAATTGTATTAATACGGAAACGTTAATACATGTGTGTTTGATAAACAAGCGAAAGTTCCTAGTTAAGCCTCTCTCATAAACTAGCTCGTTGATTAACAAGATGATCAAAGTTTCACGATCATGGACATTGGATGTTGTTAATAACGGGATCACAACATTAGTGTAATGATGTGATGAACATTCATCCGAAGTATAGCATTACGATCAAAGTCATTGAGTTTATATTGCTATAACAACTTACGAAGTGATCCTAATCCTTAGACCATGAGATCATGTCAATCACTAACAGGAAGAGTTTCTTGATAACATCAAGCGTCACACCGTAACAGGGTGATTATAAAGATGGGTTCGAACTAATAAAGTGTTATGTTGAGGCTCATGGATCAAGAGTGGAATTTGTTCATCCCGATGACGGCGGATAGATATACTCTGGGCCCTCTCGGTGATATCACATTGATTAGCTTGCAAGCAAGTGATTTGATCACTAGAATGTTATATCACGGAGCGAGAAAAGAGTGCATGTCGATGCGAGATCAAACTAGGTATGGAGATACCGATGATCGAATCTCGGACATGTAATATATCGTGAGACAAAGGGATTAAGATACTAGCGTAAAGGTTCCGACGATCACAAGAAAGTCATCGTTGAATGTGTAGTCGGTATGGGTCTCGGATCCGCTTCGATTATTGATCGAGAGGGTCTCGATCATGTCCGCATTATTCACGAACCGTAGGGTGACACATAGAGACACCGACATCCAATTGGAGCAAAAGTTTCATGCGAAAGAATAAACAAAGCGAATTTATTTCACTAGATACCAAAACAGGTTTGGGTGAAATTGCATAAAGTGGTTATGCATGTGAAATAGAATTCTAGCAAGGGGTTATTGTGAATGTTTGTCATTAAAGTAATTGACAAAATTCTGAATAAAATAAAAGAGTTTTATTTAATGAGAGTTTGCATTAAATTTGGTGGAAATTTAATGGGATTTTTGAGTGGGATTTTGAGTGGACTTTTGAAGGGTCATTTTGTGAGTGGAGTGTCCACCCACATGATGAGGGGGGGGCAAGGGGCAGCCCCATGCCAAGGCCACCCCTTGGGGTTCCCCCTCCTCCTATAAAAGGGCCCCTCCTCACTTCTCACTCACACCTCCTCGTGAAGGATCTCTCTCCCCTCTAGAATTTATCCCCATGGTCTCGGACTAGCGAGATACATGTTCCCGTGGCTTTTCGGCAAGAAAGAGTTGTGCTTCCATTGCATCGCTTGGAGGCGAGGCGGAGGTTGCTCGGTGCCTCGAACGTGTGTGCGAAAGCGGATGCGCTGATTTGCGGCGCTAGGACTTCCTCTCGATCTTGAGATCGGCAAGAGATCGTCTACATCAACCACGAGTTTGGACTCGTTAAGCTTTGTCGGTCTTCAAGGGTATGTTCTCTACGGATATACATCCGCCCGTTGTTTGTATCTAGTATAAATAGATCTTGGTATATAGTTCACATCGTAGGAAAATTTTTGTTTTCTATGCTGCGAACCCTTCAGTGTTCATCATACCTTACTCTTGGGGTTTCCCAACAAAGCTCTACAGTGATCTGAGCTACACGTCATCAACATTATTTGTGAGATTGCAGAATAAAGAAATGGAGAAAGGGCAGAAAAGAAACGAAGAAAGGGCGGAAGAAAATCTGCAGGAACAACCACATGAAATCAAGCCCATGTTGCACCTGGAGCGTGTGCATCGCAACGGCATGGAAGCCCAGGTTCCATCACACCATTCACCAATAATATGACCTCGTTGTCAACTAGCACTATCACCCATGATCAGGAAACATTGATCATCTGTTGCCCAACAAACTAGTATTAATAGAGGCTACTAGGGACTTCTGTTTCATATCGCACATATATCAATGTTTCCACTTGATACAGTTATAACATAATATAAAACTATTACAAACTTATTGAGATATGTCAATAATAACCTTTTATTATTTGCCTCTAGGGCATATTTCCTTTACCATCACCTGCTAACTCGTCGGGTACCCGCATCAAATGGGGGGAAGGTATGGTAAAAAAATATCCATGGGTTCGTTACTGGTAAACTCTTAAACCCATCGGGTCTATTGGAGGTGGATATGGAGGTATCAAACCCATATCCCCGCGAACCCGCGAACCCGAATATAACATGTTGACCCCGTATGTCATTGTCTGAGGGGAACCCTAAGAGGCCACATGTGAGTATGTGACATGTTACCCACCGGCCACCACCCACTGAACACATTAACCCAAATTCCCAATGCCACACCGAGTCCCTGACCCTGACCCTGCACACATTGCCGCTCTCTTCGACTCTTCCTCCCACCCTGGCCCCTGCTCCCACTTGCGCGGCTGTCGACCCACTTCACATCCATGGAGGGCGATCCACTCGAGGCCAACGTGGGTAGCGACTCCGGAGATGGCCCGGTCCAACAAGGGAAAGTCTCGTCCAAGCCTACAATGTTGCCATCGCATGGAGAGAATTTTCCTAAGATCAAGACGCGGGGAAGCGACATGGATGGAATTCCTCCCAAGCGTGGAACCTTCGTCGTCGAACTCTAGGGTACCAGAAGTAGGACGCATGCACGACTGTTTGTCGCCTGGGACTGTAAACGGGGAGCAGCTGGAAGCGCTATGGTACGCCCGTCGTGTCGTCCTCCGATGGTGTCGTGCCGGTCCTGAAGAAGGCAAGGAAGAATGTTGTCGTCGACATTGATCTCTTATATGTCTTCTTACTTATACTTGTGAGCTTATCTTCTTGTGTGTGCAAATTGTGTTTCTTGTAGATGCTCATATTGGGTGTAGGCAGCCTTTGGACTTGTCTTCAAGACACACAAGTATATGAGGTTAGTATGATTGTGTTTATTTATACCATATTGCTATGAATGCCATGAAAAAATAACTTACTCATGTTTTGCAATATGTAATGTAACTAGGACTCATGTTTCCTTCTTGATGAAACTGGAGTTGGGGCTTGGGGCTTGGGGCTTGGAGCTTGGAGTTGTACTTGCACCTACTTTGGAAGCCTGGAGCTGCCGCGGAGTGGCGCGTGGCCAACTACTTGTTGAAAGCCTGGAACTTGTTGTACTTGCACTTGCCTACTTTTGTTGGACCTGAAATATTTGTTTCCGTTTTTTGTGTACTTGTGTGGTTTTGTTCTTGTGATGTCTTTTTGTTTTGGTTGGGCCTGGAATATTTTCCTACTTGTTAGACCTGCACCGCTGACTGCCTAAACCGTGTGATCTTCTTCTGTTCTGTTTCTTTTCCTATTTTCCTACATGTATTGTGCTAAATTCTGTGAACTAGTTAGTGTTAAACCTGGAGGTCCTGGACTAAATTTCCTATCCGCTTTGTATATTGGACCTGAACTTTTTTTTTGCGGGCGGACCTGAACTTTTTACTGTTAATTTCTACTTGTTAGTCACTATTGTTAATTGGAATATGGGATGGGAAGATACAATCCATCTACCCAATGTTGTTGCAAAGTATCAGATTGCTAGCATATTTACAAAGGGTTTTCCGCTGACATTTTTTTTGAGATCACGCCAAAGACGTGCCTTATCTTTATAGAAGAGAGTAAACTCAAATTATAAGAAAACCAAGAGCCAACTGCAAAACGGTTAGATTTTGGCTAAACACTCACATGCATGTGAATACACGTCCATGAGGGTAAACTAGGACCTAGGAACCTGGAAACTGGGCGCTCCTTTTTTGATTCGATAGGGACTTGTAAACCTGTCCAGTGGCGGGTATGGTGAAATTCTGTACCCGGCGATGGGTCCAGGGATGGGTCACGACGGTGGGGAGAAGGGTCGGAGTCGGGTATGGGGGTGCCATACCTAGCCCCGAACCCGATGGGTGCCATCCAGAGGTGAAAGTGGGAGGCATGCAGGAGGGACTGAGTCACTCAAAGGGAGTCAACTAGGTTGGGTGAGCAGTGAGCTTAGTGGGTTCAACCAAATTTTGAAAAGGATGCATTCTCTATAAATAAAACCTTACACCTAAAAACATTTCAAGTTCTCGTTACTAAAGTTGAAAATACTTTATTTTTAAATGTTTTAATAAATATTTCTATATTTACATATTTGTGTGATAAACCTATATTATACAATCCATATGCTTGTTTTTTTACGAAATTCCACCGATTTATTAATAACATCAACAACGGTACAGAGAGGCTTTAAAAGTAATAAAAATTATAAATCCGTCAATAGACCACCTAGCGATGACTACAAACACTAGTACGAGCCGAAGGCACGCCGCTGTCCTTACTCCTCCATCACGGGAGCCAAACAAAGGTTGTCATAGTACAGCTTGTTATAGTAGACAAACATGAAGTCACCGTGCTAAGCCCCCAAAAGACCAGCGCACTAGAGTAGCAACCATCAACCATCACCAATGATGCATCCGTGAGTCGGAAGAGATTGACCTGAACTCACACCAACGAACACGAAACCCGACTAGATCACAGGAGATCCAGGGGACACACAACTCCACACGCCCTCCGCCAGCGCTAAATGCACCACCTGAGTGAGGATAGGGCAGGGAAAACCTTATTTCGACTTCAAGATGTAGCTACCACCCCAACATCACAAGAAAGATACTGAAAAAAGACCTAATCAAAAAACAAGAATCTTCTAAAAATTGTTTTGTGATTATTACACAAGTCTAAAAATTAGACGTTTACGGTTCATCTTAGTGTATACTAGTAATTTGGAGCAAGGCAAGAGCATCCTAGAAATGACCTTTTTACATGAACGGGGAAAATACTCATATTTGAAACTATAAAAACCAACACAGTTCGTATAAGTTGCATGACGACGTTTTGAATGAATGTGCATAATGTTTTGCGTTGGTTTATCATGTTTACATGTGCGACGAAAAAAGAACATTTTATACTTACTAATGTAAGGATACGCCTATTCGTGCTCTGGATTAATCGAATTCTTTTCCTACCCGCAAAAAAAAAAAGAATTCTTTTCCGTGTCGTATAGGTGGAAAGTACGGGAACGGTCGAGTCCGCCCCGTGTTCTCCCTAGGATCCGACCTTGCACCGACTCAGCGCAACCCTACAAAAGAGCCGAAGCGCGAAAGTCTGGTTCCAAAGAACCGATCCACTCGCGGTTTCTCCCGACTTGTCGCACCGCATCATCAAGGCTGCAATGGCAACTAGGGCGTCCAGGCGAGGCTCTGGCGGCGGCGCCGGCGCCATGGACGACGGCGCTAACCTCACCTTCGAGACTTCTCCGGGCGTCGAGGTGGTCGGGAGCTTCGACCAGATGGGGATCCGTGACGACCTCCTCCGCGGCATCTACGCCTACGGACTCGAGAAGCCCTCCGCCGTCCAGCAGCGGGCCGTCCTCCCCATAATCGGCGGCCGTGACCTGATCGCTCAGGCGCAGTCCGGGACCGGGAAGACCTCCATGATATCGCTCGCCGTCTGCCAGGTCGTCGACACCACGGTTCGTGAGTACGTACTCGATCCCAACTCGTCATATTACACGTACAGATCTTACTTTCTTTCAGAAGAAGTTTCGAGAGGATCGTTAGTTGTCTGTAGAGGATCTCGTCCGAATTAATTCTCTAGTCCTGCGTTTTTCACGATCAGTGCTTGGAAATTTCCTGTAACAAATCGTCCTTCTATAATATTTCTCGTAACACTGCATATGTTCTGAAATTAGCATAGCTGAATTTAATACTGGGTACTCCCTCCGTTCATTGCATTGTGTAGGGTGCAGGCATTGATACTGTCGCCGACTCGAGAACTGGCTACACAGACAGAGAAACTCATGCAGGCTATCGGCCAGTTCATGAGCGTGCAAGTCCATGCCTGTGTCGGCGGTAACGCAAACAGCATCGGCGAGGACATCAGAAAGCTCGAGCACGGGGTGCATGCCGTTTCAGGAACGCCAGGCAGAGTCCGTGACATGATCAAGAGAGGGACCTTGCGGACAAGATCCATCAAGCTCCTAGTTCTGGTTAGTTCACTTTTTCCTACATTGTAGTACTATCTAGTATTATTTGTTATTTGAAGTTGGTCTTGCTTACCAAGCTTTCATAACAGGATGAAGCTGATGAGATGCTGAGACAAGGGTTCAAGGAACAGATGTATGAAATCTACAGATACCTTCCCCCAGAGCTCCAGGTTGTCTTGGTCTCTGCAACTCTGCCCAATGACATTCTGGAGATAACAAGCAAGTTCATGACCGATCCGGTTAGGATCCTCGTAAAGCGAGACGAGCTGACATCAGAGGGCATCAAGCAGTTCTTTGTCGCCGTCGAGAAAGAGGAATGGAAGTTTGAGACGCTATGCGATCTCTACGACACGCTGACGATCACGCAAGCGGTCATCTTCTGCAACACTAAGAGGAAGGTGGACTGGCTCACCGAGAGGATGCGCACGAACAACTTCACGGTGTCGGCGATGCACGGTGACATGCCTCAGAAGGAAAGGGACGCCATTATGGCCGACTTCAGGTGCGGCGCAACTCGTGTTCTGATCACCACAGACATGTGGGCTAGAGGGCTTGATGTTCAGCAGGCAAGTATTGTTTAATTCCTTTTAGCTCCATCTTTATACTACGTAGTTGCATTACATGGCTAACCATACATTGTTTACATATGCAGGTGTCTCTCGTCGTAAATTATGATCTCCCAAACAACCGTGAACTTTACATCCATCGGATCGGGCGATCTGGACGTTTTGGGCGCAAGGTAAAGCTTGCATACATGCTCATGCTACAAATGCCTCTTGTCTACTTATAACTGATGAATGAATTCAGACCATGTTGTTGCCAAGTTCTATTTGCTGATTCTGATGATACGAAAAAAATCTTTGTGTGCGCAGGGTGTGGTGATCAATTTTGTTCGCAAGGAGGACATCTCCGTACTAAGAGATATTGAGCAATTCTACAGCACACAAATTGACGAAATGCCAATGAATGTCGCGGATCTGATTTGAGGATTATGGGGGAGGAGACTGCAAATCATCTTGTTTTGGCTCGAATGTATGTTTGATGTGGCCATACACTTCTGTAGACTGTCGAAAAATATACTACTCTAGACTTTAACTGAACATGGGTGGGCATCACTGTGACTGAAATGTCCTGGCATGTTTTATGTATAAGACAAAAAATTGTATCTTAATCTACTTGCAGAGTTTGTTTTTGAAACTTTGATATATAATAGATACATGTTCAATTTATTTCGTAATTCTTATACTCCGATGTGGCAGGTCAGACACCACATAAACGTTACTAACTTGTGGTTCTAATGATCTATGTCCAACATGTGGGTCCAAACCAAAAAAACAAGATAGAAAATCACGACGAGAACTTTCTGAAAATACAAAAAAAAAACACATATTAGCTTTGGTATTTTTGTCGTTCTTTAGATCCGGTGAGATTAGTTTCTCGTTGTTATCCGTGACGGTGCTAGCTGCCGGGGCGAGGTGGTTTCTCTGTAGTGAAGATATTGGTCCAGAGGTGGTGAATTTGTCGTTTTTCTCCGACTCCGTCCATGAGAGGCATCGGATCTTGGTCCAAGATAGCACGAAAACATTCCGCGGTCGACGTGCCACAACGACACGTGCCTCGCTGCGTGTTGCAGTCCTATCCATTGACTCACAAAGCTTCTGGTATTTTTTTTAGATCTTGCAACGATGGAGACTTGTCGTCTCTTCCCATGTGATTGTTTAAAAAAAAGTCTATAATGCAAATATTTTCTGAAGGATATCCTTGTTTAATTATTTTCGCAGCCACACCGACACGGGCCTTGGTGTCCGGAGTGCTGTGTAGCCTGCAAACGCAACCAAACGGGCCGGCTGGCCGGACGGCCAGAGTGGCAGAGTCCAGACCCACTCAGAGCCGAACCCCCCTGCGTCCTCGTCTCTCCGTCCGTCCCCATGGCGCCCAAGGTTTTAATGGTAAGAACCCAACGCCGCCGCCGCCGTCGCTCAGCTTACCGCGGCGCGGCGCCGTCGTTTATGGCGGCCGCGGTAGCCCCACTCTCCAAACCATCTCACGCTCGAATCGCCGTCGCTGCAGGTAGCGGAGAAGCCCAGCATCGCGCTCTCCATCGCCTCTGCCCTCTCCGGCGGCCGCGTAAGTCTCTGTCCCTCTCTATCTCCCTCGCAAAATCCTCTATGACCAGGTTCTCAGGGACGATCCCTAATGGCAATTTTTTTGGTTCACAGAAGCTCGGGTAGATAGCTTGTTTGGTCGCGGCCCAGGTTTTCCCCTCTAGGAAAATTGCCTGCCCCCTCCCTGTACATGGCTCGGTGTTTGAAAGTAGTTGAGGCCATTGTCTCTGTAGAATAGCTAGCTCCAGGAAGGTTCAGGGGATGCTAGAGAACTGATAGGAGTGGTTGCACTGGCATGTAAAATTATGCAGCTTTAATGCTCCCATTTTGCAAATTGAAATAAAACTTACTCCCTTCATCTCAAAATAGATGTATTTATTCATCCAAATTTTGACAAACCCGCGACATTTATTTTGAGACGGAGGGAGTAGTTTGATTTTTTCAATAATTAAATCATCACTTCTGGGACGAAGGGCTCTAAGACTTTTATGGCAGATGCTACCACACTGCATATGGTGGCTTGAAGAAAAGCAAATGAGCACTCTGTGCTGTAACATTTCGCTCTCACTGCACATTTCAAAATATTCAACATTTCTGCAGATGTATACGCGCAAGGGAAGTACCGATGTCCACGAGTTTGATGGGATGTTTCAGGGCTCTCAGGCATCTTTCAGGGTGACATCAGTCATTGGACATGTCTTCAGGTCCTGCATTTCTTCAACTCCTTTAAGAGCTTTTGTTAAAATTACATCACTTGATACTATATATATAGTTCATGTTAGTTATGAACTACACAATGCATTTGAATTCATGTGCATTGCATACGCTTTCTCATTTCAGCCTTACAGCCATGAACACATTGTGGGCCACTGCATATCTGCAAAGTGCAAAGTTGATACAACATCAAAGCCTTTTGTCCCAAGCAAGTTGGGCTAGGTTATGGAACCTATTAGGAAGTGCAAAGTTGATACCTTAAACAAAATTTATATGTACTTGTACCACTTTAACTGAATGCATACTATTGCTTTTGCTCACTGCAATTCTTACCTTGGATAATAAGTTCTTTTGTGTGCATTTTTTAACTTGATGTTTTTTATTTTGCAGTGTTGATTTTCCACCTGCATATCAAAACTGGGAAGGGACTGATCCCATGGACCTTTTTAATGCTCCAGTTCTGAGATCTGAGTGCAACCCGAAGGTAATGCATTCTTCTAAAACTCTAATTAGCGAATACAACTTGGTTAACAGCAGGACCCAGGAGTAGTAAAAAAAAATGTAAGAACAATTTCAATTAGTTCTACATATATATTGCACATTCATACACGAATTCTAGTCCAGCTGTAGATTGTACTATCATAGATATACTACCCAGTTTAACTGACTCTCGGACATTCTATTTCATCGTATTCTCTGTTCAGTGTTTGCATGGCTTTCCGACATATTTTCTATTTTCCATAATCTAAACTGACAGTTTTCCTGTCCTACCACGAAAGAACTCCCAATTGTTGTGCTTGGATTAATTTCTAGGTTTATGACAATTACATACAAGCACCACCATGTTCCATATCTGAATACAGAACTGATGTATGTATCTCTGAAAGGTTCATATCCAAAGGCATTTAGCCCAGGAAGCTCGTGGCTGCACCTATTTGATACTTTGGCTTGACTGCGACCGAGAAGGAGAAAACATATGCTTTGAAGGTATAATTTCCAGTCCTGTGATATATGCGTGGGTTATCCTATCTACTTATGTATTAGAAATTCAGGCAGTGTACAAAGAGCTCTACGTGAAGTTTGTTTTTGTAGGATCTGGAGTCCTAACTACTTGACCAAGGTATAGAGAATGTCAGATAGCAAAGTGCTATGCTGGACTATGTTCACAGCTGGATTAATTGGATTCTTTTGAACTTCTTGAAGTTATGCATATTTTTATTTTCCCCAAGGAACATCTAAAATTCTGTTTAACCCAAGGTTTTAACGCTTAGGCGTCCAGGCGCCCCTCCTCCGCCTTGAAAAATTGACCGCTTTAGGCACCTGCGGGCGTCAGAGCGCCCCTAGATCGCCTTAAGACGCCTTAACGCCTTAAAAACCATGGTTTAACCCTTTGAATTTATTTGGTGGACATGAGATTTTACTTTTCCCCGACTAATGTAATTAATGTAAGAGTTTTTTCATTTATTACTTCTGTATACACAGCTTGCTCAGTTTGTCTTAGTCTGTTCAATCTAGTAACAATGCTAATTGTATGTTCCAGTCATTAATTGCACCGGGATTCCTGAAAATGAGGTTGGCAGAAGAATATTTCGAGCCAAATTTTCATCTGTTACCGAGAAAGATATATCGAATGCTATGGATAATCTTGTCTTGCCAAACAAAGATGAGGCACTATCGGTGGATGCTCGACAAGAAATAGACTTGAAGGTAGGGGTAGCGTTTACTCGATTTCAGACCCGATATTTTCAAGGAAAATACGGGAATCTCGACTCAAGAGTCATTTCGTGAGTTCTCTATCTCTCTTAAGCTATACAACTTTGTTGATCAATTGCATAATAAATTAGTTTTTTGAAAGGAAAAAACCATCTATATTCTTCAAATACCAATTGCAGGTTTAGTACAAAACTATCTGTAATGTCAATGTTTATCACCTTTTCCGGGAAGTTCCTTTGGTTCAATATTTTGAGCTTTGTAACCACCTTCTCAAATGTTCTGCTTTTGATACTTCCATTGATCTGATAGTGCAAGTAATGTAAGTACGCTTTGACTGGTATTTTCATGTTGGAGAGTACCATGTTTATGCTTTTCGTGTTTGAATGATTCATCTGGATTTAGTGGATTTACCCCTGTTTTAAGAATCCCCTGCAGGATTTGGTCTTATGATTTATTTTTTCCTTCTAAATTAGGTATGGCCCCTGTCAAACACCTACGCTTGGATTCTGTGTACAGCGCTATCAGCAAATTAACACATTCAAACCAGAGAAATTCTGGTCTTTGAGAACTTACATTATCAAAGATGGTGATGAAATACAGCTAGAATGGGACAGGAAAAAACTTTTTGATTTTGATGTAAGATCACATACCTTAGTGATTTGACTTTATCCTTCCAAGTAATCACGGCATGCTCATCATTCAATTTTGCAGGTTACTGTAATGTTCCAAAAGATGGTAGCCAGTGATGGAGCTCTAAAAATAACAGATATATCAGTGAAGGAAGAGTGCAAAGCCCGACCATCTGGTCTTAATACAGTGAATTTGCTAAAGGTGACATAGCTCTAAGACAAGCAGCTTTTTTCGTTGTTTAAGCTACAACTTAATTGGATAATGATGTTTGTACACTTCATTGCCTACAAAGAAAGGTTAACTTTGTATTTACCTGTAAATGGTGCATTGCTCACTTCTGTTTGGACCTTAATATTGATATTGCGTGTTTATATTAACATATATGGTTACAATATTTTGCATTGTGATGGCCTTAAATGGAATGCAGTACCCATATTATGCTGTTGGGTATGACCTTAGTTGTATTGATCATAATGTGGACCAGGGCATCCATTTGAGTACAAAAAGGGCTTCTAGGATATGCTTAGATAGGGTTTCTAAATTTAGTTGAATGAATTTCATATTTTAGTGTACTGAATATTGCTCTTATGTCTTATCTCAGGTTGCATCAAGTGCGCTAGGCATTGGACCCCAGACAGCCATGCACTTGGCCGAGCGACTTTACATTCAAGGATACATCAGGTTCCAGAAACGGGTCTCCCTTTTTTATGGAAAATGTTAATTAATTTGAAGTTGGCATGAAATTGTTAAATTTACCCATACTAGTAAGGCAAATTTGTCCACTTCCTGTGTGAACTTTCTCCGTATATCGAGTTCATGTGCTGTGGCCATTTTAGGTGTCATTTAAGGGTTACCTTGCACTATTCTCTATGATGCCTCATGTAGTACATGGGATAATGTTTTAAATTTCATATGGAAATTGTGCAAATCTACAGTCAACTTGATGTAGTTATGGCTTTAGATTGTAAACTGACTTACAAACATTTTTTTACTACAACTGAAAATTGCGTACATAGTGTGATGTATAGTTGACGATAATTTGTGGTTTTCCAATTTCCTGCTGAAGTTCTAATTATTATCTTTGTACAGTTATCCTCGTACAGAGAGCACTGCCTATCCCGCGTCATTTGATTTTAGAAGTGTACTGTCTGCACTAGCACATAATCCTTTGTGGTCGAATAACGTCCGGGCGTTAATGGATGCTGGTTTTGTTAAGCCTCGTCAAGGTCAGGATGTTGGGGACCATCCCCCTATTACTCCAATGAGATTAGCACCAGAAGAAGCTTTGGAAACTGATGCGTGGAGGCTGTACCAGTACATATGCCAGCATTTTATTGGCACTGTCAGTCCTGATTGTAGATATACAAGGTAATACACAATATCCGTGTCTGCATTTGATGCTAAATTACTTGTATTGTTGTCCCATCGGCCATCACATACATTATTCCTGCTCCCTGGTATCTAAATTTATGTCTTATTCCTTTGTAATGTGAACATGTCAGTCCAGCTCTTGAATTATTAATTATCGATGAAATTATTAGGAAATCAACATCTTCCTTTCTGGAAAAAAATTGGTTTGCAGGACTGCAGTTGAGTTCACTTCAGGTGGAGAGGTTTTCCGTTGTGTTGGTCACCGAGTCACGTCCAAAGGTTTTACATCTATCATGCCATGGCTGGCTGTGGGTGAGAATAATCTTCCAACATTTAGAAAAGGAGACACAGTTAGCATTCATAAGGTTGACATACATGAGGTAAGGCATAAAGTTTGCTCACATCACCTGAGCTTGCGTTTATTTGGATGTGGGATTGCTGACAAGTATTTATTCTTCTCTAAGGGAAGCACCACAGCTCCTGATTACCTTAGCGAGAGTGAATTGATCTCTCTCATGGAGAAGAATGGCATAGGCACAGACGCATCAATTTCTGTGCATATAAACAACATTTCTGAGCGTAATTATGTCCAGGTTAGTTGAGGTCTTTTCTACCCAGACAGTTTGATATCTTCTGTAGTGAACTTGTATGACCGCATGTCCGCTTAAATATGTAAATGCACAATTTCCTAAAAGCAGCTACTTATCTTTGTTGAAGGTAAACTCTGGGAGAAGATTAGTTCCAACAGCCCTGGGAACTACCCTGATAAGAGGATATCAGTGTATTGATCCTGATCTCTGCCTGCCAGATATCAGAAGCTTTATTGAGCAACAGATCACTCTAATTGCAAAAGGCAAAGTAGATCATCTTCAAGTTGTTCAGCATGTTCTTCAACAGTTTATGAGAAAGTACTCTTATTTTGTGAAGAAGGTGCTCTACTGTGTTAATAATCTCAAAGACTTTAATGTCTAGTTAATTGCATTCTTATTGTTAGTTTTGTTAGCTCACAGGTAGTGTGTAGGAAGGTGGTTTGTTTGTGGCTGCCAAAAGCTTCAGCAGCTTGTATTGCATAGTGCTATATATAGGAGTACAAGGGCAGGTCGGTTTGCTCCTGAGAGTTCTAGAGCTTTCTACTGCTATCTAGCTTGCCGCCTAAGATTTACACACCTAAAGCTGCTTCTAGAACCTACCAGTACTGCACTACTAGAACCTACCAGAGTACCAGTCCTAGAACTTAGCTTAACTCCCAAGCAAGGATTACTCCCACACTTATATGTTAGTATATTGCCCCTGAGCATACTTACATAATATTCCAAAATGTATCTGTTTAGTGATCTGATTGGGTTCTTAAGCTTTTTCCAAAGACGCATCCAGCATAAAACCTCCAAACATTACCATGCTTTCTGATGTAGTTAAAACAGAGGAACTCAAGATCTGCTGATTTAACTTCTCATTGTGTTGCTTAGTGTTGTTCAGTATCCCAACCTGTTTTTAACAACCAATTTTTATTGATATAGCATGAGAGAGCAGGCGAACGTTCTTAGTTGTCCCTATTAGCTAGATAAGGCTGTTTCAGCCTTTGTACATGTGAGCTAGCATTCCAACTCCAGTTGTTTGACTGGCCTTTACTTGTCAGCAAGACGCTGTAGCGCCTGTACGTACTCGATTTTTCCTTCTGCAAAATAAGTATGCAGAACTCCTGCCTGTTCGTGCATAAATATAGTAAGACTTGTTAAGTTAGAACATATGATTTTGACTTTAAGTTTGAAGAACTATTATGGTTTTACATGTGATGCATTGTTAGATGAGACAGCGGCCATTTGCCACCATAAAGATTGGCAATTCACATTGCCACTATTCCAATGTAATTTTGGTCTTTGGAGTAACAAAACCTTAGTTACAACGAAAATAACAACTCATTGGCAAGTGCCAACCGTTGTAGTGGAAAATGACCAACTCTCTGTGTTAGATTTGCTTATTTTACTATTAACATTTTCATTTCTTAATCAGTAATGAACAACTCATTAAATCCATTCCTAAAAAATGTTGGCAAATTTTAGTCAAAGCACAAGCGCAAGGTATGATGTGTCAGTCAATTTTCTAGTATTCCAAGTAAATCGTTTTAATTACATCCATCTGCACAATTGACTATTGAACTACTCCCTGTGCATGATGACAATGATTGACATGGATGCTTTTCTTCCAGTTTATTACGTGATTGTAGTACCGTTTTCTTCTAGTTGCTTATATTGAACTGTGTTGCTTGCAGATTGAAAACATGGATGCTTTGTTCGAAGCACAATTTTCACCTCTGGCAGACTCTGGGCGTCTATTGAGCAAGTGTGGAAAATGTGGTCGGTATATGAAATATATTTCCACTCAGCCAATGAGGATGTATTGTGTAACTTGTGAGGAGGTCTATTATCTTCCCCAGAATGGCTCCATTAAGGTAAGTTGCTTCACTAAAGTCTCTTTCTTTTTCTCTGGGTAATCATCATGTGTTTGTTATTTTACATTTAAGCATAAGATCACACTATGAAAGTATCATTCCAAGACCACATTATAGACAGAATCATGCAATTCATGGGCCTTGATAAATATTTTTGTTCCCCAGATTGATTCCATTCTGTACCATTCGTTTTGCTTTATTTTATGTTCAGTTGTTCACCACTTCAGTGTCTCATGCTGAACATTTTATTTACCACGTCTCATATTGTACATAGCTGCTGCATTGACTTGTGTGCTATCGTCAATGGTTAATCACAAAAGCGCTTGATTTTTGCTATGCCAAGTGTCAGTTCACATATACTCGGTGACTAATAGTATTTTCTTTGCAGCTTTACAAGGAAATTATTTGCCCCCTTGATGGTTTTGAGTTGCTTCTGTTCTCGATGGTGGGCCCTGATGCAAAATCTTTTCCACTTTGCCCCTGTTGCTACAATAGTCCTCCATTCGAAGGCATCGACAAACTTTTTGGTGCACTCAAGCTTGACGAAACCGGCAAGGTTGGGAAAGGGGCTGGCATGCCGTGCTTCCTTTGCCCGCACCCGACATGCAAACAATCAATGATCACTCAAGGAGTCTGTGCTTGTCCGGAGTGCAGCGGCACCCTGATTCTTGATCCAGTCAGCGCACCAAAATGGCGGCTCCTCTGCAACACATGCAACTGTGTTGTGCTCCTCCCGCATGCCGCTCACAGAATCACCACTACAGATAAGAAGTGCCCCACATGTGAGTCGACTATCATCGAAGTTGACTTCAACAAGAAAGCTACCCCTTTTGCAGATGGAGCTACTTTGCACGAGGGCTGTATCTTGTGTGATGAGCTGTTACATTCGCTCGTTGAGATGAAGCATGGGAAGTCGTTTTTTATGCGGAGAGGCAGAGGGAGAGGCAGGGGGAGAGGCAGAGGGAGAGGCAGCCGGGGTAGAGGAAGACGGGGGAGCTCAAGAAATGATGATCCTAAGATGAGCTTCAGAGATTTCTGATTTTTTTTTCTCTGTGACTGGTAACTGTTTCTTTTCTGTGACCTGTTACCCTACTCTGCAAGTATCTTTAACACTAGATCTGAGCTATTCGGTTTACACATCTCTGTAGTGTTATCTTCTGTGCTTCTAGCAAAGATTATGTACAAATGATGCATAGTCCATTTTGTAGAAGAAATGCTGAGATCAATTATCCTATGCTAATCAACCCTTATTGTGCATCGTTTATTGGTTATAACGTACTCCCTCTGTTCTGTAATATAAGCCTTTTTAGCAAGATGTTATATTGTAGGGAGTATAACATGGACTGCAGGAAGTAGTTTTCGACATTTCCACATGAGCCAACTTACATGTCATGATGGTTTTACACTGCATACGGTATTTGATATGAAACGGCAATGACTAATACATAGGTGTCGAGATGTTGAATTTCTTCAAGTTTCATTACTAACAAGGCAGATATTAACAGGCATTGTGGAGCCTTGTACATGTCCTCTTTTGTTACAAGGCCTGATGTGGTGAGTGTTTTTTTCCTCTTTGGCGTCCCTGTTCTTCGTTCTCATCTTGTTTCCACTTCTGTTTAAAAGTGGACACTCCCTTTTCTTCTTTCCAAACAGCCCAAACATGGAAAAGAGAAGGAATGCTTCACAAGGTTGCAAAAGAGCATATATACAGACACAGATGACAGATGCACGTTTAAGTACAAACATGGAATCATGGATCACAAACATAGCAAGGTTTAGAACCCTGCAGTGCATTGCCACGGTTCGAAGATGAGCTCAAGACATGATGATCCTAAGATGAGCTTCAGAGATTTCTAGATGTTTTTTTTTTGTCCTTTGACCTGTAACCCTATTCTGTATGTCTGTTAAATACTACTAGTCCGAAACCTTTCGATTTGACATATCCATATAGTGTTATCTCCTGTTGCTTGTAGCAAAGACTATGTACAGTGATGCACAGTCCATTTTGCAAGAGCAATGCAGGGATCAGTTATCCTATTCTGATCATTTATTTGGTTAGAACATACTCCCTCCGTTTCAAAATATAAGATGTTTTAGGTTTATGAAGAAAATGAATCTAGACTTATTTTAGTATGTAGGTTCACTCAACTTTGGGATGAGTCTATATACTAAATGAAGTCTAGATTCGTTTTCTTCACAAACCTAAAACATCTTATATTTTGAAACGGAGGGAGTAGAAACCGAAATGCGTAATGCAGAAAGTTGTTTTCCACATTTGCAAATGCCCTGAACATGAGCCAACTCGCGTGTCATAAAGGTTTTAACAGGCATTTTAGAGCGAATTGTGAATTGTGTAGACAAAACAAATTAAGAACATCATACTGGATGATGTCCATTCGATCTTTAGTCATTTGCCTGATTTATACTCCCTCCGTTTAGAAATATAAGATGTTTTAGGTTTGTGAAGGAGATGTATCTAGACACCTTTTAGTGTATAGGTTTAAATGAATCTAGACACTAAAAGATGTCTAGATACACCTCATTCACAAATCTAAAACATCTTATATTTTCAAACGAAGGGAGTACCTCCTTTTATAGTTTCATACTGACCTTTCGTGTATCTTTACATAATAATCGGCCTGCTATCTTATTTTGACATTAACCGTTTGATATTCTAAATCTTGCTTATGCAGGAATGGTCTCAACTGCATCAGCTTTGGCTTCCTCTGATCACTCCTTAGTTGCTAGTTTCTTTCTTTTTACCTGTAGAATACATCGGGCATATCGCTTGCAGAATAATATAAGCAACTGTTTGTTCAAAACCGCGAGTTGCTGTTACCGTCAGGTGTTGATTTTAAATTTATATTTACCTTAACTGAAACATTAGAAATTAAAAGCCCTTCACTGCACCAAATAAAAAAAAATCTTTGATTTTTGCGGTCGTCTTGTGATTAGGACAAGACAATTTTGGGAAGGCGGGAATAAGATTTTGACTATATATAGGTCATTATTTTTGCCTATCTGTCAAGACTTTTGCTTTGGTATCCTCTCGTTTTCTAACTTTGACAAACAAAACTTGATACCGATTTGTTTTGAAGACCGTACGGATCCACCGGAAGCACCTATGGTCCTTTTAAACGTATACTCACCATACACGTATACTCACGTGTCTACGGAAGGCGGAAATCATGAGGTATATATTAGTAGGAACAAAAATTTAAAACGTGGCATGTAAAGACGTAGATCGCGATAACGAAAGACGAGATAAACCGGTTGAAACATCGAAAAAGCAATCCCGCCTGGGCGTTCGTTTGCCGGGCCTATCTTGTACGTCCAGCAGCTGATAGATTTGTGATGTTTTA
Source organism: Avena longiglumis (assembly GCA_030063025.1). Classification (NCBI taxonomy): domain Eukaryota; kingdom Viridiplantae; phylum Streptophyta; class Magnoliopsida; order Poales; family Poaceae; genus Avena; species Avena longiglumis. The sequence goes on along the minus strand of CP125975.1, from coordinate 38,055,596 downwards.
AGACCAGGTCGTCTACTCAGACGCGCGTGTTAGTTGGAGAGTCATTCGTCCTCGTGATTTGCCTGAGTTTTTTCTCAGTTCTGCCTCACCTACACCCTCTCTGGTCCGCCTCATCAATCGATCAGTTTTCTTGGATCTCATCCTCTCCCTTTGCGTTGGCAAGGTACTAGAACAAGAACAACACCACAACCACCGCCAATCTTCAAACAATCTGCATAATGTCTGTTCTTTTTTTACCTCATTTTTTCTTGTAAAATTTCAGGAATATTCAACATTTTTTATTCTGAAAATGAAATATCCATAATTTGTTTTTTCAACAATCTTATTTGATAATATTTATTTTTTACTTTTTATTTAACAATTTAGACACTCTTACTTTGTTTTATCCTAGATTCAGAAGTTTCATACAAGATTCACATGTTTTACAAACTTGTTTCTGCCAAGAGATATTCATATAATGTAATCAACAATTTTTTACATAATTATTTTTTCAATAATACTCAACAATATTTCATAGAATATTTTTTTAAGAACTTTTCTCGAAATATCCGTACAAGTTTCATACTTTTTCCAAGATAATGTTTTTAAGATACATGGGCAACACCGAAACTCAAATGAATCTTCAATAGAACTTTTTTTGAAACTACTAACAACAATCAAACTTGATTATTATTTTTTGTAAGTATGTTTTTATCACTAATTACAACAATCTGCATCAACCAAGATTAATAGCAAGAACGTTTCATACAAGATTCACGAGATTTCACACACTATCTCACTGTCACTCCTCTCATTAACAGATCTACCATGATTTTTATTTGCAACCAAAGTATTTTTTTACGTTGATTTTCTTAAATCCACATTAATAAGATTAATACCAAAAAATATATTACACATTCACCGTGGATTTTCAAGTGTGTCGAGATTCATAAAAGATACATACAAGAATCCCAAAATATTCGTACTTTCAGATTTGGGGAAAGCAATTTGGATAAAACTATGTTTCATCTTGACTGATTCATACAAGATAATTTAGGTACCAATATTTTCGGTAGCAATATTCAACCAATATTTTTGGTAACAAACAAACATTCATTTCATACATGATAAAATATTTTCAACAAAAAAAGTCACGGGATTTTTCTTACATATTATTTTTCACAGAATTTTCATGTTATAATTTTTCACACAATATTCACACAAAATGTGAAATGGGAGGAGACACTTGAACAGTTTCACACAAGATTTATGAGATATTCATATAATTTTTTCAAGAGATATTCATATATGTTATTCACATAATATTGTTATATTGTCTACAGCCAAGAATCATACTCCCTCCGTTTCGGTTTACAAGTCATACGCGTATATCTAGGTTATCAATTTGACCTATATAATTTTAATTATATAATATAAAAATTATATCATTAGAAAATACAAAGTCTAAAGTTTCCGGTGATATATTTTTTGTAATATATACATCATACTAAGTTACTCAATTTGACGACATAGAACTACGTGCAGGACTTGTAAACCGAAACGGAGGGAGTACATGATTCATATAGTTTTTTCAAAGATTATCAAATCTGGTAGGTTTTATAGGATTTATACATCACAGACATTGATACAAATTCATAGAAGATTCATACAATAATCACTCATGATTCAGAACAAAATCATACCAATTGGATATGGATTTTTTTCGATGCACCTTTTCAACATCAAATTCACCATAGATTTTGACAAGTTTCATGCGTAAGTAAAAATTAATTCACGGAACATCAAATCAACTAGTGTGTTGTCTTCTCCGACAAGCTGGGGTGCGCACTTGTTCACCGGGAACCTGTACGCACGACAAGGGATACGCGTCAGATCTGGATCTAGTAGCTAGTAAAGGGGTTGAGGGGGAGGGGGGGGGGGGGGGGATCTACAGGGATAGGTAGCACTTGCCGCGAGAATCCGTGGTTGGCAACGCTTGCCAGAAGCTCCGTATAGGACAGCACCCCATCCATGGCGGCGCCCACGGAGCAGGTGAGCCGTGAGCTACTGCAGAGGGAGGCGGCAGGAGAAAAGAAAGAATGGGGGTGTGAGAGAACCCGTGAGCGAGCATCGTGTACACCTTCGGCCGCTAATGGTGGAGACTATGGAAAGTACAATTAGTTAGTTATTTTGGCATATTTTCTTTAGTTTTAGCCTAGTGCTTCGGTCGTAGCCCAGGCATGGATCGAGAGGACCGAATCTCCAATTTTTCAACGGCACAGATAAGACCGGAACGCGCACGATGGGGTGGGATAACCGCTCTCGTTGAAACGTGGAGTATACACTGCTCGACTAACTACACATATACGGAGGTATGCATATGGTCTGGATATAGGTTTCGACGGATTTAAAAGAAATTGACCCATGCGGAACTAATTTTGAGAGGAGGACACCGAAGCAAACAAAGGCCATGTAGAAGGCACACGTACAATTTGGAAGCGCAAGGCCATCGAGAAGTCAACGATGACCCTGCCGTCCGGCCGGTTGCTGTGCTTCTTCCAGGTATCCCGTATCCCTCGTCCTGTCCTTCATTGGCAGATGAATCTTTTCCATCGATCGGGAGCCTAAATATAACCCAACTAACGCTGCGTCACGCGCGCGTAATCTAACAGTCATCGGCCAGAGCGTACGTACGACGAGTTCCATGCACAAAACTGTCAAATGTCGGCGAGGCCCGAACATGGCACGACGTGCCGGCGAGCGGCCGCCGTGGTTTACGGGTCAAACTCGCGAAGCCCGGAGCGCCGGAGACCATCCGTCGAGCCCTAGCTAGCTTGGAGGAGGGGATATATAAATCGTACCCTATGATCGGTTCATGCATGTCAAAGCAGCCCCTGGGTGGCGCTGTGTCGCCAACGCCACCTGCACGTCGATTCCGGAATCCGAGCTGCATGCGCATGATTGGGCCTAACGTTCTCGTCATGTGGCATGTTATGTTCCCGGTTCTCTCCTGAACTTATCAATGCGTGTGGATGGAATCTGCTGGACCAACATGGTGACCACACAAAACAATTATGTTTGCTGCAGGATCCGATTTAATAGCAGTACGAACATTGGTTGAAATGTGGAAGAGTGACGAAAATAGAGCGGAAAGTTTTCGACTTTATCATAGGAAAGTAGAAACGGGATTTTGCAAAACTGAAACGAAAACGGATTGAAAATAGGAAAACGAAAATGGAATTTTGCAAAATAGAAACGGAAACCGGAATTTTTCTGACGAAAACAGAAACAAAAACGAAACAACTATTTTACGGCGGAACGAACAAACGTAGGAACGAAATGTCCTTTTCCATCTAATATGGAATTTCCATTTTAGGGTTGATGTCCATGATGATTTTTTTTTTTTGCGGGTGATCCATGGTGAAATTCAACGGGCCTATTATATGACCTTGTCAACCCAAACTTGTAACATGGCTCGTCACAAAACTGGCGACCATGTAATCCCTTCATGCATTTCATGAGGATTTCACGATTTTCTTTCTCTTATTCTCTTGTAAACCTAAACAATTTTGATCGTTTTCTTGAATGCTTGGTATTTTTTACATGATTCAAGAGTTCTCTTGGTTTCGGATAAAATCTGCATCGCCTCGCATCCGCACTATATTCGATTTGTATCTGTTTCCAACAATATTTGCTTTCGTTTTTGTTTTTGAGGTTTTTGTATTCATTTCCGCTTCTGCAAAAAAGAAGACAAATATGGCACCACTCAGTTTCGTCTGTTTTTGCTCGGTTTTCAACCCTAGATATATCAACACATCAGTTAATTGATCAATTCTGCAAGAATTCGCCGGAAGCCCGCGTGTGTATTATTTAACCAATGCTAGTATACAACAATTCACCAGAAATTGTGCATTTGTCATTCCAATTTATCATTGTCACACATGGATGGTGGAGAGTGCTATGATCCGCTTCAACATATGATGGTCTTCTCTGTCCAGCATCTAGATGCTTCCCTGTTTGTGGCAATGTCACCGTGTGATGAGGCAGCTACGTACCACTCAGGTCTTTTTGCAACGTGTATATGTCATGTAGGCTTCTATGATTAGTCACAATTGTTGTTAACCTTTCCAAAAACACATCGGTACATTTTTTTTAAAGAAAAATTGAGGTTGTCTAAACCTAACGTGTTGATGTGTGTGGTCTTGTTGAGAAGGTGCGGACATCACGGTGGCGAGACCCTCGAGTTTGGGACTGTCAACTAGGGCTTGAACCCTAGTTCTCAAAAACCATATCACTTGTTGAGTTCGTTCACCGAGCATAGGTCACCAACCACGTCATCGCAGTGGGTGCAGTATTGCAGTTGGCGTCAGGCCAATACTCGACCTAAAAGGAAATTATTTCAAGTCTCTTAACCTAGAGGTCGAATAGTTATGGCTTATTCAAATTTACTCAAGTAAATAAGATCATATTTGATGGGGATATCCTACCGGGGTATACCCAGCAGGACGTTTCCGACCGGTCCAGAAACTGGCGAGTGGGCCTGCAGGACGGCGATTGGATCAAGGCCTGGCGTAGATTCAAGCGATTGGAAGCCGAAGGCCCAGGAGAGTAGATAGGCCCAGTCGAATTAGGTTAAAACGATTGCCGAGACATTAACTGATTCGGTTGAGATATGTAAACCCTAGGGGGGTGAGTCTATATAAACCTCCCTAGAGGGCGTGTAGAGGATACGTTCTATCATCCACCCAAGCGACTCGCCGCCTAGCCGTCGAGCTCGCCCCATTGTACCTCCATCATAATACAATCTAGCAGGAGTAGGTCTTTACCCTCCGGGCGAACTGGTAAAACCCTGTGTCTCCGCCCTCATCTCGCACCGCAGATGGCTGGCCGCCCTTGCCCTATGTTCTACTACTCGCTGCCGATTGCAGCATCTGCCGTGGTCATTCCCACGACAGTGGCGCCCACCGTGGGGCCTGGCCGGTCTGGCCGGTGTTCTGCGGCGAGATCCAATCTGCCCATCAACGAGTCGGTCGCCACCGGCCGCATGATAGCGATCGGCGAGATGCTCCAGATCTTGCCGAGCAGCTACGTCCCGGTGGCGCGACCCGTCACGCATAGCATGATCTTGCCAGTCAGCACGATCAGCCTCTTCGTCGGCCTCACCGACGTCATCGTCTCGGAGGATTCGGCTCGCATCCGCGAGTCGCCGCCACGCGACCGGCTCTCCGAGAGCCAGGTCCGCACGATCCACCGCCTCGCCTCCGAGTACAACTCGGCCCACAGCGACGTGGCCGAAACCACCACAGCCGCGGAAGACGCGGCCCTCAACGACGACGCCGACTCGGTGACCCCGGCGTCACTCGCCGGATCCATCATCGCGGCTTCGCCCGCGGGCTCCATCACCCAGGTCTCCAACGTTGGATACTTCGAGGATCCCTCCATCCTTGGGATCTTCGACTTCGACTCCGGATCGGAAAACTTCGCCGATCTCCGCGACGGGACCGGTCGCCACGCCGCGACCTACATGGCGACTGGCACCGACCCGCCGGAGGATCCCTTCTCCACCCCGATCCCTCCTAACGCCACGACAACGGAGGTCGAGGAACTCCGCCTGAAGCTGGCGGAGGCAGTCCGCAAGGAGCAAGCCGAGCACGAAAAATTTCGCCTCGAGCAGGTGACAGCGCAGGAGCTGTCACGTTACCACCAGCAGCGAATCAGGTCATGCTTGAACCCCACCATCCAGGGGCGCGCCCAGAACTTCGACGACGAGAACGACCCGGCCCGCGTCGCCGAGCGCGCGATCTGCGAGAACGCGCCACCCGGAGGAAGTGCCCGGCCCCCACCAGGGTCAACGGCGAACGGCGCCCCACCTCCACCCAACCGCTCACCCCCCAGGGACCAGCCGCGGATCGTGGTCTCCTCACGGGAGCGAGACGCGAACGGCCTACCACTGTTCTCCACCCCGATGGACAACCTCGTGGCGGACCGAGCAGCGGCCGACAACATCACGGCCACCGGTGACGGCGCCCTACAGATCCGGTACGTCAAGGCCCAGCTCGCAAAGGCGGTCGAGCAACAAAACGCAGGCGTCGACTCACAGGGCCGGATGTACTCGCGTTCATCGGACAGCAGAGCGGTCTCAAGCGGCCGTCCATTGGCGGCAAACACCCTCAACTGCCCGCCACCCGAACCACTGCAGTTCCAACACCGACCCGCGAACGCGGCACTCTCCACCAACAACCCCAGGCCAGTGACCAACTTCATCGCCGCCAACGATCAGCCCGTCGATGCCCGCACGCACATCATCAACAACCAGAGCTGGCGCGCACGCCAGCCCGACGACCTGCGACACACCCTAACCAATCGCCGCGACGGCGAGCCGATGGGGTCGCTAAGCCGACTCGGGCCCCGATGCTTCGGACCGATGATCCGAGGCGAAAAATACCCGGCGAACTTCAAAGCGCCGAAGGAAATAGAGAAGTACGACCCAGACGACCCTCCGTGTGGCTGGACACCTACCTCATGGCGATGGGGATCGCTGGCCACACCGACCTGCTAGCCGCCCGCTACCTCCCCCTGATGATGGAGGGAGCGTGCAGGCAGTGGATCAACACTCTCCCCCGGATAGCATCGACTCCTGGGAAGAGATGCGTGATGCCTTCGTCAGGCACTTCGAGGGTTCCTACACCCGCACCACCACCATCGAGGACCTGGAACGATGCGTCCAGGGACCCCGCGAGTAGACCCGCAGCTGGGTCCAACGGTGGCAAGAACTATGGTACAACACGGTCGGCATCCACCCGGACACCGCGATCCACTGCTTCAAGACCTCGTGCCGCTACGAGCCCTTGGTCACCAAGCTCAAACGAGCATACCGCACACTCGACAACATACCGGACCTCCTTGAGATCGCCAAAAGATACGCGGAGGAAGACCCAAACCAGGAAACTGACGACGAGTCGGGAGGTCAACGCCGCACGAACGGCAACGACAACGGACGGCGGTCCGACCTACGCTACAGCAACACTCGCCTCACCGGCAAGTGCCGCAGTGACGGGCGAGTCGACTTCGTAGCCAACACTGGACACGCGCAGCGCGAGCCCAAGAGCTTCCGCCGCGACGACGGCAACTACAAGGCGAAACCAAGGTTCGACCCCGCGACCCTCCTTAACCAACCTTGTGCGTTTCACAGCAGGGAAGGGAAGCCCGCCACGCACACGACCGCCGAATGCCACTCTCTCAAGGAGATCGAGAAGCCACGGCGAGCGCGGGAGGACCCCGACAACAACCCGCCAAATGGCAGAAAATTCGGCAGCGTGGCCGGCTCGCTCCACACCTTCACAGGCTTCAACACGAAGCGCGAGAAGAAGGTCATCGCACGCGCCGCCACCGTCAACACGGTGGCCCAGGTGGACGTTCCCCAGTTCCTCATCTGGTCGGAGCAACCCATCACCTGGAGCCACCAGGACCACTCGCCACGCATCGAGTACCTAGGCCGAGTCGCCCTGGTGGTCAAGCCCAAGGTGGGAGACTACTGGCTCCCCAAGACATTGATGGACGGCGGCAGCTCCATCAACATCCTGTACCTGGACACCTTCAGGCGACTGCGGCTCCCATAGTCGATGGTCGAGACGACCTACACAACGTTCCACGGCATCGTCCCCGGTCGGAAGGCGTACCCGATCGGCAAGGTCACGCTGCCAGTCATCTTCGGCACACCAGCAAACTTCCGCACCGAGCGGATCGTCTTCGAGCTGGTGCCCTTCGACAGCCCCTACCATCTACCGCGCCAGCGTTCACCAAGTTTATGGCGGCGCCCCACTACGCGTACAACGCGATGAAGCTCCCCGGTCCGCGTGGCGTCATCACCATACACGGCGACCCCGACATGGCCGCCGAGTGCGAGGCCAAAGGAGCCGAACTCGCCGACGCCGTCATCGCGACTGAGGCCAACCACGCCGAAGAGCTCGCCAAGTACGCGAATGGGGTCAACAACGACGACCCCACTATACTCAAGAAGCCCAACTCGGAAGGCGGCAACACCTCAGCCTTTGAGGCAACGACTCACACCCGCACCGTCGAGCTGGTCCCAGGCGACTCCAGCCAAACGATGACGATCGGGACAGGCATGAGCCCAGCATAGGAAGGCGCACTCATCGAGTTCCTCCGTGAGAACATGGACATCTTTTCATGGAAGCCCTCTGACATTCCTGGTGTCCCTAGGGAACTTGCTGAGCACAAACTCAACGCCGACCCCAAAGTGCGACCTGTCAAGCAGTCGCTGCGGCCCTTCAATGAAGAGCGCCGCCGAGCCATCGCCGAGGAGGTGCAGCGTCTACTCGCCGCAGGCTTCATCCGGACAATCAAATACTCCAAGTGGCTGGCAAACCCAGTCCTGGTCGAGAAGAAAAATGGGACCTGGAGGATGTGTATCGATTACACAAACTTAAACAGCGCCTGCCCGAAGGAGCAATCGTCCTCCCGCGGATCGACCAAATAATCGATTCCACCGCGGGCTCGGAGTCACTGTGTTTCCTCGACGCCTACTCTGGGTACAACCAGATCAAAATGGCTGTCGAGGACGAGGAAAATACGGCGTTCATCACGCCATTCGGAGCCTTCTGCTACACCGCCATGACCTTCGGCCTCAAGAACGCCGGGGCGACCTACCGGTGGTGCATGCAGGAATGCCTTGCGAGCCAAATTGGCCGCAATATCCACGTCTACATCGACGACGTGGTAGTGAAGTCCGCTCGCCAGAGCGACCTACTCGCCGACCTGGCGGAAACATTCGCCAACCTGCGGAAATACAAGATAAAGCTAAACCCAGGCAAATGCACCTTCGGTGTACCAGCAGGGCAACTACTGGGCTACGTCGTCTCCAAGCGCAGGATCGAGGCGAACCCCACCAAGATCGACACGATCGCTCGACTCGGCAAACCCGAGTGCCTGCGCGATGTCCAGAAGCTGGCCGGGCGAGTCACGGCTCTCAGTCGCTTCATCCCCGATTGGGAGAAAAGGCGATGCCCCTATACCGCCTGATGCGCAAGAACCCCACCTTCTAGTGGGATAAGGAGGCGGACGACGCGCTCCGCGACCTGTGGCATCCCGCAAAACCACTACTAGAAAATCGCGTTGAATTTGTGCATTGCATCGTCATCATCATGCATTGTTTGCCAAAACTATTTTTCGCAAGGCCCGTTTTGTTTTCTAAAACGCCCCATCTTTATTCAAACGCCAAACCCCGGGGCTCCGGAGAATTTTGTTTTGTTGCTATCGGTTTGCAAATGGTCCAATTAAATTAAATAAAAAGTTAAATTATTTTAGCGGGGGCAGTCGAACGGGCCAACTCGACCGAACGACCACCCCCAATTTTTCCAAACGGTCCACTAGACAAATCCTATAGCTACCAGCTAGTCTACCCTCTCTCCCCAGCCACCTCACCCCCACCTATCTCTACGCGCCACATCACCCCTGGTTAACCCCCACCCAATCCCTCCTTGCCACATCCCTCCACCTCACTCCCTGCCCAACCCACAGCACACAACCCTCCACACACCACACACAAGATGCACACGCCAGACGCACCGCGCCTGCCCCGCCTCCCCCCTGGTCCCGCTCTGGGCCCCACATCAGACTCCACGCGACACGCAACCCACGCCTCCCTCACCCTTCTTCCTCCTCCTCCTCGTGCCTCGACCCGACGCCTCTAACTTCGCCGCCTCCTCCTCCTCTTCTCAGAGCCTCCTCCCACTGCTGGCCACGCCTCGCCGCCCGCCTCCCTGCGCGCTCCTCTCACTCACGCTTGTTTCGCTTGCCCGCCTGCTGCAGGCCGACGGGCCAGCCTTTCGCCTCGGCTGAGCCTCCGCGGCCTCCGCTTGAGCCGCCCGTCCCCGAGCCCTTCCCGTCGCCGAGCCGCCGTTCGCCCGTCTCGCCGCCCAAGCTCCGCACCGCCGTGCCGATGAACTCCTCCAGCCGGCGCGCCCGCTTCTCCGCTCTGCCGGCCTCCGCGCTCGCCGTCAAGGCTGCGTCACGCTGCCCGCCTGGCCGCCAGCTCTGCCCGCCTCCGCTGCGAAGTTCCCCTCTAGCGCGCCGTTCGCCACCATCGCCACTCCCGCTGCGTCGACACGGTCCACGTGACGCCCGTCGCTGCGCCCTCGCGCGCTGCCGGCGACCTCCCTCTGCACCGAGCCTCGCCGACGCGCCGCGCGCCAGCGCGGACCGCGCAGCCTTCGCTCGGCGGACCCGCCGCTTCCGGCGGCCGCCGAGGGTCCGTCTCGCGCCCGGCACGCCCGGACCTCCACCGCCCGCCTAGTCGCTGCTCGCCCCGTCCCGTGCTCGCTCGCCGCCGCTTCGCCGCCGTCCGCCTCGCAGCGGCGCTTCGCCTCGCCACCAGTCCCCAAGCCCGACCCGTAGCAAGATCTTGATCCCGTCTCCAAGGACTCCTCGGACAAGATCAACCAATGCCGGCCAGACGATCGAGGTGGGCACCCCAAGGTCTTCTCGGGACATCGAGGTCGCCATCACGAAGGACAAGCCGCCGTCATGGAAACCGAGGACACCGGTACCCCCAAGTTCAACCCGCCAAGTTCTTATCGAGAACGCCGAGAACCTCCACCGGAGCCGAAGATCCGGAGCTCTTCTTCATAGAACGCCAAGTACCTCGAAGACCGTTCCGCTGAAACCCCGAGATCGTCGTCATAGAACCCGCAGGCCACCTGCGACAAGCACTCCGCCCGGACACCCAGTTCTCCACCCCGAAGCCGCGATGATGTTGAACCAGGACCTCCATCGGACAAGATCGTCACCAAGACCGGACCCGACAAGATCGTCGCAACGACAAGAACGGCACCGACCGAAGCAAAACCCGCTGCGCCCCGGCACGGAATCAAGACCTGCTTCCTGAACGCGACAAGAACTACCCCGGAACCGAGAACGGAACCGTCGAACCCTGGACCCTAAGCCCGACCCCGGACCCTGTCGAACCCCGGAACCCCTGGAACCCCAAGAGCTTCGACCCCTAATGTGTGAACCCCCTTCCCGGAACCCTATTTTACAACATAATAACAATTGTTGCATATTTAATTGTCATCTCGCTTGCATATCATGTGGTTTGGGGCATTCTGCCGATTCACCTAATAATTAAATATGGGGTCCATATGCGGGCAAATCTAGCCTTATATTGGCCTCATTTAAATTTGTGTAGCGAACCCGATGCTATCTTCTACCATGTAAAACAACATTTAAATTGCGGGGTACTAAATAACTTGAACCATTTAAATAATTGTTGGGGCCCCGGTTCCGCTTAATATTGACCTAATTGCGTCGCACCTTTGCCATGCCATGCATCATACATGCATCATGCCGATCTTCTGCCGTGTATTGAATATTGCATCCGGTGTTTATTCTAGTGTTTTTGCTTCTTCACGGATAAGGCCGTTGAGTTGATGTGAGCTTCACCGATCTTGGTTGACCTTCGACAATGTTTTCAGCGAGCATCTCCCTTTCTACCTATCTTACTTTTATAGTATTTACTTCCTCCGTTGATCTATTGCTATCCGAGTTGCGATGCTTTAGTTTCCGTACTGTGATACCTGCAGCCCTATATTGCCTTGGACACACCCTATTACCGTTGTTTGGTAGATAGTTGGACTTGCGTCGTAGTTGCTTGCTCAAGTGCTGATGTGTGTCGTCATATGCCACGATTGCTTGATGTATTGCCGCATGTTGATGTTGGAGATGATTCTAGTTTTACTTATCGTCACTTTAATTTCTGTTAACAACTAAAATTGAATAAGGAGGCATCGGTGGGTGATAGAAAATATTTGGTTTCCGAGCCCACTTGTGTCCGTAAGACCCAGTACTTGATTCATGTTCCTTGTTTTATCGCTATTATCCACATCCGGAGGTATATGGGACCCCGAGCGAGCTTGATTCCGTCTTATTTCTTGGGGCCACAAACTAGTTTGAGGTGTTTTTACTATCTGTACTTATGCCATGCTACTTTCAGTATTTAATTTGTGCGAGGAGCACACTGCTGTTAGGATCGGGACACGATTCCGCGGTGTCGACAAGCCCAGCCACACTTTCGGGTTCCCACTGTTCACGGCCGTCTACCCAAACCTTGAGCCCGTCTCGAGTCGGTGGCTTCGCTATGGATCTACTTAAGGTGGCCTGAAATATTTCTGAATCTTGTGATTGTTCGATCGTGAAAGCCTCGTTGGGTTTTGATTTGGTTTTTCCGAGGCTGATCGAGCGTGTGTTGCTATTGGTGCACCCCGGCCGGGTAAAACTTTCTGAAAGCCGTGTCCGCGGATATGGACGACTTGGAGCACAGTTTCTTGATCATAGACAAGCATAAATAAAGTTTATCGCTATAAATTTGACTTATAATGACTAGTAATCAGCTTCACTACAATGGAATGGCTAATTAATACTGCCCACAATTGCTTGTTTGGAGTGTCGCTTGCGACCATTGTACCTGACTAGTAAGTATCGCAACTACAACGGAATGGCTGATTAAAAGTATCAACAACTGTCGGGTTTATGGGTTCTCTCATGCTACTTGTATCGGACTAGTAAGTGTTGCCACTATAACGGAATGGTTAACTAAAAGTGCCCACTGCTTATTTTATCAGGATGAATATCTATATCTGACTAGTAGTTACTGCAACGATAACTGAATAAGTAAAACTGCCAACTGTGTGAGTTCCTCGGTTGACCTCCTCGTTTGGTATCGAGGGGGAAACACCAGGATGGGTTTGTTTGGTGTTAGCTTCAGGTTGGATCCGGATAGGTCATTCTTACCCTCTCTGATAACCGCCAGTTGTATCGAGTCTCTATAGGTTGTTTAGTGCATGCTGCCGCTGCCGCTTCAGTCCACCATACCTATGTAGGCGAGGACCGCCGAATTCTAGCCTCGCCGTGTCGGCCTCGATCGACGCTCCTTCTTTTTCCTTTGCCTTTGTCGGCACCCCTTTTGTTTAAGCAGGTTTGAGATCGACGTCGTTAGCAGGGTTACCCTTCCGGCTTGGCCTGGGCAGGGTTATGGACGCCATTGGTTATTCTTCAGGGCTCTTAGCCCCATTTGCTTCTTGTCCGTAGTCGGACGCTCTACCGTTTTCAAGGTGATTTGGATCTTGTATATTATATTTGTATTCTTGACTCATGGAGTCGCTGTTATATATATCTGTTCTGTGGGCCCCATCGAGGACCGTTGTGTAATGTTATTACTTCGTTTTCCACCCGCACGAAAGTGCCTGGTGGGCACCTTTGAATTGTTTCTATGCGGGTTTGGAGAATTTTGCTCAAACTTGCATAGGTCCGATTCGAGGGTGTTACTGAGTGGTATCGAGCTCAGCGATTACGATACCCACAAGTCCAAATTTGAGGATAACCTAGCTAACTCAAGTAGAGTGTCAAAACTATTTTTGCAAAATCGGTTGGATAGTTCTGATTAGGTCTGATTTTACTCCTTACCCCTCTTCTATTCTCCTCTCACCTCTACGCGTTTTGAATCCGCTCTCTTCTCTCTCTTCGAGTCCAGGATTTCTCGTGGTTGGGTCATCGTACTTCGTGGTTTCGCTTTCTCCCTTTTGTAACGGAGGTGCTACGATCATCAATCTGCAACTTGTTTGTTGTGCCCTTCATCCGATCTTTTGTTCTTGAGCTCTTTATCGATATGTGTTCCTTGCCGGATATCAGTGTCGTTGAAAAACATATGAGAAGGACGAGCTTTGGTGAAGTTGGAGTCGACCTTGAGCACGTGTTGTTCATGCCAATGGAACCATCGCGAAACCTAATCAGTGTGTCTTTCATACGATTTCTGCTGGCAGCATTCCTTTGTTCCGGATACCACCTATGGAGATCTTCAGTCTAAATCTCGAGAGTTGAGTTGCCTGATTCCCCTACCCATGTATAGAGTTGATAGTTGGGTCCGGGATGGACTGATCACCCTACCCGACTCTTACTGTTCGCTCTGTACATCGAACTGGTGGATCGATGTAACTTTTCCCTCTTCTAATTGAAGTTAGAGGTGGCCTTATCGTTTGATACCTCTACCTTCGTCCTTTGTTCTCCGGAGTGATCTCTCGACGGTCAGGAACAACGACCCTTTGTTGGTGGTGTCGCCGTTTTCCAGATGAAGAAGAAACCCTCGTTAGTGGTGTCGCGAGGATCTACCTGAAGCGAGAAGATGCAGGTCACCGACCTTCTTTCCGGTACCATGAGGCGGATCTCGAGGGCGAGATCCTTTGTTAGTGGTGTCGAATTGTGGCATCCCGCAAAACCACTACTAGAAAATCGCGTTGAATTTGTGCATTGCATCGTCATCATCATGCATTGTTTGCCAAAACTATTTTTCGCAAGGCCCGTTTTGTTTTCTAAAACGCCCCATCTTTATTCAAACGCCAAACCCCGGGGCTCCGGAGAATTTTGTTTTGTTGCTATCGGTTTGCAAATGGTCCAATTAAATTAAATAAAAAGTTAAATTATTTTAGCGGGGGCAGTCGAACGGGCCAACTCGACCGAACAACCACCCCCAATTTTTCCAAACGGTCCACTAGACAAATCCTATAGCTACCAGCTAGTCTACCCTCTCTCCCCAGCCACCTCACCCCCACCTATCTCTACGCGCCACATCACCCCTGGTTAACCCCCACCCAATCCCTCCTTGCCACATCCCTCCACCTCACTCCCTGCCCAACCCACAAAGACACAACCTCCACACAGGCATGCACACACGCCAGACGCGCTGCGCCTGGCCCCGCCCGTCCCTGGTCCCGCCCTGGGCCCCACACACGCACTCCACGCAACCCACGCCTCCCTCACCCTTCTTCCTCCTCCCTCCTCGCGTGCCTCGACCCGACGCCCCCAACTCGCCAGCGTCTGCCGCCTCCTCCTCCTCTTCTCAGCAGCCTCCTCCTCCCACCGCCGGCTCGCTCGCCCGCGCTCAGAACCCGCCCCCTCTGCCCGCAAGGTTCCCCTCTCACTGGCTGCGCCCGCCGCCTTGCTACTGCCGCGCTCCTGCCGCCCGCGCCGCCAAGGCCCGCCTGCGCCTCGCCCGAGCAGCGCGCCCTCCCCAGAGCCGCGCCCGTCCCGAGCCCTTCCGTCGTCGAGCCGCCGTTCGCCCGTCTCGCCGCCTCCAAGCTCCGCACGCGCGCTGATGAGCTCCTCCAGCGCGCCGCCCGCCGCTGCCTTCGCTGCCTCGCTCCGGCCGCCTCCAGCGCCGCCCATGTCGCGCCCGCCTCACGCGGCCCGCCTCCGTGTTCGCCCCGCCCCTCGCAGCAGCTCCCCTCTAGCGCGCCGTTCGCCGCCACCATCGCCGCCCCTTGCGTCCGACACGGTCCACCGCGCCCGTCGCTGCGCCCTCACGCCGCGCGCGGCGACCTCCGCTGCACCGAGCCTCGTCTGACGCCGCCCGCCTCAGTAGCGGACCCGCGCCCAGCCTCGCTCCGGCGGACCCCCACTGCCGCCCAGCGGCCGTCGCCATGGTCCGTCTCCGCGCCCGGCACGCCAGACCTCCACCGCCCCGCCTAGTCGCGTCTGCCCCGGCCCGTCCCCGTGCTCGCTCCGCCGCCTCGCCCTCGCCGCCGTCCCCGCCTCGGCCGCGGCGCCGGCTCGCCTCCGCCACCAGTCCCCAAGCCCGACCCGTAGCAAGATCTTCGATCCCGTCGCCAAGGACTCCTCTCGGACAAGATCAACCAATGCCGGCCACAGACGATCGAGGTGGGCACCCCAAGGTCTTCTCGGGACATCGAGTTCGCCATCACGAAGGACAAGCCCGCCGTCATGGAAACCGAGGACACCGGTACCCCCAAGTTCAACCCGCCAAGTTCTTATCGAGAACGCCGAGAACCTCCACCGGAGCCGAAGATCCGGAGCTCTTCTTCATAGAACGCCAAGTACCTCGAAGACCGTTCCGCTGAAACCCCGAGATCGTCGTCATAGAACCCGAAGGCCACCTGTGCGACAAGCACTCCGCCCGGACACCCAGTTCTCCACCCCGAAGCCGCGATGATGTTGAACCAGGACCTCCATCGGACAAGATCGTCACCAAGACCGGACCCGACAAGATCGTCGCAACGACAAGAACGGCACCGACCGAAGCAAAACCCGCTGCGCCCCGGCACGGAATCAAGACCTGCTTCCTGAACGCGACAAGAACTACCCCGGAACCGAGAACGGAACCGTCGAACCCTGGACCCTAAGCCCGACCCCGGACCCTGTCGAACCCCGGAACCCCTGGAACCCCAAGAGCTTCGACCCCTAATGTGTGAACCCCCTTCCCGGAACCCTATTTTACAACATAATAACAATTGTTGCATATTTAATTGTCATCTCGCTTGCATATCATGTGGTTTGGGGCATTCTGCCGATTCACCTAATAATTAAATATGGGGTCCATATGCGGGCAAATCTAGCCTTATATTGGCCTCATTTAAATTTGTGTAGCGAACCCGATGCTATCTTCTACCATGTAAAACAACATTTAAATTATGGGTACTAAATAACTTGAACCATTTAAATAATTGTTGGGGCCCCGGTTCCGCTTAATATTGACCTAATTGCGTCGCACCTTTGCCATGCCATGCATCATACATGCATCATGCCGATCTTCTGCCGTGTATTGAATATTGCATCCGGTGTTTATTCTAGTGTTTTTGCTTCTTCACGGATAAGGCCGTTGAGTTGATGTGAGCTTCGCCCCGATCTTCGGTTGACCCTTCGACAATGTTTTCAGGCGAGCATCTCCCCCTTTCTACCTATCTTACTTTTATAGTATTTACTTCCCTCCAGTTGATCTATTGCTATCTGAGTTGCGATGCTTTAGTTTCCGTACCTGTGTGATACCGTGCAGCCCTATATTGCCTTGGACACACCCTATTACCTGTTGTTTGGTAGATAGTTGGACTTGCGCGTCGTAGTTGCTTGCTCAAGTGCTGATGTGTGTCGTCATATGCCACAGTTGCTGATGTATTGCCGCATGTTGATGTTGGAGATGATTCTAGTTTTACTTATCGTCACTTTAACTTCTGTTTAACAACTAAAATTGAATAAGCAGAGGCATCGGTGGGTGATAGAAAATATTTGGTTTCGAGCCCACTTGTGTCCCGTAAGACCCCGAGTACTTGATTCCTGTTCCTTGTTTTATCGCGCTATCCACATCCGGGAGGTATATGGGACCCCCCTGAGCCAGAGCTTGATTCCGTCTTATTTCTTGGGGCCACAAACTAGTTTGAGGTGTTTTTACTATCCTGTACTTATGCCATGCTACTTTCTGTATTTAATTTGTGCGAGGAGCACGCTGTACTGTTTAGGATCGGGACACGATTCCGCGGTGTCGACAAGCCCAGCCACACTTTCGGGTTCCCAGTCGTTCACAGCCGTCTACCCAAACCTTGAGCCCGTCTCGGAGTCAGCTGGCTTCGTTGCGGGAAATATTTCTGAATCTTGTGATTGTTCAGTCGTGAAAGCCTCGTTGGGTTTTGATTTGGTTTTTCCGAGGCTGATCGAGCGTGTGTTGCTATTGGTGCACCCCGGCCGGGTAAAACTTTCTGAAAGCCGTGTCCGCGGATATGGACGACTTGGAGCACAGTTTCTTGATCATAGACAAGCATAACTAAAGTTTATCGCTATAAATTTGACTTATAATGACTAGTAATCAGCTTCACTACAATGGAATGGCTAATTAATACTGCCCACAATTGCTTGTTTGGAGTGTCGCTTGCGACCATTGTACCTGACTAGTAAGTATCGCAACTACAACGGAATGGCTGATTAAAAGTATCAACAACTGTCGGGTTTATGGGTTCTCTCATGCTACTTGTATCGGACTAGTAAGTGTTGCCACAATAACGGAATGGTTAAATAAAAGTGCCCACTGCTTATTTTATCAGGATGAATATCTATATCTGACTAGTAGTTACTGCAACGATAACTGAATAAGTAAAACTGCCAACTGTGTGAGTTCCTCGGTTGACCTCCTCGTTTGGTATCGAGGGAAACACGAGATGGGTTTGTTTGGTGTTAGCTTCAGTTGGATCCGGATAGGTCATTCTTACCCTCTCGATAACCGCCATTGTATCGAGTCTCTATAGGTTGTTTAGTGCATCTTTGCCGCTTGATCCACCATACCTATGTAGGCGAGGACCGCCGAATTCTAGCCTCGCCGTGTCTTGGCCTCAAGATCGACGCTCCTTCTTTTTCCTTTGCCTTTGTCGGCACCCTTTGTTTAAGCAGGTTTGAGATCGGCGTCGTTAGCGGTTACCCTTCCGGCTTGGCGGGCAGTTATGGACGCCATTGGTTATTCTTCAGGGCTCTTAGCCCCATTTGCTTCTTGTCCGTAGTCGGACGCTCTACCGTTTTCAAGGTGATTTGGATCTTGTATATTATATTTGTATTCTTGACTCATGGAGTCGCTGTTATATATATCTGTTCTGTGGGCCCCATCGAGGACCGTTGTGTAATGTTATTACTTCGTTTTCCACCCGCACGAAAGTGCCTGGTGGGCACCTTTGAATTGTTTCTATGCGGGTTTGGAGAATTTTGCTCAAACTTGCATAGGTCCGATTCTGAGGGTGTTACACGACCTCAAGAAGGTGCTACTCAGAGCACCGCTACTCGCCGCCCCCGTCGACAAAGAACCCATGCTGGTCTACGTCGCGGCTTCCGAGCGCGTCGTCAGCGCCGTCATGGTCGTCGAGCGGCCAGAGGAAGGAAAGGAGCGCCCGGTACACACCGAGTCGCGCCAGCGATACCCGCAATACCAGAAACTAGTATACGCGGTCTTCAGAGCACAGCGGCGACTGCCGCACTACTTCCAGGAGCACCCGATCACGGTCGTCTCCTCAGCACCGTTGCAGGACATCATCCGCAACCGTGAGGCGACTGGGCGAGTCGCCAAGTGGGCCGTCAAAATCGGCGTCTACAACATCAATTATGAGCCACGAAAAGCGATCAAGTCACAGGCTCTCGCGGACTTCATCGCCGACCGAAGAAGCCAAAGGAAAAGTCGTACCTCCACTACTGGAACCTGCATTTCGACGGCTCCAAGAATGCAGACGGCGCAGGAGCAGGGATCGTGCTGACTTCCCCGAAGGGAGACAAGCTCCGCTACGTCCTCTTCCTCGACTTCACCCCCTGCACCAACAACATGGCCGAGTACGAGGCACTACTCCATGGCATGCGAGTCGCCAAGGAGATGAATGTCAACCGCCTACGCTGCTAAGGAGACTCCGACCTCGTCGCTGGGCAGGTCGTTGGTACCTGCGACGCCGTCTCCCCCACCATGGCAGCATACCGCCACGCAGTGGACAAGCTGGGCGGACACTTCGCAGGCTATTCCGTCGAGTGGATCGACAGGCGGAAAAACGAAGAGGACGACGCACTCTCTCGTATCGGCTCGGCTCGACTCGCACCACTCGCCGGCGTCTTCATCGACACCATCACCAAGCCTTCCGTCTCTCCTCTAAGGGAGATCGACATCGGAGTCCCGCTGCAACCAGAGGCAGCCCTGGTCGCACTCATCGCCGAGCCAGAAGACTGGACTACACCGTACATCGCCTACTTGGAGGGAGGCACCTTGCCGGCAGACAAAACAGACGCCCGGATGATAGCACGCCGCTGCAAATCCTTCATCATCATCGACGGCGAGCTCCACAAGTGCAGCGTGACCGGCGTGTTCCAACGCTGTGTCCAACCCGCTGAAGGACGCAAAATCCTCCACGACATCCACTCCGCTGCGGCCTGCGCCCACGCCCGCTCTCTGGTCGCAAAGGCTATGCGGCACGGCTTCTACTGGCCCACCGCACACGCAGACGCCGTCGACATTGTCCAGCGGTGCGCCGGGTGCCAGAAGTACGCCAACCAGACACACGTGCCGAGCTCAGCGCTCAAGACAATCCCCATCACCTGGCCGTTCGCCGTGTGGGTATGGACATGGTAAGCCCTTTCAAAAAGTCCCCCTCCGGCTTCACCCACCTCATGGTCGCGGTCGACAAATTCACAAAGTGGGTGGAGGCCAAGCCAGTCCGGAAATGCGACAGGAAGACCGCCACCAAGTTCCTACGCGAGCTCATATATCTCTACGGGTTCCCAAACAACATCATCATGGACAACGGCACCAACTTCGCCAAAGGAGCCATGGCCGAGTTCTGCGAGGAACATCACATCTGACTCGACCATGCCTCAGTCGCCCACCCGGAGTCCAACGGCCAGGCGGAACGGGCCAACCAGAGCATCCTCCACGGCCTGAAGCCACGGCTCCAAGTACCACTCGAGCGCACCGCCGGGTGCTGGGTCGAGGAGCTACCCTCCGTCATCTGGGTTATCCGCACCTCGGTCAACAGGTCGACAGGGTTCACCCCCTTCTTCATGGTGTATGGCGCCGAGGCAGTCATGCCCACCGACCTAGAGCATGACTCGCCAAGGTGATGGGTTTCGCGGCATAGTAAATCAAAATTTTCTACGGATGCAAACAGAGGGAAAGCCAAGATCTAATCTAGGAGATGCAAACAACAAGAGAGATTGGATTAGATCTTCATACCCTTGAAGATTCGCCTGCAATGCGTTATCGAACGTGGGTGATGTAGTCGTACTCGCTTCTCCTCCTCGCGATCCGATCCGATCTAGCACCACAAGTGGCGGTGCCTCCGTGAGATGCACACGTGCAGCACCTCGACGTCTCCTCCTTTCTCGGACCAGCAAGTATGGTGGAGAGATGGATTGGATCTACAACACGACGGCGTGGTGTATATGGTGGAGAGTTTCTGCAGCAGGGCTTCGCCTACACGCAGTCGGGAGGGAGAGAGAGAGGAGGGCAGCAGGGCGACTGGGCTTGGAGGGGAAGCTGTGGGGGGTGGTGCGCCCCCAGCCCTCTTTATATAGAGGGGTGGGCGGCTTCCCTAGCCCCTCCCCCAATCCCAAACCGGCGGCCACAAGGAGGAGTGGGGGGCAAGGAACCCCCCCTTCTAGAAGGTCTACTTAGGGTTTTACCCTAGCTGGCCGGTTGGGCCCTATGGGGCCTTGTGACCCTGGCCAAAAGCGGCCAGGGCACTCCCTCATAGGCCCATGCCCCCTCCCGGAAGGTGGGGCCACGTTGGTCCCCTTCCGGAAGGTTCTAGAAGCTTCCGGTACAATACCGATTAACCCGGAACAATTCCGAACTCCAAAAACTGCACTGCCTTATATGAATCTTATTCTCCGGACCACTCCGGAACCTCTCGTGATGTCCCGGATCCCATCCGAGACTCCGAACAAAAACTCATAAACCAATTATCCAATCTATCCTAGCGTCAAGACACGTTAAGTGTGTGACCCTGCGGGTTCGAGAATATGCAGACATGATCTTCTATCAATAATCAACAGCGGGGTCTGGAAACCCATATTGACTCCCACACATTCATCGATGATCATATCGGATGAACCACGATGCCAGGATTCAATCAATCCCATATATATTCCCTTCGTCTCGCGATATTTTACTTGCCCGAGATTTGATCGTCGGTACCGTCATACCTAGTTCAATCTCGTTCACAGCAAGTACTTTACTCGTTCCGTAATCCGATATCACTTTGTGATTAACTCCTTAACCACATGCTTGTAAGCGGTGTTGATATCGATTACCGAGTGGGCCCGAAGTATATCTCTCCGACTTGGGAGGGACAAATCCCATCTCGATACATACAACCCAACAGATACTTTACGATCACCTGAGAGACACCTTTATGATCACCCTCTCATAGGATGGCGTTTGATGACCTCAAAGATTTCTTCCGATACCAGGGAGTTGTATTATCTCATGGTCTAAGGAATACAATATTTGACATAAGAAAAGCTTCGCAAAGATGAACACGATGACACGATCTAATTGTTTCGCTTAGTTTGGGTCTGTCCATCATATCATTCTCCCAATGATATGATCTCATTATTAATTGACAACTCATGTCCATGGTTAGGAAACCTCAACCATCATTAATCAATGAGATAGTCCATAGAGGCGTACTAGGGACACGGTGTTGTTCACAAACCACACAAGTATTAAAGTTTTCGCTTAATACAATTCTAGCATGGAATATAAACATTATCATGAACAAGAATTATAATAATAACATCTTTATTATTGCCTCTAGGGCATAATTCCAACACAAGGGCGAGTACGCACAAGAATTATAATAATAACATCTTTATTATTGCCTCTAGGGCATAATTCCAACTACATGGAGGCTGCGAACGAACTCGCACGTCAGGATGGAGTCGATCAACTCGACGAGGCACGCGACCTAGCTCGCTCCCGCACTGCCATCTACCAGCAAGGACTCCGCCACTACCATAGCCGGCGGGTGAAGACTCGCACCTTCCAGGAAGGTGACCTGGTGCTACGCCTCATCCAGGACAATAAAGGCATGCACAAGCTCTCCCCCCCCGTGGGAGGGACCATTCGCCATCGGGCGAGTACTCGGCAACGACGCCTACTACCTCACCGACGTCTGCGGAGACGGGAAACTCGACATCAAGCGACCGTGGAATGTAAACCTCCTACGGAAGTTCTACTCCTAGAACTCCATACATGTACCCTCCACTAGCTATGAAATAAAATATATCGGTTACCGCAAATTGCATATACTCTCCGTGTCTTGTGCCACTCCCACTCGTAATAACAACGTCAAGCTAACTGTAGAAGTCAACCTCTGGTACAGCGACCAGCACGGCCAAGTAGTGCGTTACGAGGGCACTGGGTTACCCCAGTACTCGTAACGTCCACGAAAAACGCCTACCCGGAGCCCCATTGGAGTCGCCTAGCTCGACTGGCTTAACGAGCCAAGACAATCGCCTCCTCGCTCACGATCGTGATCCTCCGCATCCTCGACGGCCGAATCGAACGGCCAAGTACCACGCCGGGGGACGACCGATTAAGCCGAGCGATTAGGGAAAACGCCAGAAATGCGAGGCGTGCAGGACTCGCCATGCGACTGACCCGACGGGCCAGGCAGGAGTGATGCGCTCACTCTAACGCGCCCAGTCCTCACCCACCCTAGAGCCGCGACTAGAACCACCAAGTACCACGCTCGGGGACTCGGCTACCCGACCTCGTTCGCGCAAGGGAAAACGGTCAAGTAAAGAGCACTCATGGGAGTCGCCCTGCGACTGGCTTTCCATGCTCGGGCGAGTCGACCTCAATAACAAAACAACTGACAAAACGTTCAAAACCACAAACACATAACAAACGAGGTAAACCCCATAAAAAGGGCGGACGCGCTCGGGGACTCGTCCAATCATCAATCAAAATCGCAAGACAAAATAACGCGAAATTCCATTACAGCATAACAAAGTTGTTACAAAATACAAGTTGAGCCCAATGGCCAAATTACTACTAACGCCCCAAGGCACAATGTTTCTATTTCGCAGGCTTTGACGTCGACTCGCCGCCACCCTTGCGGTTGCGAATGAAGGGAGTGTACGGGTTCGACGGGTACGTCGTCAACTCACCCGCCATCGCCGCACGGAAGGGCTGCTCAACCTTGAAGTCCCGGTGCGGTGGCTCGGGATCGTTGGGCGCGACAGTCGTCTCCTGATAAGGGAGAAGGTCGCCCATCGCCCAGACGCGATCGGAGTATACCGCGGCCCGGTCCGTCAGCTTCAGCACCTCGGCAATCTCCACCGAGCCCGTCGACGAGGGGTAGCCACTCGTCACGTCGTCAAGGTCGAAGTCCTCCGGGAAGTGGGCAAGCCCAAGGCTAAGCGCCGTTGCCGCCCCACGCCGGAACGCCGACCGCGTCATGAACTCGACGACTGACGGCGCCTTCTCCAGATACCGCCAAGCTTCGACGAGATTGCTGGGAATCACTTCCGTGGGCGACATCTCTTGAAGATAAGCTCGAATGCAAGCCGCAGACAACATGGCCGAGTCGACCAGAGTGGCCACGCACTGCCGCGCGTCATACGTTTGCGCCTCCTCCGAGCTGTCTATAATCCGACCTGCGGACAGGGGCCGACAGTAAATACAACGACGATTCCATAACAGAGCTATTACAGGCAGAGGCAGGAAAGCTTACCAATAAAAGGACGGCACAGACCCGTGATGAAGCTTTGAAGAGAGGAGAAGTCATCTTGTAGCCCAGCAACGAGGGCGTCAGAGACCTTCCGCTCTTCAGCAGCAGTCGTAACAACAGCTTTCGCTCGCCCATCCGCTGAACTCGCTTCCGCCTTCGCTTCCTTCAGCTCGCACTCAAGATCAGCGATCCGCTGCTCAGCCGTACTCAAGGCAGACTGAGCCGCCGACAGTTCACTCGCCGGGACAAGGCCCTGGTGGACCTCCTCTGCCTTGGCAGCGATTGCCTGGAGTCCCTTGTTCGTCTCTTGAACGGCAACAAGCACCTTCTTCGCGCGACACTTTGCAACAAGCCGGTCGGCTGATTCACGCTGCAAGCCCTGTGCACAAGTCAAACAGTTAAACAAACAACGGAATCTTAAGTGCCCATTCGCTGAAATTCAGCGACTGGACACTCGGGGACTGGAGATCAAAAAACCTAAGTGCCCACCCACTGAAATTCAGCGAATGGACACTTGGGGACTGGAGATCAAAAAACCTAAGTGCCCACCCGCTGAAATTCAGTGACTGGACACTCGGGGACTGGAGATCAAAAAAGCCTAAGTGCCCACCCGCCGAAATTCAGCGACTAGGCACTCGGGGACTGGGTGTTACAAAAAAACACAAACAACAAAAAGAATCTGACCACTAAAATTCAGTGGCCCGATCCTCGGGGACTGGACATACCTGTATGGCTGCGCCTAGCATGTCATGGAGCTGCAGCGCGTCAATAGATGCGAGAAGAGCCGAAGTGTGCCCGCGACGCTGTTCGACCTCCGTTTCAGCGACCCCAGGTGCGTGGCTCGATGGAGTTGTACCACTCGCTGTAGCCGCTTTGGCCATGAAGCGGGGGAAGGTCGCGGTGGACGCTCCAGCACCAAGAGAAGCATCCTCCTTGGTCTTCACGGCTGCCTCCGTCGCAGTCGGAGGACCACTCGGAGCAACCGTTGTGTCGTCAGACACCGTGACAATATCATCGCCCTTGGCCTTCTTGGCACTGTCTACGGGGGCAGCGACCTCGTCAGCTTTCCTCTTCCGCGAGGGGTCCTAACGAAAGGCAAAGCAGTTGAACAAAACGTACTTGGCGACTGGTATGAACCGCAGCCCCGTGCGGATGCTGGCCGACTTCTCCAGTTCGGGGCCCAGTTTCCGACTAAGGCCCATCTCCAAAACATCATGTGCCCAAGACACGGAAGGCCTCTTTGACGACGAGGCCGCGACAGGAGCCTCCGAAACGACTTCGGCAGGAGCTCTCCTGGGAGGCAAAGCTGCTGCGGCTGAAGCAACCCCCAACCCAGAGACTGGGGCGAATAGGGGGGAAGCGAGGCCAGAGGTACCTCACTCAGGGCGGCAGTGGCATCCGGTGCTGCTGTCGTCTGCGGCGCTTCATCCTTGGCCAAGCTGGTGGCGTCGGAACTACTCGCCGGGCGAGGCGGAGATGCCTGTTTCGCCGGCTTCGTCTTCCTCTTTGGAGGGGCCTTCACTTCCTTCTTCTTCTTCTTTTTCAATGGTGTATCCTCACGACGCGAGGTGTGCTAGGGAAGATCGTCGTCGTCATCGTCATGACGTTCGAGGATTCTACTCGCCTCGAGCTCGCGCTGATGTTGCCCGCGAGTTTTGCGGACCATCGGGGCGGCGTCTTCCCTGGGCTCGTCATCATCGTCGTCGTCATCACTCGCGTCGCT
This sequence comes from Avena longiglumis, assembly GCA_030063025.1. Lineage (NCBI taxonomy): Eukaryota > Viridiplantae > Streptophyta > Magnoliopsida > Poales > Poaceae > Avena > Avena longiglumis. Next base: position 38,029,844 of record CP125975.1, on the reverse strand, counting down.
CCCGACGCCGCCCTTGGCAGGAGGTGATCCGTCCCCGTCCTGGACGGACGAGCTCGAGTTCTCGTCGTCCGCGGGTGGGAGCCACCCTTCCACTACCTGGAATAGCTGCAGCAGGCACGAGACAATATCAGTATAACCGCGATAGCATCAACTACGACTGCGAATGATAGTGAAAACAGCGACTTACCGTCAGAGCTGGATGCTTCGCGGTGTAGGGGGTGACCCCAGCCTTCGCGTCCAGGTATGCCACCTGGGTGATCTTCTTCAGCGCCAGGGTATAGTCTTCGAGTTTCCACTCGGCGAGGCAGGATTTCGTCGAGTCCTCCTTGCCTGTGTACTCGTACATGTAATGGTCACGGCGGGCCAGGGGAACGAGTCGCCGCCCGAGCTAACGGTTGTAAAAGTTGATGGTTTGAAGACCCTTCTTCTTTAGGCCGTGGATGGTTTGAAGCATCTCGTCCACGACCATCCGCTGGTCTACCGGGAGCTTGCCGACTTGGAGTCGGCGCGGTTTGGGTCGGTCGGTGGAGTATCTTGGGATCGCCACCTCGCCGTCTGGAGTCGCCTCGGTGACGTAAAACCAGGACTTCTTCCACTCGCTCGCCGCCTTGGCAGGTACCATCAGGTCGAAGAAGGAGGCCTTCGACTTCAACTGAAACGTCAGGCCACCCGCAGCAAGCATCGGGCCGCCTGATTCTTCGCGACTGATCCTCCCGTGGAACAGATCTTTCCATAGGAGGAAGTAGGGCCTGCAGCCCAGGTAGCACTCGCAGAACGCCACAAAAATGGCGAGCTGCTCGATGTTGTGCGTGCCCAGGTCCGACGACTGGATCCCGTAGAAGGCGCAGAAGCGCCGGAAGAAGAGAGATGTGGGAAACCCCTGCCCCCGCTCAAGGTGGCTGGTGAAGCAAATAAATTCTCCCTCGCGCGGGTCCGGAGTCACCTCTCCGGCCGCGGGGATGCGCCACCTGCCGGCACGCAGGATCCCGGCTTCCTCGAAGGATGCCAGTAGCGCTCTGGTGCACTTGGACCTGCCTCATGGTTCGGTGGAGGGGGCCACCGATCGCCTGACATTTCCCTTATATAGCGGTTGCTACCTGCCAATTTCAGGAGCCGTTACTACGCGGTGATTACGCCAAAGTTACCGTTGGATTACCCCAACGGCTAGTTTTGACTGCATCTGACGGTCCAACTTTGTCCATTCGACTCGCTGACCCGATCACTACAACAGTGACTGAACATTTCGCCGACCCGTTCGCCGAGGTGCGACCCGATTGACCGCCATCATTGTGACTAGAATAACTGGTTTTTTCCTTTATTCAGGAGTCCGCCGCCGATTCGACTGGGCGTCCGCATTGGACTCATATACTCCGACTGCTAACGAACACCTGCGACCAATCAACGACGGCCTCGGGGACTACTGATGGGGATATGCCTACCGGGGTATACCCAGCAGGACGTTTCCGACCGGCCCAGGAACTGGCGAGTGGGCCTGCAGGACGGCGACTGGATCAAGGCCTGGCGTAGATTCAAGCGACTGGAAGCCGAAGGCCCAGGAGAGTAGATAGGCCCAGTCGGATTAGGTTAAACGATTGCCGAGACCTTAACTGATTCGGTTGAGATATGTAAACCCTAGGGGGTGAGTCTATATAAACCTCCCTAGAGGGCGTGTAGAGGATACGTTCCATCATCCACCCAAGCGACTCGCCGCCTAGCCGTCGAGCTCGCCCCATTGTACCTCCATCATAATACAATCTAGCAGGAGTAGGTCTTTATCCTCCGGGGGGGGCGAACCTGGGTAAAACCCTGTGTCTCCGCCCTCATCTCGCACCACAGATGGCTGGACGCCCTTGCCCTATGTTCTACTACTCGCTGCCGATTGCAGCATCTGTCGTGGTCATTTCCACGACAATATTTTTATTAATTTTAGGACTCTTTGTATTGTTGTTAATGATTATTAATAGATCGGTGGAATTTTGCAAAAAAAAAAGACCATATGCAATGGAAGTGAATCCAGCTTGCTTGTTTGGGGTTTCCTTATATTTCTCTGAGAAGGTAAATGTAGTTCCAACAACAACCTTATTAATTACTTCCTCCGTTTAGAAATATAAGATATTTTAGCTTTATGAAGGAGATGTATCTAGACATCTTTTAGTGTCTAGATTCATTTGAACGTAGACACTAAAAGATGACCAGATACATCTTCTTTACAAACCTAAAACATCTTATATTTCAAAACAGAGGAAGTAGTACTTAATTAGGAGATTTTAACTTACATACTGTAATTTTTTTAGTTAATATACGGAGTTGATTGTTTTGTGTCGGATTAGTTAATATAGTTTACTAACATATGGTTAACGAGAGCAATGTGTTGTGGGGTGTGACGCATATGCTTACCATATTGTGTACCTTCTTCCTTTCGTGCCTCTTGACTTGTTTTCCCATACAAAATGTGCGTTCTTGCCACATTACACGTCTGCATCTACTTCGATTCTGCTACTTACATAAAATCAGTTATACAGACTTGTAGTTTTATAAGCCGTTGAGAACACTTGAGATCAAAGGTCAACTCGGAGACGATCATACAACAATCCTTCAAATGCATTGCACCTACCCTCCCCCTCCTCGTGGCTATATAAACCACATCAGTTTGCGCTTTCTCCTCACACTCCCAGCTTCCAACAACAGCAAAACCTCCGATCACCTTGCCGCCGGCCACGCACCGTGCCAAAAAATGGCCTCCGCCATGAGGCAACAGCACCGGAGCCGCGCCATTCTCCAGCTGGCAGCCCTGCTGCTCTTGGCCTCGCCGGCCGCAATGCTGGTCGCCAGCGCCGGCGCCTGCGAGAGCGAGATGTTGGGAGCGGGCATGAGCTACGCGGCGTGCGAGGACCTCCCGACGCTAGGCGCCACGCTGCACTGGACCTACGACGCGGCGGCCTCGTCGCTGTCCCTGGCTTTCGCGGCCAGGCCGGCCGCGACCGGCGGCTGGGTGGCGTGGGGGATCAACCCCACCGGCGACGGCATGAAGGGCGCGCAGACGCTCCTCGCCTTCAAGAGCGGCTCCACCTACGTCGTCAACACGTACAACCTCACCGGGTACACCAAGCTCGGCGCCGCGGCGACGCCCATCGCGTTCCAGGCCACCGAGCTCGCCGCCGACGAGAGCGACGACGGGAAGGTGCGGATCTACGGCAAGCTGCAGCTGCCCAGGGGCTTGGAGACCGTGAACCACATCTGGCAGGTGGGGTCGGTGGTCTCCAGCGGCGAACCAATGAAGCACGCGTTCGGACAGGAGAACCTGGAGGCGAAGGGCACGCTCGCGCTCGCCGGCGCAGCCAGCGCTCCGGAGTCCGCCCCGGCTCCGGTGGCCGGTGGCCCGACTGCCGGTGACGCTGGTGAAGTGGAGACGCAGACAACGTCGTCGTCGCCCGCGCCGTCCGGCGGGAAGCCGTCGCCGTCGCCATCGTCAGCAGACACCGTGTACGCCTCGGCTCCGGTGCTGGTCGTGGTTCTGGCGTTGGTGGGCTTCTTGGCGATTGTATGATGTCGTTGAGCCTCTCAGGAGATTTGTCTCGAGGAAGGAGTCGGTAGGATCGAGCTAGTTTTTTTTTTTTTTTTTGAACACTGATGATATATGTTGATCTCTTTTATGAATTTTTTTTGTGTCTGAGTTGAAATAAAAGTGATTGTCAATAGGGTGTTTTGTACTTACTGTTTGTGAGAACTTGCTTGCTTTGATTTGCATTCAATTCTAAGCAAAGGGGAATATTCCGATTCATGTGATCGAGGACGTCCTTTCGAAAAGAATCATTTCGGTCGATCCGATCTACTCCTACTAGGCTACTAGCTAGCTATACGTATATCGATGGACAATCTCCCCGGTGATACGAGTGAGGCTACGCCGTCTATGTTGTTCTATCGTTGACTATTTACAAGTAAACTGTCGCACGTGATGATCCAATCAGGTAACCACGGATCATGTGCTGGAGTATGTATACTATGTGAGCAAACTACATAGTTTGAGCAAATTAACAACATATCGTATGATGAGGAGTCATCGCATTAATTAGAGAATTAATGCACTATGTGAGCACCCATACCACGGCGACTAGTCACAATGGAAAATATTATATATTAGTATCATGCATACGATACTACTATATGATATCATCTCAACAATACATAATATCATGTAGTACTATCACTACGGGAAAAATGTTCGCTGTCGTCGACCCCGCTCTTTGCCGTGTGCCAAAAGGCCCGGAAACCCTAAACCTTAAAGCCTAAACTGCAGAAAAACATGACAAAGAATAGGTGCACGGCAAACTGCAGAAAAAGAACACGGCAAAGAAATAAACACGGCAATGGACAGACGAAGGCGCACGGCTGCGGTGACCCAGCATACCACTGCATGATGTAGTATACTATAGTCGTTGACATAACACCAATGAAACACCGTTCACTAGTATTACATCCCTCAGAGTAGTACAACAGAAATATAGCAGGTCCAAGACATGACTATAGGTTACAACTCAACTCTTTACACAAGATCCAGAGAACACTCTATGTTAAAGAGAGAGAAAGAAACTTCTTATGAAGAAGAATCAAGAATAAATAACTCATAGCTACCATACTTATAAAACTAGTAGCTGAATTACTGGCTTGCATTGCTGCTATTGTAATACTCTACAGAAGTAGGTTCTATGGTTAGAAATTCTATTCTTATCTAATCAGCAACTTTGTATTCACTTAAGTTGATGTATATGTTAACTTTCTTGACTTCCTTGAAGAGCTTTAGCTGTTGATGATGATTCCTAGAGCATCTCCTGATGTGGACATCGTATGTACTGGCCTTAGAACCTAGCATGGGTTAAGAAGATATTTTGAGTACGAACGTACTCAGCAAGTCCACTAGAAAAAGAGTGTTTGATGCACTATATCTACAGCCACAGACCCTAGGTCGTAGGCAATGGTTTGTACAGACCGTTCAGATGCCGGAACTATCGTGAGACGTTGAGGGCTCCCACCCATATGCTGCATATCCTCTACGAATTATCATAAATAATATGCACGCTACGAGTGATAACAGCCACGACCCGCACATCCAGCTCCATGCGAGAGGGAAAAGATACAGCTGACTTCTCCGTCCCATTCCAAATCTCATGGTCAACGCGTAATATACGGCGCAAGAATCACTGGCGACATTGGTTGTTAAGTCCTAGGTAATATGTTCCTTTACCACCGAAACTCTTATAGTATGTTATTACCTCATGGTAAATAACCTATAATCACATTATTATGAAAATAGTGTTTTTTGACCTTTTTCAAATGCAGGTGATGACAACACTGGATTTGCAAAATACTTTACAGAAAATAATCAAAGGACATGAGCAAGTGTGAACTTGCCTTTTGTGATTGCAAGATTATGCACTCACAGTCTTCGAGACGACATAAGATCCAATATCTGAAATCTGCATCATTGGTCCAGTAAGGACTAATGTTTAAAGAAGCAATATGCAGTTATGCATAAGTAATGCTATGCATTTTTGTGAAACTCCCAAGTTGAATCCTTAATACTTTGAGTGAAGTGAATTCAAGTGATTCTTTTCAGAGTTGGGTTTATCTTCAAATTTTATTTTACAAGTAATGATCTTCATAAGGAACCTAAGTGTTAATAATCCAAAATATGTAAGTAAAGTATAAGATGATGTGATTAGGGTGAGTTGTCATGTGGTGATTATGATAAAAGTCCTTGGGATTGAGTTGTTAAAAGTTGAAGGACTTACTATAAGATTGTTATTTGAAGTGGCAAAAAGAATAACATTTGAAGAAAAGATCTCCTTTCTAAGGTTTAAACAATCATCATTGTTAATAGAACACGATCAATGTCTTTTGGTGTTTGATTTATTAGTTTGGAATTGGGATGGTTTATGTCTTAATTGAAATAGACCAAAGTTAACTATAAAAACATAAGTAGTTTATTAGACATAATGTTTATACGCTTTTGAGACTAAAGTTAACTTTAAAAGGTTAAGTAAACTTAAAATGTAATATATTTTAATTCTTCCCAAGTTTTAGATTTATGATAGGTATAACTAAGGTGTGGAATTATTCACTTTCTATTTAAGTGAATGATTAGATTAAATTTGTTTTGCTATTATGAAAGGAATATGTATTTATTTAATGGAATCACAATTAGATGGTCTCAGTAATTTGTTAGAATTTAAAGTTATGTTAATAGTGGTTAAAATATAATGATTATTCACCATACTATATAAATGGGTGATACCCAATGTTTATTTAAAAAGGAGTTTTAATAATATTTTAAAAGAATATTTTAAAGTTAAAATTTATACTTAAGTTTGATTATGAATTTAAGTTATGGGTTTGGAATTAGTATTAAGACATTAATTGCTGAAGGTTTTATAAGAATTGTGATTATTTCTTATTTAAGAATGGTTTTTAAAGAATTCACAAAATAGTTATTAGGTAAGGATTTATTATTTAAAATATTAAGGACTTTCCTAATAATATATTTAATATTTTTATAGTGTAATATATTTATTCAAGACCTAAAAAATGAAGTTTATTTATTTTTAAGTATTATCTTTATTTTCATAAAATTCATCAAAGACTTAAGTGTCTTTAAATATTTACTTTATGTTTTATTTGAAAAACTCTAAGTGAGTATTTTTATAAAATGATAGAGTTATTTTGATACACAAAAATGATTTTTTTATTTATTTTTAGGGTTTTTGTTTTATTTTATAAAATTTAATTTAAAATTTAATGGTGTTAATAATTATTTTTCTTTAAATTTATTTTAAACACCTAAAATTATATTTTTATTAGGTAGATATATTTGTGTGATCATCTTGATATATCATATATATTTTTAGGGTATAATTTATGTTCAGGGGTAGTTTGGTCATTTAGTGATTTGATAAATACTTTATTTCTTATTTATTTTTCTTTGGAATTGGGCCAGGTTTACCAAAGGGGCCCATTTGGACCCAATATGGCCCATCCGGCTCAGGGTCAAACCCCCCGGTTCACCCCACCCTCCACACACACACCCACAGACCTCATCCACTCCTTCCTCGCCCCCGTGCGAGGTCGCCGCCGCCAGCCACTTCGGCCGCCGCTGGCCGCCTCCTTCGCAGCCACTCGCCGGACAAGCTCCGGCCTAACTGGTTGAGCCAGTGCAACCACACCCCGACCCACCCTATTTCTTCCTCATCTCACTCACGCTAACCCCTCTCTGCCATGCTCGGTGCGCCGCCGTCGCTGCACTGCCGGACGGCGTCCAACTCCGGCTCTATTAAATCTCGATGAGGCCCTGGATCTCGCTCCTTCTTCGATCCACCTGGTCTCAACATTGCTCTGATTCTCCGTTCGCCCCCCACGAAACCCTAGCCGTGTATTTTCGGAAAGGTCACCGACGCGGCTACTCTAATCCTCACGCCCGGATGCTGCTTGTCCTTGGCTCCTTTATGGCTCCGTTGGGTTTTTACCGTCAGTTGCTTTCCTGGCCGTCTCGGCCATGGTCGGCCGCATCTCGCGCCGTCTGCTGGGGCTGCTCTCTATGGTGACGAGGTATTGCAGCAACAATTGCGACCTACTCTATTCTCTGATGCCGAAGGGACGGCAGTGAATGCAACCCCGGTAGGGAATTTCCTAGCTATTTCGGTTATGATGTTATTCCTGCATTTTATCCTACCTTGATCCAGGTAATTCTTGTGTGACCGACCCTCGAGTCAACGATTTATCTTATTTGGATGTTATGTGGTTAATTTTAGTATTCTAATTAAGCCTGAAGATGACTTAGGTTGATAGTAATTACTCGATCTAGTTGGTTTTATTGGTCCTGTAGCTGATGTAGTGCTGGTAATTTGACGTTCCAATTTAGGCCTGGATTTAATTAAGTGGTTGATAGGGTTTTGGTATGGATGCTATGCATCAATAACTTGCAATGGATGATTCTGGAATAGTATTCTTACTGCAGTTTTACTCTGGTTAGTCAATTTGTGAGGCTGTATGATTTAGCTATTAGTGGTATTGTAGTAATTTCCAGTGCACCATACTTTAGTGAGTAATATTATTTGTTGCTTTCATTTGGTGGTAAAATGGATATGGTTGGCTTACTGTAGTAAATAGATGGCCGCACATATCATGTTTGAATTTTCTTCTGTAAATATAAGTGTGAATATTAGACTTGAACTGGTTGTATCTTCAATATTTGCTTCCTGGAATTTATTACTGTGTTTGGTTTAGTTAAGCTTGGTGATAATGATCATGTATATATTGAGGTGTAGTAGTGTATGCTTTTAATAAGGATAGATACAACATACTTGATCTTGCTGTGTTGGGATGATTCTTTGTTTCCTGACTGTTGCTAATGAAATAAATACTAGCTCTGTACTGTCAACTATGCGATACCAAGATGTGGTGTTCAGTTCTTGTATTATGAATCTGTCTTGTGGGAATGTATAGGGTTAATTGATTATGCTCAGATTGATTTTAGTTTCTATTGCATTTGTGAGGAAATGATCTCATTGACTAGTATTGTGTATCAGGAATGGTTAGATTTTGTTCATGCTATGGATATGGTAGTGGAATTTATTGGTTGTTGTGGCAATCATCAACTTAAGAGCCTTAATATTATTCTAAATTAGATAGTCTTCTTGTAAGAATCCTTCCTAAAGTTAAGTGGCTTGTTCCCAACCATCTGTTATAATATTATGTTTATGGATTCTGGGATGGTGTGGTTTGAGTAAGTGGATCATATCTGATGTAGAACCCTACTGTGGTGATTCTACCCTGGAGTGTGCACAGTAATAGTCTGAACACATGATCTACTACTGAATTTTATTGCTTGCCAAAATTCCTTTAAGGATGTCCCTGACCTGTAGTTGTGTGGAGGCTGCACTTGATAGGGATCTGGTTCAGATGTTGTTGCATCTAGATATCCTGCTCACCTCTCCTTTTACTACTTTATCCACTTTAGCAGCCATAGCCTGGCCTTCTCCCCCTTGTCCTTGCCATTGGATGGCTCCTTGCAGCAACCATGGTGTAGTGATGTGGTGGTGATCTGGGCTAATGTCTTGGTTGGTGAGATATGGATTGGCTGTGATGAGTTCTAAAGAGGAATGAGTTCTTGAGTTTTTTGGTGTAGTGATAGAATGGATCAGGATGTGTTGGTCTTGTGGTCTGCAAGCTAAGAATGGATTACTGTTTTGGCTAGCTGTTGTGGCTATCCTCTTATACTACCACTACTATTGCTTCTTCTACTCATGTGTCGACAGCGCAACATTATGCATGGTTGTGTGAGCAGCTTGTCTGCTTACCTCCAGTGGATGGATCAGATCAAGTAATTTGGCTGTTACTCCTACTTATTTACTATGTCCTTATCTGGTGTAACTTGCCTCTTGGCCAATGATATTGTACCGAGGCTACACATCTGATAAGAATAGATGCTCTATTTGGTGAAACTTTCCCCTGAATATGATGCATAAGCCCGAGGCAAAAATTCTGGATAAGAACAGATTTTACATTGGCCCCTTTTTATTTAATACTACTCAATGATGAGGCAAAGCAATGCATTACATTGCTAAAACCTGAGAGTACCATAACCCCCTGTGTTTTCTATTTCTTTTGCTTGTTGCTTTCTTGCTGGGATCAAGACTAAGGAGGATAAGAAGAGATGAAGAAAACATGATACAAAAGTAGTTAGGAAAATAATTTAGGTTTTCTTTCTTTTCTTTCTTTTAACTATTATTGTAATTTCTTTTCTGTTTAAATAATGTAAAGACATTGTATGGTTGTATCTTATTTAATAAATTTATTTGTTTTACATTTCATTTGTAAAGACAATGTAATACTATATAATCTTAATAAAGCTTAATTTTTCTTTCTATTTGCAATCTAAATTATTGTAGTATTCATATCTTGTTTATAATTATGAACTCAGTTTTTTATTGTAAATCCTTTTTTTTCCTTTTGTGTTTGAATTTCAATTATCTTGTATACTTAGATAATTGTAAATCATATCTTAAATATAAATAAGAGTTCACCTTTTATTTATTATTACAATTTACTTTCCAATTATTATTCCATTTCAAATTCTTTTAATATTCAGATCTTTCAATTTAAAATTAAAATTTTGAATTATCTTTCCCCGAAATACAAAATCACAATAGAGGTCTGTGAAATCCATACATGTCACGATGTTTCCATCGAACAAGAGAGATCTTGATCCTCTATAGCTTCTTTAGTTTTGCGCGAAAATTCCCGGGATTTTCTTATGCATGAATGCAATGCACAAACATGTGTCCTGTCTATTTCGAGGTGCTAATCCTGGGATGTTACAGACTCTCCCCCTTAAAATTAACTTCTTCCTCGAAGTTCGTACACTCTTACGCTTCAGAATAAGGAATTGACATTGTATTGATTACGGCATTTCTCAACTTCATGGTAACCTCAAATGGACATAATTGTAGTATTCCATATCCGAATATTTTTCTTTGAATTCTTATCATTCTTGGCAATCTCCAGCCGGTGGTCTTCAATACCCCAAAGTTCCTTTTACTTTACTTCCTTAGGGATATGTCCTTGTTATAAACTCCTTTTAATTGGGGTCTCATATTTAGTTCATTTCCTTGATTCGGTATCCTAATCCAACTCATTTTATTGATCATCAAATGTAACACCACGGTTCTGAAAAGACCGTAGCTTCTATGTGACATGCCAATCCCTGGATCGGTTCATTGGCCCACAATAGAATAAGATGAATAACATAGCAAAATATCCGTGTATCATAAATAACGATGATCTAGAGTACCATTATTACAATAAAAGCTTAGCTCAAGGCTAGCTCAAATTATTCAGGTAGCAACATAAATAAAGCAAATCCTCCATTCTTCAAATTGCCCACAAGTGAACAAGTGCCGAGTGGAGTACCGTGGCCTATATCGATTACTCAGAATCGGAATATCCTGCAACATGAAACATAGCAGCCCCGAAGGGTCAATACATGGAATGTATGGCAAGTAGAGCTAATAAAGGAGACAATAGTGCTAACATCTACATGCATATTTGGCAAGTGGAGTTGTGGCTAGCTTGCATTTGCAAATACCTTTGTCCTACTTTCATAAACAGTTTTTGATTTTTCTTTGAAAAGATCCCAATTAAGTTAACCCAACAAAGTTAAAGCAATTGTGAAATTAGAATGAGCGAGAAACATGTCATGGAATCAATATCAAGCAACTCAGACGTCCATAACCGGGGACACGGCTAATCGATTAGATTATACACCCTGCAGGGGTTAGTACACTTTACCCATGTGACTTGGCCAGCCCAGCTCGTACCATCACTCTCATTTTGGGTGATGATAGGGATAAGTTCAAGAAGAGACTGTTCGGGAAGTAGCTCCCCAATCCCGACGCGCACCGGTCCAACCTACCAAAATTCTACATCTCTGGATACGCGGGTTCGAGTTACCACAACCTACTAAGTCCAACCAACCGCCCATTCCATTATTGGCACATGGTTGTACACGTAAGCTACAACATAGAGAAGCCAATCATTTTCTCTTGATACCTGGGTGCCTTTCCGCAATGATACCACCAAAATTTATCAATCCCATCACACCCAGGAGATTCATTGATTAAGTTGTTTTAGTTTTCGCAAACCAACACATTTAGAAACAACTTCCAGTGATGTAACCCAGCCCTCGTTCATCATAGCATGGCTAAGCACATCTACCAATGGTGGTTCATCTACAAGGAAAGCCCTACCACATAATAGGACATAACATAGCGATAGTATCATCCTACACATGCAAATACAAAATACACGACAATGCATTGAAAATAGTAGGACAACATCATGAACAAAGTAGCATCTACTTGCCTTGGTTGTAGCGGTCGGAAGAACAATCCACACACGAGCAAGCGTTGCACTCGTCACAATCTACACGATACAAGCATTCATAAACAAACCATCCACAAGCATATGCAAGCAAAGATGATGCAAGATGTATGCATGACAAGTGGATTGATGCTACAGCAGCACCACATAATCTTATTCAGTAAAGGTACTGAATGCATGCATGGAAAATAATTTTAGCGCAAGAAAAACTAGTGTGCAATTTATAAGGCTCAATACTAGAGCTAGAACCCAAATAATTCTCTACCGTTAACATACTATTTGTAAAATCTTGGGAAAATTCTACTGTGTAGGCATTGCTAATTAGGAACAGCACCAATTGGAATTTCTCAAAAAGGAATTATATAACTCCCTGAGTAATTAAATTACTACAGAAAGCCACTAAATAGTTTCTGCAAAAGTTTTTACTGTAAGCCTATCCTTTTAATTCACTTTGAGATTTCCCTTGTTCTAGTGAATCCATGGACATATTATTTGCAATTTTTGGAGTTACAGATCTTTTTCTACGAATTAATTACTCCAAAAAGGGCATTAACTATTTTAATTAATCTGGACAAAATCTTGCTGCAAAAGTGTAAAACAATGTTACAGCAAGATTCTACACGACTTACTGAAACTACAAATATTTTATTTGCAATGTTTGGCCCAGTAGATTAATTTCTACGAATTTTGCAAGTTTCAGCTATTTTCTGCAATTTATAAATTCATTTTAAAATCTTTACCGCTTGATCAACGCGGGCGACGCGTGATCTTGATGACGTGGCGTCCACGCTGGCTCCACGCTGCCACACGCGCCGTCTTCGATCGCAGTTCGGCCGCGGTTCTAATCTCGCGCGTCGAAAATCGATCGGACGGCCGGGGAGCTCGGGTCCTCACCTTGGCGGCGAGCGGCGGCTGTCGGCGGCGGTGGGCACAGACGGTGGCGGCGGCGAGTGCTCTGGCGGTCTCTGGCGAGTGTCACGGCGTCTACGGGATGCGGGGCGTCTCGGCGAGCTCGATGGCGAGGTCGGGGTCGTCGATTGCTTCCTGGGAAACCGTATGCGAGCGGCCGGAGTAGGCGGGCGGCGTCGGGTCTCCGGCGAGCAATCGGAGGGGACGGCGACGATCTGCGGGAAGGGGAACCAAGTCAGCGCGTGTGGTGGATCGAGGGGGAGAGAAGGATAGGAACAGGAGGGCCAAGGGGCAACTGCTGTGCCAAGAACCTCGAGCTCCGAAGCTCGGCAATGGAGGCGGCAGCGGCGGGGTTCGTGGCGGCTAGGGCTTGCGAGGCTTGCGAAAGAAACGGAACGAGGCGGAGAAGGGGGTTAATATTTAGGGGGTAGCGTGTAGAGGGGAGAGAACCAGCGCCGATTTCGTCGGGATTCCGTTCGGTAGATGGACTCCGTGGAGAGCACGAGTTCATCCGGAGGAAGAGGAAGGCCGGGTGGGGTCCGCCTGGCAGCGGCACAGGGGAGGAGGGGGCGGAGTGGGGGCTGTCACTGGAGGCTGGGCCTCTGGCGCTGCCATTGCATTCTGTGCTTTCATGAGGAAGGCATGGCAGATAGTGTAGGCGGGCCAGGTGGGCTGGGCCGGGTAGTTTAGGTTAGCTAGTTTTTTTTGTTCTTTCTTTTATTCCTTTTGCTTTTCTTGTTTCTTTCATAACTTTTTATTAGTTAAACCAAATGAAATGATTTTTGTTTTCAATTTTTTCTAAAATACCGGGGATCATCCTAGGATCATGCGGTAGGTGAAACCACTAGTCTACAAGGGTGGAAGACACAAGTCCTAGTATACTCTCCCGCAGGGGCATTGTAGTAAAATAAAATAGGGTTTTGAAAATAGCGTTTCGCCGAATCATTTCGATCGAAGGTTTTGCATGGAAGAACATGATGCAATGATATGAATGATATGCAGAACCAAATCTAAAATTTTGGATGTGACATCAAACCTCCTTGCTTATACTATACAAGGTTTAGGAAGTCTCACTAACATAGGATTTTAACTCCATTAAACAATAACTAAAATCAAAAGACTAACTTTTGATTTGTGATGATATGGTTTATATTGGTAGTCCTTCAAAAAGTTGGATTTGATATTCAAGTAAGGGAGTTGTATTACCCATAGGAGTTTCCTTGTTTCTCTATACATGTCTAATTTGATGTGATTATTCACTTTTAAAGATCACTTAAGAGTTGTTTCCTCTTAGGATTATTTTGTTAGGACGATTCTATTTTATTACTTCGAGCTTTTACCTTATTAGGCTTTAGATATTATTTCATTATTACCTATGGTACTTTTTTTTACTTTCATGTATACTGTTTACTCTCCCCCTTAGGGTCTACTAATGGTCTTCAAATGTCTATATAGTATTTCTTAATTTTATAAATAGAACATTGGTCTCTATCGAGCTTATACTCTTCCTAATTAGGGTCTGATGAAAGATTGGACGGTGTATCCACACATTTGTGGATCTCCGAAGTGAATCTTTCAGCATTATTTGTCTTACTAACTTTTGGACATTTTTTCTTGGATAAGTCTAACTTTGCGAAACGTTTTAGGAATTTGTAACTTACTATTTTATACTCCTTTAGTCCTAACTTAGTTTAGGCCAAATTTTATGCTTTTTATGCAACCATTAAGATGATCTGGTTAACTATGTTAACCAACACCGACTGCGGACAAGATACCAACTGTGGATCAAATACTAGCTGCGGATATTTACCAGTTGCGAACCATCCTAGGGTATATGTATTACCCTATGGTTTTCGATATACCTCTGGCATTATCTCTGAATTGTCAGAGCTTGAATACCATTTTGGTTTCAAACCTTCTTTTCACTTATTCATGATGCCTCCATGAACTTGGTACAATTATTTTATTAACTTCTTAGCAAAATTACCTATTTTGATTGAACTTTAATTTCATCACTTCTTGTTGCTGACTAATAATGATCTAAGCTTGATCCATCCTCCAAATTGAGTTTATAATCCTTACACTTGGCTTCATTCTTCATGTAAGTCTTCATTTTGGTCTTTGAACTTCGTCACTCCCTTACACGAATTCCCTTACTCTATCTAGGTCTATAACATCAAGTAGTAGCTGGATGTTGCATCATGCATTTGCACACAAGTCAAACTTCATGTACAGATCTAGTCAATCAAGAAGATCCAAGAAAAACAAATAAATCCAAATGTGGTACATATAACACACAATATTCTAAGCCCAGAATATAATAGTTGAGTATAATATCTCTAGAATTCCGGATTAGTTGTGTAGTCTATGACACCTCCTCGTATAGGTTTACATTGTGATACTTAGCACTTAGGGTCAAACTATAATTTGTCTCAATGTTTACCCTAATTGCTCAATTGCAAAAGGATAATCTTAAACAAAGTGATCTCACTTTTGAAATGATTAATATAACCAACCTATCATTATTTAGTAACTAACCTCACATGATCACTCCAAAGGACTAATCAGATTCTATTTGCTAACTTAAACCATAGATTATTAGAAATTTTTAGCACCTATGATTTCTATCATAGCTCTACCATGGTATTTTCATACTTATACTTCAGGATAATTTACTAATTTCTTGTCATCTTTACACTCTCATCATGGTTTCGGAGCTAATCTCACAATGATCTCGTTATGTTTTACATATACATCATGATTTAAGAGATACTCGCATCATGATGACTTTACTTCTCACTACACTATTATTAAATATTAACATAATTTCACTTCATCACGTAGAATTCTCAAGTGAATCCCACATGATTACTACTCATTACATCAACATTTATCCTAATGATATCCATCATGTTGTCTTTGGTTATCAATTGTCCCTAAGATTTTACTGTTCTTACTTAAATTCTAGGATTAAGCTACACCATTAAGACTACTTCCATATGATGTCTTACACTTTCCTATAGTATCTTGGTGGTGTATGTCTCCTTCGGAAGACACTAAATAGCACCAGACTGAGAAAAGATAAAATATTTACTCCTAAGAAAGAATGACTTAAGCATCTGACTTAGGTCTGACAAGGTTATCCTCAAGTGGATACTCATCATAAGTCATAGGAATATTTGATTTAGATAAGATGGCTCCTATAGTCACTATCCAACCTACAGATCTTCCTAAAAAGGTTTCAATCCTAAGGTCAAAGCATATGCTCTGATACCAATTGCGGTGACCCATCATACCACTGCATGATGTAGTACACTATAGTCGTTGACATAACACCAATGAAACACCGTTCACTAGTATTACATCCCTCAGAGTAGTACAACAGAAACATAGCAGGTTCAAGACATGACTATAGGTTACAACTCAACTCTTTACACAAGATCCAGAGAACACTCTAGGTTAAAAAGAGAGAAAGAAACTTCTTATGAAGAACAATCAAGAATAAATAACTCATAGCTACCATACTTATAAAACTAGTAGCTAAACTACTGGCTTGCATTGCTGCTATTGCAATACTCTACAGAAGTAGGTTCTATGGTTAGAAATTCTATTCTTATCTAATCAGCAACTTCGTCTTCACTTGAGTTGATGTATATGTTGACTTTCTTGACTTCCTTGAAGAGCTTTAGCTGTTGATGATGATTCCTGGAGCATCTCCTGATGTGGACGTCGTCTGTACTGGCCTTAGAACCTAGCAAGGGTTAAGAAGATACTTTGAGTCTGGCGTACTCAAGTCCACTAGAAAAGGAGTGTTTGATGCACTATATCTATAGCCACAGACCGTGGAGTAAATGCAAGTTTTCGTAAACACTTCTTCAAAGGTTGCTTTTATTTTGAAAAATTGTGTCCGTTAGTCTTCACGGGTTTACTAGAACCTTCATGGGGTTCCTTTCCCGCCGCGTTCGCAGCTCCTTCCCGGAACAGGGAGTAACAAGTTACAGTTCTTACACTCTGCAGAGGTGCGTCACATTTCCCATGAGAGACCTTAGGTTTTGTTGCACGGCCGGGAGTATGTCCCCGTTCAAAATTTCCTTGGTTTGTGGCCCAACCTAAGATCCAAGCCAATCACTGCCTTCTCCGTGACCCCGCATGTCTCCTTGGGGTACACCATGCCCACCTTTTGAATTACGGCAATGGTTTGTACAGACCGTTCAGATGCCGGAACTATCGTGGGACGTTGAGGGCTCCCACCCATATGATGCATATCCTCTACGAATTACCATAAATAATATGCACGCTGCGAGTGATAACAGCCACGACCCGCACATCCAGCTCCATGCGAGAGGGAAAAGATACAGCTGACTTCTCCGTCCCATTCCAAATCTCATGGTCAACGCGTAATATACGGCGCAAGAATCACTGGCGACATTGGTTGTTAAGTCCTAGGTAATATGTTCCTTTACCACCGAAACTCTTATAGTAGGTTATTACCTCATGGTAAATAACCTATAATCACATTATTATGAAAATAGTGTTTTTTGACCTTTTTCAAATGCAGGTGATGACAACACTGGATTTGCAAAATACTTTACAGAAAATAATCACAGGACATGAGCAAGTGTGAACTTGCCATTTGTGATTGCAAGATTATGCACTCACAGTCTTCGAGACGACATAAGATCCAATATCTGAAATCTGCATCATTGGTCCAGTAAGGACTAATGTTTAAAGAAGCAATATGCAGTTATGCATAAGTAATGCTATGCATTTTTGTAAAACTCCCAAGTTGAATCCTCAATACTTTGAGTGAAGTGAATTCAAGTGATTCTTTTCAGAGTTGGGTTTATCTTCAAATTTTATTTTACAAGTAATGATCTTCATAAGGAACCTAAGTGTTAATAATCCAAAATATGTAAGTAAAGTATAAGATGATGTGATTAGGGTGAGTTGTCATGTGGTGATTATGATAAAAGTCCTTGGGATTGAGTTGTTAAAAGTTGAAGGACTTACTATAAGATTGTTATTTGAAGTGGCAAAAAGAATAACATTTGAAGAAAAGATCTCCTTTCTAAGGTTTAAACAATCATCATTGTTAATAGAACACGATCAATGTCTTTTGGTGTTTGATTTATTAGTTTGGAATTGGGATGGTTTATGTCTTAATTGAAATAGACCAAAGTTAACTATAAAAACATAAGTAGTTTATTAGACATAATGTTTATACGCTTTTGAGACTAAAGTTAACTTTAAAAGGTTAAGTAAACTTAAAATGTAATATATTTTAATTCTTCCCAAGTTTTAGATTTATGATAGGTATAACTAAGGTGTGGAATTATTCACTTTCTATTTAAGTGAATGATTAGATTAAATTTGTTTTGCTATTATGAAAGGAATATGTATTTATTTAATGGAATCACAATTAGATGGTCTCAGTAATTTGTTAGAATTTAAAGTTATGTTAATAGTGGTTAAAATATAATGATTATTCACCATACTATATAAATGGGTGATACCCAATGTTTATTTAAAAAGGAGTTTTAATAATATTTTAAAAGAATATTTTAAAGTTAAAATTTATACTTAAGTTTGATTATGAATTTAAGTTATGGGTTTGGAATTAGTATTAAGACATTAATTGCTGAAGGTTTTATAAGAATTGTGATTATTTCTTATTTAAGAATGGTTTTTAAAGAATTCACAAAATAGGTATTAGGTAAGGATTTATTATTTAAAATATTAAGGACTTTCCTAATAATATATTTAATATTTTTATAGTGTAATATATTTATTCAAGACCTAAAAAATGAAGTTTATTTATTTTTAAGTATTATCTTTATTTTCATAAAATTCATCAAAGACTTAAGTGTCTTTAAATATTTACTTTATGTTTTATTTGAAAAACTCTAAGTGAGTATTTTTATAAAATGATAGAGTTATTTTGATACACAAAAATGATTTTTTTATTTATTTTTAGGGTTTTTGTTTTATTTTATAAAATTTAATTTAAAATTTAATGGTGTTAATAATTATTTTTCTTTAAATTTATTTTAAACACCTAAAATTATATTTTTATTAGGTAGATATATTTGTGTGATCATCTTGATATATCATATATATTTTTAGGGTATAATTTATGTTCAGGGGTAGTTTGGTCATTTAGTGATTTGATAAATACTTTATTTCTTATTTATTTTTCTTTGGAATTGGGCCAGGTTTACCAAAGGGGCCCATTTGGACCCAATATGGCCCATCCGGCTCAGGGTCAAACCCCACCCCGGTTCACCCCACACTCCACACACACGCGCACACACACCCACAGACCTCATCCACTCCTTCCTCGCCCCCGTGCGAGGTCGCCGCCGCCACTTGGCCGCCGCGCCTCGCCCTTGACCACTCACGGACAAGCTCCGGCCTAACTGGTTGAGCCAGTGCAACCACACCCCGACCCACCCTATTTCTTCCTCATCTCACTCACGCTAACCCCTCTCTGCCATGCTCGGTGCGCCGCCGTCGCTGCACTGCCGGACGGCGTCCAACTCCGGCTCTGTTAAATCTCGATGAGGCCCTGGATCTCGCTCCTTCTTCGATCCACCTGGTCTCAACATTGCTCTGCTTCTCCGTTCGCCCCCCACGAAACCCTAGCCGTGCAGTTTCGGAAAGGTCACCGACGCGGCTACTCTAATCCTCACGCCCGGATGCTGCTTGTCCTTGGCTCCTTTATGGCTCTGTTGGGTTTTTACCGTCAGTTGTTTTCCTGGCCGTCTCGGCCATGGTCGGCCGCATCTCGCGCCGTCTGCTGGGGCTGCTCTCTATGGTGACGAGGTATTGCAGCAACAATTGCGACCTACTCTATTCTCTGATGCCGAAGGGACGGCAGTGAATGCAACCCCGGTAGGGAATTTCCTAGCTATTTCGGTTATGATGTTATTCCTGCATTTTATCCTACCTTGATCCAGGTAATTCTTGTGTGACCGACCCTCGAGTCAACGATTTATCTTATTTGGATGTTATGTGGTTAATTTTAGTATTCTAATTAAGCCTGAAGATGACTTAGGTTGATAGTAATTACTCGATCTAGTTGGTTTTATTGGTCCTGTAGCTGATGTAGTGCTGGTAATTTGACGTTCCAATTTAGGCCTGGATTTAATTAAGTGGTTGATAGGGTTTTGGTATGGATGCTATGCATCAATAACTTGCAATGGATGATTCTGGAATAGTATTCTTACTGCAGTTTTACTCTGGTTAGTCAATTTGTGAGGCTGTATGATTTAGCTATTAGTGGTATTGTAGTAATTTCCAGTGCACCATACTTTAGTGAGTAATATTATTTGTTGCTTTCATTTGGTGGTAAAATGGATATGGTTGGCTTACTGTAGTAAATAGATGGCCGCACATATCATGTTTGAATTTTCTTCTGTAAATATAAGTGTGAATATTAGACTTGAACTGGTTGTATCTTCAATATTTTCTTCCTGGAATTTATTACTGTGTTTGGTTTAGTTAAGCTTGGTGATAATGATCATGTATATATTGAGGTGTAGTAGTGTATGCTTTTAATAAGGATAGATACAACATACTTGATCTTGCTGTGTTGGGATGATTCTTTGTTTCCTGACTGTTGCTAATGAAATAAATACTAGCTCTGTACTGTCAACTATGACAGTACCAAGATGTGGTGTTCTGGTTACTGTATTATGAATCTGTCTTGTGGGAATGTATAGGGTTAATTGATTATGCTCAGATTGATTTTAGTTTCTATTGCATTTGTGAGGAAATGATCTCATTGACTAGTATTGTGTATCAGGAATGGTTAGATTTTGTTCATGCTATGGATATGGTAGTGGAATTTATTGGCTGTTGTGGCAATCATCAACTTAAGAGCCTTAATATTATTCTAAATTAGATAGTCTTCTTGTAAGAATCCTTCCTAAAGTTAAGTGGCTTGTTCCCAACCATCTGTTATAATATTATGTTTATGGATTCTGGGATGGTGTGGTTTGAGTAAGTGGATCATATCTGATGTAGAACCCTACTGTGGTGATTCTACCCTGGAGTGTGCACAGTAATAGTCTGAACACATGATCTACTACTGAATTTTATTGCTTGCCAAAATTCCTTTAAGGATGTCCCTGACCTGTAGTTGTGTGGAGGCTGCACTTGATAGGGATCTGATTCAGATGTTGTTGCATCTAGATATCCTGCTCACCTCTCCTTTTACTACTTTATCCACTTTAGCAGCCATAGCCTGGCCTTCTCCCCCTTGTCCTTGCCATTGGATGGCTCCTTGCAGCAACCATGGTGTAGTGATGTGGTGGTGATCTGGGCTAATGTCTTGGTTGGTGAGATATGGATTGGCTGTGATGAGTTCTAAAGAGGAATGAGTTCTTGAGTTTTTTGGTGTAGTGATAGAATGGATCAGGATGTGTTGGTCTTGTGGTCTGCAAGCTAAGAATGGATTACTGTTTTGGCTAGCTGTTGTGGCTATCCTCTTATACTACCACTACTATTGCTGCTTCTACTCCTGTGTCGACAGCGCAACATTATGCATGGTTGTGTGAGCAGCTTGTCTGCTTACCTCCAGTGGATGGATCAGATCAAGTAATTTGGCTGTTACTCCTACTTATTTACTATGTCCTTATCTGGTGTAACTTGCCTCTTGGCCAATGATATTGTACCGAGGCTACACATCTGATAAGAATAGATGCTCTATTTGGTGAAACTTTCCCCTGAATATGATGCATAAGCCCGAGGCAAAAATTCTGGATAAGAACAGATTTTACATTGGCCCCTTTTTATTTAATACTACTCAATGATGAGGCAAAGCAATGCATTACATTGCTAAAACCTGAGAGTACCATAACCCCCTATGTTTTCTATTTCTTTTGCTTGTTGCTTTCTTCGGGATCAAGACTAAGGAGGATAAGAAGAGATGAAGAAAACATGATACAAAAGTAGTTAGGAAAATAATTTAGGTTTTCTTTCTTTTCTTTCTTTTAACTATTATTGTAATTTCTTTTCTGTTTAAATAATGTAAAGACATTGTATGGTTGTATCTTATTTAATAAATTTATTTGTTTTACATTTCATTTGTAAAGACAATGTAATACTATATAATCTTAATAAAGCTTAATTTTTCTTTCTATTTGCAATCTAAATTATTGTAGTATTCATATCTTGTTTATAATTATGAACTCAGTTTTTTATTGTAAATCCTTTTTTTTCCTTTTGTGTTTGAATTTCAATTATCTTGTATACTTAGATAATTGTAAATACTGTATCTTAAATATAAATAAGAGTTCACCTTTTATTTATTATTACAATTTACTTTCCAATTATTATTCCATTTCAAATTCTTTTAATATTCAGATCTTTCAATTTAAAATTAAAATTTTGAATTATCTTTCCCCGAAATACAAAATCACAATAGAGGTCCTGTCGAAATCCATCGTACATGTCCTGATGTTTCCATCAGAACAAGAGAGATCTTGATCCCTCTATAGCTTCTTTAGTTTTGCGCGAAAATTCCCCGGATTTTCTTATGCATGAATGCAATGCACAAACATGTGTCCTGTCTATTTCGAGGTGCTAATCCTGGGATGTTACAGACTCTCCCCCTTAAAATTAACTTCTTCCTCGAAGTTCGTACACTCTTACGCTTCAGAATAAGGAATTGACATTGTATTGATTACGGCATTTCTCAACTTCATGGTAACCTCAAATGGACATAATTGTAGTATTCCATATCCGAATATTTTTCTTTGAATTCTTATCATTCTTGGCAATCTCCAGCCGGTGGTCTTCAATACCCCAAAGTTCCTTTTACTTTACTTCCTTAGGGATATGTCCTTGTTATAAACTCCTTTTAATTGGGGTCTCATATTTAGTTCATTTCCTTGATTCGGTATCCTAATCCAACTCATTTTATTGATCATCAAATGTAACACCACGGTTCTGAAAAGACCGTAGCTTCTATGTGACATGCCAATCCCTGGATCGGTTCATTGGCCCACAATAGAATAAGATGAATAACATAGCAAAATATCCGTGTATCATAAATAACGATGATCTAGAGTACCATTATTACAATAAAAGCTTAGCTCAAGGCTAGCTCAAATTATTCAGGTAGCAACATAAATAAAGCAAATCCTCCATTCTTCAAATTGCCCACAAGTGAACAAGTGCCGAGTGGAGTACCGTGGCCTATATCGATTACTCAGAATCGGAATATCCTGCAACATGAAACATAGCAGCCCCTAAGGGTCAATACATGGAATGTATGGCAAGTAGAGCTAATAAAGGAGACAATAGTGCTAACATCTACATGCATATTTGGCAAGTGGAGTTGTGGCTAGCTTGCATTTGCAAATACCTTTGTCCTACTTTCATAAACAGTTTTTGATTTTTCTTTGAAAAGATCCCAATTAAGTTAACCCAACAAAGTTAAAGCAATTGTGAAATTAGAATGAGCGAGAAACATGTCATGGAATCAATATCAAGCAACTCAGACGTCCATAACCGGGGACACGGCTAATCGATTAGATTATACACCTAGGGTTAGTACACTTTACCCATGTGACTTGGCCAGCTTTCGTACCATCACTCTCATTTTGGGTGATGATAGGGATAAGTTCAAGAAGAGACTGCTCGGAAGTAGCTCCCCAATCCCGACGCGCACCGGTCCAACCTACCAAAATTCTACATCTCTGGATACGCGGGTTCGAGTTACCACAACCTACTAAGTCCAACCAACCGCCCATTCCATTATTGGCACATGGTTGTACACGTAAGCTACAACATAGAGAAGCCAATCATTTTCTCTTGATACCTGGGTGCCTTTCCGCAATGATACCACCAAAATTTATCAATCCCATCACACCCAGGAGATTCATTGATTAAGTTGTTTTAGTTTTCGCAAACCAACACATTTAGAAACAACTTCCAGTGATGTAACCCAGCCCTCGTTCATCATAGCATGGCTAAGCACATCTACCAATGGTGGTTCATCTACAAGGAAAGCCCTACCACATAATAGGACATAACATAGCGATAGTATCATCCTACACATGCAACTACAAAATACACGACAATGCATTGAAAATAGTAGGACAACATCATGAACAAAGTAGCATCTACTTGCCTTGGTTGTAGCGGTCGGAAGAACAATCCACACACGAGCAAGCGTTGCACTCGTCACAATCTACACGATACAAGCATTCATAAACAAACCATCCACAAGCATATGCAAGCAAAGATGATGCAAGATGTATGCATGACAAGTGGATTGATGCTACAGCAGCACCACATAATCTTATTCAGTAAAGGTACTGAATGCATGCATGGAAAATAATTTTAGCGCAAGAAAAACTAGTGTGCAATTTATAAGGCTCAATACTAGAGCTAGAACCTAAATAATTCTCTACCGTTAACATAATGTTTGTATAATCTTGGGAAAATTCTACTGTGTAGGCATTGCTAATTAGGAACAGCACCAATTGGAATTTCTCAAAAAGGAATTATATAACTCCCTGAGTAATTAAATTACTACAGAAAGCCACTAAATAGTTTCTGCAAAAGTTTTTACCGTAAGCCTATCCTTTTAATTCACTTTGAGATTTCCCTTGTTCTACTGAATCCATGGACATATTATTTGCAATTTTTGGAGTTACAGATCTTTTTCTACGAATTAATTACTCCAAAAAGGGCATTAACTATTTTAATTAATCTGGACAAAATCTTGCTGCAAAAGTGTAAAACAATGTTACAGCAAGATTCTACACGACTTACTGAAACTACAAATATTTTATTTGCAATGTTTGGCCCAGTAGATTAATTTCTACGAATTTTGCAAGTTTCAGCTATTTTCTGCAATTTCTAAATTCATTTTAAAATCTTTACCGCGCAGTCAACGCGGCTGACGCTGTCAATTGATGCGTCACGATGCGTCCACGCTGGCTCCACGGCTGCCACATCTGGCAGTACCGGTCGTTCGCATGATTCTAATCTCGCGCGTCGAAAATCGGTCGGACGGCCGGAGCTCAGTCCTCACCTTGGCGGCGGCGGCCGGCGGTGGGCGCAGAGTGGCGGCGAGGTTCTCGGCGCGAGTGTCACGGCGTCTACGGATGCGTCTCGGCGTCGGCTCAGGTCGGGTCGTCGATTGCTTCTGAAACCGTGTCACGGGCGGAGTAGGCGGGCGGCGTCGGGTCTCCGGCGAGCAATCGGAGGGGACGGCGACGATCTGCGGGAAGGGGAACCAAGTCAGCGCGTGTGGTGGATCGAGGGGGAGAGAAGGATAGGAACAGGAGGGCCAAGGGGCAACTGCTGTGCCAAGAACCTCGAGCTCCGAAGCTCGGCAATGGAGGCGGCGGCGGCGGGGTTCGTGGCGGCTAGGGCTTGCGAAAGAAACGGAACGAGGCGGAGAAGGGGGTTAATATTTAGGGGGTAGCGTGCAGAGGGGAGAGAACCAGCGCCGATTTCGTCGGGATTCCGTTCGGTAGATGGACTCCGTGGAGAGCACGAGTTCATCCGGAGGAAGAGGAAGGTGGGTCCGCCTTTGGCAGCTGTGGAGGAGGGGCGAGTGGGCTGCATGGGCGCTCATTGGTCGGGCCTCTGCTGCTGTCATACATGCTGCCGTTTCATGGGAAGGCAAGCAGATAGTGTGTAGGTGGCCGGTAGTTTAGGTTAGCTAGTTTTTTTGTTCTTTCTTTTATTCCTTTGCTTTTCTTGTTTCTTTCATAACTTTTTATTAGTTAAACCAAATGAAATGATTTTTGTTTTCAATTTTTCTAAAATACCGGGATCATCCTAGGATCATGCGGTAGGTGAAACCACTAGTCTACAAGGGTGGAAGACACAAGTCCTAGTATACTCTCCAGGGCATTGTAGTAAAATAAAATAGGGTTTTGAAAATAGCGTTTACGAATCATTTCGATCGAAGGTTTTGCATGGAAGAACATGATGCAATGATATGAATGATATGCGAACCAAATCTAAAATTTTGGATGTGACATCAAACCTCCTTGCTTATACTATACAAGGTTTAGGAAGTCTCACTAACATAGGATTTTAACTCCATTAAACAATAACTAAAATCAAAAGACTAACTTTTGATTTGTGATGATATGGTTTATATTGGTAGTCCTTCAAAAAGTTGGATTTGATATTCAAGTAAGGGAGTTGTATTACCCATAGGAGTTTCCTTGTTTCTCTATACATGTCTAATTTGATGTGATTATTCACTTTTAAAGATCACTTAAGAGTTGTTTCCTCTTAGGATTATTTTGTTAGGACGATTCTATTTTATTACTTCGAGCTTTTACCTTATTAGGCTTTAGATATTATTTCATTATTACCTATGGTACTTTTTTTTACTTTCATGTATACTGTTTACTCTCCCCCTTAGGGTCTACTAATGGTCTTCAAATGTCTATATAGTATTTCTTAATTTTATAAATAGAACATTGGTCTCTATCGAGCTTATACTCTTCCTAATTAGGGTCTGATGAAATATTGGACGGTGTATCCACACATTTGTGGATCTCCGAAGTGAATCTTTCAGCATTATTTGTCTTACTAACTTTTGGACATTTTTGCTTGGATAAGTCTAACTTTGCGAAACGTTTTAGAAATTTTTAACTTACTATTTTATACTCCTTTAGTCCTAACTTAGTTTAGGCCAAATTTTATGCTTTTTATGCAACCATTAAGATGATCTGGTTAACTATGTTAACCAACACCGACTGCGGACAAGATACCAACTGTGGATCAAATACTAGCTGCGGATATTTACTAGTTGCGAACCATCCTAGGGTATATGTATTACCCTATGGTTTTCGATATACCTCTGGCATTATCTCTGAATTGTCAGAGCTTGAATACCATTTTGGTTTCAAACCTTCTTTTCACTTATTCATGATGCCTCCATGAACTTGGTACAATTATTTTATTAACTTCTTAGCAAAATTACCTATTTTGATTGAACTTTAAGTTCATCACTTCTTGTTGCTGACTAATAATGATCTAAGCTTGATCCATCCTCCAAATTGAGTTTATAATCCTTACACTTGGCTTCATTCTTCATGTAAGTCTTCATTTTGGTCTTTGAACTTCACACTCCCTTACGAATTCCCTTACTCTATCTAGGTCTATAACATCAAGTAGTAGCTGGATGTTGCATCATGCATTGCACACAAGTCAAACTTCATGTACAGATCTAGTCAATCAAGAAGATCCAAGAAAACAAATAAATCCAAATGTGGTACATATAACACACAATATTCTAAGCCCAGAATATAATAGTTGAGTATAATATCTCTAGAATTCCGGATTAGTTGTGTAGTCTATGACACCTCCTCGTATAGGTTTACATTGTGATACTTAGCACTTAGGGTCAAACTATAATTTGTCTCAATGTTTACCCTAATTGCTCAATTGCAAAAGGATAATATTAAACAAAGTGATCTCACTTTTGAAATGATTAATATAACCAACCTATCATTATTTAGTAACTAACCTCACATGATCACTCCAAAGGACTAATCAGATTCTATTTGCTAACTTAAACCATAGATTATTAGAAATTTTTAGCACCTATGATTTCTATCATAGCTCTACCATGGTATTTTCATACTTATACTTCAGGATAATTTACTAATTTCTTGTCATCTTTACACTCTCATCATGGTTTCGGAGCTAATCTCACAATGATCTCGTTATGTTTTACATATACATCATGATTTAAGAGATACTCGCATCATGATGACTTTACTTCTCACTACACTATTATTAAATATTAACATAATTTCACTTCATCACGTAGAATTCTCAAGTGAATCCCACATGATTACTACTCATTACATCAACATTTATCCTAATGATATCCATCATGTTGTCTTTGGTTATCAATTGTCCCTAAGATTTTACTGTTCTTACTTAAATTCTAGGATTAAGCTACACCATTAAGACTACTTCCATATGATGTCTTACACTTTCCTATAGTATCTTGGTGGTGTATGTCTCCTTCGGAAGACACTAAATAGCACCAGACTGAGAAAAGATAAAATATTTACTCCTAAGAAAGAATGACTTAAGCATCTGACTTAGGTCTGACAAGGTTATCCTCAAGTGGATACTCATCATAAGTCATAGGAATATTTGATTTAGATAAGATGGCTCCTATAGTCACTATCCAACCTACAGATCTTCCTAAAAAGGTTTCAATCCTAAGGTCAAAGCATATGCTCTGATACCAATTGCGGTGACCCAGCATACCACTGCATGATGTAGTACACTATAGTCGTTGACATAACACCAATGAAACACCGTTCACTAGTATTACATCCCTCAGAGTAGTACAACAGAAACATAGCAGGTTCAAGACATGACTATAGGTTACAACTCAACTCTTTACACAAGATCCATAGAACACTCTAGGTTAAAAAGAGAGAAAGAAACTTCTTATGAAGAACAATCAAGAATAAATAACTCATAGCTACCATACTTATAAAACTAGTAGCTGAACTACTGGCTTGCATTGCTGCTATTGCAATACTCTACAGAAGTAGGTTCTATGGTTAGAAATTCTATTCTTATCTAATCAGCAACTTCGTCTTCACTTGAGTTGATGTATATGTTGACTTTCTTGACTTCCTTGAAGAGCTTTAGCTGTTGATGATGATTCCTGGAGCATCTCCTGATGTGGACGTCGTCTGTACTGGCCTTAGAACCTAGCAAGGGTTAAGAAGATACTTTGAGTACGAGCGTACTCAGCAAGTCCACTAGAAAAGGAGTGTTTGATGCACTATATCTATAGCCACAGACCGTAGGTCGTAGGCAATGCAAGTTTTCGTAAACACTTCTTCAAAGGTTGCTTTTATTTTGAAAAATTGTGTCCGTTAGTCTTCACGGGTTTACTAGAACCTTCATGGGGTTCCTTTCCCGCCGCGTTCGCAGCTCCTTCCCGGAACAGGGAGTAACAACTTACAGTTCTTACACTCTACAGAGGTGCGTCACATTTCCCATGAGAGACCTTAGGTTTTGTTGCACGGCCGGGAGTATGTCCCCGTTCAAAATTTCCTTGGTTTGAGGCCCAACCTAAGATCCAAGCCAATCACTGCCTTCTCCGTGACCCCGCATGTCTCCTTGGTGTACACCATGCCCACCTTTTGAATTACGGCAATGGTTTGTATGCTCAGATTCGGATCTGGAACTATCGTGGGACGTTGAGGGCTCCCACCCATATGATGCATATCCTCTACATTACCATAAATAATATGCACTGCGAGTGATAACAGCCACGACCGCACATCCGACTCCATGCGAGAGGAAAAGATACTGACTTCTCCGTCCCATTCCAAATCTCATGGTCAACGCGTAATATCTACGCAAGAATCATCGGCGACATTGGTTGTTAAGTCCTAGGTAATATGTTCCTTTACCACGAAACTCTTATAGTAGGTTATTACCTCATGGTAAATAACCTATAATCACATTATTATGAAAATAGTGTTTTTGACCTTTTTCAAATGCGGTGATGACAACCGGATTTGCAAAATACTTTCTGAAAATAATCACAGGACATGAGCAAGTGTGAACTTGCCATTTGTGATTGCAAGATTATGCACTCGGTCTTGAGACGACATAAGATCCAATATCCAAATCGCATCATTGGTCCAGTAAGGACTAATGTTTAAAGAAGCAATATGCAGTTATGCATAAGTAATGCTATGCATTTTTGTAAAACTCCCAAGTTGAATCCTCAATACTTTGAGTGAAGTGAATTCAAGTGATTCTTTTCAGAGTTGGGTTTATCTTCAAATTTTATTTTACAAGTAATGACCTTCATAAGGAACCTAAGTGTTAATAATCCAAAATATGTAAGTAAAGTATAAGATGATGTGATTAGGGTGAGTTGTCATGTGGTGATTATGATAAAAGTCCTTGGGATTGAGTTGTTAAAAGTTGAAGGACTTATTATAAGATTGTTATTTGAAGTGGCAAAAAGAATAATATTTGAAGAAAAGATTTCCTTTCTAAGGTTTAAACAATCATCATTGTTAATAGAACACGATCAATGTCTTTTGGTGTTTGATTTATTAGTTTGGACTTGGGATGCTTTATGTCTTAATTGAAATAGACCAAAGTTAACTATAAAAACATAAGTAGTTTATTAGACATAATGTTTATACGCTTTTGAGACTAAAGTTAACTTTAAAAGGTTAAGTAAACTTAAAATGTAATATATTTTAATTCTTCCCAAGTTTTAGATTTATGATAGGTATAACTAAGGTGTGGAATTATTCACTTTCTATTTAAATGAATGATTAGATTAAATTTTTTTTGCTATTATGAAAGGAATATGTATTTATTTAATGGAATCACAATTAGATGGTCTCAGTAATTTGTTAGAATTTAAAGTTATGTTAATAGTGGTTAAAATATAATGATTATTCACCATACTATATAAATGGGTGATACCCAATGTTTATTTAAAAAGGAGTTTTAATAAGATTTTAAAAGAATATTTTAAAGTTAAAATTTATACTTAAGTTTGATTATGAATTTAAGTTATGGGTTTGGAATTAGTATTAAGACATTAATTGCTTAAGGTTTAACCGTGCACCACAAGAAAGTTCTATTTGCTAACAAGAAAGTTCTATTTGCCACCCACTATCTAGTCGGAGATGCAAGAGCATGGTGGAACAGCATTCGTGCAATGACCGGAGGACAGATGATGACCTGGGAGGAATTCAAGGTCAAGTTCAGTAGAAACCATGTGCCACCGGGTTTGATCAAGAGAATGAGAGATGAATTCAGAGAACTGAAGCAAGGAAGGATGACCGTAGTAGAATACCGTGACAAATTCTTTTCATTAGCTAGGTATGCCCCGGATGAGATCAACACTGAAGCTAAGAAGAAAGAAAGATTCTTGAATGGTCTGCACGATGAGATGCAGACGGTGTTAGTCAATATCTCCTTTGCTGATATTGAAGCCCTAGTCGACTCTGCCATCCAGATGGAAGGAAAGATCAACCAAGCCAATGAGAACCGCAAGCGTCGTATGATGCATCAGTCAGGAAACCATCATACCCCAAAGTATCGCCCCAACCCATCTCCAGGATTTGCCCCGAGAACCAATAGACCCCCGATGAACCGTCCGACCTATCCCAACCTTGGAAACCCAAGGCCTGGAGGAAATCACAACAACCCCGGTAACTCTCGCAATTTCAACCGTGCACCACCCAAGTTCAACAACAACAATGTTGCCGCCAACACCAACACTGCCCCGAGGACTGGAAGCAATGTTGTGCCTGTTGCAGCAAAGGACAAGTCGCAAGTGACTTGTTATGACTATGGAAATAAGGGTCACTACTCCAATGAATGCCCCAAGAAGAATGCCGCAGCCCCCAATGCAAATGCCCCGGCTCAGCAGCAGCGTCGTGTTCAGCCAGGAAGAAGGTTTTCCCCAGGGAATTCGCTCAACCGCAATGGCCATCTTTTTCTCATGCATGCTGAAGAAGTCCAAGAAGCTCCAGATGTCGTGATGTGTATGTTTTCTGTTAATTCAGTACTTGCTAGAGTGTTGTTTAATTCTGGTGCATCGCACTCATTTTTCACCGAAGAATTTGCATGCACTAGTAAGATTCAACCAACCAAACTGAAGCATGTTATGATTGTTCAAATCCCCGGTCCAACCACCAAAGCTAGGCAAATTTGCAAAGCCGTCCCTATCCGAATCCATGGCATAGATTTTTATGCTAATCTGATAGTACTCGGAACTAAAGGTTTGGGAGTAGTACTAGGAATGGATTGGATGTCCAAACATAAAGGATTAATTGACTGTGCCAAGAAAGCCATAACGATGACCAAGATACGGAATATCGACGAGCATGTATCCGAAACCTTACCTCGCTAATTCAAGTGCAACAAGAGTATAGCCCAACCTACCATTGACCAAGTCCGGATAGTCCGTGAATACCCGATGTATTTCAGATGTTTTGCGGTATGCCCCGGATCGGGATATCGAGTTTATCATTGAACTAATCCCCGGAACAGGACCCATAGCCCAGAGACCATATAGTATGAACCCGCCTGAACTAGCCGAACTGAAGAAGCAACTGGATGCCATGCTGGAAATTGGATTGATTCAACCAAGTGCGTCACCATGGAGATCACATGTCTTGTTTGTGGATAAGAAGGATGGAGGTAACCGTTTGTGTACGGATTATCGGAAGCTGAATGATGTCACTATAAAGAACAAATACCCGTTGCCCAAGATAGAAGATTTGTTTGATCAGTTGACCGGTGCCATAGTGTTTTCTAAGATTGATCTTAGAACTGGCTATCATCAACTCAAGATTCACGCAGAGGATATTTCCAAGACTTCCTTTACCACCAGATATGGATTATACGAGTATACTGTCATGTCTTTTGGATTAACCAATGCCCCCGATTATTTCATGAATCTCATGAATAAGATTTTTATGGACTTCCTGGATAAGTTTGTCGTTATTTTCATCGATGACATTCTGATTTATTCCAAATCAGAAGAAGAACATGAGCTACACCTAAGGACCATTCTTGGAACCCTTAGAGAGCATCAGTTGTATGCAAAGTTTAGCAAATGTGAATTCTGGTTACAGGAGGTAGGATTCCTCGGACATATCGTATAAGCCGGAGGAATTGCCGTTGACCCTGCGAAGGTGAAAGATGTCAAATATTGGCAAGCCCCAACCACTCAAACCCAAGTTCGTGCATTTCTCGGATTGGCGGGATACTACCGCAAGTTCGTAGGAGGATTCTCGAGTATCGCCAGACCAATGACCCAATTGCTGAAGAAGGACAAGAAGTTTGAATGGACGGACAAATGTGAAGCGAGTTTTCAAGAACTCAAGAGAAGTTGATTTCAGCCCCAATCTTAATCATGCCGGCTATCACGAAGCCCTTTGGTGTGTATTGTGATGCATTCAAGATCGGTCTCGGATTTGTGCTAATGCAAGAAGGCAAAGTTATATCATATCTATCCCGACAACTGAAACAACATGAGCAGAATTACCCAACCCATGACCTTGAGCTCGTAGCCGTAGTTCTAGCCCTGAATACATGGAGGCATTACCTGATGGGAAACCATTGTGAGATTTATTCAGATCACAAGAGCCTGAAGTATATATTCACTCAGAAGGAGCTGAGTATGAGACAGAGAAGATGGATTGAGCTAATCAAGGATTACGACCTGGACATTCACTATCACCCCGGTAAAGCCAACGTGGTAGCAGATGCCCTTAGCAGATGGCTGTGCCGCTTTAACTCCATGATTTTGAAGGAGCAACCAAGCTTGCACAAGGAGATGGAAGATTTCCGAATGGAATTAGTGAGTGAAGGATTTTTGGCTAGCATAGAACTTCAACCCACTTTGATCAGTCAGATCAAAGAGGAGCAAAAAGTAAATGCTAGCATTGACGGAATAAAGCGTCGTATCGGTACAGGCAAAGTACCCGGATTCACGGAAGACGAAGGAGTTATGTGGTACAAAGGACGTCTTTGTGTACCAGCAGATTCAGAGTTGAAAGAAGTGATTCTGAAGGAAGCCCGTGATACTCTTTATTCTATCCACCCCGGAGGAACGAAGATGTATCAAGATTTGAAAGAGCAATTTTGGTGGCATAAGATGAAGAGAGAAATCGTAAGCTATATCGCCAAGTGTGATATTTGTCAAAGAGTCAAGGCGGGACATCAAAGACCCGCTGGATTGTTGCAACCATTGCAGATTCGGGAATGGAAATGGGATTCTGTTGGAATGGACTTTATCACTGGATTGTCTACTTCTAGTAGGGGAAATGACTCTATCTGGGTCATAGTGGACAGATTGTCCAAAGTCGCCCATTTCTTACCAGTCAATACCACGTATCAGAGTTCAAAGCTAGCGGAGTTATACATCGCTAGAATCGTCAGTTTGCACGGATTCCCCAAGAACATCGTATCTGATCGAGGAACTCAGTTTACCTCGAGATTCTGGAAGAAAGTCCAAGAAGGTTTAGGAACCCGACTAGATTTTAGCACAGCTTATCACCGTCAGACCGACGGACAAACGAAGCGAGTAAATAAAATACTCGAAGATATGCTAAGAGCATGTGTGTTAGAGTATGGATCTAAATGGGAAGACTGTCTGCCGTTTGCAGAATTTTCATACAACAATAGTTATCAAGCTAGTTTGAAAATGGCCCCATTTGAATTCATGTATGGAAGGAAGTGTCGCACCCCTTTGAACTGGTCGGAAGTAGGAGAGAGTCAGATTTTCGGACCCAACATCCTACGCAAAGCAGAAGAAAAGGTTCACAAGATTCGTGAACACCTCAAGACCGCTCAGTCAAGACAGAAGAGTTACACCGATAAGAGACATCGAGACCTCGCCTTAAACATCGGAGAGTTCGTGTATCTAAAAGTGTCGCCATTGAAAGGAATGCAGAGTTTCCAACTAAAAGGAAAGTGAGCCCCCAGATATATCGGCCCCTTCAAGATTCTGAACCGTCAAGGAGAAGTGTCATATCAATTGGAACTGCCAGAAGAGATGTCAGCAGTGCATAATGTGTTCCATATCTCATTACTTCGCAAGTGCCTCGAAGTTCCGGAGAAGACTGAAGTATTCAAGAACATTGATCATCGGACCATAGAAATCAACGATGACCTGACCTATCCCGAAGTACCCATCCGTATTTTGGAAGAAGCTTTCAGAAATACCAGAACCCGAAGCATCAAGTTTCTCAAGATTCAGTGGAGCAACCACACAGAAGAAGAAGCTACCTGGGAGCGCGAAGATCACATCAAGACAGAGTTTCCCGATCTCTTAAAATCCTAGGTAATCTTTTTTGTCCTTTTTCAAATCTCGGGACAAGATTTTGTTTAAGGGGGTAAGGTTTGTAACATCCCAAAAATATTAAGCTTGGAGCATCAAACTCTAATCATCAAAATTAGGGTTAACAACAAATTTTCCAACTAAAAAATATGAAAGCATTCATATGGGTGTGTATTCAAAATTTGGATTCTTTTGAATTTCCATGGTTATGTGTTTCTTTGCTTGTAAAATGATTCTTAGGTGAAATAAACATCATCTAAACAATCCCCAAACTTTTCCCAAAGACAAACAACTCAAAATAAACAAATGAAGTGAATGGTCATTTTTGCCAAATTAACTCTCATGCCTACTTTGGCTATCTCTAGTTTTCAAAACTCAACAGACACATCTGTGGATCTTTGCACCCCTTGTTAGTACTCATAATAAGGTACCAAGGCCCACTTTGTGATCATCCAAAAACATTCAAATGCTAAGTTTAAATGACAGTTTAAAATTGAATCTATCTCATATGGGAAGATCTCACTATTTCAAAAACCACTCAAACAAACTCAATTTTTAAAACCCAAGCACCCACAGAGTCTCCAGCACATGCCTAGCACACCCACCAAAAATATTTTCAAAATTCAAAACTCAAGTTATTGCGGCCATTTCATCAAACATCTTGCAGATTCAAATCAAACAAATCATAAACACTATTTTGAGCAGTGATTTGGCCAACCTTTTCCCCTCTCTAGATCACAGCAAACATCTAGTAGATCATCTAGCTTAGTTAGTAACCTCTAGCATCACTGTGAGCTTGCCATTGCCATCAATGGTGAGCAGGCCGAGCCTCACCATGTCACCCTAGTGTGGACAGCAAGCTAGAGGAAGAACTAGTTGTGCCAACCTTGTATGGAAGGTAACCAGCACCTCACCGTCGCCCACTGTCCCCTCCCCAAGCCAGCGCAAGCCGTGGACCACCAGAACGCCATGAGACACTCATGTTCATGCGCCCGTGCCTCACAGCCACCGCTCGCCGTCGAATACGCCGCCTCTGCCGCTAACACTTGCAATTATGAAAGTTAGATAACCTATGCAATGCACTAAGCATGCTTGGTTAGACACATTTGATGATACCCGATCCTAGTTTTACTTGCAAGCTTTCTACTTTATTTATTTATCAAAGCTTTCTCTTAGAGTTTACTTATGTAACTTGTAGATTCTAGGAAGATAATTGAAGGTTGCATAAAGAGCATTAAATTTGGCCTAAGCTAGATAATCTTGATGTCATCCTAAGGCATGAGATTGAACTCAATTAATCTCCACTTGTTTACCACCCCTCATTAGTACTTACCCTACTTGTAGATGCTAGTGCTAAGCATAAAACTTGATCAACTTTAGATGGGAATACTTGGTGAAAATGGTTATGAAAACCTTGGAATGATGAGTCATTCTACTGAAATGTTTTGACATGTGTTTCCGAACACCAGATGATTTTGATGATGAAAATGTTGAGGCGGGAGCCTTAGCCCTTTATAAAACTGATGGTTATCTGGATGCGATACCATTCCAATTTTACCGTACAACCACAATACCCGAAAATTGGGTAGGGCTTGACTAGAAACTTATATACCTTAGTATGGGTTCCCTCACGGCCAAGGTCTGAGCTGAGGCTACCTTGTGAAGATTTTCCACCTGTGTAGTACCCAAGATGACAGTTGGTCATGGTTGGGAGGCCAAACTCACAGGAGAGGTGCCTATACTAGGGCGTGTAATTGAAAGGTTAGGATTGATTATCCGCATACTAAGTATGGTGAATTCAGGATTTGTTCCTGACGGATGTATCGAATGTTGTGGTGAAAGTGTACAATCTCTGCAGAGTGTCAAACTATTCGAATAGCCGTTATGGAATGGGAGTGGCCATACTGTTCCCCCGTCAGATGTTTTCAAAATGACTTGTGAAATGAATTGAGACTTTGACTTGAACACAACAGGGTTGTGATATTGAAATTCAAGTTCCCATTTAGGTGTTATAAAATTTTCAACTAGCTTTCTTTGCTTTTGAACTTAGTAGAGGTAAATCTGGCTTTTTGCAAAACAACCCTAGAGCTTAGTGTCCTACTACAAAAACCCCCTTAACTTGTTAGTATCAGTTTGCGAGTACTTAAAGAGTACTCATGGCTTTGTCCCTGGCTATTCCCGTGGCCAGACTATGAAGAGGAGTACCAGGATGATGGACCGCAGGAAGGTTACGACAACTAGGATCATCTCCCATCGTCAGCATTGCATGTGACCCCGAAGATGGAGCTTCGCCTACGCTACCTTTATTATTACGTTATTCCGCTGCTTGAGTTGTATTAAGAACTAGATCATGAGATCATTATGTGTGTAAGTCCTTATGTATGGTTTGTAATGGATGATCTAGTGTGATATCCAAATCTGTTATGTCTTGCAAAAATGGTAATCCTGCGATTGTGATGTATGGCATAACAGGCATCTGGGATTAAAAATCCCGGTGTTGACAAGTTGGTATCAGAGCCATCCTGACCATAGGAGACCCTAGTTAGACTGGACGTTTGAATCAAAAACTTAGTTTCAAAACCAAAGGAAGCAAATATTTACAAAACTTATTCCCATTCTTATCACTTTGTTTCTTTCATAAAAATTCATGTTCCTCAAAAAAACTCTTGCAAAATACATAAAATTTGACACACTTGATCACTCTACTAACTTACTCATCCTATATTCTTATAGATGGACATGAAGTACAGCAAGTTTTATCAGCTGGGGAATGGAGGAGACCTCATCTTTGAGCGGGATTTGGACCAGATTTTGGAACTTCTGGAGCGTTCGCACCCTGAGTTCTTCGGAGCTCGGCTCAATGATCAGGAAGGAGAAGATCGGCAGTGGCTAGTTATTGCAAGTCTCCGAGGAAAGATTAAACCTACCACCGCCGAGGGAATTCAGTTCACCTTAAGATAGAACAACTGGCTCGATGGACTTGCTAGGGCAATGCAGGAAGCTCTTGCCCGTCTGTGTGGGCAGAGTATCAACCATATCAAGGGTACCCGCTTTGAGTTTTGTCCAAGGCATGATGCTATGGGACAGCCACTGGAAGCCCCATACCACCACGAGCTGAAGACTCAGTTGGACCACCTTAGCTTCATGATGTATGTTCGTCAGCAGGAATTGGACAATGCCTGTGACTACTCCAACCACAAGTCCTCCATCAACAGGACGAAGGATCAGACCATCGCCATGCTAGCGAAGGACCGCAAGTCTCGCCGCCGTCAGCTTGACAAGAAGGAGTTCATCATTGCCCGTCTTCGCCATCGTATCTCGGATTTGGAGGAGACGATCCACGAGAGAGACATGTAGTTGGAGGAAAGGGAGAATGCCGGAGAAGACCTTCGTGGAGACCCCTACTCCTATCTCAGCAATGATGATGATTTTCTGGAGGGTCAGGCCATGTACTTCTTCACCGATGAGGATGATTTTGCCTTCATCGATGACGATGAGGAGGATGAGGATGACGATTACACTGACTCCAAGGAGTAGTAGCACTTGAGCACTAGTGTAGTGAGTTGTATTCGGTCCCACTGTATCGTAGTTTCCAGAATGGTTCTTAAAACCATTTGTTTTTCCTTTGTTGTGGTGTGTGTTGTATCATGTGCTATGAATGAATGAATAAAAAGCAAGTTGCAAAAAAAATTTGAATCAAACTTTTAAAACTTTTCAAAGTTCCCGAACCTTAGAAATTTCCCTCTTTTCTCATAATCTATCTCAATCTTCAGATGCCTCGTGGAGGAAGTGGTTCATCCCCGGACCCGATGTTGCAGATCCTGCAAATGTTGGTTTCTGACCGCGAAGCTGAAAGAGCCGAACGTCAAGCCAACTTAGCCACCCTTCAACAGATAGCTCAGCTGGCCCACAACAATCAAGGCCAAGTAAATCAGGACAACCATGGATCTAAGCTCAAGAATTTCCAGAACACCAACCCACCTGTTTTCACCAAGTCAGAAGAGCCCTTAGATGCATATGATTGGCTGCAAACCAAGGAGAACAACCTGGAAGTCGCCGGAGTGGAAGCTAACGAGAAAGTTCTATTTGCCACCCACTATCTAGCTGGAGATGCAAGAGCATGGTGGAACAGCATTCGTGCAATGATCGGAGGACAGATGATGACCTGGGAGGAATTCAAGGTCAAGTTCAGCAGAACCCATGTGCCACCGGGTTTGATCAAGAGAATGAGAGATGAATTCAGAGAACTAAAGCAAGGAAGGATGACCGTAGTAGAATACCGTGACAAATTCTTGTCATTAGCTAGGTATGCCCCGGATGAGATCGACACTGAAGCCAAGAAGAAAGAAAGATTCTTGAATGGTCTGCACGATGAGATGCGGACGGTGTTAGTCAATATCCCCTTTGCTGATATTGAAGCCCTAGTCGACTCTGCCATCCAGATGTAAGGAAAGATCAACCAAGCCAATGAGAACCGCAAGCGCCGTATGATGCATCAGCCAGGAACCCATCATACCCCAAATTATCGCCCCAACCCATATCCAGGATTTGCCCCGAGAACCAATAGACCCCCGATGAACCGTCCGACCTATCCCAACCGTGGAAACCCAAGGCCCGGAGGAAATCACAACAACCCCGGTAACTCTGGCAATTTCAACCGTGCACCACCCAAGTTCAACAACAACAATGTTGCCGCCAACACCAACACTGCCCCGAGGACTGGAAGCAATGTTGTGCCTGTTGCAGCAAAGGACAAGTCGCAAGTGACTTATTATGACTATGGAAATAAGGGTCACTACTCCAATGAATGCCCCAAGAAGAATGCCGCAGCCCCCAATGCAAATGCCCCGACTCAGCAGCAGCGTCGTGTTTAGCCAGGAAGAAGGTTTTCCCCAGGGAATTCGCTCAACCTCAACGGCCATCTTTTTCTCATGCATGCTGAAGAAGCCCAGGAAGCGCCATATGTCGTGTTGGGTATGTTTTCTGTTAATTCAGTACTTGCTAGAGTGTTGTTTGATTCTGGTGCATCGCACCCATTTGTCACCGAAGAATTTCCATGCACTGGTAAGATTCAACCAACCAAACTGAAGCATGTTATGATTGTTCAAATCAAAGTTAGGCAAATTTGCAGAGCCGTCCCTATCCGAATCCATGGCATAGATTTTTATGCTAATCTGATAGTACTCGGAACTAAAGGTTTGGAAGTAGTACTAGGAATGGATTGGATGTCCAAACATAAAGGATTAATTGACTCTGCCAAGAAAGCCATAACCATGACCAGTACAGCCGGAATATCAGTCGAGCATGTATCTGAAACCTTACCTCGTCAATTCAAGTGCAACAAGAGTATAGCCCAACCTACCATTGACCAAGTCCGGATAGTCTGTGAATACCCCGATGTATTTCCAGATGTTTTGCCCGGTATTCCCCCAGATCGGGATATCGAGTTTATCATTGAACTAATCCCCGGAACAGGACCCATATCCCAGAGACCATATAGTATGAACCCGCCTGAACTAGCCGAACTGAAGAAGCAACTGGATGCCATGCTGGAAATTGGATTGATTCAACCAAGTGCGTCACCATGGAGATCACATGTCTTGTTTGTGGATAAGAAGGATGGAGGTAACCGTTTGTGTACGGATTATCGGAAGCTGAATGATGTCACTATCAAGAACAAATACCCGTTGCCCAAGATAGAAGATTTGTTTGATCAGTTGAACGGTGCCAAAGTGTTTTCTAAGATTGATCTTAGAACTGGCTATCATCAACTCAAGATTCGCGCAGAGGATATTTCCAAGACTGCCTTTACCACCAGATATGGATTATATAATTATACTGTCGTGTATTTTGGATTAACCAATGCCCCCAATTA
Organism: Avena longiglumis; assembly: GCA_030063025.1. Lineage (NCBI taxonomy): Eukaryota > Viridiplantae > Streptophyta > Magnoliopsida > Poales > Poaceae > Avena > Avena longiglumis. The sequence continues at coordinate 37,989,282 of CP125975.1, read as the reverse complement.
TTTCATGAATCTCATGAATAAGATTTTTATGGACTTCCTGGATAAGTTTGTCGTTGTTTTCATCGATGACATTCTGATTTATTCCAAATCAGAAGAAGAACATGAGCTACACCTAAGGACCATTCTTGGAACCCTTAGAGAGCATCAGTTGTATGCCAAGTTTAGAAAATGTGAATTCTGGTTACAGGAGGTAGGATTCCTCAGACATATCGTATAAGCCGGAGGAATTGCCGTTGACCCTGCGAAGGTGAAAGATGTCAAAGATTGGCAAGCCCCAACCACTCAAACCCAAGTTCGTGCATTTCTCGGATTGGCGGGATACTACCGCAAGTTCGTAGCAGGATTCTTGAGTATCGCCAGACCAATGACCCAATTGCTGAAGAAGGACAAGAAGTTTGAATGGACAGACAAATGTGAAGCGAGTTTTCAAGAACTCAAGAGAAGTTGATTTCAGCCCCAATCTTAATCATGTCGAATATCACGAAACCCTTTGGCGTGTATTGTGATGCATCCAACATCGGTCTCAGATGTGTGCTAATGCAAGAAGGCAAAGTTATATCCTATCTATCCCGACAACTGAAACAACATGAGCAGAATTACCCAACCCATGACCTCGAGCTCGTAGCCGTAGTTCTAGCCCTGAAGACATGGAGGCATTACCTGATGGGAAACCATTGTGAGATTTATTCAGATCACAAGAGCCTGAAGTATATATTCACTCAGAAGGAGCTGAGTATGAGATAGAGAAGATGGATTGAGCTAATCAAGGATTATGACCTGGACATTCACTATCACCCCGGTAAAGCCAACGTGGTAGAAGATGCCCTTAGCAGATGGTCGTGCCGCTTGAACTCCATGATTTTGAAGGAGCAACCAAGCTTGCACAAGGAGATGGAAGATTTCCGAATGGAATTGGTGAGTGAAGGATTTTTATCTAGCATAGAACTTCAACCCACTTTGATCAGTCAGATCAAAGAGGCGCAAAAAGGAAATGCTAGCATCGACGGAATCAAGCGTCGTATCGATACAGGCAAAGTACCCGGATTCACGGAAGACGAAGGAGTTCTGTGTACAAAGGACGTCTTTGTGTACCAGCAGATTCAGAGTTGAAAGAAGTGATTCTAAAGGAAGCCCATGATACTCTTTATTCTATCCACCCCGGAGGAACGAAGATATATCAAGATTTGAAAGAGCAATTTTGGTGGCATAAGATGAAGAGAGAAATCGGAAGCTATATCGCCAAGTGTGATATTTGTCAAAGAGTCAAGGCGGGACATCAAAGACCCGCTGGATTGTTGCAACCATTACAGATTCAGGAATGGAAATGGGATTCTGTTGGAATGGACTTTATCATCGGATTGCCTACTTCTAGTAGGGGAAATGACTCTATCTGGGTCATAGTGGACAGATTGTCCAAAGTCGCCCATTTCTTACCAGTCAATACCACGTATCAGAGTTCGAAGCTAGCGGAGTTATACATCGCTAGAATCGTCAGTTTTCATGGATTACCCAAGAAGCTACATGGGAGCGCGAAGATCACATCAGGACGAAGTTTCCCGATCTCTTAAAATCCTAGGTAATCTTTTTTGTCCTTTTTCAAATCTCGGGACGAGATTTTGTTTAAGGGGGTAAGGTTTGTAACATCCCAAAAATATTAAGCTTGGAGCATCAAACTCTAATCATCAAAATTAGGGTTAACAAAAACTTTTCTAACTAAAAAATATGAAAGCATTCATATGGGTGTGTATTCAAAATTTGGATTCTTTTGAATTTCCATGGTTCTGTGTTTCTTTGCTTGTAAAATGATTCTTAGGTGAAATAAACATCATCTAAACAATCCCCAAACTTTTCCCAAAGACAAACAACTCAAAATAAACAAATGAAGTGAATGGTCATTTTTGCCAAATTAACTCTCATGCCTACTTTGGCTATCTCTAGTTTTCAAAACTCAACAGATACATTTGTGGATCTTTGCACCCCTTGTTAGTACTCATAATAAGGTACCAAGGCCCACTTTGTGATCATCCAAAAACATTCAAATGCTAAGTTTAAATGACAGTTTAAAATTGAATCTATCTCATATGGGAAGATCTCACTATTTCAAAAACCACTCAAACAAACTCATTTTTTAAAACCCAAGCACCCACAGAGTCTCCAGCACATGCCTAGCACACCCACCAAAAATATTTTCAAAATTCAAAACTCAAGTTCTTGCGGCCATTTCATCAAACAGCTTGCAGATTCAAATCAAACAAATCATAAACACTATTTTGAGCAGTGAGTTGGCCAACCTTGTCCCCTCTCTAGATCACAGCAAACATCTAGTAGATCATCTAGCTTAGTTAGTAACCTCTAGCATCACCCTAGTGTGGACAGCAAGCTAAAGGAAGAACTATTTGTGCCAACCTTGTATGGGAGGTAGACAGCACCTCACCGTCGCACGCTGTCCCCTCCCCAAGCCAGCGCAAGCCGTGGACCACCAGGAACGCCGCGCGCCCAGTGCCACTGCGACATGCCGAGCATGAGCCAGAGTGCCGCACCCGGCACGCGTGCACACGCCGCCCCTCGACCGCAGCCCATGCCCACCGCTTCGCCATGATCCCAGGAACACGCCAGACACTCCTGTTCGCCGCCCCGTGCCTCACAGCCACCGCTCACCGTCGAATACGCCACCTCTTCCGCATAGAGCACCGCACGTTCCTGACCAATTGCCACTGCCCCTACGCACGCATTTAAGTTCTAGAGCATCGCCAGGAGACCGCCCGTCGATCGCCAACCTTAGCCATGCCGCTAGCCGCCCGTAGCCATGTCGCCACCGTCGCCTGCCCATCCCTCTCGGTCTCGCCGTTGAGCCTATAAAAGGAGGCGACCCCCAGCCGTTTGAAGCACACCATTTCACTCCCCTCACCTCACTGATCATTCCACCCTCTCGCTGGAGCACGAGGAGCAGCAGCTCGCCGGAATTGCGCCGGAGCAGGCCGCCTCTGGAGAAGAAGGGAGCCGTTGATTTCGACCACCCCCGGAGCTGCCTCGACCGTCCCTGAGCTCGCCGTAGACCACTCGTTCGTTTTCCCGCCTCGCCGTCGTCGCTGGAGCCCTGATATGCCCCCTATGCACCCCCACTGAGCCGCTAGGGTTCGAGCTCGCCAGTGACATGTTCATCATCGATGACGATCCTCAGCCGTTGATCGCCCTTCTAATCCAACGAACCACACATACCTGCAACCCGCGTGTTATGAGCAACCGATGGTGGACCCCTTGTCACCGCGCCCGTCTTGGAGTCACACTGGGCCGGCCCATTAAACTCTCCCGCGCGACCCAACAGTTTGAATTTTGACTTTTTCTTTTTAATTCAAACTCAGTTCTATGCCTAGATTCAAAAATAAACCCAGCTAGATTTAATGAACCAAATTGCATGAAACCAATTTTGTTAGAAACGTACTGAAATGCTTAATCCAACCCCGTTGGATTCAAATCATTTGGATCTGTAGATCAACCTTGGTAGAAATATCAAGTCAGAAGCTTTTCAGCATTCAAACATTTTTCAAAATTCAACCAAAATAGCTTTTGAGTTGATTCCAACTCTCAAAAATCACATTTGATCATACCTTTCAGAATATGTAAAAAACATATGGGTTTACTTACAGAAATAATGTTCAAGTAATAAAAGAATGCCACATAGGCATTTCTAGTCACTTTAATTATTTAAAATAAAAAGGTTAAACCTTATTAAATTATGACACCACTTTAAATCACATTTCCATGTACTGAAATATGTGGTGATGACATGTGTCAACATGATCCCATGTTTGAGTTGGAGAATATTAAATCTTAAGTAGTTTTTCAATGAGTAGAAATTACTTTTCTAAAAAAATAAAAAAAATAAGACAAAGGCTTTAATCTTGTAATGTTAGTGATGATGCTAGATCATCTATAGTGCACCCTTGTGTGATGATTGAAAATAGTTAAGTATTGTTTGGTGATTGTGTACCTCGTATTTATTTATAGACGCTAGTACCGACCAAGGATACGAGGAGGAAGGAGGATACTACGAGGAAGAAGCCGAGGAGAACTTCAACCACTGCTCTGCTCAAGGCAAGCTTATACTGATACTTATGCAAGCCTAATACTACTACTTGATTGAGCAAGCTAACACTTGCAATTATGAAAGTTAGATAACCTATGCAATGCACTAAGCATGCTTGGTTAGACACATTTGATGATACCTAATCCTAGTTTTACTTGCAAGCTTTCTACTTTATTTATTTATCAAAGCTTTCTCTTAGAGTTTACTTATGTAACTTGTAGATTCTAGGAAGATAATTGAAGGTTGCATAAAGAGCATTAAATTTGGCCTAAGCTAGATAATCTTGATGTCATCCTAAGGCATGAGATTGAACTCAATTAATCTCCACTTGTTTACCACCCCTCATTAGTACTTACCCCACTTGTAGATGCTAGTGCTAAGCATAAACTTGATCAACTTTAGATGGGAATACTTGGTGAAAATGGTTATGAAAACCTTGGAATGATGAGTCATTCTACTGAAATGTTTTGACATGTGTTTCCGAACACCAGATGATTTTTAAGATGAAAATGTTGAGGCAGGATCCTTAGCCCTTTATAAAACTGATGGTTGTCTGGATGCGATACCATTCCAATTTTACCGTACAACCACAATACCCGAAAATTGGGTAGGGCTTGACTAGAAACTTATATACCTTAGTATGGGTTCCCTCACGGCCAAGGTCTGAGATGAGGCTACCTTGTGAAGATTGTCCACCTGTGCGGTACCCAAGATGACAGTTGGTCATGGTTGGGAGGCCAAACTCACAGGAGAGGTGCCTATACTAGGGCGTGTAATTGAAAGGTTAGGATTGATTATCCGCATACTGAGTATGGTGAATTCAGGATTTGTTCCTGACGGATGTATCGAATGTTGTGGTGAAAGTGTACAATCTCTGCAGAGTGTCAAACTAATCGAATAGCCGCGTCCGCGGTTATGGACAGTTGGAGTGGCCATACTGTTCCCCCGTCAGATGTTTTCAAAATGATTGTGAAATGAATTAATACTTTGACTTGAACACAACAGGGTTGTGATATTGAAATTCAAGTTCCCACTTAGGTGTTATAAAATTTTCAACTAGCTTTCTTTGCTTTTGAACTTAGTAGAGGTAAATCTAACTATTTGCAAAACAACCCTAGAGTTTAGTGTCCTACTACAAAAAACCCCTTAACTTGTTAGTATTAGTTTGCGAGTACTTAAAGAGTACTCATGGCTTTGTCCCTGGCTATTCCCATGGCCAGACTATGAAGAGGAGTACCAGGATGATGGATCGCAGGAAGGTTACGACAACTAGGATCATCTCCCATCGTCATCATTGCCTGTGACCCCAAAGATGGAGCTTCGCCTATGCTACCTTTATTATTACGTTATTCCGCTCCTTGAGTTGTATTAAGACCTAGATCATGAGATCCTTATGTGTGTAAGACCTTATGTATGGTTTGTAATGGATGATGTAGTGTGATATCCAAATATGTTATGTCTCGCAGAAATGGTAATCCTGCGATTGCGATGTATGGCATAACAGGCATCTAGGATTAAAAATCCGGGTGTTGGCAAGTTGGTATCAGAGCCATCCTGACCATAGGAGACCCTAGTTAGACTGGACGTTTGAATTAAAAACTTAGTTTCAAAACCAAAGGAAGCAAATATTTACAAAAACTTATTCCCATTCTTATCACTTTGTTTCTTTCATAAAAATTCATGTTCCTCAAAAAAAACTCTAGAAAAATACATAAAATTTGACACACTTGATCACTCTACTAACTTACTCATCCTATATTCTTATAGATGGACGTGAAGTACAACAAGTTTTATCCGCTGGGGAATGGAGGAGACCTCATCTTTGAGCGGGATTTGGACCAGCTTTTGGAACTTCTGGAGCGTCCGCACCCGAGTTCTTTGGAGCTTAGCTCAATGATCAGGAATGATAAGATCGGCAGTGGCTAGTTGTTGCAAGTCTCCGAGGAAATATTGAACCTCCCACCACCGATGGAATTCAGTTCGCCTTAAGAGAGAACAACTGGCTCGATGGACTTGCCAGGGCAATGCAGGAAGCTCTTGTCCGTATGTGTGGGCAGAGTATCAACCAGATCAAGGGTACCCGCTTTGAGTTTTGTCCAAGGCATGATGCTATGGGACAGCCACTAGAATCCCCATACCACCACGAGCTGAAGACTCAGTTGGACCACCTTAGCTTCATGATGTATGATCGTTAGCAGGAACTGGACAATGCCCGTGACTACTCAGTTGCATATTTTCTTCTGTTTTTGGTTCCACAAAAGGCAGAAAATCAGTATTCTCGGATTGGACGGGACAAAAGCCGAAGTCAATATTTTATCGTGGGGAACACGGAGCCAGAAGACGAGACGAAGGGGAGCCACCAGGGGGCCACACCCCCTGGCCTGCGCCTGGGGGTGCAGCCACCCCGGGTGCCCCCTGCCTCGCCTCCTTCGCCTATAAGAAGCCCCCGATGAGAAAACCCTAAATCATCGGCTAGAAAGCCACAAAAAGTTCCGCAGTGCCGCCGTTGCCACCGAAAGGGAGATTCGGGGGACAGAAAGTCTCTGTTCTGGCACCCTGCTGGGATGGGGAGATGCCCCCGGAGCCATCTCCTTCGATCTCCACCACCATCTCTATCACCATTGCTGATTCCCATGATAAGGAGGGAGTAGTTCTTCCTCGAGGCTAAGGGCTCTACCGGTAGCTATGTGTTCATATCTCTCTCTATGCATGATCTTATGATCATGAGATTTGTAATCAAGTAGATCTACTATGTTACTCAACTGCTTAAACCAATCTCCGGCTCTCCCCACGTGTATGAAAGTGACAACGCGCGCACCGTGGTGGCACTTAGGCTAGAGGTTGCATAAATACTCAATTGCTTTAATAGATCTATGTTTTTCCCCATGTGTGTGAAAGTGACAGCGTGCGCGACGTGTGTGGCAGTTATGCTATATTACATATATATTTATTATGAGTTATATTTGGAGTTGGATGTCTATGAAATTTTGGTGTTTGTTGGAACCATCTAGCGCTCAAGGTGACAGTGTGGGGTTATATATATGGGGAAGGCGGACTTTGAGGTGTGCTGTTATAGCCCTACCATGGATTAGAGTGTCCAACCGGAGAGTAGTTCAGGGTAATATCATGAAGAGAATATATTTATTGAGACTATTCACTATTGAAAGTATGATCCCAAGGCCTTGTTTCTAAACATTGAAACACCGTTTGCATCTAGATCTGTTATATGTTTGCTTGCTTTCGTCTCTTTGCCTTTAGTCTTTTCCTCCTCGTCATAAGCTCTTTTCTGGCACCGTTACCGCTTATAATCATCCATATCACTTATATTTCACTATCTCTTCACCGAACTAGTGCACCTATACACCTGACAAGTGTATTGGGTGTGTTGGGGACACATGAGACTTCTTGTATCTTGATTGTAGGGTTGCTTGAGAGGGATACCTTTGACCACTTCCTCCCTGAGTTCGATAAACCATGGGTAATCCACTTAAGGGAAACTTGTTGCTGTTCTACAAACCTCTGCACTTGGAGGCCCAACAACTGTCTATAAGAATACAAGTGCGTAGATATAAAGCTATTATCTGGCACCGTTGCCGGGGAGGTTTTGGTACTTTTACCTTACCTCATCGTCAAGCTATTTTCTAGCGCCGTTGCTGGGGAGTGATACGTCGGAAACGTATCTATAATTTTTTATGCTCCATGCTTGTTTAGTATCTACTTTGCTTTACTTGTCTACACTTTGAGGTGCTTTTTACATGTTTTCTGGTACTAACCTACTAACAAGTTGCAACTTGATGCGGATGCCTATTTTCTGTTTTGGTTTGAAAAGTTAGTAAAGAAATATTCTCGAATTGACGGACAAACAACAAATTCAATTACTACGTGGGAACAAGAAGTCCGGATGGGAGCGAGAGGCGGCCGAGGCAGACCCACCCAGTGGTGGGCTACCGTGCCTAGCTAGGGTTTGCCAACCCTGGCCGCCTCCTCGGCCTCCCCCTTCGCCTATAAGAAGCCCCGATGCAGAAACTCTGAGAACCTGATCAGAAATCCACGAAACCGTCCGTAACCGCCGTCACCATCATCCCTAGATCAGGGGATCTGATCATGTATGATTCGTGAGTAATTCCACCTTGGACTATGGGTCCATGTAGTAGCTACATGGTTGTATCTCCTCCTTTGTGCTTTCATGTATAGATCTTGTGAGCTCCGTTCATGATCAAGATCTAATTTATTTGTAATCATGCATGTTGTGTTTGCGGGGATCCAATGGATATTGAGATTATTATGTTGGTTTGATTAATGGTTTTGTCTTTATGATTCTATCATGTCTGTGTTGTTTGTAATTTTGCATGCTCTCCGTCGCTAGTGGTTATCTTGGCCAAGTATTTGCTAGTGACTCCAAGAGGGACTATTTATGCTCGATAGTGGGTTCATGCCTCTAGTTTCCAAGGGAAGTGACATAAATCTCTTCGGTTGTAGATGTGCTATTGCTACTAGGGACTCTTGTTCATGGAACATGTGGACTGTTTACCTTACACACTTTGCTTAAAACAGTTCTATGTTGCTTGCAACTTAATACTGGAGTGGGTTCGGATGATAACCTGAAGGTGGACTTCTAGTCATAGATGCAGTTGGATGGCGGTCTATATATCTTGTTGTATTGCCCAACCGAATATCATAGGATCTTTCTGACTAGTAATTGCATTGTTATGTGTGGCATCCCGCAAAAAACCACTACTAGAAAATCGCGTTGTTTTGTGCATTGCATCGTCATCATCATGCATTGTTTGTCTGAACTATTTCGAAAAGCCTAGTTCTGTTTGTACAAACACCCCTCTTTATTTCAAAGGCAAAACCCCAATCGTATCGGATATTTTATTTCCCTAAAAACTATTTGCAAAGTGGCCTTGTTTTAAAATAAACAACACCAAAACAAACACACATTCTAAAACAGCCCCCCCCCCTAAATCCTAGTCCCACCAAATCCTATCCTACCCACCACTCACATTTCGCCCTCACCTCTCACCCATTTCCTACCCACATGCCACCACTGGTCCCTGTCCCGTGGGTCCCGCCCACACTTCCCAGCTCACCTCCCACCCACCAGCGTGGACCCCTTGACCCCACCCACGGCCCGTGTGCCCCCTCCCGCTCTCTCCCTCTCTCCTCTCTCTCCCTTCTCTTCTCTCCCACCACCGGCAACCCCTCTCGCCTCACCACCCGCCGCGCACCGCCCCGCCTCCCTCTCCGGCGACCTGGCCAGCGCCTCCCTGCCTCGCCTCCTCCACCTCGCCTGCCCCTCCAACCTCCTGGCCTGCCCGCCTTAAGCTCCCGCCTCCTCGCGTCGCTCCCTCTTCCTCCTCTCAGGCTCGCTCCTCCTCCTCCGAGCCCGGCCTCACTCCTCCCTCCCAACCGCCACGCCCGAGCCTCCTTCTGTCGCCTCACGGGCGCCTGCCCCCCACCTCCCGCTGCCTCACTTCGTGGTCTCCCCGATCCATGCTAGTCCTTCTCCCTCGTGAGCTCGCCACCCGTCCGCCTCGGGCGCCAGCCGCTCAAGCTCGCCCCTCCTCGCTCGCTCCCGCCACCGGACTCCGCCTCCTCTCTCCCTGCGCGTCGCGCCTCTCCCCCTCATGGCGACCCGCTTCCCGGCCCGCATGAGCTCCCAGCCGGCGCCTTGCCCGCGTCCTCGGCGCCGCTCCGAGCACCTCTCCCTCCGCCGCCGTCGAGGACGCCACCGCCTCCAGCACGTGACCGGCCCCCGTCGACCTCATGTCCTGGCGGCACGCGTCCGCCTCATTGCGCCTCTCTACCTGCCGCGGGGCCCGCCAGCCTCTTCGCTGCAGCCCTGCGAGCCCGCGAGCCATGGCACGTGCCCTCCTCTGCGCCTCCCGACGCGTACCAAGTGCGAGTCCAAGATCTGCCGCGATGCATGGTCTCCACAAAATGCAAGGATGCGACCCCCTCTTCGTTGACAAGTTCTGCTGCTGACCGATCGGGGACGTTGGCAAGGTCCCCCGGAGAAAGAACCTGGTGTCGCCCAAGGGACCATACCGGACCCGGCACCACTCAAAGAACCACCAACAAGATCTTCGACCCAGGACATCCCACCCGCTTCACAAAACGCCAAGATCTCCCAGTGCCGAGACCACGAGTCCTCCTTTACGGAAACCACGAGATCTCCGTCCAGAACCCGACGAACCATCGGCAGTGGATCCGAGTCCGTCGCCAACGCCATGACTTTCGGAAAGGACCCGACAAGATCGTCGACCCAGACATAAAGTTCTCCACCCCGAAGACCGATCCTAGAAGGCCGAATCCTCGGACGCCAAGTTCGCCGAGAATCTAGATGCCAAGCTCTTCTCATCGACAGGATCGACCCGATCCGGAACGCCCAGTACTACCCTCGGACGCCAAAACCCGCACCGGAAGGACGCCAAGATCGCCACAAGGACGACGAGCTCTACTTCCGAACGACAAGACCGGCCGATCCGCGGAACCGACAAGAGCGACCGCTTGGACCCAAGATCCCCGGCACGTCACGTCAAGTTCTCCGTCTTGTATCCGCTCCCGCTGATCCCGTCGAACCCTGAACCCTGAGACCAACCCCGAACCCCGGAACCCCAAGTTCGTCGAGACCCCCCTAATGTGTGAACCCTCCCGAAACCCTATTTTATAATATAATACAACTTGTCGCATATTAATTGTCATTCTCGCATGCATTTTTGTGTGGTTGGGGGCCTTATGCCGATTCACCATATAATTAAATATGGGGCCCATATGCGGACAAATCTAGTCTTATAGTGGCCTCATTTAAATTGGTGTAGCAAACCGGTGCTATATTTTGCCATGCTCAAACAACATTTATTTGCGGGGATCTAAACAACATGAACTACCTAATTAATTGTCGGGACCCCGGTTCCGCTTAATATGACCTAATTGCATAGCACCTTTGCCATGCCATACATCATACATGCATCATGCCCGATCTTTTGCCGTAGCATTAAATATTGCATCCGGTGTTTCTTCTAGTGGTTTGCTTCTTCGCGGATAAGGCCGTTGAGTTGATGTGAGCTTCGCCCCGATCTTCGGATGAACCCTTCGACAATGTTTTCAGGCGAGCATCTCCCCCTTTCTACCTATCTTACTTTTATAGTATTTATTCCCTCCTGCTGATCTATTGCTATCTGTGTTGCGATGCTCTAGTTTTTCGTACCCGAGATATCCCTTGCAGCCCTATATTGCCTTGGACACATCCTTTTACCTTTTGTTTGGTAGATAGTTGGACTTGCGCGTCGTAGTCGCTTGCTCAAGTGATGTTGCGTGTCGTCAAGTGCCACAGTTGTTGGAGCCTTGCCGCATGTTTGTTGTTGGAGATGATCATGGCTTTACTTATCGTTCACTTTAATTCCTGTTTAACAACTAAAAATTGAAGTAAGTGGCGGAGGCATCGGTGGGTGATAGATAACATTTGGTTTCCGCCCACTTGTGTCCGTAGGACCCCGAGTACTTGATACTGTTCCTTGATTTATCGCGCTATCCACATCCGGGAGGATTATGGGACCCCGAGGCGAGCATGATTCATTCTTATTTCTTGGGGCCACAAACTAGTTTGAGGTTTTATTTACTATCTGTACCTATGCCATACTCTCGCTTTATTTACGATTGTGCGAGCACACTTTGTCTTTGTTTAGTAATTGTGACCCGTTTACAGGTATCGACAAGCCCAGTTTGGGTTCCCGATCGCTTCTGACCGGCCCACAAACCCCGGTCCGTCTCAGAGTCAGCTAACTTCGTTGCGGGTGTACTCCAAGGGGTGGCCCCCTGAAATATTTCTGAATCCTGTGATTGCTTTGTCGTGAAAGCCTCGTTGGGTTTTGATTTGGTTTTTCCGAGGTTGATCGAGTGTGTGTTGCTATTGGTGCACCCCGGCCGGGTAAAACTTTCTGAAAGCCGTGTCCGCGGTTATGGACGACTTGGAGCATAGTATCTCGAACATAGACAACTATAACTAAAGTAGTGCTATAAATTTGACTTTATAATGACTAGTAATCAGCTTCACTATAATGGAATGGCTAACTAAAACTGCCCACAATTGCTTGTTTGGTTTGTCGCTTGCGACAATTGTATCTGACTAGTAAGTACTGCAACTACAACGGAATGGCTAAATAAAAGTACCAACAACTGCTGGGTTTTGGGTTATCTCATGCTAATTGTATAATGGCTAGTAAGTGTTGCAACTATAACGGAATGGTTAACTAAAAGTGCCCACTGCTTATTTTATCAGGATGACTATCTATACTTGACTAGTAATTGCTGCAACGATAACTGAATAAATAAAAATGCCAACGTGTGAGTTCCTCGGTTGACTTCCTCGATTGGTCTCGAGGGGGAAACGCCAGGATGGGTTTGTTTGGTGGTAGCATCAGGTTGATTCCGGAAAGGTCATGCTTACCCCTCTCTGATAACCGCCAGTTGTATCGAGTCTCTATAGGTTGTTTAGTGCATGCTGCCGCTGCCGCTTCAGTCCACCATACCTATGTAGGCGAGGACCGCCGAATTCTAGCCTCGCCGTGTCTTGGCATCGATCTTGGCTCCTCTTTTTCCTTTGCCCTTTGTCGGCACCCCTTTTGTTTAAGCAGGTTTTGAGATCGACGTCGTTAGCAGGGTTACCCTTCCGGCTTGGCCTGGGAAGGGTTATGGACGCCATTGGTTATTCTTCAGGGCTCTTAGCCCCATTTTCTTCTTGTCCGTAGCTGGACGCTCTATCGTTTCAAGGTGATTTGATTCTTTGTACATTATATCTGTGTTCTTGACTCATGGAGTCGCTGTTATATATATCTGTTCTGTGGGTCCCATCGAGGACTGTTGTGTAATGTTATTACTTCGTTTTCCACCCATCGAAAGTGCTGGTGGGCACCTTTGAATCGTTTCTATGCGGGTTTGGGGTTTCGCTCAAACTTGCATAGGGTCGATCTGAGGTGTTCTGAGTGGTATCGAGCTCGGCGGTTGCGATACCCCACAAGTCCAGCCTGTAGGAAAACCTAGCTAACGGCCGAAGTAGAGTGTCAAAACTATTTTTGCAAAATCGGTTGGATAGTTCTGATTAGGTCTGATTTTACTCCTTACCCCTTTGCTATTCCTCTCTTATCTCTACGTGTTTTGAATCCGCTCTCTTCTCTATCTTCGAGTCCGAGATTTCTCGTGGTTGGGTTTAGTCGTACCTTGTGGTTTCGCTTTCTCCCTTTTTGTAGCGGAGGTGCTACGATCATCAATCTGCAACTTGCATGTTACCCTTCATCCAATCTTTTGTTCTTGAGCTCTTTATCTATATGTGTTCCTTCTTTGGATATCCGTGTCGTTGAAAAACATATGAGAAGGACGAGCATTGGTGAAGTTGGGTATACCTTGAGCATGTGTTGTTCATGCCAATGGAACCATCGCGGAACCTAATCATTGTGTCTTTCATACGAGTTCATTGTATCTTCGGTGTTTTCCGATGTGATGACCTCATCTCGCGGATCCGAGTCTGATGCATCACTCCTTTGTTTCCGAACCTCGCTTGTCGAGATCTTCAGACTAATTCCGAGAGTTGGTTGCATAATCCGCCTATTCGTATGCAGAGTAATGGTTTGGGTGCGCGATGGACTGATCACCATCCGACTACTCTTATCATTCGCTCTTGTACATCGAATCAGTGGATCCAGCAGTTTTACTCCGTCCGCGGAAGCTAGAGGTGGCTTCATTTGTGGATACCTCTACCTTCGCCTTTGTTTCCCGGAGAGTTCTCTCGACGATCACGGACAACGACCTTTTGTTAGTGGTGTCACGAGGATCTACACGAAGCGAGAAGATGCAGGTTGCCGGCCTTCCTTCCGGTACCATGAGGCAGATCTCGAGGGCGAGATCCATTGTTAGTGGTGTCGAATTGTGGCATCCCGCAAAACCACTACTACAAAATCGCGTTGTTTTGTGCATTGCATCGTCATCATCATGCATTGTTTGTCTGAACTATTTCGAAAAGCCTAGTTCTGTTTGTACAAACACCCCTCTTTATTTCAAAGGCAAAACCCCGATCGTATCGGATATTTTATTTCCCTAAAAACTATTTGCAAAGTGGCCTTGTTTTAAAATAAACAACACCAAAACAAACACACATTCTAAAACAGCCCCCCCTAAATCCTAGTCCCACCAAATCCTATCCTACCCACCACTCACAGCTCGCCACCTCACCCTCTCACCCATTTCCTACCCACCTGCCACCTCACCGATCCACCAGCCCCCTCCCCCTCTCTTTTCACCCACAGCCTCTCTACCCCTCCCACTTCCAACCGGACCCCACCTCCTGGGTCAACCCCACCCGTCAGTCCCACCTCTCCCCACTCCCTCCCAAAACCGACCCCCCCTGGTCCCCTGTCCCGTGGGTCCCGCCCCCCACTTCCCAGCTCACCTCCCACCAGATGGACCCCAGACCTGCCCCACTGCCCCGTGCTTCTCTCTCTCTCTCTCTCCTTCTCTTTTCTCTCCCACCACCACAACCCTCTCGCCTCACCACTGCCCACACGCCTCCTCACCGGCGCGGACCGCCCTCACTGGCCGACCCAGCGCCCCTCTCGCCTCCTCCTCGCCGCCCGTTCCCCTCCAACCTCCGCCCGCCTCGCGCCAGCTCCCTCCTCGCGTCGCTCCTCTTCCTCCCTCTGGCTCCTCGCTCCCTCCTCCGGCCGAGCCCGGCCTCGCTCACCCTCTCCAACCGCCCCGAGCTCGCTTCCGTCGCCTCCTCGCACCGCCTCCCGCCGTCGCCGCTCACTGCGCGGTCTCCCGATCCGCCGCCCGTCCTTCTCCTCCGGCGAGCTCGCCACTAGTCCGCCTGCCGGGCGCCCCGCCTTCCCGCTCAAGCTCGCCCTCCCTCGCTCGCCACCACGGACTCTCCGCCTCCTCTCCCTCTCAGGCGCGTCGCGCCCTCCTCGCTTCAGCGCGCCGCCGCCCGACATGAGCTCCCAGCGCCCGCCTTGACCGCGTCCTCGAGCGCCGCTCCGAGCACCTCTCCCTCCGCCGCCGTCGAGGACGCCACCGCCTCCAGCACGTGACCGGCCCCCGTCGACCTCGCCGTCCCTGGCAGCACGCGTCCGCCTCCGCTGCGCCTCTCTACACCACCGCGGGGCCCGGCCTGGCCCTCTTCTGCGGCAGCCCCTGCGAGCCCCGCAAGCCGCAGGCACGCGCCGCGCCCTCCTCTGCGCCTCCCGACGCGTACCAAGTGCGAGTCCAAGATCTGCCGCGATGCATGGTCTCCACAAAATGCAAGGATGCGACCCCCTCTTCGTTGACAAGTTCTGCTGCTGACCGATCGGGGACGTTGTCAAGGTCCCCCGGAGAAAGAACCTGGTGTCGCCCAAGGGACCATACCGGGCCCGGCACCACTCAAAGAACCACCAACAAGATCTTCGACCCAGGACATCCCACCCGCTTCACAAAACGCCAAGATCTCCTAGTGCCGAGACCACGAGTCCTCCTTCACGGAAACCACGAGATCTCCGTCCAGAACCCGACGAACCATCGGCAGTGGATCCGAGTCCGTCGCCAACGCCATGACTTTCGGAAAGGACCCGACAAGATCGTCGACCCAGACATAAAGTTCTCCATCCCGAAGACCGATCCCCGAAGGCCGAATCCTCGGACGCCAAGTTCGCCGAGAATCTAGATGCCAAGCTCTTCTCATCGACAGGATCGACCCGATCCGGAACGCCCAGTACTACCCTCGGACGCCAAAACCCGCACCGGAAGGACGCCAAGATCGCCACAAGGACGACGAGCTCTACTTCCGAACGACAAGACCGGCCGATCCGCGGAACCGACAAGAGCGACCGCTTGGACCCAAGATCCCCAGCACGTCACGTCAAGTTCTCCGTCTTGTATCCGCTCCCGCTGATCCCGTCGAACCCTGAACCCTGAGACCAACCCCGAACCCCGGAACCCCAAGTTCGTCGAGACCCCCCTAATGTGTGAACCCTCCCGAAACCCTATTTTATAATATAATACAACTTGTCGCATATTAATTGTCATTCTCGCATGAATTTTTGTGTGGTTGGGGGCCTTATGCCGATTCACCATATAATTAAATATGGGGCCCATATGCGGACAAATCTAGTCTTATAGTGGCCTCATTTAAATTGGTGTAGCAAACCGGTGCTATATTTTGCCATGCTCAAACAACATTTATTTGCGGGGATCTAAACAACATGAACCACCTAATTAATTGTCAGGATCCCGGTTCCGCTTAATATGACCTAATTGCATCGCACCTTTGCCATGCCATACATCATACATGCATCATGCCCGATCTTTTGCCGTAGCATTAAATATTGCATCCGGTGTTTCTTCTAGTGGTTTGCTTCTTCGCGGATAAGGCCGTTGAGTTGATGTGAGCTTCGCCCCGATCTTCGGATGAACCCTTCGACAATGTTTTTAGGCGAGCATCTCCCCCTTTCTACCTATCTTACTTTTATAGTATTTATTCCCTCCTGCTGATCTATTGCTATCTGTGTTGCGATGCTCTAGTTTTTCGTACCCGAGATATCCCTTGCAGCCCTATATTGCCTTGGACACATCCTTTTACCTTTTGTTTGGTAGATAGTTGGACTTGCGCGTCGTAGTCGCTTGCTCAAGTGATGTTTGGTGTCGTCAAGTGCCACAGTTGTTGGAGCCTTGCCGCATGTTTGTTGTTGGAGATGATCATGGCTTTACTTATCGTTCACTTTAATTCATGTTTAACAACTAAAAATTGAAGTAAGTAAGCAGAGGCATCGGTGGGTGATAGATAACATTTGGTTTCCGACCGCCCACTTGTGTCCCGTAGGACCCCGAGTACTTGATACATGTTCCTTGATTTATCGCGCTATCCACATCCGGGAGGATTATGGGACCCCCCTGAGCCAGAGCATGATTCATATTTATTTCTTGGGGCCACAAACTAGTTTGAGGTTTTATTTACTATCCTGTACCTATGCCATGCTACTGCTTTATTTACGATTGTGCGAGGAGCACACTGTACTGTTTAGGAATTGTGACCCGTTTACGCGGTATCGACAAGCCCAGTTTTGGGTTCCCAGTCGCTTACAGCCGGCCCCACAAACCTCGGGTCCGTCTCGAAGTCAGCTAACTTCGTTGCGGGTGTACTCCAAGGGGTGGCCCCCTGAAATATTTCTGAATCCTGTGATTGCTTTGTCGTGAAAGCCTCGTTGGGTTTTGATTTGGTTTTTCCGAGGTTGATCGAGTGTGTGTTGCTATTGGTGCACCCGGCGGGTAAAACTTTCAAAGCCGTGTCCATGTTATGGACGACTTGGAGCACAGTATCTCGAACATAGACAACTATAACTAAAGTAGTGCTATAAATTTGACTTTGTAATGACTAGTAATCAGCTTCACTATAATGGAATGGCTAACTAAAACTGCCCACAATTGCTTGTTTGGTTTGTCGCTTGCGACAATTGTATCTGACTAGTAATCTTTGCAACTAGCGGAATGGCTAAATAAAAGTACCAACAACTGCTGGGTTTTGGGTTATCTCATGCTAATTGTATAATGGCTAGTAAGTGTTGCAACTATAACGGAATGGTTAACTAAAAGTGCCCACTGCTTATTTTATCAGGATGACTATCTATACTTGACTAGTAATTGCTGCAACGATAACTGAATAAATAAAAATGCCAACATGTGAGTTCCTCGGTTGACTTCCTCGATTGGTCTCGAGGGGGAAACGCCAGGATGGGTTTGTTTGGTGGTAGCATCAGGTTGATTCCGGAAAGGTCATGCTTACCCCTCTCTGATAACCGCCAGTTGTATCGTGTCTCTATAGGTTGTTTAGTGCATGCTGTCGCTGCCGCTTCAGTCCACCATACCTATGTAGGCGAGGACCGCCGAATTCTAGCCTCATGTCTTGGCATCGATCGACGCTCCTCTTTTTCCTTTGCCCTTTGTCGGCACCCTTTTGTTTAAGCGGTTTTGAGATCGGCGTCGTTAGCGGGGTTACCCATCCGCTGGGCAGGGTTATGGACGCCATTGGTTATTCTTCAGGGCTCTTAGCCCCATTTGCTTCTTGTCCGTAGCTGGACGCTCTATCGTTTCAAGGTGATTTGAATCTTTGTACATTATATCTGTGTTCTTGACTCATGGAGTCGCTGTTATATATATATCTGTTCTATGGGTCCCATCGAGGACTGTTGTGTAATGTTATTACTTCGTTTTCCACCCGCACGAAAGTGCCTGGTGGGCACCTTTGAATCGTTTCTATGCGGGTTTGGCGGGTTTCTCTCAAACTTGCATAGGGTCGATTCTGAGGGTGTTAAATTATGCCTTGCTCAGTTCCTGTCAATTTCCCTGTTGTAATTTGTTTACCCTTCATGCCATGTTGTTTATCTAAGGAGAGCACCTCTAGTGAACTATAGACCCCGGTCCAATCTTTACAATTGATACATATTCCATTGTTACTTGTTTACTTGATGCAAACCATTACCTTCCACACCATACGTTTAATCCTTTGTTATAGCAAACCGGTGAGCTTGACAACCTCACTGATTCGTTGGGGCAAAGTCTTGATTTTGTGTTGTGTAGGTCTCCGTGTTGCTTGCAACACTTGTGTGACGTTTCCTTCCTCCTACTGGTTCGATAACCTCGGTTTCTTCCTGAGGGAAAACTTGTTATTGTGCTGCTTCACACCTTGCTCTTGGGGTTTCCCGACGAGGTGCTCCCACTTGGACTAGCGTTGCATCAAGCTTTTTCTTGCGCTGTTGCCGGGAGGCTAAGGACGTCTTCACACGGGGAGTCCTTCATTTCCTTTCTCTTTACTTTGTTTTAGTTTGCTTTGTTTCTTTTGCTTGGTTTTGTTTGCCTATTTCCAAAACCCCCCCAAAAAAATAGTCTAGTTTGGTTTGATTTTTCTATTCAAAAACACACAAAAATTAGTTCCTGCTCTAGTTGCTGGTCTGTTGTTGCCCTGCTTGGTCATGCTTTCTATCAATGGATAGTTTCTTTGAAACTGGTTCTTATTGGCAAGGTGGGTTCACGGAAGAATAAAAGTATTATTATAAGGAACACCGTTTGTCACTAAAAGGGAAACACTTATGGGAACAAATTGATAAGTTGAATACTATTGCTAGACGTGTGCTTTACTTATAATGTTACTTATTGCTTTGATAAATCTTATTGCTGTAGGAGGTATAAACACCTGCTTTTTCAATGTGAGTATAATGATAATGTTATCATATCTTCTTATGTTAAAGGAAATTATGACTTTTATGATGTGGAACAAATTGAAGAATTTATTGCTTTCAAGGGTGCATTTTAACTTGCTAGTTTGTTTGAAAATATTGATGATGCACCTTATGAATGTGAGGTTTATGAGATACTTAAATTTTTCTTTGATAATTACAAGGAAGATAACGGCTATATTCTTGAATATTTTAATAAGAGTTTTCCACAAATGGAAGAGTCTAATGCCTTGCAGGAGCCTATGGAAGAAGAAATTGTTGAAACTAGAAGCTCATTAGATGAAAAAGAGGGGGAGAGTGATAAACAAAAGGAGGAAGAATGGATTATCTACCCATGCCTACCTTCTAGTGAGAGTAACTCTTTATCCCTTACATTATTTGATTGTCCCCCATGCTTACCAAATAAGGATGATTGTTATGTTCCTATGGATCCTTTTGAAATATCTACTTTGGGTAAAACTTGTGAAGGTTTTAATCCCACTATTTTTGAGCTTGATAGAAATTATGTGTTTGTAGATCATGAAAAGCATGCTTCTTGATGCTCTCTTATAGTATTTATCTTGAGTTAGGACATGAAGTGTTTGAAGAGAAAATTAAAAAACCTATGGAACTTCATTTGCATGCTAATAACAATGTAATTAGTATGAATTCTTTGAACAGCATTATTGCTAATGCTAAAAGTCTAAGCTTGGGGAAGCTGGTTTTGATGAGCATGATATTTTTAGTCCCCCAAGCACGAAGGAGAAAATTTTCGTTGATGATACTTTACCTCCAATATATGATGATTACAATGATGATTATGATATTTTCAGTCCACCTACTATTGAGGAGGAAAGTAATTATGATTACAATATGCCTCCTACAATTTTGAAGTTGCACTTGTTTTGCTTTCCTATGCTTATTGCTTTGTGCTTTCATGATTTGTTTCTTTACAAGATTATTTTTCATAGGAAGTGGGTTAGACTTAAATGTGTTTTGAATTTTCTTCTTGATGCTATCTTTTATTTCAATTCATATTTCTTATGTGAGAATTTTCTCAAACTATCAAGCCTAACTTAAAGGCGCTAAAGTACTTCTTGGGAGATAACCCAATAGTTTTATTGAGTCTTGGAAGTTATTACTTCTGTAATAACCGGTAGCATCCCGGTAAAGTCCACTACTAGAAAATTGCGTGTTAAATAATACTTGTGCATCATCATGACATCAGCATGCATCTAATTGACTAAAACTATTTTGCTAAAAGACCTACTTTGTTTTCTATAATAATATCCTCCCCTCTTTGCTCAAACCAAAACCATCGGTCCAGCCGGATCTTTTATTTATCTAAAACTATTTACAAAAGTTTATTTTAAAACAAAAGAAATAACAAAACTATTTTTTTGGGGAGGCAGTCCAGTCGGCCGGCCCAAAGGCCCAACCGGCCAGACCACCTACTACCCAAACCAAAAGCTAGACCTACCCTTCTCTAACCCTAACCTCACCCCACTTCCCCTCCCTGCCGCCGCCAGGCACCACCCACCCACGCACGCACGCGACCCTCACCTCACCACCCGCCCGCACTAAACCTCTCTCACTTCCCAACCCGATGACAGCCCTGGCCCCACCCTATGGTCCCACTCCCTCTCTCCCGATGCAACTGACCTCAATCCCCAGCCACGTGCTCGGTGTCTCTCTTCTCACAGCGACGTCCCTCCCTGTCTGGCCGCCGCTGGCGGCCCCTCATCTCTTCGGGCGCCCTCCACCGGCCACGGGCCCCTGCCCGTCCTCGGCCTCCCCAAGCTCCACCAAGCCCCGCCGTCACCGCCGCTGTGTCTTCTCCCTCCTCTGCAAGCTCCTTGCGGAGCTGACGGGACCACCTTGTCATCGCTGCCATCCGGGCCCTCACGACTCCGGTCACCTCTTCCTCCCTTCGACCAGCCTGGCCTCAGGCCCGTGGTCCCGCCGCTGGTCGTTGCCTTCCCGCTTCCCCATCGACACGAGCACCCTGCCGCCCGCAGGAGCTTGCCTTTGGCCTCCCTTCCTCGCAAGCCTCCGCGGCCAACCCGCCTTCTCTGTTTCCCCATCGCCAACCGCCGACAAGCCCCGTCTCCAGCGCCACCCCGGGCCGTCCTCCTCTAGGGGCTCCTCTCCCTTCCCGAGCGTTCTGCCTCTGCCCCTGAGCTCCCTGTGCCGCCCGCCTCTCTCTTGCGGCGGATGCGCACCACCGCGTCTGGCCATCGTCGGCATCGTCCCTTGTTGCTAGTGCGCCACGCCTCTGCTGCCCCGCTTCGCCTCCCCGCCTCTCATGCTCGTCGGCACGCGTGTATGTCATGTGTGCGTTGTGTTTGTGCCACCCCTACAACATACGTTTGCTTGTGTTGAATCCTGTACACTTGTGTAACCTCTGTTGTTGCTGATCTGCTCGAGAGCTCGTGTCTAGATCTCCAACCTTGTATGTGGTGTCGCCGAAGCGCCACAAGACGAGAACTATCACAACGTCAAGATCATCCGAAGACAGATCCAAACCCGGCGTCGCGCCAAGATCTTCTTCACGGATTTGGCTTCATGGAACCCGAAGACGCCGAGACATTCGTGTGCGGTGACATGGATCCAAAGCCTTGACCTTGGAGTCCGCGACCGAACCCGAACCCCTCTGAGATCCAAGACCTTCCGCCAATGTGTGACCCCTTTCCTGATACCAATATTTTTATATTATCTAATATATTTGTTGCATATTAAATTGTACATGCTTGCATACATATTTTGCGGGTTTGGGTTGTATAGTCGGTTTATCTAAATTAAATATGGGGCCCATATGCGGGCGAATCTAGTCTAATATTGGTCCAATTTAAATTTGTGCATCGAACCGGTGAAATATTTTTCCTTGATAAGACAACATTTAATTTGCGGGGTATCTAAACAATATGAACCATCTAATTAATTGTCGGGACCACGGTTCCGCTTAATATTGCCTAACTGCATCGTACCTTTGCCATGTCATACATCATACATGCATCATGCCCGATCTTTTGCCGTAGTATTAAATAGTGCATCTGATGTTTCTTCTAGTGCTTTGCTTTTTCACGGATTAGGCCGATGAGTTGATGTGAGTGTCGACCGGATCTTCGGATGAACCTTCGGCAATGTTTTTAGGCGAGCATTCTCCCCCTTTCTACCTATTTTATATTTCTAGTCTTTATTTCCTCCTGTTGATCTATTGCTATCTGTGTTGCGACGCTTTAGTTTTTGTACTTGTGATATCCCTTGCAGCCTCTATATTGCCTTGGACACATCCTATTACCTGTTGTTTGGTAGATAGTCGGCCTTGCGAGTCGTAGTTGCTTGCGTAGGTGCTATTTCGCGTCGTCGGCGTTCCACCATTGTTGGGTGGTTGTCGCATACTTAATGATGGAGATGATTATGGATTTAATTACTGTTTAGTAACTAAAATTGAAAGTAGGTAAATGCAGAGGCACCAGTGGGTAATAGAAAATATTTGGTTTTTAACCGCCCACTTGTGTCTCGTAGGACCCCGAGTTCTTGATACTTGTTCCGAGATCGAGCGCGCTAACCACAGGTGGGGTGTGTGGGCACCCCCATCGATTTAGTACCTGATTTCAAAGTACTGTACTGGGGGCAACAAAGTAGTTTGGGGATTTATTACTATCATGTACTTATGCCATGATTTACTGCTTTATTTATGTTTGCGTGTGGAGCGTCTGTACTGTTTAGGAACCCTGTGATACGTTTTTGCTGTATCGACAAGTCCAGTCACACTTTCGGGTTCCCAGTCGACAGTCGTCAACACTAACCCTGGGTCTGTCTCGAAGACCGGCCGACTTCGTTGCGGGTATCTTAGTGGGGTGGCCCCCCGTGCTTGCTTTGGGTCTGGGAAACGTCGTGTCCGAAACCCCGTCGACATACCGTTGGGTGTATGTTTTATGATCTTGTACCTACCTGATCTGACAACAAGGGTGTAGGTGCGTGTGGAAACTTTGGTGCACCCCTGCAGGGTTAAATCTTTTCGAGAAGCCGTGTCCACGGTTATGGACGACTTGGAGCACAGTTCTTGATCATAGACAACTATAACTAAAGTTTACTGTTATAATTTGACTTGTATCTGATATGACTAGTAAGTTGGATAACCACCACATAAAGAATGAATAAAACTGCCAACCGTGTGAGTTTCCTCGGCAGGACTTCCTCGTTTGGTCTCGAGGGGGAAATACCAGGATGGGTATGAGTGGTGGTAGTATCAGGTTAGATCCGAATAGGTCTTTCTCAGATAGCCGACAGTTGTATCGAGTCTCTATAGGTTGTTTAGTGCATGTTGCGCTGCCGCTTCAGTCCACCATACCTATGTAGGCGAGGACCGCCGAATTCTAGTCTCGCCGTGTACTGGCCTCAGTACTGGCCGCTCTTTTTTTTCCTTTTGTTTTAGCAGGTTTTGAGATCGACGTCGTTAGCAGGGTTAACCTTCCGGCTTGGCCTGGGCAGGGTTATGGACGCCATTGGTTATTCTTCAGGGCTCTTAGCTCAATTTGCATATTGTCCGTACTCGGACGCTGTATCGTTTTCAAGGTGATTTGGATATTTGTATTATATATCTGTATTCTTGACTCGTCGAGTCGTTGTTGTATATATCTGTTTTGTGGGTTCCATCGTGGACTAATGTATAATGGTATTACTTCGTTTTCCACCCGTACGAAAGTGCCTGGTGGGCACCTTTGAATCGTTTCTATGCGGGTTTGGCGGGAATCGCTAAAACTTGCATAGGGACAATCTGAGGGTGTTACATAACCTCTCATTATCCTTTTTATTTACTTTTTGTGCCAAAAATAATCTCTAATAAGAGGTAAGTAAGATTTGGGAAAGTTGTTGTTCCGAAACAGATTTTTGTGCTCCACCGTAAACATTCGTGTAAAATCTCTGTAAGTCGGATTGAGCTGTAATTTTCTGAGTAAATCCCCCTAGATGTTAGATAACTTTAATTAGTTCAATACTTTTTTATTTGAGCAACATAAGGTCTTCGAAAAAATCGATTTCAACCTGATGGTCTGTTTTGACAAATTTCTGCCATTATTTGCATTTGCTTCTTATTGATTTCTTTTTGGGTTATTTTTGGAAATTGACCTTTCTGAGGGAATTACTACAGTAGCTTATGTATTTAATGAATTTGTTGTTTTAAAACTAAACCAAAGGTTTATTATCTTTTGAATGCACTAATGTTGCTAATGAAGATTGTGTGAAGTTTTGTATAAAGGAAAAATTTCAGGTGTAGAAAAAGAATGATATAATGAGATGAAGAATGGACAAAAGCTCAAGCTTGGGGATGCCACCCCGTGTCACCCTAATAAATATTCAAGAGGTACAAGCGTCAAAGCTTTGGGATGCACAAAGCATCCCCTTCTTCATCAATAAAAATCCCAGGTCTTTCTAGACACTTTGTTTTTATTGTTTCATGCACTATTGTGTTGTTATTGGAGCGTCTTAGTTTTTGTTTTTAGTTTTTGTTTGCTTAGTTTGGTTGAATAAGTTGGCTGGATCCCAGGATACTTATTTTGGAGAGAGACACACTTTGTTTTCATTGCCTAGAACACTCTAGTTTTCGTTCTTATTATCTTGTGAGTGTTCTCTTTTGCTAGCATTGCGTTTAGCCTTAGTTTTCTTGTGCTTTCAGCTTAGAACTTTTTAGTTCTTCTTTGTGGATTTGTAAGACAAGATCATTGATCTTTATTGATTATTATCTTTGTGAGTTGTTTCAAATAAGTTGATTGGTGTTGAAAAGGAGTAGGAAGTTCTTGCTTTAGTAGTACAAGAGGAGCTTGCTTTGACTGTGACTTAGACTTTATCATGTCATGTTAGATGTTGTTTTGACCTTATGCTTAGTGATTATTTCTGTAGCATGACTTGTTCCAAACAATTAGGATTGCTTAATGTGCCTTGAAAGGATCATGCGTTGTTTTAGCATACAAAAGCATAGTATCGTGGTATTCTCCTTTGATGCTTTTTTGCGTTGACTTGGCACATGCTCACACCATGTTATGACTATGAACAAGTCACCATAGCCTCTATGATCATTTAGTTTTTTACTTGTAGTATCACTTTATGCTTTGATTATTAATGTTTTGTCGCTCTGCATGATTATGGTCATTATTGCTCTCTTAGTTGGTCACTCCCAATCTTTTGCTAGCCTCCACTTTTGCTGAGTAAGCTCTACTCGTGCATCCAACTTCCAAGAAACCAAGTTATTCCAAAGTGTCCACTATAAATTCCTATGCATGGTGTGTTACACCATTCCAAGTATATTCTTGTTTTCATATATCTTCCAATTAAAAAGTATTTTGTTATGTGAAAACTTAGTGATTAAAGCTCTCACGAACTTGATGGCACACTTTATTTTTCTTGCCCCTAATAAACTTGAACCATTGTGTCATCTATGTTGTATATCCTTGCTCCTTGCACTTACACGTTGGAATTAGCAGAACCATGTTGTCATGGGGAACGCTTTCAACATTGCACTTGTACATTGTACCCAGTTGATATCATGTTCTTTTGTTTATGGATGTCATCGGTGTGAAATAAAAGGGGAGCTTGTAAGTCCATGGAGTTATCTATGTGTGTTAGAGAAATGCCTGGACCGCTAGCCTAAGCCATGCCTAATCATGGTGGAAACTTGCAGGATCACCATAATGAGCAATCTATGAAGCTTTCTTCTTATATATAAAAAAGAGACATATTGAAAAGAGGAAAGAGAGAAAAAAGCACCATATTCCCATGGTAAATAAAAGATTGATGTGATGCTCATTGTCTGCTTGCCTTGTCATTTTGTTATGGGACAGCTCCTGTAGCATGTGCAAGGGGTACCCCGTTGGCGGTTCTCTATGATACACATGTACTTACTATGACAAGAACTTGCAAGTAACTAAAGTTGAGTAGCATGAGGAGCGGCCCTCGTACTCAAGGGACATGAGATTGCCAATTTATACTTTGTCAAGCATATACTCCATAGTTTGTTCACTTTAACCTTAATCACTTCAAGATGCTTATGATAGGGGAAATGAGAGCTGAAAGCTAACAAGTACCATAATTTTTGGAAGCTCTTTTTGAAACTTGAAATCCCTGCTTCCCTTTTATTAAGGGCCTTTATTCCACTATTATATTGAGTCTCCACCTTCTATTCATAGGCACCAATTATGAGAGCATAGTTGACATTCTTAGTTCTATGTGCATTGTCCCAAAACTTATTGATTGATTCATATTGTTGATATTGCTTGTTCTTGAACTATTTGTATCTAGTCACTCTTATGAACTTTGAAGGTGTCCTATGCATCTATTTCCTACTCCATGAGGGAACAACTAAATGCCACTATGCTATGTTTTCTATATGTGAAACAGACAAATGTTTTTCAATGCATGTTATTCATGATCTTTGTTTGTATCCTTTCATGTTACAACAATAGTTGCTATGTCTTATTGTTAGAACTTTTTTCATGCTCATGTTTAGAGTTCTTTGATCCCAGCTTTCAATGCTTGCAAATGGTTTATCCTGATTTTGATGGTGCATGTTACCTCAAAATTATTCTTTTTATCACTTACCTACTCGAGGAAGAGCAGGAGTTAAGCTTGGGGATGCTTGATATGTCGTAAACGTATCTATAATTTTTTTATGCTCCATGTTTGTTTAGTATCTACTTTTCTTTGCTTTGTCCTTACTTTAAGGTGTTTTTATATGTTTTCTGGACTAACCTATTAACAATATGCCATAGTGCCAGTTGCATATTTTCTTCTGCTTTTGGTTCCAGAAAAGCAAGAAAATCAATATTCTCGGAATTGGACTAGACAAAATTCAAAGTCAATATTTTACCATGGGGAACACGAAGCCAAAAGACGAGACGGAGGGGAGCCACCAGGGGGCACACCCCCTGGCCGCACGGCCAGGCCTGGCCCGTGCCTAGGGGGTACAGCCACCCCGGGTGCCCCCTTCCTTGCCTCCTTCGCCTATAAGAAGCCCCTGGTGAGAAAACCCTAAATCATCGACCATAAAGCCACGAAAAGTTCAAGAAGACCGCCACCGAAAGGAGATTCGGGGAGAAGTCTCTGTTCAAGACTCGGGACAGGGAAGTGCCCCCAGAGCCATCTCTTTCGATCTCCACCACCATCTCTATCACCGTTGTTGATTCCCATGATGAGGAGGGAGTAGTTCTTCCTCGAGGCTAAGGGCTCTACCGGTAGCTATGTGTTCATCTCTCTCTCTATGGATGATTTTATGATCATGAGCTTTGTAATCAAGTAGATCTACTCTATTACTCAAGTGTTTAAACCAATCTCCGACTTTTCCCACGTGTGTGAAAGTGACAGCGTGCGCACCGTGGTGGCACTTAGGCTAGATGTTGCATAAATACTCAATTGCTTTAATAGATCTATGTTTTCCCCATGTGTGTGAAAGTGACAGTATGCGCGTCGTGTGTGGCACTTAAGCTAGGTTACATATATATTTATTGTGAGTTATATTTGGAGTTGGATGTCTTTATAAAATTGTGGTGTTTGATGGAGCCATCTAGCGCTCAAGGTGACAGTGTGGGGTTATCTAGATGGGAAAGACGGACTTCGAGGTGTGTTGTTATAGCCCTACCGTAGATTAGAGTGTCCAACCGGAGAGTAGTTCAGGGTAGTATCATGAAGAAAATATATTTATTGAGAGTGTTCACTAGTGAAAGTATGATCCCAAGGCCTTGTTTCTAAACATTAAAACACCGTTTGCATCTAGATCTGTTACAAGTTTGCTTGCTTCCTTCTCTTTGCCTTTAGTCTTTTCCTCCCCGTCATAAGCTCTTTTCTGGCACCATTACCGCTTATAATCATCCATATCACTTGTATTTCACTATCTCTTTGCCGGACTAGTGCACCTATACATCTGACAAGTGTATTGGGTGTGTTGGGGACACAAGAGACTTCATGTATCTTGATTGCAGGGTTGCTTGAGAGGGATACCTTTGACCACTTCCTCCCTGAGTTCGATAAACCTTGGGTAATCCACTTAAGGGAAACTTGCTGATGTTTTACAAACCTCTGCATTTGGAGGCCCAACAACTGTCTACAAGAATAGAAGTGCGTAGACATCACTCATTTGCGGAGATCCCTGGGGAAGCGCCACCCGCCGATGTCTCCGGCCGCCGAAGTTCACCACCGCAGCGCCACCAACACACGATGCACCAGATCTGGTACCCGACAGACCGGAGCCCTACTCCAAACTACCGACATCTCTTCAGGACTCCTACGACTAATCCTACCAGCTACTTCGGCACCTCTCCCTCCCCATCTCCGGCCGGCAAAGCCACCGGAGATGGGTTGGGATCGTGTCGGTCTTCTATGGTCGGCGACCAGACGCGATGGAGAGAGGGGTTTTTTTTTTTTTTTTGAACAGGATGATGGAGAGAGGGGTGAGACGGGTTTGGGGAGAGAGAGCGGCCCTCTAGCTAGCAGGTTAGCTAGGTGGTTTTGAAGGTCCGTTTGTCGACCGCTGTAGTTTTTTTTTAGAGAACCATGCGCTTTATTGATCACACTCACGGATGCAATCCGGAGGAACACCACCTTTTAGCTAAATTGTGTGCAGCCACATTGAGCA
This sequence comes from Avena longiglumis, assembly GCA_030063025.1. Taxonomy (NCBI): domain Eukaryota; kingdom Viridiplantae; phylum Streptophyta; class Magnoliopsida; order Poales; family Poaceae; genus Avena; species Avena longiglumis. Next base: position 37,960,328 of record CP125975.1, on the reverse strand, counting down.
CACGCATAGACATGGGAAAAAGAAACAGATTCAAAAGACTTGGCCAAGCGCTTCAATTTTCAATCACCGGGCCACAGGAGGATCGATCGAAAATTGATGACCCAGTGCGTTGAATCACACTCAAATTCTGTCGGAGGCGAACTGCACCTTGGTAAACCCTTGGTCGTGGGCAAAGGAGAGGGCACGCAGTACGGCAAGGGCCTCAGCCATCTCCGGACTGACCACTTCCTTCAGGCGTTCAGCCGTTCACCACAGGGTCGACCGCTGTAGTTTTGAGATATGTATCATGTGTATTCTGAGGAAATTGGTTCCATGTGTACACGTCTGCGTATGGGATTCCTTTCCGTTTAGATGGCAGCACGTCTCGTACTGACGGTCGATTTATTTGCTCCTCGTGTAAGTATATTGTATTGTATATTAGATAAAAATATCACTAAATAATAGTCGATGGAATTCTATATTTAACATATTTTAATGTTAATATGGTGACAAAACAGAACATTACATAATACATCCACGGCCTATGACAAAAACATGTAACGCCAATTGCAACTATTTGCGCCACAAAAACTTGAAAAGAAAGAAAGCTGACAAGGGCAACAACATCACCGGGACAGAAGATAGAACAGCAAATCGAGAAGCACAAACAGCAGGGCAGAAATAACTAGGTGCATAACATAACGATACCAGTATTCGATTACAAACTAGCAAAAGGCATAATAAATACTTGTCCTGAGTTAAAAATAACAACATGCAACTTTAGTGTTCAGACAGACTAAGACTCTTCTTTGACACTGGCGAGATACGAAGGGTGCACGCAGCTTAGTCGTCGAACAGGCTGAATCCCATCTCTTCATCAGACTCGTCCGCCGGCTCGTCCTTCTTCTCCTCCTCCTTGGGGGCAGCAGCTGCAGCGCCGCCTGAGGCAGCAGCGGCAGCAGGGGCAGCGACAGCAAACTTGCTGGGGTCCTGTACAGAAAAGGAGAGCACACCAGGTTAGAAACGAGTACCAGAAATGGACTCTGAGGGCAGATACAAAAAGTAGAGACAGCATTGCAGATCAGCATCAAAAGTCTAACAAAGAAGACTGCCTAGCATTCTTTACTACTTGCACAAGGAAGGAAATTAGCATACGATCTGCCAAAAAAACAATTACATAGACAAATCTATTGCTACAAGATTGCAATGGAAAAGAAGAGGACCAATCTATTGCTCTTAAGATGATATGGCTGCCCAGTAGGAACAATACATGCATCCACATCCACATAAACTAAACAGACAATACAAAGCAAGATTTGTTATATTCCCTCCGTCCAGAAATAACTGACTTGGGTTTGTCTAGATTCGAATGTATCTATATACTAAAATGCGTCTAGATACATTTGAATCTAGACAAACTCAAGTCAGTTATTTCTGGACGGAGGGAGTAGTAAACTCTTGTACTTCTGATGTTCAGAAGAGAAATTTCCAGTATGCTTGACATGAATGAGATGATTGGGGATTACCTTGAGATACTCCTTGATCTTATCAGCATGTGGGTACGAGTAATCGGTCTCCACAGCAACAGCAAGGACGTTCTTGTAGGCGTTGAGGAACATGTGAGGGGCAGCAGCCATGGTAGGGTACGATATCGCCAGGGACAGCGAGGCGACCATGGAAACACCACATGCGAACTTGTCCATCAGGTCTTCCTCAGTCAGGTCGAGAACCTCAGGGCTGAAGACCGACCCACTGTCATACACGTTGCTGATCACCAACCCGTATGAGAACGGGCGGATACCAAGCTTGGCTAGCAGGGCAGACTCAGAAGAGCCCACCTTGTCACCCTTCTTAATCAGCTCCACAGGGGTGATAATTTCCACAGTACCCTTGTTAATCTTGGTGGGGATGTTAAGCACCTAGAAGAAGAAATCAGAGGTCAGAACAGTTAGGTTAGTACAAAGGGAGATTCAAAAGGACAAGGGTAATTAACAAATGCTCACCTGGAAGAAGGATGTCTGGGAGGGGTCCAGACCAGTGTTGCCAGGGGGAACAACCACATCAACAGGTGCAACTAGCCCAACACGAGCAGGAGCACCAACCTGTAGCACAAGACAAAACAAGATCAGGGTCACTGCACATCACAAAACAATCTAATACTACCGTCCTGAAGATTACTTCATCAACAGAAAAAAAAACGAAAAATTGAACATGACAAAGGATGTACCAACTAAAAGTCTAAAACATTCAACATCACAACTAACAATAACTATACTTGACTTGAGACCACTAGATAAGCTAGCAAATCACATGTGCCTATGTAGATTGGGTGACAATAGCTAGCGGAACTGGCCCATTTATGATAAATAAATATCGTAGATAAAGTTGCAGAACGACAATGTTAGACTTGTACTGAATCATCCATAGATAATGTATCACTAACAAGTACTACCTCCGATCCTAAATAAGTGTCGCCATTTTGAACTAGAGTTAGTTCAAAACCGTGACACTTTTTTAGGATCGGAGGGAGTACATTATTCCTCTTTACTTGAAGAACATCCAAGTCAAACACACATGGTCCCATTGCAATGCAAATTCACTAATAATCGGTATGTAAAAGGCTGGCATTCATCTTTACCAGCAACGTTGCAATTAATTAAACAGTAAAACGCTGTCATGTGTAAGCCAGTTGGTAATTTACCTTGTACTTGGCGACCTCCTCACGAACCTCCTTGAGGTCACCCTTGGTGAAGATGAGCCCAACGTTGCCCTACAATTAGGGGCATCCCTTATGTCAGCACACAAGCCACAACCAACAAGGAACGGCACGGAGCATAAACAGAAATGAAGGAAATCCGGTGGGGGTGGGGCTTACGATGAGGAGGTTGCTTAGCTCGAGGTAGTCCTTGTTGCCGGTCTTCTCGGCGTGGACCTTGATGCAGCGGCGGATGAGGGTGTTCTTGCCCATGAGCACGATGGAGTCGCCGCGGAGACCCTTGCGGATCTCCTGGAGCTGGGTGGAGCCGACATTGTCGGCGACGGCGATGAGCACCTTGCTGTACTCGTCCAGCAGCGAGCAGAGCTTCTTGTCGTACGCGATCTTCTTCTCGGCCTTGGTCCGCTTGATCGCCATGGCAGCTACGAGATCGACGGAAGAGCTAACCCTGTGGGACCAGGCTCTCGGAAGAAGAGCAAGGCGGACGGCTTGCGGCGGCGTCGCTTTAACCTAGGGTTCTTTGAGGTCGAGGAGTTGGTATTTATACCCCTCCCGTGGGCTCGCTTTAGCGGTTGCTGTGCCAGGGAAGGCCTAATGGGACGAGAAGCCCACCATAAAGGAGATCAGCGTGGGCTCGGCCCATCTACTTCCCGTTCGGTACTTCCCGCCCAGCAGACCACGCATCACCGCCTGTCAGCCGATCGTCCTATCCGCGCCTGTCGCTACCGCAGCGCCTCCCGTCCGCTCATGTCGCTGCCGCTGCACCATCTGGCCAGGCCGAGCCGATCCGATCAGTGGGTCAGTCACTGAAGCAACGCCCCCCAACTGAGCAGATTGGGCCAGTGCCGTCGGCCGCCACGATCCACGCGACCACTTACAAGCCTCGACAAGCTGTTAGGCTGTTAATTATCAAGGCGGCGAGGGGTCACTACAAGAACACCCGTTGTATAGCAATACATACTCTGCAACGCTCTAAACATGTGTTGTCAACTTTTATGGTAGATACACATACACACGTTGCTGAGTGCATTCGTTGTACGATATGTAAACTGGAACAGATAAGAGGTATAGCTGAATGCATCCGTTGTGCTTTTATATAAAGTGCAACAGATAGCCGGTGTAACAATTCACGTGTTGCAATTTTGTACATTCAATGCGTGACTGAAAATACAAACCCTCGGTCGCGCCAATAAAAAATTATCGTTACCTGCGAGTGGGACCAGAGGTTATGCTACACGGTATTTATATTCTCCCATAGACCAACACAATCGCATTTAAAAAGGAATTATTTCTCTAACCGTCTTCCCCGATCTACCATGTGGCAGGCGGCCGCCGGATCTGACCTCCCCACAGTCATCTTCGCCAACCACGGTCTTATTATACGGCGCGCCGCCTCGTTGACCGTCCAATAACGAAGGAGCTCCCGTGGCTGTTGGGAACTCTTGGGTCTTGGCCGCACCTTGCTCCCATTGCCGCACTGGAGCCCGAAGGCTGATTTTCGCCGTATCAGCCAAATCGTGAGATCTTTATTCCCCTTTCAGTCTATCTGTTTGTGCTTCAGATCCCTACGTTGTTGTTCTCTCTCTCTGAGATCTACGTATGTGAATAAGTCTTACTCTCTCCGAGATCTGCGCATGTGAAGATGTCAGTGGATCTGTGGATGCACACGATTTCTCTGTCGATGGCGTCTATGTGAAGTTTTCGGCCTTGATAGCATCCGGTGAAGTTCTTTCCTTTCTCCCATCTTCCCCATGATCTCGCTTTTGTATTTCCGTATTGACATCTCATTTTATCTCCTTTCCGATAGCCGAGCTGACGATAGGCACGACGAAGCCTGGACGGTGGGTTGAGGGCACGAGCCGACGCATATCTCCGGTGAGCGTTCTCTGCTCATTTACTTCCTCGCCAATTTTTGTTTGGTATAGTCGTTGATTCCTCGTTAAGCAGGGCATTCACTGCTGTTTGTCATCTACACTGCGTGTTCGGGCAAAGGAGTAGGAGCGACGGTCCTCTGCATCTAATCCAAGTAGCCCAATTACCGTGTGATTACAGCTCCAATGCATGTGTAACTTGGCTCAGGTTTTGTGTATATGCTAATCTTTGCTCTTCTGAAGTGTGAAGTAATTAATACCGACGGGCTGAGCATCAGAATCTGAGCAATTAACTGAGATATAAGTTATTCCGTCTGAAAATAGATGTCTTAGTTTTTAAAAATTTGAATAAATCTACATACTAAATAGTGTCTAGATTCGTTTAAATTTTGACAAATTTGAGACATCTATTTGGAGATGGAGGGAGTATTATTTTGCTTGTAACTAACTGCACAATACTTGCCGATTAACTTGTACATGCAAACCTGCAATAAGCTAACCTGTGGTAGACTCTTTGTTTTTAAGAATTCGGCAGGTGATCTGCTTGATATATTAATAGAAGGAGATCCGAGTTACAATATTATAGCAAAAAAGACAGAAACGAACAAAGGGCTGGCAACAACAGCCTGCATCCTAGGCCGGAAATACAGAGGACTGCTCTAGCAACATTGCAGGTGACCTACAGTAGACTTTCAGTTTTGTACATTGCAGCAACATAAAAACCTGATTAGTGGTTGTATTTTGTTATGTAATATTTTGAAACTGTTTCTTCCACGCTCTAATGATTGAACAATTGCAGGTGCTTATCATTGCTGAGATAGTCGAGGAGATTTGAAGAAGCCTGTCATTGTCATTTGTATTTCTATAAGTATTATTCTTAGATGCATCGAGAAAAAAGAGTGTAATACAGTTTTGTATTGTAATCGTGAATAGTACATGATATCAATTGTCCTGGTTCTTAGCCCTGATTTTTTTGAACTAATTTTGAGCTGTAATTGTGAATATGTGTGTATTCACTCTTCAGTATATAGTGAATAAGTGACATTGTTCATTTTCGGAATTAAGTGGGCCAAAATTGGCCATCTGATGGGAACGAAATAGATGGTCTAAAATAAAAATCGTGTTAAATGGACCAAAACCTAGACAAAAGTCACATGATCGTAAAAACCTTGCATGGGTCCAAAATTAAATGGGCACCCAAAGCTGGGTTGTAGCCTTATGGCATAGTGCCACGTCACAATACCATGTCACACAAGTTAGGTCCAACCTGTCCTCCATGTCGAAACAAACCTAGTGTCGAAGTGCCAACATATATAGGTGTGCTAAGCTAGACCTATATATGTTGCTACCTAGCAACGCCCTTGTTACCAACAGACATATATGTGTTGCATTGTACCCTAGCAACGCCCAAAAACGCAACGTATAGTAATCCGTTGGTATAGGCCCTAGCAATGCCTATATGGACACTTAGATACAGATAAATGCGTTGCAGTAGGAGGGGTCCTCTTGTAGTGGGTTATAATTTAGAAACATGCATCTGTTCATGTACAAGTTCAGCCATAACAGTATTTATTACAAATTCAGCCATAACACTATTTACAACTTCAGCCATAACAGAAACATCAAAACTAGAGAAATTGGGATTGAGGTTACATGTATGTCACACTGTAATCTATGATGTTGAATTTTACCGAGCTTAGAGGAATTAATGCTATGGGGGCTTTACAAGAAGAGACATTTTCCATAATCTACGATGTTGAATTTTACACATCTTAGAAACCTTTTTCTCATAACAACCATTGAACTCAGGAAAACAAACTATTGAACCGTGCGCTACAATATATAGAAGGAAAAGAAAAGGCAATTTGCTCTAACAGCCTATTCAATTACATGCATTTTTTTTCATGTTAGTGGAAATTGGGATGGTGGAGGAATATTACCTGTTCGTTGAAGCCTTTGAACAATAAGCTGATAAGATCTGGGGTTTTAATCCATGACATGTAAATTATATTAACTTTGTCAACATCAATGATCTTTCCTCCACCTTGTTTCTTCCATGCAGCCCTCCCGAATGAAGCCTAAACTAACTAGGTGTGGCATCCCGCAAAAACCACTACTAGAAAATCGCGTTGTTTTCGTGCATTGCATAATCATGACCGCATGCTCATGTCATCATGCCACCTTGCATTTGAGCATCGTCATGTCATCTTGCATTTGTGTGCATAAAACTATTTTCGAAAAGCCTGTTTCTGTTTCCTCAAACGCCCCGTTTTAAACAAGTAAAATATTTAATTTATTTTTGGGAGGCAGCCGCTAGACCCGAAAGCCCGGCCGGCCACCTCCAGACCCTAGTCTAAAAATATCTAGTCCTAATTCTACCCAACCCTATTCTACCCAGCCTCCCTCCACCTCACCCTGACCAATCCCTTCCCTCCACCTCACCACTCCCTTCCCCTCCAGCCAACCCCCAGCCGCCACCTCACCCTAGCCAACCACCCACCACCTGGCCACCTCGCACTCCTCACCCCGCCAACCACACGCCGCCTGCCCGGCCCCACACACGCACTCACACACAGCCCCCTGGCCTCCTCTCCCTTCCACCCCGGTCCCACCGACCCCGCCTGGCCCCACCACTCCCCACGCGCTGCCCCATCTCTCTCTCCCTCACGCAATCCCCGCTACCGCTTCCCCTCTTCGGACACCGCCGCCGGTCGCCATCCTCGCCTCCGTCCGCCTCGCGACCTGCCTCCCTCAGTGCCCCGCCTCCCTCTCCTTGCCTCGACCGCCGCCTCCTCCACCTCCTCGCCTTCCGACGCGAGCTCCGACCGCTGCCGCCCGGCCGCCGAGCCCGCCCTCCTGTTCAGCCACCGCCATGCTGGGAGCGCCGGCCCGCGTCGCTCATGATCGAGCCCAGCGGATGCGCTCTCCTCGGCCCGGCCTCCTCCTCCTCCGGGCTCGGCCACCGCCACCGCCTTTCCTCCTTCGCTCGCGCCTCCCGTCCACCGTCCGCCTCGAGCCGGACGCCACCTCCTTCGCAGCATGTTAAGGCCGACCACCGCTCCTCGAACCGGCCTCGTCCTCCGCCATGGCGCCGCCCTGACGGTTCATGGCCGATTCGCCTCGCCGCCCGCCGCCTCCCTCTCCTCGCCCTCGAGCCAGGTGCTCCCTTCCGTCGCGAGCGCCCGCCGTCGGATCTCGGGCATCCCGTGTCCTCCTCCTCTCCTATGCGCTGCCGCTGGTCGCCTCCGCGGTGTGCTCCTCGCAGCCTCCATCTCCCGAGCGCCTCCCTCGTGGTGCTCTCTCCCGCCGTCGAGCCACCTCGGCCTGGCCGTGTTCTGCGTTTCGGCCGCGTCGGTCGAACTCGGCCTTCACAGCTCGCCTCATGCCGTGCATGTGCAACAACAAGCCGCACGGGCGCCTCCCATCCTCGCTTTCCGCCGGCGCATTCCCTTAACGGCCATCCGCATCCGCCTCAATTCCGTTGTGTCGGGTTGCCAAGCACGTAATATCTCGAAGACACACAAATGCGACAAGACTCCGACGAATTCTTCACAGATATCTGATGCCGGATCGACAAGATCTCCTTCCTAGTATACCAAGTTCTCCAACATGGACTCGACACTCCCGAAGACATCGTCGACAGGGAACCTCAAGGACTTCTTCCTGCAGTCCGAAGAACGCTGTCATGGAACCGAAGGCCGAACCCGAACCATAGCACGCCAAGTTCGTCTACCCCGGACACCGTGCGACAAGATCTACTTCACGGATCCGAAGATCCCGGTACCCGATCCACTCAAGTTCGCCATCGACGACAAGATCGGCACCGACCAGGGCGGATCCGATGCGCCCCTGACGCCGAACCAAGTCCTTCTTCCGGGATGCGACAAGATCTACTTCCGTTGTCCGAGACCGATCCCGTCGAACCTCGCCCTGTCGAACCCTGTCAAACCCCGAACCCCTTGGAGCCCAAGTTCGCCGAACCCTAATGTGATTCCCTATCCGAGACCCCATTATTTTTTATAATATGACATTATCAACTGATGCATATTAAATTGTTCATGCATGCATACTTGTCTGTGGTTTGGGGGCCTTATGCCAATTCATCTCGTAATTAAATATGGAGTCTATATGCGGGATAACTTTGTCTTATTCCGGACTTCATTTAAATTGGCATAGCGAACCGAAGCCATGTTTGGTCTTGCTAATCCAACATTTAATTTGCGGGGTAGATAAATAACATGAACCATCTAATTAAATATCGGGACCCCGGTTTCGCTTAATACTGCCTAATTGCATCGCATCCTTGCCATGTCATGCATCATACATGCATCATGCCCGATCTTCTGCCGTAGTATTAAATATTGCACCCGGTGTTTTTGCTAGTGCTTTGCTTCTTTACGGATTAGGCCGATGAGTTGATGCGAGTGTCGACCCGATCTTCGGATGAACCTTCGGCAATGTTCTCAGGCGAGCATCCCTTCCCCTTCTACCTATTTTGCATTTATAGTCTTTATTTCCTCCTGTTGATCTATTGCTATCTGTGTTGCGAGGCTTTAGTTTTTCATACACGTGATATCCCTTGCAGCCTTATATTGCCTTGGACACATCCTATTACCTGTTGTTTGGTAGATAGTTGGACTTGCGTGTCGTAGTTGCTTGCTCAAGTGTTGCTGCGTGTCGTCAAGTACCACAGTTGTTGGAGTAATGCCGTATGTTTAATGTTGGAGATGATCATGGCTTTAATTATTGTTTAATAACTAAAATTGAAGTAGGTAAATGCAGAGGCACCGGTGGGCAATAGATGTTATTTGGTTGTTAACCGTCCACTTGTGTCCCGTAGGACCCCGAGTTCTTGACACCTGTTCCGAGATCGAGCACGCTAACCACAGGTGGGGTGTATGGGCACCCCCATCGATTAGTACCTGATTTCAAAATCTTGCATCGGGGCCACAATTAGTTTGGGGCTTTATTACTATCCTGTACTTATGCCATGCTTTCTTGCTTAATTTAAATTGTGCGAGGTCTGCACCATCGCTTAGGATCGTGACACGTTTGCCAGATCGACAAGCCCGATCATCTTTTCGGGTTCCCAGACGCTACCGTCTCCACAAACCCCGAGTCCGTCTCGAGACCGGTCGACTTCGTTGCGGGTAGCTTAGGGGTGGCCCCATGTACTTACTTTGGGTCCGGAAACGCGTCATGACTTAGGCCCCACGACATACCGATGGGTGTATGTTAACCGATCCGCAAAAGGGTCAAGTGCGTGTGGATACTTTGGTGCACCTCGAGTTAAATCTTTTCGAAAAGCCGTGTCCGCGGTTATGGACGACTTGGAGCACAGTTCTCGATCATAGACAACTATAACTAAAGTTTACTGTTATAATTTGACTTGTATCCGATATGACTAGTAATCAGCTTCACTGCAACGGAATGGCTAATTAAAAGTACCAACAACTGCTGGGTTTGGGGATATCTCATGCTAATTGTATCTGACTAGTAAGTATTGCAACTACAACGGAATGGTTAACTAAAAGTGCCCACTGCTTATTATATCAGGATAACTATCTATACCTGACTAGTAATTGCTGCAACGATAACCGAATAAATAAAACTGCCAACGGTGTGAGTTCCTCGGTTGACTTCCTCGTTTGGTCTCGAGGGGGAAATACCAGGATGGGTATGTTTGGTGGTAGTATCAGGTTGGATCCGGATAGGTCTTTCTTATCCCTCTCTGGTAGCCGTCAGTTATATCGAGTCTCTATAGGTTGTTTAGTGCATGTTGCGCTGCCGCTTCAGTCCACCATACCTATGTAGGCGAGGACCGCCGAATTCTAGCCTCGCTGTCGGCCTCAAGATCTTGACCGCTCTCTCTTTTTCCTTTGCCCTTTGTCGGCACCCTTTTTGTTTAAGCAGGTTTCGAGATCGACGTCGTTAGCAGGGTTACCCATCCGGCTTGGCCTGGGCAGGGTTATGGACGCCATTGGTTATTCTTCAGGGCTCTTAGCCCAATTTGCATCTTGTCCGTACTCGGACGCTATATCATTTTCCAGGTGATTTGGATCTTTGTATTATATATCTGTGTTCTTGACTCTTTGAGTCGCTATTGTATATATATGTTCTGTGGGTTCCGTCGTGGACTATTGTGTAATGATATTACTTCGTTTTCCACCCGCACGCAAGTGCCTGGTGGGCATCTTTGAATCGTTTCTATGCGGATTTGGCGGGATTCGCTAAAACTTGCATAGGGCCGATTCTGAGGGTGTTACACTAGGGGTCTATAATACTACAACCATCCACTCCATGTTAGCATGATCTAGAGCGTTGTCAGCACAAGTCTCCGTGAGATTCGAGTTCACCCAAAAAAACTTGAACTCGGCAGTGCAGTCATACATTGAATAGCCTCACCAAGAAATCGTATGAAGGATATGGTAAGTCACATCAGGCTGTACCGTTGTAGTACACAAGAACACAAAGATTACAGACAATACCAAAGGGCAAGATAGTAAAGGATCAAAGCACCCCGGGTTTGCTTGGCTACCTCATGGTGCAGTCGAGTATAGAGTTGGAGCTTTCTATGCCAAAGGTACTCATCTTTGATCCATTGGAAAGGGCAGACGGGAGCCTTCTAATGGTGATGCCATTGGACGACATGACCAGGCATCACTTGCCGGCAAGCCTGGCAGAAACATGTCTGGATACAGAAACTTTGTCAGAACAATGCTAATACTTCTTGGTTTGTAAGAACTTGGCTTACCAGATGTAATCCTACCGCTATTTCTGAATAGTAGGCTATAAGGTTATCCCCCTCCCTCCACCAAATCATATCCGGGTTTCAACCCCTACCATTGTGCAAATCCATTTCATCAACCAAACAAATCCTTCACACTGACCTATAGTGGGAAAATAACATATGTTCCTACATAATGGAAAGACAAACTGAGTTGAAAAAACATGAAAGCTGGATTAATTTGTAAGTTGTAACAACACCGTGGATTGACATATTCTGAGCCTATGATCTTAGGTCAGAGAAATTAGCACCATGAGTGTTAATTGACCTGTCATCGCAAAAAAATAGGTTTTTTGTGGCTACAATAATGATCCAACTGACTGAATCAGTTCAATGCTTAGTCTCACACTACAATCCACCGTCTGAACAATGAACCCAGTATGTGAAACTACATGACATAGTACTTCTAAAGACAATACTTGAACCGCAACCAAACAAGTGATGTACATTTGAGCTAGTTGTACACACAAAATTGTCTCTTAAGTAAAAGATGCACTAGCCTTCAATATTTTGCATTTTCTTTCTCCTGTCTATTTGGCAACTTTAGTATATACATCGGTCACTATTTCTGAAGCATCTCAAATGAGTGTCACTATCACTTTTATATTTCACTATACATGTCTGACGATGTTTCAGTACTACTCATATACTCCTTAATTGTTATTGTGCTCTACTGAGAGATGATTGTTTTCATGACCATTAAGTATTTCATAGTAGGTTACCATTATACGATTGCAGGGCACTGGTAACCACATCCGAGGGAAACGATCTCTTATGAACCCCACCTTTCCACCGACAGTTGAACCACTATAGAATCCACTCCATAGGCATCGCCTTTACATCCCTCTAGTACAAGAAGAACCCTAAGATCATGGAGGCCATCTCGCCAAATTCATCAAGTACTCTTGGACCGCATGGTGACCGCTCAACACCGCCATGCCACCCGTTGCCCCTGGTCACGACACATGCCTAGAATATCGCGGCTTAGCCGTGCCCCTAGATCCAGCCTCGACAGCGTCCTCGTGCTGAGTGGTGCGACGCCATCAAGTCCAACGCGTCGACCCATACCAATTGATTTCCAAACTTCATCCAACAGTTTTATCCGAAAGTTAGGACTCACTGAATTTATGTAAATTTAAGAATTCCCCTAATTTACAGTGTAGGACAATATAGACATTTGTGTTTGGACTTGTGGGTGAATGTTAAATTTTTTAATAGAAGTTATTCTCTTAGTAGTGGTCAAAGATTATATGTGTTCCCTCAACGATTTCTTCCTTACTTATTATTCATCCTCTGTTTCTTCTATCGTGCCATATCCTGCATTCTATCAAGATCATTTTATTCGTTGGTGTGGTGCTCTGTTGGAATGTTTATCCTTCTAATGCCTAGTCACCACTGTTTCCATTGTCCTTGCACATCTTTATCTTGTTTGGCCTATGGAGTTCACATTATCCCCATGCTAATAAAGAGTACAAGACAATCAATACCCCTATGTGAGGCTTTCGTGCAGATTTTTTTATATTTTCATGTAGCAAAAGTAGAAAAACCAGTTACAAATAACAGAAATAAATTCAACATGAAAATACGTACATTGGCGCACTATACTCTTTGTATTTAGCATGGCTACATTTGCTATGAGCCTAAGTTTTATAGGACCCAAGTACTCTATAGTGTTGACATTTTTCAAAAATGCTATTTTTCAGTCATGTACCATCTGGAAGAAAAAAGATTGTCATTTTGAATTCTGATCGTGTACATTATGCGGAAGTCATTTTTTTAATTATGGATGAGCTCCTTGTTGACGGTGATCAAGCATGGCCGACATAAATTAGCTATTTCCTTTCGTGGTCATGTATCAAGCAGCGTTGCATCTTTGGAAGCATACATACTATTGCATCTTAGGGGAACATTTTATAGAGTGTAATATGAATCTTATATTTATATTTTGTATGTAGTTTATAAATGTTTATGATCATATTTTGTACTAATTAACGTGCAACGCACACTTACTAGTTGTAAGAAACTATCAACGTGTTCCTATACCTAGGGAAGCAACCGCTGGCCACCGTCAAAGGATGAGCCGTTGATGGTGGCGACTACACGTCGTTCTACCCTGCCTCGGCATGAATTAGTTTATTTTCTCTTTTTAGTTCAAGCTTCGTCTAATACTTGTATGAACTTGTTCAAATATCTATGTTTATGTCTAAATTATGAAATCCTATCGAAACTCACGCGCTTTGCCAATGTTTCGCCATAATTGTCCTGGGGACACAACTTGAAATCAGCGCGTCACAGGTCAGAAAAAACGGCGATGCCCCCCTAAAGAGGCCCTTTTTTGTGCCGACAATTCGTTTGGGGGGCGCCCACGGCTGGAAATGCCTTAAGGCAATTAAACATACTCTCTCTGTCCTAAAATAGATGTCTCAAATTTGTCAAAATTGGAATCTAGACACTATATCGTATATAGATTCATCTAAAATTTGAAAACCTAAGACATCTATTTTAGGACGGAGTAAGTAGTATATATAGAACAATATTTATAGACAGAGGTGCGTAATTTATATTTAGGAATTCAGATTCTGCAAATTACTCTATTTTTTCAAGGAAAATGGGTAAGTAGATAAAACCACTTTGCTAAAACCCTCACACGCTCCCCACTCCCCGTGTTCTACTCCATTCCCTTCACACACGCCGCCTTGTCCAGACAGCCGGCGCCGGCGCCTCCCTCCCGCACGTAGCTAATCCCATCCCGGCGCCGCCGCCCTGGCGCAGTAAGTTTGTCTTTCCGCCATGTCTATTACCGCAGCTTCCTTCGCCGCGCCCCCTTCTTCCTCCTCCCTGCCGCTGCTACCCAGATGGCCGTGTCGGATACCTAGGACGGGGAGGGTCTCCCGCCGCCTGGCGGTGCGGGCGGATGTCAAGGTGATATCTTCCGGCGACGCTTGCCGCCGCGGGCTCGCCGCCGGCATCCACAAGCTCGCTGACGCCGTCGCAGTAACCCTCGGCCCCAAAGGTGTGGTGTCTTTTTTTCGTTGGTTCGTTCCGGGTCAGATGTGGATGTGCCACTTTACTTTAGTTTCTGATACAGTTTTTGCTGTAGTTCTTATTTTGGATAATATTTGCTATATATATTCTGTAATTTAGGAATATGGTGAGGTAGCAAATTGTCACAGATGGATTTCCTTTTCCTTTTTACTTGAAACCAGATAAATGTTGGAGCTGGTGCGGTTCAGAGTATAGAGTGATGTTTTGCTTGATTCCATTTTGTGGTAAAATTCAAGTAGAGTTTTGAATTTAGTGTTAATTCGGTTATCGGGCTCAGGACATTTCACTAGGTAATTGTTTGGATATCCAGTTACTGTTGGAAGTCTTGTTCTTTTGGCACTGTTTAATCTGGCAGTGATATAGTTTGGACTTGTTCACTTAGTCTCCAGTTTTGTTGAAATATTCGTCAATGCATTCCTAATTCCTACCTCTGAAGGAATTGTGTCTTTCCTAAATCTGAAACTGTTATCTGAGAATCGTAACTACTATCACGCAACTGCTATGTTCTTCTGCGAACACGATATTGAAAATCAGTGCAATGGATTGTCTTTCGTCTCTGTATACCATATAAACCTGCAATGGATGTTCACTAACTCCCGCCCAATGTAATAATGCTGGTTGCCTCTTAGGAGGATTGTATCAAAACCTATCTGTTCAATGAAATGAAACACATTATTAAACAAAATAAAAAATAAACCTGCTGATGGTGTTAGCCTTCAATCCAGATTCTGCTCTTGTCAGAATGACCTAACGCACTGTTTCCTTAGACAAAGTAAGTAATGTGTTTTGCCTTCTTGCTCTTGTTAAATCTGTTTTGTTCATTGGCGTAGATGTCTTTCATGTTGTTTGGATCATATGTGCCTGAACAATTTGTTTGATTGTCTTGTAGTGCTATTGATTGTTGAAAACATAAAGGTTTGCTGCAGGGAGGAATGTCGTTATTGACCAAGATGATGTTCCTAAAGTAATTAATGATGGTGTCACGATCGCCAAGGCTATAGAATTACCAAATGCACTTGAGCATGCAGGCGCAATGCTACTACAAGAGGCAAGGTCTTCAATAGTCTTATCATCTAACATTTGTTAATATGGCTGCTTCTAATTCACTTGAAACTTTTCAAACAGATTGCATCCAAGACAAACAGTACTGTCGGCGATGGAACCACAACAGCAATTATTTTGGCCCGAGAAATCATGAGCCTTGGGTTATTGGCTGTTGCCAACGGTGCTAACCCAGTTGCTTTGAGAAAGGGCATTGATAAAGCTGTTCATGAATTGATTTTGATCTTGAAGACAAAATGTATCCCAGTGAGTACAAAGGAGGACATAAAAGGTAATCCTCATCTCCTGTGAAGTCCCAGATCTTGGATGGAAAAATGCCAAAGAATAAGAATGAATAAGGGACTACTGCTCTTTGTCTAACATCTGCAAATCAGATTAGGATAGCTAGGCTAAGTGTTATGCAGATTGAGATGGAACTAAGTAATAACTGAAATCAACAAGTGGTCTGACATCTGTGAAGTCTGATTATCATGTTTTCACAAAAAAAAAGTCTGATTATCATGGTGTGTGTTACGCTTATGCATATTGAAATGGAACTGTACTTTACAGATTCTATTTTAAAATAATAAGGGATACACACTATTATGTTTTTCCTTTTCCTTTCTGAACACATACCGCAATGGGAAAATGTAATATGGAATATGTACATGTTCACTGAAATGTTGAACGTTGTCAGATTTTTTTTTCAAGTGAAAACAATAGAAAATTATCCTACTATATAATTTTATAATGCAAAAATATTTATAGGTATAAGCTGTACATAAAGGAAAATGGAAAAAAACAACAGGATTATAAACGATGTTGTATCTAGTACTTAAAAGCTTGTGAACGTTTCTTCTTTGCCCTATGGATAATCATGGTAAGATCTTTGGCATTTTGTTTCCACCTTTGTATGGGAGGCATAAATTATTTAAAATTCAGATTATCTTTTGACATCCATATATGCCAACAACTCATGATAATGATGTCCATGGCGAAAGATTTTTGAATGGCGCATTTAGCAAACTCATTCTCATCTATGAAAGAAATGTCACACGTTTTTCCAAGTGCAATAATGTGCCAACAATCTTGGGAAAAAGAGCAGTCCCAGAATAAGTGCAGTTGGGTTTCCTCTTTCTGTTCCCTGCATAGCATATGTATTGATTTCCTCTGGAGGAGGTTTCTGGTGAGATCAGTCATGTTGTTTGAATTTCAATTTTCAGCCGTAGCTTCAATATCAGCTGGCAATGATGAATATGTTGGTGATCTAATTGCTGATGCATTGGAGAAGATAGGTCCTGATGGAATAATCAAAATCGAGTCCTCATCTTCGATATATACTACTGTTGAGGTGCAAGAAGGAATGAAGGTACATCTATATTCAATTTAGTATACTTCTCCAACCAACAGTCCAAAAGTGTCTGACAGCCTGTTATGCGACGTAATAAATATAGTGGCAAGCTCAGAAGAAGATAACTATTAATCATTTAATGTTTATCTGTCTGATCCTGCAGATAGACAAGGGTTATATCTCACCTCATTTTATCACAAATCCAGACAAAGCAATTGTTGAATTTGAAAATGCTAGAGTGCTTTTAACTGATCAACGGGTGAACGAAATCCAAGAGATACTTCCTTTGCTGGAGAAGACGACACAATTGAGTGTCCCCTTATTGATTATTGCTGAGGATGTTTCACATACTGTCTACTCGACCCTGGTTCTCAACAAACTGAATGGTTTGCTAAATGTTGCGGTTGTCAAATGTCCTGGTTTGGGAGATGAAAAGAAAGCTATTTTGCAAGATATAGCCATTATGACAGGTGAACTTGTAGATTTAGTATTGCAAAACTTTGTACCTTGAAGTTGTATGCTGCTAGTGTTACTCTATTCATTAAATTTCAGATTTGGTATTGTTTCCTAAAATTAATTTCCATCAACTTTTATCAGTTGCACTGTTATGTCATTCCCCTCTAATGAAATGTTAATATGAGCCATTTCACGTACTTAGTTTCTTCTTTATATTTTATAGTAAATGTTGTATGGCTTCATAAGGACTATACTTCATTTTCCATTTGCATAGTGCCTGACTACAGCCTAAGTATTTTTCTTCAATTAAGCAGGTGCAGATTTCTTTGTCAGTGATCTTGGTTGGGGACTTCAAGCAATTACTTCTGATCAGCTTGGTATGGCTCAGAAGATAACTATCACGAGTGAATCTACAACTATAATTGCACATCCCTCTATGAGACCAGAGATTGAGGCCAGGATCATGCAACTAAAGAAAGATGTACAGGAGACAACAAGTGCCTATCTAAAAGAAAGGTTTTCTGCAAGAATTGCTAAACTTTCAAGAGGTGTTGCAGTTATCAAGGTGTGTTTCAATAAACCTCGTCCCAGTGGCTCTTCATACTGAATGATCGATTTGAACTTGCTGCGTGCCTTGCATAGATTTTTAGGATACGGAATTTCGTAATGCAGAAATCATTTCAGTTGTGGTATAAAGTCCCTCAATTTTTGTGGGTATTTGAAAGAATTGACTATTATTCAGGTCGGAGCAGCCACGGAAGCTGAACTTGAGGATAGAAAACTGAGAGTGGAGGATGCAAAGAATGCAACTTTTGCAGCCATTAGCGAAGGCATAACACCTGGTGGCGGAGTAACATATGTTCAATTATCTAAGCATATTCCCAGTATCATGGATCTTGTGGATGACCCAGAAGAGAAGATTGGTGTTAATATTGTGGGCAAGGTAGGCTATTGCTCCTATATCTTCTTAGCAGATGGCCTGTTGCTCAATCTTTGCATTCACTACTGATAGTTTGGAAGGTGGCCATTTCTGCCAACCGATGCATCACATAGCTTAGATAATTTGCTTAACCGACCTGTGTTATGTTGACTGACCAGCAAAAATAATAATTTATTGAAGTGCTAATGAAGATGCATCATAGCATTCTCAGAAGTTTTTTCTTTCCTACTTCTGCCAAGTACATGTATCACAGCTGCATAGATCCTAACTCTGTAATCTTTGAATTGCTGCTCCAGGCACTCCTTGTCCCTGCTATGACGATAGCTCGCAATGCTGGCGCAGATGGTTCGGCTGTTGTAGCGAAGATTCTGGAAAGTGAGTGGCGAGTTGGATACAATGCGATGACGGACAAGTTCGAAGACCTCGTTGATGCCGGTGTGGTTGATCCATGCAGGGTTGCAAGATGCGTGCTCCAGAACTCTGCTTCGATTGCTGGGCTAATTCTGATGACCCAAGCTATGATGTTTGACAAAGTAAAGAAGAAAAAGTCGCCCATTCCTGAGATTCCAGGCCTCCCGCCATTACAGATAAACCAAAATGCTTAGGTCTGCACAATTGTTATCCTGCTACCAAAGAATGTTCCGTGATGCGAAAGTTCATTCTGGTCCTGTTGTGGTTGGTTGGATGAGCTGAGCTAAGAACAGGCAGTGGGCCCTTGAAGTACATCATTGGCGATAACTCCTCTCGCGAGTGTCAACACTAGTGAATACATTTTTGTTCTTATGGTTCGAAAGGGTAGGTCCAAAGGCGATCGGGATGGGTGTGGGTGGGTACTAATGATCTTTAACTGTAACTAGGCTAGCTCTGTCAGGTGCAGTATTTTCATGTTCCCTCTGTAGTTTTCTTAGGTGAAGTGTTGTCATATCTGCACAATTTTGTAGTAACATGTATGTACTATATAATGAGTTAATGACCACGGTTATGTTGATCCCCTTATGGTTAAGAAGTTTATTTTTATTAGTTACATTCGACATGTTGAAATGGATCGTATGGGCACCCAGAGGAGGGTGAATAGGTGCTACCCAATTTTTAGTTCTTTTTCAATTTTAGGCTTGACACAAAGTAAATTCTCTAGATATGTAACTACGAGAATTTCCCTATATGCAAACCTAGCTACTAAGCACGAAAAGAGAGGAGCGAGAAACCGTAGTGGAGCACGCGGAGACACAGGGATTTGTTTTACCGCAGTTCCTTCCTTGTTAAGGGAAGTACATCTGCGTTGGAGGGGTGGGCGGTTCTAAGACCACCATGCCACAATAGGCCTCACCCTATTCTCTGATGGATCTCGCCACGAAAGGCCTGATCCACCTTCTCCACTATTGGTACCCTTCGAGGCGGGAACCGGTGCCTTTACAACGCTATCGGGGCACACACCCACAACTGAATTGGGGGCTCCCGAGATGACAACAAGCTGTCACAAGAACAAGGTTTATCAATATAAATAAAACAAGAATCTAGGTATTTGCAAGAAATACTAGATCGGTGATTCTCCAAATGAATGGAGAGGAGATGAAGCGCTTGATTGCTGATGATGAAGATTGAGTCTCCTCCTTCGATTCCCCAAGGGACGGCGCCTTTGTGTGGATCTAGGTGGAGCTCTCTTGGATAAAGGTTGCAGATCAGATCTTGATTTTTTCGAATGAACCAAGAGGTCTGGCAAGAGGGGGAAGGCTGGCTTAAATACCCCTGCACAGATCTGGCCGTTGAACAAGTTTGGGGGCGGATTATCCGCCCCCAAGGCGGATATTCCGGGGAGAAAATCCGCCCCCTCTCTGGGGCTGGCGCCTGCAGAACTTGATGAAGACCTTGGGGGGGCGGATTATCCGGCCCCCCTCTAGGGGCGGATTATCCGGCATGGCCAGAAAGTCCGGCTGAAACCCCGCCCCCCCCCCCCCCCGGGGCTTGCGCCTTGGCAGTGAACATGAGGGGTGGATTATCCGGCCCCCCTCACGGGCAGATTATCCGGCGGGGCCGGAAAATCCGGCCGAAACTCCGCCCCCTTCTAGGGCTTGCGCCTATCTGGGAAAAGGGTGGGGTGGATTATCCGCCCCTGGTGGGGGCGGATTATCCGCCCCCCAAAGGCAGATTCCTTTTCCTTTTATCCTTAGAGAGAGCTGCAACACTTCAACACATATTAAACAATCCTTGATATTGTTATCTAACACACAAAACACTAGGGATTATGAAATGTTCTTTCAATCTCCCCCTTTTTGGTGTTAGATGACAATACTAGGATTTGCAATGAAACCGGCTAACGCCACCTTAACAAAAATGAAAGAGGCTCCCCCTAGATGTGTGCATATTTACAATTTGCATTTGAATACAAATACACACACTAGAGAGAACATAACTTTCATAGCAAAGATAATTGAAACAAGGTGGGTTGGGAAACAAGGTCATACCACCGGTATGTGATTATAGCCAAAGAAAATAATGAGATTGTTAGACTCCAAGCACATCCCACAATATTGATGCATACACTAGATAATCCCATGATTCCATATGCCATCAAACAGACTCCATAGATAAATCCAGAATTCCATGAGAGTAACCCACAATATGAATCCGGGATTCCAGAAGACCAAACAGAGTAGAGCACGACATAGTCTTACATAATCCAAGAACAAATAGCAAATAAGTTCACGCTAAAAGGGGCACAAGCAGCAAATAAAACAACTGAAAGACAAGTGCTTGCACCCGACCCTTGCAAATCCACGAGACCTAATAGAACTACTTCTCCCTCTTTGGCATCGAAACGCCAAAAAGGAAGAAGAGCGATGCTAACGCCGCAGAAGATCACGCCTCCTCATCCTAGTCGTTGTCATCCCCGTCCCCTTCCTCTTCGTCATACTCATCATCATCATCATCATCATCATCATCATCATCATCATCATCATCAGCTGAAGGAGTGGGTGCCCTCGGAGGTGGAGGAAACAGGCAACTCTCGAGCTCACCGTAGTTGATCCCAGAAGTGTTCCACTGGGCATACGGTTCCGGAGCAGTGGGAGAAGGTGGATGGCCAGTGGCACCTGAGACATGGTGAAGAATAAGCTGCTGAGTGTGATCCCTCTCATGATTCCTCCGGTACGCCTCATACTGTCTCTTGTGAGTGTCAATGCCCATGCAAAGGATGTGCCGCTGGAACCAACTGAGTTGTTTAACCTCGCGTGCCATTGGGGACGCCGCGGAACGACGACCACTAGCCCGTGCATCACGCATGAAGGACTCAGGGGCAGTGGAAGGGTGATGGGTCTTCTGAGCCTTGTTATAGATTTTATTGGGCTTATGAACGCCATCCAAAGCAGTGCCAAAGTCCTCAAGAGGCAACATATGCTTGATGAGCATCATAATGAAAGGAGCATATGGAATAGAGAGCCTGTTGATCATAGCATCCGTCATCTCATGATATATGTAGTCCATGACATCTAGTTTGTACCTATAACTGAACCAGAATTGGTGGTACACTCGTGAGCAAAAGCAAGGAGAGGAACCAGGTGACCACGGATCTTGTCATTGTTGCCTCCACTCGGAGAAATGTTGTCCCTAAATATGCCAACAAGGAAGGCATACAAGGGAGAGAGACCAGCAAAAGTACCAGCAACACCATCAGGAGAAAGGCAGGGAGCGAGCACTATGTCCTTGGATGGCTTCAGTGGGGAAATGATGCGATGGCCAGAAGGAGTGTCACGGGCATGGAAAGCATACCCAAGAACCTGCCCAAAAATGCGGAAGTCCGACTGAATCATTGTTGTCCCGGTCATCCACTTCATGGTACGACACTCATCACCGCAAATCACAAGTGTCAAGAAAAACTGCCTCACCATAGAGGAATCATAGTTGCATTGTAGAGTCATAAGGTGGCGAAGTCCCATATTGTTGGTCACATCCAATGCCTCAAGGAGCCTTGCCTTGTATTGAGCCTCAGTCATATTGATAGGGTGCATGGGGCGAAGCTTGAGGGTGGCATACACGTCATCATGAATAGCCCGAAAGTGGGCATTCCAAAACATAGAGTCCTCTAGGGGACCATCACTGTCAGCCTCATCATAGTAATCAGTCTGGCGAATGGAGGCATATTGAATACTGTCCATAGCCTTATAGTTGGGCCAAGACTATTTGCCCTTGCGAGATGCAGTCATATTTGTTTTCTTTCCTACCTCTGCCATCCGTTCAGCCTCTCTTGCTGCTCTGCTGACTTCTGTTTCGTCAATGAATGTCCCTTCTGCAGTGGGCTTGAGATAACGGGCACGTGGACGACGAGAGAAGGTCTTAGTAGGCTTGGAACCACCTATGAAAAACATGAGAGGGATAGCATGGGGATAAGCACACACACACAAGTCTAGGAAAAAAAGGTAAAACTAGTAGAAAAGCAATCCATAAGCCAATGATTTGCATTGCAGAAATCAGGACCAAACCAGACCAGAAGTTAATCTCCAGGCCGGATTATCCGGCCCTGGCAGGGGCGGATAATCCGCCCCCCGCAGAAAAATTCTAGAATGACCCAGATTTAACATCGCAAAACAGATCGGGCACTAGGGTTGCAATACTACTGATTCTAGCTAGCAAGGAAAACACCAAGGATCTTCTACAACGAGATTTCCACCCAAAAAATGCATCCCATACAAAAGGAGAGAGATGAGGGAGTTACCCTCACTCATTGGAGGAAAACCGCGGAGGATAAGATACCCGGAGGCAAGGTGAAGAAGATCCGGGGAGGGCCCGGAGAATCTGGTGGTCAAATCGACTCCGGGGAGGGGCGGAGGCTCCGGCGGTGGCTGGGGGCAGAGCTAGGGTTGGGGAAGGGTTGGCTGCTCTGTTTGAGCCTAGCCTCCCCGACCCAGCCCTTAAGAGGCAGAATTCGCCTGGGGCGGATAATCCGCCCCCCACTTGGGGCGGATAGTCCCCCCCTCTGAATTTTCTGTTTGGAACAGATTCAGGCCGGATCACCCTTGCAAAACCCCTCGATGGTGTATAGAGGACTTGTGTGCAAGAATAGATGGTTCAAGGAGGGAAAGAAGGCTTGGGTTTAGAGAAACAAACTGAGATGGTACTACTGTTGGAATTATGCCCTAGAGGCAATAATAAAGATGTTATTATTATAATTCTTGTTCATGATAAATTTTATATTCCACGCTAGAATTGTATTAAGCGGAAACTTTAATACTTGTGTGGTTTATGAACAACACCGTGTCCCTAGTATGCCTCTATGGACTAGCTCATTGATTAATGATGGTTAAGGTTTCCTAACCATAGACATGAGTTGTTGATTAATAATGAGATCATGTCATTGGGAGAATGATATGATGGACAGACCCAAACTAAGCGGAGCAATTAGATCGTGTCATCGTGTTCATCTTTGCGAAGCTTTTCTTATGTCAAATATTGTATTCCTTAGACCATGAGATAATACAACTCCCTGGTATCGGAAGAAAGCTTTGAGGTCATCAAACGTCATCCTATGAGAGGGTGATCAAAAAGGTGTCTCTCAGGTGATCGGAAAGTACATGTTGGGTTGTATGTATCGAGATGGGATTTGTCCCTCCCAAGTCGGAGAGATATACTTCGGGCCCACTCGGTAATCGATATCAACACCGCTTGCAAGAAAGTGATTAAGGAGTTACTCACAAAGTGATATCGGATTACGGAACGAGTAAAGTACTTGCTGTGAACGAGATTGAACTAGGTATGGCCATGCACGATCAAATCTCGGGCAAGTAAAATATCGCGAGACGAAGGGAATATATATGTGGGATTGATTGAATCCTAGCATCGTGGTTCATCCGATATGATCATCGATGAATGTGTGGGAGTCAATATGGGTTTCCAGACCCCGTTGTTGATTATTGATATAAGATCATGTCTGCATGTTCTCGAACCCGAAGGGTCACACACTTAACATGTCTCGACGCTAGGATAGATTGGATAATTGGTTTATGAGTTTTTTTTGGAGTCTCGGATGGGATCTGGGACATCACGAGAGGTTCCGGAATGGTCCGGAGAATAAGATTCATATAAGGCAATGCAGTTTTTGGAGTTCGGAATTATTTCGGGTTAATCGGTATTGTACCGGAAGCTTCTAGAACCTTCCGGAGGGGGACCAACATGGCCCCACCTGCCGGGAGGGGGCATGGGCCTATGAGGGAGTGCCCTGGCCGCATTGGTCCAGGGGCACAAGGCCCCATAGGGCCCAGCCGGCCAAACCTAGGGGAAACCCTAGGGGAGCTTCTAGAAGGGAGGGGGAAACTTGCCCCCTACTCCTCCCTCCTTGGCCCGGCCTAGGGCTTGGGGAGGGCTGGGGCCGCCCACCCTCTATATAAAGAGGCTGGGGCGCACCCTCTCACACACCTCCTCCTCAACCCTAGCCGCCTTTGCCCTCCTCTCTCTCTCTCCTCCCGCGCACGTGGCGAAGCCTGCTGTAAACTCTCCACCACTTGCACCGCCGTCGCGTTGTAGATCCAATCCGTCTCCACCATACTTGCTGGACCGAGGAAGGAAGAGGCGCCGAGGTGCCGCCGTGTGCATCTCTGGAGGCATCGCCACTTGCGGTGTTAGATCGGATCGGATCACGAGGAGGAGAAGCGAGTCGACTACATCACCCACGTTCCGAGCGTTCACTGTCTTGAATCTTCAAGGGTATGAAGATCTCATCTAATACCTCTCGTTGTTTGCATCTCCTAGATTAGATCTTGGCTTTCCCGTTCGCATCCGTAGAAATTTTTTGATTTACTATGCTGCGAAACCCTTCAGTGGTATCAGAGCTAGATCTATGCGTAGATGTGTTTCACGAGTAGAACACAACATGGTTGTTGCGGGCGTTGATGTTTTCTGTTGCAAGCCTCTTGTTTGTGTTCTTCTTATGACGCGGGATAGTGAGATTGAAGCGGTCCAGGCCAACCTTACGTGACGTCGTTCGCGAGACCGGCTCCGCACTTGACGTGTGGCTTGTTCCACACATGCTGGTGGATGCCGTTCTCTCACTATAGTTGTCATGGGAATTACACCGAGTTTTGCAACCATAATATCACTGTTGTGGCTTCCGTAGGTAAGAATCGTTCTTAGCTTGCTACTCCCATAAGCCACGTAAAACATGCAACAACAAAGTAGAGGCGTCTAACTTGTTTTGCAGGAGTGTTTTCGTGATATGGTATGGCCCAAGATGTGATGTGTATATTGTATGCGATGATCATGTTTTTAATATTTCACGACTTGCATGTCGATGAGTACACAATGGGAGCCATATGGTTGTCTTTATAATTGTGTATGACCTGTGTGTCAACTTCTTATACGCCATGTAATAGTTTCACTTTATCGCTAAGTAGTTAGCAATAGTTGTAGTTGCTATTCGTGGTGGAGGCAATCATGGTGGAGTGATAGAGATCATGCCGACACGCACAAGATGGAGATCATTGCGTGAAGATTGGCTATCCCATGTCACATAAAGTTATATGCATGTGATGTTTATCCTTTTATGTATCTTATTATGCTTAGATCGCGACGGTAGCATTATAAGATGATTCCTCACTTAAAGATCAAGATAAAACTGTGTTTTCCCCATGTATGCACCGTTGCGAAAGTTCGTCGTGTCCAAGCATCACGTGATGATCGGTGCTGTAGACTCTACGTTCACATACAACGGGTGCAAGCCAGTTTTGCACACGCGGAAATACTTGGGTTTGAATTGACGAGCCTAGAATGTACAGACATGGCCTTGGAACACAAGAACCGAAAGGTTAAGCATGAGTCATATGAATGATATGATCGACACTTCGTTGTCCACCATTGAAACCACATCTCTTCTCGTGAAGATCGGATTAGGTGTGGTGAATTTGGATCGTGTTCACTAAACAACTTGAGGGATGTTGAATTTAGTGGGAGTTCATCTAGTAATTTGATTAAAAGTTGAACTAGTTATCATGAACATAGTCTAATTTGTACTTGCAAACATTGTAGATCAAATGGCTAAGTCCAACTTCAACTTCAACGTTTTTGCTGAGAAAGAAAAGCTTAGAAACAATGGGTCTAACTTCACCAACTGGTTCCGCAATCTGAGAATCATTCTCTCTGGCGGTCAAAAGGACTATGTCCTTGAAAATGCGTTAGGTGACGCCCCTGCTGTAGATGCGCCGGCTGATGAGAAAGCTGTCTATCAGTCGCGTAAAGATGATTATGGTGTGATTAAGAGCACCATGTTGTTTGCTATGGAATCAGACCTTCAAAATCGTTTTGAAGACTATCCCGGGCCCTTTGAGATACTTGAGGAGCTGAAAACCATGTTTCAGACTCAGGCCCGTTCTGAGAGATATGAGATCTCTGAGAAATTCTTTAACTACAAGATGGAGGAAGGGAGTTCCGTTAGTGAGCATGCCATAAAGATGTCGGGCTACACTCAACGCCTTGAGCAAGCGGATCAAGATTCGGAGGAGCTCAAGATTGTGGTTCGCAATCACTCCCTCCCGGCTACAAAAGTTTTGTAGTGACTCATAATCGATTGGTTCCATCGATCACCGAGCTCTTCGCAAAGCTGAAGGCTACGGAGGTGGACATCAAAAAGGATAATCATGTGTTGATGGTCAACAAGCCCCCCACCTTCAAGAAAGGTAAGGGTACAAAGAAGCCCTTCAAGAAAGGCGGCAGCAAGCGCTTTATGGATCGTATGGGCACCTAGAGGGGGGGTGAATAGGTGCTACCCAATTTTTAGTTCTTTTTCAATTTTAGGCTTGACACAAAGTAAATTCTCTAGATATGTAACTACGAGAATTTCCCTATATGCAAACCTAGCTACTAAGCACGAAAAGAGAGGAGCGAGGAAACCGTAGTGGAGCACGCGGAGACACAGGGATTTGTTTTACCGCAGTTCCTTCCTTGTTAAGGGAAGTACATCTGCGTTGGAGGGGTGGGCGGTTCTAAGACCACCACGCCACAATAGGCCTCACCCTATTCTTTGATGGATCTCGCCACGAAAGGCCTGATCCACCTTCTCCACTATTGGTACCCTTCGAGGCGGGAACCGGTGCCTTTACAACGCTACCGGGGCACACACCCACAACTAAATTGGGGGCTCCCGAGATGACAACAAGCTATCACAAGAACAAGGTTTATCAATATAAACAAAACAAGGATCTAGGTATTTGCAAGAAATACTAGATCGGTGATTCTCCAAATGAATGGAGAGGAGATGAAGCGCTTGATTGCTGATGATGAAGATTGAGTTCTCCTCCTTCGATTCCCCAAGGGACAGGGCCTTTGGGTGGATCTAGGTGGAGCTCTCTTGGATGCATGTTGCAGATCATATCTTGACTTTTTCGAATGAACCAAGAGGTCTGGTAGGAGGTAGAAGGCTGGCTTAAATACCCCCTGCACAGATCTGGCCGTTGAACAAGTTTGGGGGCGGATTATCCACCCCCACTAGGGGCAGACTATCCACCCCCTGGGAAAACTCCGCCCCCAGGGCGGATATTCCGGGGAGAAAATCCGCCCCCTCTCTGGGGCTGGCGCCTACAGAACTTGATGAAGACCTTGGGGGGGATTATCCGGCCCCCTCTAGGGGCGGATTATCCGGCGTGGCCGGAAAGTCCGGCCGAAACTCCGCCCCCTCTCTTGGTCTTCCTCCTTGGCAGTGAACATGAGGGGCGGATTATCCGGTGGGGCCGAAAAATCCGGCCGAAACTCCGCCCCCTTCTAGGGCTTGCGCCTATCTGGGAAAAGGGTGGGGCGGATTATCCGCCCCCCAAGGCAGATTCCTTTTCCTTTTATCCTTAAAGAGAGCTGTAACACTTCAACAAACATTAAATAATCCTTGATATTGTTATCTAACACACAAAACACTAGGGATTATGAATGTTCTTTCACATGTTCATATACCTTGTGGCCTTCTGGTTGATACCTAACCAAATAGATCAAGTCAAACACCGTATGCACAATGTTTTCGTTTTATGCGTTTAATGATCTCTCAGACAACATTGCAAGTTAGAGCCTTAGAGCTGCTAAATTCAAGTAAAAATTTCTGAAAACCTACCTTTTAATTTCTTTTGGATGCTGGGAGCATGAACGGTTTCGATATCAGCACTATGCATATTGGCTCTTTTCTATGCAGGGTAGAAAAGCACCAATATGCATAGTGTTGAGATCGACTGAAAGCAATGGTGAGCTATGCTATGTATGTGTTTTTCTTTTTGCACTGATATAGTAGTACTATTAATGTATTGATAGCATTGTGAAAAAATCGAGTTGAAATGTCACTTTGATTCTTGCAATTTCTACTAATACTGATGATATATCAAATATTATATGTATAGATTATTTTTTGGTCAAATAGAAAATAGGGAAAAAAGAACGCCTCGTTCACTGGAAATCTAGAATGGAGGGAGTAACGTGTCCAGCGAATGTGCAAAATAAAATCATATTTCAATCATCTAATGTTAAAAAATCCAAAAAATGTATGGATGTGATCAACGTTGTATAGTAAGGATGTGCGAAATCTCAACGTGAAATAATTGTTTATTTTATACTACACGGGAATGATACGAAGTGTAGAATTGAGTATACATAGCGAATAGCCATGCAAAAAAGAAGAAGCAAATAGTGCGTATTTCAAACAACGAAAAAATAGCATGCTATTTATTTTAGCGCCGCCTCTCTCCAGACGCTACGCAAGGTATAGCGCACTAATAGCATGCTACCTTTTTAAAACAGCGTTTTGCAAAACAACAAAATTTTGATAGGTATAGTGAAGGAAATATGCCCGAGAGGCAATAATAAAGTGGTTATTATCGTATTTCTTTTTTATGATAAATAATTGAAAATATTAATAATATGCTTTTAATAAATAAATAAGAGTTCCTAGTTATGCCTCTCATATAAACTAGCTCATTGATTAACATGATGATCAAGATTTACTGATCATAGACATTAGATGTTGTTAATAATAAGGTCACAACATTAGTGGAATAATGTGATGAACATCCATCCGAAGTATAGTAATACAATCAAAGTCATTGTGTTTAAATTGCTATAACATCATTACAAGTAACTTTAGTCCTTAGACCATGAGATCATGTCAATCACTGACACCGAAAGAGTAGGTTGATAACATTAAACGTCGCACCGTAACAGGGTGACTATAAAAGTGGGTTCAGATACTCCGATAGTGTTATGTAGAGGCTCATGGATCAAGAGTGGGATTTTTCCATCTCGATGATGGAGAGATATACTCTAGGACCTCTCGGTGATATCACATTGATATATCTTGCAAGCAAGTGATGGAGATCACTAGAACATTATATCGCGGGAACAAGAAAAGAGTACATATCGGTAACGAGATCAAACTAGGTATGGGGATACTGATAATCAAATCTCGGATATGTAAAATATCGCGAGACAAAAGGATTTAGTTACAAAGTATAAAAGTTTCACACGATCACTAAAAGTCATCGTTGAATGTGTGGGAGTCAGTACGGATCTCTAGGTCCCGCCGCTGATTATTGATATGAGAGGGGTCTCGATCATGTCTGCATTATTCGCGAATCGCAAGGTGGCACACTTAAGTAATACCGACACCATTTGGAGCAAATGAGCTGCCGGAGAAAGAAAGAAAGCGCTGAAATTATTTCAATAAAAACCAAAATTGTTTCAAATGAAATTGCTGAAATTGGTTCTACATGTAAAATTGAAATGTTGCAAGGGGTTTTATGTGAATGTTTGTTAATTAATATAATTAACAAAATTCTGAATAAATAAATAAAAGGAGTTTTATTTAATAAGAGATTGCATTAAATTTGGTAAAAATTTAATGGGATTCGAGTGGGATTTTGAGTGGAGGAAATGGCGAGTCATTTGTGTGAGTGGAAGCTCCACTCACATTGTCGGGGATATAACCCCAGGTACCCCAGAGTTGGTCTATAAATAAACTAATAAGAGACATGGATAAAGGAAAGAATATTAAATAAAAAGATATTAAGTCAAACAGAAAAGAGAAAAAGCAAAGAAAGAGCGACTGGGCCGAGTAAGGGCAATCTCGGCCCAGTCCATACCCTCCATGGCCGAATCAAGGGGAATAACCCCGGGTGGGCCGACCTAAGCCTAAGTCGGCCCACGGGCCTCTGTGATCGATTGCTCCTCCAGACGCCACCGATCCCGCCAAGACGCCAAGCCACCGCCGCTTCGCCAGACTCCTCACTTTGCTCAAGAGGCATCCCGCTACACCGCATCGCGCCGTTCCCGGGTGGTAAGTGAGCAAGGTTCGCCCACCACGGTCGAGGCCTTCACCTCGCCAGAAGCGGCCGGGTGGGCGACGAGGTATAACCAGGCCCACCGCAGAATATACTTCCCGAGCCATCTACAGACCACTGGGCCACGCCTTGATACTTATCCCGGGAAACAATGACCCATGCCGAATAAGGAGGAGTTCGGTGGGCCCTTTCTATTTGGAGGATTCGGTGGGCCCTTATCAATAAGTCGGATGGGCCATTACAGACCAGGCGAATCAATCGACCAGTCCAATTTCCACTTAACCCAAGGCATTTGGGCCGAGGTAAAATGGCCTAGACGTCATATTATTCATCTCCAGATGTGTCCACAACTTCCACAACAACTCACCAACGAGCCAAGACAACCTCAACAAACATCGTGTCAGTCTTGGGACGCCCATGGCTCAGACTGGCACATGCGATAAGGAATATGCCAATGGCATCCAAGAATATGCTAAGGAATATACCTTGGCATCTCCAAAGATGCCAAGGCATATGCTGAGCATCTAAGAATATGCTAGGAATATGCTACACAGATGCCAAGCGTGGGGAACAAGCTTTGTCCACTGGGCTCCCCCTTATAAGGAGCACCAGGGGGATCGTTCTCAGGGAGGCCCCCGAAGGGCTCCTCCCCTCTCTGCTCACTAGGAGCTCTCCTTCCTCTTCCTCTACTCTCACAGAGAGATTTAGATAGAAGCATAGGAGATACAGCTCAAGGAGCATGATTGTAGCCACAAGTATGGCAAGATTATAAGGGATTAGATGTATAGAATGAGCTGTTATCTCCACTTGAGAGCTTCAAACCAATATACATTGTATTTCTCTTTGTTCGTACCAGTGCGGTCTTCACTGCATCATCCCTTCCCGGATTCCTCCACGTCCATCGGCCCCAACTTTAGCCTACCCACATGGCATATGCCGTGATACCACCACGACATTTGGCGCCCACCGTGAGGCCTTTAGTGGCGTTGGTTGGGTTTCCATCCGGACGGAAACATCTTCATCAACTTCTTCCTCATAGGGCTCATTCAGCTTCACCAAGCCAACAGAGAACAAAGAGGTTAGCGCAGAGGCTGTCCAAGTCTAACTCATCAAAGCATATAAGACTCAGCAAGAAGGACTCAAGCACTACTCCAAGCTTACTATAAGTACCAAGTAACTCAAAAGGGCAGGTATGACCTAGCAAAACTCACCCAAACACTTCTCCTATTATACTATAGGTGCCAGGTAACTCAGCCACCTACACTCAATCCTTCATCCCAGGGAGAAAATAAATCAACCCGGGGACTAGTCAACTTATCCGTAGAGTCACCTTTAGATTAAGAGAGCATTATGTTGATTTAGATCTGTACTCCAGCCAGCTTGTTTATAACTCGGCCATAAGTTGAATCATCTTATTTGTGATCCATACGGATTTTGAGTCAGTTAGTTTATGCTTTGGGTTATCCTGTGACTCAGCTCACAAGCCAGCTTATTTATAACTCGGCCATAAGTTGAATCTGCTTATTTGTGATTCAGATAGATTAAAGTCGGTTTACTTATGCTTTGGATTACCTCAGTAACTCAGCTCCTGACCATTTTATTTATAACTCGGACAGAAGTTGAATCAGCTTATTTATGATCCAAATAGAATTTGAGTTAGATTACTTATGAGTCGGATAGAATTTGAGTCAGTTTATTTATGCTTTGGATTGTCCTTTAAATCAGCTTACCAGCCAGCTTATTGTTGATTCGGATATAATATGAAGTCAATTTGTTTATGCTTCGAATTAACCTTTAACTCAGCTCAGTAGATTGTCTCTGATCCGGACTAACATTTGATTCAGCTTGCCAGGGTATATTATAATTCAGATTGGTATTCAGACTAGGCGTACTAATCATATCTCTGATTCAGGCCGAAGCTTTATTCAGTTCGCCAGATTGCCAGGTTATGTTATGACTCGGATTGATATTTCACCATCTTGCCAGGTTATCCCATATCTCGGATGACTATTGGCCAGCTTATCATATCTCGAATCTATATCTCATATCTACATCTCGAATCAGATCTCTCAGCAGTTAGCCCTATTATCATATCCCAAAGCTTAATCTCGGATCTATATCTCGGATCCATATCAAAGGCAAATTATCATCATCACGCCAAATCAAGTTATATCGTGGCAAACAGATGATTCGGATTTGGGATGAGTTAACTCGGATTTGAGTCATATAACTCGGATTAGAGTCAGGTGACTCAGACTTTAGACATAAAGTCAATTTTGAGTAAAGTAACTCGGATTTGGGGTGAGTTAACTCGGATTTGAGTCATATAACTAGGATTTGAGTCAAATGACTCAGACTTAAGACATAGAGTCAATTTTGAGTAAAGTAACTCGGATTTGGGATGAGTTAACTCGGATTTGAGTCATATAACTCGGATTTGAGTCAGATGACTCGGACTTACATAGAGTCAATTTTGAGTAAAGTAACTCGGATTTGGGATGAGTTAACTCGGATTTGAGTCATATAACTCGGATTTGAGTCAGATGACTCAGACTTAAGACATAGAGTCAATTTTAAGTAAAGTAACTCGGATTTGGGATGAATTAACTCGGAATTGAGTCATATAACTCGGATTTGAGTCAGGTGACTCAGACTTAAGACATAAAGTCAATTTTGAGTAAAGTAACTCGGATTTGGGATGACTTAACTCGGATTTGAGTCATATAACTCGAATTTGAGTCAGGTGACTCAGACTTAAGACATAAAGTCAATTTTGAGTAAAGTAACTCGGATTTGGGATGAGTTAACTCGGATTTGAGTCATATAACTCGGATTAGAGTCAGGTGACTCAGACTTAAGACATAAAGTCAATTTTGAGTAAAGTAACTCGGATTTGGGGTGAGTTAACTCGGATTTGAGTCATATAACTCGGATTTGGGTCAGGTGACTCAGACTTAAGACATAAAGTCAATTTTGAGTAAAGTAACTCGGATTTGGGATGAGTTAACTCGGATTTGAGTCATATAACTCGGATTTGAGTCAGGTGACTCAGACTTAAGACATAAAGTCAATTTAGAGTAAAGTAACTCGGATTTGGGATGAGTTAACTCGGATTTGAGTCATATAACTCAGATTTGAGTCAGATGACTCAAACTTAAGATATAAAGTCAGTTTTGAGTAAAGTAACTCGGATTTGGAATCTGATGACTCGGATAATAACTTACCCAATGGGGTTAAAAGAGCAGTGCCCAATAAGGCCAGGACTCATAACTTACCCAATGGGGTTAAAAGAGCAGAGCCCAAGAAGGCCAGAACTCATAACTTACCCGATGAGGTTAAAAGAGCAATGCCAAAGAAGGCAAGAACTCATAACTTGCCCAAAGAGGTTAAAAGAGTAGAGCCCAAGAAGGCCAGAACTCATAACTTACCCGATGAGGTTAAAAGAGCAATGCCAAAGAAGGCAAAAACTCATAACTTACCCAAACGGGTTAAAAGAGCAGTGCCCAGTAAGGCCAGGACTCATAACTTGCCCTGAAGAGGTTAAAAGAGAAGTGCTCAAGAAGGCCAGGACTCATAACTTACCCAATGGGGTTAAAAGAGCAGTGCCCAATAAGGCCAGGACTCATAATTTACCTAATGGGGTTAAAAGAGCAGAGCCCAAGAAGGCCAGAACTCATAACTTACCCGATGAGGTTAAAAGAGCAATGCCAAAGAAGGCAAGAACTCATAACTTGCCCAAAGAGGTTAAAAGAGCAGAGCCCAAGAAGGCCAGAACTCATAACTTACCTGATGAGGTTAAAAGAGCAATGCCAAAGAAGGCAAGAACTCATAACTTACCCAAACGGGTTAAAAGAGCAGTGCCCAATAAGTCCAGGACTCATAACTTACCCGATGAGGTTAAAAGAGCAGAGCCCAAGAAGGCAAGAACTCATAACTTGCCCAAAGAGGTTAAAAGAGCAGAGCCCAAGAAGGCCAGAACTCATAACTTACCCAAACGGGTTAAAAGAGCAGTGCCCAATAAGGCCAGGACTCAAAACTTACCCAATGGGGTTAAAAGAGCAGAGCCCGAGAAGGTCAGAACTCATAACTTACTCAGAGAGGCTAAGAGACCAATGCCAAAAATGGCCAGATATCATAAACCTACCAAAAAGGTTATGTAACAAAGAACTGTATAACCAAGAGATTATAAGTCAGAAGACTACTCTGGAGATATTTCATAAAGTCTATGCGCGACTCTGCGAGTCCCACATAGACTCGGGGACTAATGTCGGGGATATAACCCCAGGTACCCCAGAGTTGGTCTATAAATAAACTAATAAGAGACATGGATAAAGGAAAGAATATTAAATAAAAAGATATTAAGTCAAACAGAAAAGAGAAAAAGCAAAGAAAGAGCGACTGGGCCGAGTAAGGGCAATCTCGGCCCAGTCCATACCCTCCATGGCCGAATCAAGGGGAATAACCCCGGGTGGGCCGACCTAAGCCTAAGTCGGCCCACCACGGGCCTCCTGCATCGAGCTGCTCCTCCAGACGCCACCGATCCCGCCAGCATCGCCAAGCCACCGCTCGCCCCCCGCCAGGACTCCCTCCGCCTGCTCCCGCCAAGAGGCATCCCGCTACACCGCATCGCGCCATTCCCCCGGGTGGGCCGAAGTGAGCAAGGTTCGGCCCACCACGGGTCGAGGCCTTCGACTCACCTCGCCAGGAAGCAGCCCGGGTGGGCCAGACGAGGTATAACCAGGCCCACCGCAGCCCGGGAGCTCTCCTTCTTCCTCTTCCTCTACTCTCACAGAGAGATTTAGATAGAAGCATAGGAGATACAGCTCAAGGAGCATGATTGTAGCCACAAGTATGGCAAGATTATAAGGGATTAGATGTATAGAATGAGCTGTTATCTCCATTTGAGAGCTTCAAACCAATATACATTGTATTTCTCTTTGTTCGTACCAGTGCGGTCTTCACTGCATCATCCCTCCCCGGATTCCTCCACGTCCATCGGCCCCAACTTTAGCCTACCCATGGCATATGTCGTGATACCACCACGACACACATGAATGGAGAAAGAGGTGGGGGCACCCTCTTTGGCCGTCGGCCATGGTCCTTGGCTGCCCCCTCCTCCTATAAAAGGAGCCCCTCCTCTCACTTCTTACTCACACCTACTCATGAAGGATCCCTCTTCCCCTCTAGTATTATTCTCCTATAGTCTCGGACTAGCGAGATACATGTTTCCGGTGACTTTTTCCGGAGCGAGGATTTGCTACTTTCGCTGCATTGCTGGAGCGAGGTCACGAAGGTGGTCGAGATTCCGGACGTGTGTGCGATCACGGATGTTCCGCTGAGTTGCGGTGTTGTCGAACTTCTACACGATCTTGAGATCGGCAAGAGATCGACTACATCACCAACGAGTCCATAATCATAAAACTTTGTCGTTCTTTAAGGGTATGTATTCTGGATGTATATCCACTCGTTGCTTGTATCTAGATAGATGGATCATGGTGCATTCAGTTTATATCATAGGATTTTTTTCTATGCTGCGAACCCAAACATATAGTCTGTATACTAAGGATTTCAGAAACTAAAAAATTGTGCAAAGTAATACATGCATAACCAATTTACTAGTGATGACCAAATGATAGAGCATGGATCAAAATGATCACCAAATTCAAAATAAAGGACATATATTTTTCTGATAGTCACATCAACAGCTAACAAGGCATCCAAGGATCCATATAGGGGAAACTACTTATTCAGAATCAGATGAAGTAGACATAGCATCATCTTTGGATTCAGAAGAAGATCCCTTAGACTGCAACTCATCATCATGATAAACAGGAAGCATCTTCTTCTTACTAGGGTGCTCTCCAAGATGGAGGAGAAGTGGAGAATTGGTGAGGCTGAAGCTAGGTCTGCGGGAGATCCTTGGTTGCAGCGTTGCTAGCTGCACTTCTTTTGGTCGAGGACGTGCCAGATGGAGGCGGCCGGACGGCCAGAGCTGGAGGAGATGGAGGAGCCTGCAGCCGCCACCACCGTCGCGTGGCGGGGAATGGGATGCTACGTGGGGCTGGGAGTGGGTTGATCTAGGTTTGTTGACTCGTATGGGCCAAATAGGTCGGATGGACCACCGATAGTTTCAAGTTTTTGTAGCGCCGTATTAACGTATAGCGTGTTTAATGCCATTTAGCGCCGCTAAAATGCAATTAGCGTTATAGTGAGCATATTATGCATAACGTAGCATCTACATCCCAAATATGCTATAGCACGCTATTTTGTTTTGTTGTCACGCTATTTTGTTTTGTTGTTTTCAAAACTAAAAAGCAGTTGCTGTGGGCTCTTGGGTTATGCACTACGGCCGCCCTTTACTCCAGCCCACTCCACGGTAAAGGCCGACCCCAGAGTCTATGGGGGCCCATTCAGCGATATCGCAGCCATCCAATTCCAATCGCAACGATCCCAGCACGGCAGCACCTAGGGTTCTCCTGGCCACGAGATAAAAGACCCCCTCACACCCCGCACTAACGGCTTCTCCCTCCTCCTACGCCGCCACCGCCGCCGCCGCTTACCCGCTCTGCCGCAGTCCTCGCAAAGGTACTTCCGACTCTCGTGGCCTCGATGAACGCGTTCCCCCTTTGAGATCTTCTCACCTCGAGTTTCCTCTGTGCGATGTGCAGATGGCGGTGCCGCTGCTGACGACGAAGATCGTGAAGAAGAGGGTGAAGCATTTCAAGAGGGCGCACAGCGACCGCTACATCGGCCTCAAGGTGAGATCCAACCCGTTCTCGTCTTGCCCGTCACCCTTAGCTTCTAGTTCGTGCTCTTAGCTGATCCACTGATTCGCTGTTGGCTGATCTGTGTTAGATTTATCATTGGACGAATCCATGGATGTCATATGTAGAGTTATCACGGTCTACCTATGCATTTCGTAGATGTCGAGTCTTAGTCCAGGAGACCCTAGATTACTTGCGATCCTGAGCTCGTGTTAGATCTTTCAGCCTGAAATGGCAGCAAAAAATTCAGTCAGTTCAAATTTAGTGGTGCTCTTTGTTTTGTTAGTTTAGGGCGCTGCCCCTGGTTATGCTAAACCTAGTCAATCGCTGTATTTAATTGCTGATGATATTGGAATTGAGGGTTGATAAGTACTATTGGTTGTATTGAAAAAGAATAGAAAAATGCCTCTAGCTAATGCAAATCAGGGTAAATTCAAGTCTATCCACTGATGTGTAACCTTGCCATGATATTTCTACATTTTGCATGGCATTATCCGAATTCGACTGATGTAGTCACCTCATGTATGTAGCATTCACGATTATTACGTAGCATGACATGATACTGATTCAAATTGTTCTTTCTGTCTTTGTAGACAAGCTGGCGCAGGCCAAAGGGTATTGACTCCCGTGTCAGGCGGAAGTTCAAGGGAGTTACCTTGATGCCCAACATTGGTTACGGTTCTGACAAGAAGACCAGGCACTACCTGCCCAACAAGTTCAAGAAGTTTGTCGTGCACAATGTCTCTGAGCTGGAGCTGCTCATGATGCACAACAGGTATTGTACTTTGAATCCCACATTGCTTGTTGGTTATTTAGAGCTGGCTATTATCATCCCGCGTGGTTAGTGCCCGATCTAGTAGCCAGTTGCTGATACTGGCTTCTTTCTGCAAAACAGGACCTACTGTGCCGAGATCGCACATAACGTGTCCACGCAGAAGCGCAAGACGATTGTGGAGCGTGCTGCCCAGCTCGACATCGTGGTCACCAACAAGCTTGCCAGGCTCCGCAGCCAGGAGGACGAGTGAAGCATCCTATAGCTTACTGCTGCTAGTCTTTGTGTCTGTTGGTAGACAGTGCACCTGTGTTTCAGATATATTACCACCATTTTTGTATCGCTGCTAGATATATCATCAAGTATGGATAATCTATTTCCTATGACATCGTGGAATGTGCAACGTATCTTGAAATCTGGTGTTTTTCCTGTCGCACTCTCAGTATCTATTGAGCTGTGTTTCTGAACGTCCTTTGAGTGTTTTGCCTCTCATCTGATTATAGTGTGTAATTTGAATGAAGCATTGATCCATGATTGTTGGCTGCTAGGCTTCAGCATTCACAAGGTTGAATCATCATCACGCAAAGCACACATGACACATTCATCAGTTTGTTCAGGTAAAGCCGTCTTGGCTTGTATGCATGGCATGCTTTGATCTGAGTCCTGCTCAAGCAGTTAGGGTTGGTCACGGAGTGGAGTAGCTCGCAAAGTACAGTATCCTTGCCTCTTGTTCATGCTAAACGTAGCACTAACGTATAACCATGTCAACACCTTACTATTTGGAATTTTGGCCTAACAACAGCGATCTGCAAGATTTGGTCAGAAATAGACTGTCTAAAGTACTCCCAATTCTTTGATTTTTTTGTCCTAACAACAAGGAATGTTAGATCTTTTTTTCCATATCCTAGTTCTTTGACGAGTCACCACAGATTTTTAATGAAACTAGGTTCACTGTTTTGTGGCTGGATAATAAGATGACCAGGGATATTCATGACATGGGGAAACCAAGGTTCAGACCACCAAAGTAGCAATTTGCAAATGACAAGAGTTAACCATGTCTGGCATAAGAAATGAAGACCAAAAGCAGATTTAGGTTTCCAGAAGAGTAACCTTCCAAGTAGCAGTATTTTGTTTTTGGAACATCATCATAAAGAAAAAGAGAAATGCTCCTTACCGATTCTGGAAGCAGCGTAGCATTCCGTGCTCTTATACCTAAACCCTCTTACATATTTCATAGGTTTGCAAGTATCATTCCAAGATCTAAGAAAAGGTTGGGTTGAGAGAAATGGCCCACGTACAGTGCCATTCTTCCAGCAAAGAATTCCTTGCAATTCCTTTTACCGAACTTACAACAGCAATGCAGTGTTACAGGTGGCTCACAAACATTAATTAAAAAGGAACAAATAATCCTATCATATGGATCATGACACTCCGCTGTAGGTTCATTGGAAGTTACAGGTGAGGTGGATCATGCTAGTTGGCGGACTGCGAACGCGTGAACAGTTCAGTCACATTATATGGATCGTGCTGCTAATAATTGATGATATCATTGGCAAAACGATCGACTGACTGAAGGATTTGGCAGCTACCTCGGTGTCGATGCTGGTAAAGCATCTGAGGAAGCGGGCCAACAAATCTCGAGATCTGGTGTTTTTGCTGTCAGTATTTCTTCTTTGTGTTGGAAGGTTTTTTCAGATCAAATAGCACTCAACAGTCATCAGTATCGATTGCTTTGTGTTTGTTTAACATCCTTTGAGTGTTTTGCTTCTCATCTGATTATAGTGTGCAATTTGAATGAAGCATTGATCCAGGACCGTTGGCTGCTAGTCCGCACAACACCAGACCCTAGCTATTCCTGAATCGATTTTGAGCTCCATTTGTGGCAACCAAGATGCTTGGCGAGCTCCTTGACGTTTGATTTGATTCATGCTCAACCATTTCTGATAGAGTTAGGGTAGGTCAAGGAGTGGAGTAGCTTGCATAGGCCAGTATCCCTCGTCCTTGGTTCATGCGTTGCAAAGTTGCAATCTAAATAGCTAACGCCATGCATTGCAAGTATTGTCGGTTTTTCCAACTCTTCGACGTAGCACTAACGTTTAGATTTGGTCAGAATTCTTTTTGCATGTCCCAGTTCTTTGATGAGTCACACAACACATCTTTAATGGAACTACGCACTGGTTTCTGGCTGGATAATAAGATGGCCAGGCCAGGGATATTCTTGCCATGGCGAAACCAAGGTTCAGACCACAAACTGGTGTAGCAATTTGCAAATGACAAGAGTTAAGCATGTCTGGCACAAGAAATGAAGACCAAGAATCAGATTTAGGCCCAGAAGAGTTAAAATTCCAAACAGCAGTACTTAGTTTTTAGAACATCAGAAAGAAAAGAGAGAGAGGCTCCTTATTGGTTCTGGAAGCAGCATAGCAACAAGAGATTTGTTGGTGCAATGAATATCTCTTATACCTAAACCCTCTTTTTTCATAGGTTTGCAGATATCATTCCAAGATCTAAGACGAGTTGGGTTTAGAGAATTGGTCTCCAGTGCCATTTGTCGAGAAAAGAATTCTTTGCATACATTACTGAACTTACAACGTTCATTAGCTTACAACTGCGCTTCAGGACAGAAGAAAAAATTCTTATATACAACCACAGGTTACTACACGAGGTAGCATCCGGCCTGGGATCACGAAGCACTTGCCTACGGAATCGAAGGAATTGACACCTATGACATCCTACAAAAGGCACACTATATTCAGAAGCATATAACTGCCATATTACCAACATACGGGTATTAGATAACACATTAAAAATAGTAGTACTAGTCTTTTGGGTACTTGTGCTAGCAACAACTTATAGATGGTAGTTGAAATCACCCATATCTCAAGAGAAGTCAGGTATACAAACGAAACAGCATGATTTACTGTCAGAGATTCCCCAAAAAGGAGCGGATCAATCAAGGAAACATACGGCGAATTAACCATGCATTCAGTAGCAAAAAGGGTCCCCGGCAGTAAGATCCATTGCTTTCTCCACCCTCGCAGCAAAGCCCACTTTAGGCAACAGCAGCAGACGTCCAGAATCCAGATACTCCTATTCGTAACTATAGACACTGTAATCTTGTCTATTAGCCATTTTGTTGACGTTTGATCTCAAGCATTCGACCGGCTTGACCTCCTACCAAAACTTGGCATGACCTAACCACTAGGTTCATTGGAAGTTCACTAATGGATCATGCTTGGCGGACTGCGAATGCGTACCGATGCGGGAACAGTTTGAGTCACATTATATGGATCATGCTGCCAATAATTGACAAATGATAGACTGAGTGAAGGAATCGGTGCCAATGTCGGGAAAGCATCTGACCGAGGAAGCTGGCCAACATCTTGGCCTCCCCAAAGACACCAAAATTCACCGCCACCGCCAATATCTTGACGCTTGGATGGAACGACCGGAAGAATATATCGGCGTCTCGGCAACGGCGACCGATTTCTGACAGCGATCTGCGGGAGGGAAGGACATGGACAGATTCACATGGACACTTGGACAGGATAAGATGAGGCCCCCTGGCCGGACTAGACGTGCGGTCAATCGCCTGCCTGCATCCGTATGCGGATAACGCCCGATCGAGAAAAGACTGCATCGTGCGGCCTCTGACGCACAAAACTTCTTCTTCTTCAGATCTTCTCGTATGGAAAGGAAAACGGTCGGTTAACTCATGGAAAACTGGAGTTACTGTCAGGTAGATCGCCCGACCAGGCATCGCCCCGACGGCGACGGCCGGCTAAAATCCATGTCTGAATTATTCGTTTCGTGATCATTGCTCTTTATCCTCTTCGATACGTCCTCGTTAATCTTCTCTTTTCTTCCGTGGCTCGACGCGTAGTCAGGGTATATACGGATCATGACCTGCCCGAGATACATACATATCTATGCCGATTTAGTTTCATCCCCTTTTGTTTCTTTTCAGGATCGCTCACATTTTTGGACGCTTTATTTATATGTGTCTCAGCTATCGTGCCCACGGGCGATGTCATGATGAGTTTGGAAATTCAGATAGGACCTTGTTGCATGATGACAGATGGGTAGTGATCGGATCGAAACAAGGCCCAGCCATTCAATCTGTTTTCCTTCAGAGCTTCAGATCCACATTGTATTCATTGATCAGTTAGCTAGAGCTCCGACCATAAGCCATTGCTGTCCGACCGCCATCGTCGTCGTTCTCACAGTCCACCCGCAAACGCATTGAGGATTCGAGCGTCATCATCCGATCGGCTTCGACATCGCAGGGCATTGTAGCGTGACTTCGCTCCACGGAAATGGGAGAGGGACCTCGGTGTAATGCCGTTAGTGGAGTGATCATGTGCACTGTGAGGAGGAGCGCAAGAGGAGGAAGAAGCGACGCGACGGACTCACGGACGTACCATTTCGCCATGATGATTGGGTGGCCCTCCAAGTTATCTGTCGGACATGGATCGGCAAGTTAGGCTGGTGATGGTGATGTGATCATGTGATGCCCGGTGCATCCTGCCTTGCATTCCATCCTTCATGTGGTCTGTCTGTGACGTTTCAGGTTCTCCTGCCTTGCATTCCATCCTGCTTAGATAATTATCTGACTTTACTAGAGTAAGGTGAGAGAATTCTTGGAAGCATCCTGAGGAATGACAATGCAGGAACTGAAAATGCAACTGGAAGGCAACCTATGACGCAGGTGGAGGAAGTGTGACACAAGATATAGGTATGAACCATAATTTCAGGAAGAGATAACAAAAAATAGGTATGATACGAGTGAGCGAAAACAAAATAATCTACAGTATAAAATTCTTGACCCATTTAAACCTATAATTGCATCACCATCTGCATATCTATATTTTCCTTAACATATTTTGACTGTCCCTCTGTTTCTTAGAACCTGGTAGATCAACCAAGAAACTCATCTCTGCCACGACCGAAAGAATAAATATCGGCGTCGAAGCCGTCCCCAGCAGATCTATCCGGTGACAGGTTCCGACAGTGCGCGACGAAATCGGCAGATTCGCATGGGTATGGGTAGGATAAGATGAAGATCACTCGACAAGCTCTCAACAGTCAACACTCAGTCGCGTCAATCGCCTGAAATCCGTATGTGGATAACACCCGGGAAAAGGCTGCGGTCCTGTGGTCTCCAATGCACAGAATCTCTTCTTCTAAATCTTTCATTTCGTCTCACACTCATGTGAAAAGAAAACGTCAGGTAACTCGCACTCGAGTTACTGTCTGCGAGATCGCCCGACCAGACATCGCTCCGACGTCGACGGCGACGGCTGGCTAGAATCCATGTCTGAATTATTCGTTTCGTGATCATTACTCTTTATCCCCTTCGACGCGTCCTCGTTAATCAGCTACATTTTCCGTGGCTCGACGCGTAGTCAGGGCATATATGGATCATGACCTGCCCGAGATACATACATCATGCCAATCTAGTTTCATTCCCTTTTGTTTCTTTTCAGGATTATAATTTTGAGCTATCATACCCACGGGCGATGCCATGATGAGTTCGAGAATTCAGATAGGACCTTCGTCCTGACGAGTGATCCGATCGAAACAAGGCCCAGCCATTCAGCCTGTTTTCTTCAGAGGTTCAGATCCGTGTGACCATTGATCAGTTCGAACAGCTCCATCATGGACCATTCTATCATATGTCTGGTCTGATCACACGCCATTGCTGTCTCCGATCACCATCGTCGTCGTTCTCGGTCCACCCGCAACCACACTGAGCATGATCCGATCGACTTCAACATCGACGCGCCGGTCCGGCCGCAGGGCAGGGCACGTAGCACGATTTCGCTCCATGGAAATGGGTAGTTGCTCGGGTGGGAGAG
This sequence comes from Avena longiglumis, assembly GCA_030063025.1. Classification (NCBI taxonomy): domain Eukaryota; kingdom Viridiplantae; phylum Streptophyta; class Magnoliopsida; order Poales; family Poaceae; genus Avena; species Avena longiglumis. The sequence goes on along the minus strand of CP125975.1, from coordinate 37,916,461 downwards.
GGACTTTGTGTAATGCCGTTAGTGGACTGATCATGTGCATTGAGAGGAGGAGCGCAAGACGAGGAAGAAGCGACGCGATGGCTGTACCATTTCGCCATGATGATCGGGTAGCCCTCCAAGTTATCTGAACACTGAAGGCCAACGGATATACATTGGCAGGATCGGCAAGTTCGGTAGGTGATGCTGATGTGATGCCCGGTGCATCCTGCCTTACATTGCATCCTTCATGTGGTTTGTGACGTTCAGTGATTTATTTTTCATATATGGGAGTAATTAAATCTAGAGGGTGGCTGGCTGGTTTCAGTTAGGCAATTGTATGTACTTAACTTCCTCCCTCCGTGTCCTAAACCAGAGATACATGTAGTTTCTAGACATCGACATAGTTTACAAAGCTATATTTGGACCAGTGGTTTATCTCATTACATGTTTCTTATACCAAGAATAAGCAGTACATATTGTGAAAATATATTTAGTGGTGAAACAAGATTATTGACTGGTGGTGAGGCGGTATGTCGATGTATTTTACTAAATTGGTGGCCAAACTTTGAAATGCTTGGTTGACATAGATATAAATCAATTATATCACAATACCGATGGGCTTGCATGGGAGAACATCGATGGGCTAAAGGTAATTATATCACAATACCGATGGGCTTCCATGATACTATAAAGGTAATTATATTTAGGTCCAAAAAACTAAAAGTAGTTATAATAACATCGATGGGCTTGCATGGGAGAACATCGAGCCATTACATTGTGTAGAACAAAAATGCAACCGCAATATAGAAAATGAGAATGTGGGTGTAGAAAGTTTTGATATGGGCACGACAAAAAGGGACAAGTTACAACTAGAGAGATAATCGTTAGTCATTTTCCCGGGTACGTCACATTTGCGAAAATCGGAGTGAAATAAGCACATGTATAACAATAATGACGAGACATGATATTCGACAAACCGAAAGCATGGGTACAATATGACCACCAATGATGCCGGTAGAGCTGCAGAACAATTATGTACACGTCATCAATGATTTAAAACATGTTAAACGGGGTGATACACATAGAGGGAGAAGTGAACTACAATAGGAGTATATATATGAATCTGAAAATAATAAGATCCTCTATGGTTTTGCAAGACAGGTCACCCACCGTGATACTTCAAGTCTTTTTTTTTTGTCACACCTACATGTAAGTACCAATGAACTACTAGTACACATAATAGAAATATTTTCATCATTTTTCTTAAATACATATTGATTAGACACGATTTCCATAGGGGGAACTGAATCATATAAGTAGTATAATACCCAATGCATCTTTGCGTCGAGTATTTTACCAACAAGCTTTCATATTACTCCCTCCGTTTTAAAATATAAGATGTTTTAGGTTTGTAAAGAAAATAAATCTAGACTTCTTTTAGTGTTTAGATTCATCCCAAAGTTGGGTGAACCTACATAGTAAAACAAGTCTAGATTCATTTTCTTCACAAACCTAAAACATCTTATATTTTGAAACGGAGGGAGTAGATGTCTACCTACCTGAGGTTGTAGGATCTTCTCAGAGTCAATGTAATATTTACGAGAAAAATGAATACAGGGCCGGCTCTAACCCATGGCCAACATGGGCAGCGCCCTAGGGCCCACGCTTTTGGGGGCCCACAATTACATCCTCCCCTGTACACATATGTATTTATGTTGGGCTCGGAAAAAAAAAACAGAAGCACATCAACAAACTAGCACAGGACCAGCAATCGTGAGCATAAAACACGTTGTTGAAACGCTAGGCCTGCCAAACCTGAGCAATCGAGTTGATCTATTCGTATGCGACTTTCGTAGACATGATGTAGGCCTCATCCGCCTCGGTCGCTCACGGAATTCAGTGATTAGCACGTCGCGGAATTCAATGATTAGCACGTCGCCCGCTAGTTTTGAACGGACCATACGCATTTCGGCAATGAAAATAGTGAAGATGACGCTACGTAACAATATACTCCCTCCAACCAAAATAAGTGACTTAGTTTTATCTAGATTCACATGTATTTACATACTAAAGTATGTCTAAGTATTTGAAAAAAATCATGAATAACTACTCCCTCTGTCTTAAAATATATGTCACAGATTTGTCAAAATTTAGTTAAATCGAGATACTATTTAATATATAAATTCATTTAAAATTTTGACAAACTCGTGACATTTATTTTCAAACAAAGGGAGTACATCATTTGCTTCCTAGAGAAGGACTTCTATTTTCATCAATTCAAATTAACGGTGTAATGGACCACTTCTGTTACCAGAGATTAATTTATTATTATGATAAATTGCCAATTATCATTTTTACTTAAGAAAATTTCTACAATATATATTATAGTTAAGTATGATCTAAAAATTATTGACTCCTCTTCTAGCGACATATATTACCTTTAGGGGCCCATTCATCAACTTCGCCCTAGGGCCCTGCAAAGTATAGAGCCGGCCCTGAATGAATATGATACTATATACTCCATCCGTTTAGAAATATAAGATCTTTTAGGTTTGTTAAGTAATTTGAACCTACTCCCTCCGTTTAGAAATATAAGACGTTTTAGATTTATGAAGAAGATGTATCTAGACATCTTTTATTTCAAAAGTTGTCTAGATACATTTATTTCACTAACTTAAAACATCTTATATTTTGAAACCGAGGGAGTACTTCACAAATCTTGTGGCACTCATGTGAGTGAGGCTCATCATCACGGCGAGCAGAGAGCACGCATGACACCAGATTCAGTTCATCCGTCGCCGGCCGGGGAGAGGAGGACCGGCCCCGACAGCGATTCTCGCGAGAAAGTCGACGTCGACGGTTTGATTCACATGGGCAGGCAGCAGGAAGCAAATGCTGGTCGACATGCACGAAGCAGTCAATTGCTTGCAGTACTGCGTTGCGATGCACCGCATCGATCCATGCAGCACTCCACCAGAGTCCAGACTCTTCGGTTCGGCTCTGGATAACGTACGGGTGAAGAAAAATACAGTACTCCCGTTCGAGGCCGGGAGGTCTGGTTACTGTCGGGGGAAGACCCGGGATCGCTGCGACGGCGACGGCGACTGCCGGCTTGCGGAATCCGTATCTCAATCATGCGATTCCTAATCATTACCTTTTATCCTAATCGACCCTCCTCGATGCGTCCTCCGCCAAAAAATCCCCTTCGTTTTCGATCGGTGCCTACATCTACGCGGACCGTGACCTCGTCCTGGCCTCCATTCTTCTCCCACAACGACGTCCTTGAAGTTTTCTTCTGTAATCGTGATCCATGTAGCATTCCTGTAACCATGTAGGCGTGTTAAGCATCACGTCGACCCAATCCGTCCGAGCGTGTCAGAAATGGTCAGTGTCACTTGAGTAGGGCCTCAGCGGTCTGACACATCTGGACAAACGCGCCCGGCCGTGTATTTAATCTGGCCAACGGTTGCGTCGGTCCGAACATGCACGGACAGCACGCCCGTTAGGCCCATATGTAAATAAAATATTAGTATTTAACGGTAGCTATTCATCAGATTAAGCACTGTCAGTTATAAAAAAATCGATTGAACAAAATAGGGGGACGGAATGCTATTGCTGCTGCTACGGCTGGTGAAGGAGGACATTGCGGCGGCTACTCGCCGTCGTTTTCGCGGCCACCGTTGCCGCTACCACCATTGTCGCGGCTATCGTGGTCGCTGCCGCTGGCCCCGTCGAACGCCGCCCTAGCGGATCAGACCCGTTCGCGGTTACAGTAGCACGCCAGGCCACGAGTCCTGCCGACTTTCTGAGGTCCTCTGCCGCCCGGTACGCCAGGGCCTTGTCCATCTCGGCGACCCAGTGGTCCCTCGCCTTATATTTGGTGAGCCCCTTCGCCGCAGCAGTGGCAAACGCCTGGAGCTGAAGTTCTGCCTCGGCCGCGAGCAACTCCGTCGGAGAAAGAGCCGGAGCCGAAGCCGGAATCGGAGCTCCATTGGGGCCGAAGCCCAGCGCCTGCGCGATCTGCACGGGGACGGCCAAGGCCGCCTCTCCCTCCTCCTCCAGCTGGTCCACCTCCTCCCCTTCTCGTCGTCGTCCTCTGCCACCTCCGTCTCGTCGCCCTCGATGAGTGCCCACGCGGCCGCCGCCTCAACGACCATAGGCACGCGCTCCTCCTCCGCCGCCGAGTCGGCAACGTGCTCGCGTCATGCCTCTTCCACGCCGGTGCGTGTTTTGGTGCGTGGCGAAGCTCGCGGATGGTGACCTTGGCGGCCTCCTTGGCCACCTCCTCCAGCGTGGTCATGGTCACCTCGTGGCGGATCTCGCGAAGAGCCGCTGATACAGCCTCCAAGGCTACCGCCTCCACCGCCTCCATGTCGGCAACGTGGTGTATGTCGCACACCTCCTATTGGGCGGCCACCGCGACGACCGCCTCCACCACCTACTCCAGCGCCAACTCGACGATATGGCCTTCCTTCTCAAAGGCCAAAACCTGCGCCTCACTCATGCGCCTGGCCAGCAACGTGGCCTTGAGGTGGACCTCGTCGACCTCCACCTCCGGAAAGCGGGTGCGGCACATCTCCCGGATCTTGGTCCAGGTGGCGATCTTGCGGCGAGGCATGTTGCTGGCGGCTGGAGCTTTTTCGGTTTGTTGTCTCCGCCTCGTCGACGACCGTCTTTTATAGTGAAATAGCACGACGAAGGCGAGAAACGTCCGGGGAGGCACGGGAAGTTTTCTGGCCACGGGAAACGATGGTGAAAACACCGGCCGCGCGGGAAGCCACCGACGCATATAGCCGACGTCGCCATTAACATTCCATCGCGAGGATTTCAACCGGTGACGGTGGGAGGGAGACAGATAGATGGGTCAGGCCGTTTGGCACGATATGTCGGACAGGCCTGACCACGAGTCTAAATCGACCGTGATCCGACCCAAATGAACAGAAACGGACAACTTAGAATGACCGGATGGTTCGGTCGGTGAAAGATGCCCTAATCTTATTGCCGAACTTCTGTGGTACTATAACGGGGCTTAAATTTCCTCCTCGCCGTTTACCTCGTCTCCGGATAAACTCGCATACATTTCGGGACAACATCTGAGCAATCCGATGAGCGATCCGATCCCATGGCATTCATCCATCCATGCCATGCCATGGGGCCCTGTGCCCTTCCCCGACGAGCGATCCGATCGAAGCAAGGACCAGCCATCCGATCTGTCTCTCCAGCGTTTTCAAATCCGGCGCGCGCACAGGCACAGCGGATCATTGATCAGTTCGATCGCTAGCTGCTACAGTTCCATCGTGGACCATAGCATCATACCACTATGTACACACACACATCGCCACGTCGTTCTCTGCACTGATGCCCGATCGCCGTCGCCCTCCTCGGTCCACCCGGCCGCAACCGCATCGAGCGCGATCGGAGCTCGACGTGTCGGTCCGTGCGCCGGGCACGTCGCGGGAGCTTGCTCCATGGAAACCAACCGAAATGAGTAGTGCGCGTGGGAGGGAGAGGGACTAGGTATAATGCCGGTCAGCGGGATGAACATGCGACATGATCGAGAGGAGGAGCGCGATAGGAGGAGCAGGAGGAGCATTGTAGTAGGAAGAAGCAACGCGACGGCGGTCGTACCATTTTGGATTTCGCCATGACTGGGTTTGGGTAGCCCCTGAAGTTATCGCACGCCCATGCATGGCTAGCGCCTAGCGGATATACACTGGGGGCGCACCCCCAGGATCGGCAAGTTCGGCAGGACGATGATGCTGATCGCGTCCAGCTGCCTTGCGTCCTTCATGTGGTCGTGACATTCCAGTACTGAGAGGTCCCTTTGGAAGTAATAAACCCTACTGCCGCTGGCTGGTTTCACTACTTAATCATTACAAGTACAGATTGACACGGTTGACAAATTACAGTGCAGGCTTATGTAATGTTTGGTTACTCTACTCATGAATCTTTCATGGTAATACTTCTTCTTAATTAATCGATAGGAGGGTAAAGCTTTTTGCCCCCGTCTCAAAATAAAAAGTAAAAATAACACAGCGACATATTTTTGACCATCAGTTTCTATGCTGATATGTCGCCCAAAATAAAATAAAAAAAATGCGAACGAAAATAAATAAATTTTACCGACATGTATTATACTAGGATGGAACAGGATTATCGATTTGGTATCCCGGTTGCCGAGAACTGATGGTCAAACCTTGAAGCCTCTTTGGTGGACGCAGACCATAAAACAGTTGTGCCCGTGACAAGGAGGAACTAGCGTACAAGCCTAAGAGATTCAGATAACCGAAATTTCCTGAAACCCCTACAAAGTCTCTGTTCAGAAAATTGAACACCACGGCGCTCTCGAGCAAAAGTTTCCAGTTCAGTGTCGCTGATGCAAGTACAACACTGGCAGAAGGTATCTTTCCACGTAGTACGAAAAACAGTGACCCCTCCAGCCAGCTCCAGGTATTCCATTCTTGTACGAAAGGGCTTCCATCCTGGAGCCCCCGATGCAGTGCACATAACCAGCTTACTTACTCAGCACGAGCCAGGCCAGCTGTATATGCTGAAAACGCAGCCATCGATATATATATATTTCTCCCTAAGGCGCTACTACAGCCTGTTCTTCAGAGACAGGCTACAGCAGTCGTCGCGCGATTCAATGGGGTTTCTTCTGCAGCAGGGAGTAGTAGTAAGAAAAAAAAATAGCAAGGCGAGCGCGACGTGGAACCTAACTGCAGAAACGGGTATAGGATGCGCCGGTCTTTTTGGGTTGGGGGGATCGTATAGGGAGACAGCTAAAAGGGTCCAGAACCTGATGCTGACACCGCGCTGGTAATAAGACCCTTTTTTTTTGGTATAACGTAACCTTGGGTTAGTTTGATGTGTTACAATTTCGCGAGAGAATTCAGAAGAAAGAAACTTCACAAGCGTCAAACAGTTTGGTTTATGTCAGGGTTTAAGTAGAAACTTTAGAGTGTTCTTTCGCTAAAGCTCGACACAGAAGATTCTACCGCGGCGGCGGCGACACGGGCGACGGCGAGCGCGCCGCCGATTGAGTACCAGGAAACGAGATCCAGCAAGGAGCGGGATAAAAGGGACGGCTAACCTACCGAAGCTGGGAGACAGCGACGCCCAGTCTGTTTCTACGTAGACCACCGGGACACTGAAACAAGCAGTGGTGGTACCAAATGTGATGCCGAGGTGACCTGGAAAAAAGGGATGCTGCTAGCTACCCGTCCCATGGTGATGGCGAAATAAGAAATTCATGATGTAACTGACCAGAACGTATGCAATTCCTTGAGAACTGATGATAAAATGGTTTCATTTCAATGTGGACCGTAAACATCGGTAAGGTGCCGAGGATAAACATGTTCATGCTTCCCTGTCTCGGGATAAAGCGCAAAATAGATGGTATCATATCAGTTTTTCTGCCAGCGGCTCTTATACATATACTGAAAGAGAGATGAGATGGTGATTCTAAATATTTTCACCATTTCTAGTACTCCTACATGATCTACTACTTTTGAGACCATATAATCTCGTCGTCGACACAGGGAAGAATCAAGTCTCGGATGGCTCGGCGGGACTTCCAGTGTCCTCCATCCCTACCGTCGTCTTGGTACATTCGGCGTTTGACGAGGTGTCAATCAGTTCTCAGTCCTCGAGTCTAGAGACTGTTAGCGGAGGAGCTTCACTGGCCATACTTTTTCTGTACAAAAATATGAGCCTTCTGTGATTATCAGTGATCGTCTAGAACTCGACCTCTGCATGATCTGCTCCTTGTAAATGACCTGCATCAAATGAACCACACAGGCTATTAGTCTTAAGGTAAATTGCCAAGGTGTGCAACAAGTAGTGAACCATCATCATCCATCAGGTGTACGAACCATCGAAATTCGGTGCTGAAACCCCGGTCTCCTGGCTTTGCTCATTGTCGATATGCGGCGCATTCTGGAGATTCTCCTCCCAGAAATTCTGTTGCTGGAAAAACGAGGCAAACACTATTAAGATGATGCATATTCAGTGTAATTAATTGGGTACTTGCAATTTCTCAGCCAACAATTACCTGCTTCTGAAAGCCATACTGCGTGTTGGCTGCATGGGGTAGAGCCATGTCTAACAGACCCATGGAACCCATAGCACCCGAGCTGAAGGACTGGAAAAGGTCCCCTTGGTCACAGAATGGAAGCACTCCCCCGGCACTCTCCAACGGAAAGACTGAACTCTCTGAAGGACCGAGGGCTTGGTGCATCTGAATATACAGGAAAAACAACATGTTAGAGGCAGATTATTTCATAGAGGAGCCAAAGCACGAGAAACAAGATAATAATTCGTGCTCACGTCTTTGTGTAGGAGGGTAGACAAGGTGCTGAAGTCAAGTTGTGGGTTCACGGTCGAAAGCTTCATGGACAAGAACTGAAAGAGTAACACAGCAGTAGGATTAGAATTCAGCAAGAACTACGCAGTCAGGTACAGTCAGACTACTACTACAAATTGTGTGTCGCGTCTAACCTCGACTTGCTGCTGCAGCGATTGTACGTAGTTTATGATCTCATCGAGCATGAGTGCTTTGCCAATCACCTACAGCAGGGAAATTCTTCAAATTAGACAAACTATGGCTACAGCTGACAACACTCTGAGACAACAATATATATATGCCATTCTGAAATGTTTTGATACCTTGTTGCAACCCGGCACCAGGTCCTGGAGGAATTTCATCTTCAGGGTAATCTTCTCTCTTCTAACCTATTAACCCACAATTGAGGGCAGTGAGCAACCAATTTTGCTTTAGTCAAGCACAAACTTGTTCACACAACTGAAGCAACTGGCGAAAGGGGCAAGTGAAAATTTGAGTAGGTGATTACCCTCTCGGCGAGGCTGTGGCTGTCGGTGGCCTGGCCCCTCCTGGCCCGGACATGGACGTAGTCCCTGGGCGGCTCATCCGCCGCCGCCTGCTTGGACTTGGAGCTCTTCCCCTTAGCCTGCTGCTTCCGGCCACTCGCCCCGCCGGCCGAGCCGTCGCTCGCCCCCGCCGCCTCCTCCTCCACCTTGGGCCTCACCGGCCCCTCCTCAATTTTGCATCTCTTCGAGTCCTCCCCCGCCTACAAACCAGAAAAACCGGCGTCATCTACGGCTAGAACAGGGCAGCAAAGTAGTAATGCACGGGGGAATTTCCTCAAAAATGAAAAAAAAAATCCATGGAAGCAGAGGCTTGTGTACGCACCTTGGCGAAACAGGGCGCGGCCTCCTTGCCCTTGCCGGCGGGCGCCTTCCTCTTCTTGGCATTCGCGCCGTACGCCCACGCCGGGTCGGAGACCGAGGACCCCTCCCGGGATGCGGCGCCGAGCTCACAGCCGTTGCCGCTCCCGTCGGCCATCCCGAACTGAGTCCCGAAGCCGGGGCCGGGCATCCCTGCTTGGGCCCGCTCCCCGAAGCCGCCTGCGCCGGCGCCGCAGAGGGTGTCGAAGAAGCCGCTGTCGAGGCCCGGCACGCCGAAGTCGAGCCCCGCGGAGCCCATGAGCAGGCTGGCGACGAGGTCCGCGTCCATCCGACTGACCGACCGATCGATCGACCCCCTGCTCTCCGGCAGCAGACCGGCCCGCGATGATTGCGCAGGAAGCAAAGGGGGGGAAGGGGAAGGTGAGGGTGAGGCGAGAAGTGGACTTGGGGGGGAAAGTGGTGGTGGGTGCGAGGAGGAGAGGACGGTAGGTGGGTGGGAGGGGATTCCGCGGATTGATTTATAGAAAGGGGGCTCGGGTTGCCGTGCCGGTGGTGGTGGAGGGCAGCGCGGCGCGGCGCGGCGCGGAGTGGCGACTCGCTTGCGGCGGTGGGCTACCGCGGGTGGGGTGGAGGTCAAAACGAGACCGGGTAACCTTGCAGTCACGCAGGGGCGGAGACACCGCTCCGGGATTTTCGCTGCCTGCGGAGACGGTGATGTTTTTTACGGTTTTACCCCTGCTCTGCCGCCGCCGCGCCGCTGACGGAGAAAAATAAATGGTGGGGTTTTAACCTTTAACGACCGTGTGGCCTCGTGATTGGAGAGCACGAGCGGGCGCCCTCCTTGTATCACGCCTCGGATTTTTTTCTTTCTCACGGCAGTGCTCCTCGGTCCATCATCGAGTTGCACATTACCGTCCAATTAAGGGCCTGCGGCTGATCTTTATTACGTAAGAGGATCGAATTGCGCATTATTATCTATATAGTCTAAAAGTACACAAACCTTAGGAGCTACAGTGCATCCTTAGTCCTTAAGTTACATATACATTTCTATATAAGTTTTGCTATATGTAACCGGTTGAGACATAGGGTCATAGACACACCCATTTCTATGATTTGAGGCTATGGAATTAATTGGTAAACAGGGAAAATAGATTTTGCTAAGTATCGACAAAACATAATAGATGGAATTATTAACGATTTTTAGAGTGTCCTACGATAGATGCGAGAGCTAACAGTTCTCCGAGACTTTTTTTTTCCGTGAAGTCTCGATCGATAAGTGATGTGTAGCCTCATTTTGGTGGAAAGTTCAACTTGCACCTTTCCATAAAAGTGCAACAACAAGAAAGGGTGTAACTTGCACTTTTCTTAGTCGACTGAGAGTTGAGACAATCTCATCCAACTAATTAAAACATAGACGGACCCCAAAACAATCTCGAAAGTTAGTCCAATGGTATAGACAAATAATATATTACAAAAGTCAAGTGCCAGCTTTTTGCCTGGCTTGTTCTCCACCAGCGCATTCTCACTGTTGACCTTCTCGCCACTAAAGGTTGGACACCCCTTTACAAGTCGGCTATTTCCCACATGAAATTGGCCCAACATCTTTGCAAGTATCGCCACTTTATGAAGACCGTAAGGAACATGATCCACGCTTGGTCTGAGGAACATATCGGCCACGTTGCCCATATCATCTACTCCGTTGATTCCTGATGGAGTAGCCTCTCACCGCTCACTCTGCAAACGACATGGTGAGATCTTGCCGTGGACGGATCATGTGGAATGTACGAAAAGAGCGTAATTGCTTGATCTTCGAGGCGGCCCGTCTCACTTATCTTGAGGTTGCAATTTTAGTTTTTCAAAGAGCTTAGTCAAGCTAGAGTTGTTCCGAGTCCAATTGAGTTGGTTGGTGTAGATCTAGGTTGGGAGTAGTCCACATGGGGAATTCATAATAGGTTGGTTCAGATATATGTATATATCTAAATAAACCCGAGACTAAGTAATTTGAGGCGGATCGGAGGGACGATGTAAATTGCAATCGTGGTGGGTGAAATGTTCACCTGCATATTTAGCCTAGGTGATCGCTACTCGTGTGCTGTATCTGTGTCCGTACGTCCCATTTGAAGAGTTTGGACGCAGAGATATGTATACATCGGGTAAGCTATCGGTTTGGTCGAAACGGAATTGAATGGGGGGTCCCGGCTATATCCACCAGCCAAATTGCTTGGCTCGAAGTGGAATTCGAACGCAAAAGCTACCGCACGAGCAGGCTACGTACGAAAAATGAATGCATGATTGCATTGCCGCCTCGCCGGTTCGTACGTGTAGAGCTGCATGCCCTGCCTGCTAGCGTCCATAGGCTTTTATTTCGCTGCCTTGACCTGATTAGCATGCCTCTCTTCTTCCACTTAATTCCATCGGCTGCGCTATCGGCTCACGCAAGGCAGTCCGCAATAGGCATGGGTTGCACCTTTGTCGAAGAAAAGGCATGAGTTGCACGAGTCCGGGGTAGAGGCGGAGAGAAAGAGACGGGTAGCGGTGCCTACATTGATATATCGTGTGTTTTTTTCATGATTAATGTGGCCATTTATAATCTGTCGAGCTAACGTGGAGCTAGGAAAATAACACTCCAACACATAGTACATTTTCAATTTGATACCAAGTACACGTTTAATTTGTTTATTTATGTAGCCACGCAGTCTCAAGATCGAGCTAGTTTACACATATATGATACGCATGAAAAAATTTATTTTAAAAAAATATTCTTAAGAATCGTGTTGTAGCGAGCATTCGTGTTGCACGAGAAATATCCTCTCGGGAAAAAAGATGTATGTGTGCCACCATTATCGGATCCAACCGTTGAGACCAAATAATGGGTTCTGCTCCGGAGAATAAGGTCGAGCATTCTCCACGCAGTGCCTTCAACAAGCGAACAACATATATCAAACATCGTTGTCAGCTGCAAGCAATGAATGTTAGACCTAGAGTTTTCACACCCAGATCTTAATATTACCATAATTCCAACGTAGGTGCAGCACAAGATTGTGTATGAGCAGCATCTAGAACACCTATAGCACAAAAACAGAGAGGAGTAGTGAAAGAGCATGTGGGCCCCCATGTGTGGTTTTCGTAATTAATGACAATCTCTATGGACTAATGCTTGTATCAAATTGCACTTGTAGGAATTATCCATTGGCATCGCTTGGAGCATGTGTTGGCTTCAAGGTAGAAAAAATGAAGAAGAAGAACAAGAAAGCGAAGAAGATCAAGTGTTGATCAAGGATTTAAGGAGTGGCCCGGAGATTTGTCAAGTGAGAGTTGGGCCTATAGCAAGTGTGTCTAGAAGAATAAGATGGAGTGATACCTCGTGTGTATCTTCAAGACACCAACATAATTAAGAAATAAGAAATGAAGAAGAAGAATAAATAAAATAAGATCAAGGGTGTGTTGAAAAAGAAGATAGAGTTCCTCACGTGTATCTTCAAGACATCATCCAAATGGAGTTAGAAGAAATGTGCAATCTAAAGATGTGCCATTTCTAGAAGATCTCATGCTTAAAGCTTGCCATCCTCGGTGATCATGGTCAAAGTAAAGGTTCCCCATGTTGTATGGGGGAGCAACTTGCAAGTATTCGTCAAAGCAAGTGCGTGCAAGAGCAATCAAGAAAGGTGTTCCATCTTAAGAAGGACAAGATTGTCTACATCAAGATCAAGTGGAATATGCGCAAGGCAAAGGTATGATCTTGATCTGGTTTCTTGCTTACTGGTCTCGTGGTGTTAGTTGTGGAGACCGGTTTATAGGATAGATAACTGTACTACCAAGATGGGCTCTTGAGTGAGTAACTCGATCATATCTTTTGGAGAGAGCTCAAACCTTTGCATACCTAGCAACATCCTTTCTTGGTTGTTATTTGGATCTTATCCATGTGAGGTTCTAGAGCTTGTGGTAATATTCATAACAAGTTCTAGTTCATCAAAAACGTATTTCCCTTTTATATCTTATTGCGTTTTTATCTTGGAGGTTTCTCACCGGGAGGTATCTCACATTATAATACATGATTGGGTAGCTCTTGTTGCCCTCTTTCCAAAAAAAATGGTTTCGAGTCATTCGGAGTTTCCAAACTCCAGATATCGCCATTTGAAGTTTGCCTCTTATTTGTTTTAGACTAGATATTGGCCGTAATCTCCGGTGTATACTGGCAGACTGGAATCTTCAGACTGAAAATTTTGGAGTCTCCGGTGTGCTTACGTACGGAGTTCCTGCCAAGTCTCCAGAGTGACCATCAAGATGAGGTTCAGGACAGTCTGTATGGGGGTCCGGAGATAGACCGGAGACAGACCAGAGTCATCGGTCTGAGACCAATGCAGACTAGAGTTTTCGGTCTCCGGACCGGAATCTCTGGTGTGGAAATCCCCCAACGGGCAGAAAACGGGCAGAAATCAGTGGGCATATTGTTTCCTGCCAAAACTCACCGGCGAGCAGCGACGGGCAACACGAAGAGCCGGGAGGCTCCAGGCTATTTGTGGGCCCTGGTCCCTCGCGACGGCCCGAAACTCCGACACGTCCCGGCTTGGTTCGGCGTGCCACGACCTATACCGCCGGAAGGTGAAGGATTGCTCCGATTGATTTCTGCATGGTAAACAAGTATCGTAAAATTCGAGCCGTGACCGGCTCCTGTTTCGTAAATCGGCTCCTAGAGCCGATTGCCCCATGGTTCAGTATTAGATTTACGATAACATGGGGTTTTGCTTGATCACTATAAGTTAAATCGATCTCTGACGGTTTAATGTTTTCACCACGTAATCGAACGTCCTACACGTAATTGAGCCTGGTATGTACAAAAGATGAAGAATATTAACCCTAGAGGCCTAATAACCAACGTAAAGTCAATTACGGAACAACTTCTCTAGAACGAATAAGCCACGTCCTACGCATCGCTGGATCGTTCAACCCGTTTGTAAGGCCTGATTACGTAGATATTAAACTAAACCTTGGTGAACAAGGCACAACTATAACAGATCGAATCAACTAAATAAAGATCAAGCAAGATGCTACCCTTGCACTTGGGAAGAGGTGCAAAGGTAGCGAGGTAACTAGAGGTAGCATAATTTCAACGATAATAGTGAAAAAAAACACCGATGCTAGCCTCAAACAATCTATGATAATATTATTACTCGCCATCAACAACGCTTCAGTACGAGTAAAACTAGGTAACGCATAAGTAGATACTGCCTAGATGCGATCTAGGCAGCATGACACTTACCCGAAAGAAACCCTAGAAACAAGGGGTGACGATGCGCCGAGATTGTGTTTGTTGTGAACGTGATTGTCCTCCTTTTCTCGATAACCTTAGGTACATATTTATAGTCCGGAGACTCTCTAATTTTGGAATAACTCTACAACTCTATCTTTTCCTAAACTGAAACGGAACCTAAACTAACACGAAACCTACTATGATACAAGATACACGGGCAATTTAGCCCAAATCCACGCACTAGGCCGATCCAACAACACGTTGAATATACATCTTCCAAGCCCATCTTGATCACGGCCCATCTCCTTCTTTGGCCAAAATATGGTGATAACACATGCCCCCCTGGTTTTGGCAATGATAATTCCAAAACCACTCTGTGTTTTTTCCTTCCCCTCTTTTTTTTTTGTATCGGGCTGCGCGTTGACAGAATGCGTGGCAGAACAGAATCGTCACGCTACCCCTTCATCATGATGCCATGTCTTCTCAACTCCTCCGCAGTGCATGATTTGACGATTTTGGCAGCACAATCTTGGAAATCGCTATGGCATTGAACCGTCTCTCCACTATTCCCCTTATTTAAATTCGTCTGAGCAGTTCGCAGTCCCCATATTCTCCCAGTAGCCAGAAAACCCTTCTTCCTCCGCCGGAAAAACCCTGTTTCTTTGCCATGGCCTCCTCTGCTTCCTCTGGCCTGTCCTCCCACGCCTCCAACAAAGGTGGCGGAAGAGAGCCGACGCTGAACACCCGCCCATGGCGTCTGCCCCACGATGGTGGGACGAAAGGGACTGGGATTTCGCCGTCTGGTCGGAGGACGATGCGTCCCTGACTGACGGCGAAGAGAGCCTCTGATTCCTCGTTGATGGGGGCGGAGGCGGCGATGACGATGCTCGGTCGTGGGGCGGCGTTGAGTCCTCCGACGAGGAAGAATCGGAGAAGACACCTCCTCCGCAGTATCCGTCGACAAGCGCTTCGCCGGGTCCAGCGAGACACCAAGATGACGGCGAGGCGAGGCTCGCTGGTTTCTTCAACGGCGGCCGAAGACGACGCCGGCGAAGACAATGAACAAGAGGCGGCGGCAATGGCGGCGACGATCTCGGCCTTTAGATTAGGAACCAGATTAGTAGTAGTAGTAGTAGCGGCTCCCTTTGTAATCAATCATCCTTTTGTAATCAATCATCTTTCGAATGAATGAGAATCATTTTCCAAAGATTGCCTTGTTCGCCCTAATTTTGCCGATAGCCACAATAGGTCGATGCTCGAAGCCGATAGCGTATCGGCTTTGCTATCGACTTTCACCTTGTTACGTTAAATACCAACCAAGCCACAGCTCAAAGAGCCGATGCACATCGGCTTTCCCAAAAACGTTGACAAGGTCAAAACTTGGTTGCATGCTTAGGCACACTTAAACAGCCACTTCTTAGATCCAAACGGTAACCTGCGACCTTCTTCAAAAAGGGCGACCCAGATCTCCAATTGCCCATCGAAATATGTGCCCTAAAAAAACAGCTAGTGACGGGCAAGGATGGGGATGACGAAGCCGAGATCGCCGAAATGGATTGTGTCCGTGCTGACGCGCTTCACGCCTTCGAAGCATTCTTTAGTAGCTCGTATGTGTAAACTGGCATCTGTTTGTAACATGTGTAAACCTCTAAAGTCGATGACCGTGCATCGGCTATACATTTTGCTTTTTTTTTGTTCGGCCGATTCCATGTATCGGCCTCCACATTTTACTGTCCATCATCCCACATGCTTGGGAAATATTTCTTGAGATGTTGACCGTCGACCGCCACTGGGAATTTCACGCCATCCAGCTGCTCGAGCATGTATGCGTTTCTTCTTAAAACTTGATCGACCCTGTACGGCCCGTGCCAATTTGGAGACCATTTACCATATGTTGCATCCTTAGTCCCCAATGGCAACACAGCTTCCCATACTAGATCACCAACGTGGAACTCCTTTGGCCTCACTTTCTTGTTATATGCACGAGCTACCTTGGCCTTGTTCTCTTTGATTTTAGGTGCCCCCGAGCCGAATCCTTCAAGTAATTGAAGATATCGGCTCTCCAGTCGTCAGCTTCCAGGAACTGTACCTGAACATCGGCTCCTTCTGCTACATCCTTGTAGCCTGAAGCCATTTGTGCAAGATCATTTGCCTCTGTATTACTGACCGTGGGATCCGGTGAAGTTTATGTACCGGAATGCGCCATCACTCACGGGCAACCATAATGGGAAGAGGGACTCGCTCTCACACTTGTACTCCTCGTGAGTTGGGAAATCACCAACTTGGAGTCTCCAAAACTTCCACCGCTTCGCTCGGAGGGTAACTCCATTCCTTTGCCTATCGCCTCGTACTCGGCTACATTGTTGGTGCGAGGTAGACAATCGATGGAGAAGGAAAATGTTGCCCCAGGCGACACGAGTAAAATGCCGATGCCGCGACCATCGTCACAAACCGATCCGTCGAAAAACATAGCCCATGCTCTTATGGGCGGTCTTTGCTATGTTAGTGTTGATCCTTTCGGCGATAAGATCGGCCGGCCTTTAATCGCGCTTTCGGCGGGTTGATAACGGATGTCAAACTCGATAATGCAAACATCCATTTGCCCGATCGGCCTTTTAACATAGGAGCCGACGATGTGCTTTATGACGTCGATTTGCATATGATGATGATCTCTGCGATAGCAAAATGTGGCGCGACTTAGTGCGGTGAAAACAGGCAGAGGCACAATTTATCGATATCGGGATACCTTGTCTCCGCGTCCAGCATCCTTCTGCTTATGTAAAATACGACTCGCTCCAGCCCATTATAAACTTGCACTACCACCGAGGCGATGGATGTGTCGGCTACTGACAAGTAAATGTAGAACGGTCTGTCCGGCTGGGGTGGAACCAACACTGGCGGCTTTGTCAGATATTCTTTGATCTCGTCGAAGGCTCGTTGTTGTTACGCCCAATGAATTCCTCGTCGATTTGATTTTTACTAGTCCCATGAACGGCTCTATCCTTCCCCGGAGTTAGAGATGAATCTTCGACGGAAGTTGATCTTGCCGATGAGGGACTGCAGTTCTTTCTTCGTGGTGGGTGGCTTCATTGTTCGTACTGCCTCCTGACTTTTCAGGCCGATTTCAATTCCGCGTTCATGGACCAAAAAACCCAAGAACTGACCGGCCGTCACCCCGAAGGCACACATCTTTGGATTCATCGTAGAGTCCGATTTTTCTTGTTCGGTCCAGACGCGTTGCGGATCGTCAGTGTCCGTGCCTGAAGCGAACTTGACCACCACGTCGTCGATGTAAATCTCCACCGGTTGCCGATCAAATCATGGAAAATATAATTCATGGCCCTTTAGTGCGTGGCGCGGCATTTTTCGATCCAAACGTCATGACTACATATTCAAATAACCCCGACCACAGGACTCGAATGCGGTCTTGTGTATGTCTTGGAGCCATAAAAATTTGGTTGTAACCGCATTGCCATCCATAAAGCTCAAGATCTTATGACCAGCCCTGCGTTGATTAACGTTTACGCCACCGGCATCGGATACTCATCCTTCGGGTAGCTGTTGAGATCCCGAAAATCTATGGCCACACGCCAACGGCCATCCTTCTTCTCTCAGTGCGATACTAGAAATCCACTCGGCATACCGCATGGCACGATCAACTTGGCGTCAACATTTTCTCGACCTCCTTCTTGACTTCTTCGAATTTCGCCTTCATCCGCCGTGCTCATTCTGAAATGGCGAAATCCTTTTTGCGGGAGTCGATGCTCGATGATGCTCTGTCTAACCCGCATCTCTGTGTAGTCGGTAGCGATCTGGATATTGTTTCAACAGGCTATCATCGGGCCCGCAGATTCGGATCTAACTTCTGGCGATAAATGTTGGTCGTGGCTTATCCCGGGACCAATGTCGATCTCTTCTAGCTCATCGGCGGATGTGAACCCGTATCCTAGCTTCCGTCACTGTCAAATCGATGCTAAACACGGCAAAGCGGTAGGTGAGGATAACAAAAATAATTTGGGCGATTGCGAATCGGCCCCTTTTTGCATTAGTCAGGACGGTTTACACCTTATTGTTTTACGGTGGCGAGCATCTCTGCCTTACGACTACATGAGCTTGCTTGTCGTATGATCGCTGCTTTTTATTTTTTGTGGCCGATCGCGAGGATCGGCCGTACCACGTACGCTCGTGGGCTTTTCTACTCTGTAAGGCCAGTGGATAAGACCAGCCTCACCCCGTTTTTTGTAGCTTCAATACGCTCGCAGCCGTCTAGATTGATTCCAGAGATCGGCTCTTGGTCTTCTGCTTCCCAGACGTTCATGCCAGCTATGGAGATCTCGATAGAATCATCTGCGTGGATGACCTCCACTTCGTCTCCATCCCACTGGATCAGGCACTGGTGCATTGTGGACGGGATGCAGCAATTAGCGTGAATCAAATCCCTTCCTAGCAAGGCGGTGTAAGTGCTTTTGCTGTCCGACGAAGAATGGCGTGGGGATGGTTTTTGCCCAGTCGGATCTCGTTCGATCGCCTGCGTTTAAGTCGACCGTTGAAGTCGCTTAACGTGACGTTGGTGCTGATCAAATCTGCAGTGGAGCATCCCAAACTCCGTGGCATGGAGTATGGCATGATATTGACTGCCGCCCCGGTGTCCACCAACATCTTGCTGACAGGTTGCCCATTGATGTAACCCCGCAGGTACAGGGCTTTCAGATGTTTGTAACCCTTCTCACGTGGCTTCTCAAAGATAACCGGCCGTGGACGCGGTCAAACTGCCTTTGGTAGCTCATTGGTTCTTGGCGCGCAGAATTCTGACGGTAGTACGAACACCATGTTTGTGCCAGCCGATGTCTGTGCATCGGCTTTTGCTGGTTTGGGGCGTCATTCTTTCCTTGTCGGGCGGTCTTCCGTTTTCAGGGTCTGCCTAATTTTGACGGCCAGATCGGGCCGTGCTTTCTTTAAAGCGTGGAGATACTGCGCTTCAGCTTCCTCCAAGTTACGCAGCCGCTGCACTCTACGCTTTTGGGTGTGTCTGAGTCCGTCGGGACACCACCTTGGACGGTGATACCTGTCTTCGTCTTTGTCATCCTTTGACTTCTCGAGGTCTTCGCCGAGCGGACTCCTATAACGGCTACGGGGTGGAAGAGGCCCTAGACGCGTTTGAACACCGACTCGGCCTCGTGTCCTTCTTCTCACGACCGCATTCCGGCGGTTGTCGATTAATGGCAATCGGCTCATTCCAGCCCCAGCAATACTTGAAGAAAGGACACTCCCAATGCTTGTCTGCGCCTTCCTTTTCTTTAGACGGTCCCCAACAAGGTGCTCATATCTTCGTCGTCTCCATTCTTGGCCGGCGTTGGTCATACTGACGCTCATACTTGTTAAGGAGATGCGTGGAATGTGGCTTCTGATATCGCACTCTCCTCACTTGTTCCTCTGTTAAGTACCGCCTGTCATTGTGGCTGGGTCGGTCGCGTGGACTAGCCTCCTCTCTTTCTTTGCCCGAGGCGACCACCTTCACCTTGACGTGTCATGGTGGTACCGGACCTCGCCATATTAACGCCGAGAAATCCGGTGGCGCCATGAGCGATCGAGTTCTACCATGTTGACGCGGGAAATGGGTTTGTGTCCACTTTCATGGCGAATCGCCCAAGGATCGACGGCCTTGTTCTATCGCCATTTGGATTTGGCGAAGCTCTTTGAACTCATTGGTGGTGTGGGTGAACGAATGATGCCACTTGCAGTATGGTCTCCCGTTCATTTCCTGAGCCGTAGGGATTTTGTGGCCCTCGGGTAACCTCAGTTGCTTCTCCTTCAGCAGCAAATCGAATATCTGCTCGGCTTTGCTCACATCGAAGTCGAACCCTTTGCGAGCCCCTTTGTTTCACCCATTTGCGAGCTCTGGATCGCCCCGAGCCCATTCAGCTACGGCCACCTCCTGGTCTTGCGTAGGATCACCTTCTTCTGTATCGACCAGGCCTATCGGACGCTTGAATTTGTCTTGGTATAACTCAGGGTGGCGCTGTTCATACATCGTCAGTTTCTGGGCCATGTGCGCCAATGAGTTGTACTCTACCTGGAAAGCCAGATCCTTGATGGGCGCTAAGAGGCCCAACACTGCCAGCTCGACTGATTCCTTCTCAGTTAAATGAGCGGAGTAACATCGGTTCTTGACGGTCCTGAAGCGCTGGATGTACTCGGCTGATTTCTCCTCGTTTACCTTTGAGCCGGTATGCAATGCCAGCCTCATTAGCCTCACGAATGGTCTTGGATGTGGAACCGCTCTTCCGATTGCTTCGGTATGAATTGAATCGGTGGCGTGAGGTGTACCACCCAAAGGCTGGTCTGTCAAAGATTGCGCAAAAATCTTACGCATCGATCCGATGCGAAATCATGCCTAGTTGTGCGGTATCGGCTTATGTGCTCGATCGAGCTTGACCCTTCCGACCCGCTGAACCTTGAGAACTCGGGAGCTTATACTTGGGTGGCGGCGAATCGAGATCAAACTTCGTTAAGTACGGCTTTGAATAGCCGATTGTCCTCCTCTTGACATGAAGCCGAATGGTCCCTCAGATGGTACCGATTTGCTCCTTTGTTTGAGCTGTAGGGGCTAGATTCTCATGACTTGTTCGATGGCATACTTGGCTAGCCACTGTTTCTCGGCGTCCATCCGGACATTGCCGCTCGCAACCGCTGCCCTGCAGATCTGCGCCGAGAACTCTCGCCAGAAACTCCTGCGGTTGCAATCTGTTTGGTGCGTGTCAGGTTATTGCAGTCCGGCACGTAGGCGCATATATACCCGTGTGGGATTTCCTTAGGTGGCTCAAACAGGAATTGGCAATCGCTGGTCGCCTCGACCTTGTAGCGACATAAGCCGCTGCTCTGGCGGTTCGAGCCGCAAGTGTGAATGGCATTTGTGGCCAGTGCAGGTGGTCTTTCTCCCTGGTGAGTCCCCAGAGTAGGCCCTGTCGGAGAATACTGATGTTTCATGATCTCCTGAACTACGCGAACCGCGACCCGTTCGAAAGCGTTCACCAAGCTCTCCGAGTGGCGGTGCAGAGAATGAGCCACCATGTAGTTGACTTCCTGTCGTAGAGCTCTGGTGCGCTCCTCCGAAGGAACAGACAGATCTACCTCATCGAGGGCACCCTCGGGGGAGAACCCCCTCCACTTGATGCCATGCTTACGGGTCCTCTCAAAAGAGCTGATGAGGTCTTCTTCGAAGAGAGCCTTGATCTCGTCATACTTGGCCTTGTGCTCGTCAGGTAGATCGTCGTGGTAGTGGTGCATTCTCCATCGCAGCGTCGGATGTTGATGTAGACGTTGTTGAATGTCCCACCGTGCGAGAATGTGTTGCTGCCAAAACTCACCGGCGAGCAGCGACGGGCAACACGAAGAGCCGGAGGCTCCAGGCTAACTGGTGGGCCTGGTCCCTCGGGCGACGGCCCGCAAAACTCCGCACACGTCCCGGCTTGGTTCGGCGTGCCACGACCTATACCTGGCCAGAAGGTGAAGGATTGCTCGATTGATTTCTGCATGGTAAACAAGTATCGTAAAATTCGAGCCGTGACGGCTCCTGGTTTCCAGAATCGGCTCCTAGAGCCGATTGCCCCATGGTTACAGATTAGATTTACGATAACATGGGGTTTTGCTTGATCACTATAAGTTAAATCGATCTCTGACAGTTTAGTGTTTTCACCACGTAACTGGAACGTCCTACACGTAATTGAGCCTGGTATGTACAAAAGATGAAGAATATTAACCCTAGAGGAGGCCTAATAACCAACGTAAAGTCAATTACCGGAACAACTTCTCTAGAACGAATAAGCCACGTCCCTACGTACTACTGGATCGTTCAACCCGTTTGTAAGGCCTGATTACGTAGATATTAAACTAAACCTTGGTGAACAAGGCACAACTATAACAGATCGAATCAACTAAATAAAGATCAAGCAAGATGCTACCCTTGCACTTGGGAAGAGGTGCAAAGGTAGCGAGGTAACTAGAGGTAGCATAACTTCAACGATAATAGTGAAAAAACACCGATGCTAGCCTCAAACAATCTATGATAATAGTATTACTCGCCATCAACAACGCTTCAGTACGAGTAAAACTAGGTAACGCATAAGTGAATCGCCTAGATCGCAAGATGCGATCTAGGCATGACACTTTACCCGAAAGAAACCCTAGAAACAAGGGGGTGGCGAGATTGTGTTTGTTGTGAACGTGATTGTCCTCCTTTTCTCGATAACCTTAGGTACATATTTATAGTCCGGAGACTCTCTACTTTTGGAATAACTCTACAACTCTATCTTTTCCTAAACTGAAACAGAACCTAAACTAACACGAAACCTACTATGATACAAGATACACGGGCAATTTAGCCCAAATCCACGCACTAGGCCGATCCAACAACACGTTGAATATACATCTTCCAAGCCCATCTTGATCACGGCCCATCTCCTTCTTTGGCCAAAATATGGTGATAACACATATATAATGGGCCCTTCTTCCCCAATGGACTTACCACGAGTTCTACAAGCCTTCCCCTCCATTGTTGACCTTCTTGAGCTTGCTTCTCCTCAATCCCTCATATGATTCTTGCATATTCTTGAGGGAATTGAAAGAGGAGATCTAGATCTATAACCCCATCAATCAATCTCTCCTCTAAGTGAGCAGAACATATTGGAATTTAGATCTTGGAGTCTTTTGTGGATTTCCTCATTGTTCTTCCTCTCTTATTCCCCCATAAGATTTTGTAGCTTTGGTGGAACTCGGGAGAGAAGGAATTGAGCACTCCTTGTGTTCTTGCTATTGCATTTGGTGCATCGGTTTGAGTTCTCTCTGGGGATTCGATTGGGTGAAAGTTGGGAAGCTTTTTACTCTTGGGTTCTTGGAACCCTAAATGGTTTAGTTGCTTTGGAGGTTTGTAGATTACTTGGGGCCTCCAATTATGTGGAGATTTTCCCAAGTTTGTTTATTGGGAGCCTCCAATTGAGTTGTGGAGAAGTGCCCCAACCTTGTGAGAGGATCTGGATTGCCACCGACAAGTGCATCGATAGTGGGAGTATGGATCGATCCTGTTGGGGTGAGATTCACAGGAGAACAAGGGAGGCATTTTGTAGCGTTGGTGGTTTGATACCACCCCCTCTCCAAACAATACATACTCCATGTTGGGAGGAACTCGGTAAAACATCATCTCGGAGCGTCACGAAGTGCCTTCCAGGAGAGGCTGACTTGGGAGAGGTTCACCACCACATCATTGCAAGGAGCTCGCTCGATTCGCCTTTTTTCAAACCCCAAGAATGGATTGGATCAAAACGACTTTCCTGCTTAAAAATAGGGGTCCGTTTTATGAAATATCTGCTGAGAAAAAAAAAGCGAGAGAGGTGGTTTATCTATCACTAAATAGTTAGCGACTCCCTTTCGTTTATAAAGTATGTATCTTTGGAACCCCTTGATAGGGGCAGGGGTAGATGAGTTCCAGTTTTAAGTAGAAGGCAATGTGTTTAGATTCATGATTTGAATCCAAGTAAGGGAAATACAAGGCAGAGTACCGCCATTCTCGTGGAGAGTCGTACAATGCATTGGTGGGATGAAGGTGCTAGCTTGGCCGAGATAGGAATTCTCGAAATAGCTCAATCCTTTTTGCTAAACCCGCATAAAAATATGCTGCTGGCATGAGTAAAGCTAAAGCAATAGTAGTATTTATATCATTCGTGGGTACTGCTAATTCCCCATGGGCAACTCTATAATTTTCCAAGGTAAAAGAGCACTCGACCAATTCGAAACAAAAATAAAAAGGATTCGATTAGACTAAATCCTCGTCCATCTACACGATTCGATTAGACATTCGAACGAGCTACACACATAAAATTCGATTCATGGTCGGTGAAAGAAAGTGTGGCCGAAGTGGTATAGATGAACAAACATGTAGCGTCCACCTACGGTGTGGAAATCAAGTCAGTTCGTTGCTCATTCCTTCTTTTTTTTCTTTCTTGCGCGCGACTATCATGTTTTTCTGTAGGACCATGCTTTAAAAATGGCACAATGATGTTCGATCGTTCAATCATGCACCCGTACGTGATAAAAAAACATAAGAAAGCCAAGCGGAACTTGAGGTCTACGTACATATATCTTGGTCAGGAGGTAGTACGTACCAGTACTAAATGCAAGCAAACAAAATTCAATGAGCAGCGAGCAGTATCCTATCGATCCGGCCAGTGGTTTTGCAGCATTCCACTTGCGCGGCAACTGATTCCCGAAGATATCTCAACTTAGAGCATCTCCACTCGTTTCTTCCCACGGTGTATGTGGAGTTTTTTTTTTTTGCCTGTATAGGGGACGATCGGATACTTTGACGAATCGAGGGCGCTGGCTCCCCGCCGTACCTCCCATACAAAAAAATCAATAAATTAAATATATAAATTTACAAGTTCATCAAATCAACCAAACAATTCAACAAATTCAAAATAGCAAATAAATAATTCAACATATAAATTTATTACAAGTATATGAAATTAAATAAACAATTCAACAAGTTCAATGTAGCAAACAAAGACAAACAAATAAACAAATTAGGTGTCTCATTTGAGCCTCCACAAATGCTCCAACAGATCATTATGAAGTTGATTATGAGTATTTGTGTCTCAAATTTCCTGTCACCTGGCGAGAAAAGAAGCAAATGCGGGTGGCACTCGATGATCAACATCTACAAGTGGACCTTGGCGATAATACGGTTCAATATCAAACACTGGAGTCTCCCGCTCGCTCAATGATCATGGTGTGTAAGATTACACAGACAGTCATGACTCCCATATTTGATCTTTCGACCAGGTAAGGGCAGGGTACCGAACAATGGCAAATTAAGCTTGGAGCACAATGAATGCCCTCTCCACATCTTTCCTGCAAGCTTCCTGCCATGTCGCAAACCAAGTTTCCTTTGCTCTAGACATAGGGTCTGAGATTGTCTTCACAAATATCGACCATCTAGGATATATATACCATATGCTAGATAGTATCCTTTGTCTTAATGATGGCCATTGATATCAAAATCCACCGCAGGAGCCGTGTCTTCAACAATCTTGGCGAATCCACATATCTTGATCCTGCCTTACCAAAGAAAACATGCCAAATCCACATATCTTGATCTGCCACATCCTCTAGCACCACACTACATGATCCCTTGTGACCTTTGTACATACCACGGTGCGCAAATGGGCAGTCCTTCCATGCCCAGTGCATACAGTGGATGCTTCCAAGCATCCCTTGAAACCCCATTGTTGCATTTTGTGCCCCCAGCATACGGCTTCTCATTTGCACCGGCCATCATGCCCAGGAGGGAAGTGACGATCATGAGATGATTGTCGTCGTCGACGGTGTCTTTGGTGCCAGCAGCAATAGCGACTTCATCTTCCATCAGAGCGTAAAACATCTCTTACTCGTCTGAATCCATGCCTTTAGCAAACCGCCGAACACCTAGTGGGCAGGGAGGTTGTGTGACGGGCTTGGAGCTACCAGGAGGCGAAACGGTGGTGGCGTGGGGCGGGAAGGCGGCTCAGGAGGGCGTGGGAAGTATTTCCGGTGGCTGCACGGGAATTTCTAGCGGACTGGACGGCTAACGGCGGCGAGCTGTTAGAACGGTGGTCGTGAGGGAGTAAACGCAGAATGGACGAGTTTGCATGAGCGTGTCGCCGACATGGCTCACCCGCATCATTTTTAGCTCCATCTGACACCCCTTCTATATAGGCTCTCGTCGGTTAGATTCAATCTAGGGTGCCTGATAACAAAACAGGTCACGCCAACACGAAATAAGAATTGGAGAACCCGGCTGGACGTGATTTTAAGCGCCGGTATCCCAATAGCTCTTTTGGTGGGCTCTAGATGCCCCGAGTGGGATGCTCTTATGGAGCGTTCCAGAGGAAAATGAGATGAATCATATGCAAGGCGTACTTACCATGAATCATGACGTACACGTCGCCGAATGTTCTACTAGCAGCATTTGGGTGTCCCTTTGTGCCGCTAGTACGGAGATATTTCATTTTTCAATTGGTATTACTAGATGACGACTTAGACTTAGAGGATGATGAGGTTAGTAGTCGCCGAGGGGAGGATACTTGGTGGCGCGGCAGTAAGATGACTTTAGACTTGGAGTACTAGTACTATGCATCATTGCGTGCGTCGTTGCGTTCTCGATCTAAGACGAGATTAATTGGCCTGAGCCTCGACCGATGACGATGGTGCCGATTGAGCAATGCGATTGAGTTGGGTCAACTCGTTCGTTACTTAAACAAGTAAGTCGGCGACGAGTTCACACACGCACGCTCTGTTGTTCGCGGGCGCTGGCGCTGGCTGCGAATACAGGATTTATTTACTGAAGTTGCTTACTACTCAAGGTGAAATTTGGTCCATTGTGTCAAGCGAAGAAATGGCTCTATACAAAGTGAGATATAGTAGTAGGAAAAATGAGTTTAAATTTGTAGTATTGCATTTTGTCAAGGAGGTCGCACCTAAATTTAAGCGCCACCACTCTTCATAACCATGGACTTCATATCATTTATTTAAGAGGCTTGACTGACCGAGATGCTAGCTGCTGGCAGCTAGGAGAAGAAGGGAGAAGAACAGGTCGCCTAGGTACCGCTACTACTCCAACCGCTAGGAATATTCATAAACTAGTACTACGTACACAGATTAGCTGCCTCTTCTTCTTAGTTTACTACACAAAACGTCTAATCAAATCGTATATACTAGTACTTCTTCCCAGTTACGAACTTGCATGCGAAAGGACGGGGCTCCTCGGCTGATTGATTAATCCCCGCTCCTCCGCTCAATCATTTCGGCCGGCCGGCAGCACAGCACAGCTAGCGGTGAATCATGCCATGCATGGCCATGAAATACTAAAACTCAAACTGGAGCCTTCGATCGATTTCCCGATTAGAAAAATCGGGATTGTGGCTACCGACTTGCGGTGCAGCAAGAGAACATCTCCGCTTCAAAGGATGGTCCTTTGGACTTTTGTACCGCATCAACCTAGTATTTTAGTAGTGGCACTAATAATTAAGCTGGCGATTGGACATGATAAAGAAGATGGTATATATGTATATATATCTGCAGTGGTTGTCCATTTGGTGGTATATGCTCTCTATAGCTAGCTTAACCCTGTCGCTACTACTGCTGGTTTAGTGGTGGTTGGATCTCAACTAACGGCTAAAGCGGTAGGTCGCTGTGCCTCGCTGGATCAGAGCGTAAGGTAAGCCAGTTTTTTTCTCTCTCATATTCGTTTTGCCCCCACAGGAATAAAAAGGGAACCGCGTGAAAACTAATGAGCAGAATCAAAGCACACAGAATTCACACCCAAATCGAAACAAAGCCCAGTCCTGTCACTCGCGTCCTTTGCCCTCCCGTTCTTCATGCATAGAAATTTTTACACAGATGTCTAGGATTGAAACTTCATGTAAACAAACATGAAGTACGACTCAATTCATGTAAACAAACTTCATGAGGAACGAGGCAAACAAACATGACCTACCCTACTACACCAACCTAGTTAACCATAATTCTTTTAGTACGACTAAATTCAAACTTCACAGAGCGAGCCAGATCAGCTGAATCGGGTCCAAATTTCAGCAAATTTAAGCATGGGTGCTGAGAATGGAGCTCTAAATCCAAACAATCATTGCCTCACAACACTCATGCCTCGCGGTTCAAAGCAAGGCTAGAAAATCCATGTAAACACAGCTAGCAGTCACAAAAGCAAGCAAAAGGCGGCAACCATAGCCTTTCCAATAGCTGATAAACAAAGGCTCCATAATCATTCGCATCAAAAACACTGTACTTAATAGCACGA
Source organism: Avena longiglumis (assembly GCA_030063025.1). Classification (NCBI taxonomy): domain Eukaryota; kingdom Viridiplantae; phylum Streptophyta; class Magnoliopsida; order Poales; family Poaceae; genus Avena; species Avena longiglumis. The sequence continues at coordinate 37,888,181 of CP125975.1, read as the reverse complement.
CTGCATGGTCATGATGGATAGCGAGACGATTAACAGTGTCGAATCCCAGAGGCAAAACGCAAAGGAGATCAGAATTCCTGGTGCAAGGATACCGAGTCCACTACAGGTGACGAGCCCATCCAAAAGCACTACTGTTGGAGACGTTTCACTCGTCCTCCTGGCTGCGGAGCCTGGCGAGCTTGTTGGTGACCACGATGTCGAGCTGGGCGGCACGCTCCACTATCGTCTTGCGCTTCTGCGTGGACACGTTGTGTGCGATCTCGGCACAGTACGTCCTGTTTGCGGAAAGATACTGGTATCAGCAAATGATACTAGAACAGGGACTAAGCATGGAAGGTAGCTGTAGCTTGATGAGGAGTTTCAAGCGCATACCTGTTGTGCATCATAAGCAGCTCCAGCTCAGAGACATTGTGCACCACAAACTTCTTGAACTTGTTGGGCAGGTAGTGCCTGGTCTTCTTGTCAGAACCGTATCCGATGTTGGGCATCAAGGTGACTCCCTTGAACTTCCTCCTGACACGGGAGTCAATACCCTTTGGCCTGCGCCAGCTTGTCTGCGCATAAGAGTAGTAGCAGAATTGAATTAGCTAACATGATGGATAGCAGCTTCAGCAACCATGGCAAGACAAGTGGAGAAAGGAAAGCAGAGAAAGAAACGTGCAAGCATTCGGTGTATTACTAGCAAGATGACAAAATAATTAATAACAAAACAGAAAAACTGTCGAGGTGTGTAGATAATCAACTGTACTGAATCTTTATGGGGGCTACTACAGAAGCACACAACACTGCAAACAATAATAGAATAAGCCATTGTAAGAAAGCAACTAGGATTAGCACAAACTGGTAGATGGCATATGGTGCAGCATCAAATTTAAGTGTAAGAGGTTATCCAGATACATATATCATCACCACATGCGTGAAACAGACATGATCCGATCATATGTGAATTTGTTATGCTAATTAACTGCTTTGTGTGGAAAGGAAAGGAAAGGAAAAAGAAACGTACAAGCATTCAGTATATTACTAGCAGGAGAAAATTATTGATAACAAAACAAAAAACTGTCCAAGCGTGTAGATAATCAACTGTACTGAATCAGTTATATCATCACCAGATGCGTAAAACAGACGTAATCCGATCATATGTGACTTTGTTGTGCTAATTAACTGCTCTGTGTGGAAATGAAAGGAAAAAAGAAACGTACAAGCATTCAGTATATTACTAGCAGGAGGAGAAAATTAGTGATAACAAAACAAAAAACTGTCTAGGCGTGTAGATAATCAACTGTACTGAATCAGTTATATCATCACCAGATGCGTAAAACAGACGTGATCCGATCATATGTGACTTTGTTATGCTAATTAACTGCTCTATGTGGAAAGGAAAGGAAAAAGAAACTAGCAAGGACTCAGTACATTACTAGCAAGATGACAAACTTATTTATCACAAAACAGAAAAACCATTTAGGTGTGTAGATAACCAACTGTATTGAATCTTTATGGCAGCTACTACAGAAGTGCACAAACACTGCAAATGACATTGTAACAAGGCAACTAGGATTAGCACAACTGGTAGATGGCATATGGTGCAGCATCAAATTTTAACTTAAGAGGTTATCCAAAATATATCATCACCAGATGCGTGAAACAGACATGATCCAATTATATGTGACTTTATTATGCTATAATCAACTGTTCTGTGTGGAAAGTACAAGAAAAAAGAAACGTGCAAGCATTTACTAGCAAGGGGACTAAATTATTCATAACAAAACAAAAAACTGTCCAGGCGTGTAGATAATCAAATGTACTGAATCAGTTATGTCAGCTGGAGTATTACATAAGCACGCAAACATTGTAAACGAACAACTGAGCAGCAAGTCTTTTTGACAAAGAACCTTGATTTGCTAAAAACGTATACACGGCGTAAGGTGCAGCATCCAAGTTCAGCTAAAGAGGTTTCCAAATACATACATTGTCAACAGATGGGTGAAACAGATGTGATCTGATCATACAGAATTATGGGGTATCTGACTTCAATATCCAGATCTGTATACCAGGATAGAGGCTAAAGGGATGACCAAGACGCTTATAGCAAATACTGGTCTATGCAGCTTTCATTATCCAAATAAGCATATCATCACCAGATGCGTCAAACAGACATGATCCGATCATATGTGACTTTGTTATGCTAATTAACTGTTCTGTGCGGAAGGAAAAGATAATAGAAACGTGCAAGCACAAAATATATTACTAGCAAGATGACAATTTTTTTCATAACAAACAGAAAAAACGTCTAGGTGTGTACATAATCAAACGTACTGAATCCTTTATGTCAGGTACTGTACAGCATTACATAAGCACACAAATATTACATAAGCACACAAACATTGCAAACAAACAACTGTACAAGCCTTTTTTGAAAAACCAACCAGGATTAGTACAAACTCGTAGATGGTATAAGGTTCAGCATCCAATTTCAGGTAAAGAGGTTGTGCAAATACATATATAGTCACCAGATGGGTGAAACAGACATGATCTGATAATAATAGATAAATATAGGGTATCTGATTTTGTTATTCAGAAATATTGCACGAGTGCGGTGCATACCATCATTAAAACTAAACAAGGATGAGTGAGATGGATATAGCAACTGGTCTAACAAGCTTTCATTGTATTTGTAGTATCATGTCATACTAAATGCAACAGGCATCCGTAATCCGGTTAACAACGCTACAACAACCTCTCAAGAGCAAGCACACTACAGCTTAAAGGAAAATTCTGGTATCACATTCACAGAGCACCATCAAATTTAGGTCTCTGAATGACCACATTACAGTTCATCAAACAACAAAACCAACCCCTCTGTGCTCACTAAAAACCGACAACCAGATCATCTCTTTCACCATGATTAACACAGACTGCACCGGCAATTTAACACGACATCCAACCCCGCTCCACGCATCGATCGCACGCAGCTGAGTTCGAAAAAGTCGCTCGAATCTCATATGAACAACACTAAGCGGTTATTGAGTCCATGTCAAAATGTCGAGGTTCTGGAACAGAAGCTGGGGGGAGAGGACAGCGAGAGCGAGCGAGCGAGGTACCTTTAGGCCGATGTAGCGGTCGCTGTGCGCCCTCTTGAAATGCTTCACCCTCTTCTTCACGATCTTCGTCGTCAGCAGCGGGACCGCCATCTGTACAGCACGGCGGAGGCCAACAGATGGAGAAGGGCGTCAGTTCTTCAGTCGAGATGAGAATAACTGATTCGACGAGAACCGCATAGATCACACGCCGGCGGGTTGGAGGATCGTACCTTGCAAGACGAGCGACGGAGGCGGCTAGCGGCGGCGGGGCTGGGGAGAGTGCGAGGGAGTCTGGATGGTGAGCACCGTGAGAAGAGATAAACCCTAGATGGTGGGCTCGGTGCCTCGGTCCCTGGTGCGGTGCACGGCTGCTATCTCAGCGATCATGGGCCGGGCGTAGAATGGACCATCGCACATCGGCCCATTGTTATGGGCTGGTTCTCTCTTCCCTCGCCTGGCCCAAGGTGGAATAAGCTGTTCTGCATCTCAGTCTGTTTAATTTGCGGGTGTCCTCGGCAAAACTCCATCAATTCAGCTAATTATTATATGATGACTCAGTTAAGATGCACTCCCTCCGATCGGAATTATTTGGTTTAATGTAAAATCTAAAGAAAATCGACATAACTCATCTTAACTTAGAACCATTCCAGGAATGCAAACATATCACAATTGATCACGAACATAGAATTATAGATCGGAGAGTTGTTCAGGAGGGCAAGAGTTGCACAGGGTACCAAAGTCACTTCATCTATTGCATTATGACAACAGAACTCATGATTGATCATGGTAAGATAATGTTCCGGCCTCTACTGAATTCATAGTGTTTGCTCTACTCGAGTAAGAATCCCGTGCATTGATCTATTCGATTCGAAAACTAGGCTTTGGTGATCTGAAGGATGATTGCGCTGTTCCAGCTGTCTACAGCTCACTGCCAACATCGCCCTCGTCCGATTTGCTAGCCGGTTCACCATTGACGGCAACAAGCTCTGTATCGAATATGAGAGTAGCTCCACCTGTACACAGAAAGAATAAAACAGAAAGGCTCGGGTCAGAAATCTGCAAGACAAAAAGCCGGACTAGCGAAATAGTGCATAGAGGACACACACTCAGGATAATTCTGTAGAAAAATGTAACTGTGACAGTAACCTGATACTGCAGTTACCATTTACAATTCCTCTTGAATAGACTCAAGTCAAACTTCAGCGCAACAGTAAACTCTAAAGAAAAGATGCGTAGAATAACGTACCCGGAATGGTAGGCGGTGATCCTGATTCCCCGTAGCCGAGCTTTGAAGGGATCTTCAGCTTCCGCTTCTCACCAACGCACATGCCCAAAATTCCCTGATCCCATCCTGCATAGTCAAGTATGGAAATTCAAGCACAGAACCAAATTATAAATGAAAGGAACTAGCTACCAGCCTATCATTGGACCATCTACACAATTACCTTTGATCACTTGACCAGTGCCCAACTCAAATTCAATTGGGTCACCCCTTTCATAGCTAGAATCAAAAACTGTCCCATCAGTAAGTTTTCCCTGGTGACAGAAAATACATGATTCAGATGAAACATTGATGTCAGAAATGAATTCCTATATCAGCTAGCATTAGAACTTCTTTAAAAAGCGTAGTGGTGGTAACAACTTCTAGCATATGTTCTAGCTATCTTCACCATGAACCAAATGATGTTTTGCAGCTTCCTTGAAGAAAGTTCCTATTTTTTTTTCACTCAAACAAACCAAAATACCACAGATACTGCAATTGGCAAAAATCTTAGGAGTACTGAAGGAACAGTTTTTTTAATGGAATGGACTAAGTTAAGGCATGCAAGTTACTGGATTCCACAATACAGTTATCCAATTCCACTCATACAAAAGAATCTAAAGTCAGCACCCTTCAGGGAAAACGGAGTATAAATCGCAAAAGAAACAACAGAGGCAGGTTGCACAGCAGAATATTGAACTTACACGGTAGTGAACTTTAACTCTGTCGCCTTTGTGAGCTGAAATGCTGCAGGACTCTGGCTTGAACTGAAAAATGCAACACGGCCATAATATCAACACAAGAGGCTGATGAAATCAATAACATAGTTGTGGAAGTGAAGCTAGCATATGTTATTATCTATATGTTCTATTACAGTTCAGATTGAAATCCAATATCCATGTAGCAGCTGTCTCAAAGCATCTGGACTGATAACATTATCTATGTTCTATTACAGTTCAGTTGAAATCCAATATCCATGTAGCATCTGTCTCAAAGCATCTGGATTGATAACATTATCTATGTTCTATTACAGTTCAGTTGAAATCCAATATCCATGTAGCAGCTGTCTCAAAGCATCTTGATTGATAACAATGTATCTTTAAGATCAGAACTGCACCAAATTCTAGATAGTGTTTTTCAAAACAAAACAAAAAAGTTGTGTTGATACTTTTAGGGAACTGACTCCATCTTGTTCTGCTGGCAAATTCAGTTTTCAGGACAATACACTACACAAGAATGATGATCTAATGCTCTCCAAATCCACACTATAAACCTCGTTCTTTTTCAAGGCTGCAAATATAAATAGCTCTGCAACCATACGAATAAAAAGGCGCGGTTCGCTGTAATTAAGTCCACACTGGAATCAGAATTATACACAAACTGACAATACAACATGCTCAATTGTTTTAGCGCCATCTACATATCACGATCGTAATGTGTTTTCAATTAAAAGAGCAATATTAACCCTGCAAAACGCCGTTATTTGTTGCGCAGTTACCTAACAAATTCTACTGGCGTACCTCAATTTTACTGAACGACTTGCTTTCTCAAATATGAATACGATTGACTAGTCGGGCAGGCAGCCTAACGCGTCTCAGAAAATTCGATCCATCCAGAACGCTATCTGAATTCTGAATGACCTACTGTGTCATCTGCGTCAGCTGCACCTCGGATCTAATGGAAACCATAACCGCGTGCCATCTCATCTAGCATCAACCGAGGTTAACCTGAGCCGACCCGGCGAGACAGGCGCAAGATACACAATTCTGAACGCGCACAGGAAAATTCATTCAGGGAACAAGAGCCAAGACACACAGAACATGTACCTTCACGCCGATCTGGAGCTCCGACACGTCGGCGGCCGTCTTGGCGGAGGCTGCAAGGAACGGGAGCCAGTCAGCCAGATCGGATCAGAGAGTGCTGTGTACGGGCGCGGGCGCGGGGCGTCCGCCAGATCGAGGCCACGGAGGGCGTGCTTACCGACGAGCAGCAGGGCCGCGGCGGCGACGAGCAGGCAGAGAAGAAGCTGCGGCTTCGCCATGGATGCAGCTGGAGTTTTTCTTTTTGTTCAGGGGAGAGGATTTTGGCCGAACTTGCCAGGCGTTGTGTGTGTTTATAGAGCAGCAGAGTGCGGCAGTGGTGGACTCGTAGTGGTGTGGTGCCTATTTGGGGTGGGCTGGGTTTGGACTTTGGAGAGTTTGGATTGGGTTGAACTTACCCACAAGCCCTGAGTGTTCAAACAAAATTCCATAAATCCCCAAGTTTTCCCCTGAAAAGATTAGTAGTATTTAAAATTCCAAAAAGATTATTTAAACAATGTATACTCCAGCAGCTTAAATTATTATTATATTTATTCATTTTTAGGGGTAGGAAAGATATAGTATAGAAAAGACTCGCGTTTATTTTGGTAACACCATTACATGGCATATATTCTATCTAACTGGTGCCAAATAATGGCATAATAATACATCAGCACGAGATCAAATATCAATTGAACAGTAGAATGTATGTCATGTCCAATCTAACTGGTGCAAGACTCAGTAATATAACACCCTGCGATTCGCGCACAAACAGCATCAGTGAAACTTGGCAGGAAGACTAGCTGGTGAATCTGGTCAGTAGCCGTAAGATAAAAGTCAGGTTCACCAGCAAGTGTGACTAAACAAGATACAAAGTCAGGTGGCGATACATCAAAAGTGCACTGATCGAACGAAAACATCCGAACAGCAACGCAGTTCTGCAGTATCAGGTGATACCACGCCATCTTAATTTCACGCACTATCTACACGAACATGAACATCAGTAGTTCAGGCAGCACATTTCGACCAATGCAACACAAAAGATTGTCCACTCCTTCGGCGAATACTAAAGAGTTGCCACGGATTCAACAAGATGCGCATGGCGTATACAAAAGCTTGGAGCTGAAGAAGGTGGCAGCAGCGCATTAGTGCACGGAGTGGCAGCAGATGAACGGCATCCACGGCTGTTTCCGCACTCTGGATCTCTTGCCAACATTGTTGTCGTGGGGCAGCTTCGCAGGGGAGTTCCAGTACTGGTCATCCAAACCAGTTGACCCCGGCTTCGCTGATGAGTTGCCGTCCTTCAAGGATGCTCGCCGCCTAAATGACAGGACCCGCTCCTTGGTGCTGGGCTTCTTCTCTTTGCTCTCCAGGCTCGCCTCAGCCAAGAGCACCTTCAACGGGACAGAGATCCTCGCTGAGTTCAGCCTTGACCCGATGGCAGCGATCTCTTCGTTCGGCTTGCTTCCTTCCAGGCCAATTGTGCCTTCAGCCTGCTTCTGCTCTTCAGCAGTGTCCGTGCTGTGTACGGCGTCCGCCTCCTTTGCACTAGTCTCTTCAGCCTCCTTTTCTTCGGTATTATCGTTGTGTTGCACTTCATACATCTCTTCTTTGTTGGTGCCATCATTTTGCTTGTTATCAGCATCATCGGTACAAAATTCTGTGTCCATCTTCTTTGCAGTACTGCCCTCAGTCTGATCCTTTTCATGAACATTTACTGTGCCTTGTACTGCTCCCGCTTCCCTTGAACCAGCGGCTTCACTCTGATTATTTTCATCAGCCACCTCCTTCACACCATTTTCTTCGGCCAGCTTCTCTTCTTCAACATTATCTGTGTGCAGCACTGCATTCATCTCCTTAGCACAAGCATCTTCAGTCTGTTTCTTTTCTTCAAACTTATCTATACTCTCTACTGCAGTCATATCTTTTGCATCCGTGTCTTCAGTCTCGACTTTTTCTCCAACGTATGTGCTGAGCGCATCGATCTCCTGAAACACAGGCATTCTGACAAACTCTGTCGGAAATACTTCGGATGGCGCACAGATGATATCATTTGTCTGCGATTCACCTTCCTGCTTGCTATGGTTCACAGAGGCGGCATGCAAGAAAACGTTCTTCGTATGATCTGCACTGCTTCTGACCAACACATCTTCAGCACCAACTGCATATTCATTTTCACTTGACAAAGCTACCATGCGATCATGATCATCTGCAAGAAATGTTCAAGAAATTTTAGTCCACAACATCCTGTAACCCAAACTTGTAAGATCTAACAGGGATATGCAGCAAGACTGCAACAACAAACTTGAAGTAATTTTAACATTCGAACATGAGATGTTGCAATTCCTTGTGTCTGGTTACACATCCACTATTCATTCTACTAGTGGGAAGTGGGCGACAAACGATTGTTTATCTAAAAGTTGTTTGTACATTGATGCGTGTAAACATTAGTACAGGACGTAGAGTGTACAGCTGGTGACGTTTATTAACTTTTAAGGTACATAAAGTGGTGTGCCACTTTCAAGGAAAAACACCTACCACCATATGACAGTGTTTAAATACTTCAAACAAGAAAAACTAGACTAAACAAGTAACAACTTAGATGAATTTACTCCAGGGCTTACATTTTACTGTTGATGACTCTTTTACTGTTATTCTTCCCAACCCAAAAACAATATCGGGGTCAAATTGATAGAACAAACAATGTTAAAAATATGTACATTAAAGTGTTACGCTTTGAACTATTGGAACTCCATCAATGAACTAACACATTACTAGTACTACAATAAAAATAATAATCACCATCTTGTACCAAGAAAACACAGATAAAAGTGAAAAGTCAGAATCATCACCTGAGATTGGACAGTGTTGATTCGGAACTGTCAGAGTTGTAGAGTCAATTTGCTGCTTTGATTCAACGACATTTGGTGCATCAAAATGGTAACTTCTAGAAGCAAGCTCAAATAAGTCCTCACTCCTGGTGTCATCTAGAGTGAATGGATTCTTGTTACAAGACACTTGATCCATTAGTAAGGTGACATGCTCCTGACTTGAAGAAACTTGATATTTTGTAGGACCCTCAGTGTCACTCTCTCTGATGAAGACTTCCTCTGTACAGAATCCATTATGTTTTTTCAAGGAAGTACAGCCTTCTGCTACAGTAACAGTTTGCTCAACATCTTGTCCAAGCCTCTCCTCACAGGAGGAATCCAACTCACTGCCCTTTACTAAATTGTCGTTATTGTAGTTATCTTCGGCAGTGGACTTGAGCATGCCGTTGACATTAGTGACAGCAAAATCATTTTGATAACCAGGTACAGAGCATGCTGCATTCACCAAGCAAGAATTGTCAACTGGCAGCTGAACATCTGAAGTACCTTGAACAGACAAGTTCTGTGAAGAGCGCTCTGTGGAGTAATGAGAAGAAGTATTTTCAGTATGAATGAGCTTCAACTCCTCTCCAGTTGGCACAGAATTAGTTCCAGAATCATATACTGTTTCAGATCCAATATTATCTGATCCTGGTATTTCTGATGTTGATGATTCTTCAGACATGCTATCCAGAACGTCCTTACCATCTTTCAAGAAGCTATCCACCTTCCTGGAACATGCAGATCGGGACTCTGTGTCAGGCATAAGCAGAGAGCTTTTCTGAAGAGATGGGGCACTCAAATCACCAATAAACTCGCAATAGCTTGTTTCATCAGATTTTTTGACAACCACAACATCTGTATCGTTGCTGCCAATGTTGGCTGAGCATTCATCTGTACTCTGAAGGATTAGGCCATCTTCACACCCAACCGACTCAGGAGTTACATTCTCCAAAAAACATTCAGCTCCGTTTTCAACTTTGGATCCAGCAGGAAAATCAGGAATGCTTGGTTTGCTTGAAAGTTGGTCTTCGCATGATCCATTCGCTTCAAAAAAGATTGCATCTGTGGCTACATTTGTACCCACTGAACCTTTATCCAAATTCTTGATTTCCATAGGAATATCTGACTCATGTGCTACAGCTGCACCATCTTCTGGATCTGATTGCTGAAGAAAGGGAGATGCATCCTGGTACTCATCAAAACTATCTTCTCGTTCAGGTGGGTGTGCAACTGCAAGTGGTGCAATTTTAGTGAAAGTTTTAGGCACTTGTTGAATCCCATTGGTGCAAGGCCTTGCTAAGTTGGTTTCATTGCCTTCATCTGCAGTTTCAAAAGGCAATTAATCAGGTCAGTTTCAGCACAGCCACTGGTATGACTTGAATTCCAGCAACATTAGGAGAAACAGGTTCCATTAAAGACATGAACTCAACAAGTCAAAACACACTCACTTATATTTGAATAAACCAGTAAAATGACTCAATACAATCGGCACATCAATAGGCAGAAACAACATTCGGCATAACAATGGATGAGTACGAAATAAAAAAGCAAAATAGATGGGAACAAAATGGGGTACAGAGGATCGTTCTATTTGGCTCATTTTTATAGAAGGTTTTAGTGAGTACAACCTGGGTTGCGAGCGTGGAGACTCGAACCCAGGCGGGCAGGCATGAATCAGCCCATGCCCACCATCCCGTCTATGCCATGGTTCTCAGTAGATAAAAATATTTAATTATGGACAACAGACATGTAATTGATACCTATATCTTAGATAAAAATCATCGCAAAAAAAAAGTTCATATTACAAGCGCACTGTTGCAATTAAGTTCATAAAACAGTCAGAAGCAGCTGAATGCTCACCGTTGCAGCATCGTGATTGTTAGAAACTTAACAGCACGGTGACTTCAGAAATGACAGGTACTAGTACAACATGGCCAACAAGGCAGCAACTAGGGACTAATAAAATATTGAAACTAATGTCAACGCCACGAAATATGAGATCTTTCGAGGTAGATAAACAAATTAACAATGTGTACACATACAAGGATACATTCAAAACTTTGGGAGATCAGATAGGCACATAGCTAACGAGGCTAAAATATTCTGCACAACCAACACAAACAAAACGCACATGTGACTAGGACAACACAACATGTGGTGGAACACCACTAAGAGTCTAAGAGGAAGATTAACTAAAGAGAAACCAATGTAGAAACGACAGGTTCCAAGATATCCTACCCAACAGCACGACTAACGACAGATATGTTGGATTTCCATGACAAAATCTGGATAACCAAGAAACGAACAAATCAATTTGCCCATTCCTCGTGGTCAGTCAGACCAGAGAAAGAATCCAATGCAATCCACAAAGACAATTGTTATCGCTGACAACCAACCTCAGGCTACCAACTTGCCACAAGACATGGAAACATAATCTAGGAATTACAAGGTGGAATCGTGTACTTGGGCCTCAGGCCCTCAGCGATTAGCGCCGGAACTTACTCCTACTTTACTCAACAATGAAGATAATAAGTAACCCAAGCAAAGCTCAGATCTACAGTCTGGGGGTTACCAAAGAAACAGACCACTCAAACTGTTCCACATCGTTATCAGCAAAATATTGCACGAAGACCCAGGACGGGAGGAACAAGAAAGTGCCTGCGCTTTCAGCTTTAATGCTAACCCATGAATCAATCGGACTATTATTATTCGAGGTCCCCCACGAACAGTAGGAGTACAATTTTTACAATGCCATGTGAGCTTTGTGTTTAACTCTCCGAGGGAGGACGAGGGGAAAAGGCAACCAAATCCTTTCGCCTTTTCAACCTCTACCAAGGAGAGCAAAACAACAACAAAAAACACAATCGACATGGCGCACGATGGAAGCAAGCTGTGGAAATCACAAATACGTCTACTTTTAAGGTTTGCAGAAATCAGCCGCAATCAAATTTCTGTCCCTCGGAGACCAGGAGGCAACTAGCAGCAAATCAACGCGGTAACAAGAGACGTGACAGTGGATAGAAATGGCAGGGTAGCCAGGAGAAGAACCAGAGAGCACGCACCTGCGTTCTCCTTGTCCTCCGACGAACCGCCGCCTCCTTCCGCAGATCCGGGCGACGCAGAGCCGCCGCTCGCCGCGGCATTACCAGGCTCCTCCCCGTCGCCCAGCTCTCCCCCGCCACCACCTACAGCGCGCACGCTGCATATCAAAACCCACGAACCCACAGGGCCGGAAAAAAACTGAAACCGAATCGAAGCGCCGCACGCGTGCGACGGGGCAAGTACAGCACGTACCTAGCGCGAGGCCCGCATTGCGCCGCTCCCCGGCGGGGGAGGGCTCCTCCGGGTGACCCGGCGAGGGCCTGCGGCAGTTCCTGCGGTGGGAGCGGCGGAGCTTGGCGCTGGGGTTGGGGTTCGGGTACTGGTGCCCGCAGACGTGGCAGAGGTGGCCCCCGCTGAGGCTGAGCGCATCCTTGCCCCGCCGCGCCTCGCCGCCCTCCGTCATGGCGGGCCCCTCGACCGCCGCCACCGGCTGCTGCTGCTCAATCAACGGCAATGGCGAGCTGGCGACGGCGCGATGCTCTGCTAGATGGGAATGGAGCTCTGCAACTCCTGCTCCGCACGCACGAGATGAGAGGGACAAACGGCGGGGGTTTGGAGTTAAAATGCTTGGGTGCGGCGCGCGGTGCGGAGGCTTAACTAGGCCGGCGGCTGACCGGTGGGGCCGGGGCGTCGGCGAGTGGGAGGGGCCCGTGCGGTGGCGCCATCAATGCGGGCCATGTGCGTCGTGGACTCGGCGGGGTGGGCAGGGATTTCGCTCGTGTTCTAGGGCAATGGTGGAGGGAAAAAGGAAGTGGGGAGTGGGCCACCTGTAAGCGTGGGGTTGCCTGGTGGGGGTTTCGCGTGGCGCGCGATCTGCCGTTGGATGGGCGACGGACGGCTGAGGGTGAGGGTGAACAGGCAACGAGGGAGCCCGTGTAGGTGTAGCAGCGTGGCGTGGGTTGCTGCGGAGCCCCTGGGGAAGCGGTGCGTGGGGGCGGAAAGTGGTGTACCCATCTTGTTCTTTTTGTTCGCTGGGTAAAGCAGCAAAGGTTGTTTTTGTGCTTTATTTATTTATACACAGTATCCTATGTACTCAGTTTGGATTAGCTTGATTAAGAGGCTAAAATTGGTGCATAGAGCTTGCTGATCATACACTCTTTGTATACTAGTAGGTCAGTAGCAACTCTTTGTTAACTTTGAACAAAAAAAAAACTCTTTGTGAAGTTCAAAAAGGTAAAAGGTCGCTTTGTAACATTTTACAGAAAATACTCAGGTATTATCTCGTGTCAATGAAATCGGGAGTGTGAGCTCCTTGATTTGGAAAAAAAATAATGTACTTTATGAAAGAAAGAATAGTGTCGCCGAGATACCGATAGAGAACCGGTTTTGCAAACATATGTATTTTAGAAACATTGTTCTTGTGTTTCTACCCGTTCTCTCTCTCCCATTATTGGGTGACGATGTTCTCGTCATGGCGGTTTTATGCCACTATCCCTTCTTTTTTTTTGTGAAATTTCACCGATCTATTAATAATCATCAATAGCATGAACATTATGGCTTTATGTATTTTATGAAAATTGTCGTGGAGATCCCTAGAGAGGACATGCAATTTGGTCTCTCTGTCTCTCTCTCATTATTGGGTGACAATGTTCTTGTCATGGCGGTTTTATGCCACTATCCCTTCTCGGCATGGCTTTTCATATGCATTCCTCTTCTATTCTTCTATGTAGCTTTGAATAATTCCCATTTAGAGGTTGTATTATACTCTGGCATCATGTACCTCACTTGCAAATACCGTTCTTTGAGAGTCCTAGCTCCTTGGAGCCGAATCTTTCAGCTTCTACTTGTCTTTTCACGAAATACACAATTGAATCCTTCAACTCTTTTCAGGCGATACATTCTCTCCCATTATTGAGTGACGATGTTCTCGTCATGGCGGTTTTATGCCACTATCCCTTCTCTTTTTTTTACGAAATTTCACCAACCTATTAATAATCATCAATAGCATGAACATTATGGCTTTATGTATTTTATGAAAATTGTCGTGGAGATACCTAGAGAGGATAAATTTTGCAATTTGGTCTCTCTGTCTCTCTCTCATTATTGGATGACAGTGTTCTCGTCTTGGCGGTTTTATGCCACTATCCCTTCTTGGCATGGTTTCTCATATGCATTCCTCTTCCATTCTTCTATGTAGCTTTGAATACTTCCCTCTTAGAAGTTGTAACTCCGGCATCATGTACCTCACTTGCAAATACCGTTCTTCGAGAGTCCTACCTCCCTGCAGCCGAATCTTTCAATTTCTACTTGTCTTTTCACGAAATACACAATTGAATCCTTCAACTCTTTTTAGGTGATACATTCACTCGAATTATAAGTTAGAAACTACAAAATATATAGGTTTGCAAAGAAGGGGCTGGAATCATGATTAGGTTATGAGAGTGGAATATATACTGATCCTCAGATAGAGTCAACCATGTATTTCATGTACTTTCATGTTCTTTTTTGGTGGGTTTGTCCATTTTCCAACCAAAGATGGTGACAACGTTCAATTGGGAACTAAAAGATGTTGCAACCTGTGTGGTGACGAAGGAACAATGAAAATTGCTTTGCATATAATGGAAGAGAAAACTCATTTGGTATCCGCATTCGAAGATGCATGAATAAAACATCATTGCAGTGTCGTTTAAAAGCTGACACACATTAAATTTACAAGTCAAGTAACTAAGTGAAAAATAAAATGTCCTACAACTTGTTATCAATTCGACACGTTGATGTGGATATCCTGTTATCAAACTTTAGTCTCCCACGCCAATAACAATATCCTCAAATGGTCGTCGCTCGTGCTTTGTAGCGTATAGAAGATGATCGACGCGCAAACGAACTTCACACGGTACCATTAGGCTTCTTTGGTTCAAGTGTCCCGGCAACTATTTAGAGATTTCCATCACGGTTACCTTGTATACTTTGTAGGATCAGAAACCATATGTGATTTTCTTTTATATGGTCCGGTATGCTTGCACAGTTCAATTGCAAATTTTATACCGATTGTAACTTTATTTTTCTCTTTCTTTCAGTTATTACAAAAATGCCATGCATCCGATCATTCAAAATGATACTCTTTTGTGGATCTTATGTAGTACTAGAGTATTTCGTTCATGGATTGTTTGAATTATGGATGGAGAGAAGCCTTAACGGGTGCAAATTCTACTGGTGGCCAGGTTGCCCTTTAACGGGTCCTCTTTTTACAAACCACGAAGGACACCTGGCCCTTTCATCGACCCACACATGTTGCTGGGACCGACGGACCATTCTCTTTCCCATGGACCATCATAAATAAACTAGTTCATGCATGGGCGCATGGCATTCTCGCCTTTTCCCAGCTTTCTTTTAGAGGAAAATGGAATGGGTTTGATATATACTACCTCCGTACGACCCATCACTCAATCAGGGGCGTGCTAGCTTTGGCTACACGTACGCACCTGTGTACTCGATCGTGCTGCCCTGCACGGCCGTTTGTGCTGGAAAATCATCCATTCCGGCCCGACTTCATCATCGTTCCGATCCGATCGGATCTGCATCGGGGTAGCCGCAAGGGTACTAGGCAGGAGCTTTTGGAGGATCGATCGACGATGAGTATGGTCATTTCCGCCATCATCAGAGTACTCTATAGGCGTGATGTGACAAGGTATTGAAGGTCTCAACGATTAAGAGGGGAAATGTTACTCCCACTAATCATAATTATAAGTGTCGCTGTTTTAATATAAAGTTGTACTACATAAGCGACTCTTGCTATGGATCGATGGAGTAGTGCAAAATTGGTTTGGAAAGAATTATTTTCTCTGATTATTTCTCGTGTAGTCACCGAAAGGGAGTTTTTTTCCTTGGACATAGGCCGAACTAGAGAGTTTACATTTTGCTCTAGGGCTACTATTTTTAATAAAGGGAACATTTTAATATCATGAATATACATCCAGCTTCTGCACCAGCAAGGTGTCCAAAGACACCAAGGATGCACACCTAAATAAAAGGGAAATAGAAAAACAATGATTCCATCGCGGTGATGATACACTCGCAACAGTAGCACTCTAACCACCATTAAACACAACACTCGGACTACAAAAGAGATTCCCCAAAAGCAACCCCTCCAAGAAGGAAATAATGCACAAGCGTTGTCATCGCCTAGTCGAAGATCTTGGATTTTTACCCATAAAACAATATCTTCAACAAAACCATTGACAGATACAACCAATAAAGGCCAAACCTTGGATTTTCACCCTAAAATTTGTCACTCCGTACTCGAGGAGCACTACCAAAATTGTTGTCCACCTGCGCTGCCACCCCATCTTGCCAAGGCCTTCGTTGCAAGTCTCTTCAACGCACACAATACACCTCTCAGTCATTACAAATCCTCAATCGCAGCCACAATGACTTTCTCCATCTATGTCAGTATCATGGAAATCCATACTTAGACCTGTCCCATGGCACCAACAAGAATATGAAGCTTCGCGTCATGCCCCTTCTGAAGCCTCACTAGCTGGAGATGAGCGCGTGCACGACCAGATCGATTCCGATCTAGATATCCAATGGCGCCAAATGCCAATCAACGAAGATCTCCAAGACAAAGACCAAAACTCGTTGGTGCCCAAATTGAGGAGGCCGCCGTGAAGCAGATCGACAAATGACACTCAAAGAACAGCAAGGCAAATCCACCTTTTTTGAGGAGTGAAGGCACCACATGCCCTAGCCACAAACGACACGGGATGAAAGGCCACACACATCTGTTGAGTTACGTCCAGAAGAACCTGCGCCCAGCTCCCGAGCTGCGACAACATGGACTCCACCTCGTCGTCACGATACGATTTGAACAACAAGGACGACGGATATGGGTGGGACCCAGATCCCTAGTACAGTCGCCTCCCCTCCGTCGTGCATTGTGGAGGAAGAAGATCAGTGCCACCACCTCGACCAAGGAGCTCGTCCCGACGCTCGTGCATTGTCGTCGCCATATGCAACCTTAGCACATTCGGGGCTAGGGCCTGCCCATCGCGGCGGACGAGGCCGACGACAACAGCTGCGGGGAGCAACACATGAGCGGTCAAAAAACCTTGCTTTGTACTCCCTCTGTCTTAAATATAATATGTTTTAGACTTTCTCTCAACGACATGTATCTAAGACGCATTTTAATGTGTAGATTCGGAGTAAAATGAATAAAAATATACACGAAAATACGTCTAAATACATATATTTCATAAAGAACTAAAGTGTCTTATATTTTGAAACGTAGGGAGTAGGAGTTAAATTACTTTGTTTAGAATGTTTTGCTTGGCAACTGGGAGAGCCGAATGCCGACAGATGAGGATATAATGGGCCAATGGCATACGTCCCGCGAGAAGCAGCGACGTGCCAACTGATACCACACTACACCCGCAGGAATATTTGTTGGTATGGTATCTCCGGCCGGCCATCTGCTATTCTACTGACCTTAATTTACTTGTAAGTAACCACGCGTGTGCCGTCTCGTGTAGGATGTACAACCAAGCTAGAGAGGGAGAAATGTGGTTAAAGCTAAAGCTAGCAGCCACCATGGATCGATGCGGTTGAAGTGCAAGTGGTTGTCCACACGACTGACCTCCACTCTCCACATGCCAAACTCCTCTACGCTCTAGCGCTCTATCTAGCTAGCTAGACCTCGAGCTCCACTCTGCGTGCCAAACTCCTCTATGTGATATCTAGGCTACCTAGAGACTTACTTAATCTGCACATGAATCGTTAGCTCATCATGCTCTACATTATCATTATCATTCCATCGGTTTGATTCTTTACGTCTGGAGCTGTTTTTGGCATGTCGTTTTCTCTTTCTGAAAGTGGTATGCTAGCTAGGTAGCTCGCTAGTGGTGAGGCTAATAGGAAGGGCGCAACTAATTTTTTTGTTTTTTGCGGTGACCGGACTGCAGTGGGAGACATGCAACTTGGAAATAATGTGTGCAATCGCAACGCTGGGTTTTGAGATGTTTAGTGTGACAAAATTGTGCTCCTACTACTATCACACAAGTTTCTCTGGTTTATATTCATGCATTGTTAAATGAAATAAGATTTATAAAAATAAACTAAATTTTACATCCGTGTAATAATTAATCGGGCCGAGTGAGCTAGCTATACCGGTTTATATATATGCTCGCTTCCTGGTTTATTTCCACGCCTGAGCTGAGGTCGATGGGGCAGGTGACACCTTTTTTTTCACTACCAAAAAATACTACTCCTCCGGTTTCTTAATTCTTGACGTGACCGTAGTTTAAATTCGAACTAAAATACGACAGGAGACTTAAAAAATGCAGGGAGGAGGTGTGCTTATTCGGTCCCTCCCCTAAACTTAAGCTGAATGAGTCATTTTATTTTTTTGATCCGTTGAAATCCAATCGAGGCCACGTATATCTTCCTAAATGTGTACTCGGTTAAACCGGATATAATCCATATTCCGGCCGACTGATTCCACCTCCCATTATCGCGATCTACGTCTTTGTATGTTTTTTTTTTGCTGTTATATAATTTCCGATTTTCGCCTTCTGTAGACAAATGAGTATATGTGTATGGTGAATGTATGCCTAAGAGTACCATACGAACTTCAGGTGGGTTCGTACGGTTCTCTAAACAATCGGTATCGAGTTTTTGTTTATCAAAGTTTAAAAAAAAGGGAGGGACCGAGGCAAAAGTGCGCAGGGAGTACAATTCATGCAGACCACTTTTGTAAATTGCACAATTTTTTCGTCCAGTTAACACCACGAGAGGGTTTTCCATTCAGTTAACACCACGGGAGGCGATCGCGATCTGGCTAGGGTTGTCCGCTTGAGGGTGGTGTTTTCTCCGGCGGCGGGGCTGATCTCGACGGCGAGTGTCTGCTCCGGTGGTCAGTTGGGTGTGGTGTAGGGTGTCCCGGTACTATGTGTGCGCGGGGGTATTTTCCATGGCGTCTCCTCCACGTGCGGGGACGAGTGACGGGGGGCCTTCTAGGTCTACGTCTAAGTCACCGGCGAAGGGAGGGGCGGAGGATCTGGCGGCGGGACTGTCTGCAAAGCTGGGGGATCTCCTGCTGACAGACAAGGAAGCAACGGGGATCGTGATTAAGAAGATTAATTCTGCTGTTGTCCCAAGGCCATGCTGGGCGGTGGTGGGTAGGGTTTGTTCGCCTCGCAGGCTGATCTTGGGTGCTTTGGAGAGGGCTATGGAGAGAGTGTGGGGTCTCCATAGACCAGCCCAGTTTAAGGATATTGGAGATAATCGCTTTCTGGTCCGTTTCAGTTCGGAAGGAGTTTGGAAGCATGTTCTAAAGAACGGACCATGGCAGTTTGACTACAACGCTCTTCTTGTGAAGGATTTTGATGGAGCAGTCCGGCCATCCGAGATGGTCTTCGATACCATGGATGTTTGGGTCAGAGTGCTTGAACTTCCCATGGATTATATGAATAGAGTTTATGGGGAGCTCATTAGAGGATGGATTGGATAGTTTATTTCTGTGGATGTTGATGAGGAAGGGATGGCGTGGTGGGAGGATCTGAGGATTAGGGTGGCGGTCCAAGTTGATCAACCCCTTTTGCGAGGGGTTAACCTGAAAGAATAGGATGAGGATGTAGAGGGTAAATGGTTTGATCTCCGGTACGAGAAAGTTCCTCACTTCTGTTTTGATTGTGGACATTGGTTCACTTTGAGGGTGCTTGCACTGTGGAGAAAGGAGGGACTCAACAATAGGGTGAGTGGCTGCGTGCAGAGCCGAAGAAATATAAGAAGGCCGCTCCCCCTGTTCGTCCGAAGATGTCATCATCTAGTTTCAGCAGTAGGTCGGCGGGCTCCGAAGGCTTTTTTCAGGGCGGGGTGCAAATTCGGGATGTCCCGCCTCGCCAAAATGCTAGGCACGACTATGCCTATTCTAGCTCCTCCCGCACTAGTGGTGGGGGGCGGAGATTTGAGGGAGCAGAAGTATCAAGTCCAATCAAGCGCCATGGGGTGCGTGCACAGGAGCAGCAGCTGTATGATGTTCTTGTGAATCAGGCTCCAAAGCAGTCAAGAAAGAGCACTTATGCCTGTCGCGTCTGACAACAGACAGCTGCTGATGACATGGGTATTTCGTCCTCGGCTCAGGGAACAAAAAATAAGAAGAGGGGACAGAAGACGGCTTGGGTTCCAGTCACTGTTCAAAAAATAGGCCGATTAATCGCTACTAGGGACCTGGCCGTATCGATTACTACTAATCGTTTAGCCCGATTAATAGCTCTGGCACTCCGATTACTAGGTATGTTTCCAATTAACTATTACACTTGGTCAAAAAATTTGCAAGATTATCAACACATATCGCCCATCCATCCGCTAGCCCGCCCCAATGAAGTAGGTTTTTCGAAGCTCCCGTTCGATCCCTGCCTCCAGGAGCTCGATTTCTGCCATCACCGGCCAGTTCCTTATCGTTATTGACCAGTTCCTCGTAGTTGCCGATCAGACCTTAGATACAAGAGCTCGAGCTCCTTGAGGATCTCATTCGGGAGCTCGAGGCTTCCTTTAATAGGGTAGGTGGTTGAGGTGCAAGAGGAGTCATATGTGTTTTAGGGTCTAATTTTTGTAGGTTGCACCGATTAATAGCCGACCGATTAAATCAGTTAATCGTCCGAATTCCGATTATTCGCTACTCCCAAGACAACCGAGCAGTTAACGATTACCGATTTCCTTAACATTGGTTCTAGTGGAGAAGGCAGCAGAGGATGATGACTCTGGTTCGGGAGGCAAGAGGCAGAGAACGGGATCTGTGTTTGACAGGATTCAACCCCAAACTCATTATCGGCGGACCTCGAGGCTCGGGGTCGCCGGGATCAATGAATCTGTTGGCCCAGAACTATCGTGGACTGGGGTTGGACGCGGCGGTGGGCGAACTCCGGGACCTGGTAAGGTCCTACAACCCAGCGGTGGTATTCTTGTGTGAAACCAAACAAAATATAAGAACGATTGAACGTTTGCAATGGAGCTTAGGTTTCAGACATGGGGTTTGTGTTGAGGGGAAAGGAAAGGGCGGAGGTCTCGCATTGTGGTGGAGAGATGGGGTGGATGTTTCGGTTCGTCCATGGTCCCAATATTATATTGATGCAAAAATCATCTCTGATGGAATTTCTTTGCAGTTCACTGGAATCTATGGCGAACCAAGGGCGGAGCTAAGGGGGAAGACATGGGATGCTCTGCGTTTTCTTAGAGCTCAGGACGACCTGCCGTGGTTGTGCGCATGGGCCTTTAATGAAATAGTCAGGCAGGATGAGCAGCTGGGAGGGCATGAAAGAAGCGAATCCCAGATGACTAAATTTAGGGACTGTTTGGTGGAGTGCCGCCTCTCAGACCTAGGCTTCTCTAGTTACCCTTTCACATGGAATAACAGGAGAGATGTCAATGCTAATGTACAGGCGAGGCTTGATAGAGACGTGGGGGATAATAATTTTCTGAATGTGTTTGGGCAGACAACGGTCGAGCATTTATCTACTGAGGAATCAGATCACTCGGCTCTTCTGATCCGGGTGGTGACTGAACCTGTGCAGCATATGCTGCCTAATACTAGAGGTTTCCTGTTTGAGGAAGTGTGGACGACTCATGCGTCTTACGACGAAACTGTTGCTATGGCCTGGGATAACACTGGTTATCTAGGGTCGGGCCTGCATGGGGTATGGAATCGTCCGTGTAGCGTTTCAGGAGGCCTAAAAGACCGGAGTATTAGCACCTTTGGTTCGATACGTAAAGAACTAAAACGGCTCAGGGCTGCTCATGAGGATGCAAAAGCATAGGCTCTTGTCTCGAACTCTTTAACTGAGGTGCAGATTATTGAGAAGCAGCTCCATGACATGTATGAGAAAGAGGAGATTATGTACAAGCAGAGATCTAGACAAGACTGGCTAGTGGCGGGTGATCGAAATACAAAGTTTTTTCAGAATCGGGCCACTCATCGCAAGAGGAAAAACACTGTCAGGTTCCTTCGTCGTGATGATGGTAGACAGTGTGATACTTATGGGGGGATGCGGGAGTTAGCACAAGCTTTCTACCACAATCTCTATTCTTCGTAAGGTGCTGCCCATACCGTATTCTAGACCGGGTGGGGCAGTTTGTCTCGGCAGATATGAACAATATGCTGCTAGCTCCGGTTACTAATAAGGAAATTGAGGTGGCTCTTTTCCAGATGGGTCCAACCAAATCCCCTGGACCAGATGGGCTCCCTGCCCTCTTTTATCATCGTCACTAGGCATTGATAGGGACTGATGTTTGTGCTGCTGTCAAAGATTTCTTGGCCGGGGGGACAGCCCTCCTGATCTTAACAACAGTATCCTTGTGCTGATACCAAAGGTCTACAGCCCGGAGGTTCTATCGCAATTTAGACCAATAAGCTTGTGCAATGTCCTCTACAAGTTGGCATCTAAGGTAGTGGCAAATCGGTTAAAACAAATTCTACCAATTCTGATTTCAGAGGAATAAAGTGCTTTTGTGCCGGGTAGATTGATAACGAACAATGTTTTTGTCGCTTATGAATGCACACATGTGATTAGGACCAGGAAAAGGAAAACTCCGCTATGCACCGTAAAATTGGATATGATGAAGGCATATGACATGGTAGAATGGATTTTTCTAGAGAATATGTTACTTAATATGGGGTTTCATCATCAATGGGTGTCTATGATCATGCGGTGTATCCCAACAGTGAGGTTCACCGTGAAACTCAACGGTGGATTTTCAGACTCCTTTGCTCCTTCGAGGGGACTTCGGCAGGGGGACCCTCTCAGCCCGTATTTGTTCTTATTCTGTGTCGAGGGCTTCTCTGCTTTGTTAAAGGAAGCCCAACGTGTAAATGAGATTAGAGGTGTGAGATTTGGTGCGGATGGCCCCCATATCACTCACCTCCTTTTCGCTGATGATAGTGTGGTTTTTCTTGAGGCATCACCGCATAGTATGCAATCTCTTCGTCATGTTCTACATGACTGAAGTGAGTTCTGGTCAGAAGGTAAACTTACAAAAATCTTCTATTTTATTCGTACCAGGTTGCAACAATGATCTAAAGAAGCAGTTGAAAATCGATATTGGTATTGCCTCTGAGGCGCTATCTGAGCGCTACCTGGGACTACCCACGGTAGTAGGCCGATCGCGAGAAGGGTCGTTTAAATATTTATCAGACCGATCTTAGAATAAAATCAAGGGATTGAAAGGACAGAGTCTATCCAAGGAAAGGGAGAAGTATTCTAATCAAGTCAATTCTCCAAGATGTAACGACGTATGCGATGAGTTGTTTTCAGCTCACCAAGAAGCAATGCAAGAAGCTGAGTATGGTGTCATCTAACTTCTGGTGGGGAGAGTCTGACGGTCAGAAAAAAGTGCATTGGATTTCATGGGAACGTATGTGCAAGGGAAAGAAACAAGGTGGTTTGGGCTTTCGGGATTACTTCTGTTTTAACCAGGCTTTTCTAGCCAAGCAGGGATGGCAGTTGCTTACTAACCCTTCTTCTTTGTGCGCTCAGGTGCTTAAAGCTCGTTATTTCCCAAGGAAGCGTTCCTCTCGGCTGCTTGCCCAAAAAGAGCTTCTTTCACCTTGCGTGGCATCATTCATGGTAGAGACCTTCTGCGCAAAGGTTTGATCTGGCAATGTTGGGGATGGCAGGAATATAAAGGTTTGGGAGGATAATTGGATTCCTCGGTCAAGTGCTCAGCATCCACTGGGACGGCTGACAGACGATTGCCCAACTCATGTGAGTGACTTCTTATTGTCTGATAGAATTGGTTGGTATGAGGAAAAACTTAGGCTCCATCCGGTGGAACCGGACGTCCAAGATATTTTTTAGATGCGGGTTGGCAGGGTGGGTACGGTTGATTTCCCAGCATGGAACTTTACAAAAAATAGGATATTCTCGATCAGATCAACATATCATATTGCAATTCAACAGAAGAGGTTGGAGAGGGGCGAGGCCGAAACATCAGGCTCCTCTGTTGAGCATAAAGGCTGGCTCTCTCTTTGGGATGCACAAGTTCCAGGCAAGGTGAAAGTACACATGTGGCGGTTTATTGAGAACGGCCTAGCGGTGGGCACCGAATTAAGTAGAAGAAAAATTAAAGACGGAGTCATCTGTCTTGCGTGCGGCAGAACTGAATCAATGGTGCACCGTTTCTGGTCTTGTCCTCACTCAACAGCGTGCGTCGCATTTTAAAGGAGCTGGCTGTTGTTGGCTTGGAGCAGCCTCCAAAAAATCTCACCTGTCACTCTGAACTCAAAGGCTGGATCCTTGACTGGATCGGCAAAGCGGATGGACCTCAGGTGGCGCGTGTGCTCGTGCTGATGTATAACGTGTGGACCGCAAGGAATGATGCACGCGATACAAAGAACCTTGAGGACCCGAAAGCTATCGCAGCTAAGTCGGTGGCTGGGTGGAGGAGTGGAGCTCCCTTCACGTCAGGCTTGTCACTCCCTCTGTGCGTCCGGTTGAGCACTGGCTCTACCCGCCTGATATGTGGTGTAAGGTTAATGTGGATGGAGCGTTTCGTTCTGACAGTGGCTGTGGTGGAGGTGGAGTGATTGTAATAAATCACCATGGTGCTTTCGTCTCGGGAGCATGCCATTTTTTTCGAAACACGGCAGACGCTGAATGTGCGGAGCTCCTGGCCTACAGGAGGGGCCTCCAATTGGCTTGTGAAACACAGGTTAAGAAGGTGATCTTGGAAACAAACAGCTCGGGAGTTGCTGCAAAGCTGGTCAAGGATGACATGATCGGTCTTTGAATGCGTCTTTGGTGGAAGAAATTAAGTCTATGATAAAAGACTTCGATGATTCTTCGGTTAGGGCGGTGCGGCGATCGGCAAACAAAACGGCATATATCTTAGCAAAGGAGGGCTGCTTTAATAAATTTTGTAAAACCTGGTTTGGCATTGCACCTGATTGTGTAAAGGACCAAATAGTATGGGACATGTGTTCTGAGTAATAAAACGCAGCAGTAATTCTCAAAAAAAAAAAACACCACGAGAAGCTACGGACGGTTGAAGAATTTCCCCAGTGGGAAGAGGATAGGACCCACTTGCCTTTGCCGATCATACCGGCTACGTACCAGCGCGCGGCCGGAGTAGTAGTCTTGCTGTGCTTAGCATGCACGTCACGCAAATCCTTCGTTTTATTTTCCGCTAAGCTCATACCATTATCATGATGATCCCACCATTAGTTAGTTAGCACGGTCATCACCTGGACGTGCGATTCGTTTTGCCCCTGTCGACGAAACAACGTTCTCTCCTCGAATCGGACGCAGGAGTGTGCTTGCCAAGTACGAGTAATACAGACTGGATGCAGTATACACGATAGTCTTTTTTTTTTAGATTGTATGCACGATAGTCAGTTGTACCGTTCGTCCGTTCAAAAAAGGTACTCCTCCGATTCATATTACTTGTTACTAAAATAGATGTATCTAGACGTGTTTTAGTGTTAAATACATTTATTTTAACGATAAGTATTATGGATAGAAGAGAGTACTAAGTTGCACCATTCTTCACTCTTCAAATTGTTTCAATTTTTTTCTACAACATTTATTTGGCTGGCATATACGGAGTACGAAATTCTAGATCTAAAATCAACTCACGACTCAGGAAACCCATTAAGACAAGCTTCGTACCAGTGATCATGATACTGCTCCTCAGTCCTAAGCTCGTAATTACAGTCAAGCAGATCCATCGTCTTATTTCCCCCCCCTAAGCTCATATCATTATGACGATAATCCCACCAATAGACCTTGTTTACTTTTTCGGTATTTTTATCACTAAAATATGTGGGGATATGCAGAGATTTGGTGTTCACTCAATACCCTGAAATCCTCTAAAATATACTTCCGCAAAAATATTCTACCATGATGAAGAGTTTTTAATCTAATAAAAAATACACTAGTGTGAAGGAAATTTATGGGGATATTTCGGGATTATCTCCTCTAAACTCGACCTAGCAAACGATCTATCGGAGAAATTCGGAATATGAAATAAACCATTCGTACCCCTCGAATACCCTAATAAAAATAAACAAGGAGTTAGTAAGTTAGCGCTCAGCGGTCATCGCCTGGACGTGCGATTCGTTTTTGCCCATCCTGTTGACGAAACAACATTATCTCCTCACTCCTCAGAATCGGACGTACAGTACTACGAGTGTGCTTGCCAAGTACCAGTACTACAGACTGGATGCACGATATATAGTCAGTGTTGTACCATTCGTCCGTTCAGAAAAAGAAAATTGTACTAGTACCATTCGTCACTCTTCAAAACTTTCGATTTCTTCTTACTACAGCATTTATTTGGCGTGCATATATATACCGGAGTACGAAATTCTAAAATCAAATCACGACTCAGAAAAACCCATTAAGACAAGCTTCGTACTACCACTGATCATGACACTGCTGCTCAGTCCATGCTTTGAGACTTGACACTATCCGTACCGATTTGCCTTTTCAGTTTGTTCTGTTTTTTTCAAGCTGTTGATCAAATCTGTGTTTGCATTCTGTAGCGCTATAGATGTGTCTAGTATCAGCTCTATGCAATGGGTTTCTTTTTTTATTGAATTATTATTCACAACTTCTTGACGTGCATTTTGTTGGTCTAGCAGACAAAATATACACTGGAAAATGAAGTAGACAATGACCGAGTTTGCATTCCAGTAGCTACAGATGGGATAAAAAAGGGGCAAAACGTAAGACGGCAGACCGTGCCAAATGACAAGATTAGCTAGAGCCAATAAAATCAGGGACTATCATTTCCATCTCTGTCACTAGATGATGTATTTAGTGTTACAGAAACAACTAGACAACACCCCTAAACACACCAAAAGCGGTCAAACGGACACTAGCTGTCACTGCTGTTACATCAGAAATTTTGAGTAAGCTATCCCTTGTGCCTAATTCATTCGAGTTTTGACAAACCCAAAGTGGTAGCCAAGATAACACAGCCTCTTCCCTGTTGTCCTCCCCTTGTCATCAATCACCCCAAAGAACTTTGGAACTTGCAGGATCCGTAGCCTGCAGATGCCACAATTAACCGGTTAACAACTAATTATTAAAGCTAAAAGCAGGTGAGTGTCAAGATCAGACGAAACATAACTACTGGTTGCTTGAGCTAGCAGAAATCGCTAGGATTATCGAGTAAAGCTTCTGGAAGTATCGTAAGAGTTTTAAACCGATTGATTGCGCTTCTCAGAAATGGTAGTGCAATAATGAAGCCATGAAGGGTTCACCGATACTAACATATACTCCCTCCGTTTAGAAATATAAGATGTTTTAGGTTTGTGAAGGAGATGTATCTAGACACGTTTTAGTGTATAGGTTCAAACTATCTAGACACCAACCTAAAACATCTTATATTTTCAAACGGAGGGAGTATAGTAGTATGTGGCTTGCAGCTGGAGATTCTGATATATTCGTATATCTCTTGAGTAATAATGGAACATTGTAAACTTATCAAAAAGTAGAAACATCCAGTCTGTCTTTTACCAGGTTAAGCTAAAGGGAGAAGCTAGCTTTGTGGGGGGAAATATGCGTAACAAGGAGTGCGTGGATAGGTTTCAGCTCTGAAAGGAAACGATACATATCACTTCACCTATAACTGTACAAAAGCTATGCGAGTGCACGACACTAAAGCATTTACGCAAGCCAGCAAGGCTTCAAGAACCAATCAGCGCAGTAAATGGCAATCAGATATCAACGCCTCGGTGGTTTGCATATATACTAAACCCTAAACTTTGTATTTATGTACTAATAACACCCAAGACAGTATTCGCGTCAGAAATTGTGTTTCTGCATTCAGACAACCATGCCCTTGCAAATGCCTGCATGCTCGTATGCTGATATAGCAGATGGCAGATGGCAATGTAGTGCAGGGGATCCAAGGTTATGCCTAATGCGCAGTTGGACTTTGACTGGCTTTAGAGACCACAGTGCACATGCAGTATCAAACATTGGAAAGCAACAGTTCGCATGGAGTAATTACAACCAGCTGCACTGTCCTATCTGAATGGATCTTTCAGAACAAGTGTGCAGCTGCAAGCCTGATCAATTCAGAACATCTTTTGTCATCGAGCCAGCGACAGACAAATTCTACATAGCGCCATGGTTCTGTGCCAAAATACTTGCAAATATATTTTCTACTGCACATCAATGTGGTGATGTGGAGTTGGAGAAGTGTAAACTGTTCAACAAAGAATTTGGTACACTTTTTAGGAGCCCTCCTAGTCACTGAAATGAAACCATATATAAATGTTCCTAAATGCACGAGTCAAGTAGTTATCGCATACTCCCTCCATTTCCTAAATGCATTGTATGTTTAACCAATCACATAGACAAAAATATGAACAAGTACCAAATACATATCAATCGATCCACCACCGAATAGTTATCAAATATTTTAGATATTTATATTTTTGTCTAAAAGATTGGTCAAACTTACACGATGTTGACATTTGACTATTAATATATACCATGTTTTGGGGAAACTGGTACATTCCAAAAAAAAGGTGTAACTGTCAGAAAATAACCCTTCCTACTTGTGCTATAACAATATGTAAAGCGATTGAGATCCCAACAATGTCTTGAGTCAACACAATGCTGGTGATTAAATTTTGGGAGCATCAGATCTCATTCACATTATGTGCAGATCAACATCTTGATCTCCAAATCAGGGGTCAACTCTCTTGACACTTGACAGAGATCTCTTATGACAAGATACCTATAGCTTACAGGCTAGTAAGAGTGGTAATCATTTTCAGATATTTGGATCCTAATTTATTTATTACTAGTACCTACGTTATATGTAGTAGTACACCTGATGGATCCTGAATAATCTCTAGGTGTGAACCGTCCATAGTGTCCATACCAAAACATTACTCCCAGATTGGGATGACTTGAACCAGATTTGGTCATTTGAATAAGCCGTTATAATCTCAGGGCATCACGTTAAGACAATTTAATTTCATCACCCCCCTAATCATTGGAGAAGCCACCAAGAAGCAACCTGGTCCTGCAGTGTTCTCCTAAACTGTAGTCTTGGCTAGTTTCAGAAAGTTCATCACCACCGCAAGATAAAGGAACTAAAGTCATCACTTCTTTTGCCCTACTGGAAAAAAAATGCACTACAATCGATTCTATTCACCGGGTACTAATCAAAGTCAAGAAGAGTACACAGTTTCATTGACCAAGCAGAAAATGTCCATTTTGGAGTACCATTCAGTACTATTAGTAATAATTTCAGAATGTACAAAGCAGTGTCGAGTTTGAGCAAGCTTACTTGGGTCCTTGATGGTCTGCTCGGCGAGGTTATTGAAGTAGCACGTAGCTCCGGTCTTCCTGAGCTGCTGCCAGTAGGAGTTGAAGGCGTAGCTGGCGTGCGCCGCCCCGGTATTGGGCTGGAAGCACTTGCCGCCGGGCTGGATGGCGTCGCAGGTCCCGTTCCCCTGCCCGCACGCGTACGTGAGCGCGTCCCCCACTGCCGTCTCGTTCAGCTTCTTGCCGGCGTGCGCGGCCAGCACGCACCAGATCGGGCCCTTGTAGGGCGTGTCGTTCTGTGCAGCCGGTAGCGGCGGGTACGCCGAGAGCGGGCGCCGGCCGGCGAGGTCGATCTGGTAGACCGCCGTGCCGTTGGGGTAGTAGATGCCCCAGTGGCGCTCGGTGCCGGGCCCTGGCTTGAGGTCCTCGTTGTAGAGGGAGAAGACGAAGACGGGCATCCTGGCGCCGGGCCGCGCCGGCGTGCCGGGGTTGCTGGCGAACCGCAACGCGAGGTTCCTGTTGTAGATCGCCGCGTTGTGTACGCTGGCGCCGATCTGGTCGTAGTCGCCGCCGTTGGGCCATCCGGTCTCCGCGATGGCGATCCTGACGCGCCCGTGGCCGAGCTTGGACATGGCCGCGCCCACCGCGTCGAGCATTTCGTCGAGCAGGTTGGTGTAGGCGAGCCCCGTGCCGGGGTCGACGTACCGGGTGGGTCCGTCCTGGAAGAGCGCGTAGTCGAGCGGGACGGTGCCGTTGCTGCCGGCCCAGGCGAAGTAGGGGTACGCGTCGACGAAGTAGTAGGAGTTGGTGCCCTCGATGAACCGGAGCAGCGGGCGCATGACGGCCTCGGCGATGTCGGGGCGGAACGTCGCCGCGGAGGGCGGGCGCGGGAATGCGCCGGTGACGAGCGCGTCCATGGCGAGCGTGGTGCTGATCTTGACGCGGCTGACCCCGCGCTTCCGGAGGCTGCGGTGGAGGTTCTCCATGGCCGGCACGATGCGTGGCCAGACGGTTTTGGCGGCGGAGGTGTCGGAGAGCACCTCGTTGCCGACGAGCAGGTACTTGACCCGGGTGGCGGGCAGGTAGGGGAGCAGGTTGGCGGCGACCCAGGCGTCGGCGGCGGCGTAGGAGGCGGCCAGGTCGACGATGATCTCGTTGGGCACCATGATGGAGACGGTGAGGCGGGTGCCGGCCAGCGCGCGGAGGACGGGTCCGTTGGCGTCGTAGATCTTGACGGAGCCGGCGCCCGCGGCGCGGAGGAGCTGCACGGAGCGGTGTGGTGTGGGGATGTCGTCCGCCACCCTCCCGTAGTTGACGCCCAGGCCGTGCGCGTGGCCGTGGCCATCCGCCGCTGCAAGAGCAGAGACATCAGTCAATGACGCGTCGTCTCGCGGACCATCTCAGCTGAGGTGGAATCGCGCTAGCTGAAGCGAAGAGAAGAGTAGCTTACCGTGGCAGGCGAGGGCGGCGAGGAGAAGGAAGAGGAGCGGCCGGAGAGGGGAGTCGGCCATGGCCATGGGAGCCACCATGGCTGGCTGCTGGCTCTGTTTCGTGTGGAGTGTTGGACTTGGACGGAGCTACCGAGCGTTGACGTGTATGGAGACCGGAGGGAGGGGGGAGGAGCCGAGGAGGTTTATTAAGTAGTAGGGGGTTTAAAAATCCAAGCTTTGATGACGACGACGACGGCAACGGCACAGTTGGATTGATTATCTATCAAAATCATGCGCTAATCGGGACACGATGCGGCTTTTGGGTGACCGTGGGCGACATGATTAGGACAAGTGGCGAGCTCAGACGACGTTGCTCTTGCTCTTGCTCTGATCTACTAATTTTTTTTTTTTAACTAGCATCGCTCTGATCTTCCGTACAAAGGCTACAGCGGCAAAGGGGGAAGGAAATTGTGCCGTTGCGCCTCTCCTCCTCCTCTGCTTTCGGATCCTGCGTCGCTCCGCGTACTCGGGCAACGAAAACTTTGGAGGAGAAAGGGAGGGGTGAAGTGAAGCTGCCTTTCGGGCACGTCTCGTGTCGGAGCTGGGATCTCGCTGAGAATTCAACGTGACATGTGACAAAACGCGTGCAGCTACAGCGATTGCTACTCCCACAATGTTTGGGTCGAGTCACCGGCCGGACACAGCAACGCGATCTAAATAGACAAGACGGACAGGCCGGAAGAAAATCCTCTACATCTGGCCAATCTGTGTCCACGTCAGGCCGAGCAGACGCATCTGTGATCCAGATTTGATGTTCGAATAGGTCAGTCTGGGATGCGTCAGTTCGGATGGATGGTAACGCTGGGGACGTCGTGCACGTCCCGCGTGTCCGCGTGAAGAAGTTCGGACACACTCCGACCCGTTTAGGCAGTACAAAGATATTCTATGCACCAGGTTTGGCCATGTTCAATCCTACGGGACAAAGGCTACCGCTACGATCGTTTCGGGACCAAGACTATTCTATGCACGAAGTTTCCTTCGCGGCTTTCTAGAAATTCCTTGTCGTTCCTTGTCTTTTTCATTCATCATTCAAGTGATAAAAGGGACTTGACCAATTTTATCCCGTCGGTCCACGGGCACCGCACCAGCTCGCCCCCGCTCTTCCAATATAAACCAATCTTTAAAATATGTTAAGTCTATACGCTAAAAAACCCAGGCCTAAGCCCGACATGGCCTTACTAGCGGGCGAAAATCCAGGCCCAAGCCCGGCACGAACATGCAGAAAATTCCCGGTCCTTCCCTATTTTCATCCTTTCCAAGCCCAAGCCTAGCCCGAGATGCACATGGGCCACAGATTTGCTGCCGAGGCTTGGCCCATTTGCCGGAAAAGCCCAGTCCATCGGGCTTTTTGGCCTGGTTTTCCACTCCGAGGCTAGGGATGTAAATGACACAGATAATTTCCGTTCTGAATTCGCATCCGAGTCTATTTTTGAGAATATGATATGTATTTTCAGATATTCAGCGATACGAATGCGAATGCGGATATTTGTCGAGCGGATATCCGATGAATATGGTAGCGGATATGGTACCGATATTTTATACGGATTATCCGAGATACTCAAGTAGGATAATCCGATAAATTTAGCACAACCCCAATATCTTGACAATCCGGCTAGTTATGCATGTTATACTATGCTATTACCAATCTTGCACCTTTTATACTACTGCTATCTAGTGGTGCACGCTTTTTTGTGATTTATTTTGTATAAATTAAATAAATTTTTATTTTTCTATGTGTATGTGTTCGATTATCCTCTTCCGATCTGAGTCCGCTTCAAATCCACTTCATATCCACATTCTGATATAATCTGCTTTCGAATCCGTATCCGGCTAGATCTAAATCCGCCAATTTTTTTTTATAAAAAAATTATAATAGCAATATTCAATCTATAGCTATACCTATAATAATAAAAGGAGCAACGCTTGTGTCGACCAGCTTTTCTTTGGACGATTTTGCCCTTCACTAAAACTAATATTACCCACCAGTGCCACTGCTAAGTCACGAAACGTTTAGTTTCTTTTCCTCCCCCGTCCAGGACCAGGGGCAACCTTTCTTGCGTCTTCCTCGCTTGCAGGCTGACCGCACCGTACTAGCCCCGTCGCACGCTTGGGACATGGAGTACGGCTGACGATCATCTTTCATTGGAGATTTTGGCGGAGAAGGAGAGCACGACCTGTGACCACGCCTAGCATAGAGATTGATTCACAGACCAGCCCATACGATCTTGCGGGGATTCTCGAGCTGGTACTGTGGTGGAGCTTGCGCAAGCGCAGAGGAGGGTGGCGGCGGGAGCGCCGAAGCACATAACAACTGCAGATGTCATGGAGGAGGGGAGAAAATTACAAAAAACCACCACATTTGAGGCTAGGGTTTCAAAAGACCACCAAAAAATTTAAAAGTTTCAGATTGCAACGTTTTTAGGGCTGTTGCCAACACCGATCTGGTCTGAATCGCGCTAACGCATTTAAATCGACCGGTGGGGCCCAGTCGTCAGGCTGACGTGGCGCATTTTGACGGCTGGTCGTGGACGGCTGTTAACGGCGTGGTCGGAATCATCAAAATGGTCGCCCTCTTCTCTCCCATTGCCTCACTCATCTGCTCTCTTAGCTCGACCGCCGTCATTGGTGGCCGCCATCGCCGGGCGATCGCTTCCGCTCCGCAGATCATGCCGAGCTGGAACGACAGTGGAAGCTCCTCCGCCGACTCTCTCCCGTTTGACCATGTGAGTGCCTTCCTCCTCTTTTAATTTATGGTTTGGATCCAGATTTGGGAATTTTTGGAAAATCGTCGGTTTGAGCCTCATGTTTTCCTGGATTTGTCGGATTTGTAGTTCACTGCGTTCGACTACGCACCATACATGCTCCATGACGCTGAATTTTCCGACATTGACCATGAAGCTCCTTTTGTTTGCGCTGCTCACAAATTGAAGCCACGCAGGTGTGTTGCGTTTCAGGTCAGTGATACAGGGAGGAAGTTCTACATGTGTGCTATAGAAAATGTAAGTGTTAAGCTCCCTTTTTTCTTCAATAGGTTGTAACACCCTCAGAATCGGCCCTATGCAAGTTTTAGCGAAACTCGCCAAACCCCGCATAGAAACGATTCGAAGGTGCCCACCAGGCACTTTCGTGCGGGTGGAAAGCAAAGTAATAGCATTACACAACAGTCCTCGATGGGACCCACTGGACAGAAATATATACAAATGACTCAAAGAGTCAAGAATACAAATATACGGTACAAAGATCCAAATCACCTTGAAAGCGTTGGAGCGTCCGACTACGGACAAGATGCAAATGGGGCTAAGAGCCACGAAGAATAACCAATGGCGTCCATAACCACCTTGCCAAGCCAAGCCGGAAGGGTAACCCCGCTAACGGCGTCGATCTCAAAACCTGCTTAAACAAAAGGGTGCCGAAAGGGCAAAGGAAAAGAGGAGCGTCAAGATCGAGGCCAAGATGCAGCGAGGCTAGATTGGCGGTCCTCGCCTACATAGGTATGGTGGATCAAGGCGGCAAAGATGCACTAAACAACCTATAGAGACTCGATACAACTGGCGACTATCAGAGAGGGGTAAGAAAGACCTATTCGGATCCAACCTGATACTAGCATCAAACAAACCCATCCTGGCGTTTCCCCCTCAAGACCAAACGAGGAAGTCAACCGAGGAACTCACACAGTTGGCAGTTTTACTTATTCAGTTATAGTTGCCGCAATTACTAATCAGGTTTAGATATTCATCCTGATAAAGTAAGCAGTGGGCACTTTTAGTTAATCATTTCCGTTATAGTGGCATCACTTACTAGTCATATACATTTAGCATGAGATAAACCCAAAACCCAGCAGTTGTTGGTACTTTTACTTAGCCATTCCGTTGTAGTGAAGCTGATTACTAATCATACCGGAAACAAGTCAATTTAAAACAATAAACTTTAGTTATAGTTGTCTATGATCAAGCACTGTGCTCCAAGTCGTCCATAACATGACACGGCTTCTCGAAAAGATTTAACCTGCAGGGTGCACCAAAGTATCCACAGCACTTGACCCTTTTGCCGATCGGTTAACATACACCCATCGGTATGTCGGGCCTAAGTCACGACGTTCCTGCACCAAAGCAAGCACGGGGCCACCCACTAAGTACACCAACGAAGTCGGCCGGTCTCGAGACGGACTTAGGGTTTATGCGACAATGGTCAGAACGAGCGAGTCCCCAATCGGGGACGTCGATACATGAAAACATTCCCTTCCTAAACAAGACGTGCTCCTCACACAATCGTAAATACATAAGTAGCATGGCATAAGCAGGATAGTAAAAACACCTCAAACTAGTTGTGGCCCCAAAGACAATACTTTGAAATCGGTAATAATCAATGGGGGCCCATATCTCCCCTTTGTGGTTAGCGCTCGATCTCGGAACAGTGTGTCAAGAACTCGGTCCCACGGACACAAGTGGGCGATGGAAACCAAAACTTACCTATCACCCACCGATGCCTCTGCTTAATTCCATTTTAGTTGTTAAACAGGAATTAAAGTGAAATAATAATTAAAGCCATGATCATCTCCAACGTCAACATGCGGCAATTCTCCAACAATTGTGGTACTTGACGACAAGCTAAACACTTGAGCAAGCGACTACGACACGCGGGTCCAACTATCTACCAAACACAGGTAATAGGATGTGTCCAAGGCTATATATGGCTGCAAGGGATATCACGGGTACGAAACTAGAGCATCGCAACACAGATAACAAAGATCAACAGGAGGGAATAAATACTAGAAAAGTAAGATAGGTAGAAAGGGGGAGATGCTCGCCTGAAAACATTGCCGAAGGTTCATCCGAAGATCGGGGCGGAGCTCACATCAACTCAACGGCCTTATCCGCGAAGAAGCAAAACACTAGAAGGAACACCGGATGCAATATTTAATACAACGGCAGAAGATCGGCATGATGCATGTATGATGTATGGCATGGCAAAGGTGCAATGCAATTAGGTCATATTAAGCGGAACCGGGGTCCCGACAATTATTTAGATGGTTCAAGTTGTTTAGATACCCCGCAATTTAGATGTTGTCCTAACATTGCAAAAGATAGCACCGGTTCGCTACACAGATTTAAATGAGGCCGATATAAGGTTAGATTTGCCCGCATATGGGCCCCATATTTGATTATTAGGTGAATCGGCATAAGGCCCCCAAACCACAGATATGCATGCGAGATGAATGATTTAATGCAACAAGTTGATATCATTTATAAAAATAGGGTATCGAGGAAAAGGTTCACACTTTGAGGGGTCTCGACGGACTTGGGGTTCCGGGGTTCGGGGTCGGTCTCTGGGTCCAGGGTCTAGGGTTCGATCTTGGCGTAACATTCTCGACCATCGGGGTAGGTCTTGTCGCAACCGGAAGGTGGCTTGGCGTCGCTGTCGGATTTCCCCGACGGTGCCGATCTTGTCATTGCGCAGATCTTGTCGGGCCCTCAAGTCGGGTCGGTCTTGGCTTCGGGGTGACGTGCTTGTCATACTCGTGGCGATCTTTGCGTCCTCCCGGTTCGGGTCTTGGCGTCCGAGGGTAGATCTTGGCGTATCGAGGTCCGGTCCGGTACATCGGGATCGGTCTTCGGGGAACTCAAGTCCGTGTGGCGATCTTGGCGATCATCGTGTCCGGACTTCGCCTCCGGGAGCGGGTCTTCAGGGTCTCGACGAACTCCGGTGCTTTCCGGCATCTCCGAGACGAGGATCTTGGTATTAGAGGCATGCACGAGCAGACAAAAATCTTGTATCTTGGCACCTCGCGAGCACGCAGATTCTATGTAGGTCTTCACGAGGGGGACGACGACGAACATCAAGGCACGGGGGAGTCCTTGGCGACCGCGGCGCGGAGACTCGACGAGGGAAACCGCGAAGGTGGTGGGGCCATGGCGACGTGGCGGCGCAGGGACGGTGGCGTCGGGGAAGGCTCGGAGCTCTGGGTTCTGACGGGAAGCGGGCGTTGCGCGGTCTCCGGCGAGGCGGGCAAGCTTGAGGAGAGGGGCGAAGCAGAGCAGGGCGGCAGGCGAGGCCGGCGAGCCAGTGGTGGCCCACGCCGGCCTTCTTAGACGGGCGAGGTATCATGGCGCGATGGCGGGACGACAAAGTAGCACGGCCGAGACAGCGGCGGGCGGCGGCAGCGTCTGTCACAAGACGGGAGGAGCGGCAGCGGGGCCCGCGAACCTGTGAAGACGGGCATGAGGGTCGTCGGAGGTCAGGCGGGCGGCGGACGCTGTCATGGAGAGAGCGAGGGCGGGGGAGCCGAGAAGCGGCGTGAGGCGGAGGCCATGCGAGCCGAGGGGGCGGGCCATGAGAAGAGGAGCAGGAGGTGCTTGGGGACGGTTAGGGAGGAGGGAGACGGGCTGACAGGCTGGGCTCGGGCGGTCTGAGGCGGCAGAGGAGCTAGGGCCGCGCCAGAGAGCGATAGGGATGAGCTTGCGAAGTCTGTGGCGATGGAGATGGCGGGCAGGCTGGCGAGAGGTGGGAGAGAAGGGAGGTTGGGGACAGGATGTGGGGCGGGCGTCAGAGGCGGTGGGTTGGGTCCATGGTGGCCTGTGGGGGGAGTGGGGAAAAGCTGGGGGTGCGTGGCGTGTAGTGTGTGCGTGGTGGTGGGCCGGGGACGTGGGATGGGGCCCAGGCTGCGGGGGAAGGAGAGGGGCTGTGTGGTGTGGTTTGTGTGCCTGCTGCGTGTGAGTGGGTGTGGGGCTGGTTGGTGTGGGGCCAGGGGGAAAAGAGAGGAGAGAGATGGAGTGGGTGAGGTGGCGGCAGGGTTGGTTGGGGAAAAGGGAGAGGTGAGGTGGCGGTCACGGGTTGGTCCGGGTGAGGTGGCCAGGGGGTGTGGGTAGGTTTCCTGGTGGCCTTAGGATTTAGAGGTTGGACCGATCTGTTTTATACGGGGTGGTCGTTCGGGTCATTCGGCCCGTTCGACTGCCCCACTAAAAATAATATAATATTTTATTTAATTCTAAATGCAACATTCGTAATCCGATAGCAGGCAAACAAAAATATTTTCGGAGACCCGGGGTTTAATATTTGATTAAAGATGGGGCGTTTGGAAAACAAAATAGGTTTTCGAAATTAGTTTTTGACAAACAACATATGATGATGACGATGCAATGCACAAATTCAACGCGATTTTCTAGTAGTGGTTTTGCGGGATGCCACAATTCGACACCACTAACAATGGATCTCGCCCTCGAGATCCGCCTCATGGTACCGGAAGGAAAGGTCGGCGATCTGCGTCTTCTCGCTTCGTGTAGATCTTCGCGACACCACTAACAAGAGGTCGTTGATCCCGATCATCAAGAGAACACTCCGGAAAACAACGGACGAAGTTAAAGGTAAGGCCACTCTAACTTCCATGGAAGGAGTAAAATTGCATCGATCCACCATTCAATGTACATAAGCGAATGATAAGAGTAGTGGTATGGCCGCGACTCCATCCTGCACTCAAAGCATTACTATGTTCACGAATAGACAGATTGTGCAACCAACTCTCAGGATTCAGACTGAAGATCTCAACAAGCGAGGTTCAGATCAAGGGAGTGATGCAGACTCTGGATCGGATCTGGCATAGAGGATGTCGTCGCGTCAGAAAACACCGGAAGGCACAAACAAAGAACAAAGAATGGTACCACAGCAGACGGATTCCTCAGATAGCATGAACACCGGATAGTAGAACACCGTTACCAAAGGAGGAAGCGAAACCAAGGTAATGACGGAAACCCAACCACGAGAATTCCTGGACTCGAAGAAAGAGAAAAGGGCGGATTTAAAACACGTCGAGGTAAGAGGAGATCAGCAGAGGGTAAGGAGTAAAATCAGACCTAATCAGAACTATCCAACCGATTTTAAAATAGTTTTGACACTCTACTTCGGCCGTTAGCTAGGTTATCCTACAGGCTGGACTTGTGGGGTATCGCAACTGCTGAGCTCTGATACCACTCTGTAACACCCTCAGAATCGTCCCTATGCAAGTTTTAGCGAAACTCGCCAAACCCCGCATAGAAACGATTCGAAGGTGCCCACCAGGCACTTTCGTGCGGGTGGAAAGCAAAGTAATAGCATTACACAACAGTCCTCGATGGGACCCACTGGACAGAAATATATACAACAGCGACTCAAAGAGTCAAGAATACAAATATACGGTACAAAGATCCAAATCACCTTGAAAACGTTGGAGCGTCCGACTACGGACAAGATGCAAATGGGGCTAAGAGCCCTGAAGAATAACCAATGGCGTCCATAACCCTGCCCAGGCCAAGCCGGAAGGGTAACCCTGCTAACGGCGTCGATCTCAAAACCTGCTTAAACAAAAGGGGTGCCGACAAAGGGCAAAGGAAAAAGAGGAGCGTCGATCGAGGCCAAGACAGCGAGGCTAGATTCGCGGTCCTCGCCTACATAGGTATGAAGCGGCAAAGATGCACTAAACAACCTATAGAGACTCGATACAACCGGGCGACTATCGAGAGGGGTAAGAAAGACCTATTCGGATCCAACGATACTAGCATCAAACAAACCCATCTGGCGTTTCCCTCGAGACCAAACGAGGAAGTCAACCGAGGAACTCACGCTTGGCGCTTTACTTATTGATTATAGTTGCCGCAATTACTAATCGGTTTAGATATTCATCCCGATAAAGTAAGCGATGGGCACTTTTAGTTAATCATTTCCGTTATAGTGGCATCACTTACTAGTCGATACATTTAGCATGAGATAAACCCAAAACCCAAAGCTTGTTGGTACTTTTACTTAGCCATTCCGTTGTAGTGAAGCGATTACTAATCATACCGGAAACAAGTCAATTTAAAACAATAAACTTTAGTTATAGTTGTCTATGATCAAGCTTGTGCTCCAAGTCGTCCATAACCATGACACGGCTTCCGAAAAGATTTAACCCAGGGTGCACCAAAGTATCCACGCACTTGACCCTTTTGCGGATCGCTTAACATACACCCATCGGTATCGGCGGGGCCTAAGTCACGACGTTCCTGACCCAAAGAAAGTACGGGGCCACCCCACTAAGTACACCAAGAAGTCGGCGGTCTCGAGACGGACTTAGGGTTTGCGACAATGGTCAGAACGACAGAGTCCCCAATCGGGACCGCGATACTGAAACATTCCGCTTCCTAAACAAGACAGCGTGCTCCTCACACAATCGTAAATACATAAGTAGCATGGCATAAGTACAGGATAGTAAAAACACCTCAAACTAGTTGTGGCCCCAGACAATACTTTGAAATCGGTAATAATCAATGGGGCCCATATCTCCCAATTGGTTAGCGCGCTCGATCTCGGAACAGGTGTCAAGAACTCGGGTCCTACGGGACACAAGTGGGCGGTCGGAAAACAAAACTTACCTATCACCCACCGATGCCTCTGCTTAATTCCATTTTAGTTGTTAAACAGGAATTAAAGTGAAATAATAATTAAAGCCATGATCATCTCCAACGTCAACATGCGGCAATTCTCCAACATTTGTGGTACTTGACGACAAGCTAAACACTTGAGCAAGCGACTACGACACGCGGGTCCAACTATCTACCAAACACAGGTAATAGGATGTGTCTAAGGCTATATATGGCTGCAAGGGATATCACGGGTACGAAACTAGAGCATCGCAACACAGATAGCAAAGATCAACAGGAGGGAATAAATACTAGAAAAGTAAGATAGGTAGAAAGGGGGAGATGCTCGCCTGAAAACATTGCCGAAGGTTCATCCGAAGATCGGGGCGGAGCTCACATCAACTCAACGGCCTTATCCGCGAAGAAGCAAAACACTAGAAGGAACACCGGATGCAATATTTAATACAACGGCAGAAGATCGGCATGATGCATGTATGATGTATGGCATGGCAAAGGTGCAATGCAATTAGGTCATATTAAGCGAACCGGGTCCCGACAATTATTTAGATGGTTCAAGTTGTTTAGATACCCGCAATTTAGATGTTGTCCTAACATTGCAAAAGATAGCACCGTTCGCTACAGATTTAAATGAGGCCGATATAAGGTTAGATTTGCCCGCATATGGGCCCCATATTTGATTATTAGGTGAATCGGCATAAGGCCCCCAAACCACAGATATGCATGCGAGATGAATGATTTAATGCAACAAGTTGATATCATTTATAAAAATAGGGTATCGAGGAAAAGGTTCACACTTTGAGGGGTCTCGACGGACTTGGGGTTCCGGGGTTCGGGGTCGGTCTCTGGGTCCAGGGTCTAGGGTTCGATCTTGGCGTAACATTCTCGACCATCGGGGTAGGTCTTGTCGCAACCGGGAAGCAGGGCTTGGTTGGCGTCGGGGGCGCATCGGATTTCCCCGGACGGTGCCGATCTTGTCATTGCGCAGATCTTGTCGGGCCCTCAAGTCGGGTCGGTCTTGGCTTCGGGGTGACGTGCTTGTCATACTCG
The DNA here is from genome assembly GCA_030063025.1 of Avena longiglumis. Classification (NCBI taxonomy): domain Eukaryota; kingdom Viridiplantae; phylum Streptophyta; class Magnoliopsida; order Poales; family Poaceae; genus Avena; species Avena longiglumis. Next base: position 37,846,924 of record CP125975.1, on the reverse strand, counting down.
TGGCGATCTTTGCGTCCTCCCGGTTCGGGTCTTGGCGTCCGAGGGTAGATCTTGGCGTGTCGAGGGTCCGGTCCCCGGTACATCGGGATCGGTCTTCGGGGAACTCAAGTCCGTGTGGCGATCTTGGCGATCATCGTGTCCGGACTTCGCCTCCGGGAGCGGGTCTTCAGGGTCTCGACGAACTCCGGTGCTTTCCGGCATCTCCGAGACGAGGATCTTGGTATTAGAGGCATGCACGAGCAGACAAAAATCTTGTATCTTGGCACCTCGCGAGCACGCAGATTCTATGTAGGTCTTCACGAGGGGGACGACGACGAACATCAAGGCACAGGGGAGTCCTTGGCGACCGGCGGCGGCAGGAGACTCGACGAGGAGGGGAAACCGCGAAGGTGGTGGGGCCGCGGCGGACGTGGCGAGGCAGAGGGACGGTGGCGTCGGGGAAGGCCTGGCGGAGCTCTGGTTCTGCGGTGGGAGGCGGGCGTCTGCGGTCCCGGCCAGGCGGGCGAGCTGAGGAGAGGAGGCGCTGGCGGAGCAGAACGGCTGGCGGAAGGCGTAGCCAGCGCAGTGGTGGCCGGTGGAGCCGCCGCCGCCGGGGTTGGACGGGCGAGGTATCATGGCGGCGAGGCGGGGACGGCAGGCAGCACGGGCGAGAAGGGCGGCTTCAGCGAAGCGTCTCCGTTGCTGGAGGAGGCGGGGCCCATGGAACTGCAAGACGGGCGGAGGGTCGTCGAGGTTTGGCGCGGCCATGGACGGCTGGAGAGAGAGGAGGCGAGGAAGGGAGAAGCCCGGCGAGCCGGCGGAGGCGGAGCCAAGCCGAGGGAGGCCATGAGGAAGAAGAGGAGCAGGAGGCTGCAAGGGGACGGGTTGGGGAGGAGGAGACAGGTGCGACAGGCTGGGCTCTGGGCGGTCTGGTGAGGCGGCAGAGGAGCTAGGGCCGCGGCCAGGAGAGCGATAGGGAGGCGGAGCTTGCAGGGATGCGGCGGCGGAGATGGGTGGCGGGCAGGCTGGCGAGAGGTGGGAGAGAAGGGAGGTTGGGGACAGGATGTGGGGCGGGGCGCGTCGGCAGAGGTGGGGGTCGGGTCCCGCGGGTGGCCCGCGTGGCAGAGGGAGTGGGGGAAAACTGGGGGGTGCGTGGCGTGTAGTGTGTGCGTGGTGGTGGGCCGGGGACGTGGGGATGGGGCCCGCGCGTCAGGGAGGGAAGGAGAGGGGCTGTGTGGTGTGGTTTGTGTGCCTGCTGCGTGTGAGTGGGTGTGGGGCTGGTTGGTGTGGGGCCAGGGGGAAAAGAGAGGAGAGAGAGGGAGTGGCTGGGTGAGGTGGCAGCTTGGGGTTGGTTGGGGAAAAGGGAGAGGTGAGGTGGCGGTCACGGGTTGGTCCGGGTGAGGTGGCCAGGGGGTGTGGGTAGGTTTCCTGGTGGCCTTAGGATTTAGAGGTTGGACCGATCTGTTTTATACGGGGTGGTCGTTCGGGTCATTCGGCCCGTTCGACTGCCCCACTAAAAATAATATAATATTTTATTTAATTCTAAATGCAACATTCGCAAACCGATAGCAGGCAAACAAAAATATTTTCGGAGACCCGGGGTTTAATATTTGATTAAAGATGGGGCGTTTGGAAAACAAAATAGGTTTTCGAAATTAGTTTTTGACAAACAACATATGATGATGACGATGCAATGCACAAATTCAACGCGATTTTTAGTAGTGGTTTTGCGGGATGCCACATAGGTCCCTGTAGGTGATTTGATTTTCTCAGTGTGATCATGTGTTCATTTAGTTTCAGTTAACTAACAGTTACAGTGGTATAGAAATGATAGTATGTTTATTTAGAACAACATTGATAGTGTTCACTTAGCAGATATTTTAGAGCAACATTGATAGTTAACTAGCAGTTTACTGAATATTTTGATGATTTCTAGCAGTTTACTGAATATCCACTTAGCAGATGATGATTTCTAGCAGTTTACTGAATATTTTGATATAGGGTGCTCATTTAGCAGATATGTGATGTAGTGTTCACTTAGCAGATATTTCTAACGGTTTACTGAACATTGATAGTGTGCTCATTTAGTAAAGACAGTGTTCTCATTTAGAAATGTTAGTGTCCTCATGAACATGTATGTTGTAATCATAGACATATATTTCAGCTCTGTTTTTACATAATCTGCAATTTTTTAGTATTCTTCTTTCACACTCGAGCTCGCCTACTAACAGTGGTAGAGCAGCAGCTCCCGTTGTACCTGCTAATGGTGCCAAGTCCATACTCCATACCACTTGTAAAGAGAAAAAAAAAATGCAGGACGGTGGAGAAGTCTGAACACCAAAACATTGAGGTAAATCTTCAGAAAAACATGAAGACTAGGCTAAGCAAGGCATGGCAGTACCTAAGATTTTAATAGAGGATATCATCTCTTGTTACAACTAGAATCATATGACACCCGTACAATAAATAATAACCTTCTTAATACGATTCAGAGCGGCGATAAACAGAGCACTGCACAGATGGATTCGCCTCAAAGATGTTGCGCATTTCATTGTATCCTATATCACCTGGGAAAAGCTTACTGGATATCCTCACAGTCATTCTTTTCAACAGAGTTGCGCATCTGAACAGAAGTTTCAAGAAATCAACTTCATGGTCAGTTCCGTTGAAACCCTTTATTTTGATTTCTTGTAGAGACATCAGCGGGATAGTTTGACTTCTCCAGTTTGGGGATTCATCACAAAGGCAATCTGGTGGGCATGCTTGTGTTCTCTGAAAGAAATGACAAGTGTTGTTGATTATGGATTCCCCAAAACCTACTCATACAGGAGTATCAACTTATACGGAAATCTGAAGAATATATAAAAATAGTTTAAATAGAATATATATCAGGTACCGGATTGAAGAATTACCGGAGAGCTTTGCATGTTCACCATAAGCCTACGTATAGTGCTGCAAGTCCCAAGAAGGTCCAACATAATTGCTCCAAAAACATGTCCATATGATCCCAAATGCACCTCCAGAACAGAAAATTCAGGAAGTGGTCCTATCCGTTGGAACATGTCGCCGTCCAGAAAAAAATCCTCGTGCTAATGTATATAAGTTCAATGAAAAAGGAAATAAAACAACTCAACTCTTAGTACCATTAATGCAATTTGACAATGTAAAGAGAAAGTAATTGAATGTGTGATTTGTGATGCAAGGTCAACAACCTATTATGCATGAAAGGTCTAAGCATGGGCATAGCAAAGCTAGATCATTATGTTACTTGACTACCCCAAGCCTGAATGTACTTGATAATTTGTCGTTTTGAAGACCATAACTTGCAAAAGACTCCTAAAATTTTGACTTTAATCAAGCCGATCCATCACCCTGCAAATCCTTTTATACTTTTTAGCATCAATTCTCTTCAGCATTTCTAGGTTTGACTATTTATACAGAAAACAATAGTGATGTATACCAGCTAAGACAATAATCTAGCATGAGGACTCTAAGGTGAGGCAATTGAGCAGGAGAAAGACGCACCGTAAAAGCTATTTGCAACGCTAGGACGTAGGCACTCTCCTCTGTGCGTATATCCAGGCTGCGCACACACCATATCTCACTGATCCCGATATTGTGATGATGAAATAAGCACGACCATGAGAGATCTTCCACCATCGGCGCAGAGAACAACACACTGAAGTGTGAGCTGCCCAAGATGGCTTTCAGCCTGAACTGCTTGAGCATGGGGGCCACAATATCAATGCCAGTCAGCCACACGTCCAGGACAAGCTCCTCAATCGTCGGTGAGTGGATTTTGAGCGTGTCGAGACCCCCGCACTGGCCTACCTCTAGCACGCGTAGGTGAGGGCACCGGCGGCTGATCAGCTCAACCATGTTCATGTCGTCGAGGCGGCAGCGAGCGAGACACAGCTTCTCCAGCACAGGGAACTCAACGCGCCCTGCTGGTAGGGTTAGATAAAGGTTGGCTATGCTTAGCTTGATGGAGGTGGCGCGTTGGAAGCAGGGGATCTCAATAGGAATTTCACGATCTTTACAGTTCCCCCAGACATCGACGATGAGATCAGCTGGGGCGAACTGCGCGGCGGCTTGGAGCAGCGCGGAGACGCGAGCAGCGTCATTAATCCTGTGTTCAATAGGGATTTGTATTTCGAGGCGAGACAGAGCGGGGCAGGCGACCTGTTGAAGGGCGGCGTCGATCACGTCCAAGGGGATCTCGCGGAAGGAGAGCTCGAAGAGGTGCTTCCAGAGGCCGAGCCACCGGCGGGAGAGAGAGCTCGTGAGGGCGGCTGCGCGGGCGCAGCGGAGGCGAACAAGGATCTGGAGCAGGATGTCGTCCGGAAGGGCGCTGATCCCGTCCTCTCCGCCGCTGTCTGGGCAGTGCCGTGGCCGGGGAAGACGGGGAGCTCCTCGCATCGACTGCGAGCTGAGGCGATGGCCCGACCGCAGTTCCATTTGAGATAGTAGATCGAAAGGGTGCGGAGAACTGCAAGCAAGGCGACGCCAAAGGAAACCGGCGGCGGCGCGGCCTATCTAATCTAATAATCAGCTGACCTCGTTCTGTCTTAACTCGAGGCCACCCTTCTGCCTCCCACGATTTTGATCGCGCGGCTCGTTACAAGCGGCGCGCGAAGGGTCCAGCAGCAGCGTCTTTTAGACAGAGCCGTTTTTCGTTTGCTGTGTTCTTGTCCATTTCGCTTCCGCACCCGCGTTGTTGCGTCGTTGCTCTCCACCGGCGCATCGGCGGAGATCCTCAGGAGGGTGGGTGGCGGGGGGAGGAAGTTGTTGTCGCCGGCGGCGCTTACACCCTCACTTACATCGCCCGCGGATGCTTGTGTGGCACACGCACTTACATCGCCCGCGCTGTCAAGGGGGGAGAGGTGGTTGGTCAGGCCGCCGGTCGATTTGGTCACCTGCAGCACATCCAGGCTACATCCTCTCTCGCCGCCGGCCACATCGTTGATGCGCGCAGTGTTCGGCTACATCCGCTAACATCCTTCGAATCCCGTGGCTGTACCGTCGAGATTCAAGCCGAATCGTCCAGTGGTCGGCTACATCGTCTAACGTCCGGCCAGATTCTTGTTCTTTTTGGCTACATCTCCACTAAATCTGGTAGGGATCTGTTTTTCTCCACTACATCTCTACTGCATCTTGCTAGATTTTTGTTTTCTTCTGGTTACTTCCCCACCGCATGTGGCTTAGACTCGTGTCTTGTTATGTTTAGGGGGTGTTTTTTTATGTCAATCGATGTTTAGCTTCTCTGAATCAATGGTGGGATGTTAGGTTCAGTCACTGAAATAATCTAGTAGGAACTGACATTGTTTTAGCTTCTCTGAATCAATGGTGGGATGTTAGTTTTAGCTTCTCTGAATCAATGGTGGGATGTTATCAGTGTCTAGTTTTTTAGTTCTTAGTTTTGCTTGATGATAGCAGTTTCCAGGGATGTTAGTTTTTACTGAATGTTTTTGTTTAGTTTTTTGAAGGAAGTTTGTTCTACGATCGATTCCACGATCGATGCCGGCAACTGCTTTTTTGTAGGGGAGATGTTTATTTTTAAGTTACACTTATGTGTGGATGTTGCCTAGTCCATCTTAATTCAAGGACAATACATGTGTGGGGGTGTTACCTAGTCCATCATGGAAACACCTGTTTTGGGGGATGAAACAATGTTAGTTACTTCTTTCTTAGTTTAGTCTAAAACAATGCTAAGTAGGATCGACTTTCGGAGATGTTTCTTAGTTTTTAGGGATGTTAGTTTTGAGAGAGGATGTCCCTGGATAACTGCTATCATCAAGCAAAACTAGACACTGATAACTACTGAATTATTTCACTGATAACTAACTTTCTCATTGGAGTTATACTTTTTGAGTGGATATGTTACTGTCTCTCTCCCCTTTTTTAAGGTATACTTGTATTTTCTTTTTCTCCAATGGTAGTGACTAATGGTATAACTCCTTTTTATTGTCTTCCCCTGCATGATTGCAGTTACAAAATGACAAAGTCAAACAGTGCTAAGAAGTCTAGATCTGAAAAGATGCACTCAAAGCTAAGTTTGATGCGGAAGAAACTTACGCTTAGGAGGAAGATGTCACCAATACATTATGATGTTCAAGATACCAAACAAAGAACATCCAATGAGAACATGGCAGAGGGAGATGATGTTAAAGAGTGTGATACTAATAGGAATGAAGAACATGCTATCATGTTGTCGCAAGTATGATAATGCATTCCACAGAGAAGCTTTTTTTTCAGTTTGATACATGTTTTTGTTGGAATTATGCCCTAGAGGCAATAATAAAGATGTTATTATTATAATTCTTGTTCATGATAATGTTTATATTCCATGCTAGAATTGTATTAAGCGGAAACCTTAATACTTGTGTGGTTTTGTTGCCTGTCAAAACCCACCGGCGAGCAGCGACGAGCAACACGAAGAGCCGGAGGCTCCAGGCTACTGGTGGGCCTCGGTCCCTCGGGCAACGGCCCGCAAAACTCCGGCACACGTCCTGGCTGATGCAAGGGCGTGCCACCTGACCTATACCTGGTCAGGAAGGTGATGGATTGCTTCGATTAGTCTCCTGCATGGCAAACAAGCATATGTAAAATTCGAGCCGCGACCGGCTCCCAGGTTTCCCTGTGAATCGGCTCCTGGAGCCGATTGTCCCATGGTTCTGCATTAAATCTATGATAACATGGGGTTTTGCTTTATCAATACAAGTTAAATCGATCTACGACAGTTTAACGTTTTCACCACGTAATTGGAACGTCCTACATGTAATTGAGCCTGATAGATGCAAAAGATGATAGAAAACTAACCCTAGAGAAGGCCTAACAACCGACGTAAAGTCAATTCCCGGAACAACTTCCCTCGAATTGGCAAACCATATCCTTACATACTACTGGATCGTTCAACCCGTTTGCAAGGCCTGACTATGTGGATATCAAACTAAACCTTGGAAAACAAGGCAAAACTATAACAGATCAAATCGACTGAATAAAGATCAAGCAAGATGCTGCCCTTACACCCGAAAAAGGTGCAAAGCGTGAGATAACTAAAGGCGACATAACTAAGCAATCATAACAAAAAGGTACCGATGCTAGCCCAAACAAATATACGATAACGATATTACTCGCCATCAACAAGGCTTGATGACGAGTAACACTAAATAACGATAGTAGAATCGCCTAGACCGCAAGATGCGATCTAGGCAGCATGACACTTACCCGAAAGAAACCCTAGAAACAAGGGGTGGCGATGCGCCGAGATTGTGTTTGTTGCGAACGTGATCGTCCTCCTTTTCTCAATAACCTTAGGTACATATTTATAGTCTGGAGACTTTCTATCTTTGGAATAACCCTAACAACTCCATCTCTTACTTAAACCGAAACGTAACCTACTATAATATACAGATACACGGGCAATTTTAGCCCAAATCCACGTACAAGGCCGATCCAGCACTACGTTGCATATATGTATCTTCCAAGCCCATCTTGATTACGGCCCATCTCCTCCTTTGGCCAAAATGTGGCGATAACACATGCCCCCCTGGTTTTGGCAATAATAATTCCAAAACCACTCTGTTGTTGTTTTTTCTTCCCCCCTTCCCTTTTTTTATCGGGTTACGCGTTGCAGAGCAGAATCATCACGCCACCCCCTCATCATAACGCCATGTCTTCTCAACTTCTCCGCAGTGCATGATTTGACAATTTTGGCACCACATTCTGGGAAACCGCTATGGCATTGAACCACCTCCCACTATTCCCCTTATTTAAATTCATGTGAGCAGCCTGCAGCCCCATCTTCTTCCATTAGCCAAAAAACCCTCTTCCTCCGCCATGGCCTCCTCTTCTTCCTCCAAATCATCCGGCCTTTCCTCCCAATCCTCCAACACACTGAGCGACCGGGAGCCGACGCCGGAGCACCCACCAATGGCGGCGTACGAGGCTCTCGCCCCACAATGGTGGGACGAGAGGGACTGGGACTTCGCTGCCTGGTCAGAGGACGACGAGTCCCTAACCGACGGCGAGGAGGGCCTGTAGTTCCTTGTCGACGGGGAACTGGAGGCGGAGAGCATCGACGACGCCGTGTCCTGGGACGGCGTCGAATCCTCCGACGAGGAGGAGGAAGCGGAGGAGGACACCTCCTCCGACGAATACCCGCCGGTGAAGCGCTTCACGGGTCCATGAGGACACAAGACGGCGATGACGAGGACGAGGAGGCCCTCACGACAACTTCAAAGAAGAAGACTACGCCGGCGGAAGACAAATAATCTGGCGACGGCGAAGACAGCGGCGACGACACCGGCCTCTAGATTAGGAACTAGTAGTAGTAGTACTAGTAGCAGATTTCCTTTTGTAAGCAATCGGATCCATTGTAAATAATCGTCTTTTGAATCAACAAAGATTGCTTTTCCAATTCGATTTTGCCGATAGTCAAAAAAGGTCAACGTTCCCGAAGCCGATAGTAATGTATCGGCTTTCACCATACTACGCTCATACAGTCAACCAAGTCAAAGCCCAAAGAGCCGATGGTAACACATCGGCTTTCCCCACCAACGTTGACAAGGTCAAATTTGGTCGCATACTTAGACAAATCTGAGCGGCCACTTTCCAGTTTCAAACGGTAGCCTGCGACCCTCTTTCAAAAAGGCCAACCCAGATCTCCAATTGCCTCACCGAATAGATCGAGCTTACAGCGACAAGAACCCTCGATCCCCAATTGCATAGATCCATCTCCGCCGGCAACTAGATGGCGGAATCGTCCAACACCAACACAGCGGTCTCCGGTCTGAAGGTACGCCTACTCCTCGCAGTCTGAACACGGTGCTAGAATTAATGGCAAACACCTGAATTAATGCTTTATTCTACCATTAAATTTTTAGGTTTCAGACATTCTGCTGCCGCATCCTTCTCTCCCAAATTCTCTCTGTCTTGGCCCCCGTACAAAATCTAGTCCTGCCCATCTGATTTCTTGCGAGGCAAACAGAATCCCCTTCGTAAGCCAAAACCTAGATTTGAACTCTTGGGCTGACTGCTTGCGAGCCTGGCCTAATCCTCCTGAACATTGGGTCTCTTGGTACAGCAGGGTAGCCAAAACTTACCAATCTCAATGGGAAACCACGGGAATAGCCAATGCCTTGTATTTGTCATTGTCTCCCCTTGAGAAACATGAAAACCTTCTAAAAACCATCGGCTATTTCAGTCCGATGCTCAATCGCTTCATGTTCGGTCATGGCCCCATGACACCAACTCGTTAGACGTGGTGATGATTCTCGGTGCGACGTTACATCACCCCTCTCGCTTAATCGACAAAGGTCCCTACAAGCTTTCTCCAAAGCAATTTGCACGAACTGGGTGCCTATATTCAAAGCCATATGAAAACTAAAGGCCATCACGGAGAAAGAACACACGGCTTTCCTCAACTTCGGCTGGAACATTTCATATTCTGTGGCCCTTCCTTGCTCCAACCAAGAATTATCTCTCCTTGGCCTCTGAACTTGCCAAAGACACTCAACTTGGCATCGAAACTGTTCCTTGGAGAGGTCTATCGATATCTCCGATTGATGTCTGTCAAACTATTCTCCGCATAGCAGTCAAAACAGGAGGTCCTTGGTGGTTCATTCAGCTATGGGCTCATTTGTATTTTCAAAACCATGTCCCAAACTTCCCCTTTTGGCGAGTTGCACCTTACAGATGCCAAAGGAAGCAGATCCGATGCACCACGGCCAAGCTTTGTATAGACTGCCGTAGTAAACCGATCCTCAGAAGCATCCAAGTGGTTCAGATTTTCTTCCAAGGCTGGACAATCCTATCTTCTTTCCTTACATGGAAGAATCGAACATTTTGAAAATCCAATCTCCTTCAGTTAGACAACTTTGCCGATGACACCAAAGACTCGGCACTATTTTCCACCGTGACCCATCCTGCTTTCCTTCCAGTTGGCATGAGCACATCCAGCAGAATAATCAAGCCTGGATACTGAATTCTACCGGTCGTAGTGGCTCGGCAATTTGGCCTTGGACAAGTACCTCCCATTTCTTTCTCCACCATCTTACAGAGCGGTGACCTGCCGATCCTCTCACCACCAAAGGTGTTATTATTTCTTCGATGCTCGACCATCCCAATTCCTAACAACCTCACCTTCGCTTCATCAACCGATGGTTTTGAGAACTGTTGGTCGATGTGGAAGACTCATGCCTTGAGAGCTCGGGACCGTTCTTTGGAACAGCTGAATATGATATCCCCGTAGAACAGGTACCACTACTTGTAAATTTTCTTGATGCAGCTCACAAATGATTCTTCTAATAACCCACTCTGTCTCCTTGCAGCAACAAGATGGTCCTGAACCTACGCATGGTGATGGCTCCCCCTTCGAATTCTTCCCACCAGCTCCTGTGGTCCTTTTCTGCAAAAACTCGCCACCTTTGAAAAAGGTCGTGATGCAGAAACAGCCGATATCACCACAATCGGCTTCCAAGAACCAAGCAGCTTCTAGGTCAGCCACCTCTCGAATTCCTACTAAAACAAGAACGGTAGTGAGGACGGTAGCTGCCAGGAAGACTTTGAGGCGCCGGAGCCCTTCTCTAGAAAGTTCGCATGTACGCTGACCCATGCCTTGGTTGATCTCTTTCATTCTTGCAAACATGCTCGTGCTTACTAGCTCTCCTTTTCTTACAGGCTTCCGTCGAAGACACCTCCAGCGAGGACACACAATCCAATCGAGGAGAATCGGGCCCAACAGACTCTGAGAGGACCATCACACCGAGCCAGCCAGATTTGCCACCATCGGCTCCCAGGAAAAGGCCGGTTCCTGAACCTACTGCCCCCCGAGCATCAGTCGAGGCGGGGCCAGCTATGAGCCCCAAGAGGGCTCGCAGGGGACTGCCAACTTCTCTGTCGAGCCAGAAGGTTTCAAAAGTCATCACCCTCCATGCTCTCACCAATTGTTTCTTTTTTTTATCTGCCGATTCATCACTATTTACATCGGCTAAGCACTTCCCATGCAGACGACTGACACTTCTAGTGGGAAAGCCGGGGCAATGCCGATGCCTCTCGCAAGGCTGGATCTAGTAATCCCTGAAGGCTTAGATGAAACGGTTACCACTTTGGCCAAGCCCCCAGCAACAACACACAAGTCGATTGTCTCGTCATCTTCTATCCCCTTGATCTTAGGAGAGGTACGTTCGCTTCGTTCGGCTCATCCTTCCATGTTGGACGCAACTAACGCCATTTCGGCCTGCCAGGGTTATGATATCTCAAGCCTGCTGACGTTCGACCCTGAATCCATCGAACCAACCCCCTCTGTTGCCAACGATGAACCCCGAGCCAGGGCTGTTCCACCTCAATTCCAGCGTCTCAAAGCCTTGCTGTCCTCCCCGATCGAGAAGTTGATCGAGGGTTCTGAAGAGGTGAAGAGTGTTCTTGCCGAAATCAAGGACCAACTCCTAGTAGCATTGCAGGTGAAGCTTTGGCCAGTTGTAACTCTGACTTTCTACGGGTCAAGGGTGAAGTTGGCTCGCGAGAGGATTAATCTGCGCCCAACTCCGTGAAGGCCAATATTGCGCATAAAATGTCGCAGCTCAACGAAAAAGGCGTCTCTGGATGCCAAACCGACACCTCACAAGATCACCAGCTTGCATCCTTGAAAAAGGAATTGGGAGATCTTGAAGAGAAGGTCCGGGCGACTAAACAGCTCATTCGTGACAAGGAAGCATTCATCGCCCACTCCCAAGACGAAGCAGAAGGCCTCAAAGCTCAACTGAAGACTGATCTAGCGGAAATACGTGCCCTGAACAAGCAGCTAGTGATGGGCAAGGAAGAAGATGACGAAGCCGAGATCGCCGAGGTGGATCGTGTCCATGCTGACGCCCTCCACGCCTTCGAGGCATTCCTTCAGTAGCTCATTCATGTAAACTGACACCTGCTCGTAACAGTTTGAACCTCTAGAGTCGATGGCTGTGCATCGGCTATATTTACCATTATTTTTTATTGGCCGATTTCGTGTATCGGCCCCCATATTTCACTGTCCATCATCCCACATGCTTGGGAAATATTTCTTGAGATGCTGACCGTTGACAGCCACTGGGAATTTCACGCCGTCCAGCTCCTCAAGCATGTACGCGTTCCCCCTTAAAACTTGATCGACCCTGTAGGGCCCGTGCCAATTTGGAGACCATTTACCATATGCTGCATCCTTAGTCCCCAATGGCAATACAGCTTCCCATACCAGATCGCCAATGTGGAACTCCTTTGGTCTCACCTTCTTATTATACGCACGAGCTACCTTGGCCTTGTTCTCTTTGATTTTCTCAAGCGACCACAACCTAAGATCAGTCAAATCCTCAATACTGTCACTCATCAGGGTCGCATATTCTTCAGTTGTTAGATCGTTCTGAAAAGTGACACGTCTCGATCCAGCCGTAATCTCCCAGGGCAATACGGCTTCTTGTCCATAGACTAGATGGTATGGCGAGGTTTTTATCGCTCCATGACATGACATGCGATAAGCCCATAAAGCCTCTGACAAAACCTCGTGCCAACGCCTAGGGTGCTCGTCGACTTTCCTCTTGATCAGCTTGATAAGGCTCTGGTTGGACGCTTCATCTTACCCATTTGCTTGAGCATAGTATGGAGATGATCGGATCAACTTAATTCCCATGTCCTCACAGAATTTTCTAAACTCATGAGAAATGAAGACCGAACCTCCATCGGTCGTGATAGTTTGGGGAATCCCGAATCTATGAATGACATGTTCTTTCACAAAATTGATAACATCCTTCGAGTTTACTGACTTCATAGGGACGACTTCCACCCATTTAGTGAAATAATCCGTAATGGCCAAAATCCACATATGGCCTTTGCTTGATGGAGGGTTGATCTTGCCAATCATATCCATGCCCCAACCTCGGAATGGCCAAGGCTTGATGATGGGGTTCATTGCTGATGCGGGTACCATCTGAATTTTTCCAAATTTCTGACATGCTTGGCACCCTTTGTAGTATTTAAAACAATCCTCAAGCATGGTGGTCCAATAAAACCCTGATCGCCTGATCAACCATTTCATCTTGTGAGCCGATTGGTGAGTTCCACAGGCGCCTTCGTGTACCTCATGTAGGAGCCGATTGGCCTCGGTTGGCCCCAGACATTTGAGCAGTAACCCTTCCAGAGTCCTGTAGAACATGTCGTCCCCAATAAGCACATACTTCATGGCCTTGTACCTTAACCGTTTAGGTGCCCCCCGAGCCGAATCTTTCAAGTAATTGAAGATATCGGCTCTCCAGTCGTCCGCCTCCAGGAACTGTACTTGAACATCAGCTCCTTCTGCTACGTCCTTGTAGCCTGAAGCCATTTGTGCGAGATCATTCGCCTCGGTATTCTGCGATCGCGGGATCTAGTTAAAGTTCATGTACCGGAACTGTGCCATCAGCTCACGGCATTGCAACCATAATGGGAAGAGCGACTCGCTCTCACACTTGTATTCCTCCGTGAGTTGGGAAATCACCAATTTGGAGTCTCCAAAAATTTCCATATACGCTCCGGCTTGATGAGCAACTCCATTCCCTGCGTATCGCCTCATACTCAATGACGTTGTTGGTGCGAGGGGTAGATAGCGATGGAGAAGGAATATGTTGCCCCGGGCGACACGAGTAGAATGCCGATGCCGCAACCATCATCACAAACCGATCCTCGAAAAACATAGCCCACGTCGTATAGACAAATATTGCTATATCGTGTTGATTCTTTCAAGAATGAGGTCGGCTAACGCCGACCCTTAACCGCTTCAGCGGGTTGATACCGGATATCAAATTCGATAATGCAAACATCCATTTGCCGAGTCGGCCTTTCAACATAGGAGCCGACAAAGATATGTTTTATGACATCGATTTGCATATAATGATAATCTCCGTTGAGAGCAAGATGTGGCGCAGCTTAGTGCGGTGAAAAAAGCGAGGCACAACTTATCGATCTCAGGATATCTTGTCTCTGCATCCAGCATTCTTCTGCTGATGTAAAACACAACTCGCTCCAGACCATCATAAACTTGCACCACCACCGAGGCGATGGACGTGTCAGCTACTGACAAGTAAATATAGAACGGCCTATCCGGCCGGGGCGGAACCAACACTGGCGGCTTCGTTAGATATTCTTTGATCTCGTCGAAGGCTCGTTGTTGTTCTGTTCCCCAGCGGAACTCCTCACCAGACTTAATTTTCACCAGTCCCATGAACGGCTCTATTCTTCCTGACAGATTGGAGATGAATCTTCTGACGAAGTTGATCTTGCCGATGAGAGACTGCAGTTCTTTCTTCGTGGTAGGTGGCTTCATTGTTCGCACTGCCTCCTGACTTTTCAGGCCGATCTCAATTCCGCGTTCATGGACCAAGAAACCCAAGAACTGACCGGCCGTCACACCGAAGGCACACTTCTTTGGATTCATCCGTAGCCCGAATTTTCTTGTTCGGTCCAGGACGCGTTGCAGATCGTCCAAGTGTCCTTGTACTGAAGCAGACTTGACCACCACGTCATCGATATAAATTTCCACCAGCTTGCCGATCAGATCATGGAAAATGTAATTCATGGCTCTTTGGTATGTGGCGCCGGCATTCTTCAGTCCAAACGTCATGACTACATATTCAAACAACCCCACCGAACCTGGGACTCTGAATGCAGTCTTGTGTATATCCTCCGGAGCCATAAAAATTTGGTTGTAACCGGCATTGTCATCCATGAAGCTCAAGATCTTATGACCAGCAGATGCGTTGATTAATGTCTCTGCTACCGGCATCGGACACTCATCCTTTGGAGTAGCTCTATTGAGATCCCGAAAATCTATGGCAACACGCCAGCGGCCATCCTTTTTCTCTACAGGTACGATACTAGAAATCCACTCAGCATACCTGCATGGCCTGATTAACCTGGCTGTCAACATTTTCTCGATCTCCTTCTTGACTTCTTCCAAAATTTCGGCCTTCATCTGTCGTGCTCATTTCTTTGGAATGGCGAAACCCTTTTAAGCGAGTCGATGCTCAATGATGCTCTGTCTAACCCGGGCATCTCTGTATAGTCCTGCAAAGCGATCTGGATATTCTTTCAACAAAGCTATCATCGGACCCGCAGATTCGGATCTAACTTCTTGCTGATAAATGTTGGTCGTGGCTTATCCCCAGGACCGATGTCAATCTCCTCTAGCTCATCAGCGGAGGTAAACCCATACCCTAGCTTTCCGTCACCTGCTAAATCTATGCTAAACACGGGGCAAACAGTTGGTGAGGATAACAAAAATAATTTGGGCCGATTGCTTGAATCGGCCCCCTTTTTGATTGCATTAGCCAAGGACGGTTTACACCTTATTTGTGCTCTACAATGGCAGGGAATCTCCCTACTACGACTGCATGACCTGCTTGTCGTAAGATCACTGCTTTTTATTTTTTGTGGCCGATCGCAGGGATCGGCCATACCACGTACGATCGTGGACTTTGCTGCTCTGTCAGGCCAGTGGATAAGACTAGCCTCACCCCGTTTTTTGTAGCTTCAATGCGTTCACAGCCGTCTAGACTGATTCCAGAGATCGGCTCTTGGTCTTCTGCTTCCCAGATGTTCATGCCAGCTATGGAGATCTCGATCGAATCATCTGCGTGAATGACCTCCACTTCATCTCCATCCTATTGTATTAGGCACTGGTGCATCGTGGATGGAATGCAGCAGTTAGCGTGAATCCAGTCCCTCCCCAGCAAGACTGCGTAGGTGCTTTTGCTGTCCACGACGAAGAATGACGTAGGGGTGGTTTTTCTGCCCACGGTCAGATCCACGTTCAGTACGCCTTGCGTTTCCGAAGTTTGGCCGTTGAAGTCGCTTAACGTGACGTTGGTTTTGATCAGATCTGCAGTGGAGCATCCCAAACGCCGTAGCATGGAGTATGGTATTATATTGACTGCCGCTCCGGTGTCAACCAACATCTTGCCGACAGGCTGCCCATTGATGTAACCTCGCAGGTACAGGGCTTTCAGATGTTTGTAGCCCTTCTCACGTGGCTTTTCAAAGATAACCGTGGGCGCGATCAAACAATGCCCTGGTAGCTCTTTGGTTCTTGGAGCAAAACTCGGCGGAAGTATGAACACCATGTTTGTGCGGCCGATGTCTTCGCATCGGCTTTACTGGGTTTGCGCCACTCTTTCCTTTTCGGATGATCCTCCGTTTCCAAGGTCTGCGAATTTTCACGGCGATCGGGCGCTTTCTTAAAGCGCGGAATCGCGCTCGGCTTCCTCAAAGTTACGCAGTCGCTGAACTCTACGCTTTTGGGTGTGTCTGAGTCCATCGGGGCACCACCTTGGCCGGTGATATCTGTCTTCTTCTTCTTCACCCATTGGCTCCTCGAGATCTTTTGCTCGAGATGACTTATCTTGTCTGTTCTGAGGCGGGAGAGGCCCTAGACGCTTGAACACTGAAACTGGACCTGTGTCATCTTTCTGCTGTCCACATTCCAGGCAGTTGTCGATTGTAGGCAATCGGCTCATTCCGGCATCCCAGCAATACTTGAAGAAGGGACAATCCCAATGTTTATCCACGCCTTCCTTTTCCTTTGACTTTCCCCTAGCGAGGTGCTCATATCCTTCATCATCTCTATCGCGCCGGCGACGTCGGTCATACTGACGCTCATACTTGTTAAGGAGATGCGTGGAGTGTGGCTTCTGATATCGCACGCTTCTCACTTGCTCCTCGGTTAAATACCGCCTGTCATCATAACGGGGCCGGTCGCGTGGACCAGCCTCCTCTCTTTCTTTGCCCCGAGAGCGACCGCCTTCCTCCTTATATGTGCCATGGTGGTACACAGGTCCTGCCATATTAACATCGAACGAGAAATCCAACTGACGCCTCGTGGAGTGGCTGTGTTCTACCATGTTGACGCCGGGAAATGGGTTTGTGTCTACTTTCATGGCGAATTGCCCAAGGATCAGACAGCCCTGTTCTATCGCCGTTTGGATCTGGCGACGTAGCTCTTTGCAATCATTGGTGGTGTGGGTGAATGAGTGATGCCACTTGCAGTATGGTCTCCCGTTCATATCTTGAGCCGTAGGGATTTTATGGCCTTCGGGTAACCGGTACTTTTCTTTCAAGATAAATCGAATATCTGCCGGCTTTGCTCACATCAGTCGAACCCTTTTGCAGGCCCTTGCTTTACCCATTTGCAGGACACAGGATCTGCCCCCCGAGCCCATTCAGCCACGGCCACCTCCTGGTCTTGTATAGGATCCTCTTCTTCCGTATCGACCAGGCCTATCGGACGGTTGAACTTGTCTTGGTACAACTCAGGGTGGCGCTGTTCATACATTGTCGGTTCAGGCCATGCGCCAATGAATTGTACTCTACTTGGAAAGCCAAATCCTTGATAGGTGCTGAGAGACCCAACACTGCCAACTCGACTGCTTCTTTCTCAGTTAAACGAGCCGAATAACATCGGTTCTTGACAGTCTGAAACGCTGAATGTACCGTTTCTCCCGCTTTTGCCGCTTTCGCGGATCGCAATGCCACCTCGGTAGCTTCGAATGATCTTGAATGTGGGGCTCTTCCGCTTGCTTCAGTGCGGATCGAATCAGTGGCAACGAGGTGTACCACCCAAAAGCTGGTCTGTCGAGATTGCGCAAGAACCTTACACGTAATCGATCCGATCTGAAATCATGCCTAAGCATGCGGTATCGGCTCACATGCTCGATCGAGCTCGACCCTTCGATCCGCTAAACCTTGAGAACTCGGGGAGCCGATACTTGGGCGGCCGAATCGAGATCAAACTTCGTTGGGTATGGCTTGGAATAGCCGATTGTCCTTCTCTTGACACGAAGCGGCCCGATCTCTCAAGATGGTACGGATTTGCTCCACCGCTTGAGCTGAGGGGCTGAATTCTCATGACTCGTTCGGTGGCGTGCTTGGCTAGCCATGCACATTTATCGGCGTCCATTCCAGACATCGCTCCGTAAATACCGCCTCAAGCCCCGCCCAAACTCCTGCCTGTAAATCCCTTGCGATGCGGTTCGTCTTGGCCAAAGTTATTGCAATCCGGCACGTAGGTGCACACATATCCATGTGGGATTTCTTTAGGTGGTTCAAACAGGAACTGGCAATCGCCTGGGTCACCTCCAACCTTGTAGACGACGTACGCCGGTGCCCCTGGTGGCTCCGGAGCTGCAAGCGTGAATGGCAGCTGTGTCTGATGCAGGCGGTCTTTCCCCGTGAGTCCCTAGAGTAGGCCCCGACGGAGAGTAATCGATGTTTCATGATCTCTGAACTACACGAACCGCGATGCGCCGAAAGCGTTCACTAGGCTCTCGGAATGGCGGTGAAGAGAATGAGCCACCATGTAGTTGACTTCCAGCAGAGAGCTCGTGCGCTCCTCTCAAGGAATGCAGATCCACCTCATCAAGAGCACCCTCGGTGAGAACCCTTTCCACTTGATGCCATGCTTACGGTCCTCTCAAAAGAGCCGATGAGATCGCTTCAAGAGAGCTTTGATGTCATCATACGCCTTGTGCTCCTCGCATCGTCAGACGGATCGGTCTGCCCCCATCGCAGCGTCGGATGTTGATGCAGATGTGTTGATCGTCCCACCGGCGTGCGTAATGTGTTGCTGTCAAAACCCATCGGCGAGCAGCGACGAGCAACACGAAGAGCCGGAGGCTCCTAACTGCTGGTGGGCCTCTCGGGCAACGGCTCGCAAAACTCCGACACGCCCCGCTGATGCAGGCGTGCCACTGACCTATACCTGGTCAGAAGGTGATGGATTGCTTGATTAGTCTCTCGCATGGCAAACAAGCATACATAAAATTCGAGCCGACCGCTCCTGGTTTCTCGTGAATCGGCTCTCGAGCCGATTGTCCCATGGTTACGCATTAAATCTATGATAACATGGGGTTTTGCTTTATCAATACAAGTTAAATCGATCTACGACAGTTTAACGTTTTCACCACGTAATTGGAACGTCCTACACGTAATTGAGCCTGATAGATGCAAAAGATGATAGAAAACTAACCCTAGAGAAGGCCTAACAACCGACGAAAGTCAATTCCGAACAACTTCCTCGAATTGGCAAACCATATCCTTACATACCATTGGATCGTTCAACCCGTTTGCAAGGCCCGACTATGTGGATATCAAACTAAACCTTGGAAAACAAGGCAAAACTATAACAGATCAAATCGATGAATAAAGATCAAGAAGATGCGCCTTACACCGAAAAAGGTGCAAAGGCGAGATAACTAAAGGCAACATAACTAAGCAATCATAACAAAAAGGTACCGATGCTAGCCCAAACAAATCTACGATAAAGATTACTCGCCATCAACAAGGCTTCAAAGACGAGTAACACTAAATAACGATAGTAGATATCGCCTAGACCGCAAGATGCGATCTAGGCAGCATGACACTTACCCGAAAGAAACCCTAGAAACAAGGGGTATGGCGATACCGATATTGTGTTTGTTGCGAACGTGATCGTCCTCCTTTTCTCAATAACCTTAGGTACATATTTATAGTCCGGAGACTTTCTATCTTTGGAATAACCCTAACAACTCTATCTCTTACTTAAACCGAAACGTAACCTACTATAATATACAGATACACGGGCAATTTTAGCCCAAATCCACGTACAAGGCCGATCCAGCACTACGTTGCATATATGTATCTTCCAAGCCCATCTTGATTACGGCCCATCTCCTCCTTTGGCCAAAATGTGGCGATAACAGGTTTGTGAACAACACCATGTCCCTAGTATGCCTCTATGGACTAGCTCATTGATCAATGATGGTTAAGGTTTCCAAACCATAGACATGAGTTGTCAATTGATAATGAGATCATATCATTGCAGAATGATATGATGGACAGACCCAAACTAAGCGAAGCAATTAGATCGTTTCATCGTGTTCATCTTTGCGAAGCTTTTCCTATGTCAAATATTGTATTCCTTAGACCATGAGATAATGCAACTCCCTGGTACCAGAAGAAAGCTTTGAGGTCATCAAACGTCATCCTATGAGAGGGTGATCATAAAGGTGTCTCGTGTGATCGGAAAGTATCTTGGGTTGTATGTATCGAGATGGAATTTGTCCCTCCCAAGTCGGAGAGATATACTTGGCCCACTCGAATCGATATCAACACCGCTTGCAAGCATGTGGTTAAGGAGTTAATCACAAAGTGATATCGGATTACGAGCCAGTAAAGTACTTGCCGTGAACGAGATTGAACTAGGTATGACGCATCGATCGAATCTCGGCAAGTAAAATATCGCGACGAAGGGAATATATATATGGGATTAATTGAATCTCGGCATCGTGGTTCATCCGATATGATCATCGATGAATGTGTGGAGTCAATATGGGTGCCTGCACTCGCTGTTGATTATTGATAGAAGATCATGTACGCATATTCTCGAACCCGCAGGTCACACACTTAACGTATCTCGACGCTAGGATAGATTGGATAATTGGTTTATGAATTTTTGTTCGAGTCTCGGATGGGATCCGGACATCACAAGAGGTTCGGAATGGTCCGAGAATAAGATTCATATAAGGCAGTTTTTGGAGTTCGAATTGTTCCGTTAATCGGTATTGTACCGGAAGCTTCTAGAACCTTCCGGAAGCGGACCAACGTGGCCCCACCTTCCGGGAGGGGGCATGGGCCTATGAGGGAGTGTCCTTGACGCATTGGGCCAGGGGCACAAGGCCCCATAGGGCCCAGCCGATCCTAGAGAGTTTAAATCGTTTAAACTAGAGATAGGGTTTCTAGAAGAGGGGAGAGTCCATGCCCCCCACTCCTTATCCTTTGGGATTAGGGGAGGGGCTAGGGCTGCGCCTCTATATAAAGAGGGTGGGGCACCAACCCCCACACCTCTCCTCCAAACCCTAGCCGCTTTGTTAGCTTTCCTCTCCCTCCCGATCGCTTGTAGGCGAAGCCTGCAGTAAATTCTCCACCATATACACCACGCCGTGTTGTAGATCCAATCTATCTCTCCACCATACTTGCTGGTCCGAGGAAGGAGGAGACGCCGAGGTGCTGCGTGTGCATCACGGAGGCACCGCCACTTGTGGTGCTAGATCGGATCGGATCGCGAGGAGGAGAAGCGACTACATCACCCACGTTAACGAGCGTTCATTGTCGTAATCTTCAAGGGTATGAAGATCTAATCCAATCTCTCTCGTTGATTGCATCTCCTAGATTAGATCTTGGCTTTCCCTCTGCTCGCATCTGAGAAAATTTTGATTTACTATGCCGCGAAACCCTTCGGTGGTATCGAGCTAGATCTATGCGTAGATGTGTTTCACGAGTAGAACGCAACATGGTTGTTGCGGGCGTTGATGTTTCTGTTGCAAGCCTCTTGTTTGTGTTATTCTTATGACGGGATAGTGAGATTGAAGCGGTCAGGCCAACCTTACGCGACGTCGTTCGAGACCGGCTCCGCACTTGACGTGTGGCTTGTACCACATGCGGTGGTGGATGCCGATTTCTCTCACTATAGTTGTCATGGGATTAACACGGAGTTTGGAAACCATAATATCACCGTTGTGTCTTTCCGTAGGTAAGAATCGTTCTTAGCATCTACTCCCATAAGCCACGTAAAACATGCAACAACAAAGTAGAGGCGTCTAACTTGTTTTTCAGGAGTGTTTTCTGTGATATGGTATGGCCCAAGATGTGATGTGTATATTGTATGCGATGATCATGTTTTGTAATGTTTCACGACTTGCATGTCGATGAGTACACAACCGGCAGGAGCCATATGGTTTTCTTTATAATTGTGTATGACCTGCGAGTCAACTTCTTATACGCCATGTAATAGCTTTACTTTATCGCTAAGTAGTTAGCAATAGTTGTAGTTTCTATTCGTGGTGGAGGCAATCATGGTGGAGTGATGGAGATCATGCCGGAATGCACAAGATGGAGATCATTGCGCGAGGATTGGCTATACCATGTCACATAAAGTTATATGCATGTGATGTTTATCCCTTTATGTATCTTATTATGCTTAGATCGCGATGGTAGCATTATAAGATGATTCCTCACTTAGAGATCAAGATAAAAACTGTGTTCTCCCCAAGTATGCACCGTTGCGAAAGTTCGTCGTGTCCAAGCATCACGTGATGATCGGGTGCTATAGACTCTACGCTCACATACAACGAGTGCAAGCCAGTTTTGCACACGCAGAAATACTTGGGTCTAGCTTGACGATCCTAGCATGTACAGACATGGCCTCGGAACACAAGAACCGAAAGGTTAAGCATGAGTCATATGAGTGATATGATCGACACTTTGTTGTCCACCATTGAAACCACATCTCTTCTCGTGATGATCGGATTAGGTGTGGTGAATTTGGATCGTGTTCACTAAAAAACTTGAGGGATGTTGAATTTAGTGGGAGTTCATCTAGTAATTTGATTAAATTGAACTATTTATCATGAACATAGTCTAAGTTGTACTTGCAAATACTGTAGATCACATGGCCAAGTCCAACTTCAACTTCAACGTTTTTGCTGAGAAGGAAAAGCTTAGAAACAATGGGTCTAACTTCACCAATTGGTTCCGCAATCTAAGAATCATTCTGTCTAGCGAACAAAAGGACTATGTCCTTGGGAAAGCGTTAGGTGACCCTACAAGCTGCGTCGGCTGATGAGAAAGCTGTCTATCAGTCGCGCAAAGATGATTATGGTGTGATTAAGAGCACCATGTTGTTTGCTATGGAACCGGAGCTTCAAAATCATTTTGAAGAGTATCCCGGGCCCTTCGAGATTCTCGAGGAGCTAAAAACCATGTTTCAGACTCAGGCCCGTTCTGAGAGATATGAGATCTCCGAGAAGTTCTTTAACTGCAAGATGGAGGAAGGGAGTTCCGTTAGTGAGCACGCCATAAAGATGTCGGGCTACACTCAACGTCTTGAGAAACTGGAATGCGCGATTCCAGAGGAGCTAAAGATTGAAAGGGTTCTGCAATCACTCCCTCCCAGCTACAAAAGTTTTGTAGTGACTCATAATCAGATTGGTTCCACTGATACGATCACCGAGCTCTTCGCAAAGCTGAAGGCTGCAGAGGTGGACATCAAGAAGGATAATCATGTGTTGATGGTAAACAAGCCCTCCTTTAAGAAAGGTAAGGGAGCAAAGAAACCCTTCAAGAAGGGCGGCGGCAAGCGCAATGCCCCTGCTGAGAAGAAGCTCAAGTCTGGTCCTAAGCCCGACACTGAGTGCTTCTATTGCAAGGACAAGGGTCCTTTGGGCGAATCGTCAAGTACTTAGCGGACAAGAAGGTGGCACCATCAAAGGTATATTTGATATACATGTTATTGATGTTTTCCTTACTAGCCCTCGTTGTAGTGCTGGTATTTGATACGGTTCGGTTGCTAATATTTGTAACTCGAAGCAGGAGCTACGGAATAGACGTGACTGCGAGGATGAGGTGACAATGCGCGTTGGCAACGGATCAAGAGTTGATGTGATGGCCGTCGGCACGCTCTCCTTAGTTTTACCTTCGGGATTAGTTTTAAACCTTAATAAGTGTTATTATGTGCCTGCGTTGAGCATGAACATTATTTCTGGGTCGTGTTTATTGCAAGACGGTTATTCATTTAATTCGGAGAATAATGGTTGTTCTATTTATATGAGTAACATCTTTTATGGTCATGCACCTCTTGTGAATGGTTTATTTCATCTAAATCTCGAAAGGGATGAAACACACATCCATAACATTGAGGCTAAGAGATGCAAAGTAGATAGTGATAATACTACTTATTTGTGGCAATCGTCTAGGTCATATTGGTGTAAAGCGCATGAAGAAACTCCATTCGATGGACTTTTGGAGTCTCTTGATTTTGAATCATTTGACACATGCGAACCATGCCTCATGGGCAAGATGATCAAAACCCGTTCTCGGTATGATGGAGCGAGCAACGGACTTGTTGGAAATCATACATACCGATGTATGCGGACCGATGAGTGTTTCGACGCGGTGGATATCGCTATTTCCTCACTTTTACCGATGACTTAAGTAGATATGGGTATATCTATTTAATGAAACATAAATCGAAACATTTGAAAAGTTCAAGGAATTTGAATGAAGTGGAGAACCATCGTAATGAAAGATTAAGTTTCTACGATCCGATCGTGGAGGTGAATATTTGAGTTATGATTTTCTCACGCATCTTAAAGCAAGTGGAATCGTTTCACAACTCACGCCACCGGAACACCACACAAGCAATGGGTGTTCGAGCCGGAATCGAACCTGTTAGATATGGTCCGATCAATGATGTCTCTTCGATTTGCCATTATCATTTTGGGGTTATGCATTAGAAACATGCATTCACTTTAAATAGGGCTCCATCTAAATCCGTTGAGACGACCGTATGAAGCGTGGTTTGGTGCTAAACCTAAGTTGTCGTTTCTTAAAGTTTGGGGATGCGAAGCTTACGTCAAGAAGTTGATGCTGGGACAAGCTCGAACCCAAAGAGGAGAAATGCGTCTTCATAGGATACCCTAAGGAAACTATTGGGTATACCTTCTATCACGTAACCGAAGGCAAAGTGTTTGTCATGAAGAACGGGTCCTTTCTTGAGAAGGAGTTTCTCTCGAAAGAAGTGAGTGGGAGGAAAGTAGAGCTAGACGAGGTTATTGAACCTTCTCTTGAATTGGAGAGTAGCGCAAGACCTGAAATTGTTCCAAAGGTCTTTGCACCAACAATAGAGGAAGCTAATGACAAGGATCATGAAGCTTGGACGATCTTTGATCTTGAACGTCGTACGAAGGTCGCGTGCCCCACCTGAGTGGTACGGAAACCCTGTCTTGACTGTCTTGTTGGTAGAAGACAGTAAACCTACGAACTATGAGGAAGCGATGATGAGCCCAGACTCTGAGAAATGGCTGGAAGCCATGAAATCCGAATTGGGATCCATGAGCGAAAACCAAGTATGGACTTTGGTGGATCCTCCTAGCGACCGAAAGGCCGTTGAGTGCAAATGGATATTCAAGAAGAAAACGGACACGGATGGTATTGTTACCGTCTATAAAGCATGGCTTGTCGCAAAAGGTTTTCGACAAGTTCAAGGTGTTGACTACGATGAGACTTTCTCTCCCGTAGCGATGTTTAAGTCCATTCGGATTTTATTAGCAATTTTTGCGTTTCATGATTATGAAATATGGCAGATGGATGTCAAGACTGCGTTCCTCAATGACAACATTGATGAAGAGTTGTATATGATGCAACCCGAAGGTTTTGTCGATCCTAAGGATGCTAGTAAAGTATGCAAACTTCAGCGTTCCATTTATGGACTGAAGCAAGCATCTCGGAGTTGGAACCTTCGTTTTGATCAAGTGATCAAGAGCTTTGGATTTGTTCCAAATTTCTACGAAGCTTGTATCTACAAGAAAGTGAGTGGGAGCTCGGTGACGTTTCTGGTACTATATGTGGATGACATATTGATTATTGGAAATGATATCAACATGCTTAACGATGTGAAGAGTTATTTGAACAAGTGTTTTTCAATGAAAGACCTAGGTGAAGCTGCTTATATATTGGGCATCAAAATCTATAGAGATAGACAAAGACGCCTGATAGAATTAAGCCAGAGTACATACCTAGACAAAGTTCTGAAAAGGTTCAGAATGGATAAGGCAAAGAAAGGTTCAAAGGCCTATGTTGTCGGGTAAGATATTGAGCAAGGCTCGGTGTCCATTCTGGTAAATGATAGGAAGCTATGAGCAAAGTGCCTTATGCCTCGTCCATAGGTTCCATCATGTATGCCATGCTGTGTACTAGACCGGATGTGTCCAATGCTTTTAGTTTGACGAGCAGATATCAAAGTGATCCAGGAGTGGAACACTGGAAAGCCGTGAAGAACATCCTAAAGTACCTAAATAGAACTAAAGAAATGTTCTTAGTCTATGGGGGTGATGAACAGCTTGTCGTAAAAGGTTACGTCGATGCTAGTTTTGACACCGACAAGGATGATTCCAAATCTCAGACAGGATACGTTTATATTTTGAATGGAGGAGATGTGAGCTGGAGAAGCTGCAAGCAAAGCGTGATCACGTGATCTACAGTAGAAGCGGAATACATGGCTGCTGCAGAAGCGTCAAGTGAAGGAGTTTGGATCAGAAACTTCATCACTGAGCTTGGCGTGGTTCCAAGTGCATTGGACCCACTGGATATATTGTGTGACAACACTGGCGCCATAGAACTCGCTAAGGAACCAAGATATCATCCAAAGACCAAGCATATCAACCACAAGTTTCATATAATTCGAGATTATATTGCAGATGGAGATCTGAAGATTAGCAAAGTACATACGGATCTGAATGTCGCAGATCCATTGACTAAACCTCTTCCACGTGTAAAACATGATCAACACCTCAGTGCCATGGGTGTGAGATTGTTGCCAGATGTAAACTAGATTATTGACTCTAGTGCAAGTGGGAGACTGTTGGAATTATGCCCTAGAGGCAATAATAAAGATGTTATTATTATAATTCTTGTTCATGATAATGTTTATATTCCATGCTAGAATTGTATTAGGCGGAAACCTTAATACTTGTGTGGTTTGTGAACAACACCATGTCCCTAGTACGCATCTATGGACTAGCTCATTGATCAATGATGGTTAAGGTTTCCTAACCATAGACATGAGTTGTCAATTGATAATGAGATCATATCATTGGAGAATGATATGATGGACAGACCCAAACTAAGCGAAGCAATTAGATCGTTTCATCGTGTTCATCTTTGCGAAGCTTTTCCTATGTCAAATATTGTATTCCTTAGACCATGAGATAATGCAACTCCCTGGTACCGGAAGAAAGCTTTGAGGTCATCAAACATCATCCTATGAGAGGGTGATCATAAAGGTGTCTCTCGGGTGATCGGAAAGTATCTGTTGGGTTGTATGTATCGAGATGGAATTTGTCCCTCCCAAGTCGGAGAAATATACTTGGGCCTACTCGTGTCGATATCAACACCGCTTGCAAGCATGTGGTTAAGGAGTTAATCACAAAGTGATATCGGATTACGGACGAGTAAAGTACTTCCGTGAACGAGATTGAACTAGGTATGACTGCAAACGATCGAATCTCGGGCAAGTAAAATATCGCGAGACGAAGGGAATATATATATGGGATTGATTGAATCACGGCATCGTGGTTCATCCGATATGATCATCGATGAATATGTGGGAGTCAATATGGGTGCCTGGACCCGCTGTTGATTATTGATAGAAGATCATGCGCATATTCTCGAACCCGCAGGTCACACACTTAACGTATCTCGACGCTAGGATAGATTGGTTAATTGGTTTATGAATTTTGTTCGAGTCTCGGATGGGATCCGGGACATCACGAGAGGTTCGGAATGGTCCGAGAATAAGATTCATATAAGGCAATGCAGTTTTGGAGTTGAATTGTTCCGGTTAATCGGTATTGTCTGGACCTAAGCTTCTAGAACCCGGAAGGGGACCAACGTGGCCCCACCTTCCGGGAGGGGCATGGGCCTATGAGGGAGTGTCTGGCCGCATTGGGCCAGGGGCACAAGGCCCCATAGGGCCCAGCCGATCCTAGAGAGTTTAAATCGCGTTTAAACTAGAGATAGGGTTTCTAGAAGAGGGAGTCCATGCCCCCACTCCTTATCCTTTGGGCTTGGGGGAGGGCTGGGCTGCGCCCCCTATATAAAGAGGGGTGGGCGCACCAACCCCCACACCTCTCCTCCAAACCCTAGCCGCCTTGCTAGCTTTCCTCTCCCTCCCATTGTTTGTAGGCGAAGCCTGCAGTGAAATTCTCCACCATATACACCACGCCGTCGTGTTGTAGATCCAATCTATCTCTCCACCATACTTGCTGGTCCGAGGAAGGAGGAGACGCCGAGTCTGCATGTGTGCATCTCACGGAGGCACCGCCACTTGTGGTGCTAGATCGGATCGGATCGCGAGGAGGAGAAGCGAGTGCGACTACATCACCCACGTTAGGCGAACGTTCCGCTGTGTGAATCTTCAAGGGTATGAAGATCTAATCCAATCTCTCTCGTTGATTGCATCTCCTAGATTAGATCTTGGCTTTCCCTCTGTTCGCATCCGTAGAAAATTTTGATTTACTATGCCGCGAAACCCTTCAGTTTTTTTGCAATAATCGCACCATAAGCTTTTTTTCCTATTTTTCCCTAGGCCAAAACAAAGAAGCTTTTACAGAGGGCATCACCTATGAAGTTGGTCAGTTTATACCCGCACATATCAGAAGATCAGAAAACTATGATTAGGGAGGCAGATTACGGTGGACTGTTGGACATCAAGTGCTCAAAGCTGCAACCAGAACTCTGCAAATTTCTCATGGAAAGCTTCGATCCAGAAACTTGCTGCATGGTATTACCAGGCCGTGGCGCAATTCCTATCACCGAACTGTCTGTTAAAGAGGTTTTAGGAGTTCCGTGCGGAACTCTTGAAGTGATTTACGAAGTAGATTCTGAGGCCACAAAGTTCATGCATAGGAAGCTGGGTAATGAGGGTAGAAAATATCCCACCATCACATTTTTGAAGAAGAAGCTTATGTCTATGAAGAATGCAGATACTTCATACCTTAAGCTTTTCATAACATTAGGTATGGCCTCTATTCTTGCGCCAACCACATGCGTAAACATCAGTCCTAGATTATATCCATCAATGGTGAAGATTAAGCAAGCAAATAAGTTGAATGTTTGCAAATTTGTTATCATGATGATCCGGAGAGCTACCAAATCAAATGCTGACAAAGCCATTATGAAATCATGCATGTTATATCTGATGGTATGTACCAAAACTTTTTTTGCTTTGGCTTTTTCAACCATGTTGAGCCTTTCATGTTCCTCTTTTTTTATAGTTTGAAATGGATGTTACTTCTTTTGCTTTTGCAGGTCAAGTACCTGGATTCTTTAGAGTTGAAATATATGAATATAAGTAAGCAATGGACGCGAGTCGCAGTATGGACCAACGCAATGGTCAAGAAAGTCATGCAGCAGGATATAGATAGCAATGGGTGCTTCGGCATGGCAGCGGTAATTTCCCACAGTCCTCCCAAAATAACTAGAACATTCTATCACAGTTTTAGCGATGGTTTATAGTTTTTTTGTGTGTACATTTTTTGTGTTTACATTTTA
Organism: Avena longiglumis; assembly: GCA_030063025.1. Lineage (NCBI taxonomy): Eukaryota > Viridiplantae > Streptophyta > Magnoliopsida > Poales > Poaceae > Avena > Avena longiglumis. The sequence continues at coordinate 37,817,803 of CP125975.1, read as the reverse complement.
CCTTATCTTATCATCTCGTGTAGTTGAAAACAGAATTCACAGAAACTGAAAGGCCAGAATCATCAGTCCAAAAAAAGGCCAGCAAACAGTCAGAAGACGAGGGTGATCAAGAACTAAGCATCAGTGGCGCTTCTAACACACAATGCAGGGAAGAACATAGAGATTATGATGAGGGCCGGACCATTCTATTCTTAGACACAAAAAAAATTGACAAATTCATCGAAATACATGCAACACCAGACAAGACACGGGAAGTAAGTTTTTGTGTTGAATCACTATTACTACTCTTACTTTTTTGTATATGAAGTTTCTACCTTTTTTTGTTTGTGTTTAAGCATGCTGGTTCAAAAAATAGCACACTTATACCATGCCTTTTGCTATGTAGGACACATCAAGGTATAAGCACTCTGTCATGTTTGCCTGCCACAGTTTTGAAACAAGTTTGCAAATGTTGATGAAGAATCTAGTGCCTAAACCCGTCAAGCAGCAACCTACCACAATCAAAAGCAATTATTAGCTGGATGAACAACTTCTTTTGGCTCAATGGTTTGCACAACTATATCCGGAGGAGGTTTGGACCACCTAGCAAGGATGTAGTGGTCTAGTATTCTATGCACCGCACCCAAATGGGACATAACCTTCATTACATAGCAGCATAGAATACCATTCTTCTTGATCTTACAACATTGGCAGTTGTATATTTCATTCTCTAAATCAACATCAACCATGTAACTTCTTCTGCCATAACCATAGACAGCCCCCTGGATTGGAACAATTTCAAATACTCCACCTCCACGATCAAGATAATTGTAGGAAGTTATCTTACGCAACTCAACCTAAAAACGGTTGTATATCGGGAGAGTGTATGTATCTAAAATATGCTGCTCCATAGGGAAATCTGACCAAAGTCTAACAGTTTTATCTTCGCCAACAAACTCATGTGAATCTTCAGCTACATCAATCTGCTCCTGCAACTTCATGTACTGTTTGAAGAAGCGAAAAAGGCTATCATGGGGACTAACGTACTTCTTAAGTACCGCGTTGAACCATTCACCTCTTGCTGTAGTCTGCAGGAACGGGAAAAAACGATGCTGGAAGTAAACTGGAACAAAGTTCTGTCTTAGATCATAGATATCAAGAAAATGAGCATTCTCAACAATATCATGCTTGATTAACATCTCGGACCACTTGGTCTCAAACTCCTCTATACTCAAACTGTAATCAATGACTTTATTGAAATCCTTCCTCAATTCTTCTCTTTCTGCTATGAAAGGACCAAGCTTTTCTTGCACTTTCTGCATTATATGTCATCTGCAATTCCTATGCACAGTGTGCACCAACAAAACAAGGATTGCACTCCTAATAGCACAATCTTGGTCAGTTATGATGTTATCCGGATGCAACCCATCCATTGCATCTAGAAACATCTCAAACAGCCATACAAAATCTGTTATTCTCTCATTCCGGACAAAACCACACCCAAGCTAAATGGATTGCCCATATCTGTTGATACCTATGATCGGCGCACATGGCATTTTATACCTGTTCCGGGAAGTGGGATCTCACCATCAGCTCCGAAGCACGCAGGCGAAATTTGCGGCAGAAGACATCTTCCACGTCGGTGCGGTCCGTCCCCGACGGCGCGGACAACACCCAGGCCACGGCCGAGTTCTCCCAGTTGAGGCGCTCGCGGTAGAAGTTGTAGGAGGTGGCGATGTAGCACGTGTCTTACTCTGTGCGTGTGGAGGGGTGGCCGAGGAACAACATGCTCACATGGGAGGAAGGAGGCGCGTACGGCTTGGGCGCGCTGCGATGCTGTGGAGGACGCGGGGAGGCCTGCGGGCACACGCGTGTTTGCAGGTGGCGACGAGGTGCTCGGGGGACTTGCACCGGAAGCACGCGGGTGGGCTCCTTCTTGTAGGCCGGGGAGGCGAGTAAGCGCCGCTTCGGTTGGAGGACAGGGAGCGGCGGCGGTCCAGCTGAGAGGCCGCGACTCTTCGGGCCTCACGACGCGCGCGGCGCGACATCACATGGGTCCAACCGTCCTCAGCAGTAACTGGCCCCGAGCCCGCCGTCGTAGGAAAAGGCAGAGGTGCAGGAGCCGAAACGTCGACGTGGCATGGTGCGGGGTGGACCACTTCATCTTGAACGCAGGGTGCATGTACGTTGAAGCGCACGGTCTTGCGCTCTCGCCGCTGTGCATGGTGCCTTGAAGCGTAAGAGGCACCGAGGATGCCCACCGGAGCCGCCGCAGCAAGAGACGAGGTGGGCCGGCAGCCCGCGTGGCGCCAGGCGGCCAACGCTGTGCAGATGGAGTCTTGGTCGTCTGGAGACAACTCGTCGAGGATGGGTGGCCCGACCACCGTGCTCCGGAGCAGCCGCTGGGCTCGCCCAACGTCCGCCGGCGAAGGAGAGGCCGACAAGGGAGCGGCCGCATCCGATCTGGGACCCTCCCACCGGAGGTCAACGGAGCAGCAAAGCCAAGAAAAGCTAGGGTGAAGTTTGGGGGCAGGGTTGCGGGAGGTGAGGGGAGGTGGCAGGGGCGAGTAGGGGGGCTGGAAGGCACGGGGACGCTGGAGATGGGTGGCGGCGACGGCCGGCCACAGCGGGCGGGAGCGTCGCAGGAGCGCCTGTGGCTAACGGTCATATCTCACTGCTTAGCTTAACATGTAGGAGAAGACTCTTGAATCCAAGGAACTCTAAAAAGGGAGTGTCTAGATCTCAGGCGCCTGAGAATTAGTTATGTCTAAGTCGCTGATGTCATCCTAATATTTGTGCTAATTCTCGGTTGCAACCTAGTTGCAACTCATAAAATTTGTACTAGTTCTCAGTTACAACCTACTTGCAACTCATTAAATTCTCAGTTACACCCGAGTTGCAACTTATATGTAGCACGAATCACGAGGTAAATCAAACGGTGAAAGAGGCGACTGAGACTTAAGAAGTTCTCAGGCGCCTGAGAATTAGCAAATCCGCTCTAAAAAAGGGAGGGGATTCTAATCCCTAGCTCTTGTGTTAGCTGCCACGTTGTATATGCCCAAAGTTATGCATGATAGCTTATTTTACTACACTCCTTTTTGACTCTACAATGAACCAAAATAACAAGGATAGAAATCAGACGAATCACTTATGCCACGGTGTCAAAGATTAAATTGGTGCACTGTACACATATCAACATAGCATTGTGTGCAATATATGTCAACCTAATTCCATGCAGGTTCTGTTCGGTGTAACATGCAGAAGGAGGGCCAGTGTAGTAGGCATGTAAACACGACCAGCCAGGTGCGGGTTCCATCGGTAGCCAGAGATGACTTGTCGTGAGTTGAACTGAAGGAGCGTCAACACGGCCAGCCACGGAGGAAAAGTGCGCGTCAGGCGATTTGGCTCGTGAGAATGCGCCGCGCCGCACCGGTCGACGGTGGCGAGTTTTGCTCCCTCCGTATGCGATTCGCCAAGTCGATCGAGATGCGGCGCCGCGGACTTGTCTCTGCCGCCGCGCGCGACCACGGCAGTACCACGATGTGAGATCGATGGATCACCGGCGACCGGCGTGCGGCGCGCAGCCTGGCCACGTAGGCTCTCTTCGCCGCGCGCGCCGTCGCCGTGTGTTGATCGAGTCGTGTCCGTGTCAAACAAACCAAGCTGCGTATGCACGGCTTTCACTCCGGTCGGCGCTACTATAAGCAGACCCGCGCCGCACGGTTAATGATCAGGGCACCCGAAACACTTCCAGGCTTTCTCTCCAGCGAGATAGTAGTCGGCAGCCGCCGGCAGCACGTACTCACTTCCGGCGAGCGACGTCCAGTAAGTTCACGGCCATGCCTTCTTCTTCGAGGACGATGAGGGCCGTGCAGTACGACAAGTACGGCGGAGGAGCGGAGGGCCTCAAGCACGTCCAGGTGCCGGTCCCGTCGCCCAAGAAAGGGCAGCTGCTGGTCAGGGTGGAGGCCGCCAGCATCAACCCGCTGGACTGGAGGTTCCAGAAGGGCAACGGGCGGCCCTTCCTGCCCAGCAAGTTCCCATTCACCCCCGTCTGCGAGCTCACCGGCGAGGTCGTGGAGCTGGGCGCCGGGGCCAGCGGCTTCAGGCCGGGCGACAAGATCGTAGCCGTCAACTTCCCGGTAAGAAAACGCACGCACCCGACGGCTCGATCGCCTGATTCGGTTTGGTAGTTCACTGATGTTTGCTGTTGTCAGGGTAGCGGCGGGCTGGCCGAGTACGCGGTGGTGTCGGCGTCGAACGCGGCGCTGAGGCCGCCGGAGGTGTCGGCTGTCGAAGGCGCGTGCATTCCCATCGCGGCAGCCACCGCGCTCGTCGCGCTCAGGACGGCCGGGGTCAGCCTAGACGCCGGCGACGGCCCCGCCAAGAACGTGCTGGTCACCGCGGCCTCCGGCGGCGTCGGCACCTTCGCCGTGCAGCTCGCCAGCCTCGCCGGCCACAACCACGTCACGGCCACCTGCGGCGCGCGCAACCTGGACCTCGTTCGGAGCCTCGGGGCCGACGAGGCGCTGGACTACAAGACGCCTGAGGGCGCCGCGCTGCGTGGTCCGTCTGGGCCGAAGCATGACGCCGTGGTGCACTGCGCGGAGGGGTTCCCGTGGTCGGCGTTCGCGCCGGCGCTAGCGGGCGCCGGTGGCGTGGTGGTGGACCTCACCCCGCGCGTCGCGTCCGTCACCGTCGCGGTGCTCCACTGGCTGTGCTTCTCGAGGAAGAGGCTGGTGCCGCTCATCGTGTCCACGAAGAAGGAAGACATGGAGGCGCTGATGGCATTGGTGGTGCAGGGGAAGATCCGGGCGGTGGTCGACTCGCGTTACCCGCTGAGCAGGGCGCACGAGGGCTGGGCCAAGAGCATGAGCGGTCACGCCACAGGCAAGATAATCGTGGAGATGAGAGATGATGCGGAGTGATACTGCTGTACGTACCAGGGCAGGAGGTGTCACTTAAGTGAATTATTGTTTTACCCATTGTCATGGTCTATAAATTTCTTGATTTAAGGATAATAAAATATGTACATTCTTCACTATCGGTAATTTGTATTGAATACTTTTAGGATGTGGAAAATTTTACTATCGAAAGAGAAGATCAGCACACAAGGGATGATTGACTACACTATTTGCAAACAATCGTCAATAAGCATTGTAGATATTACAGGGAAGCATGCTTTTGCTAACCATGGAAAAGTTCTACTACATAACAAACTCATCTAACCATATAAATATGGACAGTGCTAGGCGTCCCCCGGGGGATTTCTGGTTTTCATCCCCCGGGTCCCCAGCCAACCACGTGTCCTCTTTTTAGATTTAAAATCCCGCTTTTGCTACATTTGTCCCGCTTTTGCTACATTTTGCCCCGCTTTTGCTACATTGTAGCAGAAAACGGTTCGTCCACGTTACAAATAAAAAAGACAGATCTCGTCGGAGACTTCACCGGAGACCTCGCCGGAGACTATGTAGCATAATATTTGTGCTAATGTAGCAAAACTGACTCCGTCTTAGACTCGCCGGAGAATTTCGGAGATCTCGCCGAGACCAGAGCAAGAAGTTTGCGCTATTGTAGCAAACTCAGAAAACAGATGTAGCAAAATAATTATACTAATGTAGCAAAAGCCGACTTCGCCGGAGACATCGCCGGAGCAAAAACTTGTAAGAAAAAAATGCCATGTAGCAGCGCCGCTCGCCGCAGGTAGCAACACCAAACGCTATATGTAGCAGGGCCGGTCGCCTTGCTATATGTAGCAAACTCAGAAAACAGATGTAGCAAACTCAGGAAACAGATGTAGCAAACTCAGAAAACAGACGTAGCAAGCACTGCCGCCGCCGGTAGCAAGTAGCCACGCCGCATGTAGCAAGCGACGCCAACAGTGCCCTAGGGAGCGGCTCAGCTGGGCTCTTGGAGCAGCTCCGCCACCTTCGTTAGCATCGTGTGTAGCAGCGCCGCCGTTGGCTATGGTAGCAGCGTCACGGCCTCTTGTAGCAGGCGCTGCCGACGCACGTAGCAAGCAACGCCGTCCAGCACGTCACAGCGCCACCGGCCGCACGTAGCAAGCGACGCCGCCGCGTGTAGCAAGCGTTGACGTGCAGCGGTGTGGGGGACCAGCAGCGTGCGGCGACGTGCAGCGGTGTGGGGAACCAGCAGGGAGCACCGGTGGTGGCTGATGAACCTGGCCTTCTTGAGGGGAACAGATAAATTGAGGGGAAAAGTGATGGGAAGCAGGATGACGACGGCGTGGTGGCGCGTCGGTTAGTGGAGGGAGGGCTGCGGCAGCGTGGAGAAATCCATGGTTTCCTGGCGAGGAAGATGGGGAACGAGTAGTTGAGGTCAACGAGATGCAAGAGACAACGGGATAAGAGGTCGTTTTTTTTGTGAGAGGAACGAGTGGTTGTGAGAGGAACGGCTAAGCATAGTCTCCTGGTGCTACGGTGGGACCCTGGGCAACACGGACTGTTTTCTTTCGACACGGAAACGACACGCGTCAGGCTAAGAAGGAGGAGGATGGGAGGCGAGCGATCCCCCGGGGGGATTGTATCGTTTTCCTATAAATATATATCTAAACATAAAACCTGACAGCAATTTGCTATCATATGCGTAATCTACCATTGAGGTAAGAAGACAACTTGGATACTTGATTTGTTTCATAGAAATTACTTACCAGATGGTCTGGTTTAACTATGTACAACGCCACAAGTAAGCTCGTGGCACATTGCCTAATAATCATAGGTCTATAGCCCATAGCCTGCCACAATATAGCATTTGAAACTTCACACTTAGTATGTATTCGGAGCAATGGTAATCATCATACTTAACGAGCTAGGCGAGCGCTTAAGACCACAATGTCCAGTATTTCTGTAGCAACGCACGAGCAACTTACTAGTTATAGTATAGATAGATAGATAGATAGATAGATAGATAGATTGATTGATTGATTGATTGATTGATTGTGTAGTATTGCCAGATAGCTCGATTTTCTTATTTTAGTGCACGGGAATATATTCCATCCATTCCAAAATACAATATGTTTTTGCAAGCTAAATAGCTTGTGAAAACATCTTATATTTTAGAATGGCCGGAGCAGTTATTTGTAAATAAATCTTGTTTGTCAGTGGCACTCCAAAGTTCAGGGTATAGAAAAAACTATAACCACATACGTGAGAGAGAGGGAATTTCATATACATCACCAAGAATTTCTCCATATGCCATTCAAAATTTTGCTCTATCAAATTCCCCTCAAAATCTGGCATGGCATCGTTCTAGGCATCTTTGTACTCTTTGACTTTGTACTTTGCGTTTTACACTCTTTTACTCTTTTCATAGCGACTGTGCAGAGGTCTGGTGCGAACTCGTCACTTTTCATCTTCGTGCGAACCTTTGACTTTATTAGAAGTTTCGTTCGTCAAATCAAAGGGAATATCCTACTGAAAATTTGCACCTGTATAATATTGATGTGCAATATATTCCAAATCTTGCCTTATTCTGATATTGACCTTCCTATCCCTCACGGCCCTGGTAAAAGAACTTCCTACTGATTTACGTCTCTTTTCATGCTCATCTCATGCATCCCAACCTTTCGTCCCCCCAAAAGTATACGTGAAATCTATTATCAAACTATGTACTCCTAATAAGAGTTCGCTAATTTAATACAATTTTATAATACTTTTTATGTTCAAACTAGCCCAAACAAGAGTGGAATTGTTCAGACCAGGGCATGAACCTGTCTAACTGTTCTCTGAAGTCTACCATCGAGTTATGCTATACGCATGGCCCTTATAAGTATTATCAGGTCCACCACAAACAGGACCGGGGTATTAACTCCACCCAAGGACTTGGACCATAAACATTGTTTGTTGTGCTGTCATCCATATCTGCTATTTGTAGAGTACCCATCTTAATTATTGCTCGATCAAAATACCGACGGTGCCATCAAAATATTGTATAGGTAAAAAGATTTAATGGCATAGTTTAATGACAATTTCTCATGTATGGTCCAAAAAACAAGCATGCCATGTAAATAGGGACAAAGGAACTGCAATAGTTTCTTTTATAGTACACAATATTCTAAACACAAAGCATGTTACAAGTGGTGTGCGTGATTTATATTAGAATAGAGGATGTGTCTATAGATGGAAAGAGGGAACCCGGGGACTACTTGGTGACACATCAGAAGTAACTTTTGAGTAACTTTTGAAGTAACTTTTGAGGTTCCGGAATGGTCCAAAGAATAAGATTCATATAAGGCAATGCAGTTTTTGGAGTTCGGAATTGTTTCGGGTTAATCGGTATTGTACCGGAAGCTTCTAGAACCTTCCGGAAGGGGACCAACGTGGCCCCACATGCCGGGAGGGGGCGTGGGCCTATGAGGGAGTTCCCTGGCCGTATTGGGCCAGGGGCACAAGGCCCCATAGGGCCCAGCCGGCCAGATCTAGGGCAAACCCTAGGAAAGCTTCTAGAAGGGGGGGAACTTGCCCCCCACTCCTCCCTCCTTGGCCGCCGGCCTAGGGCTTGGGGGAGGGGCTAGGGCTGGCGCCCACCCCTCTATATATAGAGGGCTGGGGCGCACCCTCCCCCCACACCTCCTCCACAACCCTAGCCGCCCTGCTGCCCTCCTCTCTCTCTCCCTCCCGACTGCACGTAGGCGAAGCCCTGCTGCAGAAACTCTCCACCACTTGCACCGCGCCGTCGCGTTGTAGATCCAATCCGTCTCTCCACCATACTTGCTGGACCGAGGAAGGAGGAGACGTCGAGGTGCCGCACGTGTGCATCTCTCGGAGGCATCGCCACTTGCGGTGTTAGATCGGATCGGATCGCGAGGAGGAGCGAGCACGACTACATCACCCACGCCCGTTTAACGCTCATGCGGCGAATCTTCAAGGGTATGAAGATCTCATCTAATCCCCCTCGTTGTTTGCATATCCTAGATTAGATCTTGGCTTTCTCGTTCGCATCCGTAGAAAATTTTGATTTACTATGCTGCGAAACCCTTCAGTGGTATCAGAGCTAGATCTATGCGTAGATGTGTTTCACGAGTAGAACGCAACATGGTTGTTGCGGACATTGATTTTTTTTATTGCAAGCCTCTTGTTTGTTTTCTTCTTATGACGCGGGATAGTGAGATTGAAGCGGTCCAGGCCAACCTTACGCGACGTCGTTCGCGAGACCGGCTCCGCACTTGACGTGTGGCTTGTTCCACACATGCGGCTGGTGGATGTCAGTTTCTCTCACTATAGTTGTCATGGGATTAACACCGGAGTTTGGCAACCATAATATCACCGTTGTGGCTTTCCGTAGACAAGAATCGTTCTTAGCTTTCTACTCCCATAAGCCACGTAAAACATGCAACACCAAAGTAGAGGCGTCTAACTTGTTTTTGCAGGGAGTGTTTTCTGTGATATGGTATGGCCCAAGATGTGATGTGTATGTTGTATGCAATGATCATGTTTTGTAATGTTTCACGACTTGCATGTCGATGAGTACACAACCGGCAGGAGCCATATGGTTGTCTTTATAATTGTGTATGACCTGTGTGTCAGCTTCTTATACGCCATGTAATAGTTTCACTTTATCGCTAAGTAGTTAGCAATAGTTGTAGTTGCTGTTCGTGGTGGAGGCAATCATGGTGGAGTGATGGAGATCATGCCGGCACGCACAAGATGGAGATCATTGCGCGAAGATTGGCTATACCATGTCACATAAAGTTATATGCATGTGATGTTTATCCTTTTATGTATCTTATTATGCTTAGATCGCGACGGTAGCATTATAAGATGATTCCTCACTTAAAGATCAATATAAAACTGTGTTCTCCCCATGTATGCACCATTGTGAAAGTTCGTCGTGTCCAAGCATCACGTGATGATCGGGTGCTATAGACTCTACGTTCACATACAACGGGTGCAAGCCAGTTTTGCACACGCGGAAATACTTGGGTTTGACTTGACGAGCCTATCATGTATAGATATGGCCTCGGAACACATGAACCGAAAGGTTAAGCATGAGTCATATGAATGATATGATTGACACTTCGTTGTCCACCATTGAAGCCACATCTCTTCTCGTGAAGATCGGATTAGGTGTGGTGAATTTGGATCATGTTCACTAAACAACTTGATGGATGTTGAATTTAGTGGGAGTTCATCTAGTAATTTGATTAAAAGTTGAACTAGTTATCATGAACATAGTCTAATTTGTACTTGCAAACATTGTAGATCAAATGGCTAAGTCCAACTTCAACTTCAACGTTTTTGCTGAGAAGGAAAAACTTAGAAACAATGGGTCTAACTTCAGCAACTGGTTCCACAATCTGAGAATCATTCTCTCTGGCGGTCAAAAGGACTATGTCCTTGAGAAAGCGTTAGGTGACGCCCCTGCTGCAACTGCGCCGGCTGATGAGAAAGCTGTCTATCAGTCGGGCAAAGATGATTATGGTGTGATTAAGAGCACCATGTTGTTTGCTATGGAATTGGACCTTCAAAACCGTTTTGAAGACTATCCCGGGCCCTTTGAGATTCTTGAGGAGCTGAAAACTATGTTTCAGACTCAGGCCCGTTTTGAGAGATATGAGATCTCTGAGAAATTCTTTAACTGCAAGATGGAGGAAGGGAGTTCCGTTAGTGAGCACGCCATAAAGATGTTGGGCTACACTCAACTCCTTGAGAAACCGGACTGCAAGATTCCAGAGGAGCTCAAGATTGAGAGGGTTCTACAATCACTCCCTCCCAGCTACAAAAGTTTTGTAGTGACTCATAATCAGATTGGTTCCACTGATGCGATCACCGATCTCTTCGCAAAGCTGAAGGCTGCGGAGGTGGACATCAAAAAGGATAATCATGTGTTGATGGTCAACAAGCCCCCCACCTTCAAGAAAGGTAAGGGTGCAAAGAAGCCCTTCAAGAAAGGCGGCAAGCGCTGCCTCCGCTGAGAAGAAGCTCAAGTCCGACCCAAGCCGCATAATCGAGTGCTTCTATTGCAAGGACAAGGGTCCTCGAAGCGCAATCGTCCAAGTACTTAGCGGACAAGAAGGCTGGCACCATCAAAGGTATATTTGATATACATGTTATTGATGTTTTCCTTACTAGCCCTCGTTGTAGTGCTCGGGTATTTGATCTTTGGTTCGGCTAATATTTGTAACTCAAACAGAGCTACGGAATAGACGGCTTGCGAGGGATGAGGTGACGATGCGTTGGCAACGGATCAAGAGTTGATGTGATGGCCGGCACGCTCTCCTTAGTTTTACCTTCGGATTAGTTTTAAACCTTAATAAGTGTTATTATGTGCTGCGTTGAGCATGAACATTATTTCGGATCGTGTTTATTGCAAGACGGTTATTCATTTAAATCGGAGAATAATGGTTGTTCTATTTATATGAGTAACATCTTTTATGGTCATGCACCTTGTGAATGGTTTATTTCTTCGAATCTCGAAGGATGAAACACACATCCATAACATTGAGGCTAAGAGATGCAAAGTAGATAGTGATAATGCTACTTATTTGTGGCAATTTGCCTAGGTCATATTGGTGTAAAGCGCATGAAGAAACTCCATTCTGATGGACTTTTGGAGTCTCTTGATTTTGAATCATTTGACACATGCGAACCATGCCTCATGGGCAAGATGATCAAAACCCCGTTCTCCGGTATGATGGAGCGAGCAACGAACTTGTTGGAAATCATACATACCGATGTATGCAGACCGATGAGTGTTTCGACGCGTGGTGGATATCGCTATTTTCTCACTTTTACCGATGACTTAAGTAGATATGGGTATATCTATTTAATGAAACATAAATCTGAAACATTTGAAAAGTTCAAGGAATTTCAAAATGAAGTAGAGAACCATCGTAACAGAAATATTAAGTTTCTACGATCCGATCGTGGAGGTGAATATTTGAGTTATGATTTTCTCACGCATCTTAAAGCTAGTAGAATCGTTTCGCAACTCACGCCACCTGGAACACCACAACGCAATGGTGTGTCTGAATGCCAGAATCGAACCCTATTAGATATGGTCCGATTGATGATGTCTCTTACTGATTGCCGTTATCATTTTGGGGTTATGCATTAGAAACCGCTGCATTCACTTTAAATAGGGCACCATCTAAATCCGTTGAGACGACACTGTATGAACTGTGGTTTGGTGCTAAACCTAAGTTGTCGTTTCTTAAAGTTTGGGGATGCGAAGCTTACGTCAAGAATTTGATGCCAGACAAGCTCGAACCCAAAGCGGAGAAATGCGTCTTCATAGGATACCCTAGGGAAACTATTGGGTATACCTTCTATCACAGAACCGAAGGCAAAGTGTTTGTCGCAAAGAACGGTTCCTTTCTTGAGAAGGAGTTTCTCTCGAAAGAAGTGAGTGGGAGGAAAGTAGAGCTACACGAGGTTGTTGAACCTTCTCTTGAATTGGAGAGTAGCGAAGACCTGAAATTGTTCCAAGGTCACCGCACCAACAATAGAGGAAGCTAATGACAAGGATCATGAAGCTTGGACGATGTCGCATCTTGAACGTCGCAGGTCGACAAGGTCGCGTGCCCCTCCTGAGTGGTACGGCAACCATGTCTTGATTGTCTTGTTGGTAGAAGACAGTGAACCTACGAACTATGAGGAAGCGATGATGAGCCCAGACTCTGAGAAATGGCTAGAAGCCATGAAATCCGAATTGGGATCCATGAGCGAAAACCAAGTATGGACTTTGGTGGACCCTCCTAGCGACCGAAAGGCCGTTGAGTGCAAATGGATCTTCAAGAAGAAAACGGACGCGGATGGTAATGTTACCGTCTATAAAGCACGACTTGTCGCAAAAGGTTTTCGACAAGTTCAAGGTGTTGACTACGATGAGACTTTCTCTCCCGTAGCGATGTTTAAGTCCATTCGGATTTTATTAGCAATTGCTGCGTTTCATGATTATGAAATATGGCAGATGGATGTCAAGACTGCGTTCCTCAATGGCAACATTGATGAAGAGTTGTATATGATGCAACCCGAAGGTTTTGTCGATCCTAAGGATGCTGATAAAGTGTGCAAACTTCAGCGTTCCATTTATGGACTGAAGCAAGCATCTCGGAGTTGGAACCTTCGTTTTTATCAAGTGATCAAGAGCTTTGGATTTGTTCCAAATTGCTACGAAGCTTGTATCTACAAGAAAGTGAGTGGGAGCTCAGTGACATTTCTGGTACTATATGTGGATGACATATTGATTATTGGAAATGACATTAACATGCTTAACGATGTGAAGAGTTATTTGAACAAGTGGTTTTCAATGAAAGACCTAGGTGAAGCTGCTTATATATTGGGCATCAAAATCTATAGAGATAGACAAAGACGCCTGATAGCTTTAAGCCAGAGTACATACCTAGACAAAGTTCTGAAAAGGTTCAGAATGGATAAGGCAAAGAAAGGTTCAGTGCCTATGTTGTCAGGTAAGATATTAAGCAAGGCTCAGTGTCCAGCTACGGTAAATGATAGAGAAGCTATGAGCAAAGTGCCTTATGCCTTGGCCATAGGTTCTATCATGTATGTCATGCTGTGTACTAGACCGGATGTGTCCAATGCTCTTAGTTCGACGAGCAGATACCAAAGTGATCCAGGAGTGTAACACTAGACAGCCGTGAAGAACATCCTAAAGTACCTAAATTGGACTAAAGAAATGTTCTTAGTCTATGGAGGTGATGAACAGCTCGTCATAAAAGGTTACGTTGACGCTAGTTTCGACACCGACAAGGATGATTCTAAATCTCAGACATGATACGTTTATATTTTGAATGGAGGAGTGAGTCGGAGAAGTCGCAAGCAAAGCGTGATCGCGGGATCTACTGAGAAGCGGAATACATGGCCGCAGAAGCGTCAAGTGAAGGAGTTTGGATCAGAACTTCATCATCGAGCTTGGCGTGGTTCCAAGTGCATTGGACCCACGGATATATTGTGTGACAACACCGCGCCATAGCACTCGCTAAGGAACCAAGATATCATCCAAATACCAAGCATATCAACCGCAAGTTTCATATAATCCGAGATTATATAGCAGATGGAGATCTGAAGATTAGCAAAGTACATACAGATCTGAATGTCGCAGATCCATTGACTAAACCTCTTCCACGTGTAAAACATGATCAACACCTTAGTGCCATGGGTGTGAGATTGTTGCCAAATGTAAACTAGATTATTGACTCTAGTGCAAGTGGGAGACTGTTGGAATTATGCCCTAGAGGCAATAATAAAGATGTTATTATTATAATTCTTGTTCATGATAAAGTTTATATTCCATGCTAGAATTGTATTAAGAGGAAACTTTAATACTTGTGTGGTTTGTAAACAAAACAGTGTCCCTAGTATGCCTCTATGGACTAGCTCATTGATTAATGATGGTTAAGGTTTCCTAACCATAGACATGAGTTGTCGATTAATAATGAGATCATATCATTGGGAGAATGATATGATGGACAGACCCAAACTAAGCGGAGCAATTAGATCGTGTTCATCTTTGTGAAGCTTTTCTTATGTCAAATATTGTATTCCTTAGACCATGAGATAATACAACTCCCTGGTATCGGAAGAAAGCTTTGAGGTCATCAAACGTCATCCTATGAGAGGGTGATCATAAAGGTGTCTCTCAGGTGATCGGAAAGTACCTGTTGGGTTGTATGTATCGAGATGGGATTTGTCCCTCCCAAGTCGGAGAGATATACTTCGGGCCCACTCGGTAATCGATATCAACACCGCTTGCAAGCATGTGGTTAAGGAGTTAATCACAAAGTGATATCGGATTACGGAACGAGTAAAGTACTTGTCGTGAACGAGATTGAACTAGGTATGACGGCACCGACGATCAAATCTCGTAAGTAAAATATCGCGACGAAGGGAATATATATATGGGATTGATTGAATCCTGAATCGTGGTTCATCCGATATGATCATCGATGAATGTGTGGGAGTCAATATGGGTTTCGGACCCTGTTGATTATTGATAGAAGATCATGTCTGCATGTTCTCGAATCCGAAGGGTCACACACTTAACGTGTCTCGACGCTAGGATAGATTGGATAATTGGTTTATGAGTTTTTGTTCGGAGTCTCGGATGGGATCCGGGACATCACGAGAGGTTCCGGAATGGTCCAGAGAATAAGATTCATATAAGGCAATGCAGTTTTTGGAGTTCAGAATTGTTTCGGCTTAATCGGTATTGTACCGGAAGCTTCTAGAACCTTCCGGAGGGGGACCAACATGGCCCCACCTGCCGGGAGGGGGCGTGGGCCTACAAGGGAGTGACCTGGCCGCATTGGGCCAGGGGCACAAGGCCCCATAGGGCCCAGCCGGCCAGATCTAGGGCAAACCCTAGGAAAGCTTCTAGAAGGGGGGGGGGGAACTTGCCCCCCACTCCTCCCTCCTTGGTCGCCGGCCTAAGCTTGGGGGAGGGTCTAGGGCTGGTGCCCACCCCTCTATATATAGAGGGCTAGGGCGCACCCTCCCCCCACACCTCCTCCACAACCCTAGCCACCCTGCTGCCCTCCTCTCTCTCCCTCCCGACTGCACGTAGGCGAAGCCCTGTTGCAGAAACTCTCCACCACTTGCATCGCGCCGTCGCGTTGTAGATCCAATCCGTCTCTCCACCATACTTGCTGGATCGAGGAAGGAGGAGACGTCGAGGTGCCGCACGTGTGCATCTCTCGGAGGCATCGCCACTTGCGGTGTTGGATCGGATCGAATCGCGAGGAGGAGAAGCGAGTACGACTACATCACCCATGTTCCGACGAACGTTCCGCTGTGCGAATCTTCAAGGGTATGAATATCTCATCTAATCCCCCTCGTTGTTTGCATCTCCTAGATTAGATCTTGGTTTTCCCGTTCGCATCCGTAGAAAATTTTGATTTACTATGCTGCGAAACCCTTCACATACGTTAAATGGTTTGAAAACATTATTAATCAGGAAAAAACTATTGGATGACATCATCATCGAACCATAACTGCCTTTGCATTGAGAAATGCTACAAGAATTTTTTAAGGTCGTGTGTATAAATAGTTTGATATGCATACTTATTTTTCATGCATTTAAGTGTTATTGGCAATATATGTTACACGTATAATATTCATTAGTATTATTGTGATGACTATATTAAGGGCCCCAAGTTTTAGTCTCTCCCTAGGCCCTCGGAATCTCAGGACCAGCCCTTGTTATTGTCCTCGGCGAGAAGATGACCACGGATAAATATGGTGGTTCTATCAGCATCGAAAACCATGGCAAGCTAGCCAACATGAAATCTTCATCCTCAATCAATGAACCAGGTCAATGCTGGAAAAATCATGCCCTACGTGGCCCTGGTAAAGAAACTAAAGCGAAATTCGACCGAGCATGGTGTCGTTTAGCTCTAGAATTGTCTCACAACATCGACAACAACCAGGAGGCGACCCTCGTTATGTCGCTCGCTCGAGAACACCGCTAGTACTCCTTTGATGACCCACAAGTATAGGGGGTGTATCGCAGTACTTTCGATAAATAGGAGTGTCGATCCCAACGAGGAGCGGAAGGTGTTGACTAGTGGTATGGAGCAGGAAATCTCTGTAAATACTTAGAAAACGGATTTTTAGGGGTTTTCTGATAAAGCAAAGAAATAAAGTGCAAGTAATAAAGACAACAAACAAACACAACAAGTGGCCCAATCCTTTCTTAGCAAAGGACAAGCCGGTGGAAATACTTATGAGGACCAAACATTCTCGAGGACCAAACATCCTTAAACTCTGAGATCCTACACTCCCTTGTGCAATGGTGTCCTAACGGGGGTTCAGGTTTCTGTCACTCCGGCAACCCCACAATTAGTAGCCAAATACATAATGCATTCCCCTAGGCCCATAAATGGTGAATTATCATGTAGTCGACGTTCACATGACACCACTAGAATAATAGCACCACAACTTAAATACCAAAAACCATTGAATAATATCTCAACACAAATCCATTACTAACAACATGACTTCTCCCATGTCCTCAAGAACTAAACGAACTACTCAGGAGACATCATATGGATCAAGATCAAAGATGATATGGTAATGAATAATAATCTGAACATAAACAATAATCCAATGGTTCCACTCACAAGCATCAACTACACTAGTAATCAACACTGGGAAAGTTTCCCCTAAGAACTATGCAATTTTCAACATGATTGTTACAGCGGGATGGATTGATGATGATGGTGCTGGTGGATATGATGATGATGATGATCCTGATGAAGTATAGCTTGATGATGGTGTTGATGATGATGATATCCCCTCTCCGGGAAGGAATTTCCCCGGCAGAAATCTATTTGCCGGAGAGCCCTTTCTCTCTCGGTGTTTTCCGCCCCGCAGAGGCGGCGAAATCTTTCTATGGTCGCTCTCCGTGTATTAGGGTTTCGAGGAGAAGATATAGGTGAGAGGGCGGAGCCAGAGCTGGGCCACACCCCCTGTAGGCGCGGCCTAGGGGTGGCCTGCGCCTAGGGGGTGTGGGCCCCCTATGGCCCATCTCCACCTCCCCTTTTGGCATTCTTCGTCTTCTGGCAAAATATGATTTTCCGTAATTTTTCTGGTATTTTTCTGATCTTCGCGAAATTGCATCAAAACACCTCTTTTTCCATCAGAATCCTAACTCCGGCAGTTCATCCTCCAAGAATCATCCAACATGCAAAAACAGATGAAAACACATAAGTAACACCTCTTAATAAGAAATATATCAATGAATAGAGGAAAATTATGATATAGAATGGTGATGCAGATTGGACGTATCAACTCCCCCCAAGCTTATACCTTCGCTTGTCCCCAAGCGAAAACCAAGCTCAGTAAACATGTCCACAGGTTTATGGAGTGAAGTGTCGATAAAATAATACGGACAAGAAGCATCACCCTTACCATTACATAACTCATAGAAGAAAACAACTCACCATTATATAACTTAGCTTGCAACAAGTAGAGGAGTCATAATAGAGATACATAAAGATAAATCATAATTGGAATTGGCAAACTTTGTTCTTGGTCAAAGAACAGCTGGCAAACAGTTTCACAAATAAAGCTTTTGTAAAGAAGTTTCACAACAAGAGTACTCTTTGCTCAAATATAAAAGGTTTTTCACAATGATGGCTTTCAAAGTAATACTCAATAGATAAGAGTCTTGTGTAAACAAGGAAGATAAAGAACATGCTTGAATAAATCAACATATGAATGCTTGAAACACAACAACTCAAATGCTTGCTGGGGATTGATACGTCGGAAACGTATCTTTGATTTTGACGTTCCATGCTTGTCCACACTTTGAGGTGTTTTTATATGTTTTCTGGTACTAACCTATTAACAAGTTTCCACAGTACCAGTTGCATGTTTTTGGTTCTAGAAAAGCTAGTAAGGAAATATTCTCGGAATTAGACGGGACGAAAGCCAAAGTTAATATTTCACAGAGGAGAACACAGAGTGCAGAGGAGAGACGGAGGGGCGCCACAGGGCGGCTGCACCCCCTAGGCACGGCCTAGGGTGGGCCCGCGCCTGGGAAGGGTGTGGGCCCCCTGGCCGCCCCCTGCCTCGCATCTTCGCCTATAAGAAGCCCCCGATGCCTAAACCTAAGTACCCGATCAATATTCCATGAAACTGTCTGTAGCCACCGCCACCATCGTCCCTAGATCGGGGGGATATGAAGCTCTTCCCAGCACCCTTCCGGAGGGGAGATAATCCCGGAGGCCTTCTTCTTCATCATGCCAGCCTCCGGTGTGAAGCGTGAGTAGTTCCACCTTGGACTACAGGTCCATGTAGTAGCTAGATGGTTGTATCTCCTCCTTGTGCTTTCATGTCTAGATCTTGTGAGCTCGGTTCATGATCAAGATCTCATCTATTTGTAATCATGCATGTTGTGTTTGCGGGGATCCGATGGATATTGATATTACTATGTCAGATTGATTAATGGTTTTGTCTTATTGATTCTATCATGTCTGTGTTGTTTGTGATCTTGCATGCTCTTTGTTGTTAATAGCTATCTTGGCCAAGTAGTTGCTAGTGACTCCAAGAAGGGGTATTTATGCTCGATAGTGGGTTCATGCCTCTATCTAATCAAGGGAAATGACAGAAATCTCTAAGGTTGTAGATGTGTTGTTGCCACTAGGGAGAAAACAACGGTCTCTTGTTCATGGTACAAGTGGATTGTTTACCTTACACACTTTGCTTAAAGCAGTTGTCTGTTGCTTGCAACTTAATACTGGAGGGGGTTCGGATGATAACCCAAAGGTGTACTTCTAGTCATAGATGTAGTTGGATGGCGGTCTATGTATCTTGTTGTATTGCCCAATCGAATCTCATAGGATCTTTATGTCTAGTATTGCATTGTTATGCCTTGCTCGGTCCTGTCAATTGCCCTGCTGTAATTTGTTTACCCAGCATGCCATGTTTGTTTTTCTAAGGAGAACACCTCTAGTGAACTATGGACCCTGGTCCAATCTTTACCGTTGATACATCTTCCACTATTACTGTTTACTTGCTGCAAACCATCATCACCTTCCACACCATATAGTTAATCCTTTGTTACAACAACAACCGGTGAGATTGACAACCTCACTGTTAGTTGGGGCAAAGTCTTGAGTTTGTGTTGTGCAGGTTTCCACGTTGCTTGCAACACCTTTGAGACGTTTCCATCCTCCTACTGGTTCGATAACCTCGATTTCTTACTGAGGGAAAACTTGCTGATGTGCTGCATCATACCTTGCTTTTGGGGTTTCCCAACGGGGTGTCAAAATGCATCAAGACTTTCTGGCGCCGTTGCCGGGGAGGCTAAGGACATCTTCACAAGGAGAGTCCTTCTCAACCTTTCTCTTTACTTTCTTTTTAGTTTTCTTAGTTTCTTTTGCTTGGTTTTGTTTGCCTCTTTTTATCAAAAACTCCAAAAAATAGTTTAGTTTGGTTTGCTTTCTCTTATCAAAAACACAAAAAAATTAGGTCCTACTCTAGTTGCCACCTTGCTCTAGCTCACCATGTTCTTCCCCAAGTTCGCCCTGAAGGACCTTTCTATATGTAGTGGCTCTATAATTGGGAAATAAAATATTGAAGAATTTTTTAATCATGTTAGTAAGCATGAGGATATTGAGGATAGATCTATAGCAGAACTTGCTCCTAGTTATGAAATTGCTGCAGCTTCTTTAGTTCATATGTTGGAGGCTAGGTTTGTTAGCCTTAACCCCATGATGCAAATTTTGTTCCTAAAAATAAATGAAGAAAAGAATGCTGAAAAGAGAGAATTTATTCTTGAAACTTTATTAAAAGAGTTCCATGATGTTGCTAAGGAAGCCAAAAAGGTCTTTGAGTGTTGTAATATGCTAGGATCATGTGTAGATGTTGTGGGTACTTCAGATAAAACCAAACCTAGAGAGGAATTTAAGATACCCATACCCTTTAAGCTTGTTGGAATGCATGAAGCCTTTGAAAAGAATTTTGATTGGATTGTTCCTAAAAATCCTTTTGATGAAAGTAGTGAACCAAAGAGAGATGACAAGGGATCTTCTAAAACTCATTTGGATGAGATACCTTTCATAGTTGAAGACTTTGCAAGTATTGATGTTAATGCTTCTTCATTTGAAAAAACTTGATTTCTTGCTTCTTGTGCCTAACTTAAAGGTGTTAAAGAAAAGTACTTGTTGGGAGATAACCCAAGACTTTCCTTAAGTATTGGAAGTTATTACTTCAGTAATGACCTCCCATTATCCTTTTTGTTTGCTTTTTGTGCCAATAATGACCTATAATGAGAGGGAAGTAAGATTTGGGGAGTTGCTGTCGCGAAACAGATTTCTATCCTCCACCATAAATTTTTTTGAGGAGTCTCTGTAATTCGGATTGAGATGAAACTTTACTAATAAATCCCCTAGTATGTTAGCTAACTTTAGTTAGTTCAATACTTTTTGATTTGAGCTACAGAAGGTCTTCAAAAAAAATCGGTTTCTACCTGCTGGTTTGTTTTGACAGATTTTTGCCATTATTTGCATTTGCTTCTTATTGATTCCTTTTTGGGTTCTTTTTGGAAATTGAGATTTTTTAAAGAGTTGCTACAGTAGCTTGTGTTTTTAGTGAAAAGTTTTGCTGTTCTAAAGCTAAACCCAAGGGTCTATTTTCTTTTGAATACACTAATGTTGCTAATGAAGATTGTGTGAAGTTTTGTATAAAGGAAAATTTCAGGTGTGGAGAGAGAATGATGTAATGAGATGAAGAATGGACAAAATCTCAAACTTAGGGATGCCACCCCGGTGTCACCCCAAGAAATATCCAATAGGTACAAGCGTCAAAGCTTGGGGATGCCCAAGGCATCCCCTTCTTCATCAATAAAAAGCTCAGGTCTTTCTAGACACTTCGTTTTTATTGTTACATGCACTGTTGTATTGTTCTTGGAGCGTCTTAGTTTTCGTTTGCTTTGCTTATTTTCTTTAGTTTGCTTGAATAAAGTAATTTGGACCCCCGTTCTTGCTGTGTTGTTTCAAATAAGTTTGATTGGTGTTGGAAAGGAGTAGAAAGTTCTTGCTTGAAAGTACAAGAGGAGCTTGCATTGACTGCGACTTAGACTTTAGCATGTCATGCTAGGTGTTGTTTTGACCTTATTCTTAGTGATTATTGCTGTAGCATGACTTGTTCCAAGCAATTGGGATTGCTTAGTGTGCCTTGAAAGAATCATGCGTTGTTTTAGCATGTAAAAGCATAGTATTGTGGTATTCTCCTTTGATGCTTTGTTTGGGTTGACTTGGCACATGCTCACACCATGTTATGACTATGAACAAGTCACCATAGACTCTATGATAATTTAGTCCTTGACTTTTAGTACCACTCTATGCTTTGATTAGTAATGTTTTGTCGCTCTGCATGATTATGGCCATTATTGATCTCTTAGTTGGTTGCTCCCAGTCTTTTGCTAGCCTCCAGTTGTATGAGTAAGCTATACTCATGCTTCCCACTCCCAACAAACCAAGTTATTCCAAAGTGTCCAATATAAACTCCTATGCATGGTGTGTTACACCATTCCAAGTACATTCTTGTTTTCATCTATCTTCAAATTAAAAAGTATTTTGTTATGTGAAAACTTAGTGATTAAAGCTCTCACGAACTTGATAGCACACTTTATATTCCTTGCCCCTAATAAACTTGAACCATTGTGTCATCTATGTTGTATATGCTTGCACTTATATGTTGGAATTAGCAGAACCATGTTGTCATGGGTAACATTTTCAACATTGCACTTGTACTTTGTACACAGTTGATATCATGCTCTTTTGTATATGGATGTCGCCGGTGTGAAATAAAAAGGGAGCTTGTAAGTCCATGGAGTTATGTATTTTGTGTTAGAGAAATGCCTAGGCCGCTAGCCTAAGCCATGCCTAATCATGGTGGAAACTTGCAGCATCACCATAATGAGCAATCTGTGAAGCATCCTCAATAAAAACCTATGCAAATAGCAAATAAAAAGATCATTGGGATGCTCATTGTCTGCTTGCCTTGTCATTTTGGCTGTGGGAAAGGTCTTGTACCATGTGCAAGGGGTACCCTGTTGGTGGTTCTCTATGATACTCATGTACTTACTATGACAAGAACTTACAGGTGACCAAAGTTGAGTAGCATGAGGGGCGGCCCTCGTATTCAAGGGACATGAGATTGCCAACTTATACTTTGTCAAGCATATACTCCATAGTTTATTAAATTTAACCTTAATCACTTCAAGATGCTTATGATAGGGGCAATGAGAGCTGAAAGCTAACAAGTACCATAATTTTTGGAAGTTCTTTTTGAAACTTGAAATCTCTGCTTCCCTTTATAAAGGGCCTTCTTCCACTATTATATTGAGTCTCCACCTTCTACCTTTAGGCACCAGTTAAGAGAGCATAGTTTCCATTCTTAGTTCTATGTGCAGTGTCCCAACTTATTGATTGATGCATATTGTTGATATTGCTTGTTCTTGTGCTATTTGTATCTAGTCACTCTTATGAACTTTGAAGGTGTCCTATGCATCTATTTGCTATTCTATGAGAGACAAGCTGAATGCCACTATGCTATGTTTTCTGTATGTGAAACAAACAAACGTTTTTCAATGCATGTTATTCATGATCTTTGTTTGTAGCCTTTCATTTTGCATGCATAGTTACTTTGTCTTATTGTTAGAACTCCATCATTCATGCACATGTTTAGAGTTCTTTGATCCCAGCTTTCAATGCTTGCAAATTATTTGATTTTGGTTTTGATGGTGCATGTCACCTCAAAAATTATTCTTTTATCACTTACCTACTCGAGGACAAGCAGGAGTTAAGCTTGGGGATGCTTGATACGTCGGAAACGTATCTATAATTTTTTATGTTCCATACTTGTTTAGTATCTACTTTGCTTTGATTTGTCCACACTTTGAGGTGTTTTTATATGTTTTCTGGTACTAACCTATTAACAAGTTGCCATAGTGCCAGTTGCATATTTTCTGCTGTTTTGGTTTTAGAAAAGCTAGTAAGGAAATATTTTTGGAATTGGACGGGACAAAAGCCAAAGTTAATATTTCACCGAGCAGAACACGAAGTCCAGAGTAGAGACGGAGGGGCACCACAGGGCGGCTGCACCCCTCGAGACGCGGCCTAGGATGGGTCTGCGCCTGGGCAGGGTGTGGGCCCCCTGGCCGCCCCCTGCCTCGCCTCTTCGCCTATAAGAATCCCCCGATGCCTAAACCCTAAGTACCCGATAAATATTCCACGAAAATGTTTGTAGCCGCCGCCACCATCGTCCCTAGATCGGGGGGATCTGAAGCTCTTCACGGCACCCTTCCAGAGGGGAGATCATCCCGGAGGCCTTCTTCTTCATCATGCCAGCCTCCAGTATGAAGCATGAGTAGTTCCACCTTGGACTACGGGTCCATGTAGTAGCTAGATGGTTGTATCCCCTCCTTGTTCTTTCATGTCTAGATCTTGTGAGCTCCGTTCATGATCAAGATCTCATCTATTTGTAATCATGCATGTTGTGTTTGACGGGATCCTATGGATATTGAGATTACTATGTCAGATTGATTAATGGTTTTGTCTTATTGATTCTATCATGTCTGTGTTTCTTGTGATCTTGCATGCTCTCCGTTGTTAGTAGCTATCTTGGCCAAGTAGTTGCTAGTGACTCCAAGAGGGGGTATTTATGCTCGATAGTGGGTTCATGCCTCTATTTAATCAAGGGAAGTGACAGAAATCTCTAAGGTTGTAGATGTGCTGTTGCCACTAGGGAGAAAACAACTGTCTCTTGTTCATGGAACAAGTGGATTGTTTACCTTACACACTTTGCTTAAAGCAGTTTTTTGCTTGCAACTTAATACTGGAGGGGGTTCAAATGATAACCCAAAGGTGTACTTCTAGTCATAGATGCAGTTGGATGGCGGTCTATGTATATTGTTGTATTGCCCAATCGAATCTCATAGGATCTTTATGTCTAGTATTGCATTGTTATGCCTTGATCAGTCATGTCAATTGCCCTGTTGTAATTTGTTTACCCATCATGCCATGTTTGTTTATCTAAGGAGAACACATCTAGTGAACTATGGACCCCGGTCCAATGTTTACCATTGATACATCTTCCACTGTTACTGTTTACTTGCTGCAAACCATCATCACCTTCCACACCATACAATTAATCCTTTGTTAACGCAACCAGTGAGATTGACAACCTCATTGTTAGTTGGGGCAAAGTATTGAGTTTGTGTTGTGTAGGTTTCCACGTTGCTTGCAACACCTTTGAGACGTTTCCTTCCTCCTACTGGTTCGATAACTTCAGTTTCTTACTAAGGGAAAACTTATTGTTGTGCTGCATCATACCTTTCTCTTGGGGTTTCCCAACGGGGCATCAACACGCATCAGGGATAGAGAGGAAGTAGGTTTACTGGCTCAACTTGGAAGTAGAAGAAAGGCCCTTCATAGAGGGAAGCCGGGATTTCAAGTTCATAAAGAGCTTCCAAAATATTTTGTTACTTACTAGCTTTGAGCCCTCATTGCCCCTATCATAAGCATCTTGAGGTGATTAAGGTTAAAGTGAACAAAGATGGAGTATATGCTTGACGAAATATAAGTTGGCAATCTCATGTCCCTTGAGTATGAGGGCCGCTCCTCATGCTACTCAACTTTAGTTAGCGGTAAGTTCTTGTCATAGTAAGTACATGTGTATCATAAAGAACCGCCAACGGGGTACCCCTTGCACATGGTACAGGAGCTATCCCATAACCAAAATGACAAGGCAAGCAGACAATGAGCATCTCAGCGATCTTTTTATTTGCTATTTGCATAGGTTTTTATTGAGGATGCTTCACAGATTGCTCATTATGGTGATGATGCAAGTTTCCACCATGATTAGGCATGGCTTAGGCTAGCGGCCCAGGCGTTTCTATAACACACATACATAACTCCATGGACTTACAAGCTCCCCTTTTATTTCACACCGACGACATCCGCAAACAAAAGAGCATGATATCAACTGGATATGTATCCATAAGTGTTGAAAGCGTTCCCCGTGACAGCATGGTTCTGCTAATCCCAACGTATAGATGCAAGCATATACAACTTCGATGACACAATGATTCAAGTTTATTAGGGACAAGAAAATAAGGTGTGCCATCAAGTTCGTGAGAGATTTACTAACTATTTTTCACATAACACAATAATTTTTTTAATTCAAAATATAGACGAAGCTTGAGAATTTTCTTGGAATAGCAATAATGCTAATAGGTAGATATGGTGGACACAAATGGCACGGGTTTTGGTTCAAAGGGATTGGATGCATGAGAAGTATGCCTTCTCAAAACAGGTTTTTAGCTAGCAAAGCTGGGTAGTAAGCAAAAGAGTTGAATGAAACAAGCAAACATACAAGTAATAAAGCCAAACATGCAATCTTCCTTGAAGACACAAAAGATCTAAAATAAAGAATACTAAGCTTATGAGCCAATCAAGAAAGAAAATAAATGATACCAAATACCTGTAAGCTTTTTCTCTTTTCCTTTCAAACCTCAAAAAGTGTTGATACTGACCAGAGCTCGGTTTGCCAAAACCAATTTAGATCTACTTGATTCTACCAAAGTGATGCCAATACTAATCAACAAGATCAATCATATAATAGAGATTGCAAACTAAAATAAGAAGTGCAAAAAGTGAAAGATGAAACTTCTCATTAATATTCCATAAAGGCACTCACACCAAGGGATACATAGATAATCAACTATAGGAGAGATACTTCCGCAATGCAAACCAACCTATAAAATAACTTATCTACCAAAGATATAGCTCTACTAAAAGGTAAAAGATAAAAGATAATGATGTGATACCGCGCCACTCCCCCAAGCATGGAACAAGCCAAGGGGATGGCAAACCTGATGACGGATTACTCCTTCGGTGGTGGTGGTTTTCCTTTGTCATCATCAGACTTCCAAGGCAAAGGTTCCCCATCCAAAAAGGATGTCTTGGTTTCCACAAACCTGAAACTAGCAGCAGAGCTTATGCGATTAAATCTAGCCTCATACTCACAGTTTTGATTTTGTATGTCGTAGAGTTGTGCTTGTAATTGGTTGGTGGCCTGATGGAGTGAGAGGATTTCGTCTCGGAGCTCAGCAACCTCCTACTTGTGCTTGGTGATGAGTTCTGAACTTATCTTATGGATGATATCCACTTCGTGTTCCGCCATCTTCTTGTACCTGAAAACTTCCTGCTCCAATGCTTCCATCCTGTCTTCCAGACTACCTTGTCCTTTAGGGTCTCGAACTTCTTTCATATGCACCTTCCCATCCTTGAGAATCAACTCCTCGGGATGAATCTTCAAATCATACATGTACGGGTTGATAGCATCCGCGGAGGAGTCCTCCATGGATGATCCAGAGGAAGACATTGTGGCTCCAAACTGAGAATCTGCCTGACAAAAACAGGTCAAAACGAAAACACGACGAGAACATGATATACGAACCTCGGGGTATCCGGCGGGGTTATATATTACGAAGTTTCAATGCATAAGGAAGGTACTGGTGCGAAAATGAGGCGGAGACGGAGCTCAGGGGGCTCACACCCCCTCCAGGCGTGGCTAGCTGGGGCCCGCGCCTAGGGTGGGTGTGGCCATCCTGGCCTCCGTTTCCTCCTCTGTTTCGTCTCGTAACCTTCCGTATGTAATAAAAACATCAAAAATAT
The DNA here is from genome assembly GCA_030063025.1 of Avena longiglumis. Classification (NCBI taxonomy): domain Eukaryota; kingdom Viridiplantae; phylum Streptophyta; class Magnoliopsida; order Poales; family Poaceae; genus Avena; species Avena longiglumis. Next base: position 37,790,658 of record CP125975.1, on the reverse strand, counting down.
AAAAATATAAGGTTTTCACGAACCTTTTGTTTTCACCACTTTTACCTACTCAAAGATGAACTCTGCAGATTCCTTTTCCCCATCTCCTAAAAATTCCTTTCATACATGGCCTTACACACACCTCAATGGAAACATTAGTGTATGCAAAAACCATAAACCTTTAAGCTTAAACTTCAACTAAGTCCATCAAAACAAAAGCTACCGTAGCAACTCCTTTCCAAAATCCCAAAAAGAATCTGAAGGGAATCAATATAAGAAGCAAATGCAAATGATGGCAGAAATCTGTCAAAACAGACCAGCAGGTAAAGGTTGATTTTTTTGAAAACCTTATGTTGCTCAAATTAAAAAGTGGAAAACTAACGAAAGTTGGGTAACAACTTGTAGAACAAGCACAGAAAATTACAGCTCCATCCGAAGTAATGAGATCCTTCATGAATTTTTACAATGCAGCAAAAAAATCTGTCCCAGGACAGCCACTTTTCACAACTCCTCTACTTCTCAAAAGTAGTTGATCTTGACACAAAAAACAAAACAAAAAGGATAAGGAGCGGTAATTACTGAGGTAATAACTTCCAAGACTCAAAAAAACTATTGGGTTATCTCCCAAGAAGTACTTTTCTTTAATGCCTTTAAGTTAGGCTTGAAAATTTCAAAGATGCTCACATAGGAGATATATATTTGAAGTGAAAGAGAGAATCAAGAAGAAAATATCCAACACATTTGAGTCTAACCCACTTCCTATGCAAGGGAGTATCATGAAAAAACAAATTGTTGAAACAAAAAGCCACTAGCATAGGAAGACAAAACAAATGCAACTTCAAAGCTTTCAACATAAAACGGGGAAACTTAATATTATTGAGATGCATAAAACCGTGTTTCCCTCTCTCATAATAACTTTCAGTAGCACTATGAATAAAGTTGATAATATAACTGTCACAGGAAACAACTTTATCATCAGAATGATCATACTTATAATCATCAAAAAGAGGTCCAAGGTCATAAACTGGATCACTAGAAGCAAGTTGTTCCATCCTGAAATCTTCATTAGGCAAGCTATTTTCACAAGGAGCTTTAGCAAATTTGGAAAAGTTAAACTCATAAGAATCTCCATCAAACTTAGTTAAAACTTTCTCCTTTTTACAATCTATAATCGCTCCACAAGTGTTCAAGAAAGGTCTACCAAAAATGATAGGACAAGTTTTGCTAGCTGCTAAATTAAGCACTAGAAAATCAGCAGGATACTTAATCTTACCGCAAAGAACTTACACATCTCTTACAATACCAATAGGGCAAATGGTTTCCTTATTAGCAAGGTGAATAACCACATCAATGTCCTCAAGCTCACAAGGACCAATTTCATGCATAATTTCCCTGTAAAGCTCATAAGGAATAGCACTAGAATTAGCACCAATATCACATAAACCATAATAGCAGTGATCACCAATTTAAACAGAAAGCACAGGGAAACTAGCTTTTCTAGATTTACTTGGATGAGAGATAATATTAGAAGCATCCTCACAGAAGAAAATGTGCTCATCCTTTATATTTCTAGTGACAAGATCTTTCACAATAGCTACCACAGGTTCAGTATTCATTTGCTCATCAGGTTCCACAGTTTTATTTGTACCTTTGTTATTCGCACTAATTATCATAGAGTACTCCTTTACCTTAGTTGGAAAAGGTGTTTTCTCAATATAAGGTTTAGGCAAAATATGATCAATAGTACAAACTCAGTGCTTCTAACAGGAACATGACTAACAACATCTTTATAAGGTGCATGGTACTTATTCCACTTCTTTTTAGGAATTTCTAGGTAATAGGCAAAGGCCTTAAAATAATTGGAAATACTTTGAGAATCAAGACCATACTCAGTACTAATATCACGGAAGTCATCAGTTCCCATAAAGGATTTAATGCATTCATAATCATAGTTTATACCTAACTTTCTTCCTTTATCATTCTCCCATGCTTCAGTGTTCTCTTGAATACGGTCTAGGAGATCCCATTTAGCTTCTTCCCTTCATACGTATGAATGATCCAGCACAAGAAGCATCTAGTAAATCTTTATCGTGAAGAGAAAGCCTAGCATACAATTTATTGATAATAATATTGTTAGGGAGTTCATGAATAGGACATTTAAGCATTAATAACTTCAATCTCCCCCAAGGTTGAGCTGTACTCTCTCCATCACAAAGCCAAAAGTTATATATCAGGTTCTTATCCTTATGGATTTCACTGGGAGGATAGAATTTAGAATAAAAGAGAGGTACTATTTCCTCCCATTCCATGGATTGTCCATTCTTCAGCAGCTTATACCATTCTTCAGCTCTTCCTTTCAAGGATATAGAGAGCAACTTCTTCTTCACCTGTTTAGTAGTGATACTTGCACACTTAAATAACCCGCATAACTCATGGATAAAAAGCAAGTGATCACCAGGATGGACAGTTCCATCCCATAAATAATAATTATCCATAACACGATCAACAATACTTGTAGGTATCTTAAAAGGATCTATCTCAACAGGTGGTGGTTCATCTACTACCCTAACAGTGGTAGTAGTTTTCCCAAACAGAAAACCAAGTGGGTTATCCATATTGGAAACAAAGTAACAAACAGAAATAAAAACAATACTCACAGTAGAAGTTTCCTTTATCAGTTCCACTCTTCAATAGCGCTTCACTCCCTAGCAACGATGCTAGAAAATAGTCTTGATGACCCACAAGTATAGGGGTGTATCGTAGTACTTTCAATAAATAGGAGTGTCGATCCCAACAAGGAGCAGACGGTGTTGACTAGTGGTATGTAGCAGGAAATCTTTGTAAATACTTAGCAAACGGATTTTAGGGGTTTTCTGATAAAGCAAAGAAATAAAGTGCAAGTAATAAAGACAGCAAACAAACGCACCAAGTGGCCCAATCCTTTCTTAGCAGAGGACAAGATGGTGGAAATACTAATGAGGACCAAACGTTCTCGAGGACACATGGGAATTCTGTTAAGTGCTTTCGCTTCAAATAGCTAAGTAGTCTTCTTTGGTTTTGTAAGTGTTGTGTGGGTGAATCTGTGCTAATGTACCGACCTTACTTGGACTAATACATACTTGTGATTAAACCCCTTGCAAGCATCCGCAACTACAAGAAATCAAGTAAGGTATAAACCTAACCACAACCTTAAACTCTGAGATCCTACACTCCCTTGTGCAATGGTGTCCTAACGGGGGCTCAGGTTTCTGTCACTCCGGCAACCCCATAATTAGTAGCCAAATACATAATGCATTCCCCTAGGCCCATAAATGGTGAAGTATCATGTAGTCGACGTTCACATGACACCACTAGAAGAATAGCACCACAACTTAAATACCAAAAACCATTGAATAATATCTCAACACAAATCCATTACTAATAACATGACTTCTCCCATGTCCTCAAGAAATAAACGAACTACTCACGAGACATCATATGGATCAAGATCAAAGATGACATGGTGATGAATAACAATCTGAACATAAACAATAATACAATGGTTCCACTCACAAGCATCAACTACAATAGTAATCAACACTGGGAAAGTTTCCCCTAAGAACTATGCAAGATTCAACACGATTGTTACAGCGGGATGGAGTGATGATGATGGTTTTGGTGGAGATGATGGTGTGGATGATGATGATCCCGATGAATTCTAGCTTGATGATGGTGTTGATGGAGATGATCTCCCCTCTCCGGGAAGGAATTTTCCTGGCAGAAATCTGTCTGTTGGAGAGCTCTTTCTCTCTTAGTGTTTTCTGCCCCGCAGAGGCGGCGAAATCTTTCTGTGGTCGCTCTCCGTGTATTAGGGTTTCGAGGAGAAGATATAGGCGAGAGTGCGGAGCCAGAGGTGCGACAGGTGGGCCACACCCCCTGTAGGCGTGGCCTAGGGGTGGCCCGCGCCTAGGGGGTGTGGGCCCCCTGTGAACCATCTCCACCTCCCCTTCTGGCATTCTTCGTCTTCTGAGAAAATATGATTTTCCATAATTTTTCTGGTATTTTTCTGATCTTCGCGAAATTGCATCAAAATACCTCTTTTCCATCAGAATCCTGACTCCGGCATCTCATCCCCCAAGAATCATCCAACATGCAAAAACAGATGAAAATACATAAGTAACACCTCTTAATAAGAAATATATCAATGAATAGAGGCAAATTATGATATAGAATGGTGATGCAAATTGGACGTATCATCCTTCACAAACAACCTTGAAGGGGGTTGTGCTAGTGCACGCGGTCAAAAATTGTCGTGGTGGTATAACGACATTTTCCATGGGTAGGCTAATGCTGAGTGATACGTCGGAAACGTATCTATAATTTTTGATGCTCCATGCTTGTTTACTATCTACTTTTCTTTGCTTTGTTTACACTTTGAGGTGTTTTTATATGTTTTCTATAACCAACCTATTAACAAGGTGCCACAGTGCTAGTTGCCTATTTTCTTCTATTTTTGGTTCTAGAAAGGCAGAAAATCAATATTCTCAGAATTGGACGGGACAAAAGCCAAAGTCAATATTTTACAGTGGGAAACACGAAGCCAGAATACGAGACGGAGGAGGCTCACCAGGGGGCCACACCCCCTGGCCACGCGGGTGGGCCCACCCCGCGCCTGGGTGACGGGGTTCGCCCTGGTGGCCCCTGCCTCGCCTCTTCACCTATAAAGTCCCCCCGATGCCAAAACCCTAGGCACCCGATCAAAACTCCACGAAACCGTCTGCAGCCGCTGCCACCATCGCCCCTAGATCAGGGGGATCTGAAGCTCTTCCTGGCACCCTGCCGGAGGTGAGATCACCCCGGAGGCCTTCTTCTTCATCATGCCAGCCTCCGGTATGAAGCATGAGTAGTTCCACCTTGGACTACGGGTCCATGTAGTAGATAGATGGTTGTATCTCCTTTGTGCTTTCATGTATAGATCTTGTGAGCTCTGTTCATGATTAAGATCTAATCTATTTGTAATCATGCATGTTGTGTTTGCGGGGATCCGATGGATATTGTGATTACTATGTCAGATTGATTAATGGTTTTGTCTATTTGATTCTATCATGTCTGTGTTGTTTGTGATCTTGCATGCTCTCCGTTGTTAGTAGATATCTTGGCCAAGTAGTTGCTAGTGACTCCAAGAGGGGGTATTTATGCTTGATAGTGGATTCATGCCTCTAGTTTCCAAGGGAAGTGACAGAAATCTCTTCGGTTGTAGATGTGTTCTTGCCACTAGGGACAAAACAACGATCTCTTGTTCATGGAACAAGTGGATTGTTTACCTTACACACTTTGCTTAAAGCAATTGTCTGTTTCTTGCAACTTAATATTGGAGGTGTTCGGATGATAACCTAAAGGTGGACTTCTAGTCATAGAAGCAGTTGGATGGCGGTCTATGTATATTGTTGTATTGTCCAATCGAATCTCATAGGATCTTTTTGTCTAGTATTGAATTGTTACGCCTTGCTCAGTCCTATCAATTGCCCTATTGTAATTTGTTTACCCAGCATGCCATGTTTGTTTATCTAAGGAGAACACCTCTAGTGAACTATGGACCCCAGTCCAATCTTTACCATTGATATATCTTCCACTGTTACTGTTTACTTGCTCCAAACCATCATCACCTTCCACACCATACAGTTAATCCTTTTTTACAGCAATCGGTGAGATTGACAACCTCACTGTTAGTTGGGGCAAAGTCTTGAGCTTGTGTTGTGCAGGTTTCCATGTTGCTTGCAACACATTTGAGGCATTTCCTTCCTCCTACTGGTTCGATAACCTCGGTTTCTTACTGAGGGAAAACTTGCTGCTATGCTGCATCATACCTTGCTCTTGGGGTTTCCCAACGGGGCGTCAACACGCATCAAGACTTTCTGGTGTTGTTGCCGAGGAGGCTAAGGACATCTTCACAAGGGGAGTCCTCCTCAAACTTTCTGTTTACTTTGCTTTTAGTTTGCTTAGTTTCTTTTGCTTGGTTTTGTTTGCCTCCTTTTGTCAAAAACTCAAAAAAATAGTTTAGTTTGGTTTGCTTTCCCTTATCAAAAACACACAAAAAATAGTTCCTGTCCTAGTTGCTACCATGTATGGTTTTGCTCCAATCTCTGTGACACCTAGGGAAGATATCTTCACTTTTAAGCAAAAAGGTGAAGAGAGTTTCAAAGAAGCTTGGTCTAGAATCTCTGCTTTACAAAGGGAAACTGAGCCTAAGATGAGTCTTGGCTTGGTTATTAATTGTTTCTACCGCGGTGATGCTCTTTGTTATAGATATGCTTTGGATGTTGTGGCTGAGAAAGATATTTTTCAATGTACTGAGGATGAAGCTTTTGATGCCATAAAAAGTTGATTGTAATTTATAATACGCGTGGCAAGTTTGATTCCTCTTTCATAGATATTTTTGCCAGGTTGAACACTCTTGAGTCCAGTACTTCTGCATTGAACATTTGCTATCACACACTTAGGGAGTACCATAATTATGTTCCAATGAATTCTGAGCCTTCAAAGTGGTTTCCCACAATCAAAATCACTATAAATAGTGCAACTTTTGATGCTCGATGTGATATCATGTCTGAATTTTGCCTTATGCCTAAAGATATTTATGAGTCTTTGAGTCTTTGGGGACTTTCTAAAGGAGGATAAGAAATATCTCTTACCAATAATGCCACTTTATTACCCATTGGAATAGCTAGAGGTGTGTTTACAAAAATCTCAGGGAAAATGGTGTCTACTAATTATCTTGTTATTGAATGTGTAGGCAAAGGACATATTACACTTGGAAGATCCCTACTGAAACACCTTGGAGCATTAATAGATGTGGGAAAAGGCATTATGCATTTTGCTCCTCCAGTAAGCAATCATATTTTCCCTAAAGTAAAGAAGAAAGGTAAGAAAGGTAGGAGCAAGAGGGGTAATGTTTCATTTGAAAATACTTGATTTCTTGCTTCTTGTGCCTAACTTAAAGGCGTTAAAGAAAAGTACTTGCTGGGAGATAACCCAAGAGTTTCCTTGAGTCTTGGAAGTTATAACTTCAGTAATGACCTCTCCTTATCCTTTTTGTTTGGTTTTTGTGCCAAGAGCCTTCAAAGTGGTTTCCCACAATCAAAATCACTATAAATAGTGCAACTTTTGATGCTCGATGTGATATCATGTCTGAATTTTGCCTTATGCCTAAAGATATTTATGAGTCTTTGAGTCTTTGGGGACTTTCTAAAGGAGGATAAGAAATATCTCTTACCAATAATGCCACTTTATTACCCATTGGAATAGCTAGAGGTGTGTTTACAAAAATCTCAGGGAAAATGGTGTCTACTAATTATCTTGTTATTGAATGTGTAGGCAAAGGACATATTACACTTGGAAGATCCCTACTGAAACACCTTGGAGCATTAATAGATGTGGGAAAAGGCATTATGCATTTTGCTCCTCCAGTAAGCAATCATATTTTCCCTAAAGTAAAGAAGAAAGGTAAGAAAGGTAGGAGCAAGAGGGGTAATGTTTCATTTGAAAATACTTGATTTCTTGCTTCTTGTGCCTAACTTAAAGGCGTTAAAGAAAAGTACTTGCTGGGAGATAACCCAAGAGTTTCCTTGAGTCTTGGAAGTTATAACTTCAGTAATGACCTCTCCTTATCCTTTTTGTTTGGTTTTTGTGCCAAGAATGACCTCTAATGAGAGGGAAGTAAGATTTAGAGAGTTGCTGTCCCGAAATAGATTTATGTCCTCCACCATAAAAATTCGTGAGGAGTCTATGTAAGTCGGATTGAGCTGACAATTTACGAATAAATCCCCCAGTATGGTAGATAACTTCCGTTAGTTTAAGACTTTTTTATTTGAGCAACAGAAGATTTTAGAAAAAATCGGTTTCTACCTGCTGGTCTGTTTTGACAGATTTCTGCCATTATTTGCATTTGCTTCTTATTGATTCCTTTTTAAGTTCTATTTTGGGGAATTGAGCTTTTTGAAGGAGTTTCTATAGTAGCTTGTGTTTTTAGTGAAATTTTTTGCTGTTCTAAAGCTAAACCAAAAGGTACATTATCTTTTGAATACACTAATGTTGATAATGAAGATTGTGTGAAGTTTCATATGAAGTAAAAAAATCAGGTGTAGAGAGAGAATGATGTAATGAGATGAATAATGGACAAAATCTCAAGCTTGGGGATGCTACCCCGGTTTCATCCGAAGAAATATCCAAGAGGTACAAGCGTCAAAGTTTGAGGATTCCCAAGGCATCCCCTTCTTCGTCAATAAAAAGCTCAGGTCTTTCTAGACACTTCGTTTTTATTGTTTCATGCACTGTTGTGTTGTTCTTGGAGCGTCTTAGTTTTCATTTGGTTTGATTAGTTTGTTTAGTTTGCTTGAATAAAGTAGTTTGGACCCCCGTTCTTCCTGTGTTGTTTCAAATAAGTCGATTGGTGTTGGAAAGGAGTAGAAAATTCTTGCTTGAAAGTGCAAGAGGAGCTTGCATTGACTGTGACTTAGACTTTAGCATGACATGCTAGGTGTTGTTTTGACCTTATGCTTAGTGGTTATTGTTGTAGCATGTCTTGTTCCAAACAATTGGGATTGCTTAGTGTGCCTTGAAAGAATCGTGCCTTGTTTTAACATACAAAAGCATAGTATTGTGGTATTCTCCTTTGCTGCTTTGTTTGGGTTGACTTGGCACATGATCACACCATGTTATACCTATGAACAAGTCACCATAGCCTCTATGATCATTTAGTCCTTGACTTGTAGTACCACTCTATGCTTTGATTAGTAATGTTTTGTCGCTCTGTATGATTATGGACATTATTGCTCTCTTAGTTGGTTGCTCCCAGTCTTTTGCTAGCCTCCACTTGTATGAGTAAGTTCTACTAATGCTTCCAATTCCCAAGAAACCAAGTTATTCCAAAGTGTCCACTATAAATTCCTATGCATGGTGTGTTACACCATTCCAAGTATATTCTTGTTTTCATCTATCTTCCGATTAAAAAGTATTTTGTTATGTGAAAACTTAGTGATTAAAGCCCTCACAAACTTGATGGCACACTTTATATTCCTTGCCCCTAATAAACTTGAACCATTGTGTCATCTAAGTTGTATATGCTTGCACTTATACGTTGGAATTAGCAGAACCATGTTGTCATGAGGAACTTTTTCAACATTGCACTTGTACTTTGTACAAAGTTGATATCATGATCTATTGTCTATGGATGTCGCCGGTGTGAAATAAAGAGGGAGCTTGTAAGTCCATGGAGTTATGTATTTTGTGTTAGAGAAACGCCTGGGCCGCTAGCCTAAGCCATGCCTAATCATGGTGGAAACTTGCACCATCACCATAATGAGCATTCTATGAAGCATCCTTAATAAAAATCTATGCACATAGTAAATAAAAAGATCACTGAGATGCTCATTGTCTTCTTTCCTTGTCATTTTGGTTATGGGATAGCTCCTGTACCATGTGCAAGGGGTATCCCGTTGGCGGTTCTCTATGGTACACGTGTACTTACTATGACAAGAACTTATAGGTGACCAAAGTTCAGTAGCATGTGGAGTGGCCCTCGTATTCAAGGGACATGAGATTGCCAACTTATACTTTGTCAAGCATATACTCCATAGTTTGTTCACTTTAACCTTAATCACTTCAAGATGCTTATGATAGGGGCAATGAGGGTTGAAAGCTAACAAGTACCATAATTTTTGGAAGCTTTTTTTGAAACTTGAAATCCCTGCTTCCCATTATGAAGGGCCTTTCTTCCACTATTATATTGAGTCTCTACCTTCTATCCTTTAGGCACCAATTAAGAGAGCATAGTTGTCGTTCTTAGTTCTATGTGTAGTGTCCCGAAACTTATTGATTGATGCATATTGTTGTTATTGCTTGTTCTTGTGCTACTTGTATCTAGTCACTCTTATGAACTTTGAAGGTGTCCTATGCATCTGTTTGCTACTCCATGACGGACAAGATGAATGCCACTATGCCATGTTTTCTGTATGTGAAACAAACAAACATTTTTCAATGCATGTTATTCATGATCTTTGTTTGTAGCCTTTCATGTTGCATGCATAGTTACTTTGTCTTATTGTTAGAACTCCATCTTTCATGCACATGTTTAGTGTTCTTTGATCCCAGCTTTCATTGCTTGCAAATGGTTTGATCTTGGTTTTGATGGTGCATGTCACCTCAAAAATTATTCTTTTATCTCTTACCTACTCGAGGACGAGCAGGAGTTAAGCTTGGGGATGCTTGATATGTCGGAAACATATCTATAATTTTTGATACTCCATGCTTGTTTACTATCTACTTTGCTTTGATTTGTCTACACTTTGAGGTGTTTTTATATCTTTTCTGGAACTAACCTATTAACAAGTTTCCATAGTGCCAGTTGCCTGTTTTCTTTTGTTTTTGGTTCCAGAAAGGCAGAAAATCAATATTCTCGGAATTGGACGGGACAAAAGCCAAAGTCAATATTTTACCATGGGCAACATGAAGCCAGCATACGAGACGGAGGAGGCTCACCAGGGGGTCACGCCCCCTGGCCGCACGGGTGGGCCCACCCCGTGCCTGGGGGTGCAGCCGCCCTGGTGGCCCCCTGCCTCGCCTCTTCGCCTATAAAGTCCCCCTGATGCCAAAACCCTAGGCACCCGATCAAAACTCCACGAAACCATATGTAGCCACCGCCACCATCGTCCCTAGATCGGGGGATCTGAAGCTCTTCCCGAGACCCTGCCGGAGGGGATATAATCCTGGAGGCCTTCTTCTTCATCATGCCAGCCTCCGGTATGAAGCGTGAGTAGTTCCACCTTGGACTACGGGTCCATGTAGTAGCTAGATGGTTGTATCTCCTCCTTTGTGCTTTCATGTATAGATCTTGTGAGCTCCGTTCATGATCAAGATCTAATCTATTTCTAATCATGCATGTTGTGTTTGCAGGGATTCGATGGATATTGAGATTACTATGTCAGATTGATTAATGGTTTTGTCTATTTGATTCTATCATGTCTGTGTTGTTTGTGATATTGCACGCTCTCCGTTGTTAGTAGCTATCTTGGCCAAGTAGTTGCTAGTGACTCCAAGAGGGCTTATTTATGCTCGATATTGGGTTCATGCCTCTAGTTTCCAAGGGAAGTGACAGAAATTTCTTCGGTTGTAGATGTGATGTTGCCACTAGGGAGAAAACAATGGTCTCTTGTTCATGGAACAAGTGGATTGTTTACCTTACACACTTTGCTTAAAGCAATTGTCTGTTGCTTGCAACTTAATACTGGAGGGGGTTCGGATGATAACCTGAAGGTGGACTTCTAGTCATAGATGCAGTTGGATGGCGGTCTATGTATATTGTTGTATTGTCCAATCAAATCTCATAGGATCTTTTTGTCTAGTATTGCATTGTTATGCCTTGCTCAGTACTGTCAATTGCCCTGCTGTAATTTGTTTATCCAGCATGCCATGTTTGTTTATCTAAGGAGAACACCTCTAATGAACGATGGACCCCGGTCCAATCTTTATCATTGATACATCTTCCACTATTATTGTTTACTTGCTGTAAACCATCATCACCTTCCACACCATACAGTTAATCCTTTGTTACAACAACCGGTGAGATTGACAACCTCAATGTTAGTTGGGGCAAAGTCTTGAGTTTGTGTTGTGCAGGTTTCCACGTTGCTTGCAACACCTTTGAGGCGTTTCCTTCCTCCTACTGGTTCGATAACCTCGGTTTCTTACTGAGGGAAAACTTGCTGATGTGCTGCATCATACCTTGCTCTTGGGGTTTCCCAACGGGGCGTCAACATGCATCATTGAGGCCGATGGACGTGGAGGAATCCAGACAGGGATGATGCAGTAAAGATAGCACTCATAAGAAAAGTGAGAAACACGATGTACCTAGGTTCGAGGCTCGCCTAGTGAGATAACACCTCTACTCCTGCATCTAATCTCATATTATCTTGCATTACTTGTGGCTACAATGATGCTCCTTGAGTTGTATTTCTTATGCCTATAGTAGCTTTCTTTGTGAGAGTAGAGGAGGAATAAGATGAGCTCCTAGCGAGCAGAGAGGAGAGGAGCCCTTCGGGCGCTTCCCCTGTATCGATCCCCTGCTGATCCTAATAAAGGGGATCCCAGGGACAAGTCTTGGCTCATAAGCTTTGTCCTAGTCAGACTATTTTGTCTCGTAGTTCTTGTCGTCGGCATATCTTCAGCATATTCCCAGCATCTTCCTGAGATGTTTAGCATATGCCTTGGCATTTCTGGAGATGCTCATCATATGCCTTGGCATCTCTGGAGATGTCTGGCATATTCCTTAGCATCTTTCCAGGATGCCAAGCATATCATATGGGGCATGTGCTAGTCTAAGCTAGGGCGTCCCAAGACTGGCACGAGACTTATGTGTAAGACCCCACCTTTATAAGGTAAATGTCCCTATGATTGCAATGCTAGTCCCTGGATCAATTGCTAGCATCCAAAGTTTAAGATTACACTACTAGGAAAATGGTCGTTTGTGGCGCACCTGGCAGGCCCATCCGTGGCGCACCAGTAGTGCGCCACGGGCCTTGCGCTAAGGCTATCTCTCAGCCGTGGCGCACTGCCCAGTGCGCCACGGTTGTGTAGAGATAGGCGTAGCGCACCAGCTAGTGCGCCACAGAAGTTTGGCATGGTGCGCTACCTCAGAGCCTGTGGCGCACTACCCGGCGCCACTAAATATCCATGGTGCGCTTTAGGGTAGTGCGCCACGAAGGTAAAACATGTGCGCCACAGATGTATTTTTGTTTTTTTAATTTCCATGCCAGATTATATGCAATACAGATTATATACAATATTACAGAGATATACACACACAGATACAAGATATACAATTATATATATAAATACTCGATATGAAAAACAAGATTGAAACAAATACATATAGATAAGTCTCATACATGAATACATAGTCCAAGTTACATTGTTTTGATCATGTTACAAAGTAGTAGTTGGTGACATGCGAATACATGTGTCGATCGAACAAGTTAGAGCTCGGAAGCTCGCCTAGACATCTAAACTAGCTAGCTAGACACAAACGCGGGATAAATAACCAAAGAAGATAAGTATGATCACCGCCGCGACGAAGGTGTAGGTCTTCATCCGGTTCCTTGTCCTAACTCCCGCTAGATAGCGCGTGTATCTATCTTCCGCCTCCGCCATAGTGTTGTACCCTTTGTAGCTATTGCCGCTGAAACGGTGCACCTGTCTCCGGCAATCTTCCCAATCATCGTAGACTCCGGGAACCCGTCCCTTGTACACGACGTACCACGTCATCTACAAGTTAGGAGGGTTGCTACCACTCCCTGTGCCCTCGCCGCCATCAGTGGTTTCATCGTCCGCCGTTCCTTCGGCTTCTTCCTCCGCGTCTTCCATCTCATCATCCTCGCTCTCCGAAGGATGGTATTCTTCATCGTCTTCTAGACGCTGGGCCGCCTCCCAGAATGTCAATTGTTTATTCGAGGTCGAGTTCTCCTTCGCCGATGCGCTTAGAACATCCAGCCTCGTCGTTATCACACATCTTTGCACTAATAAAAAACAAATAATTGGTTAAATGCACGGAAAAATCCGGCATGACCTTTGCTAATTTTCTTAAACTAGGAGTGCCCGATTTCTGCCAAAACGGAAGTTAATCAACATTCCGGCAAAAATCGGGACTCGTTTCATACAAGAACCTGCATATATATGGCCAGCATAGCTAGCACACAATAAATGGCCATCATAGCCAGCACAACCAACATAAATGGCCCAGTATAGCCAGCATAACTGCACAACCAAAGACACACAAATCTGTTTCAGGAAAAAATGGAGCAACTAGAATAAATGGCCAACACACAAACAAGACATCAAGCATAAATGGCCAGGTTTCAGGTTTGGACTTAGCGCTTCAGGTTTTAGGTTTGGACTTAGCAGTTGAGTTTGGACTTATCGGCCAGTTTCACAAGCATAAACAGTGTAAAAATGCAAAGACAAAAACTGTTCCCACCCAGAGAGAGGAGTTTCTGGAGCATGGTCCAGGTGATCCTTAGCTCCAGCCACTCAGATGTAACCCCAAGAAGCATATATATGCATGGACAGCAGCTTTGCACAATAGTATATAGCAATAAAAAAAGGGAACTGTTGTTCAGTAGAAAAAAAATTAGTTAACTTGACCTTTATTTCAGAGAAGTAGCACCACTACTCTAGTGCATATTCACTTTTCAACAATGAACTTGCTGAAACCTGTACTTGCCGATTTTTCCTCGGATTTATTTCAAACCTGTACTTTATTTCAGACAACAGAACAACAGAACAACAGAACTACTCTAGTGTTCCATGCAATTTCTTGACTAGTTTCCATGTACTTGCTGGCTGTTTTCTGGATTTTAGTTGTGCTTGTAGGATATATGTCATTGTCAACTAGCTCCAGTAACAAAAAGGAATAAACTAACCAATTACACGAATAAACCTAACTCAAGTCGCTGCACACCTTGGTATATTGACCAATTACGATGAATGAGCCTTGTTAATCATATCTTGAACCAAATGTTGAATTTCGTAAATCTAAAGAGCAGTTGAGAGAGAGGGAGAGAGGAAGAGAGGGAGAGAGAGGGAGAGAGGGAACATCTAGATCATGATTAAATGACTCTGCTGATGTGCACACTCCAAATTCAACAAAAGAATTGAACTTGAACATCTAGAAGGATAAGCACGTGCTTATCCTTCTCTTCCTTCCCCTCTCTGAATTTATCAGATTATATGGATCAGGTGTTTGTTTAGGAGATGTTAGCTGGCTGGAACAGGACACTAGCACTGGTACTGGTACTAGCTATAGTTCCAGGAGTTCCAAGGCAAGGTCAAGGAGGAATAACCAGCAACTGCAGACACTAGGGTAGCAGGCAACAACAACACAAGGCAACAGCAACACAAGGTAAACCTCCAATCTTTTGATCCAACACTTGATCACATACATGTATATACAATAGTTGTTGGGAAATATCCTCGAATCATGCAAGAGACATGGTCTACATCATAGGATCTTTAAGAAAGGCAGTAAAATAGCACTTGTTCAAACTTCACCTAGGTCTCGGATGCATCACGACCCAAGTTGATACTTTATAGTTTTTAAACTAGATACCAGCCATTACAAAAATGGTCACCAATAGAAATGCTACAGTGTCGATCAGATTTGGACTTTACATCTCAAACAAATAGTCTCTTGAAAAACAATTGTACACAGCCTAGGATTTTATTTATTATCGCACATCGCGAAGTTTTCCATCTCATTAGAAGTATATGAATCTAATGTTTCTTGGCCTAACGAGCTGCTTATTCTTCACACAAGGATGTGAGCACCAAGAAACATACATCGGTTTCCATGAGAATGATCATGCAGCTTATTTTCGGGCTTCACCAAACCACAATTAATGATGCAGGATTTTGACTTAAACCACAATGCTTATGCTTGACCTCGGTACAATATTGCTGTTGTATAATCTATGCTATGTACTTGGCTCTAAAGAATATCCAGAGCATTTGGTCTCCATTTTATTTTGCTCTACACAAAATGAACTAGCTAGCTTGGTCTTTGGCTAGTTGTATATACTAAGGTTGTATATAATAACCTGCATAATAATGCCAAGCCATATGGATCTTCACTAGTCGACCAAGTAAGAGGAAATCGAACCAAGGAATATGCCACGCTTCAAAACACTTGTAGAAACACCACCAAGTAGATAAATGGCGTAAGAGGGTCGAGTGAATATTTGCACACCTAGCTTGCATAGACTTTGAAGGCCAGTGATGTGCTCTTGGTAATTTAATCGAACATGACTCGAGAATGCACTAAAAGTCACCTGAATTTTGTCATCGACAAAGGAAAACAACCAGAATATCAAATTCTCGCTCATTCACATTCGCCATCCAAAAATAGGGCGAAACAACTAAGCAAAACCCATCGCATCGCTGCTGCCAGACCATCTGAACAAGAACTCCTCTAAACCCTAACCTCTAATCGTCTGAACCCTAACCTAATCCTCTGAACCCTAACCTCGAGCAGCGGTGGTTACCTCTAAGATGGAATGGATGCAGAGAGAGGCGAGAGAGGGAGAGAGGGGAGGGGCGAGGCTCACCTCTAAGATGAGGACGACGGCGGTCTCCTCCACGGCCTCCTCCTCCTCGAGCCGCAACGTCCTCCTCCTCCTCGAGCGACGGGCGCGCGGGATCCTCCTCCTCGAGCGCACGGCCTCCTCCTCGAGCGCACGGGCAAGGTGGCCTCCTCCTCCTCCTGGCGTGGCTGGGATGCGCGCGGTGGCGTCGTCGAGCGCGTGGCGCTGGCGTCGTGTCGGAGGACGATGGGGATGGGATATGCGGCTAAGGACGATGGAGTTGTTGACTAGCTAGTCATACTTTGGGCGTGAAGCGCACTGGCAAGTGCGCTACGGATAACCAGAAGCGCACTTGCCTGTGGTGCGCCACGCCTAAGTGGGTGCGACTACTTAGATAAGAGGGCTGCCACCCCTTTGCTAACACTAGCACGCCTTACCCCACGGGTTCCGCCCATCGGTCTATTCTAAACTGTTAGCACCTGTGTTCAATCCTGGTGCTCACATTTTTATTTTTATTTTAAAAATACTTTTAAATATTCCAAAAATGCCCAAAAGTGGTGATATATGCTACAAAAGTTTTGTTTTGTTTTTAAAATACTTTTATATATTCGAAAAATGCCCAAAAGTGATAATATATGTCATAAAAGTGGTACAAATTAAATATGCTTCAAATATGTCATAATAATTTGTTCATAAAGGTTACAATGTTTTTGACCACGCTTTTACAATATTTTTTGAGCTAGCGTTTTACAATATTTTTGAGCTAGCGTTTTACAATCTTTTTCCCTTCTTTGTCGCGTTAAATAATTTAGCCCGGCACTTTAATGTTTCTTCTTTCGAACGGGCTACCTTTTTGGGTAGGGTTGTCCTTTTCTTCTTGTGATGTATGTTCTTTGCGCATCGTAGTCGTCGTCATCTTCAATCTTTGATCGCCAGTCTGGTCAAGTCTTGCTCATTGGCGACTCCATCCATTCCGATGATGTTCCTTTTTCCTCTCCTCACGACAACACGGCTAGGCTTTGTCGGGTCGGTAATGAAAAACATTGGTCCACTTTGCAGCCAAGACCACGGTTCATTTTTCGCCACGCTTGCACCGCGGCCTTGGATTTGGCTGCTTCGGTATAACCATGGTTGTGAAATACCGGTCTTCTTTCGACGTTCTTTGCCCATCGACACGGAACATCGCACCTTTTCTCCACAGTAGTCGAGCTCCCGGATCTCCACGATTCTTCCAGAATCTTTCCTTCACGTTGTCATCGGTGTAGAATTCGACGTACGCACCGAGTTCGATAATCACACTTGTTGTCCTTTTCCTCCGTAGAATGTGTAGCCGTTGATATCATACGCCCGATAGGTCACCAGGTTTTGCATCGGTCCTCGCGACAAGGTGAATATGATCTTTTCCGTGTCGGAAGAATGCGAGCGGGGATTATCAAGGAGCGTCCGCCTAAACCAACGCGTGAAATCTGAGTTGTGCTCTTTGATTATTTCTCCTCGTCCTCTGTATGCCCGGTCCATCGTATTTCTTCTCGATTAACCTTTGTGCTTCTGTACCCAAGGATCGACCAGTTCTAAATGCTGTAGCGCGACGAGGTTTGCTCGATCAAAGTCTGCGCGTCGAAAATCGAAGTCTGCATGCAGTATGCGACGACCCTCTCGGTGACCAGATCCGTCGAGCTTGCCAAGGTGTCTGTTGACGGGAAGACCGACAGGGTTCTCGATGTCTAGAACTCTTCGGCCAGAAAGCCCTTGGCTATGCTTCCATCTGGACGGGACCTGTTGCGAACGTATCCTTTGATGTGTCCGTTCATCCTTTTGAACGCCATCATGCTGCGGAGGAACATCGGCCCGAGTTGTACGATGTCCTCCACGACATGGACCAGCAGATGCACCATAATGTCGAAGAATGCGGGTGGGAAGTAGACCTCAAGCTCACATAGTATCACCACGATCTCCTCCTCGTAGCCTTCGAGCTGATTCAAGCCAATCGACTTCCTAGAGATGACGTCGAAAAACTTGCATAGGCCAAATAACGTTTCCGCAGACGTGCTCGTCCATTATCCCTCTTAGTGCGACCGGAAGTACTGCGTCATTAGCACGGCACGCATCGTGAGACTTCATGCCCGAACCTCTGCCGCCTCGTCTAGGTATATGCTTATCTTGCCAGCGTGGCCGTGAAATTTGACTCCTAGAAGGCACTTGAAAACTGTTTGATCTCATCACGGCTTAGAGTGAAGCAAGAAGGAGGCGTATTCGTTCTTCTTGAACTTTTACCCTTACGACCTTGTGTCGTCTCCGACTCATGATCATCGTCATCTTCACGATCATCGGGAGTAGTCGTCCTCCGTGAAGCTCCTTCCGGATACCCAAGCATATCAGGTCGTGCCTTGCTTTGGACCATCTTTCGTCCTATCCGGCATGTTGATTATGGTGGCGACAGACTCTCGCACGTTTTTCGTGATATGCATGATGTCGAGGCTATGAGGCGTCGGAGAAACTTCCAAGATGGCAACTCGAGCAGACCTTGTTTTCCATACCTTCATCGGCTTGTCTTGTTGCCTCTTTTCGCTTCTTTCCGTGCTTAGGACAATCTTTCTAGTTTTTCAGCAACTCTTCCACTTCTTCGCTGCTCCTCGCCCTGGGATTCCTCGGGTCTCGATTTGCCATCGAACAGGTCTCCACGTTTTCTCCATGGATCATTCTTGCCGAGCCACCTCCGGTGCGCCATGAACACGGTTTCGATGACCTGGATCTTTCTCTAGTTGGAGATAGCTTGTGTTATCCATGCACCTAACGCATGCGTGGAATCCTTGGATAACCTGCCCGAGATATACCCGCAACTGGATAGTCTTGCACCGTAGTGACCAACGCAGCTCTCATAGTGAAATAATCTTGTGCGACGGCGTCGTAAGTATTGGCTCGATTCCCATAACGTGGCTAGCTCCTCTTTCAACAGCCGAGATACTGATTGATGTCGGTACCAGGTTGTTTCGCCCTTGAATTAGCATACTCATTTGTATGTACTTCTTCTTCATGCACAACCATGGAGGAGGTTGTACATCCATACAAACACAGGCCAAGTCTTTGCGTGCTGCTCGCTACCGAACGGATTGAGTCCATCGGTGCTCGCACCAAGCCCGATGTTCCTCGAATCTCCACCGTGCATTGGGAATTGAGGTCCAATGCTTTCCATCGGCTAGCATCGAAGGGTGCGTCGGCAGCTCATCCTTTTCGGTCATCATCATCTCGGCTTCTTCCTTTCCGCATGCCATCGCATGAGCTTCGCTTCCTTAGGGTCCGCGAAATAGCGCTGCAGACGAGGGTGATAGGAAATTACCATACCACTTTTCGAGGTGCTTTCTTCCCTTTCTTGTATCGACTCACGCGCACCGGACATGTGGTTTTCTCCGCGTCCTCGCCCGATAAATGATGCAATCGTTGATGCATACGTGATACCTAACGTGCGAGATCGAGAATGACGATTTTCTTGGCATCCTCGATACTAGTTGGACATGTGTTCCCCGGGAGACGATCGTGCTGAATGCCATCATATCGTCGAAGCTTGCGTCGCTCAATTTGTGCTTTGCCTTCATCTCCATAGCCTTGAGCGTTACATTCAACCGGGTATCATCGGGCTGCATCCTTCATACAATGGAGTAACCGCGTCTTTCTCAAGTTGCGCAAGCTTGGCTTTCTCTCTAGCGGCAGCCTGGCGTTACTAAATGCGCTTGAGAAGCAGCTCTTGCACATAAGGGTCCCGCGCACTGACGTTGTTCCATCGTCTACTCCTCCCAAGATCTAGATCATCATCATCCCGATGCCTTGGTACCTTCACCATCTCCGAGCCTCTTCATCATCTCGCCCGTTCTCGCCGTGATGATGATCACCGTCTCCATCATCTACGCCATCGCTTATCCAACAGTGTATCCATCCATGAAACCATGGCGGGCGAGTGCGCTGCAGATTCCGAATGGTCGATCACCCGATTGAGTTTGCATCTTCGCACGGACATCTTATATCGTCTTGTTATTTCGTATCATGTCCGTCGCACATTTCAAAAATCTAGCCACAATGCCTTCGCTCATTATGCGGACCATTTTGCCTGCACGATGTACACGGTACAATTTTGAAGTCTATTAGAACCACATAATGAATGCATGCATGCAATGGTCGATAGAAAATTTCGGCATGACCTATCCTAAAATTAGGACCTTTGCGAAATGCCAAAGTCTTGCCAAAATGGAAATGAATCAACATTTTGGCAAAACAAATGGCAACTTGTTCACATACAAACACAAGAGAGAGAGAGACCGATCCATACACACATGAACATATCATTATCCTCTCCATACACACATGCATGAGCATCATCGATACTCTCCATATACACACACATATGACCATCGATCATCTCCACACATACACACATCATGAGCATCGATCATCTACATACATATGAGCACATGCATCATCCATATACACATGAACACATCCTTACATGGACAACTTACCGAGATGAGAGACCGATCGCGAGAAAGATGGAAAGGAGAGGTGCGCGCGTCGACCGGAGACGGATAGATGAGAGACCGGAGACCTCCTCTATTACTTATGTAACATCCAAAGCAAGTTTTACATGCTAAAAATGGTGAATGTGTGGAGAAATTGAGGTGGGAAGGAGAAGATCCCGACTAGATCTAAGGAGGAAGAAGAAGGGGAAAGTGAAGTGTGGGGTGGTGGATGTGGTCACACATATGTGCACATAAAGTGCTGCCCTAAAAAAATCGACACATCCGTGGCGCACACGGCCCCTGTGCGCCACAGGGAGTACAAACATCTGTGGCGCACTAGGGGGAGTGCGCCACAGATGCTCCTAGTCCCTGTGGCGCACTAGGCGGAGTGCGCCACAGAAGTTTGTGGCCGTTTCAGAGCAGAGGTGGGCATGCGCACAGTTGTAGCGCACCATGCACATGTGCGCCACGGATGACCCTAACAACCGTGGCGCACATGGTTGTAGTGCGCTACAGAAGTTTGGCGTGTGGCCAACAGGGCCCTGGCCCACACACATCTGTGGCGCACTATGGTCATGTGCGCCACGGATGTCGAAGGAATGACCACGGCAGATGCTGCAATCGGCAGCGAGTAGTAGAACGAAGGGCAAGGGCGGCCTGCCATCTGCGGTGCGAGATGAGGGCGAAGACTCAGGGGTTTACCCAGGTTCGGCCCCCCGGAGGGTAAAGACCTACTCCTGCTAGATTGTATTATGGAGGTGTTTACAATGGGCGAACTCGGCGACTAGGCGGCGAGTTGCTTGGGTGTATGAGGGAACGTATCTCTAATCACCCCTTAGGGAGGTTTATATAGGCTTACCTCCCCTAGGGTTTACATATCTCAACCGATTCGGTTACAACTTTGTCAATCGTTTAACTCAGACCGATTGGGCCTATCTACTACTTTGGGCCTTGACCTCCGATGCTTTGGCACCTGATGGGCTTTGATCCACTCGCCGTTCTGCAGGCCACTCACTGCCCTTGGACGATCGGAAGCGTCCGTTGAGGATACCCGGTGAGGCATATCCCCATCAGTAGTCCCGAGGCCGTCGTTGATTAGGCGGGTGGCTCTGGCGATCGGATATCTGGCTTCAAGTTGGCATCGGTCGAATCGTCGGCGGGCTCCTGCCGAAGGAAAAAATCGGCGAACCGAGTTGCGTCTTGGATGAACCGAGCCAACGGGTGACCTCGGCGAAAGTTAGCGAGCCGGTGGCGAGGCGGACCGTCGGGCGTGGTCAAACTAGCCGTTAAGGTAACTTAACGGTAACTTTCGGCGTAAGCATCGGGCGGTAAGGGCCCCCGAAGTTTGCGGGCAGCTTCCTCGAGATAAGAGGAATGGTAGGCTATCGGAAAGCAAACCGCCCACCATTTCTTCCGATACGCACACCTTTCGCCCGTTGATCCCGCGATCTGATCGACCTGCAATCCTCCGACCTCCAAGCAAATCCTCAGCCATGGCCCTCTCCACCGAACCTTGGGGTAGATCCAAATGCACCAGGGCGCAACTGGCCTCCTTCGAGGAGGCCGGAATCCTGGGCGGGCTGGCGAATCGCAGCCGGAGAAACGACCGAACCCGCGAGAGAGTTCATCTGCTTCACTAGCCACCTCGGCGGGGCTTAGGGTTTCCACTTCTCTGTTCTTCCAACCTGCTACTACGATATCCAGCCCTCGGATCCGGGTCCCCATAGCATCGAGCAGCTCGCCATCTTTGTGGCGTTCGCGAGTGTTACGGGTTGCCGGCCCTATTTTCCCTTGTGGCAAGATGTTCCATGGACGGATCAGCCGCGAAGCTGACCCAATGCTAGCCGGCGGCCTAACCTTCAACTCAAATCAAAGCCTCCTTCTTGACCGATCTGCCGGCCAAAGCAGCGGCTGAAAAAGTCTTGGTTTTATGTGACCGAGGCGACCCCGAAGGACGAGGCGGCGATCCCGCGGTACTCGGCCAACCGTTCCGAGCCACGCAATCTCCAGGTCGTCAAGCTCCCTGACGACCAAAGGATGGTCGTTGACGAGATGCTCCAGACCATTCGTGGTCTGAAGAAGAAGGGGCTCCAGACGGTGAACTTGTACAACTGTTGGCTTGGGCGGCGGCTTGTTCCACTCGCCCAACGCGAGCACTACATGTACCAGTACACGGGCCGAGAAGACTCGACGAAGGCCTGCCTCGCCGAGTGGAAGCTGGAGGACTACCTCCTGGCGCTGAAGAGGATCACCCAGACGGCATACACGGATGCGCAGGCCGGGCTCCCTCCATACACCGCGAAGCGTCCGGCTCCAACGGTAATAATTTGATCTTGTTCGCAGTCGCAGCATATGCAGTCGCGGCAATTCTAACTTTGTTCCATGTTTAACGCAGCTATTTCAAGTGGTGGAAGGGTGGCTCCCACCCGCCGATGACGAGAGCTCTGGGCCATCCGCCCAGGACACAAGCGAGTCGCCTCCCGCCAAGGGTAATGAGGACGATGAGGATGAATCCGAAGAGGAGATCGCCCCACTGGTCCGAAAGACCCGCGGGCAACGTCAGCGCGAACTCGAGGCAAGCAAGAGCCTCGAGCGTCATGACGATGACGAGGAACTCCCGGAGACCACCTCGCTCCGTCAGGCCACTCCCGCGAAGAAGAAGAAGGAGAAAGAGGCGAGGGCCCCCCTGAGGAGGAGGACGAAGCCGCCGAGGATGGCCTCACCGCCGCGCTCGGCGAGCAGCTCCGATGCCCACAGCTCGGCCGGTGACGGGGCGGCTCCGGCAACACCCGCGCTAGATGCGCCATCCATGGAGGCACCGCTGGCTTCACTACCTCCGCCCTTCGCGCCGGTCTCCGGGCTAGGGGAGGCTCCGGCCGTGGCGACTTCGCCTCGCAAGGAGGTCCCGAGCGTGGCGGTCTCGCCTCGCAAGGAGGCTCCGGCCGCGGCAGCTCCACTTCGCGAGGGGGCCTCCGTCGAAGGCGTCCCGGAGGTGCCAACCGCTACCTCAACGTCAAAGAAGCCCTCCGTATCTTGGGCCCTGGCGTCTGGGCTGGGGCTTAGCCGATTGGGCCCTGAGCTGGAGAAGCCGGCCGGCCTCCGTACTGGGCTGCGCTTCATTCCAGTCGCCAAGTGAGTGCACTCGGCCTTCACCTTTCTCTCTTAGTATTTGGATTGTTTTGACTGAGTTGTCTCGATACATAGGACCGGAGTGAAGAAGATGGGCCACCCGACGGTGGCCAAGGTGCCCTCCGCCGCTAGCGAGGAGGACCCTTCTCGTAAGAGGAAGGTGGATGAGGTCGCCGCCGCCACGGAAGGCAGCAAGAAGGCCAAGGGCGACGATATCGTCGCCGTCTCTGACGACACGGCGACCGCGGCGGCTGGGCCCGCTGTGGAAGCGACCGCGTCCATGAAGGGGGGCATTTCGTTGCCTAGACCGGAGGAGGCGAGCTCCCTTGGGGCGGGCGCGTCAATCGCTACCTTCCCCCGCTTCATGACCAAGGCGGCCACGGCGAGTGCGGCTGCGACTCCGAACCCCGCTCCAGAGACCGCCGACGCTGAGATTGACCAACGTCGCGGGCACACCGGCGCTGCTTTGCGTCTGGACGCGCAACTGCACGGCATGCTTGGCGGCCATCCGTACCTCCGGTCCCGAGGATCAGGTCGGTGTTTTGCAGCGGCCGATTCTTTTTAGTTACTTGTTTTGTGTTCGAGTCGGTCCCGAGTGCTTTTCGCTAAATTATAGCGGTGGGCATGAGTATTTTCGAGCCGCCAGTCCTCGAGTGCGCACCGCTAAATTGTAGCGGTGGGCACCGTAATTTTCGAACCGCCCTCGAGTGCGCACCACTAAATTTTAGCGGGTGGGCACTTAGGAATTTTCATGTGCTGACTTTGAAGATGTCTGGTGCGGCAATGGAGTCGGCAAGCGATTGGCTATGACGGCGTCTTGAAGGAAGGCTGCTCTCCAGAAGCAAACAAGGAGCTTGAGGTTGTGGCTGCGCAGTGAGGTGGCTCGCCAAGAGCTTGTCCTCTTTGGAGAAGCGGTGCGTCTGCGTTGGGCACCGCCGATCGTAAGATCGCCGACCTCGGCGAGAACTGCGGAGGCGAAGAAGAAGCAAGCTCGTGAGCAGGCGGCGAAGGCCGCCATTGCGCGCGGAGGACGATCGAAAGGCGTCTGAAGACATCATTGTTGGGCTTCGAGCGACCATACATCGCTCAAGTTTCATCACGGGCTCGCCCGCCCATTGCTTGGTGAGTCGTCTTCCGCCTTATGATTGTACTGTTTGTGGTTTCCATTGTACTCATACTTGTCTCCTTCTCGCAGGTCGTGTTATTGGCTGCCAAGAAGAAGCGAACTCTCTTGACGCGAGGGAGTGCGTGAACATGCTCGTCGACTCGGCGACACTGTCGGCGACCTGCATACGCGCCTACCTCCAAGAGATGTCGCCCACGGAGGTTATTCCCAGTGACCTCGTTGAGGTGTGGGAGTACTTGGAGAAGGCACCCGCGGTTGTAGAGTTCATGACGCGGTCGGCGTTTCGTCGCGGAGCGTCGACGGCCTTGAGCCTTGGGCTCGCCCACTTCCCCAAGGACTTCGATCTCGATGATGTGACGAGTGGATACCCTTCATCGACTGGCGCGGTGGATCTGTCCGAGGTCCTCAAGCTGCAGGAACGTGCCGCCGCGTACTCGGAGCGCGTCTGGTCGATGGGCGACCTCCTTCCTTACCAGGAAACGGTCGTCGCGCCGAACGACCCCGAGCCGCCGCATCGCGACTTCAAGGTTGAGCAGCCTTTCCGCTCGGCGATGGCGGCGAGCGGACGTATCCATCGAACCTGTACACCGCGTTCATCCGTAAGCGCCGGACTGGCGCCTCGTCGTCGAAGCCGCAGAGTAGTTTAGTTTGCCCAAATGTGTTAGCAGCGATTCGCCGAGTAGGCATATGTTGTAATGTAAGACAATGCGATATGCGATTGATTGGAACGTTGTGTTCATTTTGCTATTTGTTTGCGTGTTTTGGATTGATTTTGGGTGAGTCGGCGCGTCCGCCCTTTGTGGGTTCCCCTTGTATATGATGTTTTGTTGTTTATCATGTGTATGTTGGTTGAGTCGACTCGCCGAGCTCAGAGAGCGGTCAAGGCGACTCCCTCGAGTGCTCAGCTTACCGTTTTCCCGTCTGAACGGGCCGGGCCGAGTCCCCGGCGTGGTACTTGGTAGTTCAAGGCGCGACTCGAGGGTGGTTGAGGACTGAGCCAGCGTTGGTGTGGCGCGTCGCTCTGGCCCGTGTGGTCGCGTGGCGAGTCCCGCACTCTTACTTGGCGTTTTCCTGTCCGATCGAGACGAATGGTATTCAGTCCCGGCGTGGTACTTAGCCGCTCGAGTCGCTGTGCCGAGGATGCAGAGGACCGGGGTCGCTGTAGGAAGCGAAGACAGATGTCTTGGTTCGTAAAACCAGGCGAGCTAGGCGACTGCGATGGGGCTCCGGATTGGCGTTTTTCGTGGACGATGCAAGACCTGAAATGACTCAGTGCTCTTACATCGCTTTTCTTAGCCGTGCGTCGCTGTACCAAGGGTTGACTTCTGTATTTTAGCATGACGCTGTTTATTACGAGTGCGAGTGGCACAAGGCATGGAGAGTAGACGAATTTTGCAGTAACTTCTTTTATTCATAGCTCGGAGAGTACATATGTGGGGTTCTAGGTATAGAACTTCCGAGGAGATTTACATTCCACGGCCGCTGACGCCGAGTTCACCGTCCCGCGGACGTCGACGAGGTAGTAGGCGTCGTTGCACGCGCTTGGAGAAGCGAACGGGCCTTCCCATGGAGGGGAGAGCTTGTGCATGCCCTTCTTGTCCTGGATGAGGCGTAGCACCAAGTCGCCTTCCTGGAAGGTGCGGGTTTTCACCCGTCGGCTGTGGTAGCGACGGAGCCCTTGCTGATAGATAGCGGTGCGCGATCGGGCGAGGTCGCGCGCTTCGTCGAGTTGGTCGAGCCCATCTTGGCGGGCCAGTTCGTTTGCGGCCTCCGTATAGTGGACGATCCGCGGCGAGTCGTGTTCGAGGTCGGTTGGCATGACGGCTTCCGCGCCGTAGACCATGAAGAAGGGGGTGAATCCCGTCGACCTGTTGACCGAGGTGCGGATTCCCCAGATGACGGAGGGAAGCTCTTCGACCCAGCATCCAGCGGTGCGCTCGAGTGGTACTTGGAGTCGCGGCTTCAGGCCGTGGAGGATGCTTTGGTTGGCTCGTTCCGCCTGGCCGTTGGATTCCGGGTGTGCGACTGACGCGAGGTCGAGCCGGATGTGGTGCTCCTCGCAGAACTCGGCCATTGCTCCCTTGGCGAAGTTTGTGCCGTTGTCCATGATGATGCTATTGGGGAAACCGTAGTGGTATATGAGCTCGCGTAGGAACTTAGTGGCAGTCTTCCCGTCGCATTTCCGGACTGGCTTGGCTTCTACCCACTTTGTGAATTTGTCGACGGCGACCAGCAGGTGGGTGTAGCCAGAGGGGGCCTTCTTGAAGGGGCCTACCATGTCCATGCCCCACACGGCGAATGGCCAGGTGATGGGGATTGTTTTGAGCGCCGAACTTGGAACGTGCGTCTGGTTGGCGTACTTCTGGCACCCGGCGCATCGCTGGACGATATCGACAGCGTCGGCATGTGCGGTGGGCCAGTAGAAGCCGTGTCGCATGGCTTTGGCGACCAGGGAGCGCGCGGCAGCGTGGTGGCCGCAGTCGCCTGAGTGGATGTCGTGTAAGATTTTGCGTCCTTCAGCCGGTTGGACGCAGCGTTGGAACACGCCGGTGACGCTGCGCTTGTGTAGCTCGCCGTCGATGATGGTGTAGGACTTGCATCGGCGGGCGATCATTCTAGCGCTTGTCTCGTCTGCGGGCAGGTTGCCTGTCTCCAGGTAGGCGATGTAGGGCTTGGTCCAGTCGTCTGGCTCGGTGACGAGTGCGACCAAGGTTGCCTCTGGTTGGAGCGGGACTCCAATGTCGATCTCCTTCGGAGGAGAGGCGACGTGAAGATGGTGTCGAGAACACGCCGGCGGTGGTGCGAGTCGAGACCCGATGAGAGAGGCGTCGGCCTCCTCGTTTTCCTCCTGTCGATCCACTCGGAGTAGCCGTGTGAAGTGGCCGCCCACCTTGTCCACCTCTTGGCGGTATGCCGCCATGGTAGGGAGACGCGTCGCGGTGCCGGCGACTTGACCCGCAACGAGGTCGGAGTCTCCGTAGCATCGAAGGCGATTGACGCCATCTCCTTTGCGGCTCGCATGTCAGGAGTAGGGCCTCGATTCGCCATGTTGTTCGTGCGGGCGTGAATTCGAGGCGGAGGATGTAGCGGAGCTTGTCGCCTTTGGTGAGGTCAGCACTATCGCTCCGGCGCCGTCGCGTTCTTGGACCCGTCAAGTGCGTGCTCCAGTAATGGAGGTACGGCGGCTTCTCTGCCGGGCCTCCTCCCGCCGGCGAGGAAGTCGGCGGTGCTGCGACTTAATCGCCTGCGTTTCGTGCTTAATGTTGTGGACGCCGATCTCGACGGCCCACTTGGCGACTCCGCCGGTCGCCTCGCGATTGCGGATGATGTCTTGTAGTGGAGCCGAGGAGACGACCGTGATGGGTGCTCACGGAAGTAGTGCGGCAGGCGCCTGAGCTCAAGACCGCGTATACCAGCTTTTGGTACTGTGGGTATCGGCGCGACTCGGTTAGGACCTCGATGTAGTATACCGCCGTTGGACTGGCGCTTTTCCTTCCTCTGGTCGTTCGACGACCATTACAACGCCGACGCTCGGACGCCGCGACGTAAACCAGCATGGGCTCCTTGTCGACGGGTGCGGCGAGTAGCACCTTTTTGAGGTCGCGGAGCGCGTCGTCCGCCTCCTTGTCCCACTGGAAGGTGGGATTCTTGCGCATCAGGCGGTATAGGGGCATCGCCTTTTCGCCCAGGCGGGGGATGAAGCGACTGAGAGCCGCTACCCGCCCGGCCAGCTTCTGGACGTCGCGCAGGCACTCGGGTTTGCCGAGCCGGGCGATCGTGTCGATCTTCGTTGGGTTTGCCTCGATCCCTCGTTTGGAGACGACGTACCCTAGTAATTGCCCGGCGGGTACACCGAAGGTGCACTTGCCTGGGTTGAGCTTTATCTTGTACCTCCGCAGGTTGGCGAAGGTCTCTGCGAGGTCGGCGAGTAGGTCGCCTTGGCGAGCGGATTTTACGACCACGTCGTCGATGTAGACGTGGATGTTGCGGCCAATTTGGCTCGCGAGGCATTCTTGCATGCACCGCTGGTACGTTGCTCCGGCGTTCTTGAGGCCGAAGGTCATGGCGGTGTAGCAGAAGGCTCCGAATGGCGTGATGAACGCCGTCTTCTCCTCGTCCTCGACGGCCATTTTGATCTGGTTATACCCAGAGTAGGCGTCGAGGAAACACAGCGACTCGAGCGAGCCGCGGTGGAGTCGATTATCTGATCGATCCGGAGGACGAATCGCTCCTTTGGGCAGGCTGTTCAGGTTTGTGTAGTCGATACACATTCTCGTGTCCCGTTCTTCTTCTCGACCGGACTGGGTTTGCCAACCACTTGAGTATTTAATGGGCGGATGAAGCCAGCAGCGGTAGACGCTGCACTTCCTCGGCGATTGCCCGGCGTTCTTCGTTGAATGGCCGTAGCGCCGCTTGACTGGTCGCACTTTGGGGTCGGCGTTTAATTTGTGCTCAGCGAGCTCCCTAGGGACACCGGGCATGTCGGAGGGTTTCCATGCGAAGATGTCCCTGTTCTCACGGAGGAACTCGATGAGCGCGCCTTCCTATGCTGGGCTCATGCCTGTCCCGATCGTCACCGTCTGGGGTCCGGGACCAGCTCGACGGTCTTGGTGTGCGTCGTGGCCTCAAAGGTTGAGGTGTTTGCGCCCTCTGAGTTGGGCTTCTTGAGTATTGTGGGGTCGTCATTGTTGACCCCGCTCGCGTATTTGGCGAGCTCATCGGCGTGACTAGCTTCCGCCGCGATGACGGCGTCGGCGAGTTCGGCTCCTTTGGCCTCGCATTCGGCGGCCATGTCGGGGTCGCCGTTAATGGTGATGACGCCGCACGGCCCGGGGAGCTTCATCGCGTTGTACGCGTAGTGGGGTGCCGCCATGAATTTGGCGAACGCCTGGCGCCCCAGGACGCAATGGTAAGGGCTGTCGAAGGGCACCAGCTCGAAGACGATCCGCTCGGTGCGGAAGTTTGCCGGAGTGCCGAAGGTGACGGGTAGCGTGACCTTGCCGATCGGGTACGCCTTCCGACCGGGGACGATGCCGTGGAACGTGGTGTGGGTTGTCTCGATCATCGACTGCGGGAGCCGCAGTCGCCTGAAGGTGTCGAGGTAGAGGATGTTGATGGAGCTGCCGCCGTCATCGAGTCTTGGGAGTCGAGAGTCGCCGACCTTGGGCTTGACCACCAGGCGACTTCCTGGATACTCGATGCGTGGCGAGTGGTCTTGCCGGCTCGGTGATGGGCTGCCGACCAGTTCGAGAACCGGGGGCGTCTGTCAGGCCACGCGTTGGCGACGGCGGGCGATGACCTTCTTCTCGCGCCGTGTTGAAGCCGGTGAAGGTGTGGGCGAGCCGGCTACTTTGCGAATTTTCCGCCATTTTGCGGGTCGTTGTCGGTGTCCTCCGCGCGTGCGTGCCTTCTCGATCTCCCTGAGGGTGTGGCAGTCGGCGGTGGTGTGCGTGGCGGGCTTTCCTTCCCTGCTGTGAAACGCACATGGTTGGTTAAGGAGGGCCGCGGGATCGAACCTTGGCTTGTTCTTGTAGTTCCCGCCGTCGCGTCGTTGCCCTCCGTCGCGGCGGTAGCTCTTGGGTCGCGTTGTGCGTGCCCGGCATGGCGGCAATCGACTCGCCCATCGTTGCGGCGCTTGCCTGTGAGGCGAGTGCCGCTGTAGCGTAGGTCGGCTCGGCGGCCGCCATCGTTGCCGCCCGTGCGTCGTTGTCCGCCGGACTCGTCGTCGACGTCTTGATTGGGATCTTCCTCGGCGTATCGTTTGGCGATCTCGAGGAGGTCGGGGATGTTGTCGAGTGTGCGGGCGTGTCGCTTGAGCTTGGCGACTAGAGGCTCGTAGCGGCACGAGGTCTTGAAGCAATGGATCGCGGTGTCCGGGTGGATGCCGACCGCGTTGTACCAGAGCTCTTGCCACCGTTGGACCCAGCTGCGGGTCGACTCGCGGGGTCCCTGGACGCATCGTTCCAGGTCCTCGATGGTGGTGGCGCGGGTGTAGGAGCACTCGAAGTGCCTGACGAAGGCGTCTCGCATTTCCTCCCAGGAGTCGACATCACGGGGAGCGTGTTGATCCATTGCCGCACGTCCCTCCATCATCGGGAGGTAACAGGCGGCGGTAGGTCGGTGTGACCCGCGATCCCCATTGCCATGAGGTATGTGTCAAGCCGGACCGCGGGTCGTCTGGAGTCGTATTTTTCGATCTCCTTGCGCCTTGAAGTTGGGTGGGTACTTTTCGCCTCGGATCATTGGCCCAAGCACTTGGGCCCTAGTCGTGGCGACCCCATAGGCTCGCCATCGCGGCGAGTAGTTAGGTGTGCCGCAGTCGGGCTGGCGTCGCGCCAGTTTGGTTGTTGATGATGTGAGTGCGGCGTCGATTGGCTCTCCATTAGCGGCGACGAGGTTGGTCGCCGCCTGGATCATTGGTGGAGAGTGCCGCATTCGCGGGTCGCCGTTGAGCTGCAGTGGCTCGCGGCGGGCAATTGAGGTGTTTGCCACCGCTGGGCGGCGCTTGAGGCCGCCTGCTTCCCGAGGCCGCGAGTACACTCGCCTGCAGTCGGCGCGCTTCTGCTGTTCCACGGCCTTCGCGAGTAGGGCCTGACGCATCGGATCTGTAAGGCGCCGTCGCCGTCGCCGTGATCTTGTCGCCGCGCGGCTCGGCCTGCCACGAGGTTGTCCATCGGGGTGGAGAACAGTGGAAGGCCATTCGCATCTCGCTCCCGTGAGGAGACGACTATCCGCGGCTGATCCCTGGGAGGGGTGCGGTTGGGTGGTGGCGGGGCACCCATCGCCGTCGATCCTGGCGGAGGGCGGTTGCTTCCTCCTGGTGGCGCGTTCTCGCAGATCGCGCGCTCGGCTATGCGCGCCGGGTCGCTTTCATCGTCGAAGTTCAGGGCACGCCCCTGAACGGTGGGATTCAGGCGTGACCTGATCCGCTGCTGGTGGTAGCGTGACAGTTCCTGCGCTGTCACCTGCTCGAGGCGAAATTTTTCGCGCTCGGCCTGCTCTTTGCGTCGCCTCCGCCAACTTCAGCGGAGTTCCTCGACCTCCGCCGTGGCGTTAGGAGGATCGGGTGGAGAAAGGGTCCTCCGGTGGATCGGTGCGGTGGCCATGTAGGTCGCGGCATGGCGGCGCACCGTCGTGGAGTTCGGCGGAGTTTTCCGACCGGTCGAAGTCGAAGATCCAGGATGGAGGGTCCTCGAAATCTCCGCGTTGGAGACTGGCGATGGAGCCCGCGACGAGGCCGCGGTGATGGATCCGGCGTGACGCGGGTCGCCGAGTCGGCGTCGTCGGTGGTCGCGTCTTCCGGCGGCGAGTTCTCGGCCACGTTCGTGGGCGAGTCGTACTCGAGGCGGGCGGTGGATCGTGCGGATCGGCTCTCGGAGAGCCGATCGGCGTGGTGGCGACTTCGCGGATGCGAGCCGAGTCCTCCGAGGTGATGACGTCGGTGAAGCCGGCGAAGAGCTGATCGTGCCGATGGCGGGATCACGCGTGGCGTGACGGGTCGCGCCGCCGACGTAGCTGCTCGGCAAGATCTGGAGCATCTCGCCGATCGCTATCATGCGGCCGGTGGCGCACCGTCGTTGATGGGCAGATTGGATCTCGCCGCGAACACCGGCCGACCGGCCAGGCCCCGGTGGGCGCCAGCTCGAAGGAATGACCACGGCAGATCTGCAATCGGCCGAGTAGTAGAACGAAGGGCAAGGGCGGCCTGCCATCTGCGGTGCGAGATGAGGCGAAGACTCGAGGTTTACCTGTGTTCGGCCCCGGAGGTAAAGACCTACTCTGCTAGATTGTATTATGGAGGTGTTTACAATGGGCGAACTCGGCGACTAGGCGGCGAGTTGCTTGGGTGTATGAGGAACGTATCTCTAATCACCCCTTAGGGAGGTTTATAGGCTTACCTCCCTAGGGTTTACATATCTCAACCGATTGATTTACAACTTTGTCAATCGTTAACTTTCAGACCGGGCCTATCTACTGCCTGGGCCTTGACCTCGATCGCTTTGGCACCCTGATGGGCTTTGATCCACTTGCCGTTCTGCAGGCCCACTCGCCAGCCCTTGGACCAGTCGGAAACGTCCCGCTGAGGATACCCCAGTAGGCATATCCCCATCAACGGATGTTCTAGTTATTAGTAGGGCACTGCCCACAGGTGAGCCACGCCTGTTTTAGCCGTGGGGCACTTCAACTATGTGAGCCACGGATGTGCTGATTACCTATAGCCGTTTTCCTAGTAGTGTGAAGTACACAGAAACAAAGGTCATTATTACATCGTCATTCCAGAGATAATATAGTCTTTTACAACTCCATAGCCATAGGTTAGTACAAGATTTTAACTTAACAATATAAATAAAAGTCTTCATCTTCATGTGCCACAGGCAAGCATGTTAAGGTAGACTCACAACCCTAATCCTCATCAGAGTAACCTGCAACATCACAAGTTACAGCCACAGTGGGTCAATACATTGGAATAGTATTGGCAAGTGATACCTTAGTAGAATAATACTATCTAGCTTCTACATGAATTTGGCTAAGTGTAGCTTTGGCTTGCTTTGCTCAAAATAGGTTTTACCTATCAGTTGAAAACACTAAGTTTTTGTTTGGCAAAAACTCCCAAGGAACCACCAATAGACATTGGTGAACCTTTACCCTTGTTCAACCACAAGTTTTAACTTAGAAATTGGGATGAGGAGATTCTTGATAGCTTCCATGTCTTGATGCTAAAATTGTCCGTTGCCGGGGACATGGCTAAGTACTTAGATTCTTCCTTCTGCAGAGGTGGTGCACTTTCCCCACAAGACTTGATTTTCACCAATACAGGACCTTTCAGAATCCTTCCCTTAGACCAAAATGGACGCGTTCTAACCTATCACCCCTTACCACCAACTGTCTATTTGGCTAAGTTATTGCAACCTATATGATCAATTCAGAGCCCATAATGCCATGTGGCTGCACTAGAAGCTTCTTAACATATGGCATCTCAAATCCCTTTGTTCCCGGGTGGCATTCCACAAGTGAGATACAGAGGGTAGACCATTTCACAATGGGCCCTGGTAACCACTCAACAAAAATCCAACCAAGCAATTACCATTCCACCCAGGTGTTTCATTCACTTAGTTGTTTTATTAAGCAAAACATAAGTCAAAGACTTAGCAATATTTTTCCATAGCATGTATATAATCCACCCTTGGTTGCTACTATCTAGGCTAAGCATGGCAATAACAAGTATCTTAACTTAGAGAAAATTCTAACAATTCTACAACTACTAGGATTTCCCAAGCATGGCATATAGATACTTAGCAAAAATTATCATGCAAGCCCTATACAAAATATTTCTAATGCATAGTCAAAATATTGGGATAAAAATATGAAGCACCACTTTCCTTGGTAGTTGGGGGAGTAACAACAATCCTCATAGTCACAATCACCAGTTGCACCAAAATCTACACATAGAATGATAACACCAAATTCACATTCCAAATAATCAAACAAAAATATATGAATGCATGAAAATGCCATGTGATGATTTTTCTAAACCAAGTAAGACAAGTAAAACAGTAATGAACAATAAACTAAACAATTATACACCAAATAAACTTAATTTGGCCCTTAAAACATTTTCCAAATATTTTTTATACACAAAATAAGCCTACAAATGTCTCTGCATAAAATTCTATTTTAACAGAGGAAAAATACAAAACCAAGCCTACATATGTGTAGGATTTATTTTTGTGATTCCATTGATATCTTATTTGCATTTTTTGGATAAACAGAACAAAAGTTATTGAATTTACAAGTTTAAACATTCAAAAATCATTTCCGGAATTTTAAACAGACAGGCTAGGCCACGTGGGCTGTTTCTATTGGATGATACCGTTTCCACGGATCAATCAACGAGGGCCGTTGGATTTACGTGACAGTGCATGGCCAGATCTGCTCATACCATTTCATTTAAGTGATCTAATCTTAAGCGTTAGATCTAGATCCAACGCTACTGAGCACACGACCATGGATGGGCGGCGCTAGCGACGGCAGTGCAGCGGCGACGCTACTGGCGATGGTGTTCTGGCGATTCTAGAGGGGGCTAGGGGAAGTGGTTGGTCTTACCAGCGTCGCACGGCTGCGAGGAAGATCAACGTGGTCGTGGTTGGGGCGGGGCGTGCTGTAGAGGGGGCTAGAGCTCATCGGAGTTGCAGGCGGCGTCGAGTCCTTGTAGACAGAGTTGTTGCCGATGCTCTGGATTGTCCTAGCACAAACCAGTGGTATCAGGAGGTGCACAAGGTCACTGTGAACACGACAGTGCCAAGGAGAAAGCAAGGGGCGGTCGGACTTTACCTAAATTGCTCGCCAAAGTTGAGTGGCGGCTCTATCGCTTGTAGAGGTGGATGGGGACGACGACCTAGGTCATGCGTGGACAAACCAAAGGTGTCAGAAGGTGAACAGGGGCATGCTGGTCACACTCGTTTGAAGCAGAGGCACAGGGGCGGTCGGAACTCACCAGAATTGGCCGCCAGAGGTGCTCGGTACTGCGGCGGTGCGAATGAAATTACGAGCAGCCTGGTGGCGGACAAGGGGCGCTAAGTGAGGGAAAAGACCGTGGCGAGGTGGTGATTAAATAGTCGGAGCAGGGGCAAAAATCTCGTGGTGAATCAATGGGATTGATTATCGCAGTGATGAGGAGGAAACGGCCGGCGACGACGTGGTCGCATGCGTGATTTTGGGGAAGAAAGAAGTGAGCTGGCGTAGGTCCACTAGACAGTGACTGCGGGGTAGAGTGGGTGCGGTGAGAAACAGAGAGGGGGAGGGGTTTCTCGGGTGGGCTTGCTGGGCTAGATACTGGGCCGCGGGTTGGGTTAGATAGCTGGTTTGGTTTTTTCTCCATTTCTCTTTTTCTTTTTCTTTTTCTGATTTGATTTTATGGTTTGAATTTAATAGCTATTTCAATTCTTTTTCAATAAGAATTTTTCCCAGAATTTTGTACTGTGTTTCTTGTGTCCTGGGATGTGTAAAACATCCATTCATACTCAAATTCATTTTGGGTTTGAAATAAAGTTTAAAACCATGCCTTTAGTTAAATATTTTTAATAGGCATACAAATGGTTTTAAATTTTAATTTTTTTGAAAATCTTTGTGTGGCCTTGCATTCACTTCCAAAGCAATGCTGAGCAAAACTAAGCATAGATAGAAAATGAAATATAGTCCCTTTAAGTGGACTCGTTCTCATCAACACCGTAGCGTATCTCGTAGTCCACGCCTTCAATTCCTCCGGATAGATCAGGTTCCTCGTAGAACACATCTTCTTGGCATTCGGCTGCATACATTGGCACGTCTTCGGGATCCTCAGAGTATAAGCAAGGGATCAAAGGAAAGGATGAGTAACAACGTTACCCAACAAGTTCATTATATGCAAGGTGGGAAGTTTGATGCTCTAACTACCACTTCGGATTATAAATCCTTGGCACTATGTAGTTTTCGTAATTCTTTCTTCAAAGGTTGATTTTATTCCAAAAACTATGACAATCAGCCTTCATAGGTTGACCAGAACTTTCATGGAGTTCCTTTCCTGCCGCGTTCGTATCTCCTTCCCGGAACAGGGAGTAACAAGTTACAGTTCTTACACTCTGCAGAGGTGCGTTACTTTACCCATGAGAGATCAACTCCTTGTTGCACAACCGGGCGTACTTTCCCGTCCACAATTCCATGATGAGGGGCTCAGTAGTTGGTCCAAGCCAATCACTACCCCCTTCGCGACCCCGCATGCCTCCTTGGTGTACACCATGCCCACATAATGAATTACGGCAATGGTTTGTACAAACCGTTAGATGCCAGAACTATCACGGGACATTGAAAGTTCCCACCCATATGCTGCATATCCTCTATGAATTACCAATTAATATGCACATTACGAGGATAACATCCACGACCTGCACATCCGGCTTCATGCGAGAGGAAGAAGATACAGCTGACTTCTCTGTCCCATTCCAAATCTCATGGCTAACGCGTAATATACGACGCTAGAATCACTGATGTTAGGGGTTATTAAGTCCCTACTTGATCATCATTGTTGCAATTAGATCTATAAGTTCTATTGCTCCATTATATCACCACTTAGGATGATATCTATGATTTTTGTGTTTATGAAAATAATATTTTCTTTCTTTTATAGCATATATGATAACACACAATTTGCAAATACTTTGATAAAAACTCTTCAAAGGACATGAGCAAGTGATGAACTTTCCTTGTGATGGCAAGGTAGTGAATTTTGATGCTTGCACTGGACCTTGAGCTTCTAGTTCTACAAAAACATCATTATTGCCCGGTAAGGACAATATTAAAGAAGCAAAATGATTATGCAAGTAATATAATGCATTATGCATTTTCCCTATATAAGGTGCCTTTTAATAAAGCATTTATAAATATTAGCTTTTTATATTTATTGCATATATTGAATTATTTTATTTTATTTCCCTTTTATTTGAATTTTATTGATTTAATATTTCTTTTAGGAATTATTAAAAATTTATTAGTAAATATTTATTTAGTATTTTTCAAAAATACTATAATATTAATAAATAATGAAAGTGATTTTTATTTATTTTTATCACTTTTCCATAATTTTATAAAATTCCATAAGGAATATATAAATTACAAAATTCTTATAAAAGTTTAAGTGTTCAAAACTTTATATTTTATTTTATTTGAACAGAGTGGATTATTGTGAATCCAAAAATATTTTATTTATAATTTTTGGACTTTTATTTTATTTTCTATAATTTTATTGAGGCCAGGGGCATTTTGGTCTTTTCTAATTGATCAAAAAGATTTATTAAGCAACTTGGGCTTATTGGGCCAGGGTGGCCCAATAGGGCAGGGTCAAAAGATATCCCCAAAGGGTTTTGGCCCACCCAGCCCACACTGCCTCCTTTCTCTCCCTCGACCTTATCTCCTCCTCCTCTGGCTCGACCCCGTGGCCGGTGATGCCGCCACCATCGATTCCCGCTGCCGCCGGCCGTTCTGGCCGCCATCATGGTGCTAGTTGAGGTTGTCGATGACGCTTGTTCGTTCTATACACTTGGATTTGTCGCTGGGGCTTCCCCGTGGTCAGTTCCACCCCATTTCCGAACCCTAGGGTTCGGAAAAGATGTTGTCGCCGCCGCCGCGAACCCGCCTGCGGTGGTGTGCTGGTCTCGTGCGCTGCTGCGGCCGCCGTTGTGGCAGGTGCAGGTTGCAATGCCCCTTTGGGTACTCCCTATGCCGCCGCAGTTTGCCGGCCCCTCTGCTTCCTCTTCGATTCATCAACGAGGACCTCGGGTAAGTTGATTCTATGGTCCTTGTTCATGCTACTGCCATGATTCTCTCTGTGTGCATCGAGTGTCTTCACATGCCTAGTGACTATGTGCTGATTGGGTTCATCTCTGGCTTAGAGTTCTTGCTCTGATTAGGGTTCATCACCCCCTGTTGATCATATCTAATTATGGGAAGTGATTGTCTGCTGTGGTTAATGATTGGTAGTGGCTTTGATGATGCTAGTTGCCTGTCAGACTAATTCTAGTGGTAACCCACTATGATCTATGCTAGTGTTTCAATGAAATCCTTGATTGGATTATGTTGTTGGTTTGAGAAGTTTCTCTACTATCAGAATACTTGTATTGACAGTAGATTTCTCTCAGTAGTTGCCTACTGCAATTATAATGTGGGCTTGTTTGAGATTATACACTCTTAATCAAATCATTACATGTAATGATTTTCTGTTGATGTATAAATTCATTTTAAGGTTGATTCCTGGCACTTGGCTTTAGGAAAATGATATTTATTGGTTGTCCCTTGTATATGTGGATGCTAAACAAAGATTGGTTTTAGTTCATATACAACCTGTCCTTGTGATACCAATATGATCTGGCACACAAGTGATTGGGTTTTTATTTCTGGGCTTAGCTTGATAATGCTTGTGACTAAAACTGGTAAGATGATATGAAAGCTTTCTGATATTGCTTGCCTATGATGTTGGTCTAAGGCTCTAGGATTTAATTCCTAGTTAGTTGGGCAATAGTTTGTTTGGAACTTATAGGATTAGAGGTGCTACTCTCTCTCTATGATAGATGTGCCCTGATCTGTTAAGATCAAATGAAAATGATCTAAGTTGCAAAAATAATACTGAACCCAGTGATGCTGGTCTGAGGGTTTAGTGTTTGTGGTGGAGCTGGATTTCTTATCCTTATGCTTAAAATCTCTAGGATAGATACACTCTTCTTGGGTGATTTATTGAGAGATTATCTCATAAAACAACACATGCTTTTATTTAGATATGTGATGAAATCATGTGATGGTTTTATGAGGCTCACCACAGATTCTGATGTGGATGTAGTAGATTAATGATGATCTTGATCTGCTTTTGCTAGGCTCCTGAGCTTGCTCTTGAGCTTGCCGGCTCCTCCTAGCTCCTGGGCTTGACCTTGCTGTCCACCAGATCCATCCCCTCCTTATGTCACCATCCTGGTGATGTTTGGGTTGATCTGGGTGGTTGGTTTTGGCAGCTGTTCTTGGTTTGGTTGCTGTTCACCCTGGCTGTGCTGGTGTGTTGTGTAATGGAGTGGTGCACTGATGTGCTCCTCCATGATTGTGATGTGGTTTTGTGATGCTGGATGTGCTTGTGTGGTCGACAGCACACCATCTGCATGCTTGTGTGTGTGCATCCTGTGTGCCTGCTATGCACATATGGATAGGTTCAGAAAGTTTGAACTTACTATTACCAATCTACTTTTACCTTGGCTGGTGAATTGGTCCCTTTTGGCTGCCATTTGCATTATGGCTACCATTTGCATTCTGGCTTGAACTTACTATTACCAATCTACTTTTACCTTGTCTGGTGAAACTTGCCCCTTCTTAACATTTCTCAATGATGAGTTTGTCAAGTGCATCTCACTGACATATCTGAGAGAAATATACTAACACTAATCTTATTTTGTTTTTGTTTAGTCTTTGTTTTACAGGTTTAAAGATGAAGATGATGATTTAGTGTAGTTTTAGATATAGGATAGTTAGTTGATATGTAAATGTAATTTTCTTAATCTTTTGTAATTTTTCTTTTATAATTCTTGTAATCTTTATTTGTTCATTTGTAATAAAGATTATATATTTATTAATAAAGAATATTCTTTTTCTTTATTCTTTTTGTAAATTGTGAAGTTTTGAATAACTCTAGTAATTTCATTCTTTGTAACTTATTTATGTATATAAAATGAATTTCTTATACAATATTGTTTTTAGATAAGATTTAAATTATAATACTTTTTTCTTAATTAATTTAAGATTCAAATCTTATATCAAAATCATTTAAATTATAAAACACCTAAGCTTTACAAATCCAAACTCATTTCAAAACACACATAATTCCTTTAAGATCATATCAAAGTTTATAGCAATCCTCCTTTAAGACTAAACATACTCTCAAAGTAAGAAAGAAACATTGATCACTCAAGCTTTTTATTTGGCGAAAAAAATTACCCACATTTTCTCAGATGAATGCATGCAACAATACATATTCCTAAATCTACCCTTCGTTAGGTCCTATATACTGGGATGTTACAACATGTCAAATCCTGGCTGATTATTCTGGTTGTTTTTGTTGTTATTGTTATTGTTGTTGTTATTCTGATTCTGGTTCTGCATGAAGGTGGTCATCACTTCATCAGTTGTGCTTGCGCTGTCATCAACTACTGCATCTCAGGAGTGACATTGTTGTTGTTTTGGTTGGGGTTGGCACGTCGAGGAGGCATCTGTGGTTTTAATAAGGATAAGAATGAGATACCCATAGATTCTTAACATGCACAATACATCACATAGACAATCACAATAACCAAGCATCAAAATAACATAGAGTTTAAACGACATAAACAACAAGTTTTGGAAAAATCAAACACACCATAGCAAGCCATCCACATATTGGATGGTCATTGCGACTCAATAATCAAAGTACGGTAGATGAAAGATAATCGAGTAGTCTACACTACTCCTCCGCATCAATCTCCACGTCAACGAGGGTAAGACCTACATTCTCCATGGCGGTCTTGTACTCTTCAACACTAGTAGTCAAGGCCTCAATCTTAGCCCTAAGAGCCCTCTTCTGTGAACATAGCCTCTCGATCACTCCCTGCTGATGCTCAAGCTCGAAGTCCTTGGCCTCTAGCTCTTCCTTCATATCTCGGATCTTCTTGTTCCTGTCTTGGACTCTTTTCTCCCCTCTCTTGAACTTCTTGTCCTGGCTTTCAAACTTGGCCTCCATTTCCTTGACAATCTCTTCTTGCTCCGCGAAGAGCTTATCCTTCTCTCGAAGCTAAACCTGGAGATCGTCATTGCTAAGCATGACGTTGGTCCTATCAGTATCTAGGTTTCTAATAAGACCCTCTAGGTCCTGAAGGTATAGATGGATCGACTCCATCGTCTCTCTAGAAGCATCCTCATACTCTATAGCCTCATCCTCCTCATTGTGTCTCCTGAAGGGGTGAAAGTAAAGACCTCTAAGCTCGGTGGAGTGCCTCCCTACCAGACGCACAAGTAACTCCTGCATGACTACATCTAGGCCTTTCTCCTTGTCGTCATGCATCAGCTTGAAAGTGATGGTCTACGTGGTTGGCTCTGTCTGGCGTCCCGGCTGGGTGACTCTGAAGCCCCATAGGTCCTTCCTCTCAAACTTGGTGAGTGGAAATGTCATGATGCTAGGAAGTGGAAGGTTGAGCACACTAGTGAGCTCAATGAGACGAGTACCAAAACGAGTTCCCTTGAACTCCTCGGCCGTGTTGATAACAACATTAGTCATCTATTTTTATAAGATAGAGAAAAGTTAAAATCAACATCAAATAGAGAAAAATCACAAGACAAAATATCACAAGCACATCTTTTTGCAACAAACACACAAGTCATAGCATACACAAATCCATTACAAACATCAAAGGTTCAACATGACTTAGACAAATTTTTGGAAGTAAAAGCGATAAGTGTGTTGGTCCAACTAACGAAGTACGTTACAACTCTCACTCACTAGACAAAATAGCTATCAGGGCATCCTTAGTAGCCATCTGTCTATCTTGTTCACAAGACTCCCAAATTAAGTCTATGATGTCTCCCCTTAGTTGTTGGTTGGTAGTCTCTAACTCTTGGGTATGCTTCTTTTATTCTCTAAGGTCATTTTGGGTGTTGAGCATTCTGCACTTGAGTCTATCACCAAGCTCCTTGATGGCATTCCAAGCAGCATTTCTTGCAAAGTCAAAGAATGTCGTGTGCATTTCAGAGTTGGTGACCATGCAGAATCCTGACTCCTTGTGGTTGTATTCCTTGTTTTTGTACAATTGAAGTTGCACCCACCAATACTCTTCTCCTTCATCCATCACAGGGAATCCCTTGTACACAGCTACACCATGTATCACCATGGTAACCATAAGGTTCTTGAGTGCCTTGGGAAATTCTGTCTCACACTCCAAAGTCATGGTCATGAGTGGTCCCTTCCTCACGGCTTCGTTGATGGAGTTCATCTACAAATAGAGATTAGAATGAAGATTAGAAAAGTTTACGAGAAGAAAAAGACAAGTGTGGAAATTTTTCAAAGTGTTGTAAATTTTTCCTTAGTAGTTTCTAATCCAATCCTAGGGTCATAATCCTACAGGCAACACAGTGCTCTGATACCATCTGTAGGACCCCACCTTTATAAAGGTAAAGGTCCCTGTGATTGCAATGCTAGTCCCTGGATCAATTGCTAGCTTCCACAGTTTAAGATGAAGTACATAGAAACAAAGGTCATTATTACATCGTCATTACAAAGATAACATAGTCTTTTACAACTCCATAGCCATAGGATAGTACAAGAGTTTAACTTAACAATATAAATAAAAGTCTTCATCTTCATGTGCCACAAGCAAGCATGTTGAGTGTAGACTCACAACCCTAATCCTCATCAGAGTAACCTGCAACATCACAAGTTACATCCGCAGTGGGTCAATACATTGGAATAGTATTGGCAAGTGATACCTTAGTAGAATAATAGTATCTAGCTTCTACATGAATTTGGCTAAGTGTAGCTTAGGCTTGCTTTTCTCAAAATAGGTTTTACCTATCAGTTGAAAACACTAAGTTTTTGTTTGGCAAAAACTCCCAAGGAACCACCAATAGACATTGGTGAACCTTTACCCTTGTTCAACCACAAGTTTTAACTTAGAAATTGGGATGAGGAGATTCTTGATAGCTTCCATGTCTTGATGCTCAAATTGTCCGTTGCCGGGGACACGGCTAAGTACTTAGATTCTTCCTTCTGCAGAGGTGGTGCACTTTCCCCACAAGACTTGATTTTCACCAAGACATGACCTTTCAGAAGCCTTCCTTAGACCAAAATGGACGCGTTCCAACCTATCACCCCCTACCACCAACTTTCCATTTGGCTAAGTTATTGCAACCTATATGATCCAGGCAGAGCCCATAATGCCATGTGGCTGCACTAGAAGCTTCTTCACATATGGCATCTCAAATCCCTTTTTTCCTGGGTGGCATTCCACAAGTGAGATACACATGGTAGACCATTGAACAATGGGCCCTGGTAACCACTCAACAAAAATCCAACCAAGAAATTACCATTCCACCCAGGTGTTTCATTCACTTAGTTGTTTTATTAAGCAAAACATAAGTTAAAGACTTAGCAATATTTTTCCATAGCATGTATATAATCCACCCTTGGTTGCTACTAGCTAGGCTAAGCATGGCAATAGCAAGTATCTTAACTTAGAGAAAATTCTAACAATTCTACAACTACTAGGATTTCCCAAGCATAGCATATAGATACTTAGCAAAAATTATCATGCAAGTCCTATACAAAATATTTCTAATGCATAGTCAAAATATTGGGATAAAAATATGAAGCACCACTTTCCTTGGTAGTTAGGGGAGTAACAGCAATCCTCACAGTCACAATCACCACTAGCACCAAAATCTACACATAGAATGATAGCACCAAATTCACATTCCAAATAATCAAATAAAAATATATGAATGCATGCAAATTCCATGTGATGATTTTTATAAACCAAGTAAGACAAGTAAAACAGTACTGAACAATAAACTAAACAATTATACACCAAATAAACTTAATTTGGCCCTTAAAACATTTTCCAAATAATTTTTATACACAAAATAAGCCTACAAATGTCTCTACATAAAATTCTATTTTAACAGAGGCAAAATACAAAACCAAGCATACAGATGTGTAGGATTTATTTTTGTGATTCCATTGATATCTTATTTGCATTTTTTGGATAAACAGAACAAAAGTTATTGAATTTACAAGTTTAAACATTCAAAAATCATTTCTGGAATTTTAAACAGACATGCTAGGCCACGTGGGCTGTTTCTATTGGCTGATACCGTTTCGCACGGATC
This sequence comes from Avena longiglumis, assembly GCA_030063025.1. Classification (NCBI taxonomy): domain Eukaryota; kingdom Viridiplantae; phylum Streptophyta; class Magnoliopsida; order Poales; family Poaceae; genus Avena; species Avena longiglumis. The sequence goes on along the minus strand of CP125975.1, from coordinate 37,746,391 downwards.
GATCAACGAGGGCCGTTGGATTTAAGTGACAGTGCATGGCCAGATCTGCTCATATCGTTTCGTTTAAGTGATCTAATCTTAAGCGTTAGATCTAGATCCAACGCTGCTGAGCACACGACCATGGATGGGCGGCGCTAGCGACGGCGATGCGGCGGCGGCTCTACTGGCGATGGTGTTCTGGCGATTCCAGAGGGGGCTAGGGGCAGTGGTTGGTCTTACCAGCATCGCACGGCTGCGAGGAAGCTCAACGTGGTCGTGGTTGGGGCGGGGGCGTGCTGTAGCGGGGGCTAGAGCTCCTCGGAGTTGCAGGCGGCATCGGGTCCTTGCAGACGGAGTTGTTGCCGACGCCCTGGATCGTCCTAGCACAAACCAGTGGTATCAGGAGGTGCGCAAGGTCACGGCGAACACGACAGTGCCAAGGAGAAAGCAAGGGGCGGTCAGACTTTACCTAAATTGCTCACCAAAGTTGAGCAGTGGCTGTCTCTTGCAGAGGTGGATGGGTACGGCGACCTGGGTCATGCGCAGACAAACCAAAGGTCTCAGAAGGTGCACAGGGGCATGCTGGTCACACTCGTTTAAAGCAGAGGAATAGGGGCGGTCGGAACTCACCGGAATTGGCTGCCGAAGGTGCTCGGTACCGTGGCGGTGTGAATGAAATTACGGGCAACCTGGTGGCGGAGAAGGGGCGCTGAGTGAGGGGAAAATACCACGGCGAGGTGGTGATTAAATAGTCGAAGAAGGGGCAAAAATCTCGTGGTGAATCAATGGGATTGATTATTGCAGTGATGAGGAGGAAACGGCCGGCGACGACGTGGTCACGTGCGTGATTTTGGGGAAGAAAGAAGTGAGCTGGCGTGGGTCCACTAGATGTTGCATGGGTAGAGTGGGGTGAGAAGCAGAGAGGGAGGGTTTCGGATGGGCTTTAGGCTAGTTCTTGGGTCTGGGTTGGGTTGGGTTAGATAGCTGGTTTGGTTTATTTATTTTTCTCTTTTTCTTTTTTTGATTTGATTTTCTGGTTTGAATTTGAATATCTATTTCAATTAGAATTTTTCCCAGAATTTTGTACTGTGTTTCTTGTGTCCTAGGATGTGTTAAACATCCATTCATACTCAAATTCATTTTGGGTTTGAAATAAAGTTTAAAACCATGCCTTTAGTTAAATATTTTAATAGGCATACAGATGGTTTTAAATTTGAATTGTTTTGAAAATCTTTGTGTGGCCTTGCATTCACTTTCAAAACAATGCTGAGCAAAACTAAGCATAGATAGAAAATGAAATATAAGCCTTGCCTCACTTAAATAAGTATTAGGCATAAATTTGGTTTATTTTGTTTGAATTTTATTTGGGAAAAGATCAAATGCTCAAGAATGCATGAATGATATGCACCTTTATAAATCATGATTTTTGGGATGTTACATTATGAGGCTTAACCTAGCTCGTTTGTGTGCCGTTGTAGAGGTCGGGGGTGCTTCTGAGTAGCATTTGGGGCAATAGAACTCGGTCCAAGTGCCCCAGGGGAAGAGGAAAGTAGGCCATGTCAATAGATGATTCGGCCTTAGAGTAAAAAGGACCAGCTAGATCTAATTCCCTCTCAGCCGAATAAAGGAAGTAGGCCCAGTCGGGGTCTTCTTATTCGGCCCATGGCGCAGGTCGGTGAAGGTGGTGGCCCAGCCGGATCATCCCATGCCGGCCCAGGCGAGGAAGGGGAGGTGTGCGGAGTGGTTTCCTGTGGTGGGCCGGGTGAAGCCTCTGGCCCACCCGGGTTACTTTTTCCATCTAAGGGTGATTTTATTGATATGTTGGCTAGTCCCCGGGTTGAATCATTTCCTTCCCAGGGTGAATGACTAAATAATTCAAGGTGACAACTCTCGAGTGACATTCAGGGTTATCTCATGCATGTGTTGGTGGCTGAGTTATTTGATACTCACTATACGCTTGGAGAAGAAGTTGAGTCATACTTGATGAGTCATGCTGGCTGAATCAAGCTTACTGAGTTAGGCTGGCTGAGTCAGTCTGGCCGAATCAAGCTTGCCGAGTCAGGCTACCCGAATCAGACTTGCTGAGTCAGGACGGTTGAGTCAGGCCTGCCGAGCCAGTCCTGCCAAATCAAACTTGTTGGTTCACGCTGGACGAATTAGTCCTGCCAAATCAGACTTCCTGAGTCAGGTTGGTTGATTCAGGCTGGCCGAATCATACTTGCTGAGTCAGGCTGGCTGAGTCAGGCTTTTCGAGTCAGTCCTACCGAATCAGACTTGCTAAGTCAGGCTGGCCAAATCAGTCCTGCTGAATCAGACTTTCCGAGGCAGGCTTGCTCAGTCATGCTTGGAGGCTCCTATGCCCACCAAGACACAGAGAGACGGTGATGTTTTACCGAGTTCCTCCCAACAATGAAGTACATCTCGTTTGTAGAGGGGGTGGTTTCAAACCACCAACGCCACAAAAGGCCTCCCTTGTTATCCTGTGAATCTCACCACAACGGGATCGATCCACACTTCCACTATCGGTGCATTTCTCTGTGGTAATCTGGAACCTCTCACAAGGTTGGGGAAATTCTCTACAACTCAACTAGAGGCTCCCAACAAACAACCTTGGAGAAAGCTCCACAATTTAATTGGAGGCCCCAAGTAATCCACAAACCTGCAAAACAACTAAATCGTCTAGGGTTCCAAGAACCCAAGAGTAAAAATCTTCTCACATTTCACCCAATCGAATCATCACCGAGAACTCAAATCGATGCACCAAATGTAATGACAAGAACACAAGAAGTGCTCAAGCCCTTCTCTCCCAAATTCCACCAAAGCTACAAAAGCTTATGGTGGAATAAGAGAGAAAGAACAATGGAGGAAATCCATAAAAGACTCCAAGATCTAGAACCAAAGATGTTCCCCTCACTTAGAGGAGAGATTAATTGGTGGGGTTGTAGATCTAGATCTCCTCTACCAAATACCTCAAGAATATGGAAGAATCATAGGAGGGATTGTGGGATAGAAAGCTCAAGAAGATCAACAATGAAGGGGAAGACTTGGAAGAATTGAGGAGAGACCATTGGGGAAGAAGGGCCCATTATATATGCCCACTCACTTCCGTTCATTTTCTGCCTGTTGGGGAAAAACCACACCGGAGACTCCGGTCTGGGGACCGGAGATTCTGGTCTGCAAGCAACTCGCATCGGAGATTCCGGTCTATCTCCGGACAATCTCTGGAACCCTATACTGCGGTGACCCAGGATGCCACTTCATGATGTAGTACTATAGTCGTTAACATAACACCAATGAAACACCGTTCACTAGTATCACATCCCTCAGAGTAGTACAAGAGAAACATAGCAGGTCCAAGACATGACTATAGGTTACAACTCAACTCTTTACACAAGATCCAGAGAACACTCTAGGTTAAAGAGAGAGAAAGAAACTTCTTACAAAGAAGAATCAAAAATAAATAATTCCAAAACTATCATACTAATTGGACTAGTATCTTAACTAATGATCTGGCATCGCTGCTATTGCAATACACTATAGGAATAGGTTCTATGGCTACAGATTATATTCCTATCTACTCAGTAACTCCGTCTTCACTTGAGTTGATGTATATGTTGACTTTCTTGACTTCATTGAAGAACTTTAACTTTTGATGAGGATTCCTGGAGCATGATTTGATGTAGACATCGTCTGTACTAGCTTTAGAACCTAGCAAGGGTTAAGAAGATACTTTGAGTACAAGCATACTCAGCAAGTTCACTAGAAAAGGAGTGTTTGATGCACTATAGCTACAGCCACAGACCGTAGGTCGTAGGCCATGCAAGTTTTCATAAATATTTCTTCAAAGGTTGCTTTTATTCTGAAAAGCTATGTTCGTCAACCTTCACGGGTTTACCAAAACTTTCATGGATTTCCTTTCCTGCCGCGTTCGCACCTCCTTCCCGGAACAGGGAGTAACAAGTTACAGTTCTTACACTCTGCAGAGGTGCGTCACTTTACCCATCAGAGATCTTAAGCTTTGTTGCACGACTGGGAGTATGTTTACGGTGACCCAGCATACCACTGCATAATGTAGTACACTATAGTCGTTGACATAACACCAATGAAACACCGTTCACTAGTATTACATCCCTCAGAGTAGTACAACAAAAACACAGCAGGTCCAAGACATGACTATATGTTACAACTCAACTCTTTACACAAGATCCAGAGAACACTCTAGGTTAAAGAGAGAGAAAGAAACTTCTTACAAAGAAGAATCAGAAATATATAACTCATAGCTACCATACTTATAAAACTAGTAGCTGAACTACTAGGCTTGCATTGTTGCTATTGCAATACTCTACAGAAGTGGGTTCTATGGTTAGAAATTCTATTCTTATCTAATCAGCAACTTCATCTTCACTTGAGTTGATGTATATGCTGACTTCCTTGACTTCATCGAAGAGTTTTAGCTTTTAATGATGATTCCTGGAGCATAACTTGATGTAGACGTCGTCTGTTCTGGCTTTAGAACCTAGCAAGGGTTAAGAAGATACTTTGAGTACGAGCGTACTCAGCAAGTCCACTATAAAAGGAGTGTTTGATGCACTATAACTACAACCATAGACCGTAGGTCGTAGGCAATGCAAGTTTTCGTAAACATTTCTTCAAAGGTTGCTTTTATTCTAAAAAAACTATGTCCGTCAGCCTTCACGGGTTTACCAGAACTTTCATGGAGTTCCTTTCCCGCCGCGTTCGCAGCTCCTTCCCGGAACAGGGAGTAACAAGTTATAGTTCTTACACTCTGCAGAGGTGCGTCACTTTACCCATGAGAGATCTTAGCTTTGTTGCACATCTGAATTGCAGGTTCATTCACACTTCCTTGGTGTGAGGCCCAGACTAAGATCCAAGCCAATCACTGCCTTCTCCGCGACCTCGCACGTCATCCCACCTATTGAATTACGGCAATGGCAGTACAAACCGTTCAGATGCCGGAACTATCATGGGACGTTGGGGGCTCCCACCCATATGATGCATATCCTCTATGAATTACCATAAATAATATGCACACTACGAGTGATAACAGCCACGACCCGCACATCCAGCTCCATGCGAGAGGGAAAAGATACAGCTGACTTCTCCGTCCCATTCCAAATCTCATGGTCAACGCGTAATATACGGCGCCAAGAATCACTGACGACATTGGTTGTTAAGTCCTAGGTAATATGTTCATTTACCACCGAAACTCTTATAGTAGGTTATTACCTCATGGTAAATAACCTATAATCACATTATTATGAAAATAGTGTTTTCTATCCTTTTTCAAATGCAGGTGATGACAACACTAGATTTGCAAAATACTTTACAGAAAATAATCAAAGGACATGAGCAAGTGTGAACTTGCCTTTTGTGATTGCAAGATTATGCACTCACGGTCTTCGAGACGACATAAGATCCAATATCTGAAATCTGCATCATTGGTCCGGTAAGGACTAATGTTTAAAGAAGCAATATGCAGTTATGCATAAGTAATGCTATGCATTTTTGTAAAACTCCCAAATTGAATCCCCAATACTTTGAGTGAAGTGAATTCAAGTGATTCTTTTCAGAGTTGGTTTATCTTCAAATTTTACTTTATAAGTAATGACCTTTATAAGGAACCTAAGCGTTAACAATCCAAAATATGTAAGTAAAGTATAAGATGATGTGATTATGGTGAATTGTCATGTGGTGACTATGATAAAAGTCCTTGGGATTGAGTTGTTAAGAGTTGAAGGACTTATTATAAGATTGTTATTTGAAGTGGCAAAAAGAATAACATTTGAAGAAAATATTTCCTTCTAAGGTTTAACAAATCTTCATTGTTAATAGGACATGATCAATGTCTTTTGGTGTCTCATTTATTAGTTTGGACTTGAGATGATTTATGTCATAATTTCAATAGACCAAAGTTAACTATAAAAACATAAGTAGTTTATTAGACATGATGTTTCTAAGCTTTTGAGACTAAAGTTAACTTTAAAAGGTTAAGTAAACTTAAGATGTAATATATTTTAATTACTCCCAAGTTTTAGATTTATTATAGGTATAACTAAGGTGTGGAATTATTCACTTTCTATTTAAGTGAATGATTAGATTAAATTTATGTTGCTATTATGAAAGGAATATGTATTTATTTAATGGAATCATATTTATACGGTCTTAGTAATTTGTTAGAATTAAAGTTATGTTAATAGTGGTTAAGATATAATGATTATTCACCGTATTATATAAATGGGTGATACCCAATGTTTATTTAAAAGGATTCTTAATAAGATTTTTTAAAGAATATTTTAAAGTTAAAAGTTATACTTAAGTTTGATTACGAATTCAAGTTATGGGTTTGGAATTAGTACTAAGACACTAATTTCTCAAGGTTTTATAAGAATTGTAATTATTTCTTACTTAAGAATTATTTTTAAAGAATTCACAAAATAGTTATTAGGTAAGGATTTATTATTTAAAATATTAAAGATTTTCTAATAATATATTTAATATTTTTCTAGTGTAATATATTTATTCAAGACCTTAAACATGAATTTTATTTATTTTTAAGTATTATCTTTATTTTTATAAAATTCATCAAATAATTAAGTGTCTTTAAATATTTGCTTTATGTTTTATTTGTAAAACTCTAAGTGAGTATTTTTATAAAATATTAGAGTTATTTTGATACACAAAAATGATTTTTTTTAGGGTTTTTGTTTTATTTTATAAAATTTCATTTAAGATTTAATGGTGTTAATAATTATTTTACTTTAAATTTATTCTAAACACTTAAAATTATATTTTAGTAGGTAGATATTATTTTTGTGGTCATTTTTATATATCATATGTATTTTTAGGATTTTTCTAAAGCTAAAAATGATTGGAGGTTATTTTAGTAATTCATTTTTTATTTTATTTCTAAACCTAATCAACTTGGGTCGTTTGGTTGGGTATGTGGGCTGGCCTGGCCCAACTGGACCATGCCAGACCCCTCACCCCCGGCCCAACCCTCACTCCACACACACCACGCACACACACACACAGACGTCATCCTCTCCTCTCTTGCTCCCATGCGATGCCGCCGTCGCCGCCACTCCGACCGGTTGCCGGCCGACCTCGGCTCGGCCGCCTGCCGACGAGGCTCCGACTCAGGCACCCCCGCTGATTACCTCTGCATCGGTGCTGCTCTGCTTCACCGCTCGTGCCCCTGCGAAACCCTAGCCATGCGGTTCGGCTAGGTCACCGGCGCGACTCCAGTGGCCCCCGGTGCCCCTGGCTGCTGCTCGAGGATGTGGTGCTCCGGCGCTCCTCTGGCATCGCCCTGGTGCTATGGTGAGGAGATGATGTCGTCTTTGTCCCTGTGAGCTCTATGAACGCGGCTTGGCACGGGTTCCAGCGCCCTCTGGGTGCTCCCCGTACCGCCGTGTTCATCCTCGACGCCGGCCACTTCTTCCTCTTCCTACCCTAGCGAGGACCATAGGTATGTTGTCCCCCTTTTCACTCTCTGGTCTTCTTTGCCTTCCCCCTCTCTGAATCCTCTCAGTACCCTGTGATTGACCATGTTCAGGAAATAAAAATTGAGCTCTTGAGAAAATTCCAATTGATTAGAGTAGTAGGTTTGGCAGTGTAGTTGATTAAGTGCTTAATGCCTCACTTGATTTGATACATGTACTATTGTTGTTTGTAAAAATAGAGCATGTGCTGTTGTGACTTGATTCAAAACTGGGCTTAGTATTATTCTGGTGGTTATTGCTGATAGCTAAGAGGTAATAAGTAAATGAATATTTAAATTCAAACCTTTGGTTTGAATCAGGTTTCTGAAGGGAATATGCCCTGAGAGGCAATAATAAATTGTTTATTATGTGTATTCCAAGTATATGATAGATGTTTATTTTGCATGCTATAATTGTATTAATACGGAAACGTTAATACATGTGTGTTTAATAAACAAACAGAAAGTTCCTAGTTAAGCCTCTCTCATAAACTAGCTCGTTGATTAACAAGATGATCAAGGTTTCCTGATCATGGACATTGGATGTTGTTAATAACGGGATCACAACATTAGTGTAATGATGTGATGAACATTCATCCGAAGTATAGCATTACGATCAAAGTCATTGAGTTTATATTGCTATAACAACTTACGAAGTGATCCTAATCCTTAGACCATGAGATCATGTCAATCACTAACAGGAAGAGTTTCTTGATAACATCAAACGTCACACCGTAACAGGTGATTATAAAGATGGGTTGAGAACTAATAAAGTGTTATGTTGAGGCTCATGGATCAAGAGTGGAATTTGTTCATCCCGATGACGGATAGATATACTCTGGCCCTCTCGGTGATATCACATTGATTAGCTTGCAAGCAAGTGATTTGATCACTAGAATGTTATATCAGGAACGAGAAAGAGTGCATGTCGATGCGAGATCAAACTAGGTATGGAGATACCGATGATCGAATCTCGGACATGTAATATATCGTGAGACAAAGGGATTAAGATACTAGCGTAAAAGGTTCAAGCGATCACAAGAAAGTCATCGTTGAATGTGTGGGAGTCGATATGGGTCTCCGGATCCCGCTTCGATTATTGATCCGAGAGGGTCTCGATCATGTCCGCATTATTCACGAACCGTAGGGTGACACACTTAAGAGACACCGACATCCAATTGGAGCAAAAGTTTCATGCCGAAAAGAATAAACAAGCGCAGGAATTTATTTCACTAGAATCTAAAAGCAGGTTTGGGTGAAATTGCATAAAATGGTTATGCATGTGAAATAGAATTCTAGCAAGGGGTTATTTGTGAATGTTTGTCATTAAAGTAATTGACAAAATTCTGAATAAAATAAAAGAGTTTTATTTAATGAGAGTTTGCATTAAATTTGGTGGAAATTTAATGGGATTTTGAGTGGGATTTTGAGTGGACTTTTGAAGGGTCATTTTGTGAGTGGAGTGTCCACCCACATGATGAGGGAGGGCAAGGGCAGCCCCATGCGCAGCCACCCCTTGGGGTTCCCTCCTCCTATAAAAGGAGCCCTCCTCACTTCTCACTCACACCTCCTCGTGAAGGATCTCTCTCCCTCTAGAATTTATCCCCATGGTCTCGGACTAGCGAGATACATGTTCCCGGTGGCTATTCGGCAAGAAAGAGTTGTGCTTCATGCATCGCTGGAGCGAGGAGGCGGAGGTTGCTCGGTGCCTCGAGCGTGTGCGAGCACGGATCGCGCTGATTTCGGCGCTAGGACTTCCTCTCGATCTTGAGATCGGCAAGAGATCGTCTACATCAACCACGAGTTTGGACTCGTTAAACTTTGTCGGTCTTCAAGGGTATGTTCTCTACGGATGTACATCCGCCCGTTGTTTGTATCTAGTATAAATAGATCTTGGTATATAGTTCACCGTAGGAAAATTTTTGTTTTCTATGCTGCGAACCCTTCAGTGGTATCAGAGCCGGATCTATGCGTAGATACTTTACACGGGTAGTACACATATGAGTATGTGGGCGATGATGATCATGTTGTTGCTCCTTTCTTGTGATTTTGGATATTGGTGGCATAGTGGGATGAAGCGGCGGACAAACTTTACATGTCCTCGCACATGAGACCTGTTCCACGCTTGACATGCAACTAGTTTGCATAAGTGGCTAGGTGTCTGTCTCTCCTACTATAGTCAATATCTATTTTGCAAGCGAGTTGTCAACAATTTGATTATCCTCGTTGTGGTTCATGTTCGTAGGTAAGAACGGTTCTATCTCGAAGCCCTCACCACGTAAAACTTGCAATGGATAAATTAGAGGCGTCTAGTTTAGATTGTTCTTTGGGCTAGTGTTATGATATGGTGGTGTTGTAAGTAGAAGTATGAGATGATACTCTTACAACACACATAGCGTGTAAAACCCATAGATTGTGGATTTACACATATAGGTATGATAGTGATCATACCACGATGCACATGATAGAGATCATCTGGGAACCATATAATTTCACTATTAAACATATGATGTTTGATTGCATATTATATTGCTTATTTAGCACTTTGTTAAGCATAATAAGATGATCCCTCATTTAAATATCAAGATAAGAATGTGTTCTTCCTTTAGTATGCACCGGTTATGTTTTCGTCGCTCCAAGACATCACGTGATGATCGGGTGTACTTGGATCCTCGACCATACTTCGGGTCTAACTTGGCGAGCCTAGCATGTACAGACATGGCCTCGGAACACAGACCGAAAGGTTAAGCATGAGTCATATAGTTGATATGATGCCCATTTGATGCTCGCCTTTGAAGCTATACCGACTCACGTGATGATCGGACTTGGTGTAGTGGATTTGGTTCATGTAATCACCAAAAGGACACGAGGGATGTCGCTTTTGAGTGGGAGTTCATTCGTAATATAGATTAGTTGAACTCAATCTATCATACACTTAGTCTAAACTTTACAAATTCTGTTGTAGATGGCACCACCTGCTTTTAATTTCAATGCGTTCATGGAGAAAGAGAAACTAGCAACGAACGGTAGCAACTTTACTGAATGGGCCATGAATTTGAGGATTCTCCTCTCTCGCACAAAAGCAATATGTGCTAGAAGCGCGTTAGGCCCCACCCTTGATTGATGCCCCGACGAGGAGAAGAATGTCTATCTGTCTCGTCGGAGGACCACAACTTAGTTCATTGCGGCATATTGTATGGGCTAGAGGGAACTTCAAAGCGTTTCAAACGGCAATGCTTTTGATACAATGGGTGAGTTGAAAATGATTTTCGACACATGCTGCTGTAGAGAGCTACAATGCTTGAAAAGTTCTTTAGTGCATGATGGAAGAGAACACTCCGTTAGTGAGCATGTACTCAAGATGTCGGATTCTGTGATAAGCTTGTGTCCTTGGGAATAACGATTCCCATTGACTTAGGCATCCATCGTGTTCTGGTCTACGCCACCTAGCTATAAGAGCTTCGTGATGAACTATAATATGCAAGGCATGAAGAAGTCTCTCCCGAGCTTGTCAATGCTTAAAACCGCAGAAGTGGAGATCAAAAGGAACATCAAGTGTTGATGATCAATAGGAACACTGGTTTCAAGAAAGACAAGAAGGGAAAAGCGGAAGGAAGTAAGGCAAGCCCGTTGCAGCGCTGAAAAGAAACCCGAGTTGGACCTAAGTCCGATCGAAAGTGCTACTATTGTAAGGGATCGCCTCGAAGCGCAAATCGCCCCAAGTATCGGCGGACAAGAAGGCCGGCAAGGCAAACAAAGGTATATATGATATACATGTTATTGATGTGTACTTGACTAGTGCTCGCATGAGCACCGGGTATTTGATACGGTTCATTGCTAATATTTGTAACTCAAAGCGGGTCATGAACAAAGCGACCGCTAGCAAGGGTGAGGTCAAGATGCGTGTCGGCAATGGATCAAACGTTGATGTGATCGCCGTCGAACGCTACCTCTCCACTTACCGTCGGGATTAGTTATAAACTTAAATAATGTTATTTGGTGCTGACCGAGCATGAACATTGTATCTGGATCATGTTTGATGCAAAGTGGTTTTTCATTCAAATCTGAGAACAATGGTTGTTCCATTTATATGAATGAAATCTTTTATGGTCATGCACCAATGTTGAATGGTTTATTTCTGTTGGATCTCGATGATAATGTTACACATATTCATAATATTGATGCTAAAAGGATTAAACTTAGTGATGATATATCCGCATATATGTGGCAATCGCCGTCTAGGTCATATTGGCATTAAGCATGAAGAAGCTCCATTCGGATGGACTTTTAGAATCACTTGATTATGAATCATTTGATACATGTGAGCCATGCCTTATGGGCAAGATGACTAGAACGCCGTTTTCCGGTTCAATGGAACGGGCGACAGATTTATTGGAAATCATACATTCAGGATGTATGTGGTCCAATGAGTGTGTCGGTAGCGAGGTGGATATCGTTATTTTGTTACTTTCACGGATGATTTGAGTAGATACGGTTATATCTACTTGATGAAACACAAGTCTGAAACCTTTGAAAAGTTCAAGGAATTTCGAATGAAGTGGAAAATCATCGTAATAGAAAGATCAAATTTCTGATCGACCGTGGAGGTGAGTATCTAAGTTACGAGTTTAGCACTCACATGAAAGAGTGTGGAATTGTTTCACAACTCACACTGCGGAACACCACATGAAATGGTGTGTCGGAACGTCGTAATCGCATGCTTTATTAGATATGGTTCGATCTATGATGTCTCCGACGGACTTGCCGTTGTCATTTTGGGGTTATGCACTAGAAACTGCTTTCACTTTAAATCGGGCACCATCTAAATCCGTTGAAACGACACCGTATGAATTGTGGTTTGGAAACAAACCTAAGTCATCATTCTTAAAGTTTGGGGTTGCGATGTTTATGTGAAGAAACTTCAACCGGATAAACTCGAACCCAAAGCGGAAAAATGCGTCTTCATAGGATACCCTAAAGAAACTATTGGGTATTCCTTCTATCACGAATCCGAGGGCAAGGTTTTTGTTGCCAGAATGGATCCTTTCTAGAGAAAGAGTTTCTCGCGAAAGGTGTGAGTAGTCGGAAGGTAGAACTCGAAGAGGTTATGGAACCTTCTCTTCAAAGTATGGCGAGTAGCGCACGAAGTCGCTCGGAGTTGGCTCCACCTGTTGAAGAAGGAACTAATGATAATGATCATGAAACTCGAAAGAGTACTACCGAACCTCGCAGTCAAACAGACGCTGCAGCTCGAGTCAGACGAAATCTGTCATAAATTTCATGGTTGATGAAAATAATGACCTGCGACGTATGAAGAAGCGATGATGAGCCCGATTCCAACAAATGGTTAGAAGCCATGAAATCCGAGATGGAATCCATGTATGAAAATCAAGTTTGGAACTTGGTGGAATTACCTCACGACCAAAGGCCGTGGAGAACAAATGGATTTTCAAAGGAAAAGCGTCTTGATGGTAATGTGACCATCTATAAAGCTCGACTTGTCGCAAAGGGGTTTCGACAAATTCAAGGAGTTGACTACGATGAGACTTTCTCTCCGTAGCGATGCTAAAGTCGATTAGGATTATGTTAGCAATTGCATATTTCGATTATGAAATATGGCGGATGGATGTCAAAACGCGTTTCTCAATGGTAATATTGAAGAAGAGTTGTATATGATACAACCAAAGGGTTTTGTCGATCCTAAGGATGCTAACAAGGTGTGCAAGCTTCAGCGATCCATCTATGGATTGAAGCAAGCATCAAGTTGGAATCTCCGCTTTGATGAGGTGATCAAAGAGTTTGGATTTGTCCAAACTTATGGAGAAGCTTGTATTTACAAGAAAGTGAGTGGGAGCAATGTGGCATTTCGATATTATATGTGGATGACATATTATTGATCGGAAATGATATAGAACTTTAAACAGTGTTAAAAGTTATCTAAACAAATTTTCAATGAAGGACCTAGGTGAAGCATCTTACATATTAGGCATAAAGATCTATAGAGATAGATCTAGGCGCCTAATAGGGCTATCATAAAGTACATACCTTGATAAGATTTTAAAGAAGTTTAAAATGGACGGAAGTAAGAAGGGGTTCTTACCTATGTTGCAAGGCAAGACATTGAGTAAGACTCAAAGTCAAAGCGGAAGAAAGAGATAATGGACAAAGTCCCTATGCTTGACCATAGGCTCTATAATGTACGCCATGCTATGTACAAGACGGATGTGGCACACGCTATTAGTTTGACTAGTAGGTACCAATCGGATCCGTGTTGAACCTTTGGATAGCGGTCAAGAATATCCTTAAGTACTTGAGAAGAACTAAGGATATGTTTCTTGTATCTGGAGGTGAAGAAGAGCTCGTCGCTAAGTGTTATGTCGACGCTAGCTTTGACACCGATCCGGATGACTCTAAGTCTCAATCCGGATCGTATTTCTCATGAATGGCGGAGCGGTTAGTTGGAGGAGCTCCAAACAACCTGTGGTAGCGGGATCAACAACGGAGGCCGAATATGTTCTTTGCTTGAGCGGCTCGAGCGATTTGGATGAAGGAGTTCATATCCGAACTAGGAGTTGTGGCAAGCGTTGGACCCAATGGTGATCTATTGTGACAACAATGGTGCCATTGCCAATGCCAAAGAGCCAAGGTCTCACAAGCATTCCAAGCATATTAAGCGCGGTTTCACTCCATCCATGAGCATGTCAAGGATGGAGATATAAAGATTTGTAAAGTACATACGGATCTCAATGTAGCAGATCCGTTGACTAAAACTCTCCCTAGAGCAAAACATGATCAACACCGAACTCAATGGGTGTTAGATATATCACTATGTAACTAGATTATTGTCTCTAGTGCAAGTGGGAGATGAAGGAATATGCCCCGAGAGGCAATAATAAATTGTTTATTATGTGTATTCCAAGTATATGATAGATGTTTATTTTGCATGCTATAATTGTATTAATCGGAAGCGTTAATACATGTGTGTTTAATAAACAAGCAGAAAGTTCCTAGTTAAGCCTCTCTCATAAACTAGCTCGTTGATTAACAAGATGATCAAGGTTTCACGATCATGGACATTGGATGTTGTTAATAACGGGATCACAACATTAGTGTAATGATGTGATGAACATTCATCCGAAGTATAGCATTACGATCAAAGTCATTGAGTTTATATTGCTATAACAACTTACGTGATCCTAATCCTTAGACCATGAGATCATGTCAATCACTAACAGGAAGAGTTTCTTGATAACATCAAACGTCACACCGTAATGAGGTGATTATAAAGATGGGTTCGAACTAATAAAGTGTTATGTTGAGGCTCATGGATCAAGAGTGGAATTTGTTCATCCCGATGACGGATAGATATACTCTGGGCCCTCGGTGATATCACATTGATTAGCTTGCAAGCAAGTGATTTGATCACTAGAATGTTATATCACGGAGCGAGAAAAGAGTGCATGTCGATAACGAGATCAAACTAGGTATGGAGATACCGATGATCGAATCTCGGACATGTAATATATCGTGAGACAAAGGGATTAAGATACTAGCGTAAAAGGTTCCGACGATCACAAGAAAGTCATCGTTGAATGTGTGGGAGTCGGTATGGGTCTCGGATCCCGCTCGATTATTGATCCGAGAGGGTCTCGATCATGTCCGCATTATTCACGAACCGTAGGGTGACACACTTAAGAGACACCGACATCCAATTGGAGCAAAAGTTTCATGCCGAAAGAATAAACAAGCGCGAATTTATTTCACTAGATACCCAAAAGTTTTCGGGTGAAATTGCATAAAATGGTTATGCATGTGAAATAGAATTCTAGCAAGGGTTATTTGTGAATGTTTGTCATTAAAGTAATTGACAAAATTCTGAATAAAATAAAGAGTTTTATTTAATGAGAGTTTGCATTAAATTTGGTGGAAATTTAATGGGATTTTTGAGTGGGATTTTGAGTGGACTTTTGAAGGGTCATTTTGTGAGTGGAGTGTCCACCCACATGATGAGGGAGGGCAAGGGCAGCCCCATGCGCTGCCACCCCTTGGGGTTCCCCCTCCTCCTATAAAAGGAGCCCCTCCTCTCACTTCTCACTCACACCTCCTCGTGAAGGATCTCTCTCCTCTAGAATTTATCCCCCATGGTCTCGGACTAGCGAGATACATGTTCCAGTGGCTATTCGGCAAGAAAGAGTTGTGCTTCCGCTGCATCGCTGGAGCGAGGCGGAGGTTGCTCGGTGCCTCGAACGTGTGTGCGAGCACGGATGCGCCGCTGATTTGCGGCGCTAGGACTTCCTCTCGATCTTGAGATCGGCAAGAGATCGTCTACATCAACCACGAGTTTGGACTCGTTAAACTTTGTCGGTCTTCAAGGGTATGTTCTCTACGGATGTACATCCGCCCGTTGTTTGTATCTAGTATAAATAGATCTTGGTATATAGTTCACACCGTAGGAAAATTTTTGTTTTCTATGCTGCGAACCCTTCAGTTTCAGTAATATTCTATCCTGGAACTATTGTTAATTCAACTTGGTGGTTTAGTGATGAGATTTTGTTCATGCTGGGAATGAGTGTTAGTGGCTTAACTTGGTTTTGGTACATCTACTATTGTTCTTTTATTGTAACTATATATATATGCTCCTGTAATTTGTTCTATAATGTTGATAATCAAAATGTGCTACTAGATGATGGTGTTGGTTTTATTACTGCCAAGTTCTGGCTGTATAAATTTGTGTGATTACTATGTGATTTGTATTATCAAATCCTTATTCTGTCCTTCATACTTGATAGTAATTTCTTGTATCAGTTTTTTATTTGTGCTAATAAATTAAATGTTGACTGCCAGAAGTGTATATTATAGAGATAGATAGATATACTCTATTTGTCCTATTTATAATTTCTTCTGTGTTGGTGATCATTTTCTGAACTGGATATGTTACCAGAGGTATATATATCTTTTAAGCATCCTAGCTTGATGCTGATTGTAACTTGTTGTTGTGATGCCTCTCTCTAGATAGTACACAGCAATCCATCCTGTGTAAGACTTGCTGTCATCTAGACTAGTGGTGCCTCTTTGGTCTCCTAGATACTGCATTTATGAAATACTTGGCTTCAAGCAACTGTTCTGGCTGATGTGGTACCTCCTTGGAGGATGCACATGAACTAGATCACATATGTATCCATGCTATAATATTACTGGTTAGAAGTTTGGACTTTCCCTAGCCAATGATATCATAATTTGAGGCTTAAGCTTTGTAGAAGCAAATCATGAATGGATTCTTTCTTGAGGTTTCAAGAAAGGATCTATTTCATAGAACTTTTCTACAATGAAACAATCTACATACCTGATTCCTTGAACATCTGTTAGGAAAATGATGTGGCAAGATAAAGTAGTGGTTTGTGTTAGTGTAGATGTCACTGTGGTGCCTCAATTTTGAGTGTGCACAGTGGTGAATCTTAATTAGCATAAAACTACTGCTGAAAAAATACCACTATGATGTAACCTGAGTGGTATAATATGGAGATATGGCTTATAGCTAGTGATGCAAAAGTCTAAAGCTATAATGGCATACTTGGATAGCTCAATCTGCTGTTTTAAACAGCTTGGCTAAGAATCAAGATATGACTGCCAAGGATGCAAAGGCTGAGGCACATATTTGGAAATAAGATAGACAATTACTACTGATGCCTAGAAGTTCAATGATGAGACAAGCATAGCATCTCTATGCCTATCTGAGAACAATCTCAACTCTCCCAAAATCTTTTCTAATGGAACCGGTAAGAACATATGCTACTAATGATATTAGTGTGGGGTAATAACCTGATGCTGAGCTTGATGTTTCTATGTTGATACCAGTACTTGATCAGCTAGCCTTCTTTGTCCAGGTTTGTTGCTTTCCCTATGAAACTCCTCCTCACTGGTTCTTGGGTGGCTTTTTAAGCAACCAGATACTTGTGGTGTGGATTTCTGGTCTGCTTTTACTAGTGTTATTGGAGCTGGTGCTTGATGATATAGATCTGGATAGATAAGTGATAATCTGATGCTGGTTGTGGTGGTTATGTCTAGTGCTTGAGAGTTCTAGTGCTAAGAAATGAATTGGGGTGGAAGGAGATGTGTGGTAAGTGACCAACAATGTGGTACTCTGCTACTACGGCTGTGTTCTTATCTTCCCTTGTGGCTTTCTTGTGTTGACAGCACACAAACATGCAATGACTGAGCTGCTGTTGAGTAACTGTCTGCTTGACTGTTGTGAGTTGAGGATCAGATCAAGTACACTAGATCTTTTGCTGGAATTACTGCCTTTCCTTTTACCTGTTACTAGTTTGGTGAAACTTGCCCCATGCATGTGATGCATAGACTGAGGCCATTACTAGATAAGAACATATACTACTCATTTGGTGAAACTTTCCCCTTTTTTTATAAGATTTTCTCAGTGATTTGTTGAACAGTGCATTACACTGTCAAACTGAGAGCACTACTTTAACTAAGCCCCCATTCTATTTCTTCCTTGTCCTTTTTGTTTTGTTT
Source organism: Avena longiglumis (assembly GCA_030063025.1). Taxonomy (NCBI): domain Eukaryota; kingdom Viridiplantae; phylum Streptophyta; class Magnoliopsida; order Poales; family Poaceae; genus Avena; species Avena longiglumis. The sequence continues at coordinate 37,728,384 of CP125975.1, read as the reverse complement.
TGTTTTGTTTTGTTTTGCAGGGTGAAGAATAAGGAGAGTTGAAGAACAGAAGACATAGGACTAATTAGGAAAATAGTTTAGGTTTTCTTTTTTATTCTTTTACAACTTTATTTGATTCTTAAATATTGTAAATAATATTGTATTCTTTTATTAGTGTAATAAAGTTCATTTTTCTCTTTGTTAGTTGAAACTTGTAAGGATTTGTATCTTATTTAATAAAGTTCACTGATTTCCTTTTTCTTTTACAAATCTTTTGTAAAGACAATGTCATATTTATTTTGTTGTAATAAAGAGCTCTTTTATTTATTTCGGCAATGTAATTTCTTTTTCTGCTTATTTAATTCATGATACTTTACTTTTATTAATTTATTGTAAAAGATCGATGTAATACTATATGTATATATATTAATAAAGAAATCTTTTTATATCATTTTATTTTGTAATCACTTCAATTCAAGCTATTAAGTGTTTCTAATTTCCATTTGTGAATTTTATAAATTCATTTGAATTTCATATTTGAAATTCAAATACATGCTTGAGCAACTTTCCCCTAAACAAGGAATTCTATAAAGGTCATGTCGAAATCTAGTGCACTTGCTCCGAAGTTTCCATCAGAACAAGAGAGATCTCGATCCCTCTATAGCTCTTGTAGTTTTGCGCGAAAATTCCACGGATTTTCTTATGCATGAATGCTATGAACAACCCTATGTACTCTTTATTTCTAGGTGCTAATCCTGGGATGTTACAATGTTCCCGTTCAAACTTCCATGGTTTGAGGCCCAACCCAAGATCCAAGCCAATCACTACCCTCCCCGCGACCTCATATGTCTGCACGATCCTTTGGGGCCGGCTCACCTTCGTTAGTCCCCTTTCGAGAAGGCTATAACCATGATGAGTTCCCGGAGACTCTATGACCTGGTGCTGCCCTCGCAAGTTCCATATTAAATGGTCCATCAACTAAGCACCATCCATAGATAATCTAGACACCAAAAGTGTGGGGCATAAGGGTGCCCACCCATATGTTGGATCCGCACAAGGAATCACAACGTCATGTTAAGGTCATCTTGCCTCCATACGAGAGGAAAAGGATACAGCTGACTTCTCCTTCCCATTCCAAATCTCATGCTCAACGCGTAATATACGGCGCAAGAATCACTGGCAACATTGGTTGTTAAGTCCTAGGTGATATATTCCTGAGTAGTGGTATTCCAACTACCAGGTTTAATAGATTAGCTGATCACCCTGGATCAGTAACCAATAGTTCACATTATTATCAAAAATAGTGTTTTCTGACCTTTTTGAAATGCAGGTGATGACAACACTGGATTTGCAAAATAGTTTATAGAAAATAATCAAAGGACATGAGCAAGTGTGAACTTGCCTTTTGTGATTACAAGATTATGCACTCACCGTCTTCAAGACAATATAAAAGATCCAATATCTGAAATTAGCATCATTGGTCCGGTAAGGACTAATGTTTAAAGAAGCAAGATGCTTTTATGCATAAGTAATGTAATGCAAGTTGATAAACTCAAATCCCGGGGTAACGTTGTTCTAGGGTTTGGATACTGGAAAGGGTTTCCTTGGAATGTGTTGTCCTTTTAGATAAGTTTCATATTTGTGCTTATTATTAAGGCTTGTGATTATGTGTGAAACAACATGTAATTATAATATCATATAACAATGAAATACACACAAATGGAATGCTATTCAAGATTACTTACTCTATAATTGTTTATTTTCAAATTTTACTTTGCAATTAATGTCACTTATAAAGAACTTAAGTGTTATCTATTCAAAGTATGTAAGTAAAGGATAAAGTAATGTGATTGTGATTAGTTGTCATCTGTTGATTGAAGTGGCAAAAAGAATAACATTTGAAGAAAAGATTTCTTTACTAAGGTTTAAACAATCCTTGTGGTTAATCAAATGTGATTGATGTTGTTTGTGGTTGCTTGAATAGTTTGGACTTGAGATGCTTTATAACTTAGTTATAACATATCAAAGTTAACTATTAAACATATAACAAGGTTTTAGCATTATATTTAAAATCTTATAGACTAAAGTTAACCTTAAAGACATAGATGGACTTATGGTGTATTACTTATGATACTTGTATCTGGTTCACTTTATATTGTTTTCTTAAAATTACTTAAGAATGGTAACACTTCTATTTGAATAGTGGTTTCATAATTGTTTAGTGGAATAGAATCATTTTCCTTTTTATGGATGAGTGGTTATAGTTTGTAAACAAGGAAATATTATTACTTAACTACTTATGAATTCAATATAGTGTTTTGGTTTGTTTACAACTTGTAGTTGAAGTAAGTAAAAAAGGTTTTATTTAATTTCATGTTATTCTTGAAGAACTAATACTTAATAAAGATCTTTTTAGAAAATAAACTACACATCTGATTGAAGAATAATTCAATAAGATTATATTTAAAATGTGTTGGACCAATTTGACTTTATATTATAAATATTTAGGACTAGTATTACTTATTAGACCTAAATTGGCAATTTTAGGAATATTAACAAATTTATTTAACATTATATGAATTGTTAATTAAAGTAATAGGTTTAAATTTAAGTTATAACAGTGTTTAACTTTTTATTTAACTCAAAAGTGTAATGTTATATTTTTAACATATAGGTTTTATTTTTGTGATCATTTTGGTATATTACACTTATTTTTATGATTTAAAAATAATAAGATATGATTTTTATAATACTTATTACTTTATAAAGACTTAATAAATAATAATTATTTAATTAAGTGGAATAATAATGCATGACTATAGTTTTAAATTATAATTCTTATTTTTCTAAGATTTTTGGTATTTTAATTATATTTTTAACATTTACCATAATTAAAATATGAATTATCAAAGTTTTATTACTTATAAAACTTTTATTAAATAATATTTATTTAAATAATCATCATAATAATATTTGATAATAGTTTTAAGTTGTATATTTTATTTTTCTAAAAAAAATCATATATTAAACATGTTTATCTGAATTACAAAACAAAAGTTATTGATTTTATAAGATTGAATCATTTTATGAATTTTTTAATTAAATAACTAAATGTGTTTATTAGGTAATGCTGATGTCAGCATGAAATGAAGGGTTTTTCTCACCAGAGCCTATTCTACCCCAGTCACTGACTGGTGGACCTATGCCATGTCATTTCTATGTTTTTATTTATTACAGAAACATTATTACAAATGCTAAAATAAATAAAACATGAATATGACATCAGCGTGATGTCATGCTGACGTCACCTACGTCTGAACCTCTCTGGTTAATGATCAAGCCTGCGATTGAGTGCGTGCGTGGAGTTGTACCTGGTCTTATTGGAAAGAGGAAGATGCGAGGAGTCTAATAGTGGCGGCGCCGCTCGATTTAGGTCGCCGGAGCAAGGTGTACGACGGTGGCCGACGGCGGCGATGTAGGGTGTTTGTGGTGGGAGCAATTTATGGCGAAATACAGAGTACAAGAGGTACTGGAAGAACCAAGCGGTATCTGGGCTCACCAGCTTATGCCGAAGTGAGTGGAGGAGGAAAGGTGTTGCTGCTGGGCAGTAGATATGGGAGGAGAAGATCTGGGCCGACCTGCTACTCGGGCCTGGTTCCCTTTTTCTTTTCTTTCTGTTTTCTTTATCTATTTTCTGTTTTGCTTTTCATATTTATATTTCCACATTTGATTTGAGTTTTCCTTGTAGAATTAATTTGCTGGATAATTGTAGTAATACTAAAATGTATTTCAAATTCTGCTATGAATTTAGCATTTTGATAGCATGCTTTACTTATTATTTTCTAACTTTATAATTATAGAGATGTTCTTTTATTAAATAGAATAAGTAGGATTTAGGGTTTTAGGATTTGTTTAAGATCTTAAGAAATAACTATAACATTATTTTCACTTTTATTTGGAGTAATGAACTTTTAAAATGTTTAGTAATAGTCATAGGGTTTATTTTTATGTATTTAATCACATAAAAAGTATAGGGTGGTTTATAATTATTGTATCCCCACTTATTCCATGCTCATATGGAATGATTGGTTAGAGAAATGGATCAAAGACTTTTTTTTAATGAATATAGATAAAATATTTATGAGATGTTGATAAGAAAACTCATTAATAAGTTTAGGGTTCTGAATTGTAATTGCTTACCCTAGGGTTTGGGGTTCTTAATTTACTTATAATCTTTTGTTGATGTAAATAAAGATGAATGGCTAAACATATAGTCTTTATGTTTGTGGTCATTATGGATATCACCTTTTAAAAATAATAAGGTTATTCTTCAGAATGACTTATGAGGAAGAATTAATTAAGATAGTTCCTAAGCACATGTGATCATGATAATTGGAATTGAGAAAGATGTGCTTAATTGATTTGCTATAGGAAAATATTCCTATAAGCCATTGTAGAAATAGGATGATAAATCAATCATAGAAATTGGATATTATGTTTGGTTATAGGTTTAGGGTTTAGAGTTTACCAAGAATTTCTATCTTCCATAATTCACAATTCTTGACTTCTACTTAAAGAATTCCTTTCCTAGATATATTACTTCTTTATATCCATCATCATGTGCTAGCATGATGAGCTTTGCTTTACAGAAAATATTATTATCCACCTTTTATTCTTCTAATTCCAATGGTAAATCTAATGAGCTTGACACTGAAGTTTTCATAATCTTCTTATATCCATATTTGGTTATATCAACTACTCTACTGCTGATAACCTCCAACCTAACAATGTTTACAGTTACTTCCATTATTTTCATGCTTTTCCTTAATCACCCTTCTATAATATTACTTCACTAAATGTATACATCAAATCCCACTTCACCTCAAGTGCTTAGTATTTCCAAAGAGGTAAATACTACATCTTTAACCCAATGTTGCTCTAACATCATTTTAATCATACTATCTTGTCTCTTCTTAACTCCAGTATCTAACATTCCAACCTCACATTATATTAATGTGACCTATGATGACTAATCTAGGATAATATATCTATATTGAGGTTTAATCATGTTCTATCCACCAGTGTCACTTATACATGATATAAGCATTCAATCCTGGTGACAAAAGCATGATCATTATTATCTTTTGATCCTTTATAGTTTAGATTTCTAGTTGGCTAATCAAGGCTTCCATCCATACAACATTACAGTTGTATTATAATTATCTTCTATTTAGCTCTATTAGATTTAAGAGATATAACTCATTGACTATACCTACTTGATCCAATAGGACTACTCCTGGTAACTTATCTTCAGACTTCATCCTTGTAATCTTCTTTGTCACCATATTGATTTGATTTCCTCCAATCACTCCCATCCTATATATGACATCTAAAACTAGCATCACTATTTACCTCTTCTTACTTCTTTCTTTATAAGCCTTAAGTGAATGCTATTATAAAGACAAGAGTTGATAGGTCAAGAATTTATAGATTAAGAATTGGTGAATCAATAGTTGATTGCTCAACATTGATGAACAACAGATATTAAGATAGGGTTCATTAGAAATGATAAAGATTGATATGGAAAGAAAGATATACGGTGAATGATCTTGACTTGATTTCTTTCCTACTCAAATTCACTAAAGAGTTAAGGTTAGGTATTACCATGATACTCATGGTATAAGCAGATGAGATTAAGATATAGTTGTTACATTCTTATTATTTGTGTTATATTCTTAACTTGGTATTCATGAGTGCGTAATGAATACAAGGATATGATTACTTAAGGATCAATTATGAACCATTAAGTAATATAGTAGGGTTAACTTTTATCACATTTGATCTACCCTTAGATCAAATCTCCCTAACCCAAAATAAGTTTTTTAGCAAAGGTCATATTGAAACTTATCGCAGTCAACTGGATGATCTACTTCAATTCCATCAAGTTAAGAGAAGCTTCAATCACTTTCACAAGTTTTTATTCAAAAGCGCGAAAATTATTCAGATTTTCTATGCTTGAATGCAATGCACACATCTATGTTCAGCTTATTTCTAAGCTCTAATGCTGGGATGTTACATATACCGACTGGAACGGACTTGGTTTGACAATCACCCCAAAGACTTGTGTCGAAACTCCGGTTCTAGGAACACCGAAAACTTTGGTCTTTGCACACCGGAGATTCCGGCCTGCGACTTTACACCAGAGATTCCGGACAAAATTCGGCCTATAGTACAGCAAGGGAGGATAGAACCAAATAAGAGGCAAACTTCAAATAGCGATATCTAGAGTTTGGATACTCCGATTGACCCGAAACCAATTTTGTTGGAAAGAGGATGACAAGAGCTACCCAACAAAGTGAAAATATTGTATACCACAAAGTGAGAATATTTCATGTATTATAATGTGAGATACCTCCCTTGGTGACAAACCGGAAAACCTCCAAGATAAAAAATGCAATAATAAGATATAAAAGGAAAATCCGTTTTTGATGAACTAGAGCTTGCTATGAATATTACCACAATATCTAGAACCTAACATGGATAAGATCCAAATAACAACCAAGAAATATGATTCTAAGTATGCAAAGGTTTGAGCTCTCTCCGAAAGATATGATCACGTTACTCACTCGAGAGCCCCTCTTGATAGTACATATATCTATCCTACAAACCGGTCTCCCTAACTAACACCACGAGACCGGTAAGAAAGAAACCCTATCAAGATCATACCTTTTCCTTGCGTATATTTCACTTGATCTTGATGATTACGATTTTGTACATCTCAAGATGGAGCACCTTTCTTGATTGCGCTAGCTTGGTGAAGACTTGGAATTTGCTCTCCCATACTCCACTATGGAAGAGCCTCTCTTTTAGGAATATCCTCACATATCCATGATCACCATAAGGATGACAAGCTTCAAGAAAATGATCTCTTCGAGATGGCACATCTTGAACTTGCACTTCATTTCTTCTTCTTCTTCTTCTTCTACCTTGAAGCTAACACATGCTCCAAGCGATGCCAATGGATAATTCCTATAAGTGCAACTTAATACACGCATTAGTCCATAGAGATTGTCATTAATTACCAAAATGACACATGGGGCCCACATTTCAACAAGCAAATAGAAACAACAAGATCCAAAAGCACCAAAAGTTTTTGGTTTGCTGGAAAATTAGTTTTCTTTATTTATGTATTTTATATTTCCCAAAATTTGGGCTATTATCGGGGTTCCTTTCCTTTGTTCAAGAAAAAATTTGCAATAAGCGATAAATAGTTTTTTTGGCTTGTGCCTTGCCTATTCACATTTTTTTACTTTGTTTTTTACCGGCTAATCTTTATTGACTACTTATAATGTTTACGAGAATAGTAACAGAATTTTGAATGAAAAAGCCAGATGTGGCGTCCATTACCTAAAGAATCTCAATTTTTAGCCGGGTTGTGCGCTTCAAAGTTAGAAACCCTCCCTTCATGATCATAAGTGCAAAGCTCAAAATGTGCACTTCTAGCTTCAATCGCTTAGATGATCAGACTATTCTTCCCCATAGAACCATCATGGATATCAAACACTAGAGATTTGTAATCTAATGCAATATATCCTTTTTTTTTTAAATTCCACCAATCTATTAATCATCATCAATAATAGTACAAAAATGCACAAAAGTAATAAAATATAAAAAGGATCATTGGACCACCTAGCGACGACTATAAACACTAGGACGAGTAGAAGACGCGCCGCCGTCCTCGCTCCATCATCGGAGCCGGGAAATCTTGTCGTAGTAGACTTTGTTATAGTAGACACACAGGAAGTCGTCGTGCTAAGACCATAAAAGACCAGCACACCAGATCAGCAACCATCTCCAATAAGGACAAACATAGATCGGAAAAGACTAGTCTAAAAACAAACCTACAAACACAAAAACGGACCGGATCCCAGGAGATCCGCCAGACAAACGACTCCGGCGCCCTCCATTAGCGCTAGATACACCATCATAGCGAGGATAGAGCGGGTAGGATCTTCTGCTAAAGTCAGGGCATCTCGACAGGCTATGATTTGTTGGTTTCTAATATAACAGGCTATGGTTTCCAATTTATCTTAGGAAGGTTTTTATGTTTTCCCATGTCTATTATTTAGTTCTGATGGATACTAAGGTAAGATTAAGTTATTTTTTTACTTGCAAGATTTTTGTATCCTCAACAAGCTAAATAGACCCGACTCTCCGTAAAAACATGATTGTGATTCCATATGCCCCGGACAACAACCGGCCGCCGGCAGCTGGTCCCTGTCTCCTCCGTCCGCTGCTCCAGCGACGGGAGGGCGTGGGGACCCCAGGCTTCGGTCTTTAGTTAGGGTTGGCCTCATTCTTATTTGAGGCATGACTTCCATGGAGGAGACTGCGTCGCGTTGGAATAATTTGCAACTGCTCTTCCTGGTGGTCGATGTTCGGCACTCTCATGGATGGCGGTCACGTCGATTGTTGTAGTTGTGTTTGGCATTTTGCAGCTCTACGCGTGGAAGACGGTAGCCGGCAGCATTTCTCTTCTTCAACTGCGTCGGATGAAGATGACGAGTTTCGCGATCTGGTGACCATGGGGAAGATCCCCTGTCCTACGTGCCATAAATTCTCGAGCTCATCGCTTGCGATGACCCGGTTCATCGGCTCAAAAAGCATCCAAAGGAAAATTCAGAACAACAAAAACAAGATTAGAAGGGCGGAGGCAGCTCAGAGTCGAACAGGTTGCAGGTAGCTCAGCTAGAGGTTAACATCATCTCGGTGATCCAAAGGCAACCGCGCACGGCAGAGAAGAGAGAATTGCATCATCTCGACAGTTCTTCCGCAGGAGCGAGAGCGAGGGGGCAAGAGCACTGAAGTTGACGCCATTATGATGCTTCCAGAGATGCCAAAAGCACAGCAATCTGAAAGTCGGGGCGGATCGAGGGCGCATAGAAGCGGATGGGATAAAGGTCGGCATCCTTGACAGAGAGGCCAACAGGGTGAGTTAAGGTCGTTCTCCCGTAGTTGGCCCATGCATCTACTCCCAGTCCCAGGTTAAGGTCGTTCTTTCGAACGCGGCGATTATACATAGTAGTGGGTGTCTATGGCTTATCTAACTGCCTATGGTGTTCCAAGATTCGTGTCTTTCCATTTTGCCTCCATCACCCTGTACTTTGTCCATCTTCCTCTCTTATGGGAACCGAACTGGACGTGTCCACCTTGGCTTATCTCTTCCCTATTCTCCCCTGCCCACACGACGCATACACCTCATTGCCTCCATGGCTGGTGGCGCTGCCCTTCCTCTCCCTCCTGGATTATCATTCATTCTCACCTTTCTCTCTGGTATTACCCCGTTCCTTGTTGTCCAGCGTGTTGCTGTGGCCGACGACCCTCGCCAGCACCAAAATCGTCACTGCCATGAACCCAACCAACCCGAGCTCCGCCGCGGACAACGGCCATGGCGCTCACCAGAGGAAGTTGAGCGCCTTGACGTGATGTTCCACCTGGTGGTCTCCTGCCGCACCCTTGACTTGGAGCCTGCAACTCCACCGCCTCCCACTAACTTTTGCTTGAGCTAATAATGGTTAGATCCAACGTAGATCTAGGCTAATTCCTCTACTAACTTTTGATAGGAATTCAAGCACTAACTGAACAGAATAAGACTGATCTATAATGTCAGATCCAATTTGGTTACATGCTAATTCCTGCACAAATTTTTGATAGAAATTTCTATACTAAGCGAACCAAATAGGATGGAACTAATTTTTTATGAAACATTAAGACTGAGGGGTTCAATAGTAAAAGGGGAGGGACTTGATGGCACTAGCACAGGGTGTTTCCTTGTAACATACAGAAGAGGCGACATGAATCTCAAAGCACAATTTTAAGTTTTTAACGTCCCAGGATAAGGCCGGAACCCTAACGTATGGGTAGAGTTTGTTTTACGCGTTTTTCCTCTGAAAAACGAGTAGGTTTACCAAACGAAAAGGCTAGCGGCGCTGCCACAGAGGACAGAGCGCCTCGCCATCCTCCTCCTCCTCCTCCTCCTCCACTTTAGCACCCTATAATTCCCTGGCGATCCCATGATAACGACGTGCTTCCTAACCACCGCGGCGGCCGACTTAGGTGACAGCGACGGCGCCAAATCTCAGCTCGCCGCCGCCTTGTGGTTCGATGCCGCACGGGCTTAACTGCTACGGCTCAGCTCTCCCGCTACAGTTGTACTCAAATCAGGATTGATTTGGTGGCTGGGTTTTATTATTCTAGTTTAATCTTATGCTGGTTAGTACTCTAATTTCTGGCCTTTGTGGAAGAGGATTCTGAGAAGCAAACCGAGTGGGAGTCGAGTCAAGTTCGTCCCCAATAACAAAAAAGTTACTGATGAGTGTGCAGTCCGGTTCTTGGCCTATTCGGATCATAAGGTGTGTCCTCGGTTTGTGATCCATATAAGTATACCTAGAAGGAGCCTCCCTGACTCGATCCAAACTTGCAACTTCGAAAGCTTGGAGAGGCCTGTACCTTACGAAAGCTCTGACTATGGCGGGCACATCGCCGGAGAAGATCGAGACCATGGCGGGCACATGGCCAGAGCTGCCTCCGGACATCCTGATGGTTATCTTCGCAACCCTTGAGATCCCTGACCTCGTACGTGCCGGCTCTGTCTGCCCCTCCTGGCGCTCTGCATATTCGAGGCTGCGCAGCCTCGGGCAGTACAAGCGCGCTCAGACGCCATGCCTCATCTACACTTCCAAATCAGCTGGCGAGAGCGTTGCTTGCCTCTACAGCCTAGCTGAGAAGCGGGTGTACAAGCTGACTCTTCCAGGGCCACCTATCGGAACTAGGTATGTGATTGGGTCCTCGCTAGGCCTGCTGGTTACGGTTGACAACAGATCCGAGATGCACCTTGTTAATCCCATCACCCGTGAACAGATTGATCTCCCCTCGGTGACCACCATTGAGCAGGTGAAGCCCATCTATGATGCCTCTGGTGCTCTTCACAAGTATGAATACTCATGGCACACAGCAAAAAGAAGGGTTGAACCCCAATGCCCACCATCTGTCTTTGCTCTTGGGGAGCTCAGGGACCACCTTCACCATAAAGCTTTTGTGTTTCCTGATGATAGTTCATGTAACGGATACCTGCTGGTGCTCATCCACAATCCGTTTAGCCAGCTCTCGTTTGCAAGGGTAGGGGATGATAGTTGGACGTGGCTGCCGCCATACCAGCACTATCATGATTGCCTTTACAAAGATGGTCTGTTGTATGCAGCGACCACAATGGGACAGATTCACGCTTTCGATCTTACTAGTAGCACCGTGCCCACGATGAAGATGATTCTGCGGGGGCCCTGGCCTGGAGAATATCCGAGCGTGTACATCGCACAATCTCCATCTTCGCCGGGCAATCTTCTTCAAGTGTGGAGATCATATGACCATTGTATCTTAGAACCTGAGCCCAGGTCTTGGAACACCGGAGAACTTGAAATATATCAAGTCGATGCCATCACAGGAAACAAAACTAAGGAAACCATCTGCTTGCGGGACCATGTGCTGTTCCTTGGGCATAATCAGACACTTTGTCTTGCCGCCCAAGAATATCCGGCTCTCAGGGGAGGAAATCATGCTTACTTCACCGATGATAGTGCGTTTTGGTCAAGAGGATTCAAGAGTAAGCGCCGTGATATGGGGATTCTCAACTTGGGTAATAACACAAGGGATAAAATTCTGTCTCCTCAGCTTTGGTCCAAGTATCCAGCTCCCGTGTGGATTACACCCGATTTTACAAAGATCCACTTGGCTTTCACCAAATAGTGTTGTGTTTATTTTCTATTTTTCTATATGTTATAATATTATATAGTTTGGTTTGGTAGGCGTGTGGTCCTATGTTGACACCAACTGGTTCAGAAGAATCTGAATGTTCGCTGAACCTCCGTGGTGACACTGATGTAGTAGGACTAGTTTCAAAATCTCTGAAATACTTTTTGGCTTTTGCTTGGGATGTATTCTGAACTATCTCGCCATTTTGTGGTTGCATGCAGCGGTGAAATTAAAAAATCATTTTAACAGCAATATGATTGCGGGTCAATAATTTGATGCTTAACAATATTCATACTAGCACAAGAAACTACCAAAAATGTCAGACCAGCATTCCAGGAAGAACAAAGTAAGAGAAAGCCAGGTGGATCAAATACAGCGTCATCACTAACACAAAAATATACTATATATATTAATATATATGTATCCTATGGAAAACTCTGCCCTGTCTAAGCCCAAAATCTATCTTCTCATTATTCCTGTGGTTGTCATGAGCGCCTCTATATGTGTCCCGACTGGAGGCCTGCTGGGAGATCAGATGCCTCACGTATACGCCGTAGAAGGTGCAGCCGACCCAACGTGATCCCGCACCCTAGGGCGTTCACCCCGGAGATTGGGTTCCGGAAGATCATCCAGGAGATCAGCACTGCGACGGCCACCTACAACGCCGGCCATGGTACCAGTTTGTCAGTGCTGGACTTGGAACTTAAGAAGCAGAATGAAAGGGGAAGGGGTCTCGCTCTCACCTTGAGGTTGCCCGCTACATTGAAGGTCACTGCTGTTAGTATAATTCTGATCATGGTTTGTTCCAGATTAGTTCTTCAGAGTTGTTAGCTGTGTGCGTACATTGGCCAGGTTAGGAGGTAGTTCATGCACCTGAAAGAGTGGAGTGCATGCGTAGGTGGGTGTGTACGTGCTAGTGTGGCCGGTGTGGCTGCCCGGGTCTCGCGTGAGCAAAGGCTCACGAACGATGGAGGAAAAAGCGGATCGCCAGAGCGTGCGTGCGCCTGCCTAGCTTAGGTATAAAAGCTCCCCGTATACTGAGCTGAATAATATGATCAGAGAGCCAGCTGAATAGAGGATTCGGACGTTCGAGCGTCTGCGGCGGCGCTCCGTGCGCCGGCCGGCAAAATTTCCTGTGTGTTTCTTCTTTCTTCGTCTACCTCTGTTCGTGAGCGAGAGAATGAGAGAGACAAAGAGGGTGCAGCCCGAGGCTGCACCAACAACTGCTGCAGTTGAATGGATGACGTAGAAGATGGAGAAGTTGAGGCAGAAGGCGAGCACTCCTGAGGTGATTATGATGATCAGTGCGGGGACTGTTGAATCGTATGTGTACAGACAGTTGATCACGCCGCTCCCTTCCAGCACGATAGCTGGTATCAACAGTATCATCGTGGCAAAGGGTGCCACGTAGTACACCGTGTTAATGCTGCAGAGAAGAAAAGAAGAACAGCATATCAGCTGACTAGGAGGAAAACTTCCAAGATAGTACTACTTGATCACAGCAGCAGTATAATTCCATTATCTATGGTTAACTCACGTAACAATTAGTACTAACAGGTGAAAAAATAACCCTTCTCCTTAGTTTATTTGTTGTAAAACTCTGACAGATTCTACAAGACACTTATTTTGTAAACTGACCAGAGTACTTTTTAACTGTCAAATTTTGTAGCCATGGAGTAAGGACTCTGCCAAGATGGTTTTTCTAGATGTGGCCAGGCAGCCAACCATGGCAGCGCAAAAACCAAACATATTGAAGCTAAGCTCACTTACTGAAATTAAGAGGATTCCCCCTACTATTGGAACCAAAGAAGCCCATATGCACCACTCAAAATATTTCCTCCAGACCAATCACTGCAGAATAACTATTTACAACAAGTCAGAACATGTGACAGAAATTGCTAAAAAAAGGCAGTGTGTTCGAACCAAGAGCGAGAAACAGAAAACCTGTTGTTGCAGGAGAGAAAGATTTATGGTCTGCATGAAGGAGACCTGGATGTACCGCAGGCTGACATTTCCCAACACGATGTTCATGCAGAACACAAATGACATGAGGAATATCCTTTTCCAGCGATCCTCGGCAGCAACCTCGATCAGCGGTTTTATTTTAAGCACCTTGATTGCGATATAAGCTCCGATGGAAGAGCCTATGAAGTGGACGCACGACACGGTCAGAGGAAATTTGAACTCCAGTTTGTGCATTGAAGACAAAAAAAATTAATCACCAAGTTCATGCCTGCTGTGGGGGACTGCAATAATGTCATGAAATATTCCAAGATAAGTGAGGAGAAGAATTCTTTGACAACGAAGAATACCTGTCATTCTGGATCCCATGAAACAATTCCAAGATAAGCTAGTACAGAATGTTCTAATTCTGATCCCAAATGCAGAGTTCTACTTGAGTGCATCGACAACAGAATGCAAATATAAATGAAGCTCCCACAGGAAGAAGTTCGAAGAATCTCATGAGGAATGAATACTCATCTATATGCCATTTTTACTACCAATTAAACATCTATAAACACATACTGTATTTCTTTCGTGTACAGCATTTTCAGTTACCATCATCATTAACAACAAAAGGACTTTTAAGGTACAATTTACTACTCCTGGGAGTAGTAGTGGTATTGAACCAGATCAAGCTGTTGATTTGATAGGTATTTTAGATGTTAATATTTTTTCTATATGTTTGGCTTAGCTTTATAAAATTTGATTTTTTACTAAATCTAAAAAATGGGAACAAAGGGAGTAAGCAGCATCTGTAGTTATTTTCAGTAGCCTTGAGACAACCATTACTTGGAAGTTTCCTTTTCATCTCTAGATATCACGGCAACACATGGAGCACGTCTCTGTGTTTGAAGATCCCTTGGAGTTGAGGTGGTTGCCAGAACACAACCACGATAAGATGAGGATCGTGAAGAGCAGCGATTTCTCCTCCACTAAGAGCCTGGTCAAACTGATGAGTATTGCCAGAATCCTTAGGAGCGTGATGTCGCTCGACACCATAGGATGAGAGGGTTCGCCTGTATGTTCTGTCAATGGACCATATATCATTGTATTTTTGAACCTGAGCCTGGGGAAACTGTATCTTGGAACACCAGAGAACTTGAAATATATGAAGTTGATGCTACAGGAAACAAAATTAAGGAAATCAGTTGCTTGCCAGACCATCAGTTGTTTCTTGGGCATAATCAGACACTTTGTCTTACCACTGACCGGGGAAACTGTGTCTTGGAACAGCAGAGAACTTGAAATATATGAAGTTGATGCTACAGGAAACAAAATTAAGGAAATCAGTTGCTTGCCAGACCATGTGTTGTTTCTTGGGCATAATCAGACACTTTGTCTTACCGCCGAACAATATCCGGGAAATCATGCTTACTTTACCGTTGATTGTGTGCTCTGGACAAGAGGATTCAAGAGTAAGCACCATGATATGGGGATTCTCAACTTGGGTAACAACACAAGGGAGAAAATTGTGTCTCAGCTTTGGTCCAAGTTTCCATCTCCAGTGTGGATTACACCAATTTTACAAAGATGAACTTGGCTTCACCAAATATTTTTTTAGTTTTTTTCTATATGTATAGGAGAGCAGATGATTTCAGCTCGGTCTGGTTTGCTCCCTTTAAGTGTGTCGGTGAGGTAGCTCCCCATGTTAGGGAAACTTAAATTCTATAATGTATTTCTAGAATTCAAAAAATTCTGAAAAAATATTTGCAAGTAGGTAATTGATGCCGGTATGTGGGTACAATTTTTTTTTAAACTTGAATATGAATATTTGTGATCTGAATAAAAAAGATAAAAAATACATAGACTGCGCTGGTAAGTTTCAAATTTTGTAACTTGCACCGTTAACTTACTGGTACATAGATCCAACAACTTGCATTAAATGCACACGGAGTAACCTCCAACACATGTTTAACATGAGCAAATCAGCTCGGGATGACTTTGGATCATCCATATTCTCCTCCACAATAAAAGTGGGAAACTTCCCTCCCAGGTTCCAAACAGGCTTCAGTCATCAAAGAAGCGGCCATGGCGAGGTCAGGTCACCACACATCATCTATGCTGACACTTGCGAGTGTTTGGTCATTGTACATAATAATTCTAAACATGGACCAGCATAGGGACTTCACTGGGTTTGTCATTTTAATTGCATAATTATCTTACCTAAATCCAGCCAGACATAAAAAAATTCAAGTCCTACGCATATGTTTCTGTCATACTAAAACAAGGATACAATAGCTAGTTTCAGACATTAGACTAACTTTCTTCTTTCACTCATGCATAACTTGATGGTTTCCTGAAGCCAAGCTCTTTTATCAGAACCGAAATATATACTATTGAAGTTCATATGCTTCTCTGAAAATAATGGTCAAGTGCAGTCTAATACTACTATCTGGTGCTGAAGTTACAACATATTCTCTCCGAAAGCAATTGTCAGGTGTATGCCTATTGTCGATCCTATAATATCATGATGATAATTGTTTCTTGTCTCTGTAGCATATTTACACAAGCACTGACACAACACTTAATTGCTTATGTAGCTTATTCATTGCTCTGAATTGCTTCATCGTAGAAAGAACAACACTATCAACAGGTTCATCTGATGATTTTCCTTCTCTGGGCCATCTATGTTCAGATCCAGCACTGCCAAGAAGCTTGCGAAGAACTTGGGCTGAAGTAATTGGGTCCTATGCCAACCTGTTCCTCACAAGGTCTTTAACGCTCTCAGAAATTGGTGGCCATGGCTGAGTTTCTAGTAGGTCGCACTCGGCGGCCATAACGAGCAACGGCGGCAGCGCCAGGCCGTCCAGCGTCGGACTCTCTGACCGTAAGGGTTGGCCAGCGGGCGGTCCCTCGTGAACTTCGGCGGCAGCACCAGGCGCCACCCCTAGTAGCTACGGGCCCGGCGGGAGACCCAACTCTGACGCCGTCCTCTCCACTCTGCCGAATAAAGGGAAGAGCATGGCGTGCCCGGCGACGCGCACGACCCCGCAACCCCGTGTTCGCTGCCCGTGGCGCGCTGCCCCAAGTATTCCACCGTCGTCTCCCGTGCACCGGGGCCGCGGCCGGCCTTCCACGGCGCCCTCACGAAATCAGTCGCCGTCCATGACCTGCCCGGCTACCACGCGCGCATCCCCACTCCCGCAACCCGCCATCCCAATTCCCGCCGCCTCCGGCCGAAAAGAACTCGACCCCGTCGCTACTGCTGCTCGATGTGGTTGGTCGGACACCTACCTTCTGGCGCTACGGCTCGCTGCCCTCCTCCTCGTGGAGGATACGTCGAGATGCAGGGGCAGTGCTAGGGCGCCAGGCATTAGCAGCATATGAACGCAGCAAAAGATAGGGAGGGAGCGCGGAGGAGTTCTAGGAAGAAGGGGAGACCGGCGCAGGCGCGGGGAGGGCGGCGGTGGCCGCCGGCCGCCGAAGCCAGAAGCGGGGAGGGCAGCGCTGGCCGCCGGCCGCCGGCCACCGGAGCCAGATGCGGGGAGAAGAGACAACCTTATCTTTTGGCAATTTTGCACTTGAGCGGTTGAGCCCTTCCAATTTTTATTATTGTAAATTTGTTTCCTGTACGTGTGGTAGAGGCTGGCACACGGGTCCACTTGGTGCCACATCAGCAAATACCTTCTTATACCTAATCCAATACAGAAGCTAGTGACTGTCATGACACATTCGCCGTATTTACTGACCGTAAATTATGTATTTCTGAGATCGATGACCGTATCAAAAAAGGGTGCCAAGTTCAGGTACTAACGCTGAATTTTACTCGGAAAGAAGAGGCGTGACGCGGGCCAGTGGCGGCAACGGTGAGATTTTGGGGGAGGGGACGAGCGAGACTGCGAGAGGCAAATAGGGGATCGGGCAAATTTTAGATTTAGACGAAAAAGAAGAGAACGCCGGTTAAGAACAGTCTTCAGACCATTCTGAAATAAGAAAATTTGATTATTAAATACTCCCTCCGTTTTATGATATAATTTTTTTTATTTTTATAAAATAAATGTATCTATCTCTTTTAATGTCTAGATTCGGAGCGAACCTACACATTAAAAGTGGTTCGCTATCTCTTGTCGCAGGGCTGCACCTTGGAGTTTAACCCTATGCATATATAAATCAAACTATGAAAGTAAACAGACCTATCATCACGTCAAAATGTGGTTTGTTTTGAATATTGGTTTAAGAAATACTCCGGCTATAAATAGCCAAAAAATCATTGAGTTTCCTTGAGTATAAATGATTACAATTTTCATTTCACTGTAAGCAGAATTTTTACTTCAATACCGTTGAGATATTTCAAATGTAACTAAATTTGGACAAGATTTTGTGCACTACTATGATCACTAAAGTAATTTGACCGAATGGCAATTATTTGGTTTCTATCGAAAAACATTGAAATTTCATCAGAGCTTGTAACATTTTCTGGAAGAATTACTGTCTCTGTTCGTAGATGGATTTTTTAATGGGCCTTGCTACACCGAGGTCGACCTCGATTGTAGCCTACGACAAGGTTGCTCGGACAGGGTTCAACCTTTCGTTTTCAGAAAACAAATCGTCCTTGTCCCTTTCTCGATTTAGGCATGATGTGCTGGACCCACGCTGGAATAGAAGCGGCGCGCATACAATGTGCCCAACCATAGCGCTGCACGCCTGCACCTCCGGATGTGTATCGGTGTGTCCTCTTTCTTTCTCCATCCAAAGCTTATGACCAAAAAAAGTTGTGCTGCAACCTTTTACATCCATTGCATCAGGTGTATACCAGGACGAGCATATTAGAAGGGAAAAATTATCTAGCTCGTTACATCCATTGCATCAAGAGCATAGTAGTGAAAATAATAATAAAACATGTAGGTAGTAATTACATCAGGTAAAAGAAAAAACCGGTATATCCTGGGTTGTTACATCCCAGCATGAAAGAAGACAGATTCATTTTGCATTCACATATAGTGCAAATGATTTAAAAAAGTCTACTTCCATCCACTAGAGCATCCTGAAACCATATTTCCCTGGCCAAATACGACAATATTGATCAGGGCGGCAACATCCCACCAAAACTAAGTTACCAGTAGCTAAACTATAAGCATTACCAGATCATCCACACGTTTGGATTTCCTAGCAAGTCTGGGTCCAAGGTGGAGAGTTCGCCAACCTCTAGGAACAGGTCCCTTGCCGGTGCAGTCCACGGCGCGAGCTTCATCTCCGGTTTGACGTCGAGGCAGCCTGCAAGCGGGTGGTAGTGTACGAGCATGCGGGCCAGCACGGGGCGGACACGCTCCGCAGTAGTGCCTCCGTGGTCCGATACATGGCACCTAAAGCAGTACACTGTTTGCATAATCCCCATGATGTTCTGGTCAAGGTTGGAAGGTAGTATTGCTCCCTATCAGCGTCGGCTTGGTCGGTGTCCGGCGGTACATGCATCAGTTAATTTTAGAAAAGTGAATCATTTTCCAGTACCATGTAACTTTCTGGTATCAAAAAAAGCAGTAGCAATGCATTCTAATGGAGAAAAAACATCAGCATTGTGTAAACACCTATTCAGTTACTCTGCATGTAGCAGGAAAAAAACTCAACACCTATTCACTTACTCTGCATGTAACACCTATTCGGAAAAAGTTTGGAATGTTTTTTGCCTGATTTGTGTTTCAGGCTACTGCTAGATCTTGTCATTTTGACCTTAATTTTACAGAAAAAGAGTTACAGAAAATGAAAAGTAAGTAACATTATATCACATGATACATTTGTGGTACCATAAACATCAGAAAGAATGCCTGAAAAAAGTGTAAAGAAACCCGGCATGTATAAAACGACATAAAAAAAGTGTTGGCATATATTTTGCATCAGGTGCATCAGTGCTAAAAAGGGTGAAACCGATGATAATGTTAGGAGTCACATTGTAATCAGAATCCATTGCACTAAAAAGTGGAGAAGGAAAGATATAGCTCAATCTGGGATGTTACATGGAGAAATATGCATGTATCTTAGTAGACGATTTTCCATTTTACTGGTTTAGGAAGGAACAAGTTACATCAAAACATTTGCTATATGAAACATGTTCCATCTATTTACTGGCTTACATCTAACTTGTTATGTTCCATATACTTACTATTGGAAATCATGTCCATCAAATATATTGTGATTCCTAACATCAGGATACATACTGATGGCTCACACAGTATGTGTTTGCTAAATCCAAAAATCTGTATGATTAAATCAGGATACATCTACTGATGGCTTACTACTGATGGAATCCATGATATATCTACTGAGTCTTATACGATGTTCCATCTACTGGGTTATATCTGGACATGTTCCATCTACTATGTAAGATGATTTTTTTTCTTTCATGTATGATACGTGTACTGGTAAAAGGAAAATCATATAAGTGCATATTCCATCTACTAGGATTACATCTACCAGTTGCATGTATATGTAACACATGTTCAAAATATCACATGCGACAACACATACCTGCAATAGGATGTCACCGGAGAATCAACAAGGATCTGGCCGGGGCAGGGGATGTAGCCTAGGGCTCGCCCTTGTGACCTCAGGCGCGAGGATGTAGTCTGTGGCTCGCCCTTGTGACCTCGGGCGCGAGGATGTAGTCTGGGGCTCGCCGATGTGGCTGGCAACGCGAGGATGTAGCCGGGGGAACAGAGAAGCTAGCGGCTGGAGAACACGCGGATGCGGGTGCCGAGGCGGGAATGTGGCCGCAAACACGACGATGTGACCTAGGGCATGAGGATGTAGCCGGGGACTCACCGGTGTGACCTTCTTGTTGCAAAAAAAAACTCCCAGTTTGAAGATGGGGCAGCTGTTACGTCTACTTAAATTGTAGGACTACAAACAGAATACGAATATACAATGAGCGTTACTAGCAGTTCAGATGTAGTAGTTGGGCCAGGTTACATATACTGTGCATCTCGATCATTAATATGGGTTCTTCGGTACTAGATGTGGCTCACCTGGCTATTACTAGCAGTACTAGATGTAGTCGAGGGCACATGTTACATATAAAAAAGAGGCTTCAGGGAAAGAAACATCATGATCATTACTATGAATCAATATTACTAGCAGTAGTAGATGTACTACCTGCTAGTAGTACATACATCTATTAGCAGTAGTAGATTTAGTAGATCCATGGGCACATGTTACTTATAAAAAAAAGGCTTCAGGTAGTACATCTACTACTTCAGGACAAGGCCTATTATCTACTTGCAATTAGGAAGAACATCCTGAATTTATAGTACAGGGAAAATCATGTTACATCTACTTTTGAAAAAAAATCATGACCAATCATAAAAAGAACACCCCAGAAATTAGTAGTACATGAAAAAACATGTTACATCTATTTTTTTAAAAAGGAACATCATGAGAGTAGTACATGAAAATATAGACGTGCTTCATGTGAGTTAAATGTAACAAGAGTGTGCCTAAAAAAACTAGTTATATGCTTAAAGTGTGAATTCCAAACAAACTAGTTACAACAAAAACAAATAAAAGTACATCTACTAGATCAAGGTGCATAGTACATCTACTGAAAAAAAAGAAGACGAGCTCCCTATCATAGTCAGGCGAAACAGGTACATCTACTGAAGTACACCAAACATAGATTCCAGGGGTGCAGTCACATGTACTAGAAATCTGGATGTAGTACAACTCGTTTCAGGGTGTACAGAAAATTAACTCACCGGAGATGTAGCCAAACAATGGAGCCGGGGAAGTAGCCTGCGCACACGGGAAGTACCTTGGGGGCGCGAGGGAGCAGCCGTGGCGCATGGGATATAGCCGGCGGCGCAATGGAACAACATGTAGTCCGCAAGATGTAGCCGACGACATGGAGGAGCTGTGCCGTCCGAAATCACTGCCGCGTCGTGTGGATGTAGCCGACGACGCGATGGAGCAGGAGGGGGGGACATAGCCGATGCCGCGGAGGATCTGCGCCGTCCAAAACCACCTTCGCGCGTGTGGATGTAACCGGCGGCGCGTGGTAGTAGCAGGTTGGCCTCCCGCCGGCGTGGAGGAGCTGCGCTGTTGGAACTCACTGTCGCACCGTGTGGCTGTAAATCAGCGGCGCGAGGGAACAGCAGGTAGGTCGCGGGATGTAGCTGACGACGCGGAGGAGTGCGCCGTCCGAGAATCACCGCAACACCGTGCGAATCGACGGAGAAAACGCCATGGATTTGGGTGGATTTCTGTGAGGAGGAAGAAAATGGGGAACGGTTCCTTGGCGTCCTCCTCCTCTGCGTGCTGGACCCTAAGAAACGAAAGGCAGCGCTCGCAGCACACCGTTCGATCGCATCGCGCGGTCCGGAGAGGCGACCTCTGTAGGTTAAAACCAGGTCAACCTGGAGTTAGATTTTATGTTTTTTAATAGGGGAATGTCGAAGATAGATTTGTTTTTAGCAGAATGTTCGAAGATAGATTTTTTTGTCGTTGTTTGAGAATTAGTCCCTCCGTTTGAAAATATAAGATGTTTTAGGTTTGTGAATGAGATGTATCTAGACACATTTTAGTGTCTAGATTTATTTAAACCTATACACTAAAAATTGTCTAGATTCATCTTCTTCGTAAAACAAAAACATTTTATATTTCTAAACCTACGTTGAAAGATAGGTCCAAGGCGCGGCCGTTGTGGCATCAAGGGCTCAAGGCCCAGGGCGAGGTTAGGTGGACTCGCCGGAAGGGCCGTCATGCACGCTGATTGCACGGGAGAGCTACGTAGGCTGCTCCTGGCCCCCACAGCCCAAACCACGCTCGTGGTTCTTGTTAGAATTAATTAAACCACGCTCCTCTAATCATATAATTATGGAACCGTTTGACGGTTGGAATTTCTGGAGCGCCATCTTCCGGAACCGACTCTCCCGTGTATAAATATGGTGATCCAATCATCAATGAAACAACTGTTCATTCACTTCTCTCGTTGGTCTATCTATCTCTAGTTTAAACACGTTATCAGCACTTTGGCTTTCCCAGCGAACGTCCGGCGAGATTGACAAGAAAAGGTGAGATGCCTCGCCTACCACTGTTTCTCCGCCGCCTGCTGCGGGATGAACGCCGTTGCCGCCACTCCGTCGCTCGCCGCATGCGCGGTTTTGGAGAACGACGCCGCTTAGACGGCCGGCGCTACGGCATTGGAGGCTTCATAGGCCGCCGCCACGGCATGGGCTGTTTCCGCGGCCTAGGCATCCACAACCGGACCGGTGCCGGTCCGGCAACCGGCGTCGCGCCTCTGCTGATTCCCTCCGTGCGAGTCACTCCGCGAGCGCCGAAGTCCTAAGCTTCTCAATGGCCTCGCCCGCCGCTGCCGGATAAGAACGCCGACCCGCCATTGGCGGCGCCGCCTCCGGCGGTGCTCGGAGCATGGTCATTCGCCTCGCATCCGTGACGGCTCACCACCGGCGTGACGCCGACGCGCCGCCACATCGATCTTGGTTTGGCTCGACCGAAGGGTCGCTAACGCCGACAGCAAGACCACGCTTCGCCTCCGACCCCGGCCGTCGAGACAGAGGGTGATATCTCGCAGACGGGTCAAGACCGACCGAGGCCCCATCTTCACCTCGGCAGCGGCGTGAGGACCTCGACAAACGCCCCATGGCGCCGTCGCTTCGCCGCCGATGCCGGTGAGCCGCGTCGCCGCCCCAACTCGCCACGCCTCCTTCACCATGCGCAAGCACCCGCCGCCGTCTCCTGGCCCTCGGCCTCCCGCTGGCTAGCCCGTCGGCGGACTCGCCAACGAGCAGCCGCGGCCGCCGCACTGGGACCTGGAGCTTGTCCGCGCTCGGGCTAGCGAATGGCGCCTGCAACAGCGTCGCCCCGGGGAACCGGCTCCCTTGGGAATCCTCCGACGAGGAAGAGAGCGGCCAGAGCGCCACTCGTCGCTGGTGAATCCGCTGCAGCGGAGGATTTCGTGTGTGGTCGCCGCTCTGTTCGGTAGAGGATTTGGGGCTGGATGACTCTGGTCCTTATCTTCCCCGTACAGTACATGGAGTCTAATTAAATTGGGGTTCCTAGTATGGCACGGCACATGCATCTTGCTCCGCTAATTAATTTAGTTGTTTTTATTTCAGCTTGCTAGCAGATTAGATTTCTAACAATAAGTTCTAGCAGTTTTTTATTTTCTGTTTTAGATTAGATATTGTTGTTAGTACTGCTTATCTGTGAAGTACTTGTGTATTCCAAAAAATGTGTAATGTAATATATTTCCGCGTGTGCGATGTTGATATTTATTACACTCAAAGTTTGCAATTGAGATTTTCAATTTCTTGCAAATAGACCAATTCATTGTCTTAATTGAGCCATTTTGACTTGATACGAGCACGAATTGATATGCAAAATTCAAAGTGATTTCTTGAAATTGATGTTTTGGAAACACAAGGTAATGGCCAGATCTACTGCACTGCAGATTATCACCACTACTGTTTAAAGCCTATATTTTGTCATATTTGACACTATGATTGCTTAACAATGTGCTCTCCCAAACATTTTATTAAGTTATGACATAAGGCATTAGAAGTATGAGTATCTACTGATTTTATCAGATTATACTCTCTAGTGTTGCGAGACGGACTCCAAATATTTTTCGGAGATTATCTACAATGTGTCATACTTAACAATTTGAAGTTCACACTAATGATTTCAAGCCCACTTCTTGAAGTCATCATTTAATTTTACATAGTTCATTACAACATGACCATGATGGATTTTAATTTACCGAACGTAGATTAATATTCTCTGGTTTACCATGTAGGTAACTGATGGCTGGAAAAGAGTTCGATTCACTCGAGCTTAATGGCCACAACTACCCTACATGGGCCATGGACATCAAGATCGCTCTTGTGTCCCATGGGATAGTGTGTGCCATCTAGAACCCGGACGACCCTCTTCCGGCTGGAGACACACCGCTGAGAGAAGAGCAGAAATATGCTGCCTTGTACATTATAAGGCATCATATTCACCCGGATCTTAAGTCCGAGTATTTGGAGGAGGAATCTCCATTTACTTTGTTTCAGGATCTCAAGACGAGGTATGAAAAGCAGAAGGTAGTTGTCCTGCCCGAAGCACTTCATGATTGGACTCATCTTCGATTCCAGGACTTTAAGTCCGTCGGAGATTACAATCATGAGGTTCATAAGATAAGTTCCAAGTTGCGCTTTTGCGAGAAGGAACCTACAGATGCGGAAAAGGTAGAAAAAACTCTATCCAATATCCAATATGCTCCCATCTGAAAGGCTCCTCCAGCAGCAATACCGCGCTCGCCACTACCAGGTCTATTCAGACCTTATTAATATCCTACTTCAGGCTGAAAAGCATGATGAGCTTCTTGCTAAGAATGGCTCTCAGCGCCCGGTTGGTTCCCAACCTTTGCCGGAAGTTCATATGAATGTTGCGGACGGAAGAAAGTTTGGTGGTGCCTTCAACGGTAATCAACAAAACTTCAAGGGTAAGCGTAAGCGCAACCGGAACAGGAAGCCTCAAAACTCGGACCGTGGGAAAGGCACCGCAAATCCAAAGTATGACAAAACTAGGCTTTGTGACAAGTGTGGATGCTACACGCATCCTACTAACAAGTGCAAGACCCCAAAGCATCTGGCAATCCTCTACCAGGAATCCCAAGGACGCAAGGCACCTCAAGGGAAAAGGTTTGAAGCCAACTTCAACCTTCATCCAGACGGCACCAATGGAGCTGGTTGTTCGCAAGATGCTCCTCCTGGACCTAGCAACACCATGACTCTCCAGCAGCCCGAGGACCCTATGAGCACGGAGAACATGATGATTGAGTATGCCTCAAACGACGTGTTTGGAGACTTCGACTAGTCCCACTATCTCCTTAGTGATCACTTTATTTTATGTCCATTTGTGATGTTGTAATAAGAACATAAGTATTGTTGTTGTCATGTATATGGTATCAACACTTTGATATAATACATATTGTACTCTATGTATCTAAATAAGGATTTCTTATTGAGAATTCTTCATTTTTATATATAGCTATCTACGGGGACAATCCGATGGAAGAGGAATTATGCCTTGTGGACAGTGCTACCACAAACTCCATACTGAGGGAGTTAAAATATTTTCTGACTCTAAAAAAGATGAATGGAGATATTTTGACTATCGCTGGACGCGATACGGTAATTGTTGGCACTGGACGTGTCATATTTACCCTCCCAAACGGTACACAAGTGAAAATTGAGGATGCCTTGCTGTATCCCGATTCGTCGCGTACCTTAATCAGTTATCGAGATATCCGTAAGAATGGCTTTCACATTGAAACCCATGAAGACAACAAAGAAGAGTATCTGCTCTTCACAAAAGATAACGGATATGGCAAGCAAGTACTTGAAAAAATTCCTTCTCGTCGTCCGGACTGTACTATACGTACATCAATCCTGTATAACATGTTGCTTACAAGTTAATCTTCTAGAATGTTGACGCATTTCAAACTTGGCATGATCGCCTAGGCCATCCCGGCATCGGGATAATGAGGAAGATTACTAGCAATTCTATTGGTCATAATTTGCATGAGACAAAATACCCTCAGTCATCAGACTTTGTGTGTACATCATGTGCCACAGGGAAGCTAATTTTGAGGCCTTCGCACCTCAAAATACAAGTTGAACCACTTCAGTTCCTTGAGAGAATTCAAGGTGATATTTGTGGTCCTATCCAACCATTATCTGGACCATTTAGGTATTTCATGGTTTTGATTGATGCATCTACATGATGGTCACATGTGTGTCTTCTTTCCACACGAAATCATGCATTTGCCAAGATAATGAGGAAAGTAATTAAATTACAGGCCCGTTATCTAGAAAGTCGAATTAAATCAATTCGCATAGACAATGCTGCAGAATTCTCTTCACGCACCTTCAATGACTATTGCATGGCCTTGGGGATTGAAGTTCAGCACTCTGTTCCATATGTCCACACTCAAAATGGTTTGGCTGAGTCCCTAATAAAGAGGATCAAACTCATTGCAAGACCTTTGTTAATGAATTGCAGCTTGACAACTTCGTGTTGGGGTCACGCGGTTTTACACGTTGCTGACCTAATCCAATTGTGACCTACTGCATATCACAGTACTTCCCCTCTGCAATTGGTACGTTGAAATCCTCCCAGCATTTCCCATCTGCGAAAGTTCGTATGTTCTACATACATCCCGATATCACCACCACAACGGACATCCATGGGCTCACACAGAAAACTAGGGATCTATGTGGGGTACAAATCACCGTCGATTATTAAATACCTGGAACCCCTTACTGGGGATCTATTCACAGCCCGTCACGCTGATTGCATATTTGATGAGGAACATTTTCCGGCATTAGGGGGAGATTTCAAGTACCAGAAAGAATGCCCAGAAATTGATTGGAATGTTATCGTCATTTCAACCTCTGATCCACGTACCCAAGAGACCGAACTCCAAGTTCGGAAAATTATCAATTTGCAACATCTTGCAAATAATTTTCCAGATTCATTTACTGATCTAAAAGGTGTTACTAAATCCTGGAAACCGGCCAGAAATGCGTCTGAAAGAGTGGAGGTACCAACAAAAACCACTCAACTCCCTGATCCTAAAAAGAGAGGGAGTAGTATGGCCTCTGACCCGGAACCTTCTTCTCGCAAGCAACAAAGGAGAGAGAGGAGAAAATCCTCCAAATCAGTAAATGCAAGTCATCTCAACATTGACGAACACCTTATGGGTAGTATACACCTAGTGGAAGGGCAACCTCCATAATCCAGCTCCAGCTTGCACACACTGGCTGGGACATCGAAACACCTAGACTCACGCGTATTGGGAAATCACGAAGAGTCATCAAGGGTGCATGAGATATCCACCAACTATATCGATTCTGGAGAATCATTTAACCGTAAGTCTACGATTGTCGACACTTGTTTTTCTGCTACAATTGCTGGTACCCTTCTCAATGATCATGATCCAAGGACTATTTTTGAGTGTGAGAAACGCTCCGACTGGCCTAAATGGAAGGAAGCAATACAAGCAGAACTTGCTTCGCTCAATAAAAGGAAGGTATTCACAGAAGCAATACCAACACCTCCCAATGTTTTCCCTGTGGGATTCAAATGGGTTTTCCTACGGAAATGGAATGAGAACAATGAGTTGGTGAGATATAAAGCGAGGCTCCTAGCACAGGGTTTCACGCAGAGACCCGACATTGATTTCAATGAGACATATTCTCCAGTAATGAGTGGTATCACTTTCCGATATCTTATATCTTTGGCAGTGCAAAATCGTCTATCTATGCAGTTGATGGATGTCGTGACTGCATATCTTTACGGGTCACTAGATTCGGACATATACATGAAGGTTCCTGATGGAGTCTCTGTCCTGAATGCAAGCGCTAAACGTAACATGTACTGTGTAAAACTGAACAAGTCTTTATACGGCTTGAAACAGTCGGGACGGATGTGGTACAACCGACTTAGTGAGTACCTTCTTCAGAAGTGAAAGAACATGTGGGCCCCCATGTGTGGTTTTGGTAATTAATGACAATCTCTATGGACTAATGCTTGTATCAAGTTGTACTTGTAGGAATTGTCCATAGGCAATGCTTGAACCATATGTTGGCTTCAAGGTTTGGAGAAGAATAAAGTGAAGAGGATCAAGTGGTGACCAAGGTGTTCAAAGAGTGATCCACATATTGGTCATGTGAGAGTTAAACCTATGAAGACCTCATGCTTAAAGCTTGCTATCCTCGGTGATCATGGATCGATGAAGACAAGGTCAAAGTAAAGGTTTCCCCATGTATGGGGGAGTAACTTGCAAGTCTTCATCAAGCAAGTGCGTACAAGAGCAATCAAGAAAGGTGTTCCATCTTGAGAAGTACAAGACCGTCTAAATCATAATCAAGTGGAATATGTGCAAGGCAAAGGTATGATCTTGATAGGATTTCTTTCTTACCGGTCTCGTGGTGTTAGTTGGGGAGACCGGTTTATAGGATAGACAACCGTACTATCAAGAGGGGCTCCCAAGTGAGTAACTCGATCATATCGTTCAGAGAGAGCTCAAAACTTTGCATACTTAGCATCATCCTTTCTTGGTTGTTATTTGGATCTTATACATGTGAGGTTCTAGAGCTTGTGGTAATATTCATAACAAGCCCTAGTTCATCAAAAACGGATTTCCCCTTTATATCTTATTGCGTTTTTGATCTTGGAGGTTTTACCGGTTTGTCTTTTAGATATAGGTAAAACCTTCCATTATTTGGTTCTTACTCATGTGAGGATTTAGAGCTTGTTTTAATCTCCATGACAAGCTCTAGTTCATCAAAAACGGATTTCATATGCATTCTCTACTATGTTTTCGATGTTGGAGGTTTTACTGGTTTGTCTTTTTGAGAGAGGTTAAACCTTTCATCATTTGGTTATATACTCCATTGCTGGACTATTATGTTTTTCTGTATGATCTTGTAGAGCTTATTGTCCTCTTTAAAACGAACCCAGTATCATCAAAATCGGAGTCCGGATGCAAAAGTTATGGATGTTTTTGTATTGGTCTTTGTGGCAGTTTTTGTAAGACCGGAGACTCCGGACTAATCTCCGGTCTAATCTCCGGACCGCGTCCAGTACGTACTCCAGATTGTCCCCATTTGGCCTGGGTACACCGGAGACTCCGGTCCCAGTCCGGAGACTCCGGACCGGGCGATTCCTGGGCCTAACGGTTGGATTTCTAGGGACCTATTTAAGGGGCCCTTCTTCCCCAATGGTTCTCCAGCTCTCTTGCAAGTTTTCCCCCCACCATTGTTGACATTTTGAAGCTTGCTACCCCCCTTCAATCCCTCCCTTAATTCTTGCATATACTTTAGGGATTTGAAAGAGGAGATCTAGATCTACAATCCTACCAATCCATCTCTCCTCTAAGTGAGGGGAACATCTTGGGATCTAGATCTTGGAGTCTTTTGTGGATTTCCTCCTTTGTTCTTCCTCTCTTATTCCCCCACAAGCTTTTGTAGCTTTGGTGGAATTTGGGAGAGAAGGATTTGAGCACTACTTGTGTTCTTGCCATTGCATTTGGTGCATCGGTTTGAGTTCTCCCCGGAGGATTTGGTGAGTGAAAGTTGAGAAGCTTTTTACTCTTGGGTTCTTGGAACCCTAGACGGTTTGTTGGTGTT
Source organism: Avena longiglumis (assembly GCA_030063025.1). Lineage (NCBI taxonomy): Eukaryota > Viridiplantae > Streptophyta > Magnoliopsida > Poales > Poaceae > Avena > Avena longiglumis. Next base: position 37,698,463 of record CP125975.1, on the reverse strand, counting down.
GCAGGTTGTGGCCTTGGTGGCGTTTGTTGGGAGCCTCCAATTAAGTTGTGGAGAAGTGCCACAACCTTGTGAGAGGTTCCGGTTTTCCACCGACAAGTGCACCGATAGTGGAAGTGTGGATCGATCCCATTGGGGCGAGATTCACCGGAGAATAAGGGAGGCCTTTTGTGGTTTTGGTGGTTTGATACCACCCCCTCTCCAAACGAGACGTACTCCATGTTGGGAGGAACTCGGTAAAATATCGTTGTCCCCGCGTGCCTCGGTTATCTCTATACCCGAGCTATTTACTTATGCACTTTACATTGTGATAGCCTTCGTGCTTGAAGTAATATATATCTTGCTATCACTTTGTTGCTTGTATTGCTTAGCATAAGTTGTTGGTGCACATAGGTGAACCTTAGTTGTTCTAGGTTGTGCTTTACAAAGTAAACACTAGTTTTATTCTGCCTTTGTTGAGCCACTCTAGGAAAAGTTTTAATCACCTATTCACCCCCCCTCTAGGCGACATCCGTATCCTTTCAATTGGTATCAGAGCACGGTCTCTCATTTTAGGCTTCACCGCCTTGAGAGTAAAGATGTCGGCTAGGGGATTTGTGCACAATGACATGTTCATATTCGATGGCACAAATTATGATATATGGAAAAATCGCATGCTCATTCATTTTTGGGACATGGACCCAAATTTGGAGCGTATTGTAGATATAGGTTTTTATCCTCCTATGGATTTCAAAAATCTATCTTGTGAGGATGATAAAAACTTATATCTCGATGCTCAAGCTTCTAATGTGCTTGTTAATGCTTTGAGCTATGTAGTTACCTCTTCAATCATTCCTTTTTGGAGCGCTCATGAGTTATGTACAAAACTTCAAGATAAATATGTTGTGTCCAACATTATTGAGGATGAGTGTGTTGCTTCCACTTCCGGTCGAGATGAGTTCTCATCCTCTACCACTTCACCAACATGTGACTTTTCACAAAGTAATGATTTGGTGAGTGGTGATAGAAATTGCAATTTGGATAGTGTTCTTACTATTTGTAATCCCTCATCTCTATCTAGTTGCAGTGATCTATCTTTGGACTTTAACACTTCCAGCACTACAAACTTCTTACATGCTTGTGTTAATAGTCCTTGCATATCATGTAGAAATGACTTGAATAAATCTCATGATGATATGCTTGGGTTGTCTTGTTGCCATGACAAAAATGCTTCTACTTCCTATATTGCTTGTATTGCTAACCATGTAGAGGAAATGAAGATTCCAAGGTACAAGACAAGTTTTTGAATAGAGCTACAAGAGCAATCTCATCATCACCTTCGTCCGGTTCTCACATATGCCTTATGGCTAAGGGAACAAAGGTAACCTCTTTGGATCTCATTGTATCTCATGATGATGATGATGATGATGATGATGATGAGGTTGAGAATAATAATTATGATGATCATCTAGGTGATTATGATATTGCCTCTATTCTAGAGATGGGAGAGATTGTCTTTTCTGCTCTTCATATAAATAAAATTGCTTCCTCCAAATTTCTTGAAATCTTGACTTGTGCTACTAAAGGCAAGAAACTAATTGAGGAGCAAGAGAATATTATTTCTCAAAAGTTTGCGCTTGAGCGTGAGTATGCTAATGAAATTGCACAACTAAAGGACTCCCTTGAAGAAGAACAAACCACCAAAGAATCTCTTGAGGAGACTTTTGCTCTAGAATTATCTAGAGTAAAGGAATACCATGATAGAGAACTTGCGGTGGCTAACTCCTTCAAGATTAAGAATGGTGAACTTGCAGTTGATTATTCTAAACTTGTTGAGGATTTTAAGCACCTCGAAAATGGCTCTCGGGTCATTAAGAGGGAGATCATCAAACTCACCGAGTCGCATGAGCAACTTAAAGCTTCATATTCAAAAGAGCTTGCCAAGTTGCCCTCACCTCTTGCTAATAATGATGATGCTTGTGCTACTAACTCTATTTCTTGTGAAGCATATATTTTGAAGGAGAATGTTGAGCTAAAAGCTCAACTTGCTTTGCTAACTAGAAACTATGGGAAATTAGAAGAAAGTCATGTCAAGCTCTCAAGCTCGCATGAGGATCTTCTAGTCTTCCATGGAAGGCTAAAGTTAGCTCACGAGGCCATCGTGTCAAAGGTAACATCTAGTGGGCCTCATGTGGACATTAGCACTATATCTACTCCAAATGTTATATTACCATGTGCTAGTCCTTGTAATTCATCCTCTCACAACCATGCTATATCTCGTGAGGAATTACATTTCGTGCCTTGTTGCTCTAACAATGTAGCATCTACTTCCTCTAGTACTTTTATTGAAACTAACCATGTAGAGGAAATCAAAGAGCTCAAGGCTCAAGTCACTTCTTTGAAGAATGACTTAAAAAAGGGTCATCAAGGGAAGGCCGCACTCAACAAAATCTTGAGTGTGCAAAAATCCCCAAATGACAAGAGTGGGCTTGGATTCAACTCCAATATCAAGAACAAGTCTACTATCAAGTTGAAGCACAAGGACAAAAAGAAGAATGGCCAAGATCAAGTCAAGAATCCGGCCAACATTGTTTGCTTCAAGTGCAAGGAAGAAGGGCACCATGTTAGATATTGCCCATTGAAGAAAAATCCTCTTAGTGTGAAGCAACAAGGGAAGCGGCCTCAAGCTCCACCTCAAGTCATTAATGGGCCTCTTCCTAAGAGGACTACTCGAGCTCTTCCTCGAGTTGTGGCTTCACCTAAGAAGAAAGATGGCAAGAGAAGAACTTGCTACATATGTCGTGCAAAGGGGCATATTTCTTCCTCATGCACTATTGGTATCTCCTCATCCAACCCTATCATTATTGATGATGCTTATTCTCTTTGTATGGATGAGGTTGGCAATGTGTTTGCCAAATTTGTTGGTGCTCAATGTGGGTTCAAGAAAAGAACCATTTGGGTTGCCAAGCCTATTGTGACTAACCTCTTAGGACCCAACTTGGTTGGGGACCAACAAGCCAAAACTTGATCAATAGGTATTGATGGAGGGCATTGGAGACTTGGTTACATTATGAAGAATTGAGGGATCTTCATCAATTATTTGTGTCAAGCCAAGCCATTTGGATTATCATGATTATGTTATATATCCAATGTTCCTCCTTGCGGTAACATATGCTTAACTCATTACATTGAAAGTTACTCGCCCCCTTGTGCATGTGTTGGTTTTGTATCTTCCATGCTTTTGTACATGTTGTGCTTTCCACCTAATTATCTTGAGGTATCAAACATATTTGTGTATGATTAGGTGGCACACCATGTATGTGTGTTTCTTGTGTTTGAGCCTTACTTGGTTACATTTGGTATCTTATTTGGCTCTTGTGAGAGATTAATGGATTATCCCATTTTGGGGGAGTGTTATGCTTGGGCATTCCACAATCCTAAAATTGTGTGTACATGAGTAATACCACCTAGTATTTATATTGGATTATTGTCTAGTCACTATGTGGTATAATTCTCATGAGAAATTTAAGTTTTATAAGGTCCATTAATTATCTCTATTTGTATCCTTTTGCCTCATGTTGGTTTCATGGTAGTATCACATTATGGGGGAGTCATATGCTTAGTGCATATTACAATCCTAGAAAATGTGAACATTCGAGGTTGTGTCACTTAGAATTGATATTGATAATTATCTAGCTCCTATGTGACACATTTTGCTCATACAAGTTCCAATTTGCTTGAATGTATTTATTGCTCATATTGTGTATCTTGTATGTGAGAGTGTTTCTTGGTATGTGTTTCCTCATATTTAGATATCTATATCCTCATGGAAACCATTTGCTTCAAGTTACTCTAATCACTATGATTGTGTGACTATTGGAAGCTACCAAGAATCTTGTTCGAAGTATCATGCTTAATTCTTATATTTTTCATATGCTTCTTGTTGTGACTATGATCTTGGATATCCATGCAAGCTACCTTGGGAAAATTATTCCCAATATTTCTTGTCCTTGGACAATGAGTACCCAATTTATGGTAGAATTTATTGATCATATTCAATTTGGCCCTTTCTTAATCTTGTCCTATCTATGGCCAAGTAAATGTATTGTGTGCTCCCATGTATTCCTTACTACTTTTGGATCCTTTTATTTTTATTGGTATCCTCTTGTGTTTTATTTAATATAGGTAGTAGTGATGATCTCATTTGTGTACATTTTGCATTCAAAAGAAAATTATATATAATGTACTACTTATGGGTGAGCTCTCCCATATTATCTAGAACAATCCTTTTATTCTTCTTGTTTTGTTCCATATCATGTTTTATATGCTTGGAAGCTCAATCTTTTTGTTTTGGTATTTTGTGCCATCATGAAAAGTTTGGGGAGTTTGGTTTCTTGTTGGAACCTTGCTCTTTTTGGGAGTTGGTTTTGTCTCATTCCTTATTTCATGTTTTGTCTATTCTTATAATGAGATAAATCCTTGAGCATTTGTGTTCTTATATATCTTTTGCTCTTTGGATTTTGCCTAGTTTATTTGTTGAACTTGTGAATCTTTCATGTGTTGAATTGGTTCTTTGATACAATTTGGACACCATTTGTCATGTCTCACTCTTGTGTGTGACATCTCGGATTACTTGGTGCTTTTGTTCAAATTATATCTCCTTTTTGGTTCTTGAAAGCCTCGTGCATGCATATTTACTACATGTTTATATTATGGCATGTTTGCTTTCTTTGATCCAATATATAGGGAAAACTCCACCAAATCACATCGGCTAAGTTGTGCATGAAATTCAATTTCATATCAATATGCACATATTTATGTGGAGTCTCTCCTATGTTTTGTAGTTGCACTAACTACATTGGACCCAATAAGTTTGGGGACCATTTTGTACTTAATTGTGTTTTAGGTACATTGGAGATATATTGGATGCTTTTCTCTCGATTTTGAAGAAGTAGTGCTTACAAGAAAATTTGAGGCAAGCTGTAGGATGATCAACGAATTCCTATCCTCTACATCCTACCAATTATATCTCGATAACAAGTATCTCTTGCTCATGCATATTTATCTTACTGCCAACCTTTTGTAGGTTGAATCTTGGCATGAATTCTTGTTATTATATTTATTGTTGTATTTCTAGCCATGGTATTAAAAGAACTCTCTATTATAAATGTGCATAAGTTGAGATGAGTGCATATAATTGGGACTATACAAAATCATGCATATGATCCACCAATCCCAAATATGTCAATCTAGCAATTTTATTGCCTATCTTTGACATGGTTATACCCTACGGGTACACTACCTTAGCATACCTGGTCCAGCCCAAGGAAGGCCCACGGAAATATACGCCAGCCCATGAAGACTTTCGGGTGGCCAGGGCCCATGGCGCCTTCGGATCCTTGGAGAGCAAGACTAGAGTAGATATGAAATTCAAAGGGGTAAACCCTAAAACCTGTAACCGACTCGATCTGTGCCTAGGACCTGCCTACCTCTATAAAAAGGCCAGGAGGGCACGACGAGGAGGCTCTCTTACAATCTCTCGCACACCACCGCATACACGCCTCCACGCCAGATTGCATCTGCGCACCCCTGTAACCTTCGGTTCCGCCGTAATCAAGAGCAGACAAGCAGGAGTAGGGTTTTCCCTCCGGGGGCCTGAACCTGGGTAAACCTCGTGTCCCCGTGTTGTTTGTTTGCTAACCGTTCTGCGATCTCCAGCATCCCCATCTTCTCCAAAACCCAAGCTCATAACAATGGGCATTGACAAGATTAAACCTCGTCAATTGGCGCCGTCTGTGTGAACTGGGGGCACTGATTGTGCGATCGTGACGGTCCCATCTACTGCGATACGATTCGTCGACTTCTAAAGAGCAGATCTACTTCAAATTCTATCAGAACCATGAAGAAATCCCGGTTGTACACATGATGCTGGGCTGGACATCTCCGTTGCCTTGGTACGCTAATCCAATCTACAAACCTTTCGGTGGCAGCCAGTATTTAATTCCTGGGCATCCTGAACTAAGCCGTGCAAACATACGCGTATACGCACCAACATCACCGTAGCTTCCTTGACAAGGTTGGTTCAGATCGCACGAAGGTCACATGATCGATTGGTGCGGAATCCATGGAGAAAAAAGTGACTAGTACAAGCACTACATGGAGATCAAAGCAATTAAAGCTAGCTATTCTTGTCGTGTTGCATCTGAGTTCGATCACGTTACTCTACTTGGTCAAAGAAGCATAACGCTGAGTCAGTTTACATGCATCAGGACAAATCTCGTCTGATCGAAAAAGATTTATTGATATAAGCAATCAAAAAACAGTACAAAATAGAAGACACACATAGTATAAAGGACGTGTCCGTTGGCGCCGCTATTTGGATTACTCGACTGCTACGCTGACTCCACCATGTTGGCTATACACCCGGGATGCGCCCACTCCTCCGTGCGACCCGCTGCGGTTTTCGGCTTCGGTGACCCAGAAATCTTTCGACTGCGGTGTTCCGCTACGGTCTTCGACTGCGGTGACCCGATACGATCTTCGGCTACAGCGACTTCGGGGCTCCCTCCGCTTCGGCGACCTGCTATGGTCTTCAACTCTAGTGACCCAGGGATCTTTTGACTCCGCCGCGCGAATCGCTATGGTCTTCGGCTATGGCGGCTCGGGGGCTCCTTCGGCTCCAACGAACCACTACTTCGACGCCCGCGATCTGCAGGTTGCATCGCCTCCTGTGATCTGCCGGTCACAACGGCTCTCGAGACCGTGACCCTCCGGTTGCGTTGGCTCTCACGACCCGTTTCACCTCGTCAACAACCAACGAAGCTAAGTTCACTACTCAGAGTTGATTTTTTTTCTTTCTTACTTTAATCGCACTCGAAACACTCGGGGGCTGCGCCCTCTTCGAGTAACCTAATGTGCCATCGTCTCCACGCACTCGAGCACCTCGAACGCGATAGCCCGAGTAGTTGATTCTGCCTGATCGTCGAATCCTTGAACTCCGAGTGCCTCGGCAAGGTACTGAGACTAAGGGTAATCAGGCTAATGAAAAGGCCTAGCATACAGTGCAAAAGTGTCTGACTCAATCGGCACCAGAATCTTACTATACAAGCCGACAGGCAAATATTTCTTACAAGATACAAGTACTTCACAATTCTTCATGTTTTCTGCAGCTTACAAAGACGCGACACTAGTCGCGCACCCGACAGAAGCAACGGCGTCAACTTCATCCGTAATGTCGAGTCCTTCCGGCTAAACGCCGCATCACTCCGCTATGTTGACTCCTGGCTCCTTATGTGTGAGACGCTGACTCGAAGCACTTCCGGGTCAGTGGTTTCTCCTCGCATGAGTCTCCACTCGAGTCTGCGACTCGACTAGACACTCGGGGGCTACTCCTATCAGGAGCGCTGGTCGCGCACCCGATGTACTTCCGGGTCAGCGGTACGCCCACGATATTGACGACTATAACTGCATGATACAAGACTCGAGTCTCTGCCCGAGTCTACGAATCCGCCAGACACTCGGGGGCTACTCCAAACTGGAGCGCTGGTCGCGCACCCGAAGTATGATTAAGGCACTACACCGCTAAACTATTTCTTCGAGTCCTATGTCGAATCTACGATTCCACTACGGACTCGGGGGCTACTCCCATAGGGAGGATGGGTTCAAGAATCCAAAAAATTTGTGTCCTACGGACCTGAAGCCAAACAACGGCTGAATTAAAATCTCTGCTCGAGTCTGCAACTCGAACAGACACTCGGGGGCTACTCCCATAGGGAGCGCTGGTCACGCACCCTATGAATCTTCGACTGCGATCCTGCGGATCAGTATGCAAAAACTTTTTTGGCAACTCTGCCCCAATTAACGCTAAGTGAGCAACGTTCTCCTTGGCCACCCGAAACACCTCCGCGGTGATAAATATTCGGATGCTGCGTCTGCGACGCAAAGATAAGACCTACAGATACCATCTGATGGCCTGGTAACGTACACGACTGCGCTCTGCTAGTAAGAATCCGTGCCAGCAGGCACGATGAAAAATCCCGACGGACGCGTTGGGTGCATCATTTAAAATTCACTGGAATTCCACTTCTGTAAGTCCTCCACGGCCTGAGTCGAATTACGCCAGCATATGTTCTGGGTTTGAGTCGAGGGACTCAAATCCGAAGAAGATCGTGTTGTTTTGTCCTAAAACAGTTAACTGACCTGATCCGTCGGGAGAGTCAGGCACACGTATCAACAATCCCTACACTCTCGAATTAGCGGCACCCTAAGGATTGAAGAGTCCTCAGCCGAATCTACGATTCAACTGAACACTCGGGGGCTACTGACATGGTTATACCCTACGGGTACACTACCTTAGCATACCTGGTCCAGCCCAAGGAAGGCCCACGGAAATATACGCCAGCCCATGAAGACTTTCGGATGGCCAGGGCCCATGGCGCCTTCGGATCCTTGGAGAGCAAGACTAGAGTAGATATGAAATTCAAAGGGGTAAACCCTAAAACTCAGAATCGACTTGATGCTGCACAGGACCGCCTACCTCTATATAAAGGCCAGGAGGGCACGACGAGGAGGCTCTCTTACAATCTCTCGCACACCACCTCATACACGCCTCCACGCCAGATTGCATTTGCGCACCCCTGTAACCTTCGGTTCCGCCGTAATCAAGAGCAAACAAGCAGGAGTAGGGTTTTCCCTCAGGGGGCCTGAACCTAGGTAAACCTCGTGTCCCCGTGTTTTTTGTTTGCTAACCGTTCCGCAATCTCCAGCATCCCCATCTTCTCCAAAACCCAAGATCATAACAATGGGCATTGACGAGATTAAACCTCGTTAATCTTTTCCTCAACTTCTCTCATGGGCAATAGTGAGATTTTGCTAGTTGATTTCTCCCTGTGATACTTTTTTCCTTTCTCCATATATTTCAACTTTCTCCTTTTTTCCCTTGGTGATAGTTGTAATGTATGGGGTGTGTTGGTTGTTGAAGCTCATCGATGTACAATAAGATATTTGAGCCTTTTGGTCATGCTTTCAAGAAAAATCTCATTGGTATTGTCATGACTTCATTTTGGATATCTTTCTCTATTGATTTTAAGTATCTACTTTGTGTGTACATGTTTCTTTGTGGATCAATATCTTTGCAAGATTGTCTACTTAGAAACTTATACACATGAAAGAGGTTACTCAATTTTTTTCTTGATATCTTCCTTGTTTCGTGTGTGTTGTATGGTCATACTAAGCAATATCATTCATTGAAGACTATGTGGATACACAATGATCATCCTTGTACTAGTATTATAATATGCTTTGTCATGCATCTCACACATCCTTGTGGTTGAGCCTGCTAATATGTTGTCTCTTACTTATTGCTTAACCATTTGTTTCTTGCAAATTTTATGCCTTGGTATTTGCTCATTTTCACAAAGCTGTTTTATAAGTAAAATAGAGGAAGTGAGGATTCCATGTTATGCACATTGTATTCACATACAAAAACCTAATGTTGCACATACCTTGGGGAGCTTCCTAATTTTATTTATAGCATCACTTTGTGCTTATCATATTTGTTCTCTCATGCCTTGTATTGTTAAAATGGAGTTGGATGAGTGAGGATTCCATGATTATGCACTTTGTTCCCAAATTCAATTATCATAATTGGTGCATTGTCTTTGGGGAGCTCATCTAATTCACTTAATAATGCTCATTTGTCTTCTTTCTCATTCGTTGTTCCTTAAATGTTTATGGGGGAGCAAGGATTCCATATTTGTGCATTATGTATTCTAATGCATTTATTTTTAAATTGTGAAAAAATCTTGGGGAGCTTCTCCATTTATTATTTAAAAACATTCTTTTTCTCTTATCATAATATCTTGTTGTTTCCATTTGGACTCATTTGTTGCTTTCAATTGGTTTGTCGGATCTTGTGCTTGCTTACATCATTTGTTGATTCTTCTTTTATTTTATTTCTTTTGGCAATCTTTGGGTCCTCGATATAGTTCTACTTCCTCCCAAGTATTCATCATTGGATATGTGCGAATGCACACCGTTTGGGGATTTATCACTATATTGGCCTTCTAGAACTTGTCACCCATTTCAGCAATCAATGCCAATGGGGGAGAAGTTTTAGAGGGTTTTAGGGAAATGGTTTATGCCCTGAGTTTGTTTCTAAGCATTTTACTTTCATGCTCTTGCATCTTTGTTGTTGCTTAGCATGTGGTATATATAGAGGAAACTCCACCAATGATAATGATTGGCAATATATGCAATGAAATTCAAGTTCATCACACATGCATAGATTGTGGGGGAGTTTGCTCCATATATGGTGGTGGTACCAATATCACATACTTATGTAGGATTTGATATTGGTGCTACCATTTTATGTGTTAAATTCCTTATATAAACCCTCTCAAATTTATTGTCATCAATTACCAAAATGGGGGAGATTGAAAAAACATGTGGGCCCCCATGTGTGGTTTTGGTAATTAATGACAATCTCTATGGACTAATGCTTGTATCAAGTTGTACTTGTAGGAATTGTCCATAGGCAATGCTTGAACCATATGTTGGCTTCAAGGTTTGGAGAAGAATAAAGTGAAGAGGATCAAGTGGTGACCAAGGTGTTCAAAGAGTGATCCACAGATTGGTCATGTGAGAGTTAAACCTATGAAGATCTCATGCTTAAATCTTGCCATCCTAGGTGATCATGGATCGATGAAGACAAGGTCAAAGTAAAGGTTTCCCCATGTTGTATGGGGGAGTAACTTGCAAGTCTTCATCAAGCAAGTGCGTACAAGAGCAATCAAGAAAGGTGTTCCATCTTGATAAGGACAAGACCGTCTAAATCATAATCAAGTGGAATATGCGCAAGGCAAAGGTATGATCTTGATAGGATTTCTTTCTTACCGGTCTCGTGGTGTTAGTTGGGGAGACCGGTTTATAGGATAGACAACCGTACTATCAAGAGGGGCTCCCAAGTGAGTAACTCGATCATATCGTTCAGAGAGAGCTCAAAACTTTGCATACTTAGCATCATCCTTTCTTGGTTGTTATTTGGATCTTATACATGTGAGGTTCTAGAGCTTGTGGTAATATTCATAACAAGCCCTAGTTCATCAAAAACGGATTTCCCCTTTATATCTTATTGCGTTTTTGATCTTGGAGGTTTTACCGGTTTGTCTTTTAGATATAGGTAAAACCTTCCATTATTTGGTTCTTACTCATGTGAGGATTTAGAGCTTGTTTTAATCTCCATGACAAGCTCTAGTTCATCAAAAACGGATTTCATATGCATTCTCTACTATGTTTTCGATGTTGGAGGTTTTACTGGTTTGTCTTTTTGAGAGAGGTTAAACCTTTCATCATTTGGTTATATACTCCATTGCTGGACTATTATGTTTTTCTGTATGATCTTGTAGAGCTTATTGTCCTCTTTAAAACGAACCCAGTATCATCAAAATCGGAGTCCGGATGCAAAAGTTATGGATGTTTTTGTATTGGTCTTTGTGGCAGTTTTTGTAAGACCGGAGACTCCGGACTAATCTCCGGTCTAATCTCCGGACCGCGTCCAGTACGTACTCCAGATTGTCCCCGTTTGGCCTGGGTACACCTGAAAGAACATTTTATAATCCCTAGTGTTTTGTGTGTTAGATAACAATATCAAGGATTATTTAATGTGTGTTGAAGTGTTGCAGCCACCTATGAGAAAAAGGGAAAGGATTCTGTTTTTTGGGGGCGGATAATCCGCCCCTCCCTCTTCCCAAGTTGGCGCAAGCCCCAGAAGGGGGCGGAATTTTGGCCGGATTCTCCGGCCCCGCCGGATAATCCGCCCCCCTGCTCATCGCCAAGGCGCAAGCCCCAGAGAGGGGGCGGAGTTTTGGCCGGACTTTCCGGCTTGTCCGGATAATCCGCCCCTCAGGGGGGCCGTATTATCTGCCCCCAAGATCTTCACCAAGCTTCATTAAGGCGCAAGACCCAGAGAGGGGGTGGAGTTTCCCCCGGAGAATCCGCCCTTGGGGCGGAGTTTTCCCAGGGGGGCGGATAATCCGCCCCAAGTGGGGGGCGGATAATCCGCCCCCAAAGTTGTGCAACGGCTAGATCTGGGGAGGGGGTATTTAAGCCAGCCTTCCCCCTCCTGCCAGACCTCTAGATTCATCTCGAAAAAGACCAGATCAGATCTGAAAGCTTCATCCAAGAGTGCTCCACCTAGATCAACCCAAAGGCCCCATCCCTTGGGGAATCGAAGGAGGAGAACTCGATCTTCATCATCAGCAATCAAGCGCTTCATCTCCTCTCCATTCATTTGGAGAACCCCTGATCTAGTATTTCTTGCAAATACCTAGATCCTTGTTTTTGTTTATATTGATAAACATTGTTCTTGTGGCAGCTTGTTGTCATCTCGGAGCCCCAATTCGGTTGTGGGTGTGTGCCCGATAGTGTTGTAAAAGGCACCGGTTCGCCTCGAAGGGATCCAATAGTGGAGAAGGTGGATCGGCCTCTCATGGCGAGATCCATCGGAGAATAGGGTGAGGCCTATTGTGGCGTGGTGGTCTTAGAACCCCACCCCTCCAACGCAGATGTACTTCCTTAACAAGGAAGGAACTGTAAAACAAATCCTATGTCTCCGCTCCACTCTGCTTTCCTCGCTCCTCTTTTACGTGCTTAGTAGTTAGGGTTACATATAGGGAAATTCTCGTAGTTGCATATCTAGAGAATTTACTTTGTGTCAAGCCTAAAATTGAAAAAGTATTAAAAATTGGTTAGCACCTATTCACCCCCCCTCTAGGTGCCCACACGATCCATTTCAATTGGTATCAGAGCCTCGGCTCTTATTTCGGGCTTAACCGCCTAAGAGAAGTATGGGTTCCAAGGTAGATGGGAGTGATGCTCCGGAGGTAGTCACCATGAACGATCTCAAGACGTTGGAAACAACCTTGGTGAGTTCAATGGAGGCTAAGATGGAAGAGATGCGTCAATTGATAATGCGTCTCTCCACATCCGCAGCATCACCTCCATCTAACTCGGAGGATACCACTCCGCAATCCAAGGAAACGGGTAAAACTGTTTTCAAAGATAACGAAGTGGTTGGTGATGATACTAGCAAGATCTCCTCCTCGAAAAAGGATAGCGGTAAGGATGGATACAATGAGGTTTCTCATGTGTATTCCCCTGATCTGCCTATCCCTCACCCACATATACATAATAGGGGTGATCCACCCAAACTTTCAGCATCTACTTTCTCTCAATGGCAATTTTTGATGAAATCTCATGTGTGCAGTTCCTCCATAGAGTTGTGGAAGATCATCGAAAATGGTCTTCATGTTGGAAACCCTAACAATCTCACAAGAAGAGAAGTGGTCGATAGCCAACTCAATGCTATAGCTCTACACATGATACAGCTTGGTGTGGGTGACAAAGACATGCCACACATTCAGCATCTTAGCACAGCTAAAGAAGCTTGGGATGCCCTCACCGAGCTCTTCATCGGAAATGAAAGTATGAGAAGGAATAGATATGATGCCTTGAGCAATGAAGTGAAGGATTTTATATCTTTGGATGGAGAAGACCACGAGGACATGTATAGGAGGCTCAAGGCAATAGCCACAACCTTCGAAACCACTTGCGACTCATGTTGATGATGCTTGGATCAAGCACAAGTATGTCAGTGCTCTTATGCCATTTGAGCCCACATATTTGAAAAGTCTCCAAGGTAGGCATAACTATCACCTCATGTCATCCAATGAGGTAATGCAAGAAATAGCCGCCTTCAAAGTGGCTGCCAAGAATGCCGAAGATGCTCGTGCTCGAGCTATGGGGATGCAAAAGGGGGTCAACATGGCCTTGAAGACTAGTGTGATTGATCATGATGAATATGCGGTAGAAGGTCTAGACTGTCCCGAAGATATAAAAAGGATCCACGGACAATACTTGGCTCTTAATGCAAGAAACTTTTGGAAAGATCCAGCCAAGGCTAAACCTGAACTAGATCGAAAGAGTGGAGCCTATGGAAGAAAAGAAAATGGTCCCAAGCTGAGAACATGCTTTAATTGTGGTGACCGGCTGCACTTCGTAGCTGAGTGTCCATATCAAAGTATAGAGGATAATGGAGGAAGACTCATTTTCAAGGACAAATCAAAAGCTCCACGTAAGAAACAGTTTGTAAAGAAGAATGCTCCTTTCAAGAAGCAACCAAAGATTGTTCTAGTGGCTCAAGAAGAATATTCATCGGGGAGTGAAGATGAGGACGAGGACGATAGCTCTCAAGAGGTGGATGCTATAGCCACCACATCTACATCAACATCTCTCTTCGACTCTCCGAACGAAAACATCATCAACAAGAATGCTACTTGCCTCATGGCACGAAGCTCTGAGGTAACTTCTTCTAACTCTTCTTTTCCCAAGATTATGATAGACATGGATGATCCTACTAGTCTTAAGGTTAAAGAAGAGATTATTGCTTTGGATTATTTCTACACTAACTTGCAAGGTGAGCACAAGTTCGTTTTGAAGCTCTCATGGATCAGCTGGCCCAAAACGAAGAACTCCTCGAAGAAAAGGGCAGAATTGAAAGGGAGGATGCAATGGAAATTGCATCCCTAAAAAATGCTCTTGAAGAAGAAGAAGAAGCTCGGGTCTCTCTTGAAGAGAGGCTCGAGTCTATGGAAGAGTCACATGAAGAAATTGTGACTAAACTTGTTAAGGAACGTGACAATGCTGTCACCAAAGCAAAGAATTTAAAGAAGGAAATGATTGACTTTGGGGCTGCTCATGATAGACTCTCCGAGGAATTGGAGAAACTTGACAATGCTCACAAGGCAGTGAAAAATGAGTTCTCTATTCTCAATGGGTCACATGATCAGCTTCAAAGTCGATTGGCCAAATATGATACTCCTAGATCGTCCAACTCAACATATAGTAACAAGAAAAATGCTAGTGTGGAAAAAGAAGTGATCAAGGACATCACTACAAAGGACAAAGGTGTGCTTGATGAAGTCCTTGGCAAGCAAAGGTCAAATCATGGTAAAGAGGGACTTGGGTATGTCACCAAGTCCAAGAAGAAGAAAACCAAGAAGAACAAGACCAAGAATGTGCAATTAAAGACAAGCACTGCTGAGAAGATTGTCACAAAAGACAAGACTAATAATATTGGTTTTGCAGGGTCTCACAATCCGAATTATGAACTCTTTTGTGATGACTATGGCGATGTTTATGCTTATTATGTTGGTCCTTTTGATGAATATATTGCTTGGTCTATTTGGGTCCCAAAGACCCTTGTTACTAACATGAAAAGACCCATTGAAACATGGGTACCTAAAACCAAGAAGTAATTTTCTTGCAGGTCCATGCTTCCGGTGGGTCGAAATGGGTGCTGGATAGTGGCTGCACTAGTCATATGACCGGAAGCAAGGATATCATCACGGAGATGCGTCCAAATCATGATAATATCATAGTCTCCTATGGTGATAAGTCAAAATCTCAGGTATTGGGTCTTGGCAAGGTTGTGGTTGCCCACGATATCTCTCTTGTGGACGTCATGCTTGTTGAGACCCTTGGTTACAACCTTCTTTCTGTTTGTGCCCTTGGCAAGATGGGTTTTGTTGTTTTTATCGATGATGATTTGGTGGTACTCTTGTGGAGCAAGTCTCTAAAGGTCACTTTCGTTGGATACGTCGAAAATGACCTGTATGTGGTGGACTTCTCAGGGAAAACCACTTCGGGTCCGATGTGTCTATTCGGAAAGGCCGACGTGGGATGGCTATGGCATCGCCGTTTAGCCCATGTCAACATGAGAACTTTGCAAAGTCTCCAGAAGGGTGGCCACATCCTTGGACTAAAAGATAATGTCTCTTTTGCCAAAGATCGTGTTTGCAGGGCTTGTGTTGAAGGAAAAATGCATGACTCTCCCCACAAGAGGAAGACTATTGTGTCATCAAAGAGGATCTTGGAATTACTTCATGTGGATTTATTTGGTCCTCCTTCTCATGCAAGTCTTGGTGGGAAGAAATATTGCTTGGTCATTGTCGATGATTACTCAAGATATACATGGGTATATTTCTTCAAGCTGAAAAGTAAGACTCAACAAACTGTCATCGACTTTGCCAATGAAGTTCAACGTCAACACAATGTTCCTATCTTGGCAATTAGAAGTGGCAATGGCTCATAATTCAAGAACTACACTTTAAACGAGTTTCTTAGCGAAGAGGGGATTAGACACCAATATTCCGCTGCGTACACCCCTCAACAAAATGGTGTAGCCGAGAGGAAGAACCGGACTTTGATGGATATGGCAAGATCTATGCTAGTTGAATTCAAGTCTCCTTATAATTTTTGGGCTGAAGCCATATCCACTGCTTGTCACTCATCAAACCGGCTCTACCTTCGAAAGATCTTGGACAAGACCCCATATGAAATACTTACCGGTAACAAACCCAACATCTCATACTTCAGGGTATTCGGGTGTAAGTGTTTCTTTCTTATTAAAGGTGTCCGTTTGTCAAAATTTGAATCCAAGGCTTTAGAAGGTATTTTTGTTGGTTACGGTGCCGAATCCCACAATTATAGAGTCTACAACAAGCTCATTGGGATTGTTGTAGAATCTTGTAGTGTGGAGTTTGATGAAAATAACGGCTCCTTTGTAGGGCAAGTTGATGTTTGTGATGCAGATGTTGAAATACCCCAAGATGCCATAAGAAGAATGGGCGTGGGATTTTTCCGCCCCATTGAGGAACCCCTTGTGGCGGATCGGGAAGGACAATGCTCCACACATGTGGATCCCTCATCTCCACAAGATCAACAAGCTCCTACACCACATGTTGGAGACAATCCTGCACCAACACCACAATCTGCTAAGATCATCTGTCCCCTGGACAAGTTGGTAGTCCCAGGCCGGACTATCCGCCCCCTCCAAGGGGCGGACAATCCGTCCCTGGCACTCCAACTCGTTCCAGAGGATCCGAAGGAGAAGTCAACAACTCTGAAGCTCCCAGGCCGGATTCTCCGCCCCCCAGGGGCGGATTATCCGGCCCTGGGTCTCCAACTCCCGTCAGGCATTCTCAGGAAGATGGTTCTGGTACTTCACCTCCCAGGCAGGATAGTCCAGCCCCTACAAGGGGCGGATTATCCGGGCCTGAAGAAAATGTTCAGCAACAATCTTCTGGCGTTAACGAAGACTAATGTCAAGGGCAGGGCAGTAATCAAGACAAGGATACAACTATTGAATCCACTCCTCCTAGAAACAATAAGGACATTGAGGCTCGTCGCAAGGCTCGTGCTGATCGGAACCTTGAACTAAGAGGTCACACTCTTGACAAGGTTGTTGGTGATCTACGACGAAGGGTATCCACTAGAAGAGAACTTGCAAGCTTCTGTGATCATCAAGCTCACATTTCCATGGTTGAACCGAAGAAGGTTTTTGATGCTCTTGAAGACCCCGATTGGGTTGTTGCAATGCATGAAGAATTAAATAACTTCGAACGCAACAAAGTTTGGAAGCTCGTAGAAAAACCAAAGGATTGCCGCAATGTTATCGACACCAAGTGGATCTTCAAGAACAAACAGGATGAAAATGGCATTGTTGTGAGGAATAAAGCACGACTCGTGGCTCAAGGATTCTCCCAAGTGGAAGGAATTGATTTTGGTGAGACTTACGCTCCTGTGGCTCGTCTTGAGTCCATCCGTATCCTTCTTGCATATGCAGCCCATCATAATTTTAAATTACAACAAATGGATGTTAAGAGCGCTTTCCTTAATGGTCCTCTACATGAGTTAGTATACGTCAAGCAGCCCCCGGGGTTTGAGGACCCCAAATTTCAGAACCATGTCTACAAACTCGATAAGGCGCTCTATGGCCTTAAACAAGCCCCACGTGCGTGGTATGAGCACCTTAAAGAGCTTTTGCTAGACCGTGGATTCGAAGTTGGGAAATCGATCCCACTCTTTTTACTAAGAAGGTTAATGGGGAGATTTTTGTATGCCAACTTTATGTAGATGACATTATTTTTGGCTCTACTAACCAAGCTTTTAACGATGAATTTTCGAAGCTTATGACTGACAGGTTTGAGATGTCCATGATGGGTGAGCTCAGGTTCTTTCTTGGATTTGAGATCAAACAACTTAGAGAGGGAACCTTTATTAATCAAGCTAAGTACATCCAAGACATGCTCAAAAGGTTCAAGATGACGGATCTCAATGGCGTTGCTACCCCAATGCAAACAAAGTGTCATCTTGAGCTCAATCCCAAGGGTAAAGACGTGGATCAAAAGGTATACCGATCCATGATCGGCTCTCTCCTTATCTAGAGAATTTACTTTGTGTCAAGCCTAAAATTGAAAAAGTATTAAAAATTGGTTAGCACCTATTCACCCCCCCTCTAGGTGCCCATACGATCCATTTCAACACCGGATACTCCGGTCCCAGTCCGGAGACTCCGGACTGGGCGATTCCTGGGCCTAACGGTTGGATGTCTAGGGACCTATTTAAGGGGCCCTTCTTCCCCAATGGTTCTCCAGCTCTCTTGCAAGTTCTCCCCCCACCATTGTTGACCTTTTGAAGCTTGCTACCCCCCTTCAATCCCTCCCTTGAATCTTGCATATACTTTAGAGATTTGAAAGAGGAGATCTAGATCTACAATCCTACCAATCCATCTCTCCTCTAAGTGAGGGGAACATCTTGGGATCTAGATCTTGGAGTCTTTTGTGGATTTCCTCCTTTGTTCTTCCTCTCTTATTCCCCCACAAGCTTTTGTAGCTTTGGTGGAATTTGGGAGAGAAGGATTTGAGCACTACTTGTGTTCTTGCCATTGCATTTGGTGCATTGGTTTGAGTTCTCCCCGGAGGATTTGGTGAGTGAAAGTTGAGAAGCTTTTTACTCTTGGGTTCTTGGAACCCTAGGCGGTTTGTTGGTGTTGCAGGTTGTGGCCTTGGTGGCGTTTGTTGAGAGCCTCCAATTAAGTTGTGGAGAAGTGCCCTAACCTTGTGAGAGGTTCCGGTTTGCCACCGACAAGTGCACCGATTGTGGAAGTGTGGATCGATCCCATTGGGGCGAGATTCACCGGAGAATAAGGGAGGCCTTTTGTGGCGTTGGTGGTTTGATACCACCCCCTCTCCAAACGAGACGTGCCTCTGTTATCTCTATACCCGAGCTCTTTACTTATGCACTTTACATTGTGATAGCCTTTGTGCTTGAAGTAATATATATCTTGCTATTACTTTGTTGCTTGTATTGCTTAGCATAATTTGTTGGTGCACATAGGTGAACCTTAGTTGTTCTAGGTTGTGCTTTACAAAGTAAACACTAGTTTTATTCCGCCTTTGTTGAGCCACTCTAGGAAAGGTTTAATCGCCTATTCACCCCCCCCCCCTCTAGGCGACATCCATATCCTTTCAAGAAGGGTTACTCCAACAATGATGATTGTCCATGTGTCTTCATCAAGAAGTCCTCTTCAGGATTTTGCATCATTTCAGTGTATGTCGATGATCTCAACATCATTGGCAACACACAATATATTGATGAAGCACGCAATCATCTAAAGACAGAATTTGAGATGAAGGATTTGGGTCAAACCAAATTTTGCTTGGGTCTTCAACTTGAGCACCCTCCCTCAGGAATAATGGTACACCAAGATGCCTATATCCAGAAAATATTGGAGAAATTCAATATGGACAAATCCTATCCATCTAAAACTCCCATGGTGGTTCGTTCTCTAGACGTAGAGAAAGATCCGTTCATGCCAAGGGATGATGAAGAAGAGATATTGGGAACCGAGGTTCCATATCTCAGTGCCATTGGTGAGCTCATGTATCTTGCAAATTGTACGAGACCTGACCTCGCATTTGCAGTGAATCTACTTGCTAGACACAACACAGCTCCCACCAAACGCCATTGGTTGGGAGTCAAGAATGTCTTTCGATATCTCCAAGGCACAAAGGATCTTGGCCTATACTTTCAGTTACAGAGAAATCTGGACTCCGGTATGATCAAATACACTGATGCTCGCTACTTATTTGATCCCCATAATGCCAGATCGCAGACCGGCTTTGTGTTCCTACATGGTGGAACTGCTATATCATGGAAGTTTTCGAAACAGACTCTGGTTGCCACTTCTACCAATCATTCTAAAATAATTGCATTATACGAGGCATCACGTGAATGTGTGTGGCTTCGCAGAATGATAAACCACATACAACAGTCATGTGGAATTGGTTCTATCGAATCACCTACCATTATCTATGAGGATAATGCAGCTTGTGTTGCACAGATGCAAACAGGATACATCAAGAGCAATATCACTAAGCATATTGCCCCAAAGTTGTTTTATCCTCATGAACTCCAAAAGAGTGGGGAAATAAACATCTTGCAAGTCAAATCATGCGATAATCTCGCCGACTTGTTTACGAAGTCTCTACCAACTTCAACATTCCAGAAATATATTTATGGAATCGGTATGCGACGGCTTCGGGATTTGCAAGAATCAGGGGGAGTATCTTCCTGAACAATTCCTGTTCAAAGCATCATATTACACTCTTTTTCCCTTAAATGAGTTTACTTTACAGGTTCTCATTAAGGTTTTTAATAAGGTAATATCAACATAAGATCATATGTCATACTATCCGTTTTCCCCATCGGGGTTTTTAAGATGGTATAAAAGACATATTTATTGACCTCTAGATTCTATGGATTTATTTCATATTGAGTTAACAGAGGCGATAATCATTGTATGCTCATTTTTTCTTTATTTTCCCACAGGGTTTTTGAAGGAGTTTTTAAGAGCATATCCTACACCACTCCTCATATTTTTCCCACAGGGTTTTTGAAGGAGATTTGAATCAAGATGATGGATCTTACAATGAAGCGGTTATTAGGGGGAGTGTTAGAATTAATTAAACATAGTTAATTAAAGGGTTAATCCCCACTCCTGTAATCATACAATTATAGAACCGTCGGACGGTTGGACTTTCTGGAGCGCCGGCTTCCGGAACCGACTCTCCCGTGTATAAATATGTTGATCCAATCATCAATGAAACAACTGTTCATTCACTTCTCTCGTTGGTCTATCTATCTCTAGTTTAAACAGTTCTGGCTGGAGTACGAAGCACAGTATGAAGAAGCGGCGGAAAATGACACGAGCGAGTCCACCGGTTGCAGTGGGTCTTTTTTTGGGGGGCCAAAAGCAACAGATCAAGTGTGTCGTGCCAGGGAGAAGGAGGTGCAATGACACGTGAAGATCAAAAGAGATTTTTCTTGGCTGCTTCTGTGCTGGGTGCACACATCATGGTACTGTAACTTGAATTTGTTGGCACAACCTCGCTCGACGTTTGAAGATGTTGCCGGAAACATAGCCACCGACCGATGATCAAAATATCACGTGGTGAATCAGAACTCATGTAAGGCCACTTGGGAGCGTAGTATGCGGGCATGCGGCATCGTGTATCTACGTACGTGGTGTCGACCAACATGCAATGGTGTACTGGCCTAATGCAGCACGAGGTGGAGCATAGTTACAATGAACGGTCTGGCCGAACAACATGCGGTCAATCAGACAAAAGATTATGATAAGATCCGCGACGATGACATATAAGAGTACGACGATGATTTTTTATATATATATATAGATAAAACGGTTTACGACACTATAGGAGGCGTGCGCTATGCAAGGGCACAATGTCCTCGGCGTATGCTACACCGACGGCTGCTCTCGACATAACCTCCTCGGCAAAGGTCTCCTCTGCGGAGCATACAGAGGCCGTCGGCGTACACTACGCCGACGGCTGTCCTCGCGTAGCCTGTCGGACGGTTGCAAAAATATTTAAAAACAATAACTTTTTTATTTTTTTCAATTTTTTTAGTCTTTGAATTGTTTGACTCGTTAATCTCTCGCTTTGACCATTTTTAACACTAATTACACTTAATATTTGATTAAATTGTAATCTTAATCAAACTTTCCGGTTGGTCACCCATCCTCACTACTGCAACTTCAGCACGGTTAACTTCCTCGTTCCTTCATGATCTGTTTCCGCAGAACAATTTACACATTGTTATCAATACTACGATATCAATCCCCTATTAACTCTTATATCATCATGTCACATGTTTGTATTTTTTAAAATTACAAATAATTATTTAAGTAAACAATAATGAATAAGTAAAAATATTATTGAATTCAAATAAAAATATAATGATTTTATTTTTTGTATTTTTCTATTTAATATGGAATAATTAATATCTTTAAATCTGTAAATCGGAATTCGACAAATAATATGTCTAAATTGATCAAAAAATGAGAGGAATCCAAATATGATATCAATATCAACTTATCACAAACTATGCGGTGATTCTAGCAATAATTTCATTTGCCCGTTTAAAATAGAAAATAGCTTTTTGGCAACCTCAAATGAGATAGCTCGGAGCTGAGCCTCGATAAACTTGAAGTGGATCCCTGATGAAATATCATATTGTGAACCTAGAAATTATTTTTTATAAAAAATCATGAGCATCTTATCATGTACATATAGTTCATATTTGACCCACTTCCTACCGATTC